>OY971435.1:5017500-7517500 GCA_963853865.1 Helleia helle
ATTTTCCTTTTCCTTCAATCGAAGGTCAGTAAGAAGATAGGAAAGATGTAGGAAATAGAAAGGAAGCCTGCTTTATAAGACTAAAAGCCATAATGCTGAGTGAACTTCACCAACTTGGATTACGAGAGCGCGTAGAAGATGCGGGTGAGAGATGAGGCCACCGAAGAGGCCTCCGCGGGCGACGATCGGGGCGTGTCGGGCTTCAGGATGGTAACCTGGGCTCAGTATGGCACGACGTCGTGGGGACTTTAGTGGCTGCCCCTTATGAGGTAATCTGACCTTCGCTAGGGCCAGCCTGTCGCTGAGGTGATCCTGTTTCCTGCTGATCGGGGACCCTCAAAAAATAGGGTACTATCTACGCGAAGATCCTAGTTACATCCATAAAGGATTTCTTTGCGATATAAAAAAGCGCATATCTCATTTTCGGGTCGAGACTCGTCCCAGCCTTGGGAAGTGACGGATCGTTTATACAACCAAAAGATTTTATCATAATCAGCGTTCTTACGTTTACAGCTGCACATGGGCTTCTTTCCGCCACTCGCATACAGTTGCATGGTCCTGTCGCATTGTCGTCCATAGAGCATGTAACCGCAATTTTTTTTTTTTTTTTTTTTTTTTTTCGGATGGATCTATGCTAATGGCCCGAAGGCCCTAATGCTTCAACGGATTGGTGTGAGCCCATTCGGCTCACTTTTGATTGGGGGGTTGCCCCCCGCCAACCGTGCAGTCTGCGACCACACGGCCTCCTGGCGTCGGTTGTGTAACCGCAATAGAACGGTAATGTTGTGTTTTGTATGAAAACAAATCCCGACTTTGTGCTGCGACGCTGCGCCGGTTCTGCGCTCTGATTGGCCAACTGATGGCCATTGATGGATGATTGGCCGATGGGACGTACACAAGATCACTGGTTGGTTTAATTAAAATTAAAACAGATACTGACCGACCCTGGGTCTTCCCAAGCCAAATGGTAATAATAATTTCTGGCGAGTGATACCAATTGATCACAGAGAATCTACATCCAAATCTTCATTTAAACATAAAATATACAGGTATATTAAAAAGTGGTGTTTCTCGAGGTATGTAACAGGTCGTGTGACGTCACATGCAGCTGCATGCATTAATCTGCCGCACGCCAAAACATGCATGCAATTCCTGTTCATTACTGTCAGAGGCCTTTGGGACGCAAATAAATGTCTTCACGCGTGGTGGGGGTGATTGTATTTATTAGCTTGTGCCCGCTACTTCGCCTGCGTTTAGATTTACAGACGTGTCCTGATGATGATTGATCTCATAGCTTCTATCACTCAGCGACTATGTGCTTTGCAGCCGAATTGGGCCGGCACGACTGCGGTGGTACCTCTCGCTCACATAGCACCGGCGTCATGCGACAGCTAAGCTGTCGCGTTTCATGCAGTTTGTGAGTTTCCGGTGGTCCATTGCGGTATAGGGAAAATAGTCGTCTATGGGCGTAGGTCAAGTAGGTCTCCAAAGGGCTCCGACTGCTCGGTTGCCTCTTTATGGAATAAAAAAGAATTGAAAATTATCTCTATTCAGTTTACTTTCAATATTTTACCCCCTTAGCACTCCAAAAAACTGTCCAGTAAAGATTGAAAAGCTTAGAAAAAAACCAAAATAAATTATGTTCTATTGCCAATCTATTCGTTCATGACATTCGTTTTGGTTGGCCCAATGTGGTTTTACACCTGTCTCTACGCCTCATAAACTACCATCACCTTATCATTACCACAATCATTATTTTAAAAGCTTATCATTAATGATCTGACTTACATTTTATTTTAATGATATTTCTAATCCATACTAAATTCGAAAGTCACTTTTCACGCCGAAACCGCTGATACAAATTTGATAAAATTTGTCAAGATTGGGCTAAATTTATATTCAATAGCCAAAAAAGTCACTAAAAAGCGGCGAAACAAACTCAGTGGAAGTAATCTATTCAAATATTCCATAACATTCAATAGAGAATTAGGCTCTCCTAATAATAATAATCAACCTGGTTTCAATTGTAATTGTAAATCCACAAATAAATTAAATAGGTATAAATTAATGTACATATAATATTCTTTCTCTGTTTTACATATTATTTAAAGGTGTTATATAGGCCATAAGTTGGGCCATTTTAGGGCATATTTCGAAGATTAATTATCATGTGGGCAAAAACAGGCATTACCGTTATCGCACAGGTGCGATGCTCGTACGGTACATGACCCTAGAATTCATTCAGTTTTATAGAACCCAATGTTGGCGCTATAAAGATAATATATTTAATATTAATTAATTTATAGTCTCAGTATGCAATTACAACAATTAAGGTACGATATTATTAAGGTTGTTTTGTAGTGCAGGATTAATAAAGTTACATTTTTTTATAAAATGATCATCTAGTGGTCAGTTTGAACACGGAGCGGTCGTGGGTTCGATTCCCATAAAGTGTAAATTTGTATACTATAAATCTCCACCAGAATGTATGTGTTCATATAACTAGCCTAATTACTCATTGCGTTACGAGATTGCGTTAACGCGGTGTTATCGTTAGTTAAGATTCTGAATCTTAACTGATAATACCACGTTAACGTAATCTATATGGTAAATTTCATGAAAATCCGTTCAGCTATTTACATGTAATAACAAACTTTTGCGTGTTATGGAAGTACTCAACAAATATTTAAAAAAAAGTGCGTGTGTACAAAGTACCTACACATGTCGGAAGTGAAACTTATTTGGCAAACTAATTTTTAAATCTCGTTTATATTTATACTGATCTAAAGCTTTAAATTTCCGAGTCATGCGATGCGACGTTCGCTCTATCTCACTCTCTCTTTCGATCTTTCTCACTCGCTTGCTACTCTCACTCCATGGCTATGTGCTTCATGCCTCTCTCTCTCTTCTTGGACTAAATCGTTGCACATTTTCGTGACGTTTCATCCGTAAAAATTTTACCCTCATGCGCGCAAAGAAGTTTCACTTCAAAAAAACATTTACATAAGATTTTACATTTATTAAAAATTATGTATTAAATAAGACACGGATATTTTCACATTTTAAACTACTGATTAAAAGCGTCTATCTCGCAAACAAGACCACACAATACTTTCTTAGACAATATCGGGATATATCTCCGCAAAATAAAAGTACAAACATGGTAAATATTCAACTATAAACTGTTTGATCTATATTTTGAGTAAAAAGCGTGTTAATAACATTAATAACATTTTCATATCTCGATTGTAAATGCTAATTATTTATTGTTTAATTGGCCCATATTAAATCGTTTATTTTTTCAATTACAGAATTGGATCGATTTTTATCTTGAGTCAAATTGTAATAAAATTTTACATGACTATATCTTTGATCTGTAATAATTAATTTGCATATATTTATAATATTATATAAAAAAAGTGAACTTGGTCATTACAATATTTATTCCTTAAACTTTTCTGGTTCTAAAACTAAGGTAAAGGGTACTATAATGTAGGACTCTTTAAAAAAAAAGAGTAATTGAATATCTCATATAAAAAGCTAAGGTTTTCGTTATAATAAAACTTTCTTAAAAGAATATAATAAGTATAATTGGCAGTATATTCTTTAATTTGTACATATTATGTATGCGAATCAATTTGAAAATAGAATTCATTTTAAACATTCTAGAATTGAAAAGCAAACGTGCCTCCAACATAAGAAGGTAGAATTAAAATCTTACAATAGAAACCAGTAGGCAAACTTCAAGTTGAAGAAATTCATTAATTGCGCCAGCTTTGCCACTCACCATCTGCTTCTGTAAGCCCTTTAACGGCAAAAAAGGGATTTTTGAAGCACAAAAAACTCAACCCTTACAATTTTCTGCTTGGAGACGTCGGACGCAACTTAGTTGTATCTAGTCCCTTGCCTTTCCCCATTGGGGATAAATTTTAAAACAACAATTAGTTGTATCTATTAACGGAAAGATAAAAGAATGTGTTTTTTAGGTTTTTTTTCATATGTTAGTTGAATAAACAAATGGGCAGCCTACAGCAACTCATTCATAATTTGGATATTAAAAAAGCGGCTGAAGGCGTTCGCAGTGGTTTTAGTTTACGGGTAGGACGCTCCCAGGTGCGAGTCCCACGTAGGGTCAGAGCTACCCGAGATCCTGGAAGCTTTTCCCTGCGAAAACAAAAAAGTCAACTCATTTACGTGTTGCCTCTCCTGAGACATAAGATGTTAAGTCTCGGTACCAGTAATTACACTGCCTGTCTTGCCCTCCTCTCCGAAACACAGCAAAGCTGTTTGACGGGAGAAACAAGCAGACGGGAGCGCGGCACAGCGCAATCCTTTCAAAAATATTAATAAGTTTTGAAATAAATACGAATCACTCGAATCAGCTATACCTATATTATCTACCGTATGAAATCAATGTATTTTATTAAAAGTAAATAAGGAATGATTATTTAGATGGAACCTAAAGACTAAGATACAGCTTTATTAAAATCTGTTCAGCAGTTTTAGTTTAATGAAATACGAAAAATATTATCCGTATTTGCTTTTCCTCCTAAAATAAATTTTAATTTATTCAGTGTTTAATTTAAATTTTCATATATCGAAAATATTCATGGTAAATATATTTTCGTTAATAAATTAAAATAATTTTCGTTTTAAAAATTTTAATACATTCTATATTATGATAATGTTCACTTATGGTAATAATTTAAAAGGAAATACATACAACAGATTTATTTCAATTATTACGATTCAATTAGCGGTTTATTTATAATAATAAATTAATATAAAATATTTTTATTCTATTTGAAATTTAAATTCGATAAAAATTTAATTTAATTAATAATAATTTATTTTTTATAGTTTTTATTTAAATAAAATTACTAAGCCTAAATTTATTTTAAATTAACATACGTTTATTGATTAGGTACCGATAAAAAAAAAATTTTCCCCCCAATTAGCGTCTGTGTAAAATCGTAAAAAGTCTTACTCAAAATACATCGATTTTTAATAATCTTATCTTAAAACTAGTTGTTTCATCCCGCTTTATCAGTGTTAACTTAGATTTTCCTTAGAATTAGATTTATCTCGGTGACAAATTTCATCGAAGTCTGATTATAATTTAACATGTAAAATGCAAACATATATACTTTCGAATTTATATATTAAGTATGGATTACCTTACTAAATTATAACAGGGTGCTGTGGGAGTTAGGACCACCCAGAGTTCAAGAAGCGACAAGGTTAACGCGGTTAGGAATCTTTATTAATAAAATTATAATATTTGTGTAATATTTTCTAACAATGACGTGTAATATTCAAATCATATTGCTTAATTTTGAAAATATATATATTTTTAACATATTACATACATACTTATCAAATAAATTTATTGTATTCTGAAAAGAATCATTATTGAAAATCTATATTTATATATATATATATATATATATAATTTTTCTGTACGTATGTATGTCATTAACATGTTTACCGGTGGGAGGGAAGCGCTGTGCCGCGCTCCCGGCTGCATGAGTACCACCATCTTGCTTGTTTCTCCCGTGAAACAGCTTTGCTGTGTTTCGGAGAGAAGGGCAAGACAGACAGTGTAATTACTGGCACCGAGACTTAACATCTTATGTCTCAGGATAGGCAACACATAGATGAGTTGCCTGGGCTCGTTCCAGGTAAACTGGTTTATGTTTATGGGCGACGTCGACCACTTACCATCAGGTGGTACGTTTGCCAGTTTGCCTATCCAACTAATATAAAAAAAAACTAAACTCTTAAACGTTTGGACTGATTTAGATATTTTTTCGTGTGTGTGTGTGGATAGAGAATGGTTTAGAATTTAAATTCACAATTCGGTTCACTAAATAAAGGTTTTACACGGAACAACGTATTATACGTACGTTATACGTTGGGTCCGCTAATTCAGTATACAATAACCCCCACCATGGTTCAGACCTTGACGTGGCGGTGGGGCTCAGTAGCCTAGGGTGAGCCCAGCACCTTGGGCGAAGCTAAATGAGCCGAGGGGGCTCTTTGTACCCCTCTTATAAGAAAAGGGGACAAAGAGCAAGGGGCGAGGACGGGAACCTCACCCCATTGTACTGTCCCGACGTTGGGAGGGGTGGTTCTATGGTGCGGGACAACCCCTATGTGGAGGTGGTGTTGGTTCCTTGCGGGACTGACTAGCCGTCGAGGTGCCCTGTTTGCACAGATCCGGGGCACCTCACCAAAGGCGGCATTGGTGGTACTCGCCGTGTTTTAGTGGGTAGAGCTGCGTCCACTTACCAGCTTTCGGGCGCAGGGAGTCCCACATACCCGCGTGAAGAGACCCACTCGACTGGCGGGATGCCTTAGAGCATTTCCCGGCGTTAAAGAAAAAAAAGCATACAATAGCTCCTTCTGAATTTAATGTTTGCTGAAAAATATTTAAACTGGTTCTGACCCTCACTAAGAGCGACCAAGCAAATATAATATAATATATTCAGTGACCAGAAAAATAAAAACCCTCGAAAACTAATTTCTGTATGGACGATACTATGTGTTGACGTAAAAAAGACACAATGGCGATACCACGCAGGGTTTACATATTTCTGGTCAGGCTATACATATATTTAAAACGTTTTGTAGCAGAAATACTCAGATAAGACATCTAAATAAACGATGAAGTTCCTTAAAACTAATATTTTTTTGAAATCTAATAATTTTCTAGCAATTAGCAAATGGTATCAGATCATCAGATTGTTTATATAAGTTTTAATTTGTAAGCATTTTATATGTTCAAATTAAAATTACTTCATATGATAAGCATTTGTCAGAGCTTGCCACTGTTGATGGAAGCTTAGCTTTTGGCGGGAAAGACATTATGATTGTTATATTTGTTGTCTTATTAAAAAGACTATGAAAGTATTTCTTGACTAACAAAAACAACAACAACACATTTAAACCAGCCCTCTCTCAAGGTCATTTAAAAAAGCAATTATTATAGAAAATACTTATCAACAACGTGACCCTTATCAACCGGATAGTACTTGTCACGAAAGTGGCCCAAACGAAGCCACCTTGAGGCCTAAAAAAGATGCCAAAGGCAGGTGATAGTACAAGTTCACGTAGGCTTGTCATGTGAAAAAAATTTGATGTCAATAAATTCAAAATGCCAACTTGTAATTCCGGGTTTCTAGAATAATATATAAAAAATTTTTTTTTTCTGCCTTTGCTCAAGGTAAAGCAGCGTCTCTGTATGGATAAATAGTAATCGTTTTAAGGTATATGATGAAGAAGAAGATTATGGTGGTGATGACATGCTCCAGCTAGACGCTATGAAAATAAAGTGCATTCAAAATGATATTGTTTTATTAACGAAAATCTATATAAGTAATCGACGGTCGGCAGCTGCAGGGGTCAAGAGACTGTGACGCGCAGAAGTCACAGGTTCAAATCCCACAAGTCCTAACATTTTAGACTATGTTATTTACCTGTCTGTACCAGGCAAAAAATGACCGAAAAAACATCAGTATTTATTTCGTTTGTAAGACGCTTTTGGGCACGCTTAATTTGGTTTGATAAAATATCATCATATTCATTAAAAGCCCGTCTTTGTATATCCTTATAGCTTCCAACAGAGAAAATGTTACCATCATCAGTATCAGCCTTAACCGTCACTGCTGGACCTCTTTCAATCGCCAAAACTATGGTTCGCCACGCACATGCGCCAACCAGGAGCCGCTACTGCACGGAGATCGTCACATCTTGTTGGTCGACTTACCCCCTCTCTTCCCGAACGAAGCCACCACTCATCAACTATTAGTCCACCGGCTATCTTCGAGATGTGACAAAACAGTTGACATATGCTTATTTATTCACGAATATCGGTTTAAAAGGATGAATGTTAATGGAAAGGCTCGCCAAGTTTGCGCCGCGACTTTGTCGCGTGAATCGTATAAATTAACGCCCGACGACATTCCGAGCGGCCACACTCGTTTGTTCCAGCTAATATTAATTATTGTGTTTAGTGGATTATTTTTTTCGAAATGACCTATGCTAACGACTAAGGATGCTTTATCGAATTAGTAGGTGTGCAGATGGCGCACCTAAGTAGTTCGATGTGTTCCGTCTATCGACATATTATGATAGATTCCATCTATCGACATGCTTGGATCGGTTCAGCCTATCGACACATTCTGATTGGTTCCGTCTATTTATAATTTATCTATTATGATAGGTTCAGTCTATCAACATATCATACTAGGTTCAGTCTATCGACACATTCTGATAGGTTCCGTCTATTTATAATTTATCTATTATGATATTTTCAGTCTATCAACATATCATACTAGGTTCAGTCTATCGACACATTCTGATAGGTTCCGTCTATTTATAATTTATATATTATGATAGGTTCAGCCTATCAACATATCATAATAGGTTCAGTCTATCAACATATCATAATAGGTTCAGTCTATCGACACATTCTGATAGGTTCCGTCTATTTATAATTTATATATTATGATAGGTTCAGTCTATCAACATATCATAATAGGTTCAGTCTATCGACACATTCTGATAGGTTCCGTCTATTTATAATTTATATATTATGATAGGTTCAGTCTATCGACACATTCTGATAGGTTCAGTCTATCAACATATCATAATAGGTTCAGTCTATCGACATATTCTGATAGGTTCCGTCTATTTATAATTTATATATTATGATAGGTTCAGCCTATCAACATATCATAATAGGTTCAGTCTATCAACATATCATAATAGGTTCAGTCTATCGACACATTCTGATAGGTTCCGTCTATTTATAATTTATATATTATGATAGGTTCAGTCTATCGACACATTCTGATAGGTTCAGTCTATCAACATATCATAATAGGTTCAGTCTATCGACATATTCTGATAGGTTCCGTCTATTTATAATTTATATATTATGATAGGTTTAGCCTATCAACATATCATAATAGGTTCAGTCTATCAACATATCATAATAGGTTCAGTCTATCGACACATTCTGATAGGTTCCGTCTATTTATAATTTATATATTATGATAGGTTCAGTCTATCAACATATCATAATAGGTTCAGTCTATCGACATATTCTGATAGGTTCCGTCTATTTATAATTTATATATTATGATATTTTCAGTCTATCAACATATCATACTAGGTTCAGTCTATCGACACATTCTGATAGGTTCCGTCTATTTATAATTTATCTATTATGATATTTTCAGTCTATCAACATATCATACTAGGTTCAGTCTATCGACACATTCTGATAGGTTCCGTCTATTTATAATTTATATATTATGATAGGTTCAGTCTATCAACATATCATAATAGGTTCAGTCTATCAACATATCATAATAGGTTCAGTCTATCGACACATTCTGATAGGTTCCGTCTATTTATAATTTATATATTATGATGGTTCAGTCTATCAACATATCATAATAGGTTCAGTCTATCAACATATCATAATAGGTTCAGTCTATCGACACATTCTGATAGGTTCCGTCTATTTATAATTTATATATTATGATGGTTCAGTCTATCAACATATCATAATAGGTTCAGTCTATCAACATATCATAATAGGTTCAGTCTATCGACACATTCTGATAGGTTCCGTCTATTTATAATTTATATATTATGATAGGTTCAGTCTATCGACACATTCTGATAAGTTCAGTCTATCAACATATCATAATAGGTTCAGTCTATCGACACATTCTGATAGGTTCCGTCTATTTATAATATATATATTATGATGGTTAAATCTATCAACATATCATAATAGGTTCAGTCTATCGACACATTCTGATAGGTTCCGTCTATTTATAATTTATATATTATGATAGGTTCAGTCTATCAACATATCATAATAGGTTCAGTCTATCGACACATTCTGATTGGTTCCGTCTATTTATAATTTATCTATTATGATAGGTTCAGTCTATCAACATATCATACTAGGTTCAGTCTATCGACACATTCTGATAGGTTCCGTCTATTTATAATTTATATATTATGATAGGTTCAGCCTATCAACATATCATAATAGGTTCAGTCTATCAACATATCATAATAGGTTCAGTCTATCGACACATTCTGATAGGTTGCGTCTATTTATAATTTATATATTATGATGGTTCAGTCTATCAAGATAGTATCATAATAGGTACAGTCTATCGACACATTATGATAGGTTCCGTCTATTTATAATTTATATATTATGATAGGTTCAGCCTATCAACATATCATAATAGGTTCAGTCTATCAACATATCATAATAGGTTCAGTCTATCGACACATTCTGATAGGTTCCGTCTATTTATAATTTATATATTATGATGGTTCAGTCTATCAAGATAGTATCATAATAGGTACAGTCTATCGACACATTATGATAGGTTCCGTCTATTTATAATTTATATATTATGATAGGTTCAGCCTATCAACATATCATACTAGGTTCAGTCTATCGACACATTATGATAGGTTCCGTCTATTTATAATTTATATATTATGATAGGTTCAGCCTATCAACATATCATAATAGGTTCAGTCTATCAACATATCATAATAGGTTCAGTCTATCGACATATTCTGATAGGTTCCGTCTATTTATAATTTATATATTATGATAGGTTTAGCCTATCAACATATCATAATAGGTTCAGTCTATCAACATATCATACTAGGTTCAGTCTATCGACACATTCTGATAGGTTCCGTCTATTTATAATTTATATATTATGATAGGTTCAGTCTATCGACACATTCTGATAAGTTCAGTCTATCAACATATCATAATAGGTTCAGTCTATCAACATATCATAATAGGTTCAGTCTATCGACACATTCTGATAGGTTCCGTCTATTTATAATATATATATTATGATGGTTAAATCTATCAACATATCATAATAGGTTCAGTCTATCGACACATTCTGATAGGTTCCGTCTATTTATAATTTATCTATTATGATAGGTTCAGTCTATCAACATATCATACTAGGTTCAGTCTATCGACACATTCTGATAGGTTCCGTCTATTTATAATTTATATATTATGATAGGTTCAGCCTATCAACATATCATAATAGGTTCAGTCTATCAACATATCATACTAGGTTCAGTCTATCGACACATTCTGATAGGTTCCGTCTATTTATAATTTATATATTATGATAGGTTCAGCCTATCAACATATCATAATAGGTTCAGTCTATCAACATATCATAATAGGTTCAGTCTATCGACACATTCTGATAGGTTCCGTCTATTTATAATTTATATATTATGATGGTTCAGTCTATCAAGATAGTATCATAATAGGTTCAGTCTATCGACACATTCCGATAGGCTCCGTCTATCTACATAATATTGTGTTAGGTTCCGTCCATCGATACATTTCATGTTCCCCTTTAATCTATCGACAAATTTCGACATAGTCACTACTGAACTTTGTAAGATAGAGTATTATGGAATCTAGGTACGAGGGAAGTGCAGAACCCTTATTACAGGGTAACCTAGTTTAGACATCAGTTTTCCACATAAAAGTTAAAATTTACTGTATCTCAAAGAATAAAAGTTAAGATAAAAGGATTAAGAGAAAGATAAACGTGTACTCAATTTATTTTTCACTTTTTAATACGGAACCATATACCGTGCGGGTAAACGCACTTTACCAGTTTATACTGATTAAATTTTTGCGGCCCTTACCAATTTGTCGTGATTTCGTGTATAGATACGACAAACTTTAAAATTATTAGCGATCATTAATTTATTCATTTTATATTAAAGAGGTCTTTGAACTTTCTTGAACATCTGCACGATTTTATTTTTATTTTAAATAAAGTGATAAAATGCATATTATATTAGGAAACATTTTAAAGCTAACAGAGAAAGTAAAATGATACTCTTCACTCTTCAGACAGTCGATCTGATGGCGGTCAAAGCATACATGATTAATACACGGGACTTCATCTTCACTAGAACGAAATTGTACTTTTACCAAACCGAGGCAAAAATCCTAAGATGCAAGATCGTCGTCGGTGCCATCCATTTCACTGCCAGTATTTTCCGAAACAGCAAAGATTAGCACGAGGGAAATAATAAGGTGGATGCAGGCGGTGTAAAACGCATTTCTCCCACATATTATCAAGCTTTTTTATTTAGTAGACATGCCTTTTTTGGTTCAACTTTCAATGAACGCCAAGACGGCTCATCTCCCGCTACTTATATCCAATTAGATCCGTTGGACATAGGTTCGACCGACACTTTGTTTTACGAATGCGATCTATCAACTGCAAAACTTTGCTACACATTTTAATAAAGAGAAATATAATGATAATGTCATTGAAAGTGGTTGTGGATTCGAATCTAGTATGGCAGACGGTTTGTATGAAGAATATACACATCTTATGTAGATGTTCGTACCGGGGTTATTTATTGTAATTTTTCTCAAATTTATTTCTGTTTAGTACTCGTAACACTTTTTAGCTACCAAGTTACCATATTAACAATACCAAGTTAATATTATTCTTTTTAAACACAATACGCTGTTAAAAATCTGGCAAAGCTTAAGATGCTTTTTTACGTCATAACATAGCTGGTATCTAAATAAACAACTTTTTTAATAATCTACTAGTACCAAAAAGTGTTCGTGTGTTTTGCGTTAACTTGTAGTCAATATGGCGGGAGGCAGGTGATCCGAAACGCAGCTGCCGGCGCATCAAGGTTGCCCCCTCCCGACACCCCCCTAGTGATGGGACTTTTTAGCTTTTTTAATTGTTGCAAGTAATTTAATTTTATACAGCCAATTATGTCAAGTTTATTTAATAACTTGATATATTGATATCGATAATATATGATATACATAATGTCGTACTACAACGAGGTTAATTCTTAACATTTTCTGGTGCGAATAATATAAATTTTATTGGTACGATAAAATCAACAATTGTAACCTATTTATGAAATATGTTTGTTAAATTGTATGTTATAAATAGCTTTATAAATTAACTTGTATTAATTCGTAAATAAAAACTTTCATCAACTGTTCATGACTGTTATCACGTTAAATCATGTTTCTTCAATTCATTTCTAGAAATCATAGTTTGGCAATCCCAAATTTAATAGATTTTATTTTTTTACCACGTAAAATTAAAGATGGCTGAATATTTACTGCCTTAGTTTAAAAAAGTTAGTAAAATTTTAAATACGGATTGGATGTAAGATGACTTCTTCTCTTCATCATGCAAATACTACTATAAATATAATTATATAAAAAGAAACGTTTTTTATTTATATCTATTATAAATAATTTCGCTATCTTGAGCCGACCGCCATATTGGATTTATTTAGAGACGTCTTGAGCATGTATTGTCATCCAAATAAACGTGTTAAATTAAATTTGATCTTATAGATAAGTGGTTTAAAATTCACTTACAAGAAGATATAAAAAAATAAAAGTTTGTAAAAAAGCGGGCACGCGCCTACTGTCACGTGTGCGCACGCGCCGCATCCCATAATGTCGAGGTCAGCTGACTGGTTTACATAACCACCGCTATTTACTGTAATACAATAAGTATCCATGGGAGACCAAGCGAAATTCCTTCGTGAAAAAAAAACTATTTTTCTTAGTCTCGTTTATATATTTTATACTAATCTAAAGCTTTAAATTTCCCAGACTTGCGATGCGACGTTCGCTCTATCTCACTCTCTCTCTCGATCTTTCTCACTCGCTTGCTCCCTACTCTCACTCCACGGCTATATGCTTCATGCTACGCTTGCCCTTTCTCACTCTCTCTCAATCGGTCTCAATCACTCTCTCCCCCTACTTGAACAACGTTGCATATTTTCATGACGTTTCGTCCGTAAAAAAATTACCCTCATGCACGCAAAGAAGTCTCACTTCAAAAATTATAAGACTTGATTATTTACTTTTTTATTTTGTTCTTCTTTCTTTCTTCTTATATCAGTAGAATAATATAAAACTGATGAAGGACGTCACGTAGAAACCAGTATGCTTGAGAGTTATGGAGATGTGTGATGTCACTACATAGTATTGGGGCAATGTCTTGGTGAACTATGAGCATGATATAAAACCATCGAGCATTATAACCAGATATAGTAGTGTGAGCCATAAAATTCCGAAATTAGTCAGTGATTTATTACTGATATAATAGCAAACCAACCAACCAGTGATCTGTATGTACGTCCTATAGGCCAAGCATCCATCAATGGCCATCAGTCGGCTAATCAGAGCGCAGAATCGGCGCAGCGTCGCAGCACAAATTTGGCGGAATTTGTTTACATACAAAACACATAACATAACCCTTTATTCCAGTTATATGCTCGATGTATAAAATATACGCTTCGCGAACGAACTTGGTAATAAGTCTTATAAATAGTTAACCGTGTTTTAATTATATTTAGATTTCTCTGTATATTTTAAATTGAATCACTAGTTCTTGACTGTCAGACATCGTTTTGGTGTTCTTGGAGATATCTTCAACTACCTTTTTTATGTTAGTTGGATAGGCAAACTGGCAAACGTACCACCTGATGGTAAGTGGTCGACGTCGCCCATATACATAAACTAGTATACCTTTTTTTTTTTTTTTTTTCTTTAACGCCGAGAAATGGTCTGAGGCATCCCGCGGGGGAGTGGGTCTCCCCACGCGGGTATGTGGGACTCGCTACGCCCGACAGCTGGTAAATGGACGCAGCTCTACCCACAACCCGGCGAGTGCCACCAATGCCGCCTTTGGTGAGGTGCCCCGGATCTAGAAAACAAACAGGGCACCTCGACGGCTAGTCAGTCCCGCAAGGGACCGACGCCACCTCCGCAGAGGGTTGTCCCGCACCACAAAACAACCCCTTCCAACGTCGGGACAGTACAATGGGGTGAGGTTCCCATCCGCACCCCTTGCCCCCTGCTCTTCTGTCCCCTCTTCTTATAAGAAGGGTACAAAGAGCCCCCTCGGCCCAATTAGCTTCGCCCAAGGTGCACTCGCTCACCCTAGGTTACTGAGCCCCACCGCCACGACAAGGCCTGAACCATGGTGGGAATAAACTAGTATACCTGGGACGACCCCAGGCAACTCATTTATGTGTTGCCTATCATGAGACATAAGATGTTAAGTCTCGGTGCCAGTAATTGCACTGCCTGTCTAGTCCTTCTCTCCGAAACACAGCAAAAAATAAAGCTGTTTCTCGGGAGAACAAGATGGTGGTACCCATGCAGCCGGGAGCGCGGCACAGCGCTTCCCTCCCACCGGTGACTCTACCTGTTTCCTACCTCCTCTTACCTCGTGCACTCCTGTTTCCTATTCCTCTCCTACTAACCGCTACACTCTTACATAGTTCTCTTCTGTTCTTTATCGCTCTCCTGCTTCTATTTCGCTTTTTTTATCTAGAAGAGGATCCATACACAACCGCTTCATAACAGGCGAGTTACGTGTGGTATTAAGGTGATCCTGCAGAAAATCCACCCAGTTCTCCTGTTACCTAGAGCTCACCAGTGGTCTCGTACGCTATTACCCAGTGCTCTTCTCTTACCTGTTACTCTCTTGTTACCAGCTGCGAAACAATCTTACATCAGCGGATCTCTTGGAGCGTGGATTGAGGCGCCACGCGTGACCGGCTTCGCTTAGGAGCAACACGGACTTTTAATAACAAAGAAATATTAATAAAAGGTTTATAGAGAGAGGCCTGAAATAATACTGTAGTCTTTATGGTTCTGGAAGAATAGACAAAGAAGATTGACTGTCTTTCGACTAATTTAGAGTTTGTAATAGCTGGTTTAATCGATTTTCAAAACAATCAAAAGTGTGTAGGTTAAAGGAGATGTTATACCGTGGTGCTAGTAAGAAATTGACCAAAAATTCAAAACAACAAAGCAGTTTAGCGAAAAGATTTAAAATATTATTAGTACGCATATAAGTGCAAGGAGGCGGTGGCGCCATCTCGTATCGGAGACCCAGATCCACTTCGGGTCGATGAGTCAGTTACAGGAGTGGATTGAACGTTTGAAAATTATGTCTTCATTTTGGCGGCATAATATATTATGATGTAGTTTATAATTAAACAGGAGATTTAAATTAAATCTAATAAAAGATAATGTTTATTCGATTATATTATATTAAGACAAGGTAAATGCTGCCATCGTCTACACTACTAAATATTTACAGTTGTATTTTATTTTACAATAATACTATAATCTAATTATACCGATATGCATAAAATTATTCAAATGTTTTAATTTATAATATCAGGTGGTGTACAATGACACAGTTTTAAGTAAAAATATATTTGCACTCGCCATTTAGAAAAGTGGAGTTGGAGCACGCTTAATCTTGGGTCCCGTATATTATATCTTATGTTCTACTTAAGGCGAGTCACCACAGGCGAAACGTGAAAAACGGTTTGCCAAATCAAATTTCTGAGATACTCTATGAAATAAAGGTCACACAAAAAATATCAGAGACACCTAAAGATGTTGTTTAATAGATGTCCTAATTAGTTACACGATAAAATGTACTTTACTCGTTAAAAAAAACCGAAAACAGGCTAAAATAAAAACTAAAACAAATAATTTACTAATAAAATAAAATATGCACATCATTTTTATATGGAAATATACACGTTTTACGCGACGCCAGTTACGCTGCCAGTCCCTGTGACTCGCTTTAAATTATATACTCATAGTTTAAATGTCTGGATCCAGACCATTCTTTGTACACAAACACTATAACACGTATGGTTTACCGGTGAGAGGGATACGCTGTGCTTCGGAGAGAGGCAAGACAGGCAGTGTAATTACTGCCACCGAGACTTAATATTTTATGTCTCAGGATAGGCAACACATATATGAGTTGACTGGGCTAGTTCCAGGAAAAACTTTATGTTCATGGGCGACGTCGACCATTTACCACCAGGTGGCACGTCTGCCAGTTTGCCTATCCTACTCACAAGAAAAACAATGGTTGTATTTCTGAATATGATTCATTTTGGGAGAAAATTATTAGCGCAATTGCAAAACATTTTCTCCCGTGACCATATAAAAAAGGGGTTTCTGTAAAGAATCCGAAACGTCGAGCAAAACGTAAAAATCTTAATAAACCGCGATAAAATCCATAAAAACTGTTTCATTATAATGAGTGAAATTCGCGTAAATATTAGAAAACAATAAACGATTACTGAACTCTAAAAAATATGTCTGACCTAAGTAGCGCATATATAATAGGTCATATATTTTTTTGTTGTTTTTAATATATTAATACTTAAATCATCAATTATATATTGTGACATTGAAGTCACGTAAAAATTAAAAATAAATAAAAACGACTATATATTTTGTTGAATAAGACCGACAAAATGCCACTAAATATTTCAGGTACTCGTTAATGATATAATTTGGTCTTGAACACCTATGTACAACAAGCAGAGCCCGGCGGTTTTGCCCGTGTACTTCCCATTCCCGTGGGGGTTCAGAAATAAATAATAGCCCTTGTTTCTAATGTATAAGCTATGCTATTGTAAAGTTTTTTAAAAATCCATTCAGTAGTTTTTGCGTGAATGAGTAACAAATATACATCCATACATATATGTACATACATTCTTACAAATCATCCCATTTGTAATATTAGTAGGATTAATAAACAAACAAATAAATCTTTAATAATTTATTTATAATTACCAACCTAATAGGTTGTATAAAATATATTAAATTATATGTAATACAGTGATCAACGCAAAAAAAATATTAGATATAGACTTTTTATTGTTAAAAGTGTTAGTAAAATACCCGCTGTTTGGCAGGGGACTAATGAGAATAAAGAATAGACCTTTTAATAGTTTTCATTATTATCATTAACCATTATCATAAAATTAACATGTGATTGTGAACATTACTATAAGTATTTTTATGCTGTGCAGTTATTATTTTATTATTATTATATTTGAAATCATTAGGTAACATACTTTAAATCATTTATTTAATTTTATATTTGTTCAAAAATGTAATCCAAGATCACAAAGGAAAATAAGACGTCCTCTTCGCTAGTGAGCTAAAGTGAGGCTTAAGCGGCGACTTCCTACATCGTTCTGGCGGGTGCTTGCGCTAACGACGTGCCTTATGGGAACTGGGCCCCACCACCAGACATGCTGGTGAGAACAATATGCTTAAGGAGTTTCGAAGATATTCCTATCTAATTGGTCACCTACAGGAGTTAGGTCTCGGTAGGATCTGAATTCACTACAGATCTATGTGAAGACTTTTTTTACGCCGGGAAATGCTCTGAGGCATCCCGCGGGGGAGTAGTGACTCCCCAGACGGGTATGTGGGACTCGCTACGCCCGAAAGATGGTAAGGTGGACGCAGCTCTACCCACTAAAACCCGGCAAGTGCCACAAATGCCGCCTTTGGTGAGGTTCCCCAGAATCTGTTGAGCAACAGGGCACCTCGATAGCTAGTCAGACCGTCAAGATACCGACGCCACCTCCACAGAGGGGCTGTCCCGCACCACAGAACAACCTCTCCCAACGTCGGGACAATGGAGTGAGGTTCCCATCTCCCTACTTCTTATAAGAGGGGTACAAAAAGCAGTTTCCTCGGCTTAATTTGCTTCACCCAAGGTCCTGGATTTACCTTAGGCTACTGAGCCCCACCGCCACAACAAGGCTTGAACCATGGTGGGGATCTTTATGGGGACTGATCCAACTCTCACTAATAGTCATGCTAGTGAGAACATAGCGCTTAAGAAGTTACGAAGGTTGGTACTTGCTTCCAAGAGTGGTCGCACTGTATAGCTCAATTACGAAAATGTAGTTTTCTCTACTATGAATATTATAAATTTGGTCATAATTATTATAATGACCACCTATATATTATAATGGACATTATAATATAATAATATAGCGACGTTGTGACGCCGTATGGAACGGGTGCATGTTGGGAAAATGTATAGCTTTATCGTGAGAAAAGAATTAAATAGATAACGATCGTTGAAGGTCGGTTTTCGCATTCATGAGTGGGAACAGACTGCCTCTCTATTACCGCCACTTGGAGGCACGGCTACCGTTATATCCAGTGATAAAAGAAATTTTGTTAGAGGTAGTGGCATGCTGCTTTGCAGCCGAACTGGGCCGGCATGACGGGGGTTACAACGGGAAATTCGGCATATTTGATGCTCACTTTCCAATGTCAAAACGAGGTCCCTTTTATTCATCAGGGTAGAATTACTTTGGACGAGATGTATTTATGCATACCGCCAATCCTCTGGGTGGGTGGGCTGTTATTGGGATAGGGCCTATAGGCGTTGGCCTATCCGATAGGATAAGCGTCTACCTACAACAACCACTGCGGTACGGCCTCCTGTGGTGAGCTGTCCCGGATATTCCAGCAAGACTCCAGTGACTGGACGGTCCCTCAAAAAGGACAGGACGCCTTCAAAACGACAGAACATAAAGTAGCCTCTGTTTTCCATCTTTTATCGAGGCGCAAAATTTTAGGGTTAAGGAGCATTACTATTGCAGATGATTACCATAGTTATTAAGATAAAGGCTAGAGTGGACTAGATCATACTGTGACGAATATGATTAAATGGATATGGTCTAAATTATCCTGTAACTGGGATGGTGGATTCCGTCGCTGCCTTTTAATTTTTTTTAAATGTTAGTTGGATAGGAAAACTGGCAAACGTGCCACCTGATGGTAGGTAAGTGGTCGACGTCGCCCATGAACATAAACCAGTTTACCTGGAACGTGCCCAGGCAACTCACCTATGTGTTGCCTATCCTGAGACATAAGATGTTAAGTCTCGGTGCCAGTAATTACACTGCCTGTCTTGCCCTTCTCTCTGAGCCACCCATGCAGCCGGGAGCGCGGCACAGCGCTTCCCTCCCACCGGTAAATTCTCAATATCATTATCATAATGGAGGACCCAGCACTGGAGATAATAATATTTTGATATTTTCCTAACATCCTTTTTTTTATTTTGCGCCGGATAATCCTCTGCGGCACTCCGCGGGGAGGAGGACTCCCCAGGCCGGTACGTAGGACTCGCTGCACCCGAAAGATGGTAAGGAAGACGCAGCTCTACCGACTAAAACCCGGCGAGTGCCATCAATGCCGCATCTGGTGAAGTGGTGATCTGATGAGCAACAGGGCCTGACGCCACCTCCACAGAGGGATTGTCCCACACCACAGAGCAACCCCTCCCAGCGTCGGGACAGTGCAATGGGTGAGGTTCCCATTCTCGCCCCTTGTTCCCCCTGCTCTTTTGTCCCCTATTATAAGAGGGGTACAAACAGCAGCTCCCTAGGTTCAATCGGCTTCGCCCAAGGTGCTGGGTTCACCTTAGTCTACTGATACCCACCGCCACGACGAGGTTTAAACCATGGTGGGGAATATAGATACATCCTATCTTTTCATATAACGACATAACTCCAAGTAAAGCCGAAGACAAAACTAGTCCATATATTTATTATAGCAAGTGCTAATTGAATGGACCTTATCTGTCCTAATTTACGACTGCATTAATGAAATTAACATCGCATGAGGATGAAATATATGATAATTTATTTTTTATAAAAGATAGAATAAGTTAAAATAATTAACAGCTTTAGATATGGAATAGGACATTAAGATTTTGCCGTTTTTTTTGTCTTTTTGGAATTTACATATTGTTCTTGGTTGGTATATATAGACGAGAATGTCAGTCCTGGTGGGTTAACCAAGATGCTATCCCAGCATGGTTCAGGCCTTGTCGTGGCGGTGGGGCTCAGTGGGTTAGCCCAGCTCCTTGAGCGAAGCGAATAGAGCCGAGGGGGCACTTTTTACCCCTCTTATAAGAAGAGGGAACAAAAGAGGGACTTGTGGGGGAAGAGGGATTGGCATCTTGGCTAACCCAGAGAATTTTTGGGCTGTATGCACGTGAAATATAAAGACAATTTTGAATCTGTCCGCTCTGAGGGTTCAGTAAATAGTATCTTTATGTAATGCAATAACGTATTAAGAACTTTAGTTTTTACTACATTAATGCTGTGAGGTCTTGCTTTTGGCGATTCTATGTCAATGGAAAGTACCGTATAGGTTTTTATTAGACATATATACAGACGGACAACGGAGGAGATAACTTTAAAAATAATTAATACATAAATATTTTATAACAATCTCGGAAAGGCTAAAGCTAAACCGAGTGGTTTGAATGCGAGCTAGACCTTTGCACCGCACGGATTTTTGAAATGAAACTTCTTTGCACGCATGAGGGATGTTTAAATGTGCAACGTTTTTGTCTAAGAAGAGGGAGAGAGTAATTGAGACCGACTGAGAGAGAGTGAGAAAGGGGAACGTAGCATGAAGCACATAGCCATCGAGTGAGAGTAGGGAGCAAGCGAGTGAGAAAGATCGAGAGAGAGAGAGTATTTCACTCTCTCTCTCTCGCAAGTCCCAGAGTAATCAAGTAAGTAAGAGAGTCAGAGTAAGCAGTCCCCGCGAATGATTTTCTATTACCTACTGGTACTAGGTAAGATTCTTCAACTTACGTTGAGAAAGCCGTATAATTTTCTTCCGTCTTAATTTGTACCAAGTATTGATGACAGACATGATGACGTAGTCATTATATTTGCTAAAATATTGTCATTAATATTATTTACAAACATCGTATTGATGACATATTGTCGTAATCCGCTTTGAAGTGGTCGATTAGTCCTGTCATTACAGCATAGACCCTTGGTTTACCCACATCGAACCACACACGATAAAATATCTCTACCTCTGTCATCTACATGTTTTGTCATGTTTACGCGAGTTATTATACTCTTTATAATTTTGACGTGACAACATCTTATAATTCGATGGAGCCGGCTGCAAGAACGAAAAAACATGACCCATGCGGCGTTACCTCACTCTGAGGCGTTCCATTTTCTTATGACGTTGTCACGTTCAACTATCGTCAGTAAACCGACTTTACAGACAACCGATTTTTTTACTCATGAGATTTCTACATGCCCGGAGGACAGTCCTCCTGGGATCTGTAAAGCATCCAAAGCTGAGCATGTAGAAATCTCAATAAACCGCGATAACATAACAAAGTTGTTTCATTATCAGAGAATTTCTCCTACTACTAGGAGAAATTCTTGTACTCCCGTTGGAATAGGAACCACCAAAGATCTTACTAGATTAAGCTACCGCGCATGACCCGCCTCCCTCTCCAGAGGGAGGGATAAGGGTTGGCCCTCATGATGATAGGTTAAATTAAACCGTAAAAGATTCGTCGACCGTATCGGATTTGACTAGTCCAAATCCTGCTCTCCCGAGCAGCGCGCGCGATGAAATGATGATGAGATGGACATTCCCCATTCGAATATTTCTTAAGTGAGCCATCTGCTCATTTACTGTACCGATTGAGCTTAAATGCCATCAGGCCGAAAAGTCTAGCTCTACCGAAAAAAAATCTAGAGCAATCAAACTACAGTCTATATACTATAGTCTACTTGGGGTATCGGACATCGTGGTGTTCATAGAAAGAGGCCTGTGTGTAGACGAGGACGGAAAAAGACTGATAATAATATCATACACGGGATAACTAACTCGTAAAATATTTATAAGCCTATAAGCATACTTACATGTTAAATCTATTATGTGTATATAGTAAGATTGTGTTGTGATTACGATGGATAAAAATAAAATTAATATAATTGCCACATTTTTGGGAGTAGGAAGAAGATATGCTATATGGAACGTTTACCGGTGGAATGGATGCGCTGTGCCGCGCTCCCGACTGCATAGGTACCACCATCTTGCTTGTTTCTTTCGACATACTATGTGGCTGTGTTTTCAAATCGGGCAAGACAGGCAATGTAGTTACTGGTGTAGAGAATTACCTTACGTCTCAGGATAGATAAAACAAAACCCTAACAGGGATACTCCTAGGTGAAGCCCGTTAGCCTATATTAAATATAACATATATTATACACACATAGGTATATTACCAAGGTACATCATCTTTTTATATATACCTGTGTGAGGGAAGCGCTGTGCTGCGCTCCCGGCTGCATGGGTACCACCATCTTGCTTGTTTCTCCCGTGAAACAGCTTTGCTGTGTTTCGGAGAGAAGGGCAAGACAGGCAGTGTAACTACTGGCACCGAGACCGAGAGAGAGGATAGGCAATACATATATAAGTTGCCTGGACACGTTCCAGGTAAACTAGTTTATGTTCATGGGCGACGTCGACCACTTACCATCAGGTGGCACGGTTGCCAGTTTGCCTATCCAACTAACATAAAAAAAATACGCAGGAGAATGCGTTTCGCATGTATCTAGGTTACCCGGGAAAGGCTCCTAGCCCTTGAGAGTGCACAACCCGAACAAAACCACCATCAGCCGCTTTTTTGAGGGTCCTGGATCTGTAGGCAACACAAACACTTCAAACGACAGGCTAGCCCCGACGAAGGCCAGACTACTCCTCGTAAGAGGGGGGGATGCCCGGCCGCTACGAGACAATCCCCACGACGTCGTCCCTAAATGGGCCAGGATAAGGTACATCATCTTTTTTTTTTTTTGTACTGCAGCGGAAATTTGCAGACCAAACCGTAACTAGTACCGGGGTGAGTTTTAAAGCTAGCCTTGTGTGGGGTTCGCAATTGGAGATGCGTTACCCACTAAAACCGCTGCAAGTGCCCTCAGCCGCCTTTTATGAGAGTCCCGGATCATGCAGGTAACGCTGGACCCTCGGCGACAGGCTGGCCCCGGCGAAAAGGCCAGACTCCTCCTTCTAAAGGGGGACTGCTCGGCTGTTCGTTTGCACGATACTTTTAGCAGTCCCCGACGACGTCGTGTCTAGCTGGACCCAGGTTAAAACCCCATCCTGGGCCCGACACGAGCACAGGGGCGTTACTGAAGGCGCATTAGATAGCGCCTCCTACGCACCCCCGTTCGCCGCCCGCGGTGGGAGGCCTCGTCGGCGGCCTCCTCTCTCACCCGCTCATCGGCCTCCTTCTGGGACATTACTGCCTCGCAGAAGGAGACCATCGCTGTCCAGGACTCGTCGTCACCGAGCATCGCGGCGATGACACTCGGCAGAGACAAATCCCCTCCGATGACCGATGTCAGATAATGACGCAGCGCCGCCCATCTCGGGCACACCTCGAGGGAGTGCTGGGCCGAGTCCACCGCCGCGCCACAATCGTGACACACAGTTACCGGCTCCCTTTGGGCCGTCCTGCACAGATACTCACCGAAGCACCCATGCCCGGTGAGCACCTGTGTTAGGCGCAGGGCAACCGTTACGCCTTTGCCATACGGCTGCCGCGCCAAATCCTCCCCCCACCTTCGCATTAGTGCCTCCTGCCCTAGTCGGCGGACCCGTAGGATCCCGTCCGGCGTCACGTCCTCTCCGAGGGACCTCCTATCCGAGACATAGGAGTATACCTCGGCGAGAACTTCTGCCACGAGTTCCCACGGGGGGTCGCCGGCTAGGGCAGTAGCTGCCGCCCATGATACCCCCGGATCACTCTTACCGCGATCACCCGCTGCGCCGAGCGCAGCTGGGCCCTACTCCGCGCGGTAAGGCGATCCGTCCAAATCGGAGCACCGTACGTCGCCATACTCCGGCAGACAACGGAGTATAGCTGCCTGCAGGCGGCGCTGGGTCCTCCGAGGTTCGGGAGGAGTCTGAAGGTACATCATCTGCTCTAAGCAAGATTAAAGTAAAAGTAACAAAGTTTATACACAATATTGCACATAAGAGTAGGGAACGTCAAATAACTCTACTACTCAAAAGCTAGTCTACCAAGAGGAACAAACTGACACCCGAATACTCAAACGAATCTCAAATTTAAGACGTACTTAAACTCGTGTTGTCCCTCTTTTTTTCTTTGAATCTGACACGTTGTAGCATGAGTTTAAGTACTTCTCTACGTCTTAAATTTGAGATTCGTTTGAGTATTTGGGGGAGAAACTAATCTTTCAAATGTTCTACTTTCATAGATTCGAACCTTCAACTGGTAGTCTATATTTTCGACAGATGATCACTGTTGATCAGCAAACAAAGGCCTACATGATAATCATTAATGCGGGCATAATATAGACCTTCACACTCGTAAAAAAAAAAACAAAATAAAAAGATGGAACAATATGATAAGTGATTCTACACCTTTTGAACAATGTTTTGACAGGCAGCTGTTGATGACTTTGTTCGTGTTGATTTGGCTATTGATAGGATAACATGATTATTATGTCAGAAATCCGCATCTATATCAAGCTGAAGTTAGAATTGAATATCAGCTGTTAAAACAGCTTAGCACATAGACAGGAAAAAGTAAACGACTATAAATAATTATCCCCCAAGAATCTGTTTTTAGGATAAAAGTGTGCTATGTCCTATTTGGATCATAAGCTATCTGTGTGCAAAGTTTCATGCTATTTCTTTAAGCAATGCTATGGCTTTGCTTAAGAAGGATCGGTAGAGGCTTGGAGGAGACCTCTCTCTGTGATCGAAAGCGATGAGGTCTAGTAGGCGGCCTTTCGCAGAAGGAGGCCGCAGAGTGGGACAGAGAGAAAAATGCTACGTCCATCTCGCTCCGTTGACATAGGACGTGACTGTGGAGGAGGCACTATGCGCACCTCCGGCCTCGGGTCTAACGGGACTCGGGGTAAGGCTGGGTACCCGACTGGTAGAAAAGTTCCGGCGTTGGCGGAGGTGCTTTAAGTCTTCGGAGTTCCTCCATACTAGGAGGAAGCCCGGTTAACCCTTTTGAGGGATCTGGCCAGTCGTGGGGGTGTCCTGTGTTAGTCAGATCCGTGACACTCCCGTCAACCGGCTGAAGGCAACTCGCAGTGGTTTTAGTGCGGTATACCGGCGCCGGCAGTAACGTGAGGTGCAGAGAGTCCTACATATGCCCGGGACGATCCATCCCCGGGTGAATGCGCAAAGCATTTCCACTACGTCAACAAAAAGAGAAGTAACGATTACCATTTATCAAATAAGTTTGTATATCTCCGTTTGGCAACATTTAGAAATTGTTTCATTAGGATATAACGGGAAAATCTGTCCCCTCGTACCAGATCACACAGTAGTCCTTATCCTTACTAATATTATAAATGCGAAAGTAACTCTGTCTGTCTGTCTGTCTGTCTGTCTGTCTGTCTCTTCTTCACGCCTTAACCGCTGAACAGATTTGGATGAAATTTGGCACAAAGATAGCTTGAAACCCGAGAAAGGACATAGGATAGTTTTTATCCCGGAAATCCTACAGGAACGAGATTTATGCGGGTAAAATCCCGGGACTATCTATGTTCTGAACCACGGAACAGATTTGGGTGGAATTTGATATGAAGATACTTTGGAACTTAACGTAGGACATAATATAGTTGCTATCCTGAAAATCCCATGGAAACGGGAGTTGTGCAGCTAAAACGACGGGACTGTGTATTTGTTAAACCACTAAACCGATTTGAGTGAAATTTGATATGGAGATAGAGACCCTAGGTAAGATATAATATGTACCTATAGTGTAACAAGAAGTTTTTTAGATGTGTCAATAGATGGCGTTAACAGAAAATGTAGATCACGCTATCCATTACAAGATGCGAATCCTTATGAGGATCGCACTTTTGTATTGCACGCGTTTTTATATATTAGTAATTATATATAAAAGTATTAATATATTAGTAATTTATCCAAAAAATATTTATTAATAGAATTCATTTTATTATTATAAAAAAGGAATACTTATATATAATAATGAAGCGGCTGAAAAAGCTAAAATATGCAAATACAGAGGTCTAGGCTCCGAATATGATTTTGTCCCATTCGGTGTCGAGACCCTTGGTCCGTGGGGTCCTAGCGCTTTAAGGCTCTTTAAGGACATAACAAAAAGGTTAGTCGACATCACAGGAGACCGAAGAGCTGGCAGCTACCTCGGACAAAGAATTAGTCTAGCAATTCAAAGGGGGAACGCTGTGAAAATCTTCGTAACCTTGCCTAAAGGGACTCCTTTTTATTAATATACTTTAGTTATTATATTATATTTTTAAAGGTTTTTAGTTTTAGGTTCTTTGTAATTTATATCCAATATGTTTTTATTTAATAATTTAAAATTGCAATAAATGACAAAGTACTATTTATAAACAATGCTAGGAACTGTAATAAAATATATGAATAAAAAATATAACTTTTTCTGGTAGTAGGTACTAATTTGAATTAAAATATTGATGTATCATAGGGTAGTTACGAATAATTTTGTATTGTTAGGACACAAAATAAATACTATAGGACGTCTGACACCTCAATCCTCCCATGAACATGGTTGATGGAAAGTATCCGAAACGTCGGGCATTCAAAATCTTAATAAACCGCGATAAAATCCGTAAAAGTTATTTAAATATAAAAAAAATGTACTACTAAATAAAATAAATATATTTTATAAAAACGTACTATCGGGCCTTACAGTAAATAGTATTCTTTAAATTATTATAGTTTGTAAATTGGAACCATTTTTTTTATGTCACATGGAGGCAACCGAGCAGTCGGAGCCGGAGGTGACTACCGACGCCCATAGACATCGGCACAGCCAAAAGTTATGCAGATGCGTTGCCCTCCTTTTTCCTATACCTCCCAATGGGCCACCAGAAACTCACAAACCGCACGAAACGCGACAGCATAGCTGTCACTTGACGCCGGTGTTATGTGAGCTTTATTTGAAAAGTAAGATTTAAAACAATACTTCTTAAACGCAGATGAAGTCGCGGTTAAAATCTATGAAATAATATACTGCACTTACATTAAGAAAAACCATTTTTGTCTGTCTGTTTGTTCCGGTTAATCTCTGAAACGGCTAAGCCGATTTTGACGAGGCTTTTACTGGCAGATAGCTGACGTTATAAGGCGTAACTTTGGCCATAAAAATAATCATCATCAATCCGAACGGCTGTAAATCTAAGTAAACGCGGGCGAAGCTGCGGGCAACAGCTAGTTAATATATAAAGGTTTTTTCTTAGTGGGATACGAATACAGATGAGCTTAAACACAAACAAGGTATAGTTGTAGGTTCTTAGAAGAATATCTGGATAAAATGTTTTCTACATGCCACATGATGGTAATAAGTGGTTAGCGTCGCCAGTGAACATAAACAAGTTTACCTGGACTTAACCAAGGCACATGAATATGTGTATGTGTAACACAAGATGTTGAGTCTCGGTGCCAGTAATTACACTGCCTGTTCTGCCCTTCTCTCCGAAACACAGCAGCTGTTTCACGGGAGAAATAAGCAAGATGGTGGTACCCATGCAGCCGGGAGCGCGGGACATACGCTATCCCTCCCATCGGAAATGGATTCTTTTCGGCGTTAATACCTCGAATATTGAATGAAAACGAATTGATAATGACGGTGTGTATACTTAATAAATTCTACAAAGCGACATATTTGTCATTCCGTCTGTTTGTCTACATCCAAATATCTATTGTCTCGATGTTTAGTAAACGCATTCTCCAGACTGACGTCAAGCTCGCGTCATTCCCGCGTCACTCCGCGGTATGCTCATGACGTTGGGGTTCTTGTAATTTTAGCTCGCGATGCCAAAATGATTATGAACAATCACTCAACGTTAACCTAGATATATAAGAACATGTATTACGGGCATGGAGCTTGCGGATAGAGTTACTACTCTATCCGGTTATATGCTATGCACATTACTCAGAAAGTCATAAACTTCCGAAACTGGTCATTGATTTGTCACTGACGTGAGCATGATAGCGATTCAACCAACCAGTGATTTGTATGTACGTCCCATCGGCCAATGGCCATCAATCGGCTACTCAGAGCGCAGAACCGGCGCAGCGTCGCAGCACAAATTTGGCGGAATTTGTTTTCATCAAACCACATAACATTACCGCTCTATTCCAGTTATGTGCTCGATCATTACGGGTAACAGCCCAGCAGTAAATAGATACGGGATGTTTTTTTTAGCCATTACTTTGCTAATTGTAATCCATAATATAATATATTTAAAAAAAACCTGTTTGTGATTCCCTAAATTATTGCAAACTAAGAAATAACATCATCCTTTTTCTGTGCGGACATAGGCCTCTCTCAATAAACACCTAGACGACAGATCTGATAATGAAAGAATGAAAAAATACTTACAAATGTGTGAGTGCACGCATATGCATGCATATAGTACACATTTGCAGTAAAGAAAGAAAGAAAATATAATTTATTGCGTACATGAGAATACATACATCAATAATGGAAATTACAGAAAAAAAATGTACACAAAAGGCGGCCTTATCGCTAAGGTAGCGATTTCTACCAGTCAACCTTAGGGAGAGGAGAATTTGAATACATAATATAGGGTCGTTATGAAAAGAAAAGAAAAAGAAAAGAAAACAAATAAAAAAAAATAAAAGAAATATGTATAGTAAGATTGTTTTGCGGGATTATTGCTAATTAAATTATAATTTAATCTGAAAAAATACTTGTTCTTATCATATTACCCATCCTCAGTATGAACATAAAAATGCATTGAAGACATTGTGGCTTATGGCGGATTCAAACCTGTACCTGCACACGACTACACCTTATATCAGAAACCTTACCCGATAAAATTAAATCAGTAATAAAATACTATCCAATAATAATTCCTTACGTATCGAAACAGCTACCGGAACCCAAGCAGGTGTACCAACCACATTTCTCACCACCATTTTATACTATATTACCACAATTACCATATTTATAAAATTAAATTCAGTAATTTGACAAATACTTGTAGTGATGTAACGACTAATTACTAAGTGGTAATTAAAGAACTTGTTAACAGCAGATGCTTGTAGAAATTCTATAGATGAAAGTTTTATCCCGAGATAAAAGTTTCATTGGTAAATAACCACGTAATCTATGCTAAACTTCGGGAATTGAAAAATTTTATTGCTATATAAATGTAATATTATGGTTTTGAAGGAAATTGTGACGTGCGAAATGAATTTATTATATTTCAGTTTTAAAAAAATCTGTTAGGTAATTGTGGCAAAAGACATAGTACATAATGTAAAAATATTTAAAAAAATGAGGATTGGGTGTATTTCTTCTGCAACATAGATGTGTTCTCAAAACAGCTTTTTCTAGCTAGTTCTTGTATTTCGGAATGAAGGGTAGGACAGTATTGTCACCGAGACCTTGCATCGTATCAGGATAGGCAATGAATCCCCACCATGTTTCAAGCCTCGTCGTGGCGGTGAGGCTCAGTAGCTTAAGGTGAACCCAACCTTGGGCGAAGCAAATTGCACCGAGGGAGATGCTCTTTGTACCCCTCTTTTATGAAGAGGGGATAAAAGAACAGGGGGACAAGGGGCGTAGATGGTAACATATCACCCCATCGCACTGTCCTGACGTTGGGAGGGGTTGTTCTGTGGGGCGGGACGACCCCTCTGTGTGTGAGCAGCTCTTAATGCGCCTCCAGTAACTCTCCTGTGTTCGTGTCGGGCCTAGGATGGGAACCTGGGTCTGTATGGCACGACGTCATGGGGACTGCTTAGTAGCGGCCGGGCAGTCCCCCCTCTACGAGGAGTAGTCTGGCCTTCGCCGGGGCCAGCCTGTCGCTGAGGTGATCCTGTCTGTTGCCTGCATATCCGAGACCCTCAAAAGCGGCTGAAGGCGCTCGCAGTGGTTTTAGCTAGGGTGGGCACTCCCAGGTGCGAGTCCCACATTGGGTCAGGATCTACCCGAAGGTCCTGGCTGCATCCATAAGGATATCCCTGCGAAAAAAAAAGCTCCTACGGTTGATTTTGCTTCGCCCAAGGTGCTGGGTTCACCTAAGGTTACTGAGCCCCACCGCCACAATAAGGCTTGAACCATGGTGGGGACATTGATATAGTATGATCCTCAGACGCTGATTCACTAACAAATGCTCATCCAATGGCAAACATCAAAAATAAAACCATTGTATAATTATATGATTACTTTCAAATTACGTTTTAACATGATTAACAAAGGAAATTCCACGCTTCCGCATATTTCAGGAATTTTATCTGTTTGTATCAATAATTAAATGTTTACCGTCGTAACTATGAGAAAGGCAAAGATTAACTGAAGAAAGTTGGTTGTTAACATGTTTATGCCTAACATTTTATTTTTGTATTTATAACTTTTATACTATATTTTATATATTTTATAATACAGTAGATATTATAATAACTTTTCACTCATATTGAAAAAATATATACTTAATTCAAATTTTTCTCCAAAACGCCTGGACCAATTTTGTTAAAATTTTGTTCGTTTTTTCTCCTTCTTGTCTCTTTTCCACCCGTATCTATCGCTATCGTCGAGATCATCCCGCCATCTCCGTCGTGGTCTACCACGTCTCCGAATCCTGTTTGATGGGACCGTATAGGCGAGTATTATATAATGTAGGTTGTATATAATTAACATGAACTAAGACCTATAAAGTACTTAACTTACTAGTATATAATTTAAGAAAAGAGCACCCTCATATTTCAAAGGCCGGCAACGCATAGTAATGATGTGTGTCTATGGTTGTCGCTTATGACTTACCACCAGGTGACACGACTGTCTGTTTGCGCTCTCTTCTATAAAAAAGATAATAATATTAAATTAGGCATAAATACAAAACAGATTTAAGAGTTATTCTTTGACACCAAATAACATTAGTATGCAATCAAAGCGCATTTTGTTGGCCGTTACAATTGTGCTGCGGGTGTGATTCCCGTACGTTTAGCACTCTCCTTCGATCTAATTACAATCATCCGAGCAATGACCTTAAATAGTTCGTACTGCGTCGATTACTTTGACTATGTACTGATAGTATATAGTGCTCGATGATTACTTTGACTATGTACTGATAATATATGCCAAGGTGTCTTTTGATGTGTAAAATCAGCGAGCCCTGGGAGTAAAATCGGCTTGGATACCGTGACGGAAAACGGCATGACTGTCATTTATTTCTTTTTTTATTCTTTGTAGTAGGTAGTGCAATGCTGCTTTGCAGCCGAATTGGGCCGGCACGACCTCTCGCTCACATGATACTGGCGTCAAGTGACGCGAAGTGAGCTATGCTGTCGCTTTTCGAGCGGTTTGTGAGTTTCCGGTGGCCCATTGGTGGGGTGGGGTAAAGGAGGGCAACGCAACTGCATAACCTCTTGTGCAGATGTTTATGGGCGTCGGTAGTCACCAAAGGCTCCGACTGCTCATTTGCCCCCTTATGATAGTTAAAAAAATCTTTATTTATAAAGCTATACACATCATTTCTTTCTTTGATTAATTATGTAATATTATATTATAAGTATTATAACCTAATTATACAGGATCTTTATAAACTATATCTTAATTAGGCGATCAAATAAGCCCGAATTCGAGCTTAAGCCCGTTTTAAATTTGGAGCTCTTTAGTCCCCCGATCCCGACTTCTAAAATAAGGAAGTAATGTAAGTAATTTCACTGGAAAAACAAAGATAGCCTAATCCGGTACACACTGGCTTTACTGAGCTAACTTCAAATTGACTAAAAGCTCAGAACAGACCATACAATGTCTAAACCACTAATAAGAAAAGCGATAATAATACACATACGACATAGATTATATTCGGAGTACATGACGTATCAAAATAATCATTTATATAATAATAATATCAACCCTTATATGTCTCACTGCTGGGCACTGGTCTCCTTGAAATCAGGCGGAGAGGGTTTTGGGTCATAGTTCACCGATGCCCTGGCCCAATGGGTTTAACCTCATCAGGCATGCAGGTTTCCTTACGATGTTGAAACTTCACCGGTGAGCAAACGATGATCTCATATTCAGGTGCACATAGAGATTTAGAAAACCCATTTTTAGTCATCGTGTCTAATTCTTAACGAGATTCAAAAATAAAAAAATAAAAATCTGTGTATTTTACACTTCGTGAACTAAATAAAATTTAGAATATTTTGTCGAGTTTCATTACCATCTGTTTTTCTATCATATCTGATAGTAACATGATACGTGGTGTTTGCACAATTGGTTCTACCTGCGTCTGCCTCCGGATACAAGCGGTGATGGGAAATAAGCAGGGTTTGCTTTACCCATGTCCCAGGAAGGTCACTTCCGGCTGGTGAAATTTTGAATTTTATCTGCGATCGTTATGATCTCGGATGTCAAGTGGGAAGTAGGAGTATCCTACTCTTAAAAGAATTCCAAAAATTTAAAAAATATAGAAATAAATATTTAAGAGCTTTATTGTTAATCTAATCTGGGAAAATCAAATTGTCTTCTAATGTTCACGTAAATTTATCTCACTATAATATTTTTTTATATGTTCGACATTTCGGATACTTTTACTACTTTTACTTTACAGCAACCATAGTCATGGAATACTTAATTACTTTATCATATTCAAGAAAGAACAATAAACTTTACAACCAAACACAAAAAGTTAAAATATATCTTTTAAGGCGAATCACCGCAGGCGAAACGGGACAAAGCGTTTGCCAAATCAAATTTTGAGATACAAACGGTCTCACAAAAAATGTCAAAGATACCTAAAGATATTGTCTAATGGATGTGCTAATTGGTTACGAGATAAGATGTACTTTACTTGATCATAAAAAATCCTGAAAACAGACTAAAATAAAACTAAAATGAATAATTTACTAATAAAATATGTAAGTTTGCCCATCATTTTTATATAGAAACTAGCTGGGGCCCACAGCTTCGCCTGCGTTAACTTAGATTTACAACCGTAGCTGGATTGATGATGATTATTTGCCTATGTCCTAATCCAAGGTACATAATATAAGTCATCACCATTTCAACTTTCAGCCAAATCAGTTCAGCCGTTTTGCCGTGAAAGATCAACAAACATCCAAACTTACAAAATTTCGCCTTTATAATAATACTAGCTGTTGCCCGCAGCTTCTCCCGCGTTTACTTAGATTTACAGCCGTACCCGGATTGATGGTGATTATTTTTATAGGCTAAGTTACTCCCTTTAACAATAGCTATCTGCCAGTGAAAGTCCCACCAAAATCGGCCCAGCCGTTTCAGAGATCAGCCGGAATAAACAGACAGACAGACAGACAAAAATTGTAAAAAAGGCTATTTTGGTATATGTGCCAAGTATACATCCATATGCATTCAATAAAAAGCGGTTATTTTGATATTACAAACAGAAACTCCAATTTTATTTATCTGTATATAGATATAGATATTTAATTTTCAATACCACAGAGAACGTGCTATTTTTTTTGGATAATTAAAAAAAAATAGCACGTTCTTATTATTTTTCAGTTTCTATATTTTTTTTATTCAATTTTATCCCAAAACTTGAATGCCATCTATCGTTTTCACAATACGCCGCGACGCTCGCTACCCCGTCAGTCCTGGTGACTCGCCATAACACATAACCTTATATATTATATCCTGTTTCTTTTTTTCGTGAAAAATCTATGCTGTGTTTCGAAAGAAGGCAGGACAGGCAGTGTAACTAGGTGTAGCATAGAGACCTAACATCTCATGTCAGGCAACACATGAATGAGTTGTCTATTCTACTCTCAACTCTCAGGTGAACACGTGTATATATATATATGGCTCATATACGAGCTATGTAACGAAATTGTAGAGAATTAAATTACCCAGTAACTTTTTTCATTATTGATTACTAGTTTTTATACCTCAAAGGTGAAGATGTCAAAGTATAAACTAACGTAACACCATAAATCAAACGGTGTTATTCTGTTAAACGAATCGTATGCACTTCAATACAGCCTGATTACTTGTTTGATTAATTTAATTACAATTGTAAATGGATTTGTTAATGGACTCTTTGAATTTTGATTGAGTGCGTTCAGATCGTGAGCAAAGTTTTGGAATGACGGATGAGCTAAAAGCATTTAAAGTTATTATATATATATATTCGTCGTATGATTCGTTTAAATAAAAGATTACATATTTTAATACACGATTAAAAAGAAATCACTACGGCTTTATATTTAATAAACAATATGTTATTGTTATCCTTTTTACCCGACTTAACATTAAAGAACTTTCAGCCAAAATATATAATCTGCCTTGCGTAATAATTGGGCTTGAAATTATAAAAATAATTTGTGAAAATTAGATTGGTGGTTTTTGGAACAAACAAATTATTTACCTTTATTATTGGTATAGACCTGTGGCAATAATTGACTAACAAGCAAGTTCTATGTTCAGCAGTGGCGGATAGAGGCTGATGATGATGATGATGATGAAGCAAGTTCCACTCACGCATGACCTGTTGTATTGTAAGTTCTTAATTTGTTCTTATTAATTACAAAATTGTATATATATTCAGTTTTTTCATCCAGCATATAAAATAGAGAGAAATAATAGAGAAATGAGAGCAACAGCTACTCCAATCAAATTCATTATGTTTCTTCTCTCGCTTTAAACATTCAATTAATAGTATATCGAATCCGATATCCAGAATAAGCCCGTTTTATTTTTAAGCAACCCTTTTATACGGGAATTATGTTCATTAGATACTTTTTACACGATTCTATTTTCATAGTGGCATATGGCGCTAACCCTTATTGTGGAACAACCCTTCGGAAGTAACATCTTAGCTCATTTATTATATTTATAAGGTATGTTAACGTATTGATAGCTTACAGATTATTCTTGTATGGAAGGGACGCATGCTGCTCTCTCGCGGTTTTGACTGTAATTTATATATACACTAGCTGTTGCCCGCAGCTTCGCCCGCGTTAACTTTTAAAATTTGAGGGGTTGACCACCCTTATCACTTAGGGGTATGAAAAATAGATAGTAGCCGATTCTCAGACCTACTGAATACGCATATAAAATTTGGTAAAAATCGGTAAAGCCGTTTCGGAGGAGTACGTGTCACAATGTTAGTTACATTGTGACATGGAAATTTTATATATTAGAAGATAGATATGTAGAGACTGTCACACTAATGTGATGTGTTATTTATTATGTGTAAGCAATAATTACTTTTATAGCCCAGGTCATGAGTTTTAATTTTGGAAAATTTCATTAAATTAAATCATTAATTTTTTCGTAAAACAGCTTTGATTTTTTTTGCTAATAATTTCAAAAAGAAATTACTGGTACCGAGAAGAAACCATCTTATATCTCAGGATGGGCAACCCATGGGTATTTATTGACATATACGCTGACCACTTATTATTCCTCGTATTCCTGTGGAAGTAAAATAAAAATGAAATAAACCTCAGACGAAGGATATTGATTTAAAATCTCCAATATCTCGAGTGTCTAATTCTAAACGTTCCCATGGAGCCTAAGTCCAGATGGTCTCATTTTTTACAATGAAACGGAAACGGAAAGATCTCCATCTCACTCATCTCATAGTATTTCCGAGTTTTTTTAATTCGCAGGTTTTTACACAGATTGCTCCGTCCGCCACCTGTTGTACGAAAAAATGCTCCCAACTGGCTGTCATATGCTGCATGCTGTGGTTTGAATGTTGGTAAACATGTAGGTTCATTGAACGACAATTGTATGTATGCGGGTTTGCAATTAGAAGCTATAGTTTTAAATATATTTTTTCGGCTTATTGGTTTTTTGCCATTGTCGTGTAAATACTAAACTACTGTAAATATTCTATTGTTTTCGGCTTCAGGTGCTTAATTGGATATTTTTAGTCACATTTTCTTGCAAATTGTAAAATAACTTATAACTTATAAGCTATTTTGACATAATATAATATCTATTGGATGATTTTACACCATAACGTGGTGTAAAAACTTCTTCTGGTTTGGTTCCGTAACCCGTGGTAAGTTCTCGAAGAACTTGTGTTACGGGTACAAGACAACGGAAATATATTTAATACTTTTATACTATATATATATATATACTTAAGATTTTTATTATATTATAATACATATATTTAATACACACCCATGAACCATGAACATAGATGACTTTTCGTTCCCTGGCGGGATTAAAACCCGCTACCTTCGGCTTGAGCGCCAACGCGCTAACCACTGAGCCACAGAGGTCGTTGAAGTTATAAATGTCATGATTTCCGTTATATAGAAGTAAATATTTTAATAGTTTTGTTAGTGTAGGTAGTTGTAAGTTCGTTTGTGGCGCCTGGCGGGGCGAAATATTATAAAATCTGTGGTAGGGAATGATGAGGGGCTCTTTAGTGACCGATTGTCGGTGTGGGTAGTACTGCCTCAGGCAGTACGATGTAATATTTAATATTATGCAAGTATAAGGAAATGATATAAAGACAAGGATTATGTAATATGTTAAATATAATATATGAGAGTAATGGTTTGTACCGGAGACATGTAAAATAAAGTGAGTACTTTATGAAAAGGATTTTAATTATTATGAAATAAGTGTTCCTGAAAACTAAAAATTGTTATTATGTAACGATTTTGTAAAACGTTTTCAGCTTAGCTATATTTTAACTAGGTAGGTACATTAAAAATCTTAGGTTTAGTATATATAAGATATATAGTAGTTAGATTACTTAATAAACGATTTTTTTATTACCTACCCAGACGTCCTAATAAAACTTAGATATCCTTAACAAATCTTATCGAAATAGTCATCCATAAAAAATCCATAAAAAGTTATGAAATAGGTTTACAATTTTTGTGTAAGTTTGTACATACCACAGAACAGTAAAAGAGGTTTACGGTTCTGTGGTACATAGTAGCTGTTGTAAACAACTTCGTCCGCGTTAACTTATTTACAGCTTGAAGTAATCAGGTTACTGTGAAAGAATTTTATAACTTCGAAGCCGTCTTGGGTCCAAACTATTATCGATAAATGTTTGTTATTCACATAAACTAGACTGAACTCAACAAATAGAAAAAATCAAATGATGCTTAAGCTGTTTTTTAATCTTAGTTTTTCAAAATCGACCGGGATCACCAAAATTTCAGAATCGCGTTATATACTAAAATCTACCAGGATCGCATGATCCAAGAGGAGACTTACGAAATGTTTTAAAGACTTTTACGACGTATGCCGTGGGAGGGTAAACAGTGTCTACCGTATCACCGAGATTGATCACGCGGGCCACTGAACCCTGATCACTTCCGGTAAACAACGTTTGATTGACTACCCTCATTTGTGAAATAAGTATAACACCTCCTTCTTTTATTGTGACGACGACAAATTAATATTAAGGCTTTCGTGTGGTAAAACTGTAAAACACGGTAAGAGGTTTTTGGGTTATAATGAAATAACTTTTATGGATTTTATCGCGGTTTATTAAGATTTTTACATTCCTGTCGTTTCGGATACTTCATAGCAACCATGATCACGGGATGATTGACAATCTTCCCGTTATATTTCAGAAAGCCGCGATAAAATCCGTATAAATTGTTTTATTATAATTAGTGAAATACACGTAAATATTACCTAACAAGTTATGAAAATACTTCCATGTAATTTGTAACCATGTCTTAGGTGGTGCTTAGTTAACGTACGGTACTAATGATCATCATCATAATCAGCCTCCATCCATCCACTGCTGAACACGGACCAGCTACTGCACGAAGAATGTCTTCCCACCTGGTTAATGGCCGACTAACACTTCGTCGACCTAAACGCGGCCTCCACTCTTGAACCTTATTGGCCTATATTATACCATTTTCTTTGCGTGATATCGTGGTAGGTATAAATGTTATAAAACATTTATTAATCTGTAATTTTTAAATATTCCAAAGATACTTATATTTAGCACACGTTTTTAGCACTGATTTAAAAACAAGTGTCAAATGGAATGAATATAATATTATATTAAAAACATGTTTGCAAATTTAGATTTAAATAGCCTGACCTAAAATATATAAACCCTGCGCGGGGCGACACCGCGCAGGGTTTCTTATTTACAGCTTGGCAAAAAAGAGTCTGGAAAAAATGAGGGCGCCACTTTCACTTAGGTCGCATTATAATATGGGAAATCAGTAAGATAATTTAATCAAATTGTTAAAAATAAATGTGAAACACTAAAATTTACTCAAAATCTAGTATTTGTCGTCCAAGTATTGTCAACATCATAGGTTTCTATTTAGTAAAATATTTAGTTCCACTTGTCACCACGTCATACTCTTTTTTGCCAAGCTGTACGTCAACACATAATAGCCCATACAGAAATTAGTTCCGAATTTTTTCGCAATAATATGATCAGGGTTTTCATTTTTCTGGTCAGGATATACATATATGCTTATTATTCTATGCCCTAATAGAGTACAAGGCTGGCGGCAGCTAAACAAAGACACATCGAAAGTACCCTAAAAACATATGTGTCAAACGGGTTAAAATATGTCCTGACGTCCGAGTGCACCCTACGGCGTAAATCATACACACATAAAAAAGTAACAAGGCCTGATTTACGATTGTACGAAAATAAACACACACAGATTGAAGTGATTATGAATTTTAGTGCCCATCGTCATGATTGTCTCATTATCATCATCATCCACGATTACATGTCCCACTGTTGGCACGGGAGATTCGAAATCGGCGAGGAATGTGTGGAGCCATAGTTCACCGATGGCCAAATGCGGGTTGGTGAACTTCACACACCTTCAAAGACGTCCTCACGATGTTTTCTTCACCGTTGAGCAAGCGATGTTCTCAGCTGCACGGAGGACCTTAGAAATGCCCATGTCACCTGGTCAGGATTGAACTCGGACCTCTGACTCAAGAGGTCGAGCCCATACGGCATACCCACTAGACTCTCGAGCATCGTCGCTCACTTCTCATTATCTGATTTTGAAAATTGGTCTTTTAAGCGCCATGTCTATATTACTGTTCGACCAAAACAATAAGGCGCATGACGGGAGACGCACGACCCCCGCCTTCGTCCCGCACTTCTCTTACTAGGGTAAGCGTCTCCTGTCATGCGCCTAATTGTTGTGGTCGACTAGTACGTATTGTCATATAAGTTTCTCATATTCACTGGAGGAAGGCGTTTGTGCCATGTACCGTTAGCAAGGGTATTACCATCTTTCTTATTTCTTCCATGAAACAGCTTTGCCGTGTTTCGGAGACAAAGAAAGGACAGGGAGTGTAATTACTGGCAAAAAACTTAACATCTTATGTCTCAGGATAAAGAACACATGAATAAGTTGCCTTTTTGTTTATATCGCAGGCAAATCCTTATGCGTGCAGCCAGGATCTTCGGGTAGATCCTGAACCAATGAGGGACTCGCACCTAGGAGTGCCCACCCTAACTAAAACCACTGTGAGCGCCTTCAACCGCTTTTTGAGGGTCCCAGATATGAAGGCAACAGGTAGGGTCACCTCAGCGACAGACTGGCCCCGGCGAAGGCCAGCAACTCCTCGCAAGGGGACTGCCCGACCGCTACTAAGTAGTCCCCACGAAGTCGTGCTATACTGGGCCCAATGAATAAATTTCCTAGGTCAGTTTCAGGTTAACTTGTTTATATTCATAGGCGACGCTAACCATTTACCATCAGGTGACTAGTCTGCTCGTTTGCCTATTCAACTAACATAAAAAAACTTCAGTCTTGTAGTCTTGTACAGAACCCTCAAAATGGCGATATGCCATGACCTTGTTTGGCAACGTGTTATTGAATCCGCAACCCTCCCTTTATGGGAGAGCACCTGTTGAAGGGATTTTATGGGGCATCGGGGGACCAAGGACGACGTATGTTTATGTTAATTTCGCAATCTTTTTGTGTGTTTAGTCAAAGATAGGGTTGCCAATTTTTTAAAGATTAAAATTATATACAGGGCAAGCAAGAAGAAGACAAGAGAGTCATATTGGGATTAAATTTCAATTTAAACAAATTCATTATTTTGGAGTGAGTATAAGTTTTTCCACGTGGTATTTTTAATAGTATCGAGAGCAAACCATCAAGCATATAACCGGAATGGAGCGGTAATGTTATGTGTTGTTTATGAAAACAAATTTCGCCAAATTTGTGCTGCGACGCTACGCCGGTTCTGCGCTCTAATTGGCCGGCTGATGGCCATTAATGGATGATTGGCGATAGGCCGTACTGAACACTGGTTGGTCGAATTGCTATTACGTCAGTGACAAATCACTGACCAGTTTCGGAAGATGACTCGCATTAATACTCTATCCGATTATATAATCGATGGGACAGACGGACAGTCGTTCATCTGATGGTAAGTGATAAGTTCCAAAGACACCCGGTTAGAATATCAAAAGTAAGAAAGCGCTTATACCATCATAATTGATCTACATAATGGCGGCATTTAGGTGGCATCCACTTCGGGGTCACCGAATCAAATCCTTCCATAGACAAACATGTCTAAGTTACATATACAAAATCTCTAGTGATAGGTGATGATGGTTTTATCGACTATGTAATACCTAAATGGATTTTTAGATACCTCTCCTCTGATCTGATCTTATCTCTTACGAGCTTCTTATCTCTTACGAGGAAAAATGTGTGTGGCAGTTGAAATAATGTTCTTTGTCGTATTTTTAAATCAACTCTTTGTATCAGCCCAAAACATACTGAAAATACATCCGATATAAAACCTCATTAGTGAGTTTACTATAAATACCCACCATGTGCCGTCGTTTTATAACTTTTTATCTATTCTATTTTGTGAAGGGGTTACTTTTTAATAAGAAAGCACGGTAGAAGGGATGCGCTGTTTCCGCCACAAACGGGTTGAGTAGACACATGTGCCACAGATTTCCGGTAAGACGTTCCGAATCAAAACACCTGGCCAAGAACAACTTAAAAGACTCCACTTTTTGTTCCATATTAACCCTTCGAATTTGAAATTCGAGGGAAGAACTCTTTACCCCTTTAAGTTTTTTTTTCAAACATCAATTCCCTCTTGTCTATGGCTGTATAACGATTCCTTTGCCTTAAAAAAGTGTTTATGCTCCATAGCGTTCCATTTTAAAAAAAAAATTGACATTGTAACACCGTTTCTATATTTACATTTCAAAGTTCTCCGCGAAGTTTTTCAGAGCCACTCGGTTTCAAGATGCTTATCGGAGTATTAGGTTTTTGCTTGTTATGCTGTTTTTTGGTATACATATGGCAGATTCAGCTATTTTTAGGTTAGCATGTGCTCCATTCGCAACAGACGGTGATGTCACTTCTTTATTTTTAATTATGCTTTGAAAAGGGTTAATGTTTCGCGCAGCTTGTCGATTATGTACAAATGTTTGTTTTCATATTATTAACGCTGAAACTGTTTTTATGTGTTTTAAATGACGTAAAAGTGTAAACAGATAAAGTTAATCGCCAGGGTTCGCTACTTTTGGGTATGTGGATACATTTATTTAAGAAAAGAAGTGTGGTTCTTGAGAAAACTATTTAAGACGTTTAATTTTTTGTCACTTTTTTCGAAAAACTCGATAGGTTCATGGTTTGAGATAGATTTTTTTATCATAAGAATACGATTCACTTAATGAGGAACATTAAAATTAAACTTACAAAACATTATAGACAACGTACAGTGACAAAATAAAATAAAAGATACACTCAAAAGAACTAAGGGTATATTTAGCAATAATATTTTCATTGTTTAGCGTAAACATACATGGAATACTAACTGCTAGAAGTGCCATGTACTAAGGTGCGCTCGATTGATTGAAAATAATGTGATTTTAAATGTTTTTTAAATAATGTCATTTACTTAATAGAATCAGGCGTTACCTTGCGGAAATCCATTATATAAGATATTAAATTAATTATATTAATTAGCAATTATCCCGCGAAAAACGCAGTCTTTACAGCAAATGTGTGAGTGCACGCATATGCATGCATATAGCACCGCCCTCCTTTCCCACACTGCATATGCGTACACTCGCATGCACCACCACCCCACATGCACCACAACCACAGTAAAAGACCACCACCAAACAATCTACGTACGTTTCGCCCCGACACCGAGGCATCCTCAGGATGTAGACTCTACGATTAGTAATCGTTACGTAATAGTACGAGTGTACGCATATGCAGTGTGGGAAAGGAGGGCGGTGCTATATGCATGCATATGCGTGCACTCACACATTTGCTGTAAAGACTGCGTTTTTCGCGGGATAATTGCTAATTAATATAATTAATTTAATATCTTAAATGTCATTTACTGTATATATAGGTATGCTAATTAAAAATCTTATGTTAGTAAGTTTAGAATTAATTAGATTTTTTCTGAAGTTAATTTCGCTACTATCACCTTAAGACCTTATACTCAAAGGGTTTATAATAGGAATATAATATCTCGTTTGAGATCTTTCCAATGTTGATTACCGGTGGGAGGGAAGCGCTGTGCCGCGCTCCCGGCTGCATGGGTACCACCATCTTGCTTGTTTCTCCCGTGAAACAGCTTTGCTGTGTTTCGGAGAGACGGGCAAGACAGGCAGTGTAATTACTGGCACCGAGACTTAACATCTTGTCTTAGGATAGGCAACACATAACTGAGTTACCTGGGCTCGTTCCAGGTAAACTGGTTTATGTTCATGGGCGACGTTGACCACTTACCATCAGGTGGCAAGTTTGCCAGTTTGCCTATCCAACTAACATAAAAAAAGGAAATTGATTGATTGAGATGACCTGGTGGCTTTTATTCATCACATACTAGTATTTGGAAAAACGCAGATAATGATGATAAACAACACGTTTTAAAGTTAAAGCAGAAATCATATAACCAATATATTTGCTTAGTATCGATGATTCACAACTAAAGATTCCTTTGCCGAAGCGAGTGTAAAAAGTAAAATGTTGTTTATGGTCAACAGACGCTGAGTAATGGGATGGGTGAAAGCGATTCGGCCACTCTGACCCGACCTACAGTCTACATCCTAATTCTAAACTTTTTAAATCGTTATAAGTGTAGTTGCCAAAAAAGTACGTTTAAAAATATTATGCTTTTTAAATTAAGAATCACAATTTTTGAGGACAATTCCTTGACATGTTTCAACCATTGCTAGATAATCAGCCTGGATGAATGTCAACTGATCTTTGTCTTAAAATGTACCTGAATCATCTTTTTGATCGTGTCCTATCTAAAACTTCTCCTGCGTTATTTCTTGAACTGACACATGGTAATTGATCTGGAAACAATCCGTATTTTGCTTGGCCTGAGCATCGATTGTCTTATAACCCAGAGAATTGATTCATATTCCAAACTGACTAGTCCATCCCTCAAGGGACCGAAGCCACCTACACAGAGGGGTTGTCCCACATCACAGAACAACCCCTCCCAACGTCGGGACAGTACCTACTATGGGGTGAGATTCCTATCATCGCCCCTGTCCCCCTGCTCTTTTGTCTCCTCTTCTTATACAAAGGGGTACAAAGAGCAGCTCACTCGGCTCAATTTGCTTTGCCCAAGATGCTGGGCTTACTTGGGTAAAAAGTAATTATACTATTTTGATATAAGTCAAATATACCTGCTTCACGGAATTACTAGATCCACGAACGACCAGTATAAAAAAAATAACAGAATGTACTATAGGTCGTAATGATAATACGATTTGAATAAATAAAGGTCAAAGCTATACAATGACGATATAGCATTCACTTTCTAGAATAACACTCGAATTTGTTTCGCTAGGTACATTAAAAGCCATTCTTTAATTTAACAAACCTAATCAATGACTAGAGAAAACATCGAGAGTCGTAAAACTTAAGTACTTATGCTATTTCATTGTTCGCTACTTTTACTTGCACATACATATCCGTTTATGTGATAATATTGTAAATCATGACTGCTATTTAAAATATATAATGATGTTGGCAACAATGTTTTAAATTTCATCTGTGTTTGAACATGCATTTGAAAAAAAAGAAACATTTCTTGACGCCTTAATTAAAAATAGAATTATAAAAAATAATATAATCCAGAATGACCTAAATCATCTTCATCATCATCATCATCATCAGCCTCTATCCGTTCCCAGCTGAACATAGACCTCTCTCAAAGAACGCCAAGACGACCTTAATATGTATTTTAAAATATTATCTATCAATAAATAGTTTATTTAAGTACCGTCGCTTTGATAACAATTTTTATCTAGACTCAATAGTCCATAATATCGAATATTTTTATAGCAATATTGTTAGGAAACGTAGTAGTTTATTAGATATTTCTTAACCGACATTTCTATGACCAAGTACTTGGTTCTGTCTCGTGTCAAAACATAAAACATTCTTAATTTTTGGAGGGAAAAAAAACCTTTGAAGTGGTTGTGTTGTGTGGTCCCATAGAGCACGTGCTATGCCCAGCTGGTCTCACAAAAACTAGGAAGTGCACCATTTCTTTTTATCTACGCCTACTCTTGCAGTCGGTGATTTGGACACGGTGGAATCGAGTTACGGTGTTAGAATACCATAGAGTAGAGGCATGTAACCATAGACTTATCGTCAGCCAGTATAGAACAGATTAACCGATATAATAGATATATATTATATTATATAATATGCATGCAATACAATGTATATGTATGTATTCTAAATACATATTAAATATTCGTAGGTACCTATACGCAATAAATATACGACACCTGGTCAGGATCGAACCTAGACCTCTCACTCAAGATGTCGAGCCCATAACCAGTAGACCATCGTCGCACACATTAAGTTTAATTAAATACGTAAATAAATTTAAAATACAATTAAACAGTATAAAATCTCCAATTATTTTTTTATAATTTAAAATATTATGTACATGAAGTAAAGAAATATCTATCTCACTTAATAATATTCTGTAAATCAAAATCATATCCACACTAACGTTCGAAAATCAAAAAAAAAAAAAAAAAATCAGGTATTCAATCGCTAGCACGTGTTTCACGACACATGTGCATTAAAACCTCTTTTTACATTTCAAAAGGAAGAATCGGAAGTTGTATATCCGAATGTGTTCCATATACGAAATTGGAGCACATGCCGTTCCCGCCTTCGAGTGACAAGCGGTGTTTTTTTTTTAAATTGTTTTCTTGCAAATGTATATTGTGTGCAGCCTTTAAATTATAAATATTTTATTAAACATGCGATTTCTTCTTTAACATGCAATGTCTGTGTATTTCTTAACTAGCTGTTGCCCGCAGCTTCGCCTACGTTATATTAAATTTACAACCGTAGCTTGATTAATGATTTTTTTAGCCTTTGTCACTCAGTGTTAACGTAGCATTTTAATTATTAAAGAGTATTTAAAATCCGTCGAGTAGTTTTTTAGTAACAAACAAATAAAACATTAAATCTTTTCCCTTATATGATTAGTTATATTAATTAAATTTGGTTCGTGCACACAGGAGAAAAACCTAGAAAGTGCATTTCCTTCCTGTGGTGGTTGCCTGGAAGAAATCGTTCTAAAGCGATAAGGCGGCCGATTGTACTTATTTACTATACCTTTATTAATGTGTAAATTAATATGTGTGTGTGTGCAAAAAAGTTTATTATTATTATTATATATTACTATTCGAAGAGCTGACTTAGCGGCGTAGTACCTCGAAGCTAATGGCGGTCAGCTTGCACATCAAATGTGAGCGTGGTACTTGATTAAAACTATGATATCTCATAGAATATTCGTTGACATCAAACAATGTCAAGGGGAGCTTTATCCAAAATTAAATCCTTATGATTAAAAAGGTATTTATTCGGATAGGAATTAATATCATGTTTATAAAAACTCCTTCGCAAATCATACTTGAGATTGATTATTTAACTTGATTTTTTTAGAACCCTTAAAGGGGTACAATTCCGTCATACATAATTATTACTTAACTTTAATCTTTTACACAGAGCACGCAACGAAAAGTCTTAAAAGAAATATTTTTTCCCCGTTTTTGCCACATTTTTCATTAGTGTTCCGCTCTTTTTGGTTGCAGCAGGATGTAACCTATAATCTTCTTCGATAAACGGCCTATTTAACATAAAAATAGTAGTTCCTGAGATAGCGCGTTCAACCAAACAAACAAACTCTTCAGCTATATAATATTAATAATAAAATAAAGTATAGATTTACATTTAATAAGACTTATATATAATTATATTAAATAATTTTTCTATTGATAGTTACGAGGTAATTATATTTGTTTAATACATTTTTATGCTGATATTTTTTTTCTAAAACCTATTCAATCAACCGCATTAACGAAAATGTATGACGTACTATCGAATAACACAATTTAAGTAATTTTATATTATGTTGTCAGAGAGCCAAAAATATTGTGTAATGCAGCGAAAAAATCATTGTATGGCTTCGCTTTTTTGTTTGTAGCTTGTTTTTTTTTTTGCTTTTTTGACTATGTGCTGTCAGTCTTAACTTCATCAGCTGATTAATTTACCGTAATGTTGTGTTTTAGATCCATACCCATAGGTATGGTATTATTTTTTCACAAGGATTGTACTAAATTGTAGTTGAAGAGGTCTTTACCGCTTCGAAAACTTAAATTAGGTACCGTTTCTACTATTTATTACAAAAATAGTAATAAAAAATAGCATTTTCGTCATTATCATCACATACCCTCGAAAATATTGTACGTAAAACAAAATATTTGAATTTCTAACTCATGCTTACTACGATTTAAAAAGCATATTTTGATTGAAATGTCATGAAACGCGATAATTTAAATTGATGATATCACAGAATGTGATCCTTAAAAAGCGTATGTTGCTTTTTTGTTTTCGAAAAACCATTAAAAGCAATAAATCACGAAGCATCTGCCACGGCCTCTGGCGTTTTACTTCATTATCTCAAAAACGTTGTCACAAATAGAAAGATTTTTTATGATTGATCGTCCGATTGCGTGCTAAATCTATTTTTTATATGTATCTCTAGGTCATTCAACGAAAATTTCCGATATTTTACGATTACAGTATGCCCCTATTGATTTCCTGCAATAAAAAACAATATTTATAGTGTTATATAGGTTGTTCTACCTACTTTTGCCTTGCAATTCCTATACTACTTACTCAATTAAATATAAACCTAAAATAATACGTGCAATAAAAAAACAAAAACAAAAATGCAATAAAAAAAATTAAAATAATACATAGGCTCCACGGTTAGATACCTTTACTTGTCCGTAACTTAAATAAAAAATGATAGCAAAGGTAGGTAACAATGTAATATTTTTGACCTTCAAATTGCGCGTTAATAAGATCTAGAATCTATTTAAGATTACACGCTCGAATGGCGAACTGAAATTGAACAATTTTGACAAAATTGGCCAATTTGTAACAAACCATTGTTTTGTTAGATGTTACAACGTTTTGACCGGAAATGTATAGTTGAGTTTATAAAATTACTGTCATATTCTAGGCAACGGAATTCTTTGTACAACCAGTAATTATTCAATTTAAATTTATAATTATTCCCGACGTACTTTTTTTTATTAATTTATATATAAAATATAAATGCTGAGTTTTTAGAATTCCTTAAAGTTAAACAATTTTTTATCAGCTACTTGTTTTTTGTATTTTTGTCAGCTGTTTCTAAGCATGATATGTTATTTGTTAAGAAAATTTACGTACTTTTATTCAACATTTTATGACAAGTAAGTAAGGAGCCTACTTGTTTAGGTAGGTTAGGTTCGAATTTAGTGACGGGAAAGTTCATATCGAAACATTTTCAAACCGTGACTATCGATTTAAATAAGTCGTCAACATAGTGCTGTCATCAGAAGCCACCGCGACCGCTCATCTCAACAGGCGTCGATAAACCGCGACGGTACAAGTGAATTAGCGCGTGTCTTATCGATAATAACAGTCCATATTAAATCCGCAACTCTATATGTACACACGGAGTGATATTCGCATATCGCATTCTCAATATCGAATACAATCTGCAGTAGAAATATTTAATGTGGTTAAAATATTTAACGAGTAAAATAGTAAAAATATATAGTTTTTTATACCGATGACATGAAATACATCGATTTTTATACCGATACTAAATAGAAATTAATAAACTTTTTATAATGGTATAGATATAGAATTACATTTTTGTTTCAATTTTAGAAATCGATAGAATTAGAATCATATTTTTTAGACTAAATAGAGGATAAATAAAAAGAAAATTGACTTATACCACGGTAGAGATTAAGAAACATAGAGAGATCTTTATTTTCTTAGATGGACGGATAAATTGTCTTTGGTAATCTATAACATTGTAAGAATCCTTCCTTCTTGAGGGAAGGAGAGGAAAAGGTAGACCGAGGATATCGAGAACGAGAGGAGAACGATAAATCAACTCGTAATAAAAAATGTCAACTTCTGACATTTCTATTACTCATACCTTAATCAATGATCCCATAGAGTCTTTTGATCCCCATATGAAGTAGGATCGATAAGTTTTTTTTGTATTTTTTTTTTTTGCTGACCGTAAATTTTCGGAAAAATCTGTGAATACAGTTCAGAATATCTTAAAAAGTAATGGATGATCTATCAAGAACGTTTTCCTGTAACTATAAGGATTAAGGCCCCTTACTGACCCGCCTAAAAATCCAACTTGTATAGAACAGATGAAGAAGAAGTTACAGCTCGTATTGTATCAGGACGTAGAGAAGAATGGATTGACTTACTCTACCGACAAGAGCAATGCCTTTAAATAAAGAGAGTGATATCTATAACAGCGGCAGTAGCACGTCAACTTTCCGTCCGTCTGTCCCCACCCTGACGTACACGACTGTCGCCCGTTCCACACCGCAATACGTATTGTTATTATGTGCATTAGTTAACATTCCCCACTAATGTCACTTGTGCCATATGAAATTGTTTTCCCACGTTTCATTGCATTTTTATGTTACTGGAAAATATATTAATACGACTCGAGGGAAGTGCGAATACGTGCAGAAAGTTGTGAGAGTATGTGAGAAATAGTTCGGGAAGCAGGTGAGATAGAGCGATCTCCGTGCAGTGGCTGGTTGGATGCGGGGAGATTGTCTTAGCGTGCATCAAGAGAAGCCTATGTCCGGGGTTTTCCGTCCAGATTGGAGATGAGCCTGAGATATCAAATATCTGAGGCTCATCCTCGACGGAGGGTGGACCTGCAGCCTACATTTCTCGATGTTGGGACCGAAGGTCGTAAAGGCGACAAGTGCGCTGAGCAGTCTCGGAGGATCCTGCGCCGCCTGCAGGTAGCTATACTTAGGAGTATGGCAACGTACGGTGCACCAATCTAAGCGGGTCACATCACTACGAGTTATCTGCAGGTTATCGTGGTAAGGATGATTCAAGGATATCGTACGATATCGTGGGTGGCAGCCACTGCCTTGGCCGGTGACCCCCGCGCCCCGTGGGAACTTGTGGCGGAGGTTAAAAAAAGAGTAGTGGGCGGATCAGCGATAATGATGATGATGATACTTAAGAGAGGTGGTGTTGATGACGTTTGAACTGCGTTTGAATCATATTGGAATGATTTTATAAGCGAATTAAGTAGGTGTTTCGTATCGTATAATAAATTATTCGGTAATAGGTAGCTTTGGTCTTTGTAATTGATTATTTATTTGGTCATATTTAAATATGGAACTCTACTGATAAGCGCAGTATGGCTAAACCTCATAAGAAATTTCAATAAAATTTAACATTTAAAGGGAGATAGGATTATTAAAATTAATAAACATTGCTTGTACACAATCAAAACTATGAAAAACGAGAAAACGATACTTTTCACTTGTCAAGCCCGATATTACGAACAAAACAAAAATGTCCGCGAAACAAAAATGAAAAGACGTCGTAAATATCCCGTTTTATAGGATTCTTATTCAGGATTTTCATAAATGATAAAGGCTTTTAAATATAATTCCGGTCTTGGTCACGGCAGCTATAATACAAATCCCACCATGGTTCAAGCCTTGTCGTGGCGGTGGGGTTCAGTAGCCTAAGGTGTGCCCAGCACCTTCGGCGAAGCGAATGAGGGCTGAAGAGGATGAACCGAGGGCGCTGCTTTTTGTACCCATTTCATAAGAAGAGGGGACAATAAAGCAGAGGGGACAAGGGGGGAGGATGGAAACCCCATTGCACTATTCCAACGTTGGGAGGGGTAGTTCAGTGATGCGTCAACGCCTTTGTGGAGGTGGTTTGGTCCCTTGAGGGACTGACTAGTCGTTGATGACTAGCCGGATCGGTTCTGTTTGCTCACACAGATCCGGGGCGTGAGGTGTCAAGGCGGCATTGGTGGCACTCGCCGGGTTTTAGTGGGTAGAGCTGCGTCCACTTTACCACCTTTCGGGTGCAGCGAGTCACACATACCCGCTTGGGGAGTCACCTGTTCCCCGCGGGAATGCCTAACAGAATTTCCCGGCGCAAGAGAAAAAAAGCTATAATACAAAACAACACCTCAAACGGAACGAGGTCGAAAAGTGAGAGCACATAATATTATATACATTAAAACAATTGAAAGTATTGCAGCAATTACCGTTTAAAATCTAACCCTTCCATGATAATAAAATTCGAGCCAGCTATAGACTTTAACGTTTGCAGTTATAATAGTGCCAATTCACTTGCAATCATCATCTTTATCAGCTTGTTCCATTGTTGAACAACGAACAATGAACGCCGAGATGGCCGATCTCCGGTCGCTCGTATCATCATCTCCATGTCCTCCCTGTTCTGATATTAATACCAGATATGCCGTTGATTAATTCTCAGTCAGAAAGGCTCTTTTCTAAAGAAGGTAACAGTATGGTGGTACATGTAGAATCATCATCAGCCTCTATCCGTCCACTGCTGAACATAGGCTGAACGCAAGACGGCTGATCCCTTGCCACCGCCTTGCAACATAGACCGGCCACTACCCGGAGACCGTCTGCCCACCTGGTAAAAAAAACTCTAAAACTCTTTTTTGAAAAAATAATCTGACGGGGTAAAAGGTTGTATGCCTGGCGTTCCCATGACCCTGTCCAATGGCGGAAAGGTGGAACATCGTTGGGTTTTAGTGGGTGCGAGTCCCACATAACCACCTGTCCCCCCTGGGCCTGGTGGTATGAAAAGGCATTTCCCAACGTCAAAAACAGGTATACGCTCTAGATTATTTTTTCAAAAAAATAGTCTTATCTACCGGTGGGTGGGATGAGCTGTACCGCGCTCTCGGCTGCGGTACCACGATCTTGCTTGTCTCTCTCGTGAAACAGATTTGCTGTTTCGGAGAGAAGGGCAAGACAGGCAGTGTAATTACTATTAGCTAGACTTAACTTATGTCTCAGAATAAGCAACAGATAAATGAGTTGCCTGGGCTAGTTCCAGGTTAACTAGTTTATGTTCATGGGCGACGTTGACCACTTACTGCACGTCTGCCACTTTGCCTATCCAACTAACATTAAAAAATCTATATACTAGCGGTCGAGATAGACGTTGTGCTGTCCTAACATTGGCTTTTTGTTAATACTTAATTCAACTCCCAACTATATTTTCTGAAAATCTAAAAACTTTCTCAATTATACACAGGTTTTTAACCAAATCGCCATCCTTCCATACAACAAGAAAGTACAGAAAATTTTAAATTGTAAAGAAAAATATCAAAGTATAATATTAATATGTAAAATATAAATGAACCAAGCTTCTACCGCGTCATAGGTACATTAGTGAAACTGTTATCTTCATATATAAATATGATAATTTAAATATAACTTATATGCCGTGACATGAAAATGAAATACTATTTGAATTATTACGAAAACCTTACCGTCCAAGGATTTCTTTGATTATAATGCACATAATATACGCCTTGGCGGCATTCTTTGTGAGAATGTAATGATATGAATATATTTTTATTGAATATTGAATATATTCTGGTGTAGACATTAGTGCATATAAAAAACCTACCTGTTGTCTGCAAAGTTGGTTTACCGACGATAATTTTACGTGGTAACGTCATTGCGTCACAAGCGCTTAGGCCGATGGTGCCTGTCTATTGCTTGTTCCGCATTCTCGCTTGCACGCTCGGCTTGGGCGGAACGGGACACGTTTTCGTGCTTGCAGCCGGCGTTCATCGATTTATAAGACGTTATCACGTCAAAATCAGAGTATGCTTATGCAGATTTTATAATGTTCTAGAAAATAGAAATGAATTCTGTGTTTGGGAAGACGTTAGTGAGTAGATGACATTTAAATACCATTCTGTATATAATAGCATAATCGTAGATGGATAAAATAGACAATAACACTATCAGTGCCTTTCTCGCCGAAATACAGCAAAGCTGTGAGCGGAAGACATCGGTAGAATGGTTCCCAGACTGGCGCGCGGTACAATTGCAGCCCACCAGCAAAATGTATATTGTATACATGTTTGACTGTTTACAATATCTTGTAAGAGGTAGTGCCATTCTGCTTAGCAGCCGAATTGGGCCGGCACGACCCGGGTGGTACCTCTCGCTCACATAAGACCGGTGTCAAGTGACAGCTATGCTGTCGCGTTTCGTGCTGTTTGTTTCCGGTGGCCCATTGGGGGGGGTTAGGGAAAAGGAGGGCAACGCATCTGCATAATCTTTGGTTGTGCGGATGTGTATGGGCGTCGGTAGTCGCCAAACGGATTCGACTGCTCATTGCCCTTCTATGCCATAAAAAAAATCTAAACAATACCGTTAAAATGTCAGCTATACTCCTGCACATCAAAAGATCCAATATAATACTTAGTAGTAACTACTTTTAAGGCGAGTCACCGGGACTGGCGGGGCAGCGAGCTTCGCGGCGTCTTGTGAAAACGTCTAGATACCTAGGCATTCAAGTTTTGGGATAAATTTGAATAAAAAAGATATAGGACTTGAGATTAAAAAAAATAGCACAATTAGTATTGAAAATTAAACCGGTGGGAGGGAAGCGATGTGCCGCGCTCCCGGCTGCATGGGTACCACCATCTTGCTTGTTTCTCACGTGAAACAGCTTAGCTGTGTTTCGGAGAGAAGGGCAAGACAGGCAGTGTAATTACTGGCACCGAGACTTAACATCTTATGTCTCAGGATAGGCAACACATAAATGAGTTGCTTGGGCTCGTTCCAGGTATACTAGTTTATGTTCATGGGCGACGTCGACCACTTACCATCAGGTGGCACGTTTGCCAGTTTGCCTATCAAACTGACATTAAAAAAAACATATAAAAATGATGTGCATTGCAACTATAAAATATGTAATTTTTATGAGTACCTAAATATTGTTATGTTTTAGTTTCTATTCTAGCCTGTTTTCAGGACCTTCATGATCAAGTAAAGTACATTTTATCGTGTAACCAATTAGGACATCCTTCAGACAATATCTTTAGGTGTCTCTGATGTTTTTTGTGAGACCGTCATTGTATCATTCGTTTGCAAGTTTGCTCAATTTAAAAATGTCCACTGTAAAATATTTTTGTGAATCTATTTCGCAATTTACTTGCATATCTAATATTATAACAATGACTCTTATGTGAAAATTGCATTACTTATTTAATTTCCACTCATATTATGAAACAATGAAACTATATATTGATTATGAGAGAGACAATTCTACAAATTGTGAAAGTTACAGTACTTATACTTTCCAAATTTAATTGTATAGGTTATCCTTCAAAATGTGTTTAAAAATATTTGCATAAGTTACCTAATTTCTTAGTACATCTAATAGTAAGTTATAATTATTATCGAAAATTGACAACATTTCAAAATTATGAAGTCGCTAAAATAAAAATTCCATTTCTTTATTTTCAATCCGGATTAGTAATATATATTTTTAATTTTTTTCGTTATTCAATACTGGAGAAAAAATATAAAATTAAAAAAACGTGTAATGACGTCACTTGTATGGCAGAATAAGTTGATTTACCTTTGTTCAAACATAATATAGTCTAAAAAGTATAATGGAAAATCATACGATAACCAATAATGTCAAATAATATGAGGAATGGCGGGAAGCATCGGGACGCGCGGTTGTGTTTTTTTGGTTTCCCGTTAATTAATTGTTATTTTGTGTTTTCTCCATTCAGGGTGGTTTTCTATAGAGTTTGTTTTTAAAACTTGATCTTTATATATTGTGATTGGTTGGCGAATCTTATGGAGTACCGTTCTGAAGTGGTTTTCTTAGTAGGGTTGTTCTGGCGGTTTTCTATAGTGTTTGTTTTAAAAACTTAATCTGTGTAATATATAATGTGATTGTTTGGCGAATATTGGTGGACTGCCTTGTGTGGATGGAATCGGGAATGATAGTTGATTGCCCATCAATCAACTATCATTCCCGATTCCATCCACACTAGGCTAGAGGGGCGAAGCCGCGCTCCTTGGGGTTTCCCGCCATTTCTCCGTATTACAGACCGAATAATTGTATTTTGTATGGCTAATAGCCTAGTAGCTAATGCCTTTAAATGAAAATAATAATAATAATCAAATAATATGTTATTCTTTCACTTAACCGCTCTCCTAATTGTTTATTTGTGTTAGAATATTATCTAAGACCGGCTTCAGTTACTTCACTCTGCTCTATTTGTAATCGACACCTGGATTTATTTGATATTTCGCAATGAAATGTATCCCAATGAAAAATACACATCAATGAAGGATCCTTTGTATTGTTGTTTACAATACTTGATTTGACAGATGTCATAGCTGACATAATATGCTTTTTTGTCGGGTCACAAAAAAGCAAAAGCGTAACACTATTCAGCCGAATAAATGACGTCATTTGGCACTTACGTCTATTTAGAATAGGAATAATTTCATAAGTTGAAATAAATATAAAAATGAATGAATCTCGAGAAAATAAAAAATACGGGTATCCTATTTTTCAATCTAGTTTCAGTTAAAATTATAATATAGGGGTATTAAAAAATTCAATATTGTCAATTATTGCAGAATTGCATAATTTATGATAATTACAACTTTTTAATAAATTGAGTTCATCTAAGAAACTTCATTAGGTCATTCGCCACTCTGTTTTCACAGTTTTCTCAAGCACGTACATAAATACACGTGTCACGAATGGCGAATGGATATCCCAACACTTTAAACTGATTCCAATCAATAGTTATAATCAAGGAGCTGTTCTATAGATTGACTCATCACGATATCTCTGGAACTATAAGACCTAGAGACTTGAAATTTGGTAGGAATATTACTTTTGCCATGTAGATGTCAGCTAAGAACGGATTTTTAATTTTTTTATTTTGACAGAACGAAGTCTGTGCGGGCAGCTAGTATTCGATAAACTGTTACGACTTTACGGAAGCGACGGAATCTTCGCCACCCGTCCATCCTTGTATCACACAAAATTTCTCACAATTATAAAACTGTAATTCAAATAAATAGGATCATATATGAAACGTGTTTTCCAGCCTATATAATTTAAGGCAGTTAAGAGAGTGTACACGTGGGTTAGCCAAGATGCCATTCTACAATCGTAAACGATAGTAGAAAACTAATAAATGTATCGAAATGACATTTTACATCGATAAATCACGTGGTCTTAAATGTCATTTCCATACATTTATTAGTTTTCTACTGGCGTTTACGAATGTAGAATGATATCTTTTATAACCCATCAGGACTCTGTGTATGAACGACTTACATTTGGCCGTTTTTTACATAATTATTTTACTTCTTGTTTAGCAATCCTCAATTATAAAATCGATAAACGTTCACCAAACACTTACAAATCGGACAGGTGTCGAGTAGTGGGTTCCATGCGGGCGTCCTGTTTGTCCTGTTGTTTGTTGTTGTGGTGTAGTAAAGTTGATCATCGTGTAAATTACATTCACCACAAATGATGCGGTTAATTTGTGTTTGAACCATCGCCATCTCGTGTGAAACCATGGAAACATAAAACAGATAAAGTATTTGTTATTTCTAAATATAGAGGAGGCCGCGTTTAGATAGACGAAGTGTTGGTCGACCATTAACCAGGTGGGAAGACGATCTCAATGCAGTGGTCGGTCCGTGTTGGATGCGAGTGGCAAGGGATCGGCCGTCTTGGCGTTTATTGAAGTAAGATTGTGTTTTAGTAGGACGGGCAAATTTGCAAACGAGACACTTGATAGTGAGTGGTCAACGTTGTTCATAATCTTAACATAGCACTCGGGAATGGCCCTGGCGACACATTCCCTGTCTATCCTATGACATACCATAGCAAATCTAAGCCAGTAATTAAATAATTACCATAAGCAATAATTACCATAGCAAATCTAAGCCAGTAATTAAGTAATTAAATAATAAAAATTAGTAAGCAGAGGCTTATCCTGGCCTTTTTTGATATAGCAGGGAATCCTATATGCATGTAGCCTGGATCTTCGGGTAGATACTGACCCTATGCGGGACTAGCAGCTACCCAACTCTAAACTAAACCCACTGCGAACGCCTTCAGTAGCGAGGGTTTTTGAGGGTCCCGGATCTGCAGGAAACAGGATCACCCCTGCGACAGGCTGGCCCCGGAGAGGGCCAGACTAATGCTCGTAAGGGGGGACTGCCCGGCTGCTTCTTATTCTTCGAAACAGCATAGCTTTTTCACGGAAGAAGCAAAATTACAAACATTTTGTACCCACATAAACAGCGCATCCCTCCCACCGGTAATCCGGTCGAATTGTTTTACAAATCTAATTAAAACGTTTCATCAAAGGCGTTCAGAGACAACTTTGGTTGTTTGTTTTTTATTAACATTTTACACAAAGGCGGTATACATCTTTGAAATCATATTGCTCACGTGTTAGTCATCGTGACCTAGCCAGGTCACCCGGACCGGTCTAGACATATATATAATTACAGGCCAGTGACAGACAGACGCACGAACATTATTAATTGCTGTTACGTCCGCAAGGTTACATTTTAAACTTTAAACGTGGGTTTAATTTTAGCAAAATTTGAAATAAGATAAAATGTACTCTTAAGAAATTAGAGTGGAGGCCGCGACAAGGTAGACGAAGTCGGCCATTAACCAGGCGATCTCTTTTCAATTGACACTTACTGACTTTTGACCTCAACATAAAAATGACACGGAATAAAATCATTTTACAAAAAATTTAAACCGACTTCAAAAATACTAAACTAATAAAAAGTAATAAAAACCTGTGTTTCTTTAATTTTTGTGCTTGCAACTTATAATCAACTTAATCTTCTACTAATGTACAAACTTTGCGTTTACCACGTCATTATAGTTACTTTTGGAGTCGGTGTCAGCCAACGTAGGTAGGTAGGTAATGTACAGCAACAAATACGACACCGACTCCAAAAGTAACTATAATGTAATGTAGTAATAAATAACTATAATAAAAAACCGGTGGGAGGAAGGAGCTGTGCCGCGCTCCCTGCTGCATGGGTACCACCATCTTGCTTGTTTCTCCCGTGAAACAGTTTTGCTGTGTTTCGGAGAGAAGGGCAAGACAGGCAGTGTAATTACTGGCACCGAGACTTAACAAAAGGAGTTGCCTGGGCTCGTTTCAGGTAAACTAGTTTAAGTTCATGGGCGACGTCAACCACTTACCATCAGGTGGTACGTTTGCCTGTTTGCCTATCCAACTAACATAAAAAAAAGAATTACTTTTTAGTTTAGTATTTTTGAAGTCGGTTTGAGTTTTTTGTAAAATGATATTATTTTTTAATTTTTAGTGATTCCGAAATTCGTCGTCTTGGCTATCATTAAAGGAGGCCTATGTTCAGCAGTGGACGGATAAAGGACGATGATGATGATGATTACGATGACCGCGATATACTATGGTGTGCTACCAAATCATCCTATACAATTGTTACATCGACAAGTAATAAAATGAGCACATCAGCATAATATCGTCGAGGTAAAAGAAACCATCCAAATAGGCGTTATTGGGAATAACTAAAAAACGGCTTGTCAGATCTTAATAAAATTAATATGGGACCAAATTCAAAGCACCAGCTTTCAAACAAAAAAATAACCATCGAAATCCATTCACAAACGGCGGAGATATCGTGTCACATACATACAAAAAAAAAGAACATACAGACGAATTGAGAACCTCCTCTTTTTTTGAAGTCGGTTAAAAATAACTTTTAGCGTTTATATTATATTCTACACAAATTACAAGATGTATAAAAAAACATTTAATCCAACTCCAAAGAGATTTCTTTTTTTTCTCGTCAATATTTCTTACTTTACAATATTTAATAAAAAGTGGTAGTTTTATCAAAAATTTAAATACGCATTATTATGACTAGCACATCACTCCACCATGACTTTGCCTCCAAAATCTGTACTAATCAGATAACGCGTCACCTGCGGGCGATGGCATAACCTGGTGAAAGTAGATATTATAATTAGCACCACTCAAGTGCGACCGGCCAGTCCAAGAGAGATATGCTATGTGTGGATACCTATCGAGCGTACTTGATGACCTTATTTAACAGACAAAACTGCGAGGCATATTCTAGCTGTCTCTCCCACCACAAAAAACTTAGCCCAATAAATAAATTGCCTTTCTCAATAATTTGACTTTCAAATTGTTTTTTTCTAATCATCAAAGTAAGACAAAATACTACTCATAAAGTATTATTATACATCTAAACATAGAATAGATTCTTAGGCCTATTAGATACCCCACCATGGTTCAAGCCTTGTCGTGGCGGTCAGCTCAGTAGTCCGAGGTGAAACCAGCACCTTGGGCGAAGCCAAGTGAACCTAGGGGGCTGCTCTTTGTACGCCTCTATATATAAGAGGAGATAAAAGAGTAGGACAAGAGGCTCACCCCATTGCACTGTCACGACGTTGGGAGGGGTTGAGAAAGAAAGAAAAAAGCATAACATCATTATTCTGATACGAATGCAAATCGAACTCACCGCGAGCGAAGCTGTGAGAAACAGCTAGTGTTCTTTAAATTGTTTATTTAGAATTTCTATACGTTGATATACTGGTCCGTAAGTTTGCCGTAACTCAACTTGCTATGGAGCGTGCTATGCTGGGTGTTTCTTTGACAGATAGGATTCGAAACGAAGAGAACTAAGGTTACTGACATCACTTAAAGACTCAAGAATCATACACTCAGGAGAAGGGATTTCCGATGGGCCAATAAGGTTCAAGAGTGGAGGCCACGTTTAGGTAGACGAAGTGTTTGTCAGCCATTGACCAGGTGGGAAGACGATCTCCGTGCGGTGGCCGCTCCGTGTAGGATGCGAGTGTCGAGGGATCGGTCATCTTGGCGTTCATTGAAGGAAGACATATGTTTAGCAGTGGACGGATAGAGGCTGATGATGATGATATGTTGATACTGCAGCGACATGTACAGGCGATTCACAAAGGACATAGAATGAAGACCTCCGTTAAAAACTAGTCTTGGATAAGCTCGTGAGAATCTAACTTACTATTACTAGGAACAGAAATATTTATAAGAAAATAATTGTTCCCTGTGGGCAGCCGTCCCAAGCTTGTGAGAAAAACTTCTGCTAACAAAACCTTCTTCAATTGGGCTATCCGGAAATATATGTAGAGCTGGAAATAAGCGCGTTTTAACAAACAAACCAGCTCTTCAGCTTATTATAGAAGACATGGACCCCCAAATGGACAGTCGGTCCTGATGGTAAGTCATATGCAGGTGCGTTGCCGGCCTCAATATGAGTATGCTCTTTTCTTGAATATGCTTTATAGTATTAATATATTTTCTTGAGGATCCCCAAGCTTTATTAGTATAATATATTCAAATTGATTAATACAATACCTTATAATAATATACATTAGAATATTAAAAGAAATATCAGTATACTAGTGGCACCGACAGACGTTGTCCTGTACAAATTTTTTTTTTGTGAATCTAAACCATCCTCGAATCCCCTTAAACTCACACAAAAAAAATCATCAAAATCAGTCCAGCCGTCTAGGAGGAGTTCAGTGACATACACACGCACACAAGAAATATATATACGTACTAGTGGCCCCGACAGACGTTGTCCTGTACAAAATATTTTTTTTTTGAATCTAAACCATTCTCGAATCCACTTGAACACACACAAAAAAATTCATCAAGATCGGTCCAGCCGCTTAGAAGGAGTTCAGTGACATACACACGCACAGAAGAATTATATATATAAAGATAAACACTGAAAATGTTTAGAACTGGCCAGTTAGAAACATTGAAAATGAAAACTTTTTTGAATTTCAATTTTAGAACTCTTTGGTAACCTAATGTAGTATATTGCATTCATTTCTCATTTGTTTTTGTGAATTGGCGGCAAATCTAAAACTCTTGTTACACGTGAAAATGAACATAACGCGAGAAAATTTTCGGTCAATGATTTATTATGACTTTCGTTGTGGGCTTACTGAACAACAAAGCTATGATAGGCTGCGATTAGCATTTTTTAATGAAGCCCCATCTCGTGCCACTATTTACAATTGGTTTAACGAGTTTAAGCGTGGACGTAGCAATCTCAGTGATCATCCGCGTGAGGGACGTCCTTTAACAGCGACTACTGAAGATAACATCAGTGCTGTGCGACGCATGATAGAGGAAGGTAAGAGAGTGACCTATCAGCAGATACGGGCAAGCCTAGGCATTGGTATGAGTCAAGTTCAAAAAATATTACACGAACATTTAGGCGTCAGGAAGCTTTGTACCAGATGGATTCCTCATACTTTAAGCGACGACCAGAAACGCCTCCGCATGGACTGGTGTCGCCAAATGTTTGATAATTTCAATGGCGGTAACTCAAATGCTGTATTTGACATCATCACAGGTGATGAAAGCTGGATATATTGCTACGAACCCGAAACCAAAAGACAATCAGCTCAGTGGGTGTTTCCTTTCGAGGATCGGCCAACTAAGGTAAAGAAAGGAAGAAGTCAAGGAAAAAAGATGATTGCCTCATTCTTGGGTCGGAAAGGTCATTTCGCGACAGTTGTGCTAGAAGATGGAAGGACAGTTACTGCAGACTGGTATGTCAATCGCTGTTTGTCTGTTGTCTTGGAAAAAATTCGACAGCAGCGCCCACGAAGCAGGATCCTCCTTCACCACGACAATGATTCAGCGCACTCCGCAAAACGGACTGTTGAATATTTGACTATGGCAGGTGTCGAGATAATGAGTCATCCGCCTTACAGTCCTGACCTGGCGCCCTGCGACTTTCATTTATTCCCAAGAACTAAAGATAAAATTCGAGGTATTCGCTTTACGAGCCCTGAAGATGCGGTGAAAGCGTACGAAAATGCCATAGAAGAGACTCCTAAGGAAGAATGGGCCCACTGCTTTTCTCAGTGGTTCCATCGAATGCGACGATGTGTAGAAAGAAACGGAGATTACTTCGAAAAACAATAAAAGTATTGGCAACTTTCTACATTAAGCCGTTTTTCGTTTTCTAAACATTTTCAGTGTTACCTAGGTATAAAGATGACGACCTCTGTGGCTCAGTGGTAAGCGCGTTGGCGCTCAAGCCGGAGGTTGCGGGTTCGAATCCCGCCAGGGAACAAAAATATTTTCTGTGTTCCTGGGTCATGGATGTGTATTAAATATGTGTATTATATAATAAGAATCTTAAATAAATGTATAGTATACCCGTAACACAATTACTTCGAGAATTTACCACGGGACCAGATTGACGTGGTGTGAAAGCGTCCATAGATATTATTATTATTATTATTATTATATGTCCGATAGGATAGTACAGGCTGGTATTCGCAATAATGATTGTACATATTATACAAAACCAGTATTGAAAGAGGTTTATCATCAACACGCTAACGTGCTGATAATGATGACTCTAACACAAACTTACATGCTTTTGCCGGATTCGAACTCGCGAGCGTTACATGTGCGTTATACCAAGTGACCATTAGTAAAAACGATAAAATCATAATATTTTTCCATACACTAAATAATGAGTTATAAGCAGTTATGTCCGTATCTTGTTGCTAACGGTGTGAATGTTATAACTGTGGTATGGTGGTAGTTGCATAAACAGTAAACATAGGATGATTGATAGAATCGTTAGACGAATAAGAAACGTGGAGATTTACTGTGAATCTAATTATCATTATTAAATTCCGATTCCAGATCATATCACGGTTGACAAAATCATTTCGCTCTCCCTAGGGCATCCCGCCTTCCCCATCATGGTTGAGGCCTTGTCGTGGCGGTGGGGTTCAGTAGCCTAGGGTTAGCCGCTGCACCTTGGGCGAAGTGAACCGAACTCTTATAGGCAGAGGGGACAAAAGAGCAGGGGGCAAGGGGCGGCGTTGGAAGGGGTTGTTCTGTGGTGTGGGACAACCCCTCTGTGGGGGTGGCGTCGGTCCCTTGAGGGACTGACTAGCCGTCGAGGTGCCCTGTTTGCTCAACAGATCCGGTGCACCTCACCAAAGGAGGCATTGTTGGCACTCGCCGGGTTTTAGTGGGTAGAGCTGCGTCCACCTTACCGCCTATCGGGCGCAGGGAAGACCCTCCCCTCGATTCTCGGCGTACAAGAAAAAAAACCCATACAATACACAGTACACACACAACAGTACACTCATTACACGCACTCAACACCTCCGCCGTAGGTGGCGAAGACCTTGCTTCGACCGTCGGACCCATGATCGACAGGGAGGAAATTAGAACCCTCGCTCACATTGATGTCCCGTCTCCCAGATGGGACAGGTCCCCATAAGGGTGGAGGTTCTAACATACTAAAACTTAGAAAGGTTTGAGTCTGATGGCTTCACAATTATAGATGAGGTTCAAACCATGAGGTCTATCTCAGTCCACTGGCTTACATTGTTTAAAAAAACATGTTTCCATCTACTATTGGTCATAAGCCTATTTCAAACTAGCTGTTGCCTGCAGCTTCGCCCGCGTTACTCAACTCCTATAAGTCACAGCGTGAGGTTAACAATAGCCTATATCCTTCCTCGATAAATGGGCTATCTAACACTGAAAGAATTTTTCAAATCGGACCAGTAGTTCATGAGATTAGCGCGTTCAAACAAAAAACTCTTCAGCCTTATAATATTAGTATAGATAACACCAAAACTGACCATCCCTAGAATCCCCCGCCCCCCTTATAAAAAAACACCGACCACAGCACAAAGGTCGACCTTCGGTCTTCCCGAACCTTCTACTACAGAACTTTAGAAGTCCACTGGTCATTGTTTCTTCGGTGTATCTAATAGGCCTTATTTTGTTTTGAAATGCTCTTAGGCATCCTGCGGGGCAGAGGGGACTCCCCAAGCGGGTATGTGGGAATCGCTGCGCCCGAAAGATGGTAAGGTGGACGCAGCTCTATTCACTAAAACCCGACGAGTAAGAATTACAATTCGATAAAAAAATTACCAATCTACATATTTCACAAGATTCTAGTCTTTCAGGCTACACCGAGAATTTATAAACTCAGTTAAGCCTGAGATTATTTTATAACAGTTAGCATATCAATGGTTAAAGTAAAATAATATTTTCAATTGAATTAGCATTTTAAACAGGGAATTATGTTAATAAGATATAAAGAAAGTGAGAATAGTAATAAATAATGTGCCGGCTCACTGTGGCAATGATGAGCGGATTCCTATGATGAAGGACGCTTACTTTGAATAAGTATATATTAATAATATATAATATTATATTAATAATAATAAGTAAGGTTGAGAAAGCAAGGAATAGGGTAAGAGTGGATGGGTGTCATCTGTTACGCTGATGACACCTTCGTCTACGCCCGGGGACGAGACTATAAGGAGGCGGCGCGGCTGGCCGAGGTCGGGCTCGACCTCGTGATCAGTCGCATTGAGAGGTTAGGGCTTCGAGTCAGAGTCGACAAGACCGAAGCCCTCCTCTTCCGCGGGACCGGGCGGAAAGGATCCCCACCGGGGGCTGCCCTCCAGATCGGAGGGGTGAGGGTCAGGATGAGCCCTCACATCAAATATCTGGGGCTCATCCTCGACGGTGGATGGACCTTCGGCCCACATTTCGAACAATTGGGTCCGAAGGTCGTGAAGGCGGCGCAGGAGGGCTAGGGCAGGAGGCACTAATGCGAAGGTGGGGGGAGGACTTGGCGCGGCAGCCGTATGGCAAAGGCGTAACGGTTGCCCTGCGCCCGGTCCTTGAGCGGTGGATGCGTCGTAAACGCAAACCCCTCACCTTCCGTCTAACACAGGTGCTCACCGGGCATGGGTGCTTCGGTGAGTATCTGTGCAGGACGGCCCAAAGGAAGCCGGTAACTGTGTGTCACGATTGTGGCGCGGCGGTGGACTCGGCCCAGCACACCTTCGAGGTGTGCCCGAGATGGGCGGCGCTGCGTCATGATCTGACATCGGTCATCGGAGGGGACTTGTCTCTGCCGAGTTTCATTGCCGCGATGCTCGGTGACGACGAGTCCTGGACGGCGATGGTCTCCTTCTGCGAGGCAGTAATGTCCCAGAAGGAGGCCGAAGAGCGGGTGAGAGAGGAGGCCGCCGACGAGGCCTCCCCCCGCAGGCGACGAACGGGGGTGCGTAGGAGGCGCTACCTAATGCGCCTCCAGTAACGCCCCTGTGCTCGTGTCGGGCCCAGGATGGGGTTTTAACCTGGGTCCAGCTAGACACGACGTCGTCGGGGACTGCTAAAAGTATCGTGCCAACGAACAGCCGAGCAGTCCCCCTTTAGAGGAAGAGTCTGGCCTTTTCGCCGGGGCCAGCCTGTCGCCGAGGGTCCTGCGTTGCCTGCATGATCCGGGACTCTCATAAAAGGCGGCTGAGGGCACTTGCAGCGGTTTTAGTGGGTAACGCATCTCCAAGTGCGAACCCCACACACGGCTAGGTTTAAAACCCACCCCGGTCCTAGTTACGGTTTGGTCTGCAAATTTTTCAAGCCCAGCACCTTGGGCGAAATAAATTAAACCGACGGAGCTGCTCCTCTTATAAGAAGAGGGGACAAAAGAGCAGTATAGGGGCAAGGGACAAGGATGGGAATCTCACCCCATTGCACTGTCCGTTTGCACCGACGTTGAGAGGGGTTGTTCTGTAGTGCGGGACGACCCCTCTGCGGAGGTGGTGTTGAACGGACCACCCTTGAGGGACCGACTAGCCGACATCGAGGTGTCCTGTTTGCTCAATAGATCCGGGGCACCTCACCAAAGGTGGCATTGGTGGCACTCGCCGGGTTTTAGTGCGTCCACCTTACCATCTTTCGGGTGCAGCGAGTCCCACATACCCGCCTGGGAAGTCCCCCCCCCCCCTAGCCAGCGGGATGCCTGAGAGCATTTCCCAGCGTAAAAGAAAAAAAAGGGATGGATGTGACCAGCCCATTACCACTTCAGCTTATCCTTCGCAAGTTAGGTCTTTTTCAAACTAGATGGGACGACGTCTTCTAGCAGAGACCTGTCTTGGTTTGTAGACGCGTGGGGGGATCTGTCGTGTTGGTGTTCTTTAAAAGAGCAGATCAGAGGGTTAGTGGTGAATATGATGAGATGGTGGAGATTTGTGATTATGATATTTTTTATGATAGTTGGATAAGCCAACGGGCCGATGTGCCACCTGATGGTAAGTGATCAGCGTCACCCATGATTATAAACTAGTTTACCTGGAACTAGCCCCGGCAACTCATGCGCTGCCTATCCTGAGACATAAGATGTCTCCGTATCAGTAATTAAACCGCCTGTCTTGCCCTTCTCTCCGAAACACAGCAAAGCTGTTTGAAGGGAGAAACAAGCCAGAAACCAACCAATGCAGCCGAGAGCGCGGCACAGCGCATCCTTCCCACCGATGATGATGATGATGTTGAACAGTAATATAAATTATGATAAATAAAGAATAAAAATAAAATAATATAAAGAAACCTTCAGAGAAATACTCTGAGATACTGCCTTAGTACATGTTGATATAATAATCATTTCATAAAACCAAAATCATTTTGGTCTAGATAACCCTTTATATGACCGAATTTCAGAATGGATTATAAATCATATCATACCCAATTTCATGCTGTAAAATTTCGTTACAGTTTAACTTCCGTTACAAACTAGGGGTTCAAAATGGCCCAAAAGTTAAATTAAAAAACTTGTAATCCTTATAGCAATTAACTCATATAATTATAATATTTATTGACTGTCATTAATTTATTTCGATCGGATCAGTTAAACGGTAACCGGAAACGGTTTTTACAACAAAATCGCCGAATAAAATATAACTCTACATGTTCATTAACAATACAGCAGAGCTGGAAGGAGTTTAATGAGGGGAGTGGTTCAAGTAGGAGGCGGAAGCGAGTGAGGAGTATTGTGGTAAGTTGATAGAAACTATAACTAGGAAACGAGATGAATATCGAATATTGTAGGAGGAATTGGTAGGTTGGCAGAAACTGTAACTACTGTAAAAAAAAAACCCTTAACTTCTTATCACGCACGACTGATTCGTTGTGTAGCGATGATATTCAGGCTGAGATTGGTTATTTTACAGCTTAAGCTTCTTAATGATAAAAAATATATATTAGTTATTGTAAAAAAAAAGCGTGAGGTGCTTGATATTCATTGTTAAAAGCTAGTAATAAGCATCACACGCTTTTTTTACAATAGTTAATATCATTTTTTTTGTTAATTTATTTAATTCTTGTATTAAAATTATTTTTAAATATTTTTAGTTCGGTTTGCTATTAAAGCGTGTTTTTTTAGTTTTTCTTTTGTAAACTATAATTTTTTAACTCTTAGTATATTTTTGTTAATTAATTTACATTACTCAACCTATGGCAATCACTTTAGAACGAGTAAGAGACTAAAAATCTTTAAAATTTAAATTATTGTATTTTTATCGGTGCTTAAAAAGTATGCAAAATTTCAATTTAATCTGACGTCAAGTAAAAATCATGTTCAAATCAAGTTTCCGTTACATAGGCACAACGTCTGAACTCTGAAGCGAATAAATGCATGTTAAAATAGCATTGCATTATACTAGTAGCATTTTAAATACCTTTAGTATTTGTGAAGATTATTGATTGAAAATTCACATTATCGAAGAGTGAATGTGACTTTTTTTGTATTAATATAGATATTATGACTTCATATAATAATATAATATGCTAAAGTGCGTTTATAATAAAAAGAGCTTTATACAATATAGGTTTCTTTTATCTATGTCTTGTACCACAAGCCCAAGTAAAAGGGATTCCAAATTTGAATAATTCCCGCGTCTAGCTGGCCACGCGTGTCCGAGGCAGATCCTGACTCGTTCAGGGTTCCTGGCTTTTATGCCCTTGTAGATCGGCAAGATAACAAACCTTGGGAACAATAAACGAGATTAACTTCTTATCATTATCATCTTGATAAAGGGAAAGGGTAAGAAATGACTATTTTTCTTTCTCCCTTCATTTAAGGGCTTTGCCCTAGATAACAGGTTACTAAAGGTTATACTAATAAACCTAAACTAGGCTAAAGAAATTCTGATAAAATGTATCTAATCCGCTAGGAAACTAATTTTCTAATACAAAAAACTCATCAAAATCTGTATCCTATGGTGCCACAGACACACTTAGCCCCACCAAGGTTCAAGCCTTGTGTGGCGGTGGGGCTCAGTAGCTTAAGGTTAACCCAGCACCTTGGGCGAAGCAAATTGAACCGAGAGAGCGGCTCTTTGTGCCCATCTTATAAGAAGAGGGGACAAAAGAGCAGGGTGGACAAGGGGCGAGGGAACCTCACCCCATTCCACTGTCCCGACGTTGGGAGGGGTTGTTCTGTGGTACGGGACAACCCCTCTGTGGAGGTGGTGCTGTTTGCTCAATAGATCGGGGGCACCTCACCAAAGGCAGTATTGGTGACACTCGCCGGGTTTTAGTGGGTAGGGCTACGTCCACCTTACCGTCTTTCGGGCGCAGCGAGTGCCACATACACCCCCCCTCTCCTCCCTAGCGGGATACCTCAGAGTATTTTCCGGCGTAAAAGAGAAAAAAAAACAGTGGTCAAACTTACTTATAATTTACATATACTTATAACATGTGTTTGCGTGGGGAGTTAAAAATTGTAAACATTAAGTCCAAGTAAAGTCGCGTGCGTACACATGCGGCCACGTTTTCAATTACACAAATAAATCAATAAACGTTTTATCATAAACATTTATTTTTGAATTAATCAAAACTCATGCACGTAAGTCAGCATGGAATGTGGTTGGACCGGTTGCATCCATGCTGACGTAATTTTGCCTATGCCATGCTAGTGAGCATGGAATTCAATTATTTTTACAGGTGGATGTGTTGGCTTTATTTTTAGGCATAAATATTTTTACCAGTGGACTGATAAGTTTGGCCTAGATAGTTAAAATTAAATTCGAAGATTTCGACTATGTGTTGGCTTATTTTTAGGCCTAAGTATTAAAAAAAAGGCCTAAGTATTTTTTACCAGTAGACTGATAAGATTAGCCTAGATATAATTAAATCCGACGATTCCAACTATGTGTTGTCTCATGGCTGTAGTTTTTGGACTGAGTGGGTTGGCCTTAGTATTTTTACAAATGGACCAATAAAATTGAATCTACAATTTAAATCAGATGTGATATGTCAGTTGTGGTTTTTACAAATGGACTGAGTAGGTCATTTCTACAAGTGGACTTGTGTAGTTGGCCTAGATTCAATTATTGGATATATGATTTTTACAGGAGTGGTGTGATAACGGTTATTTTTTTCGTGGACTGAGTAAGTTGGCCTGGGTAAATGATTGACAATCCGAATTTATTTATTTTTAGCATTACCTAGATAGATTTTGATGTAATATGAATATAAAAGCTAATTTGGAACATGCAAACCTTCCGGTGGTTAGTTAGGGACAATAATATGTACTATTTTTCCAAGAAAAAAATGTAAATTTTAAATAGATTTTCCAAGTCAAAGTTTCTTTATACAGAACTGCTAATGAACTATAAAAACATCGATAGGAACTGATGACTTCGTACCACATAAGAATTTAAATTCTGATAAAACTATGTCTAAAGAGTGCTTACGTTGCGGTTGACTGGGCAGCGTTTTGTTATATGAGCCAGAACTTAGCTTAGACAATAACAACAAAAAAGTATTTATAAGTTTCTTCACGATAAAAGTCACTAATTTAATATGTGTAGCGTAACTTCCAAAAAGATTTACCTGTGGTGGCCCCACATAGGATACATCTCTTTCTAGGGCAAATGACTTGTATCCAGCTCCTTAATAAATTTTAAAAATTATATCTCTCAGTACTCTTCGAACAATTTACTTGATACGTATAAAAATTAAGAGATTCAAAAACGTCCTCATAGATGTCCTAGATTCCGTAGATCCCATAACGATGGAAACAGCGATTGTCCATAATATTAAAGCAATGTAGACCTAGGTCTATGTAGATAGGGCGCCACTCCTAGCCACTAGCCATGAATAACGTTAATCCGATGGTCTTACCGCCAGCTAACTGCTAAGCCTCCCCTTTTGTCTATCAACTCCGTTCCTTACCTGTCTCATCCACGTTATGCACCAGTTTTCCTGATCATCGCCGACCTACCAACAGGTGAGAGTTGCATCTTCTACGGGACTGGTCATTGGGTTAGAATGAGAATTATTTAAACCGGGATATTTATAGTCGTGCCTTGTTCACGTGACGCTATATAAAGAAGGTATTCGTAGAGAATGCCGAAATATCGAGCTTTGAAAAGTGAAAAACATAGTATTCAAATATATTTTAACAGGTATAAAAGTAAAGATAACCCTGTTTTTAATTACCATTTAATAAGTATGCTTTGCTTAATCTAAAATGTCAATGACGACCTCTATGGCTCAATGGGTAGCGCCTTGGCACTTAAACCGGAGGTAGCGGGATCGAATCCCTCCAGGGAACAAAAAGTTTTCTGTGTTCCTGGGTCATGGATGCGTATTAAATATGCGTATTATATAATAAAATCTTAAGTATATATAAAGTATAAAAATATTAAACATTTTTCCGTTGTCTGGTACCCGTAACACAAGTTCTTCGAGAACTTACCACGGGACCAGATTGACGTGGTGTAAAAGCGTCAATAGATATTATTATTAAAACTTGTAACTTAACCTTAGCTGTGCTAGTATCATTCAAAATGTATCACATCAAAAACGTTTTTTTCTCCAAAAATATATACCAAGGATGTAAAAAATTCCATATTACACGTACCTCGTAAAGTTACTGTTTGTTGGCCATTACCTCTCGCGCAAACACCGTGACTGGAGGGTTGGATGCCTCACGACCAGCATCACTCGAAAACACACCATAAAACAAAAGCATAAAGTTTAACTCGAATTACATAAAATTATACGGCCAAGATCGTATCAAATTGCCAAGTTATATTAAACTTTATGGTGATGTGATAAAGTTTAGTTTATTCATAACTTCAGGTTCTGGTTGGTAGACCGTCTAACTCTAAGGGAAAGACCGCAAGCTTTGTTCAAATTTCTTTTTGTTATTTAATATGAGAGGAAGTGACATGTCGTTGATTTTGAGGACGATTTGATTACCATAGGACGTACTTAACTGTTTTTTTTCCGCTGATTTTGTCACCGACTGTTAAAAACTACTCAAAAGTGTAGCGAGCTTATGCAAAATATTGTAAGTAGACGAGAAGTGGGTTTTATAACACAGTTTCTGTAGCCAGTCGTCCACCAGCCCTGTGACATGACGTGAAGTTAAACCCTCCCCACTAAAACTACCTAGGGTATGGGTCTGTCATCGGGTACTTCCGCGACTGGTTCCTCAACGCCCGGACTCATTCACCTATGAGACTCGTGCTACCTAAATTTTCCCCGACGGCGCTGCAGCTGGGATCGTGTAATAAAGCTAGGTTCCCATTTCGACCTGCTGGCTTAGCATGCGCGCACGACAAAATTTTGTCTACCCCTTTTCTCGTATTATCTCTGTCTACAGTCGCTTACATGCGTTTTCAATATTAAGGACAAGATAAAGTAATTTAAACTTAAATAAATAAAACCTGTTGCCTATTTGTATACCGTGGCGTTTACCAACTATAATTATATAATTTCGGTTTACGAAGAAAGTTCTCGTAGTAGCACTCTTCTTATTACGTGGTATTACCCAAACGAGTAATCGAGAAAATACTCGATGTAGACATTATATCTCTCTCTCTCTCTAGACAAGAGATATCTCGTTGTACGCATGCTAGCCCAGCTGATCTCAATGTGACGAAGATTATACTTAAGTGTAGGTTAACACTTAAGTATAATCTTCGTCGCATTACTAATACAAAGTTAAAATTAAGTTACAGTTTTTTCGTGATATAAGTTCTGCGGACAAACAGCAGGTAGTCCTTGCTGGTCCATTCGTTAATTGATTTTGACAATCTCACCCGCCCTAGGGGTTCTCGTTAACTGCCATTGGAATTCAGATATCTGATAATGAGCGTCATTATAACACATTTTTTAATCGCAAATCTCGCCTTAAGGTTTTGAGATTGATAAAAAAAACTAACCCAACCAGTCACAGGGACTGCCGATAGAAGTGAAAACAAAACAATTTAATTCATATACCTATAATACAGGCTGTAATAGATTATGACAACCTATACAATTTAAACGGCACACAAAATGGCCGCATGACATTGACATTTCAGTGGTTTTAACGATTGTCAAACACACTGAAACTTTGTTTACATAATACAAGACAAATATGGCATAATCTTATATAAATAAATCAAACGTCATATAAACTTCAAATAGCGTCTCATACAGGTGGTAACGGTGTCGCAAATCCAGAGATTTTATCTCATCTAAAAATATGCCTACTGCGCCAAAAGAAGTTTTCACTTCAAATATATCTTAAACCTTATATAAATCAAGGAGATTGTATGAAATAATAATGAATGCGCAAAAAGTGCTAAGTTAGGAGACAGGAATTTATATTATATATTATCCGTTATTAAAGTAATGTTTAGGGGATTTCTCACGATGCATCCTAAAAAGATAAATCAGTGTCCGCTCCGGAGTCAAACTTTCGATCAATTAAGAGCCATCACCTATTAGTTCTCCTCTTAGGTAATGTATTAGAATGTAGTATTTATGCAATTTAAGACCTCGCTACATTCAATCGAAACGCACACTGAAATATTGTCATTTGCTTAGGCGACGCATTGGTAAATAATAATTCTAATACCGGACACGCGCCAGAACGTCCTGAGCGGGGTGAGGCTTATACGCGTGCGAGCTTGTAACTAAAAGACCTAAACGACAAAATGGTTTTTTGTTATTTTATTGCGTTAAAATCGTTAATTGTGAAATTCCTACTATAATTTTAAAGAACATGTATAGACTTATCTATGAAGAAAGTTAAAGGGCTTAAACACCCGTTTGACCATAAGATGTGAATCTCTTTTTAAAAGGTTTAAAAACTTAAAAATAAGGCTTTTGTCACGAATTTATATTTTCATTCGTTTTGGAATTACTGAAATAAATTGAAATTACTCTTAAAACCAATTGTAAATTTTTTATAAAATTTACAATTGGTTTTAAGAGCAAGAAGAAGCTTTACTATAATAATATATTTAATAACATTTGACGCCCATCTGCAGGGTACCAACTACCACGATCCTGTCTATTCTTCCGTGAAACTGATTAGCTGTTTTGGAAAGAAGAACAGGACATACTACTGCAATTTCTAGCACTGAGACTTAACATCTTACGTCTTAGGATGAGCAAAGTAAGAATGAGATTTTATTTTTTAATTTACCGGTGGGAGGGATGCGCTGTGCCGCGCTACATAGCTACTTCATGGGTGTTCCTTCCCATAACATTGTCTTGCTGTAACAAAGACGCTACTTGGAGCTTTAAAATTTATAAGTGTAGTTTTTTATATTAATCTAAAAATTGTTTTTCAGTAAAGAAATTTGTTAAATATTCCAAAAGGACGACTTAGGGGTTGAAAGTTTTGTGTATTTTGTACCGTAACATAGGTTATTTTTTTAAACCACTTTTTTTTAAATGCCCTGAGGCATCCCACGGGGGGGTGGGTCTCCCCAGGCGGGTATATGGGACTCTCTGCGCCGTTGGGCACTAAAACCCGGCGAGTTCCACCAATGCCACCTTTGGTAAGGTGCCTTGGATCTATTGAGCAAACAGGGTACCTCGACGGCTAACAGTCCCTCTGGGGACCGACGCCACCTCCACAGAGGTGTTGTCCCGCACAACAGAACAACCCCTCCCAACGTCGGGACAGTACAATGGGGTGAGATTCCCATTCTCGCCCCTTGCCCCTGCTCTTTTGTCCCCTCTTCTTATAAGAGGGGTACAAAGAGCCCCCTCGGCTCAATTAGCTTCGCCCAAGGTGCTGGGCTCACCCTAGGCTACTGAGCCCCACCGCCACGTCAAGGCCTGAACCATGGTGGGGTCTTACGAACCACTGGGCTAGGTAAACGTAGTAAGTGCTAGATAATATTTATGATTTTATTACTCAAATAAAATCAATCACCAGTATACGCCGACCCTAAGCTGGGAGATCGACAAGTGACCTCTGCCGCTCTCTCAGGCGATAATCTGCGAGAATACTTAACCGCACGGTTGCTGCTGTCAACTGTACGGGACGGAAGCCCGCGTCTACACTTCTTGCTCGGTAATGGAACATCTATTTTTGAAGGTAACATATTATATATGTTGAAAGGTAACATAATATTATGGATGTTTGAATGGAACACGTGTATGTTTAAAGAGAAAATCTATATGTTCGAAGGTAAAATATAGATGTTTCAAGGTAACATAATATAGATGTTTAAAGAGAACATAGGTACATATGTTTAAAAGAAACAGATATGTTTTCTTCTTACATTATCTGTATCCGTGAAAATACGGATCTAGATCGAGATAGAGGTCTATTGCGATATATAGAGAGCAAGAGATCTCTATCTACGATAGAGATCTCTAGTTCCTTTGTCACTGCACATAACAAATAAAACAATGGCGTCTTCGATCTGCTAGTAATCATCATAATATGTGTTTGTAGTATCTCCGTAGTGGTGTAGTAATGTGGTAGTGTAGTAGGGTGTAGTAGTGTGTTGTACCCCAAGTGACCGGCGCACTCTCCGGAACAGCGCGCACGCTCACTATACCCGCCCGTCGCGTGCCGGACCCGGGTCGGAACGCGCGCGATACACACACATACATATTATACACATGTTACATAATACATATATTGCGTGATATGTTTAAATATCACATTTTAATAGCTCAAAGGACAAGAAATTTACACAAACGTAAACACGTTTGTGTAAATTTCTTGTATATATATTGTGTGTGATAAGTAGCACATTATAATAAAACAACTTTTAGTGATTATCATGAGTCCTCCCGTGACCAAGGTAGCAAAGTGACCGAAACGTCCGAAATTTAAAAAACTTAATAAACCGCGATAAAATCCGTAAAAGTTGTTGACGAGACAACGTCTTATAATTCGATGGAGCCGGCTGCACGAACGAAAAAACATGACTTATGCGGCGGTACCTCGCTCTGAGGCGTTCCATTTTCTTATGACGTTGTCTTAACTATCAGGTTCAACTATCGTCAGTAAACCGAATTTATTTTTCATTATAATGAGGAAAATTCGCGTAAACATTAGAAGACGAGTACCACATTTATGATAATTGAAAAGACAAGACATGAATAAGAAGGCAGCTATTAAGTAGAACATTATTTTTACCCTACAAAGTATCTATTTAAACGACTTCATTTAAATAAGCTAGTTATGATCCCTCTGCAACTAGTTTTAAATTAAATTTAAAATGAAAGCTTTTTTGTCATATCATTTGATATAAGTGATTTTTCTTTAACGATGTGGTAAGTCGAAGTTCGCTCTGTGTGGGAGACACGATGCAAGGTTTTCCATGTTGTAGCTATATTTCTTCAAGCCATCTGTAAGACGGCCTTTTCTTTTGCCCTGCCCTAATTAAAACTAAGCTTTCACCATCATCATCATCATCAAATATGTAAAGTTTTTATTAATCTCATAACACTTCATCTTTAAAGAAATTAAAATATTATTTATAATGTTTTTTTCGAAGCTATATTTATCTCTCATAGCGCGCGTTCAGACCGTTTTATGACTTGGACGTGTGTAACTGTCTTTAATTGCATTTCGGGATGTACTATAGGAAAATGAGGTTTACCGCGTTATGGTCCATCATACATTATGTATTAATCACATAATTACCTATTCTCTCAATTAAAACAGATTAACGTTTAATAAGCAAACTATGGTTTTAAACAGATTATATCCTTCATACCAAAGATGTAGGTGTTGGAATGAGTAGGTCTCTAAATCCTTTATAAACACGCGAATTATTGTATAAAATTACCACAAGATGGCGTAACTGTTTACATACATATGAATTATACAAGTATAGTAGCTGATATTTTGCATAATAGGCAACATAACAGATGAGCTTGTTAGTAAGTGATTAACATTGCACATTTTATACACGAGGCCAGGACTATACAAAGTCTTATCCTGCGTGTTTCTCCCGTGAAACAGCTTTGCTGCATTTTGAAAATAAGGGCATGATAGGCAAAATATAAATGAGTTCTTTTTTTTCTTTTCTTTTACGTCGGGAATCGCTCTGAGACTTCCCGCTGGGCAGAGAGAGGGACTCCCCAGGCGGGTATGTGGGACCCGATTCGCACGAAAGATAGTAAGGTGGACTCTACCCACTAAAACTCAGCGAGTGCCACCAATGCCACCTTTGGCGAGGTGCCCTGTTTTCTCAAGAGACCGACACCACCTCCACAGAGGGGCAGTCTCGCACCACAGAACAACCTCTCCCAACGTCAGGACAGTGCAATGGGGTGAGGATCCCATCCTCGCCCCTTATCTCCCTGCTCTTTTGTCCCCTCTTCTTATAAGAGGGGTACAAAAAGCAGCTCCCTCGGCTCAATTTGCTTCGCCCAAGGTACTGGGTTCACCTTAGGCTACTGAGCTCCACGGCCACGACAAGGCTTAAACCTTGGCGGGGATAAATGAGTTGCTGGGCTAGTCTTAGGTTATTTATGTTCATGGGCGACGCTGACCACTTACCATCCTGTGGCTCGTCTGTCTGTTTGCCTATCCAACTATCATAAATAAAATAAAACCTAAGACACAAGACGGTTGTCTCGTAGCCAGTAATTACGCTGCCTGTCCCTTACCGAAACATAAGTTGCGTCACGGTTGAAGGAAGCAGGACAGTTAACATACGGGCACGTGGCACAAACGCCCTTCCACCGTAAACAATTTGTACTTCTTTTACCCGACTGCGTAAACCCAAAAGGAAGGGTTACAATTTTATCACTCAATGTTTTGTATTATTATTTGTATCTATGTCAATCGATTCATTATTATAGAGAGAGATACTACATTTTAACCGACTTTTAGAGAGGGTTAAGTTTTTCGTAGTCGAGTCTTAATGTGTACTCGGGATAAAGTTTTTAAACATTTCCCTTATTAAATACTGCAGCTTCGCCCGCGTTAGTCAACTCCTATTAGTCATGTTATATAGCCTATAGCCTTCCTCGATAAATGGGCTATCTAACACTGTAATTAATGACTCTATAGAAATGCCTTTTTATTCGATTTTTAAACTGAAGTAGGAAAATACAAAAACTTGTGTTCAAGCATATATTTATCTGAATGTTAACGAGATACGCACCGACGGTTCCAGGGGTCAGGTGCCTAGGAGCGTGTGCCATATTATTTGCGTTTCCCATTTTATATATAGCTGTTAATTATACCTTGCTCGCTTTAAGAATTGCTGACGTAAAGGGAAGATAGTTATTTTAATAATATTTCTACTATATGAAGGAAACATTTATATGTTTTAATGTGCATGCAGATTATTAGATTCTTATCTATTTGGACATATAACGATTTGGTAGCCTATGTCCTATGGCATTGTTCATGATGAGGTGTTGGTATAATTCTTTTAATTTTGAAACATTTCAACCAATCACATATTCTTTAGAAGTTTCTGGCCATTTGTGATGTATTTCTGTTTCATATATAACGTTCTTTAGGCATATTATTGCAGTTATACTTCTTTTGGCGCGTTAAGGAAAATGGTTGAGAGTACATTTTTAAGAGGCGCGCGCACACCGTCAGAAAAAACAGACACCCTGAAGTTAGTTACAGTCAACATTATTTTATATAGCAATTTTCACATAATGACAGTAAAAGTAAAAGAAGCTACATAATAAGCAAAAAGGTTACAGTGTAATGAAATTGTACTATATATTTTTCTTTTAGGAGTATAACTTCTAACGCATGTACATAAATACACACTTTTTTATTTATAAGAAATCCACTCAGCCTTAAGTAGCTGTATTTATAAATATGGTATTTACATAAACGCATTCAACGTACCAGGTACTATATAATATTATTATTATTTTATTTAGTTTTTAAAGTAAAGATATGCATGTATAAAAATAAATAAAGTCCTTCGTGCATAAAACAAAATAAAAAAATTGCATTCAATTATTACACAAAAGATCTGAGATAATTTTGTATTTATATATACACAGTTATATGTAAATAAGTATTTAATACGTGTACAGTTTTACGATTTTTCACACGTTTTGCGAATATTGTGTAATGGTTAATACATTATTAAATATAACAATACAATAATGTAATGTTTTACACAATAATAATTGATAATGTAAATCATATTCCAAGGCTTGTGAGTTTTGGCAACATTGAAATTTCACGTTGAGATAAGATGTTCAAGAACATTCAAGAAACATTAACTTAAAGTTTATAAAACTGAAAATTTAATATAATAACTGAAATATATAAAAATAAATAACATACTTTCAAACAACGTAACTCGTAATAACTGTTGAATAGAAAATACACATCTATTTTAGTCCAGTAAAATCTAACAAAGCACTGTTTTAACATTAGTATCAATAATAATTCAAACAATGTCAATTACATAGTTAATAATAATAAGGACAGCTGGTGCTGTATTGATAAGCGACATACAACCTTACCCCCTTGTCATAGGGGGTCAAAACAATACATTGGGGTAGAGCCCCCCTAATTCAACGCGCTAGGGTACTTTGCAGGTACAATTGTGTTACTTGACCTGTTATTGTGGTACGTAATATAAAAAAATACTTTCAAAGGTATTTACATGAATCATGTCTAATATTGTTTGTTTTCGCGAATGTCACTTACGCAGACATTTTTAGGGAATTTATCGCATTTTCTTTAGATTTTTATATTTCTGCCGTTTTAGCATTGCTAATCTCCAGAGGTTTTCGCCGTTTGCTTTAAAAGGTTACGTTTAAAGGTTATCAAAGTCGGACATATTATGTATATTGCTAAAACACAGTTACCAGCTTGTTTTAAAATGTTGAATCAATTATTATATTAATTATTTTTTTACAGATGCAGCTTTAGTCCGATGTAACAAATAAAAGCTTAGTACTTTTTAGTGTGAAGTAGTTATAAATGTTGTACTTTATCATTTAATGTAGATTATGGCCCACTACAGTTTTTTAGCGAATTTATTTTTAGCCTGACTCCTTAGTCCTTTGTAAATGTAAATAGGCCCTCTGCTTTACGCTTTAAGACTTATTTTTATTTATTTAATTTTAATCGCGATTTTAGTTTTCAGCCCGAGTCCTTTCTTTCCCCGATTTAGTTTTTAGCCCACCTAAGATAGTTTTCTAGTTTGTGGTGTAAGATGACCTGGTTCAAGGCGATTGTCGGAGGAAGAGAGTAACCCAAGTCGGGCGCGGTCGTTCCGGTGGCTGGCGAGGTATATGACTCGTGCTCTTGACCTGTAACGAATGTGGGGCGTTGAACTCCCTTACGTCATACGTGGAACCCTCGCCATCTTGAATGTCTCATAGTCTAGATAGTAACCATCTAGCTAAAGCTCCCTCTGTGCTGGTTTCATGCCTCTTTCAATAAATATCAAAATGACTTTTTAAGATGTCAAATTTCCCTGTAATTATGGCGGTTTCATGCCTCTTTTAGTAAATGACAAGATGTCTACTATATGTACTTGCCCCACTAGTTCATTTCAAGATTAATAATGACGCCAATTACTGGTAATGGACCAAAACCAAGCCTTCATGTTTTAAGGTCTTCTAACTAAACGATTGCCTCTACTATTGGTCTCCTTTTTTTTTTCTTTAACGCCGGGAAATGCTCTGAGGCATCCCACAGCGGAGTGGGTCTCCCCACGCGGGTATGTGGGACTCGCTTCGCCCGACAGCTGGTATTAAAGTGGATGCAGCTCTACCCACTAAAACCCGGCGAGTGCCACTAATGCCGCCTTTGGTGAGGTGCCCGGATCTAGTAAACAAACAGGGGGCCTCAACGGCTTGTCAGTCCCGCAAGGGACCGACGCCACCTCCACAGAGGGGTTGTCCCGCACCACAGAACAACCCCTCCCAACGTCGGGACAGTACAATGGGGTGAGGTTCCCATCCTCACCGCTTGCCCCCTGCTCTTCTGTCCCATCTTCTTATAAGAGCCAAAGAGCCCCCTCGGCCCAATTCGCTTCGCCCAAGGTGCAGCGGCTCACCCTAGGTTACTGAGCCCCACCGCCACGACAAGGCCTGAACCATGGTGGGGTACTATTGGTCTCCTGCTACCATCGAGCATATTACCAGAATAGAATGGTAATATTTTGTATGAAAACAAATTCCGCCAAATTTATGCTGCGATGCTGCGCCGGTTCTGCACTCTGATTGGCCGACTGATGGCCATTGATGGAGGATTGGCCGATGGGACGTACATACAGATCACAGGTTGGTTGAATCGCTATTACGTCAGTGACAAATCACTGACCAGTTTCGGAATTGTATGGCTCACACTACTACTCTCTCTATACCTATGGCTCTATGCCTTCTACTAACGGCTCTCATACTACTTATACTCGTATATCTTTATCTTTATATATATATATATATATATATATATATATATATATATATATATATATATATGAACTCCTCCTAGACGGCTGGACCGATTTTGATGAAATTTTTTGTGTATGTTCAAGAGGATTCGAGGATGGTTTAGAATCACAAAAAAAAATTGTACAGGACAACGTCTGTCGGTGCTACTAGTATACTATAAATAGGTACTTATACTTATTCTAATTTGGAACAGCCTCCATTTGATGTATTAATATTACAATCTTTCAAACCATCAATTATTGTCAACACAACACATCAAGGTTAACAGATATTGAAATATAATCTGACTGACATCACTTTAGAGAGAACAATGGCCTAGCACTAAAATCTGTATTTTTAGTTACATATACAAAACTTTATTATTTAAAAAACTTCCAATTGAGACCCCTATTTAAAAGTCGGCGCTCTTTTTTTAAAAGCAATATAAAAACTGCGTAAGAAATAACCTCCATAAAGTGCAACTACACAGTTCTCATGAAAAAAAGTATAAATAACTAGTTGTTGCCCGCAGCTTCACTCGTGTTACATTTATACCCGCATACGGACTGCTGATGATTGTTTCCATAGCCAATTTTTATACCGGATGTATTTGGAACGCTTGCGAAGATTAAACCCTAATAATATACTATTTATATGCTATATAATGCATATAACCATTTATCTCAGAAACCTTTTTTAAAGAAAATTTTAGGACTTGTGTATTTTGCAAACCCGCAATGTATGTATACACGACGCGCGCGGTGCGGGAGTTCGTTCACCTCGTGCATACGGCGAACGCTATCAGCTGATTCGGTCCACCAATTACATTGCTGTTTTTTTTAAACGATTATTTTGAAGCATTATCATCAAATTCCTGTAACATTATGTTTACTAAACCGGATAATACAAAAAAAAGCCAACCAAAAAAAAAAGAAAACGCGTTTTCTTCACTTGTATTATGTCAGGCTATGCCAACACTATCATACCTCTTCGTTTTCGCAAGCGTTCCAAATACACCCGGTATATAGGATTGATATGAATGAGTTTTAAAGTGACAGAAAATTTCTAAGATTTTTTATACGCCGGGAAATGCTATGAGGCATCCCGCGGGGAGTGGCTCAACTCAGGCGAGTATGTGGGACTTGTTGCGCCCGAAAGGTGGTAAGGTGGATGCAGCTCTATCCACTAAAACCCGGCGAGTGCCACCAATGCCACCTTGGGTGAGGTTCTCCGGATCAGCAAACAAGGCACCTCGACGGCTAGTCAGTCCTTCAAGGGACCGTCGCCACCTCTACAAAGGGGATGTCCCGCACGACAGAATCACCCCTCCCAACATCGGGACAGTACAATGGGGTGAGGTTCCCATCATCACTCATTGTCTCCCTGCACAAAAGTGAAGGTCTCACTGAGACAATCCCTCTTCTTATAAGCAAATTGAGTCGAGGGAGCTGCCCTTGGTACCACACCAAGAGCAGAGTTTGCTTTGCCCAAGGTGCTGAGGTCACCCTAGGCTACTGAGCCCTACCGTCGCGACAAGGCTTGAACCTTGGTGGGGTATTTATTTTAGCCTTTCTTTTTTTTTTTTTTTTTTTGTTCCCGCTGGGGAATGCTCTGATGCATACCTCCGAGCCCGGGGGAGCCCGGGGGTTATGTAGAACTCTCTGCGCCCGAAAAGCTGGTAAAGTGGGCGCAGACTCTACCCACTAAACCCCAGCGGTGTTCTTCTAATCGTGCTGGCCCGGTGCGGGAACTATGGTATGATCCGCACCGGCGACGGTGTGCCTGGAGGCACTCTCCTCTGAAGGCAGGGGATGGCGTTCCCTCCTTCTACTCCACTTAAGGCACCCCGAACACCTAAGGGTGCCTTATAGCACGAACCTTACGCGCGCGCGGCAGATCCCCCGATCGGCCACGCACAGGTCCCTCACGGCGGCCGCCGCGCTCTCCTGCGAGAAGGGGCACCAGTGCGCTCCCTCACCCGCTCCGCCTCCTCTCTCGCCACTCTGCGATGCCGCAGAAGGAGAATTTATTTTAACCTAAGATAACCTCCTACATCTAAACTAATATCCATTATCATCATCATCATATCAGCCTCTATCCGTCCACTGATGAGCATAGTCCTTTTTTTTTTTTTTGTTCTGCAGCGGAAATTTGCAGACCAAACCATAACTAGGACCGGGGTGGGTTTTAAACCTAGCCGTGTGTGGGGTTCGCACTTGGAGATGCGTTACCCACTAAAACCGCTGCAAGTGCCCTCAACCTCGTCGGCGGCCTCCTCTCTCACCCGCTCATCGGCCTCCTTCTGAGACATTACTGCATCGCAGAAGGAGACCATCGCCGTCCAGGACTCGTCGTCACCGAGCATCGCGGCCATGACACTCGGCAGAGACAAGTACCCTCCGATGACCGATGTCAGATCATGACGCAGCGCCGCCCATCTCGGGCACACCTCGAGGGTGTGCTGGGCCGAGTCCACCGCCGCGCCACAATCGTGACACACAGTTACCGGCTCCCTTTGGGCCGTCCTGCACAGATACTCACCGAAGCACCCATGCCCGGTGAGCACCTGTGTTAGACGGAAGGTGAGGGGTTTGCGTTTACGACGCATCCACCGCTCAAGGACCGGGCGCAGGGCAACTGTTACGCCTTTGCCATACGGCTGCCGCGCCAAGTCCTCCCCCACCTTCGCATTAGTGCCTCCTGCCCTAGTCGGCGGACCCGTAGGATCCCGTCCGGCGTCACGTCCTCTCCGAGGGACCTCCTATCCGAGACATAGGAGTATACCTCGGCGAGAACTTCCGCCACGAGTTCCCACGGGGGGTCGCCGGCTAAGGCAGTAGCTGCCGCCCATGATATTGTACGATACCCCCGGATCACTCTTACCGCGATCACCCGCTGCGCCGAGCGCAGCTGGGCCCTGCTCCGCGCGATAAGGCGATCCGTCCAAATCGGAGCACCGTACGTCGCCATGTCCGGCAGACACCGGAGTATAGCTGCCTGCAGGCGGCGTTGGGTCCTCCGAGGTTCGGGAGGAGTCTGCCCAGCGCACTCGCCGCCTTCACGACCTTCGGACCCAATTGTTCGAAATGTGGACCGAAGGTCCATCCACCGTCGAGGATGAGCCCCAGATATTTGATGTGAGGGCTCATCCTGACCCTCACCCCTCCGATCTGGAGGGCAGCCCCCGGTGGGGGTCCTTTCCGCCCGGTCCCGCGGAAGAGGAGGGCTTCGGTCTTGTCGACTCTGACCCGAAGCCCTAACCTCTCAATGCGACTGATCATGAGGTCGAGCCCGACCTCGGCCAGCCGCGCCGCCTCCTTATAGTCTCGTCCCCGGGCGTAGACGAAGGTGTCATCAGCGTAACAGATGACACCCATCCCGGGGAGGAGACGACCTCGCAGGACCCAGTCGTACCCGATGTCCCAAAGGATCGGACCAAGTACCGAACCCTGCGGGACACCGCAGCCGACTCGCCACCACTCTACGGACCCACACCGGTTCTTGCAGGCTACCCTCCTGTCGGAGAGGTACGCTTCCAACAGACTCCTGAGATAGGGAGGCACACCAAAGTAGTTCAGTGCCTCCCGTATCACACTGTGCGGGAGGCTGTTGAAGGCGTTCGCGATGTCCAGGGACACCGCGACCACCACCTCCCCTCTGCGTTCCGCCTCACCCGTCACCGCCCTCAGGCGTTTGAGGGTGTCGATGGTCGACCGGCGTGCCCGGAACCCAAATTGGGACTCTGAGAGTCCCGGTCCCGGGCCCTCCTCCAGGTGCTGAACGAGCCGGGAAGCCACGACTCTCTCCAGAGCCTTCCCAGCCTCGTTCAGCAGCACCACCGGTCGCACCGAAGCGGCCGAGTCCGGGGGTCACCGTGCCTTCGGAAGCAGGCAGAGCCGACCCCTTCTTCCATGCCCTCGGGAACTGTCCGGACCGTGATGAGCATAGTCCTCCCTCAATGAACGCCAAGACGTCCAATCCCTCGCCACTCGCATCCAACACGGACCGACCACTGCATTGAAATCGTCTTCCCACCTGGTTAATGGTCGACCAACACTTCGTCTACCTAAACGCGGCCTTTACTCTTTAACATTATTGGCCCATAACGACATTACCTTTATAGATAGATATTTAAATTGATCCCACAGTATTAAATTCTGATTATGTAATTATTTTCAAGGTTGTAAGCTACACAAAGCTAAGTAACATGTAAATTATGATTCTATTCTTGGAACATAATCTTGATTCAGTAATATATGAAGTAAGATTCGACAGTCTCAACTAAAACATTACTTTAAAAACTATTTAAAACGGGATGTTTACTGTTTTTATCTTTTATAATTATCTAATTTACTAATGATTCGTAGATAGTGCGAAAATATCGAGTGAAAAACATCGTAACCCCTTTTCAATAGGTTTATAATAAAACATATGACTTGTTGGAATATTTAAATTGATTTATGTAAAAATTTCGTATATTGTTTTCTAATGTTTACGCGAATTTCACTTATTATAGTAACGTCGGGCTTGTAAAAATCTTAATAAACCGCGATAAAATCCGTAAAAATTGTTTTATTATAATAAACATTTCGTGATTACGTAGTTTTTACGTGATCGAAATAATGATACTGATTTTAATGGAAAGAACACTGTGCAGTTTAATAGGACTTAAAAAGCTTAAAAAATATAAAAAAAACATGTGTTATATACAAAAAATAATTATAACATTCGTAAAATATATCAGTTCGACGATTAAAACGATTTAAAACGAGACATCGTAGCAATATTATAAACGCGAAAGTTGTAAGAATGTATGGATGTGTTTGTTACTCTTTCATACTGAAACTACTGAATGGATTTTGATGAAACTTTACATTTATTTAACATAGCTTAAATATCAGAATAACATATAGTTTATCATTTATCCCTGTACTCCTAAGGGAATGGGAAGTACCTACGTGGGTAAAACTGCGGGGCGCTGCAGCTAGTAACATTATATTTATAATTTCTATTTCGTGGATTCTTCGGCATTGTTTACATATACCTTATTAAAGTACATTTTAAATGATTTTATTAGCGAAACACTCATATTAATTTAAAACCATATTATATGAAAAATTAATTCGTAAATCAAAAATTAGGTGTTAGGTCACGTTTGCCCCGCTGAGCACGCGCTGCTAGGTGTGCCAATCATTAGCCAAGCACAAGGAATCTGCATTGCCACATCCGCGTAGGAATAAGAGGTACATCTCATTGTTAGATCTGACTCATTGATTGTGAAATATAATGACGCTCAGAATCTGTTAAGTGGAGGTGCATACTAAGATACTAGTTGGTGAATATGGTTTTGTCTGTGGACTTTTATCGATATTTCATAACAGAAATATACATCAGCTTGGACTTTTTTCCAAGGCCTTAAACTATGTTCTTAATGACTCCTTTGAATGAAATATATAGTTTTGGGGGTGGCCAGATAACAGACAGACAGAATTACTTCGTATATGATGAAAAAGTAAACGTAATTTGTTAGACGTGATACACGTAATGGCGCGCGCGCCTTGGGGGTAATGTCACATAGATGGTTCATATTATATCATAACAGTCAACAAAGAAATAAAATAGAAAAAAAACAGAAAATTAATGTCGGTTCAAAAAAAGAGAAAATGGCGCGAACGGCATCTTAGATTTTTTAAATGACTTTAACAGTCTATTATTTTTTCGGTATTCAAAACTGGCACAGACAACTTTGAACATGCAGCCTTACTTGAGAATAACTTCTCTTTAAATAAAACCTTCGACATTTATTGTCATAGTTCAACCAAACAAAAAAATATTTGTTGAACTTGTCAAACAAAGGTTTTAGTGGTTTTACCCGTGTAAACGTGCAGTCTTATTAAGTGATGAAATTTTAATGATGCTTTATGTGGTAAATATTTAACCATTGTAGAGGAATATATTGTATACTAGCTGGTGCCCACAGCTTCGCCTTTAACTTAGATTTACAGCCGTATCCAGATTGATGATGATTATTTCTATAGCCTATGTCCTAATCCGAGGTAAAAGCCATCACCATTTTAACTTTCAGGCAAATCCGTTCACCCGTTTTGCCGTGAAAGAGCAACAAACATCCAAACATACAAACTTACTTTTGCCTTTATAATGTTTGTAAGATAGTAAAACTAGTCAGATTTAAGTTTTTTTTTCATTGGCAACCTTTTTCCTGTGTCTTCCTTATAGTACATAATATTATTAGTAAACTAGCTTCGCCCGCGTTAACTTAGATTTACAGCCGTACTCGGATTGATGATGATTATTTTTATAGCCCAAGTTACTCAGCTATCTGCAATGCAGCTATATATAACATCAGCTATCTGCAAGTGAAATTCCCATCAAAATCGGCCCAGCCGTTTCAGAGATTAGCTGGAACAAACAGACAGACAAAAATTGTAAAAAGGGCTATTTTGCTATATGTACCGTGTATACATCCATATGCATTCCATAAAAAGCGGTTATTTTGATATTACAAACAGATTATTTTATTTATTTGTATAGATTTCCATTAATTTCTAACTAGCACTATCAAAAATTACGCTTCAAATTATTTAGGAACAATCAAATCACAAATGTAGACCAGGTACTCGATTATAGCATTTTTCTTATATATATTTTGTTTTTCTTCTATTTTGTGAAGATTAGAAATTACACCGCTATTGTAAGGATTCAGGATCAAATCTTATTCCAAACCAATGCCTTTGTTGACAGATGTTACAATACCATACGATCAAATATCCATTGTTGCACGGAACTCTGAAACCACAAGAGCAGAAACACACGATTACCATAGTTCACCAAGCAGTAATAACTAATAAGCAGTACGGCACTGGCGTTATTTTCCCCTCAATTTGCTGCTCCGGTTTCTTGGCACGATGGTTGACGTATGAAAGTGGACTAACTGTACTGTGATCGCTAAATAGTTATTTGTGATCACTATTTAGTATTTAGTGATCACATGAAGGTAAATAGGGTGTTATGTTTCGGAAGGAAGGACAGGACAGTGTAATTAATGGGACTTATGTCTCATTATAGGCATTCCTTCAGAATGAGCTGTCTGGGTGTCAGGTGAATTATTTTATGTTCATGGGTGACGCTGGCCACTTACCATCATGTGGTTGATCTGCCCGTTTGCCTATCTAACATAAATAAATCAGTTATAAGGACATCAAAATGGTACAACGCGAATACGTTGTCAAAAAATTCGGCAACTTTAGCCCTTTTTTTTTTTTTTTTTCGGAGGGATCTATGCTAATGGCCCGAAGGCCCTAATGCTTCATCGGATTAGTGTGAGCCCATTCGGCTCACTTTTGATTTATAAAGTGGGGGGTTGCCCCCCGCCTACCGTGCAGTCTGCGACCACACGGCCTCCTGGCGTCGGTTGTGTGAACTTTAGCCATGCTAATAATTATATACCTAATTTATAATATGATATTTTTGTGGACGGATAGGAGCTGATGATGATGATGACGATGATGATATTTTTATTCAAATATAACCTAAACTACTATAACAATGTGACTCATATTGGGATTCAGAAAAACCAAATCTTTTTCTATGGAGAAGATTTGTAAACCAAGTGTTTTCTAATCGTCAGTAGGTGGAGATGCTGCGAATATTAATAAAGTGACAATCATTAACTAAAGTATGGCAGAGTAAATAAATAAAAAATATTTTTCCTATTAAAAGCATGGTATCTTAGACAGTATTGATATTTTATAATATAAAATAAATTCAAATTCCAAAAAACGAACTTTCACCTGTTTTAAAGTCCTGTACGGTAACTGTCGTCTCGCTCTGCTTGCGCACTTTCGTAAGCCGATCCTGAGATAACAAACATACGTAATTCAATATGGTTTTTTTATTTGTACAATTTACCATTCTAATTTGAAACATATCAAATTTTGTCTAGCCGAGAGGTGACCATGTTTGTGGCTGTTTTGGGAAGTTTATTTGATACTAGCAGCGCCCCGCGATTTCACCCACGTACTTTCCATTCCCGTATCTACATAGATAATTTGTAGCCTATATGTTATTCTGATATATAAGTTACGTTATTGTAAAGTTTCATTAAAATCCATTCAGTAGTTTTTGTGTGAAAGAGTAACAAACATTCATACATTCTTACAAACTTTCGCGTTTATAATATAAATAGGATGGTTTTGGAGTTTTTTTATGTTGGAAAGGCAAACTGACAAAAGCCAACCTCATAATATGTGCTCTGCGTTGCCCATGAGCAAAAACGATAATCAGCTTAGTTCTGGGTTCGGCAGGGACCTTACTGGCACCGACCGCGTCTCTGGGTAGGAAATAAAAGAGTTTCCTGGGATTAGGTCTATAATGATAATCACCAGGCACCTTGTATGCTAGTATGTGTGTCTCAAAATACTCACATCAAAAAAATGTAACAGCTTCTAAATATAAATTAACTCATGACGTCTTATATCTGTTAGTAAGAGATAGTGCCATGCTGCATTGCAGCCGAATAACACTGGCGTCAAGTGAAAACTATGCTGTCGCGTTCCGTGCGGTTTGTGAGTATCTGGTGCCCCATTGGGGGGGGGAGGGGGAAGGAGGGCAACACATCCGCATAATCTCTGGTTATGCAGATATGTAAAGGCGTCGGTAGTCTAAAGCTTCGACTGCTAATTTGCCCTCCTATACTATAAAAAAGAAAACATAAAAATACGTCGAATGATGAACAGAAATCTTTAACATTTAAATTTGTGTACTATTTACGTATCTTTTATCTTTTTCAGCAGAAATATATTTTCTAATTAATTTTGGCCCTAACAATACAACCCCTTAAAACGTCGACCCGCAGATGTTACAAAGAAACACCAAATTAACGCACAAATGTACCAATTATAATAAAATCACACATCTGTTTCAACCCTTTGAGATATCCAAAAACACTGGGATAATAAACCAATTACCTGGGGTGTTCACACATGGCTAGTAATCAATTAATTTTTGACCACCTTTTCCCCACCCTGGATGGAATTGAACCCCATACCAGAGTTAATAGTTGAAACAAAGTACAACCGGCATAGGTCTATCGAGCAATAATGACATGTAATACAATAAGAATTTATTTAAAGTAAAATTTTTCATCCGACTGACATGAATTTTGGCGCCAAAAATCCGACATTTTAATTTTGATGTCACATTAACAATCTATCGATAACTTTCAAACTAAATTCTATCAAGTCGTACTGGCTACAGACCGTACCAAAAAATGGACATATTATGTACTTTAGGCGAAGATGAATAAAAGTATAGTTTGATTGGAATGACAGCTGTCAAGCCAATACAAATCATGTTCTAGGTGTACCCCTCGTTTTTGATTTTTTTTTTGTTTAGTTGAACTTTCCTCTCATACATATATTTAAAAATACGACCTCGAAATTTAGCTACACACTTATTTATATATAGCTTATTTTTATCATAATAAATTCTTCGGCGGGATTTGAACCTACAACCAGTATACGCTGCCTCATTGTCATCTATTCTCTTTTGCGTTTGAGGTACAACAGTACAGAACAGCCTTTTATTATGTATTCTAAGATGTGTGAAGTTGACGGGAGGTCTTTGCACAGCAGTGACTAAAAAAAGCTATGATAAAATAAAAACATATATAATATAGGAAAATCTGATATTATAAATCATATCTATGAATCAGCTACTTCAAATGATTTTTTTCCTATGATTTATAATGACATCTCATACTATAAATATTAAACAATATATTTCAAGCTTTGTTCTTTTACAAATATTTATATAGTATCACGCATATATTCCTTATATGGTGTAGAATAAATGCATTCAAAATGTAGTAATACGTTTGACCAAGTATAAGCCAATATATATATAATATCATTGATATATTGAAATTGGTTTATGGAACTGACCAGTGACATGTTTACATTTGTAAATCATCATCATCATCATCACCATCATCATCATCATCACCATCATCATCATCATCATCATCATCACCATCATCATCATCATAATCAGCCAGTTGAACCTCTGAAATCTAATTATAATTTGTTAATAATAACCGAGACTTACATCTTATATCTCAGGATAGGCAACACATAGATGAGTTGCTTGGGCTCGTTCCAGGTATACCAGTTTATGTTCATGAGTGACGTCGACCACTTACCATCAGGTGGCACGTTTGCTAGTTTGCCTATCCAACTAACATAAAAAAAATCACTATGACCAGCCGACCCGCTCCCTATGTCTGTGAGAAATGTGAATCTTTCCAGCAGCACCGCCGTGAGTGATACTCAAGCTACGAAGCCCTTGACAGAGAAGGTATCGAAGATTATGATGGTTTTGTTACACAACGTTGTAGCACAACGTTATACGTGTTTTTATGTCACAAGGAGGCAACCGAGCAGTTGGAGCCTTATGGTGACTACCGACGCCCATAGACGTCCGCACAACCAAAAGTTGCTCTCATTTTCCCTATACAACCACTAGTCATCGGAAACTCACAAACCGCATAAATGCTACAGCATAGCTGTCACTTGACGCCGCTGTTATGTGAGCGGGAGGTACCACCATGGTCGTGCCGGCCCGATTCGGGTGTAAAGCAGCATGGCACTATCTCTTGACATCGTGCTACAGGACCGAAAGTCCTGTAGCACGATGGTGCCAGTACTGAAAGAAGGCAGGACAGTGTAATTACTGGCACCGAGACTTAACATCTTATGTCTCAGGATAGGCAACACATAAATGAGTTGCCTGGGCTAGTTCCAAGTTAACTAGTTTATTTTCATGGGCGACGTCGACCACTTACCATCAGGTGGCACGTCTGTCAGTTTGTCTATACAACTAACATAAAAAAATGTTAACATCCATACATGTTAATGTCATTGCTTAGAAACACATTGTTATGTTTGTATAAAGCTAATAGCCTTCAAAAACTTGAACTGTAGGTTAAGGTTAAGGGACCTACACACACATACACATACATATTAACAAAGTATGAGTCTGACCTCGTTAAGACGAAATAGATTAGTTATAAAGGTTATATTTAAGTACAAAAATGAAAAATTTCGGATACTTTACAGCAGGTCAGTCTTCCCGTGACCATGGTTGCTGTAAAGTATCCGAAACGTCGGGCTTGTAAAAAACTTAATAAACCGCGATAAAATCCGTAAAAATTGTTTCATTATAATGAGTGAAGTTCGCGTAAACATTAGAAAACAATAACTCACAGTTATTCGTACTTCACGTTATCATATAGAATTCCTCTAAATATTTACAACAGATAAATCAATGGAGTATCGTTGACTATGGGCGGAAACCCACCCTCAGAACACGTGCAACGCACCCTTTCAACTGGTACACCACAATGGGGTACCAAGTGGGGTACCATTTCACTGGATTTCCTTTTAATAATAATTTAAATATCAGCATAGGTTATTAAGTATCTAGGAATATATAGCTTTTCTTCGCGGTTTTATTCGGAATATTAAAAGAAGATTTTAGAGATATGTAACCTATAAACTTGGTGAATGATTGGTATTCTTTGTAAGAGGTAGTGCTATGCTTTGCATCCGAATTGGTCTGGCATGACCGGGGTGGTACCTGTCGCTCACATAGCACCGGCGTCAAGTGAGAGCTATGCTGTCGCGTTTCGTGCGGTTTGTGAGATAGGGAAAAGGAGGGTAACGCATCTGCATAATCTTTGGTTGTGCGGATGTGTATGGGCGTCGATAGTCGCCAAAAGGCTTCGACTGTTCGTCTGCCCTCCTATGATATAAAAAAAATGATCTAATTTAACTTTTCTCAACAATTAATAATCTTATAATTTCCTTCCTTGATAATTAGATATAAAGTAAGTACCTGTTATATACTAAAGCAGTAGACAGCTTATCAGAATAATCACGATGAAGGCAGTACGGGAAACAAATTAAAAACTTTTTACTAAATCCATATGTGAGAATGTACGGTACTTAAAAAGAAAACAATTTTTATTTTCTGTCTCTCCGTCTCTTTGTTCCAGCTAATCTCTGAAACGGCTTTCATTGGCAGATAACTGAAATTATGAGGAGTAACGCTACTTTTATTTAAGACGACCTCTGTAGCTCAGTGGTAAGCGCGAGGGCGCTTAAAGTGGAGGTTGCGGGTTCGAATCCCGCCAGGGAACAAAAATATTTTCTGTGTTCCTGGGTCATGGATGTGTATTAAATATGTGTATTATATAATAAAAATCTTAAATATATGTATAGTATAAAAGTATTAAATATATTTCCGTTGACTGGTACCCGTAACACAAGTTCTTCGAGAACTTACCACGGGACCAGATTGACGTGGTGTGAAAGCGTCCATAGATATTATTATTATTATTATAATATGTCCGACAGGATAGTACAGGCTGGTATTCGCAATAATGATTGTACATATTATACAAAACAGTATTGAAAGAGGTTCATTATCATTATCATTTTATTTTAGAAAAAATGGGCTCCGCGAAAACAACGATACGGCTGTAAATCTAAGCGAACGAAGGCGAAGTTACGAGCAACAGCTAGTATGTTATAAAAATAGAATGGCCATTTCTCAAATGATATGGCTAATTTCGCTTTCATGCTCATGTTAAAATAAGTAACTATTAAAAAACATAACATTATGAACAGAAAGCGTATCTATAACACTTTCTATTTGCCCAAACTACCATGACTAAACTGGAGAAGTACATTGTATCTTGAGATATTTTTGGTGGGAATATGATGTGTGATTGGGACAGGGGTTCCCACAGGACTTCTAAGGTAATAGAACACGAACACCACCGGTGGAAGAGAAGCGGCCGCGCGCCAGTCTGTATACCTTTTTTTTCTGCCTAGGCTTTTCCCAACTATGTTAGGTCGGCTTCCAATCGTATGCAGCTAGATACCAGTATATTTTACACTACCATGGTTCAAATATTGTCGTGGCGGTGGGGCTCAGTAGCCTAAAGTGAACCTTGGGCGAAGCCAATAGAACCGATAGAGCTCTTTGTATTCCTCATATAAGAAGAGGGGGAAAAGAGTAGTTTAGTGAGAGGTAGTGCCATGCTGTTTTGCAGCTGAATTGGGCCGGCACGACCGGGGTGTTACCTCTAGCTCACATAACACCGGCGTCAAGATAAGCGTCGCGTTTCGTGCGGTTTGTGGTGTTCCCCCATTGGAGGGGGGGATAGGGAAAAGAAGGGCAACGCATCTGCATTACTTTTGGTTCTGGGGATATCTTATGGGTGTCGGTAGTCATCATAAGGCTCGGTTGCCTCCTTGTGACATAAAAAAGGGTGGATAGGCATTCTCCCGACGTCGCGGCATTGATGGCACTCGCGGGGTATTTTTTGTTTTTGTGTTAGTTGTATAGACAAACTGACAGACGTGCCACCAGATGGTAAGTGGTCGACGTCGCCCATGAACATAAACTAGTTTACCTGGAACTAGCCCAAAATGTTAAGTCTCGGTGCCAGCCTTGCCTGTCTTGCCTTTCTCTCCGAAACACAGCAAAGCTCTTTCACGGGAGAAACAAGCAAGATGGCGGTACCCATGCAGCCGGGAGCGCGGCACAGCGCTTCCCTCCCACTGGTTATATAGAGATGATGATATTCAAACATTACATACACTATTCTCATATTAACAAATGAAACTGTTATCTCGAATCAGAATTCTTTACGAATACGAGAGGTGCATTGTTCAAGAAATTGGCAATATCCTGTCGAGTAGATGGGAGATAACCGTGTTTTAACTAAACATTATGACGAGTTTCACACAGAGGCTTAACTCATTATACACTTAGCGAAACGGGTATCAATTTTAGTTCTCTACCATCATCATCATCTTCTGGCGTCTCTTTATGAACGCCAAACTCTTATGTGTGTAGTCTGTGGATGCGATCTTTACATATACTGAGACACCTCCGTGCCTCAGAAAGCACGTTAAGCCGCTGGTCCCGGCTGTCATTCGTGGATCTTTGACAGTCGCTACGGGTCTTCAGAAGCCCGAAAGTCTGACAATCTGTCTTACCACGGAAGAAGAGCGAAGTAAGATTTCGTCATAAGGTCACGGTTATCACTTGCATTTCGGGTAGATTATAATTTTCGCTTTACAATTTACCATATTTTTTTACCATCCAATATAAAATTTCCAATAAACTGCCACTTATCCAAGTGTTATAATTGAGCTGGAAGCCGATGAAAACGACAAAACGTGATGGAGTGTAGATAACGAGAGTGACACTTGACTGTCCGTCTGCATCCCGTAACCCCAAAACAGTCGTTTGGCACGCGCAAGGGGGAAAATGCCGTGATATTATCGCGAAATACGTTAAAATGTACACTTTGATACAATTATCACTTCCTTTGTAAGGGTTCTGGGTTCGTTATATTTTAATATTACAATGTTAACATTTTAATGGTTTAAATGACGTCTTAATATTTTATTTGTCTAGGGGTCTGGAACGTAATTATTAAACAATTTTACAATTTTTTTACAAATCCTCATAAACGTGGGGTTATTAAAATATGTAAGCGTTTCTAAAATTGTAGCATAACATTAATGGACTTATAAAATATATCTGTCTGTTTGTATTTAACATACATTAATACTATCACATTGATTGCATAATAAAAAAATTTTAAACAAAAATTAAAACCGACTTCAAAATTTAAAAAAAAATACTAAAAAGTAATATTGTATTAGTATAATGTAATGTGCCTACAATTTATAATCAACTTGTTCTTCTACTAATATACAATCTTTGCATTTACCACGTCATTATTGTTACTTTTGGAGTCGGTGTCAGCCAAGGTAGGTAGGGAGGTAGGTACATCAACGAATACGTATTCGTCAAAGATTGTATATTAGTAGAAGAACAAGTTGATTATAAATTGTAGGCACAACAATTACGGAAATTATTTTATTACTTTTTAGTTTTTTTTTTAATTTTGAAGTCGGTTTTAATTTTTGTTTAAAAATTTTTTATTTCCTAATTTTTTGTGATTGCAAAATTCGATAACTGATTTTATTTGTCTGAAATATGGGTAGAACTATTAAACGCGTTGCTCAGATTAGATAGCTCTGTATTAATGAGATGAACGTAGAAAGGGTTTAAATAATTACATAACAAATGAAAAAACCGAAATGGAATTGTGTAAAACTTTATATACATGTAATTGAAAGCAATCACGGTAGATTTGCTGCTATTCATTAAATAAATAAAGCTGTAAATCGTCGAGGATTCCCCTCGACTGTGTAAGTTCTCCAGCATCACACCTATAATGGCGCTTATACCCCATATGGGTGCAAAGTTCTCATCAATTTAAAATAATTAAGTCCTAACACAAGGTAGCTACTGTAAACTGTTGAGGAGTTCCCTTAACTGTCATTTGTCTTCATCATCAGACCCTTAATGACAGTCACAACCCATCTAAGTGTAAAGTTCTCATCATTACAAATTAATCAAGCCCAAACACAAGGTTACTGATGTAAATCGTCGAGGAGTTCCCTCGACTGTCTTTCGGCTCCAGCATCAGATCGACTCTAGACCTTCATTACATTGTAGTCCTTCAAAACACTTTATAAAAAAATATCAAACGCACTAGTTGCCACTATGATTTTCGAAAGTTCCCCTCGATTTCTCTGGGATGCCATCATCAGATCCTGGTTTCCTTATCGTGGGACCATTTGGGAAGTATACCCTTTAGAACAAAAAAATAATTTTTGAAATCGGTCTAGCCATCTTCGAGTAATCAGGTAACATACATAAAAAAATAAAAATAAAAAAAAAAGATTCCGACGAATTGATAACCTCCTCCTTTTTGAAGTCGGTTAAAAATACGTAAAATAGTAGTAATTTAGAATAAAAATTGTCTATATTTAAGCTGGTGTAGTTACAGGAGTAATTTTTTTGGAAGTATTATTTAAAGGTTTTTTCAGTTATACCAAAATAAAGGTAAACTATGGCCTAGTTTTCTCTTTGAGAAAAAGTTTATGTTTTTGATCAGAAAAGTCTTAATCGTTTAAAGAGCGTGAATAAATATGCACAATATTAAAATATAGTTGGAGTTATATAGCTAATAAAATAAATTATCGTTTCCTTTTGTATTTCCCAGTTACAGAGGGGAAGCCACATTTAATAACTAGTGCAAAACATCATTAACCTAGTCAAAAAAATTGCTAAAATATAAGAAACATGAACAAAATTTACATACATACATATTCATTGTAACATTTATGAGATAATCAGCTGCCCTTGGCGAGACTTGAACCCGCGACCCCATGGTAGCCGCCACTTAACCACTGCGCCCCAGGCTGATCATACACGGCGTTAACAAGCCCATAAGTATCAATGTATTGGGCCCAAGTACGTAACGTTCTGGGATAAGAGTTACAAGATAGATGTTTAGCGCTGGTCTTCTCTCAATAAGGCTAATAGATTTCTTCAATGCGATGGTGACCTTTTTTTATTTTACGCCGGTAAATGTTCTAAGGCATCCCGCGGATGTAGGGTCTCCCCCGGCGGGTATGTGGGACTCGCTGCGCTCGAAAGATGGTAAGTGGACGCAGGTCTACCCACTAAAATCCGACGAGTGCCACCAATGCCGCCTTTGGTGAGGTGACTCAGATCTATTGAGCAAACAGGGCACCTCGACGGCTAGTCAGTCCCACGAGGATCCGACTCCACCTTCACAGAGGGGTTGTCCCGCACCACAGAACAACCCTTCCCAACGTCGGGACGGTACAATGGGTTAAGGTTCAAACCCTCACCCCTGCTCTTTTGTCCCTTCTTCTTATAAGAAGGGTACAAAGAGCAGCTCCCTCGGTTCAATTGGCTTCGCCCAAGCACGGGTTACCTTTGGCTCCTGAGCCCCACCGCCACGACAAGGCTTGAACCATAGTGGAGAATGGGGTGTTGACCTACTTCCCACTAAGGCTATTAATCTCATCAAGCATGCAGGATTCTCGCGATGTTTTCATTTAGCGACGGATTTTTGGCGCAAAATAATTTCTCAGTCGGGTTTTCTTCCTGATATCCCTGAAGTTAGTGTTACGAACTTACCACTAGATTATGTTATCGTGGTGCGATTGTTTAATATCTATACAGATAAATAAAATGGAAGTGTCTGTTTCTAACATTAAAATAACTCTTTTTTATTAAATAAATACATTTACTAAAATAACATTTTTTACAATTTTTGTCTGTCTGTTTGTTTCGGCTAATCTCTAAAACAGGTGGGCCGATTTTGACGGGACTTTCACGCGGCTGTAAGAATAATCATCATTACTCCGGGTACGGTTGTAAAGCTACGGTTGTAATCGCGGGCGAAGCTGCGGGCATCAGCTAATTTAAAATATACTAGATGGTGTCCGCAGAATTCCCCGTGTTTACTAACATTTACGACCGTATTCGGAATCATGATGCCTATGTCACTCAGTGTTAACCTAGCGTTCTAACGGTGAAAGAATTTCAAAGACGTTCGTGTAGTTTTTGAGTTTAATCGTAACAAACAAACAAATAAAATATTTCCTCTTCATAAACTACTATATAAAATTCTCGTGAGTTTGTAATTAAACTCCTCCCAAATGGCTGAACCGATTCTCATGAAATTTAGTGTGCATATCGGGTAGGTCTGAGAATTGGTCAACATCTATTTTTCATCCCTCTAAATGTAAAAAATTTTACCACCACCAATGACGGGTAGTCCTTGGTGGTGGTAATATTTTATTTTTATTTTTTAAAGTAAATCTATGTTGAAAACACGAGCGAAGCTGCGGGCAAAAGCTAGTATTAGTACCTATAGATTTATAAGTGATTTACAATAGTCGCACCGCTACTGTCGCCGACGTGGAATGTAATGTGTTAAGTGACAGTTACGAGAATGTCTGTTTGTACAGCCTCCGGTATGAATCAGTGATTCATATGTATTATGGATGTGTCACATAGCTCACAGCTAGATCATCGGCTTGGCGCCAAGAACTATATATCTATAGATGACTAGCAGAGCCCCGTGGTTTTACCCGCGTACTTCGTAAGAGATAGTGCCATGCTGCTTTGCAAGAGGTACTGCCATGGTGCACGCATGCATGCATGCGAATTGGGCCGGCACGACCGGGGACCTCTCGCTAATATAACACTGGCGCGGCGTCAAGTGCTACGCTTCAGGATCACAGCAAGGCTGTCGCGTTTTGTACGGGTTGAGAGTTTCCGGTGGAAAAAGAGGGCAACACATCTACATAAATATTATTGTGCGGATGTCTATGGGCATCGTTAGTCACCATAAGGCTCCGACTGCTCGGTTGCCTCCATGTAACATAATAATAAATCTCGTGGTAATACAGGGATGAATTATAGCCTATATGTTATTCTAAGGCATAAGATTGTAAGTTTTCATTAAAATCCGTTCAGTAGTTTTTGCATGAAAGAGTAACAAATATCCATACAAACTTTCGCGTTTATAATATTAAGTCAGTACGATATATCGACTCAGTAACATGTTTTATATTGGGTAGGAAATACTGTCGCGGGGACTGCTTAATGACAGCCGGGCAATCCCCCCTTACGAGGAGTAGTCTAACCTTCGCCGGGGCCAAGTGCGAGTCCCCACATAGATACAGGAGCCTTACCCGAGGTAAACCTGGATCATGCGAAATTAAAGCATTAAACTGCGTCATCAAAAAAGGACGACGGAAATAAGTATATAACCCATGAATGGGGTGGGGGGGTGCGCGGCACAGCACATCCCTCCCACCGCTTAGTAGTATGAATGGAATGACATCCTGCATATTTCTTTCGTCAAATATATCTTTCTGTGCCAAGTTGAAGGCAAAGATACATGAGTCATGTCTATATATTAAGTAATATCATAAGTTATAACCATGATGAGATACCATGACGCTGTAGCCTCCCCACCATGGTTCAAGCCTTGACGTGGCGGTGGGGCTCAGTAGCCTAGGGTAAGCCCAGCACTTTGGGCGAAGCTAATTGAGCCGAGGGGGCTCTTTGTACCCTCTTATAAGAAGAGGGGACAAAAGAACAGGGGGCAAGGGGCGAGGATGGAAACCCCACCCCATTGTACTGTCCCGACGTTGGGAGGGGTTGTTCTGTGGTGCGGGACAACCCTTCTGTGGAGGTGGCGTCGGTCCCTTGCGGGACTGACTAGCCGGTCGAGGTGCCCTGTTTGTTTATTAGATCCAGGGTACCTCACCAAAGGCGGCATTTAGGCCGGGTTTTAGTGGGTAGAGCTGCGTCCACTTCAGGCTCACAGCACGAAGAATTTGTGCTACGGATACCAGACAACGGAAATATATTTATTAATTTTTTACTTTATATATATTTAAGTTTTTTATTATATAATACATATTATATTTAATACACATCCATGACCCAGGAACACAGAAAACTTTTTGTTCTGCTACCTCCGGCTTGAGCGCCAACGCGGTAACCATTGAGCCACAGAGGTCGTCAGACATCTACTGAACATAGGTCTCACCAAATAAACGCCAAGATCGCACATTAATTTGTCATATTAGTAAAAAAATGTGAAAGTCATTTATCAACCGATCCTTTCATATCACGTTTACATCCTTTCAGAAATTCCCACGATAGAAAGTTTTAATTTAATTGTGCATTTATATTGAAATTGTGAAATTTCCGGAAAAATGTGGAACAATCATACCGTGGGACTGGTAGGCGGGGACGCGTGACTTACCTAGCTAGACTTATGACCTTGATGTACGTGGGTGGTGCTGATGTTATATCATAGATGTGGAATTTATTATTTATAATGATAATGATGTTTGATAATAATTATACAACTGTCAAATTATAATTTGACGACTGTTGAAGTTGCTGGCATGGAGATTTTTCGATTAAGCTGCTAAAAGCCAAAGGCCACAAACACAGATCTTTATCTTACATATTCCTTACTATCGGTAAAATACCCAATGACAAAAATATTGAATTTTAGTAGGTACATATAATTTTTTCCCAATTTAATGATGTACCTTGGCTAGTCACTTAAAATTTCCAAAATATATTTTTTATGTTATCAGGGAAACGAGCAGTCGAAGCCTCACGGCGCCGACGCCCATAAACATCCGCACAACCAAGGCCACGCAGATGCACCGGCCTGCTTTTCCCTATCCCCCCAATGGGCCACCGGAAATTTACAAACCGCACGAAACACGTCAGCATAGCTGTCAATATCTATCTTGTATTTTGATAAATTTTGGTAATATAAACATTATTTCTTTGGCGAAAGAGTATTCGTGTGACCGAAAATAACAGAAGTTACTGGCATCGAGACATTTTTAGATTATTTTACCTCTGTGCTTAGGGAAGCAAAATAGTAATGCACAAGTCAATGACCTGACACTATATAGTCCCAGGTGAGGTATGTAAGGTATGTATATAGAGTTGCAGGTGAACTCATTTATGTAATCCGTGACGTTGTCCACTGACCCTTTTTTTTCTTTAACGCCGGGAAATGCTCTGAGGTATCCCGCGGGAGAGTGGGTCTCTCCAGGCGGGTATATGGGACTCGCTGCACTCGAAAGCTGGTAAGTGGACGCAGCCCCGTGCCCCGGATCTAATGAGCAAACAGGGTACCACGACGGCTAGTCAGCCCCTCAGGAGACCGATGCTACCTCCACAGAGGGGTTGTCCCGCACCACAGAACAACCCCTCCCAACGTCGGGACAGTAAAAATGGGGTGAGGTTCCTGTCCTCTCCCCTTGCCCCCTGTACTTTTGTCCCCTCTTCTTATAAGAGGTGTACAAAGAGCCCCCTCGGCTCAATTAGCTTCGCCCAAGGTGCTGGGCACACCTTAGGTTACTGAGCCCCACCGCCACGTCAAAGCCTGTACCATGGTGGGGTTGTTCACCGACCCTCAAGTCTCCCCACCATGGACCTGAGCCTTGTCGTGGCGGTGGCGCTTAAGCCTGGGGTTCAATCCAGCACCTTGCGCAACCAATGAGATCCAGGGCGGCAGTTGGTTCTAGCCACTGCCGGCCAAGCCGCTCCCCGGTCCATAGGGCCGGGGGTGGTGGTCGCCATCCCACGTCGGGATGGGGACCGCGAGGAAGAAAACCTCTCTAAAAAATCACCCCAATCCCAACATAAGCTCAGATGCGCGGCGAGGGGATGAATGGCTGGAGGGCCTCCAGTCTTTAGCGCACCATTGTTTTTGAGATGGCTACGGGCATTGCTCAACCCTAATGAGTAGAATTTTCAATGGAAGAAAAGCAATTTGAAAATAGTCCCCGGGCGGGTCCCCGAAAGGGGGAATCCCGCACCACGTCGGAATCGGCGGAGGTCTACCCCACGTATTACGGGGGGGGGGGGGGCACAATTTGCTTCGAGGGTTCAAACTCTCGCGATCTGGCTTACCCAACGGAAACTGATGCATGTGATTTGATATCTGGCGATTTGGAAACTGGCAACGTGGAGGTGATGAGCGCGAGTGACTCCGCTAACAGCGTAAGGTCGACGCGTTCAGCTCATCAGAAGGGAAAGAGAACCCGACTATCATCGTCGGAGGAAGAAAATAGCGAGCCAACGCTAAAGACAAATGCGGCGGCGTTCAGAAAGATGCCACCCACTAAACGGGGACGAGGTAGGCCGTCAACGACCGGCCAAAATGTAGGACAGGCAACATCTAAAAGCCTACGCCCGTCCCGCCTGTCGGGTCGTCGGGGTCGGAGGCAGCCCCCAACATGACAAGCACTGAGACAGCGAGCGCTCTGGGGTCGAGCATTTCCAAGGCAATGGAAACCAGCACTGATGTCCGCAACAAGTCGAAAAACCTGAAGGGCACCATGATGAAGGCTCTAAAGGACGCGACCGAGACAATTCAGAACGCTACGCTGGCGCTCATGGACCGTACGTCCTCCGCCGAAACTCGAGTGATGGAGGCGCAGAACAAACGACTATCGATAGAAGTTGCAGAACTGCGCCAGGAGCTCGCGGCGCTCCGAAGCGAGCTTGCTACCTCCTGCCAGCAACCACAGGCAGTGGCTACAGCACCACCGCTGGCCATCACGCCCAATCTGGAGAAAATAGTCCAGAGGGCGATGCGGGAGGCGGTAGCGTTGTCGAGCGCGCGGCTGTGCGAGTGTGCCCCTCCCCTGACGGAGAGAATAGTCCCAGCCTTGTTTCCCGGTCGAGGAGACCACACGCCTCCACCGATGGCCCCACCTGATGGTGGGCCATCGAGCGTCGAGGCGGAAATCCCGGAGGTGACAGAGGGAGAGCTAGACATGGCTCTGGCGCGGTTGAAGGTGCGGAATACCGCCCCCGGTCCGGATGGCGTCCCCGGGCGGGCCCTGGTTCTGGCCCTAGGCCCACTGGCCCTAGGCCCACTTCGGTCGCACACCAAGCGCCTGATGAGCGCATGTCTAGCACAAGGTCGGTTTCCCACGGTGTGGAAGAAGGGGAAGCTGATCCTAATTCGGAAAGACGGACGACCGGTCGACTCACCGTCGGCGTATCGACCGATCGTACTGCTCGACGATGCGGGTAAGCTGCTGGAGCGGATCGCAGCTGCCCGTATCATCAAACATCTGGATGTGACAAGGCCGAATCTCAGCGCCTACCAGTTTGGTTTCCGGCGGGGCAGATCCACCCTGGACGCTCTGGCCAGGGTGAGGGCCCTCGCTGATGAGGCAGTCGAAGGTGGAGGGGTGCTTTTGGCGGTATCTAATCTTGGAGGCGCTGAGATTCCACGGAGTGCCGGCGTATCTGCGCAGACTGGTAGCGGATTACCTCTCTGGTAGGTGCGTCGTGTACCCGACGGCCGTCGGCTGGGCGACGAAGAGAGTGGAGTGCGATGTTCCACAGGGTTCTGTTCTGGGCCCGCTCCTGTGGAACATTGGGTATGATTGGGTCCTCCGTGGCGCAAACTTGACAGGTGTCAACGTTGCATGTTACGCCGACGACACAATTGTAACAGCGCGCGGGGGTACCTTTTCAGAGGCCCGCATACGAGTGGTAGCCGGAGTCGCCCAGGTTGTTGCTAGGATCCGACCACCTGCACCTGAGAAAGTGGGTGCTCCGTAAGTGGAAGATGCGGTTGGAGGAGCCAAGTGCGGGCCACCGCACGGTGCTGGCCATCGGTCCAATCCTGGAGCAGTGGGTTGACCGGCGGCACGGCGTAATCACCTTCCACCTTGCGCAGATCCTGACGGGGCACGGCTGCTTCGGAAGGTATCTGTGGAAGGTGGCAGGGGCGGAGGACTCGCCAGGGTGTCATCACTGCAGCGGCAGTGAAGACACTGCAGACCACACCCTGGCGGAGTGCCCAGCTTGGGCGGACGCACGGGCGTCCCTCATTGTTGAGGTCGGAGCAGACCTGTCGCTTCCTGCGGTCATCCGAGCGATGACCGGCAGTGAGTGAGCATGGCAGGCGGTTCTCTCCTTCTGCGAGGTAGTGATGCCGCAGAAGGAGGAGGCGGAGCGGGAGAGGGAGCGCACTGACGCCTCTTCCCGCAGGAGAGCGCGGCGGCGACAGGAGGTCGTACCGCCGTGAGAGGACTTTGCACTGTGGATCGGGGGATCCACCGCACGCGCGTTAGGTCCGGGTTATAAGGTACCCTTATGTGTTCAGGGTGCCTTAAGTGGAGTAGGAGGAGGGGACCACGCCACCACCCTGCCTCCAGAGGAGAGTAGAGCCTCTAGGCACACCGTCGCTGGTGCGGACGACCATATTTCCCGCATGACGAGGAGAACACCGCCGGGTTTTAGTGGGTAGAGCTGCGTCCACCTTACCATCTCTCGGGCGCAGCGAGTCCCACATACCCGCCAGGGGAATCCCCCTCCCCAGCGGGATGCCTAAGAGCATCTCCCGGCGAAAAAAAAAACCCTCAAATTTCCCATCTCAACCATAATAAGTATAACTATTTTACTTGTATTTTAAACTTAATTGCATATTAGAAGTAAAAAACATCTTTAATTATCATGTGTTATCCAAGTTATATAAGTTGGATAAGTTAATGTTATGCAATATTAAAGTCTCTTTATGGTTTGTTTAATTGGTTTGTGAGTTTTAATTAATGATACCCTCAGCACCTGGATTCGTTCATGTAATATATTTTATCTCTAGCACCTTGGAGTTAGATGATTACTTATTTTTAGACTTCAATTAGTATAATATTATAATTATAGTATAATATAAATTATTTATTTCTGTTCACCGGCACTAGTCCAGGACACTTATTCCTGACTTGTACATTTTATGACATAGGATGGTAAGTTTGGGTAGGTACTATCAATAACTAGCTGGTGCCCACAGCTTCGCCTTTAACTTAGATAACAACCGTATCATGATTGATGATGATTATTATGAAGTCATCACCAGTTCAACTTTCAGCCAAATCAGTTCAGCCGTTTTGCCGTGAAAGATTAACATACATCCAAACATTCACCTTTATAATATCAGTAAGAATACACTTCCTGCCTTGGCTGCCTTTTTTTATAGAAGAGGGGGCAAACGGACAGTCGGTTCACCTGATGGAAAGTGATAGCGACATCCACAGACACCAGCTATACCAGAGGCTTAGCAGGTGCGTTGCCGGCCTTTCAAATGGGAGTATGCTCTTTTCTTGAAGGTCCCTAAGTCGTAACGTAACGTCATATTTTTTCGTTCTTGCAACCGGCTCCGTCGAATTATAAGAAGTCGTAACGGTTCGGAAACAAAAATACAGCAAAGCTTCACAGAAGAGAGCATTTGGTTCCCATCTGACGGGAGGTATAAGCACATTTACTGATATTTCCAGCATTTTTTTTTAATATAAAAGAAAGATAAATTTAATTCTTAATTCTTTCACCCCTTTGGTACGTGTTATCTATCAGCCTTAATTGTTTTCGTCAAGTAACTTTATTTCATGTGTAACTCTTTGTCTTATGGTTTTGTTGTAAGAATTTCACCAACCTTTACCGTGCTGGTCAAAGGCCTCTTTCCACGAACGTCAAGACGGACAAGTAAAATAATGCTTGTCTAAGACTAAAACTAATTTTTATTTTCAGATCCAGCACATTTACATGAGAATCTAGATTATAATGATATCGTTTACGGGTGGGAGGGTTGGTTGTGACGCGCTCCTGGCTGCATGAGTACCACTATCTTGCATGTTTGTATGTGAAACAGCTTTGCTGTGTTTCGAAGAAGGACAAGACAGTCAGTGTAATTACTAAAACAGAGACTTAACATGCTATGTCTCATGCCTGGACCCAGTTCCAGGTAAACTAGTTTATATGGGTGACGCCGACCACTTACCATCATGGCATGGAAAATGCAAGATACGCAATATCTATATTCAATATCGATGGCACAATTAGGTATAAAATATATATTGTTCATTTTCATCTTAAACTAAAAGTCATTAACAAACGTTTGAACAAAAAACATTGGTCCTTGTTTGAGAGTAGCCTTAGTTTTTTTGAGTGAGCTAATAATTTCCGGTTGTGAATAAAATGTGTGTCAGTTGTTTGACCTTTAACTTGATGACTGACGTATAAGTAATGATGATCGAGGACTATGAAGGTTGATGTAGTGATGATTATTATTTCCCGGCGTAATAAAGTGATGATTTTAGAGACCACGTCTCGTGCGGATGTCTGGTTAGTTTCAACTATGGTCCCCACCATGGTTCAAGCCTTGTCGTGGCGTGGCGTGGTGGGGATCAGTTGCCTAAAGTATGCCCAGCACCTTGGGCAAAGCAAATTGAGCCGAGGGAGCTGCTCTTTGTACCCCTCTTATAAGAAGAGGGGACAAGGGATTAGGGAACCTCACCCCATTGTACTGTCCCGACGTTTGGTGGTTGGACGTTGAGTTGGCGTCGGTCCCGTGAGGGACTGACTAGCTGTCGAGGTGCTCTGTTTGCTCAACAGATGCGGGGTACCTCACAAAGGCGGCATTGGTGGCACTCGCCGGGTTTTAGTGAGTACAGCTGCGTCCACTTACCAGCTTTCGGGCGCAGCGAGCCCTACATACCCGCCTGGGGAGACCCACTCCCCCGCGGGATGCCTTAGAGCATTTCCCGGCGTTAAAAAAAATGGTGATGGATGTTGGATGAGTAGAACCGAAGATCCCGAAAGTCACGTTGATTGAAGCCTGGAGCTAATCGTGTTTAAAGAAAGAAATTCGAGTCGATTTATCTAGCAAGGCGCGCTAGATGTTACACATCAAAAATATGTTTTGTCACACATCGTAATCCCACTAAGATTATAAATGCGAAAGTTTGTATGTATGGATTTTTGTTACTCTTTCACCCAAAAACTACTGAATGAATTTTGATGAAACCTTACAATAATATAGCTTATACATCATAACAATAGGCTGTAGTTTATCCCTGTACTCCCACGGGAATGGGAAGTACGCAGGTGAAACCACAGGACGCTGCAAGAATTGTATATATTTATGCACTTAAAGAAACTCCAGTAATGTAAAATTCCACAACACAATAAGCTAAAAGACCTATAAAAACCCGACAAATAGCATCATATCCTGAGGACAGCATGATCATGCATGACATGCGTAATATGCATGGGTGACATGCTATGTGTATATCAGGCATAGCATCAATAACTTAATCATGATAACAACTTTGTAGGCTGACCTATAAGCTTGACATTAAATTGTAATTATTTATTTTTACAAATAACTTAACAACATTCCTTTTTATGTATTAAGTAAGTACCTCTAAGTGAGGTCTTTGGGCAAATAGGTTTAAAGAATTTAATTCCCAAAAAGACAGAAGTCACTTACATGAGTACATATTTTGATAACATCGAGTATACTTAAATAAATACAATTTTAATGGTCGTCATACAGTAGGTACTCACTACTCGGGTGCTTTTTTTTTTTTTTAGCGCCGGGAAATGCTCTGAGGCATCCCACGGGGGAGTGGGTCTCCCCACGCGGGTATGTGGGACTCGCTGCGCCCGACAGCTGGTAAGTGGACGCAGCTCTACCCACTAAAACCCGGCGAGTGCCACGAAAGCCGCCTTTGGTGAGGTGCCCCGGATCTAGTAAACAAACAGCCCCGACGGCTAGTCAGTCCCCCAGGGGACCGACGCCCCCTCCACAGAGGGGTTGTCCCGACCCACAGAACAAACCCTCCCAACGTCGGAACAGTACAATGGGGTGAGGTTCCCATCCTCACCCCTTGTCCTCTGCTCTTTTGTCCCCTCTTCTTATAAGAGGTGTACAAACTCGGCTCAATTAGCTTCGCCCAAGATGCTGGGCTCACCCTAAGCTACTGAGCCCCACCGCCACGACAAGGCCTGAACCATGGTGGGGACTACTCGGGTGCTCACTTAACATAATATTATATTTATTTAGTAACTTACTTATTAGGGGGCACCATTACCGCCTTTTTATGTCATAAGGAGGCAACCGAGCAGTCGGAGCCTTATGGTGACTGCCGTCGCCCATAGACATCCACACAACAAAAAGCTATACAGATGCGATGCCCTCCTTTTCCCCATCCTCCCCAATGGGCCGGATACTCACAAACCGCACGAAACGCGACAGCATATCTGTCACTTAATGCCGGTGTTATATGAGCGACAGGTACGACCCCGGTCGTGCCGGCCCAATTCATCTACAAAGCATGGCACTACCTCTTATTATATATGTATTCGTCATTCACTTAATAATCTGGTCTTTTCTTTGTATAGTCGGGTAAAACGTAATAATAAAGATTATTAACTACATATACAGTGAAACCTGGTTAATTGGGATCTCAAGGGACCAAGGATTTTGTACCATTTAAAGAGGTTTTTCATTCATCCAGTTTTTCAATTAGACAGGTTTAAAATTTAGTTGTCTCATTTACAGAGGCCCCCGCCTATAGAGGTCAAAATGTACCGTTATTCTATTCAAATGTTTGTAAGCAATCGGGTCGAAACCTGTCCCAACCTGATAAATTGTCTCACTTATAAAGGGAGTTGAGCTCCACAGTCCCAATTATAGAGGTAAACATCGAAAAAATCCTAGAAATCAAATCTCATTTAACCAGGTTCGAAAAGTCCCATTAACAGAGGTAATTCGATGAAAAAGTGCCGGGACCTCATTGTAGTTTCAATAATATAGGTTTCTCACTTATCTAGGTCCCAGTCAACCAGGTTTCACTGTACAACTAAAATTTTATTAAATATGAGGTGAAAGTGAGACATCTTCACAATCCCTCATAAAATTTAATTTCACATTTTGATGTGGCCACGAATATTTGTAATTACATTCATAAAATGCATTTGAAAATTATTACTGTTTGGGAAAGTTAAATTAAATACAGTTGGTATTTTAGATGTTATACTTCGCGTAGATGATCTAAGCAGTTTACGAGCTAGAAACCAGTAAACCTTATTTTTTACCCGACTACAACAGACGAAGGGTTATGTTTTTCGAGAGTATTTCTATTTATTTTAATTTAATAAAAAATTTGATTAGTTTTAGTTATGAGCGTGAGAAAGGGTACATGAAAATTATTAAAAAAATGGCGTATTTTTGGCGAATAATATTCTCGTAGTCGGGTTACATTTAAAATTTTATTTTCATTGAAGTGAGATATACAAAGCGACTGACGAACTTCATTATTCGTATTTATTTTCTTCCAAACTTCTGACTAGCTTTTATCGTGCTACACCCTTTTTTCTTTTGCGCCAGGAAAAGCTCTTAGGTATCCCGTGGGTCTGTGGGACTCGTTCCACCCGAAGGATGATAAGGTGGACGCAGCTCTACCCACTAAAACCCGGCGAGTGCCGTCAATACCGCCTTTGGTGAGGTGTCCCGGATCTGTTGAGCAACAGGGCACCACGACGGCTAGTCAGTCCCCCAAAGAACCAACGCCACCTCCACCCGCCACAGAACAAGCCCTCCCAATACGACGTCAGGACAGTACAACGGGGTGAGGTTCCCATCCTCGCCCCTTGCCCTCTACTCTTTTGTCCCCTCTTCTTATAAGAGTAGGGTACAAAGAGCCCCCTCGTCTCAATTAGCTTCGCCCAAGATGCTGGGCTCACCGTAGATTACTGAGCCCCACCGCCACGACAAGGCCTGAACCACGGTGGGGCTTATATTTGCGCTGGTCCAGTTGGGGGAAAAACTGGACATCAAACTTTCAGAGACTTTTAATCTCATCAGGCACACAGTTTCCTCACGTTTATATATCATCAATATAATGTATATTTGTATTGATGTAAATTGTTTTGCAATTATACAGTTTATTCAGACCGTTAATAAACTATAAACATAGTCATTTAGTACAGTCATTACTCGGTTTACTCGCTCAGGTTGTCTTTGCAAGCTAATCTATGAGAAGTCACAGTTCATACCTACAATGTTAGTCATCGAAGTGAGCCTAACCCGCCTGTTTTATAAGATACTAACGCACTCGATAGATGGTGTGCTGTAAACATTTTGTAGTAGGCCGAATTATGAATCTAAACCTTTCTCGAATCTCAAGGATTCGCAAAAATTCGAGGACGATTAAAAAATTTCATCAAAATCGTTCAAGCCGTTTAGGAGGAGTTCAGTGACGTACACACGCATAGAAGAATTATATTTATAAAGATAAGATACGAACAGTTGCCCGCGTTAACTTAGATTCACAGATTATTAGATGCTATAAAAAAGCATTGTGGTAGCATTATACTAGGTTAGTAGTAGGTAAAAGGTTTTTTAAATGGGATGAGTACATGCGTAACTTACATCCTACGTAACTGACGTCTGGTATAGGTGTAAAATATGATTCACCAAACCCACAACGTATCAGTTAAAATTTAAGGTCTTTCTAATTATAAATATTTAAAGTTGTGATTGGCAAGGGATCGGTCGTCTTGGCGTTCATTGAAGGAGGCCTATGTTCAGCAGTGGATGGATAAAGGCTGATGATGATGAAAGTTGAAAATATTTCGAGTGTGCTTGTAATATTTTCTTATACTTGTTACTTATATATTAAATATATATCTTATAAAAAGATGGACAAAGGAGTAAGCAAACAGCTTATCTATACTAATATTATAAATCAGAAGAGTTTGTTTGTTTGTTTGAACGCGCTAATCTCAGGAACTACTGGTCCGATTTGAAAAATTATTTCAGTGTTAGATAGCCCATTTATCGAGGAAGGCTATAGGTATAACATCACGCTGTGACTAACAGTAATTAAGTTGAGTAAGTTAACGCGGGTGAAGCTGCGGGCAACAGCTAGTATGATATATAAATGCTATATAACATCACGCTGTGACATATAGGAGTTGAGTAACGCGGGCGAAGCTGCAGGCAACAGCTAGTTTCCTATAAAAGCAATGGTGCTTAATTATAAGTTAAATAGTCCACTAAAACTACCATTGCCTAAGTGAAGACCTAATTCTAAGATCTCTTCAAAGTCTAGATTAGAAAACTTAAAAATCTTAAATAAGCGCGAATCTGACTCTGTATTTTTATAACATTCTTTTTGTCTTTTACTTGTGTTGTGAGACATAACTTCAAATGATTAGTCATGATTCGAAGTCAATGGGAAGTATCCTATAGATTTTTGTTCACAGACTAACAGGACTAACGGACAACAGAGTAAAAAAAACAGAACTTATAAACAACCTAAAAACTAATATTCCTCTTATTTTGCATTTCTTCCATCAGCAATATAGCCTCAATTCTTCCAACTGTCAAACAAGATGTACGTCGTTTTATGAGTTCAATTCTCCTGTTAGTCACGTTATAAACGAATGCACTAGGCTGCCAAATTTTTGCGGTAAAAACTCGTTCCAGTGTGAAGAATGGTACGCCAGATTTCTCATACCGCGAGACTAACATTGTTAGCCAAAAAAAATTTGCAAAAAAGCACATTTAGTATTGGATTTATGCTAAAATAAAAATAAATTCTCATAACATAGGTACTATTGGAGTGTTTTCGGTTATTAAAATCATTCGTTCTAGATTAAATTCACCTTTGAATTGTTTAATTTCCAATAAAAAGAGTTATATAAATTAGTTTAAGAGATATGATAAAGAGTTACTAAAAATAAAATAAAAAATATTTAAACCATGTAGTAAGAGGTAGTGCCATGCTGCATTGCAATCGAACTGGGCCGGCACGACCGGGCTGGTACCTCTCGCTCACATAACATCGGCGTCAAGTGACAGCTATGCTGTCGCGTTTCGTGCGGTTTGTGAGTTTCCGGTGGCCCATTGGGAGGGATAGGGAAAAGGAGGGCGGCGCATCTGCGTGGCCTTGGATATGCAGATGTCCTAACACATCTGCACAACCAAGGCATCGGCGCCGTGAGGCTTCGACTGCTCGTTTGCCCCCTGATGACTTAAAAAAAAACAACACTAGTTTTGTTAACATCATTTTTGCGTTACGCTTTTCCTCTTTCCTAAACACATCATAGCTATTTGGTGGGAGAAATAAGGAGGATGGTACCCACTAGCGGATCGATGCCACCAGTGATGTTTCTCCTTTTCATCATTACCTACACAGAATCCATCAAAGCTCAAGGTCTGATGACCACAATCATGACATGACTAATAAGATCAGGATTACGTTTGATCGTCCTCGCCTGTCTTAATCATCACAAATAACGCGTGAGAACTGCCCTTGTGCCTGATGCCTGATTACAATAATCATTACCTATATTATTTACGCTAAGAATGGTATGTTTAAAATATAGGCATATTAAACGATTCCTTTATTTCATGGAGGTTTATGTAAGTCAAAATGATGATGATGATGATAATGTCAAAATATATAGAAGTGGCACCAGACGTTCTGACTCCTGCTATAGACAAAAGCACTTTTTTTTCTTTTGCGCCGGGAAATGCTCTTTCGCTTCGGAAAATCCCGAAGAATGGTAAGGTGGACGCAGCTCTACCCACTTAAACCCGGCGAGTGCTACCAATGCTGCCTTTGGTGAGGTGCTCCGGATCTGTTGAGTAGCAGGGCACTTTGACGGCTAGTCAGTCCTCCAAGGGACTGACCCCAACACCGATGGTTTGTCCCGCACCACAGAACAAACCTTCCCAACATCGGGACAGTGCAATGGGGTGATCCTTGCCACTTCCTGCTCTTTTGTCTTATAAGAGAGGTACAAAGAGCAGCTCACTCGATTCAATTGGCTTCCCCAAGGTGCTGGGTTCACCTTAGGCTACTGCAGTAGCTGAGCCCTACCACCACGACAAGGCATGATGGGGTAGACAACGGCACCTATCATGTCCAAAACTATACCCATTATATCTGAAATTGGACATGCACGCAGTGGGCAAAATTTTTAGACATTTAATCTCATAGATTCATCAGTCATCACCTACATAAATATATTATAATAATATATTATAGATACATTACAATTTATCTTATTAATATTATAAAATTAGGATAAAAGTTGAAATGGTGATATATATATGGCTTATACCTTGGATTAGGACATAGGCTATAAAAATAATCATCATCAATCCGGATACGGCTGTAAATAAAGCTATGGCACCAGCTAGTAATACTTATGATAAAAAATAAAAATTATATAATAATAATAATATATATTATATAATATACATATAATTATATTAATATTAAATAATGTAAGAATAGTATTATTGTACAGTGTACAGGGACAAACATGCCAAGGAGGAAATTTTATACAATAGGTATAAATATTTTTTAGTAAAGTATGTTTCCGTATTACACGTATCGAGCGTGACAATGACCATATTCGGCTATCAGATTTCTGGGGCATCACCACTTCATCATTGTGGTTTCTGATCACGCGCCGGGTTGAGGAACTCATAATTGTTCTACACGATTTGGGCTAGCATGCATGTTGCATGCGAAAACATGCGATTGGTGATTATGGTTTGAGACGATTTATTATAATCATAATGATCGGTAATAATGCATGTTACAGGGGTATTACAATGTAATATGTTAATACAGTATACTAAATTGGATTCTGGACGGCGGTGGTCTCCTTCTGCGAGGCCGTAATATCCCAGAAAGAGGCCGACGAGAGGGTGAGAGAGGAGCCGCCATCGAGGTCTCACCCCGCGGTCGGCGAACAGGGGTGCGTAGGAGGCTCTACTTAACGCGCCTCCAGTATCGCCCCTTGTGCTTGTGTCGAGTCAGGGTGGAAAAATGGGTGAGGACTACTTAGTGGCCCCCCATTGGTCCAGGAGCCTTACCCGTGCTATTAAACCTGGATCATGCGAAAGCATTAACCTGCGTCATAAAAAAAGACTAAATTGGATTAGGGGTTAGATGGGAAACTAGTTCCCATTGCACGGCCCTAACGTCATTAGGGGATGGTCCAGATGCCGGAACCGCTCTCAATGTTGAAATCTGTTTTCTTATGAAAGCGGCCAGTCGCCGAAGTACCCTCTCAGTGACAGATTCGGGGCACTTCGATTATGGCGACGAGTGATAACCACGTGGGAGTTTTGTCTGCACAAGTGCAGTTGCTTATTTTAATATATTATTTTGTAGAACTTTAAAAATATTAGTTTCACTGAGTTTGCTTTGCCGGCTCTTCTTAGTGGGCTAGCTTTAATTTGAAGTTCAATAAAATACTTTTATGTAAAGCATTAATTATTTTTACTTTTCTTTTTTAAATTTACGAACAATTCCCACCCGGGTTATGTGAAATAACTTTTTCACAGAGAAAAAGGGAGTTGGCAATTATTTATCGAATGGTTAAGAAATATAAAATAAAAAGATTCCGACGACGAGAACTTCCTCCTTTTTGAAGTCGGTTAAAAAGATAAATCGAGATCGTCTTCCTATCTCATTCGGTCGACTTATCCTCCATCTCCCCAAACGTCCCATAGAAATATTAAGAACTTATTTCAAATATCTGTGTGGCCTCCGCTTCAGACAGACGTTGTTGATGATGAAGAAGTATAAATTAATCAAGTAACACAAAATATATGTGCCATTACCGTTCACTCACATAGACCATTTGGATATGGAGCAATATAATGACACGACATCAGGGCTTCCGCTAGAGTGCCTTATCTGGTCTAGTCGATATTATTGATCTCATTATACATTAGGCTGTTTCCCGCGCCTTCACCTTACAATCGGCATCAATAATTGAGTTACTAAACGTAAAAAGAACTTTGTCAATCGGACTGGTGTGTAACGCGTTCTAATCTAAACATCTATACAGATAAATAAAATTAGAGTGTCTGTTTGTAATATTAAAATAACCCCTTTTTATTGAATGCATATGGATGCATACACGGGACATATACCAAAATAGCCTTTTTTATATATATTTTTTTTTTAATTTTTGTATGTCTGTCCGTCTGTCTGTCTGTTTGTTCCGGCTAATCTCTGAATCGGCGGGGCCGAGTCAGAGGACTTTCACTGTCATATAGCTGATGTTATAAGGGGTAACTTAGGCTATAAAAATAATCATCATCAATCCGGGTACGGCTGTAAATCTAAGTTAACGCGGGCGAAGCTGCGGGCAACAGCTGGTAAACAAATAAACAAACAGACTTACTTTATCGGTGGCAGCTATACGCTTGTGCGGCGCTCTGGCCTGCTTATCATTATCTTATTTATTTCCTCCGTAAAACAGCTTTGCTGTGTTTCAGAGAGAAGGGTTGGATAGGTAGTGTAATTACTGGCACCGAGACGTAACATTTTTTTATAGCAAAGGAGGGCAAACGAGCAGTCAATCATTTTTATAACTATTTGTTGTTGTTAAATCAAAATGATTGACAAACATCTTAAGTTCCGTACCAGTTTCAAAATGTCTGACATTTGGTGTGCCTCCGCGCCAAAACTAATTAATGTAAATACATTGATTTAATACTATTTATCGATCCAAGATGGCGTATTACAATACACCCACGCGTCATTACACAATCTTGAGGCTTACATCAGTCATAGTGTCGAAAACTTTTGCTATTAGAATCCTAGCTGGCTGTGATTCAGAAAGAAGGAGGCAATATAATTACTGGCACCGGGGCTTATCTTGCATCACTGGATACATCACTCATCATCTTTGTTTTTTTTTCTTTAACGCCGGGAAATCCTCTGAGGCATCCCGCGGGGGGTCGAGTCTCCCCAGGCGGGTATGTGGGACTCGCTACGCCCGATCCCGCTACCGTTGTGTCGGTAGTCCCACATATCCCCGGGGACAACAACACTTCGTCTACCTAAACGCGGCCTCCACTCTTGAACCTTATTGACCCATCGGTCATCCGAGTATACTCCACAATAAACTACAGGCACAAAGCATTTAGAAGAAATTTTATTTATATAATAAAAAACATAACCCAGTTTTGGGAATTCGAATGAATTTCATGTAGAATGATATATTGATAAATATATCAATATATCATTCTACAAAACATAACCCAGTTTTGGGAATTCGAATGAATTTCATGTAGAATGATATATTGATACATATATCAATATATCATTCTACATGAAATTCATTATATATTGTATATTTATATATTTATACATGTATTGTATTATCTGTATGTAGTTCTGAATCAAATTAATAACATGGTGAAACTTAAGGGGTGAAAGTATTTATGTTAATTTAGTCATTAAAAAAGTATAACGCTAACGAAGAACTAATTCCAACATCTCCGATACTTGAATTAATTTAGATAATCTATTTTATAAACGATACTTAACTTGTTTTGGACCAACATCAAATAGTTGAGATAAACCTCTGTGACTGATTTCAAATTGGTTTGGTCTATTTGTCTGTTAGATACTTAGGTATAATAGACAATGTGTGGACCGCACCATGGTCCAGGCCTTGTCGTGCGAAAAGGCTCAGTAGCCTAGGGTGAGCCCAGCACCTTGGGCGAAGTGAATTGAGCAGAGGGGGCTCTTTGTTCCTCTCTTATAAGAAGAGGAGACAAAATAGCAAGGGGCGACAACGGGAGCCCTGTTTGCTCAACAGATTCGGGGCACCTCACCAGGGGCGGCATTGGTGGCACTCGCCCGGTTTTAGTGGGTAAGTCTGCGTTCACATACCAGCTGTCGGACGTAGCGAGTTCCACATACCCACCGGGGGGGATCCACTCCCCCGTGGATGCCTCAGAGCATTTCCCGGCGTTAATAAAAAAATTATGGTAAAAAAATTATGGCTATGTGGGGCTCTCTGGGTCCGAAGAGATGGTAAGTTGGACGCAGACTCTACCCACTAAGCCCCAGCGGTGTTCTCCTCATCGTCTGGCTAGCCCCGCCGCGGTAACTGAGTACGTCCGCACCGGGTCATGACGATGTACCTGGAAGCACTCTCCCCTGGAGACAGGGGGTAGCGTCATCTCCTCCTATTCCTTAAAGCCCGGACCTTGCGCACACGGCGCGCGGCGGATCCCCCGATCGCGCAGTTTCCTCACGGCGGTGCGACCGCCTGTCGCCGCCGCGCTCTCCTGCGGGACTAAAGTTAAGGCTGCTCCAATTTTAAACGATCTTATCACTAGGCGATCCTCAAATTTGAACAGAAAATGTGAGTTGAAATGTGGAAGATAATCTTCGAAACTACTCATCCAATTAAGAAATTATACAGCTAATATAATGCTACGTCATTACTACGTGACAAAGGTGATAAAATAATCATTAACAGCCTGGATACGGCGGTAAATCTAAATTATTAGTCGAAGGTAGATTCAAAACTATGACATAGTTCCCTTCCCTATTGGAAGGGAGATAACATACCTACTTTGATTTTTATTCAGTGTAAAAACAATCATCATCATCATCAGCCTCTATCCGTCCACTGCTGAATATAGGCCTCCCTCAATTAACGTCAAGGCGACCGATACCGTGCCACTCGCATCCAACACGACCGTAATAGTGTACTTATCCAAATATTTTGTACTTAATCCAATGTAAAGCACATACTCTTTTTCATAGATAAAACAAAAGAGTACAAACTACAAAGTTACTGTCATTTTCCACCAGAATACAAAACTGGCACGATTAATATGCTCACCTCTTGCCCACCGAGGTAAAGAACTTTAAACGACAGCCAGAGGACTTAAAATCCTTCACCGATGAGTTCAAATAAGAATTTCAAATTCAGCTATTCTCACGATGCAACGTATTCCTCACTCTAAACCAGCGTGTTACGATTCCATTTTCACTATCGGCTTCTGGTGTGTGTTTCGCACGCTGTTGATCTAAAATGGATACTGTGAGATTGGGTTATGGTTGATAATGGTCTGTGGGATGGGATAGGTTTTAATAATAACCTGTTCTGGTGTGTCGTGGGAACGTAGTCGGATGCGAGGTATAAACGGCCATCGGTACAGCATTAGTCCGATTTCGCAGTCTTTTACTGTTTTGTACTTGGTTGCATTTTTTCGACTGGTATAAAGCGGTAGTAAACATTGGAGCCCAGCAATGAAAGGGACCTCATAATGATAAAAAGAGACAGAAAGCACACTGACGGATAGATTAGAAAACTGTAAAGAGCCAACATAGTAAGTGCAGGGATCATGGTTACGGTCTTGTAGACTTGTAGAGTAAGAACTCTACCAGATCTACGGGACTCTATTCCCTGCGGACGTTCACTGCTCCTGCGCCGGGCCGGCTAGACGACGAGAAGAACACCGCTGTGGGTAGAGTCTGCGTCCACCCCACCATCTTTTCGGGCGCAGAGACCCGGCCCGGTGGCATGTATAAGAGCAGCCCAGCGAGACACAAGGGGAGTCTACATATCGTCTATATCTAAAGAAGGTCTCAGTTACTGCTACAAAGAAAATAACAATGTTTTGACCTTCAATTATAATGGACAGTCAAATTCTTTATTTTTATTTTCTATGAATACTAGCTGTTTCCCGTACCTTTGCCTGCCTTAACATAACTTCATTTTATTACCCTGTCTCCTTAGGATATGATTTTTCTCGAGGAGTCTGGCCTAAGCCGGGGACAGCCTAAGGTGATCCTGTTGCCTGTAGATACGGGACCCTCAAAAAGCGGCTGAAAGCGCTCGCACTGGATTTAGTTTAAGAGTGGGCACTTCCAGGTGCCAGTCCCCAAAGATCTTGGCTACATCCATAAAGGATTTACCTGCGACATGAAAAAGATATCATTTCCTTGATAGATTCATCATTATCGGCGGTATAAACGTAAAATGGTATCAAACAAGCTTCGCATTACCCATCTCTAAAGTCAAAACAAACACGACCTTGCTGACGAAGGTTTTTCGTTACACAAGAAAAGCCCGCGGCGTGACCCCGATTACGGTAATTAGGCGGTCATTAGTCTTAATACAGACTAATTGGACTAAAAGGCTATGAGTTTAGTCTACAGAATCATCATCATCAGCGCTCAAGCTTTTTAAGGATTTTATCGCAATTTTTTAATATGTCGTTTCGGACACTTTACTAAAACCATGGTCACGGGAGGAATGTCCTCCCGCGGACTCTCCTCACACCAAAAACATAAGCCCTTTTTTGACAGAGCGTGGATGTTTCGTTTTTAATCCACTTCTAAAAAAGAAGGAGGTTCAATTCGGATGTTTGTATGTTTTATACTATGTGATCAATATGAGAGTACATTATCTTTATAGTATAGACAATGTTGTTTTTGCCCCTCATCTCAAATTCTAGGTGACAAAACATTTCTTGCAAGTCGTACCGATAAGACTGGTGACGTGACTTACATCCACCAAATCATACTCATGGCAGTGATCCCGCTAAACGTTTTTACTAACTAACACTAGAACTCAAAAAAAAAAACAACCATCAAAATCCATTCACAAACGGAGTAATCGCGACACATACATACAAAAAAACAGACGAATTGACAACCTTCTTTTTTTAAGTCGGTTAAAAACATCATGAACCCATTTTCTCCAACTGCTAAACAAGTTAACCTACGAGACCATCATCGCATCTACTTTAACTTCTACTGGTCGTCATCGTCATCATCAACGATGATGAAAAAATGATGATGATTATGACAATCATAAAAGAAAGCCCTAAAGCCTTACACAACAATAAAAAATAATGACAGTTTACTAGAGAAATTAGTCAAATAAACAATTATGTCAAATGGTTTTTTATCAGTGATGTGAACTGCTCGATTAATTAACCGGATTAAATAATTATTTATCGATACAATCGTTAATGAATATAAACGACTTACACTATTATTGTATTGGATAATCTGTTAGTTGTTGATCGTATTAAAAACTAATTGCATCTTAAAATGATTTGACATTTTGGCGTTCATTAAAGGGTTGATGACGATGACAATTATTGAATACTAGCTGGTGCACACGACTTTGTCTGCTCAGGATTAGATTTTGGACGATTCACACAATATCTTTATAATTTACCTATGGGTTATTCTAATGTATATTATTGTTTCATTAAAATCCATTCAGTTTTTTTTGTAAAAGAGTAACAAACATCCACACATACTAACTTTCGCGTTTTTAATATTAATATAGGAGGATAGTAGGATGTAGATCAGACCATGTACATAATACACTGGCTCAGCGTCACTCGCGTTTACAGCCTTATTCATACTGATTAAAATTATTGTTATACCCTATGTCATTCAATGATAAAAGCATACTACCGGTACAGGTTTCTCTAAACAGATAGTTTAAACAGATAGAATAGTTTTTTTTATAGGCAAACTGGCAGACGTGCCACCTGATGATATGATCGACGATGGATGGTCGACGTCACCCATGAACATAAACTATGTTTTTTATGTCATAGGGAGACAACCAAGTAGCCGGAGCCTAGACATCCGCAAAACCAAAAGTTATGTAGATGATTTGCCCTCCTTTTCCCTTCCCCCCCAATAGGTCACCGGAAACTCATGGACCACACGAAACGCGACACACACGACAACACTTGATGCCGGTGTTATGTAATCGAAAGGTACCACCACGGTCATTCCGGCTGCAAAGCAGCATGGCACTGCCTCTTACTAAAACTGTACTTCCAAACAACAGAAACAATTAAAGAAGAACATGTAATGTAACTACTACATGTATGACATGTAAGAGCAACATGTAACATGAACAAATAAAATAATAACTGGAATACTCAATACATAAAAAGATTAAAAACCGGTAAATAACAAGGTTACTATCGATGTAAGCAAAAACTGTTTATCGACGTTTTGAAACAACTAAACGGTTAAAGATTGAGGCGATGACAATCTTTAACTTGATTTACTTTTGTCAAACATTTCTCTATATTTCATATTTATTAAAATACATACTAAATTTAACAAACTCCTGCTTTTTTACACTTTTTTATCGTGAGCACTTCGATAAGAGTGTTAATCAATAAGGATTAAATTTATAAAAGGATTTCATAATGTGTTCAATATTTATAGTCTTTGTCTATTTTATATACCTTTTTATAATTAGTATAGGTACTGAAAAATACGTTAAGTTCGCAACAACAAGTTGCGTATACAATATACCTAAGACTAAACTAAAATACATTTTAACATATTAATTTGACAAGTAAAAAAATATTAATATTCATAGTTACCTATTAATTAAGAAATACTTGATCAAATAATCTAATTACGTCAAATAAAGTCGCTTAATACATTTCTTTACTTCACTTAATTTATCGATATAAATGTACGTGCCCATCCTTACACTTATATGGCAGAATTAACAACGTGTTCGCGTATCGTAAACAATATAAAAAAATGTTTTTGATCTAATTAATAACCTTTTAATGGTGACCCACGATGCCAGGATATCGTCTAGACGGGACAGCCATATCATTGGGATGTATTTTGCGATGCGCCTGCATATTACCTTCCTTTTCTTATTTTGCTATCAGCTTTAGTTTTTTTTATAGATGAGGGGTTTATAGAAGAGGGGGGGGGGGGGCAAAAGTATAATCAAATATCGTAAAAATGTAAAAAGGGATTTTTTTATTTAATATAGGAACTGAATTACGGTTTTTAGGTTATTATTTCACATTTGAGTGATTCTATAAGATTTCCATTTATTTTTTTAGGGATGGAAGTGAAGGAGTGGAAGTAAAGGGAAGACCTTGACTTGACCCTTAGACCTATTATAATTAAAAGTCCATAAAAGATAAGACTATCTCTTACTCTTAATCTGCGTTACAAGTGTATGAGGACTGCGGGTGATTATTGTTCTAGTCCATCAACCCTTATATGTCCCACTGCTGGGCACGTGCCTCCTCCTCGAAATCAGGCAAGGAGGGTGTTGGGTTAAGTTCAATAATGCGCTGGCTCAATGCGGTTGGGTGAACTTCACACATCTTCAGACTTTCAATCCCATCAGGCATGCAGTTTTCCTCACAATGTTTTTCTTCACGGGTGAGCAAGCGATGGTCTTATGTTCAGGTGCACAGACATTTAGAAAATCGATTTTATGGCACCGGTCAGGATCGAACCCGGACCTCTCATTCAATAGGCCGAGTCCGTACCCGTCGACGGTAAGGCTGTTAATGATGATGATATTAGTTTAGATGGAGAACATGATCAGACATGTCCCGAGACTGTATAAATAACATTCTTATGAACAAAAATCTCAGACGTCAGATCACACTATGTGTAAACAAGTGTTAAAACATACTTGTACTAATTTGTTTGTTTCCTCTCATACGTCATCCATTGCTGGTTTCGTTTTTACTTTATGGCTGGTATAGTAATCCATAGAGCACTGTGAACGACTATTAGAAAGTAAAGAATAATAATCTATCGTTTTTGTTTCAAATAATGTTATGTTAATTTGCAACTTTCAAAAGTCAACATATTTTTCTTTTTCTCAAGTTGAGATATTGAAGTCATGAATATTTAAATGTTCTTTCTTTTGTAAGTTAACTAATAACACATAATATAAGACATATCTAAACAGTAAATGTATGTATTTATCAAAAAACTTGAGTTTTTTTATCCAGCAATGTAACATACACAAAAATAAGCGTTTTTTACAACCTGTTCATAATATGTGAACGATTTAACCTCAGGAGACAGACAGTTGAGTCATAGACCGGCCAAATAATGGTCGCTTATGAGACGTAAAAGTTATAAGTGTTTATAAATATGGCTAGTCATAAATTATGCCATTATTATTGAATTATTCAATTATTTATGACAAGTATGATCGAAAAATGTTTATTTATACAAGATGTTATAATGCCATTATTGACTTATTTTTGTCGTGTATGTTCAAGAGTGTTTATTTAATTGAGATGTTTTTTTTGAAGTGAAAGCTTCTTTAGCCGCTTTGAGTACTTTTGAAGTGAAACTTATTTATCGGGGTTGGAAAAAAATTTAGTGTAACATTTTTTCGTTACGCGTCACATTCTTCCGTTACGCGCCATCTTTTTCTTATCCCTACCACGCGTGATTTGAAAAATAACGTCATAAAGAAGTTTCACTTCTTACGAGTGTACGCTAGTACACACACACTTTTTTTTTGTAGGGAAAAGTCTTAAAGGTTCGCGTTACCGACATGCTAATGTGATAATATTAAGATTTAAGACATTACGAAATTTCAAATTTTTATAACTTAGAATTATGTAGGTACTTATGTTATATTTTACTTATAACTTAGAACTATTTTTTATGATATTCTGAAATTTCAATTTTAAGTTACAAGTTTTCATTTCTATCGGCAGTCCTAGCAGTTACATATATTATAGAAGAGGGGGCAAATGGACTGTCGTTTCACCTGGTGGTAAGTCATAAGTGACATCCATAGAACCCGCTACATCATTTCAGGTGCGTTGCCTTTCAATTATGAGTATGCTCTTTTCTTGAAGGAAGGAGGATGTATTGTTTTCTTATAAAATATCCATCAAGTTGGCAGACCAATTCTCCAGTTTCCTAAATGAATTTCCCTATGACATAAAAAAACCGCGTCGGATCAACCGTCTTGGCGTTTACTGAAAGAGGCCTATGTTTAGCAAACGTCACAAACAGTACTGATGACGACGATAATGATCATGATGGTGATGATGGTGATGGTGATGATGATGATGGTGATGATGATGAGAGTTATATGTAAATAATATGGCATATTATGTTACCGTTATGTCTTACATTTGTTATGTAAAGTATAAAAAGCTGAACTGCATGTCTGATAAGTTTATCAGTTAATATGCATATGTTTGATAATATTATAATACAAAAGAATTATTTGTTAATTATAATCCCTTGAACTCAACGAACAACAGTCAAGGTTAGAATGGAACATGGATGTGTGGTACAAGTTCGATTCCGACCAAGCATCTGGTCTTCTTTTGATTTTTACATGCCCTTGACTTAAGCTTTTTTTCAGGTACAAACATTGTTAAGAAACCTGATATTTAGCCAAGACGACCGAGCTATCTAAAACTGTCGTATAAACATTCCATTATGAATATGGCCTACGCTCTAAGTTCTTTAGACAATACTTAGTAAAAAGCTATATATTATGAGTTTGCTTAGCAGGTTCCTCTCAGAGGTCGTATCAAATATTAAGGATTATTATATATCATCAACAACCCACATCTGTTTAATGTTGGACTAATTTAATGAACTCCAAAACACCCCGCTTTTTTTTTTCTTTAACAAAACCTAGGCCTAAACCATGGTGGGGAAAACACCCCACTACTACTACAACGTTGCTTGCGCAAATTATCAAATATGACTAGTTGGAAGTTTTTTCATCCTCTTGAACGCAGTCTCCAGACCCCAACGTTCATCTTCAAAATATGGTAACTTCCAGAAATGTATCTGTAAAACCATAATATTTACATGGAGGTTTTGAAATATAAACAATATGAATTCCTGTGGGGCACGCAACTAACGAACTAGTATATAATTATTTAGGTGTATTCGGGTTAAAAATTAAGAGAGATCTTTATTTAGGTTAAAAACTAAGATATTCATTCTTTTGTGAAAAAAAATACTGACCTTTCATTAAAAAACGTTATTTAATGAGAGCTGATGAATATTAATCGGATAACAGAAAATATTTTTTGTATAATGATTCATCGTGAGAAAATAGAATATAAAATTAAAAATTCGTTTAATGGCGGAGAATACAAGAGTGGTCGCGAGTTCGATCCTGGCTTTTATGGATGTCCTGTATGCCATGAGACCAACATCCAGCCTATTTCTGCTAAACTTTGGTGTATTCCAGAAAGAAACATTGAATCTGGCTTACATGTGTGCATATGCATCATGGAAAAATAATGGCTTTATGAATGCATATGCGTGCACTCGTCCATATGGTATCGTATCGTGTTTCTTAAGAAATACCAATACCTAATCAGTAAACATTATGTCAACCTGTCTCCATTTATTCAATCATCATTATCACCATCATCATCATCATCGAGCCTCTATCCGTCCACTAAACATAGGCCTCCATCAATGAACGCCAAGACGGATGATCCCTTGCCTCTCGTATCCAACAAAAACCGACCACTGCACGGAGATCATCTTTAATGGTCGTCTACCCAAAATAGATAATAGATCTTCTAAATATCTTCCGAACAATCTCCTTGCGCTGGCCATCCAAGTTGGAAAAGGATCGTTTACCTGAAGAGATTGCTACTTAGTATTGAGCAAAGAGTGAGCATCGATGGTTTAGTGGGTATGGACTCCGTCTCTTGAGTGAGAGGTCCGGGTTCGATCATGGCCCCTGTGATGCCTTGAAATAGATTTTTCTAAATTTCTACGCGCACCTGAATATAAAACCATCGCTTGCTCACCGATGAAGGAAACATCGTGAGGAAACCTGCCTGACTGATGAGATTAAAAGTCTTTGAAGGTGTGTGAACTTCAATAACTCGCATTGGGTCAGCGCATCGGTGAAAACCCTCCTCGCCTGATTTCGAGGAGGAGACCCATGCCCAGCAGTGAGACATATAAGGGCTGATATTATTATTATTACTTATTATACCTATACTAGCTGGTGCCCACAACTTCGCCTGCGTTAACTTAGATTACAACCGTATCCAGATTAGTGATGATTATTTTTATAGCCTATGTCCTAATCCAAGGTATAAGGCATCACCATTTCAACTTTCAGCCAAATTAGTTCAGGCGTTTTGCCGTGACATCAACAAACATACAAACTTTCGCCCTTTATAATATTAGTAAAATTGATCAAAAGAGGTCTGGCTAGGTTCAGGGAGGATCCCCACCATGGTTCAAGCCTTGTGGCGGTGAGGCTCGGTAGCCTAAGATGAACCCAGCACCCTGAACGAAGCAAATTGAGCCGAGGGAGCTGCTCTTTTTACCCCATTGAACTATATTACTAGCTTTTACATATTACCCCTCTTATAAGAGAATGGGACAAAAGAGCAGGGGACAAGGGGCGAGGACAGTAACCTCGCCCCATTGTACTGTCCCGTCGTTGGGAGGGGTTGTTGACTGACTAGCCGTTGAGGTGCCCTGTTTACAGATCCGGGGCACCTTAACAATGGCGGCATTGGTGGCACTCGCCGGGTTTTAGTGGGCAGAGCTGCGTGCGTCCACTTACCAGCTTTCGGGCGCAGCGAGTCCCACATACTCGCGTGGGGAGACCCCACTCCCCGCGGGATGCCTCAGAGCATTTCCCAGCATTAAAAAAAAGGTTCAGAGTGGATGTAGGCCGATTTATTGTACGGTGTTACCAAAAACATCAAACATCGACTAACACGAGTATACTCGATCATTCCATCAACGTAATACTAATTCAATTACATCGTAACCCTAAACCACGATCACAAAACTATTTGACTGTAACTCTACCGTAAGCCAAAATCAACTGTATTTCAAAACCTTAGATCATAAACTTCATTTATATGAATTTACCAATTAACCATAATAATAATTAGCGAATATTTATAAGTAACCATGTAATTAAAGTCTTAAAACCGTTCAAGAATGCTTAGCTTTTACGATGTGTATTTAATATTCGTTATAATGATCTCTTATTAACTATTAGATAGTATTACGCAATGTATGCTTTTTAGGGTTCCGTAGCCAGTCTCAGCCACTTTTTTCCGAAACTATAAGAACTATACTGCTGAAACTTCGTAAGTAGATGGATTCTGTGAACCGCATTAAGATTTTTACAAAAAAAATCAATATATTTTGGGAGTCCCCATACTTAGAACTGAAACTCAAAAAATTTTTTTCATCACACACATACGTGTGGGGTAACTATTGAAAGGTCTTCAAAAATGATATTGAGTTTTCTAATACCATTTTTTTTCTAAACTGATTAGTTTGCGCGACACTTCCAAAGTGGTAAAATGTGTCTCCTCCCCCCCCTGTAACTTCTATAATAAGAGAATGATAAAACAAACAAAAATATGATGTACATTACCATGCAAACTTTCACCGAAAATTGATTTGAACGAGATTTAGTAAGTAGTTTTTTTTAATACGTCATAAATTGTAAACCGCAATTTACCTTCATGCAATTAACTCAAATATGTATATTTAAAAAAAACATAAACATAAACCATATTTTTTGTTAAAGTGTCTAATGTTGTATATTATGTAATGGTACGGAACCCTTCGTGCGCGAGTCCGACTAGCACTTGGCCGGTTTTTTTTTTATTAATGGGATAGACCAACTGGCAGACGTGGCACTAAGGGTGCTAAGGGTAAGCATACCCATTAACACAAACAAGTTCGATATGGACTAGCTAAGGCTAAGGTTAAGGCATTTATGCGTGGCCTATTCTCCGGTTTTTTTTTCTTTAACGCCAGGAAATGCTCTGAGGCATCTTGCGGAGGAGTGGGTCTCCCCAGGCGGGTATGTGGCACTCGCTGCGCCCGAAAGGTGGTAAGGTGGACACAGCTCTACCCACTAAAACCGTGTTCTTTTGTCCCCATTTCTTATAAGAGGGGTACAAAAAACACCTCCTTCGGTTCAATTGGCTTCGCCCAAAATGCTGGGCACACCCTAGGCTACTGAGCCCCACCACCACGACAAGGCTTGAACCATGGTGGGGACCTGTTTCAGACCCAACCAAGCTAAATTTCACCCACACCACCTCGATATCTGAAAATCCTCAGCTCGATTTTTACGGCATTTCCTGCCTCGCACGACCACTATATGGCATCTACTGCCATCTACCGTATTTCCAAACCGATACGACTTAGGAACCTTCAAGAAAAGAGCTTACTCATATTTGAAAGGCAACAAATACAAATAAATAAAATTTAAGTGTCTGTTTGTAACTTCAAATTATCTTTTCAATAAATGCATGTGAAATAGTCAATTTTTATATTTTTTTGTCTGTTTGCTCCGCTTAATCTATGAAACGGCTGGGCCGTCTCGTATGTCGTATACAAATAATCATCATCAATCCGATTACGGCTCTAAATCTAAGTTAACGCGGGCGAAGCTGCGGCTACAGCTAGTTAAATATATAAAATAATTTCAAATTTAAACAAGGTTGCGCCTCTTTGCATTAAACAGCCATTAACAATTCCATTATCGTAAAAATTTTTCATGCCGACTTATTTTGGACAATAAGCGAAATTTTTTAATTTTTGTTACAAACAACTTAACCAAAATTACAATGGGAATATAAAACTCATCAAATAGATATTATCATACGGCATTCTAAAATGATATAATAATAATTAGTATTCCAGTTTCAACAGTGTGGGAAAAAAAACTTGTATCGCCCGACAATATATAAAACATTATATTAAGCGTCATCAAGGTTGTCTGAGTAAGCGTTAGACATGTTATGATAAAAATTATAAAACATTGTATAGTGAATGCAAAGAGTAACAATGATTGTCGTGTTGGCACTACGTTGAAGTGGTGGTTATGGTTATGCCGAAGAACTAATAGCGACCCAATAACACTGGTAGGCCGTGTCCAGGAAGGAGATTAGAAGTCGATGGTTGGTCCAGGATGAAAACGAAATAGGTGGGCGCCGGGAGTCCCACATATCCCTGGGGATGACCCATCCTCGGGAGAAAAGCATTTATAAATCATATGCATACTATGTGGTCTTGGCGTTCATTGAAGGAGGCCTATGTTCAGTAGTGGATGGATAAATGCTGATGATGATGATGATACTTTGAAACCGCTGTGGTAAAACAATGCTAGTGTTAAATGCGAGTGGCAAGGGATCCACCGTCTTGACATTCATTGAAGGAGGCCTATGGTCAGCGGTGGACGGATAGAGGCTGATTATGATGGTACTATAAAACAAAAGACGGTTAAAAAATCAGAATGTTCCTAATGTTTTATATACTCTATAAGACCCTTGCCCATCTTAAGACAAAATGCCTCTGATTTTTTTTTATTCTTTACATTTTCGCGATAATATCGGCCAGCTGGTCGAGTGGTCAGGCTACTCGATACTTTACGCAGCGGTCGCGAGTTCGAATCCCGCCCGCAGATAATTATATAATTGTATGATGAATATAGATGACTGCAACGGGTCATGGACGTGTATGTATGTATTTATATCAATTTCTTATTTCCGTTCCTAGTACACGTAAAACAGGTTTTTACGAACTTACCATGGGACTTTGTTAACGTGGTGTGATTGTTGAATGATATTTTATTATTATTTATTATTTAATATCACCCAACACATTAGGTAATATTAAGTAAACTATCAAACAGAATGTATATATACTATATAGGTATACAAAACCAAAAACATAATATATACAAATAATAAAAAATATCTAATATCTAAAAATAAAATCGCAAGAGCAATGAGCGTAAAATAGGTGACGATTTTTCGTTTTTTAAAAGCCTGAGAAATTAATATTTGTGTCAGCTTTCTGTTTGTTTTTGCCATAAATAAAGCAGCTGGTTTCGCTTTCAATTTGCATAAAACTAGATTACAATCTTGTTCGTTTATTGACTAATAAGTATTTAATTAAAATTTTCAATGAATGATTGTTTTCGTCCGTTTTCTTATAAGTTAGACGTGAACAAATAAAAGACAGACAGACTCTTTGTAGAGTAATTCGATATAAATTCGATTTTTAAATTTCATATTGCGCTTTATTTATCAAAAATAGCTTTGTTTAATAATTATTTACGCTTATTTAAAGTGCCTAGAAGTAACTAAGTATAAGTATTAGTAAGTAGTAAGTATTTTATACCTAGTCTTTCATAAGTACAAATGTAAATATGTATGTGATTTTTTTAAATGCCTTTACGCGCCTTAATGGTGTATGGGCCTCGCGATACATATCTATGCCGACTTCCCACTATAACCCCGCGAGTGCCACCAATACCACCATTGGTGAGGGCCTCGGATCTGTTGAGTAACAAGGAACCGATGCCACCTCTATAGAGCGGTTGCCCGCAACACAGAACAACCCCTCCAAGCGTCGGAACAGGGCAATGTGTTGAGGTTTCCATCCTCGCCTTTTTATAAGAGAGGTACAAAGAGCAGCCCCTTCGGTTCAATTGGCTTCGCCCGAGGTGCTAGGTTCACCTTAGGCTACTGAGCCCCAGCGCCACGACAAGGCTTGAACCATGGTGGGGTTAATATCAGATATGTGGAATAGTTTTGTGAAGTCCAACTCCATTGGATTTTATATTTTAATCCCCATGGTATAATGCGCTACCAGAGATCTAGAGAAAATCAGTTGAAAATCACAGTCAGTTTTTCTTCTTTTCGACATTATTGTCTTTAATTTTTTTTGTCTTATTTTTAGGTTTGTGCGATCAAAAATGTTCTTCTGTCTCTGCGTGTCTCCTGTTTGTGTCGAATAAATGTTTCTTTCTTACTTTCTTTCTATCTAGTTACAGTAAAACAGCTATCGAATGACCATAATAATATAACGGTCATCTTTAACATGTGTAACACTTATCTGATGCCAATTTTCACGATAAAAATTTACTACGAATTAATTTCTACACTTTTCTATCTTTTGTTATTATCTTGAGCAATTATACGTTTAATTAACAACAATTAACTATCTTTTATATCTTACTTTCTCGTGAATGTTTAGTGTGAGAAATTTTATTTTACTTATAATGATTCTTTTCATTGACAACCCGCTGGTATAAAATAAACATACAACAAGCTACAGTTAACAACAGCCAGCGGTATATATTTGGGCACTTGAGGTATTCACCGGTGGAAGGGATGTCTTGTGCTATGCTCCCGGCTGCATGGGTACCACCATCTTGCTTGTTTCTACCGTGTAGATCTCGGGTAGATCCTGACCCTATGTGGGACTCGCACCTGGGACTGCTCGACCACTACTAAACAGTCCCCGCGACGTCGTGTCATACTGGGCCCAGGTTCCCATCCTGAACCCGACACGAGCATAGGGGCGTTACTGGAGGCGCATTAAGTAGCGTCTCCTACGCACCTCTGTTAGTCGCCCGAGGGGGAAGGCCTCATCAGGGGCCCAGTTAACGTAAAAAAAGGATAGAAAATGGATGGATGACTAGCCAGTACAGGTGGGTTAGCCAAGATGCCATTCTATAATCGTCAACGATAGTAGAAAACTAATAAATGTATGGAGATGACATTTTACATCGATAAATCACGTGGTCTATAATGTCATTCCCATACATTTATAAGTTTTCTACTAGCGTTTACGATTGTAGAATGGCATCTTGGCTAACCCACTAGGTCCCAAGTGTATATTGTTCATAGACTACATCGGCCACTAATCATCAGGAAGCTCGTCTGCCAGTTTGCCTGTGCACCTAAAAAATCTGATTAAGATTTTGAGACAATTTTTTAGACGATTTTCCAAAATAAAGAGCGCCCACGTTCGGTATTAACATACCATGGCCTTTGCTTGCTCGCCTAACATTTACATTTTTATGTAATAAAAAAAATGCATGCGTACAAAGTACACATGTCAGAAGTGAAACTTATTTGGCGAACTAATTTTTAAATCGTTTATATTTATACTAATCTAAAGCTTTAAATTTCCGAGACTTGCGATGCGACGTTCGCTCTACCTCATTCTCTCTCTCGATCTTTCGCTCGCTTGCATACTCTGTCTCCATGGGTATGTGCTTCATGCTACGTTCGGCCTGTCTCACTCAATCTCAATCGGTCTCAAAAAAGGGAGAGAGTGCCTCCCTCTTCTTGGACAAAAACGTTGCACATTTTCGTGACGTTTCATCCGTAAAAAATTTACCCGCATGCGCGCAAAGAAGTTTCACTTCAAAAATGGCCGTCACGCCCAACATGATTTTCCTACCAAGGCGCTCCAATATATATATACATCGAAAACCCTTATTGTACAAATTATATATAAATGAATGTTACACACATTTCTTTTCTACTTAAAGTAGGTATAGTCAACTCAAACTTCCATTGACACTTTGCCCTTTTCGGAGATTTGGTCATTCATATATGCAGATTATAATTATAATCATTTATTGTAATGTCTCGAAGATAGGCCGCTAGTGTGACACGAATATTTTGTGTCAGAATTGATTTTATGTGACTTGTTAGTCCACCTGCTAGAATCTGGTTTGGTGTTATAAACCCGCTTATGGTTAAAAAATGGGTCAAAGTTAGAAATTTCTCCTCTTCAGCCACGTTTTTCCGAAACTATAAGAACTATACTGTTGAAACTTCGTAAGTAGATGTATTCTGTGAACCGCATTAAGATTTTGACACAAAAGTAGAAAAAATAATTTTTGTGGGTATACATACCCATACATATCCCATACATAGAATATATGATGTACATTGCAATGCAAACTTCCACCGAAAATTGGTTTGAACGAGATCTAGTGAATAGTTTTTTTTTTAATACGTCATAAATCGTAAACCGCAATTAACCTTTCATTCAATCAACTCAAATATTAAAAAACATTTAATTTCATTAACATAAACCATATTTTTTGTTAAAGAGTCTAATATTGTATATTATGTAATGGAATGTAAATGTAAATAAACCCTTCGTGCGCGAATCCGACTAGCACTTGGCCGGTGTTTTTTTTTTAATGTGTCTATAGTCTAATTTCAAAAGCTTGTTTTAATGCGCCTGAGCAGTGCTAAAAATGGGAGAAGAAAGGAGTTCTACCATCTAGCTTATGTTTCTCAAACAGGGCTGCCAATTTGTACAGTTTGGGATTTTCCGGAGATACTGTGTAGAGAACATAAACGAATTTAAACATGTCGAAAGATGGCAGCTTTCACACGTACCGGCGTGATTTGGCCGGCAAGTCCACTTCGCTAACGTATACCCGGCAACCGGCTCGTGTGAAAAGGCACTAACGCTTACCTCGTGTATGTTCCTTTTAGTTAACTAGATACCAGTTAACTAAAAGTACTACTAGATCAATAACAAACACAATATATGTATCATACAATCAATAAACCCTTTTTTTGTCTTTTTGACATGGAATACAACGATTCCAGATTTAGAAGATTTGTCAACATTATATAAAAAAACGTTTGTTTTCTTTATTTACTTATAAGGAATAAACAAACAATTAAATATATTTATAATTTATGGAATATAATATTTCCAGATTCGACATAGATGAATGTTTGTAAAATGAACAATACTCTTTTGTTGGCCAACGTCGTCTCTTCAAAGTTTAAACTGTGCACTTTTTGTGAATACAAGCTAACAGCTCTTATAGCGAGTGGTGGATATAAAAGAAAATAGATATTGTTAAGATAATATAATCCTACTAATATTAAAAACGTGTAAGTTTGTAAGAATGTATGGATTTTGTCACTCTTTCACACAGAAATTACTGAATGGATTTTGATGAAACTTTACAATAATATAGCTTACACATCATAATAATATACAGTTTGTAATTAATCCTAAATTTGCTGTAAAATAATTTCGATCGTTTTAATATGCAATAATTAATATTTATAGGAGTTTGCAACAACATAATTCATCATCATCATCATCATCAGCCTCTATCCGTCCACTGCTGAACATAGGTCTAATTAATTATAAAATTAAATAACAACATAATTATTGAAGTTAAAACATGGATACTCTGAATTTGATTACAATTATGACAAAGTACAACAAAACTGTTTTTTCCAAAACAAATATTATTTGTAACGTAGTTATTACGACTACATTAAATTGCATGGTTTGAAAATTGCCCCTTTATTTGATTTCTTTAGTCAAATTACTTTAAATTTTTGCTTTGGTTTTAAAGTTTTAGAGTGTAAAAACATGCTTTCATAGTAATGAAGGCGTGTAATGGTTGACAAGAGAGAGTTAAGGAAAATCTACAGTCAATAATGACGAAGTGGTCACATTGTTATTTCACGGTCCCAATCACACATAAAAGCCTATTTGCAGTATCTCAAATTCTCAAATAATACAGGATATATTTGGTAACAAACTTTCGCAGCAATTAAATGTGTGCATCTATAAAGTACGTTATCAATGTTCCAAACACTTTTCAATTTCAATCTTACGTCATTGTATTAAAGACGAGAATCTTCATCTTTTTCATAACTTTCTTAGGTTGTGAGTTACGTCGTTTCAAAATACAAGGCATTGGAGGCATCTGTTTGAAGAACTCGCGAAATGATCTCAAAAGACGCATCTGTCGCCAGCATTTGGTGCGTGCCAAATGTACTTGACTTTATTCAGGTAAGGATTTTTAATGTGTCTTAAGAAAATAATGGCGTAAACATGTGATTGTACTATACGTGCGTATTTATCTGCTTCTTTGCTTATACATTATCATTGTCAACCTTCTTCCGTACAGACATATCATTTAATTAACACCAAGACGGCTCAAAGGTACGTAACTATAGTATTACTGTTTTTTGAAATGAAAAGTCACCACGTTAAACAAGTCTCGTAAGCTCGTAAAAAGAGAAATGTGTGTGTAACATTAATAATTTAAGAAATATACAAACACATATTTTTAATAATAATATCTATGGACGCTTTCACACCACATCAATCTGGTCCCGTGGTAAGTTGTCGAAGAACTTATGTTACGGGGACAACGGAAATATTTACCACTTTTATACTATACATATATATTTAAGATTTTTATTATATAATACACATGACCCAGGAACACCGAAATCTTTTTGTTCCCTGGCGGGATTCGAATCCGCTACCTCCGGCTTGAGCGCCAACGCACTAACCATTGAGCCACAGAGGTCGCCATATATATTAAACATAAAACGTTTGAATCCAGCAGGGATTCAAACCCGTATCCCCGCGTAGTATTGTTATCACTTATCACTATGAGATGAGCTTCAAAGTTAATATGGTCTATACCTATACTAAATTATTAAGAAGAAGGATTTATATTTTTGTTTATTTGTTCGTTACGATTTAACTCAAAAACTACTTGATCGGTTTTAAAATCTTTCATCATTAGAATGCTATGTTAACACTGAGTGACACAGGCTATAAAAATAATCCCCATCATGGTTCAGGCCTTGTCGTGGCGGTGGGGTTTAGTAGCCTAAGGTGTGACCAGCACCTTGGGCGAAGCTAATTGAACCAAGGGGGCTCTTTGTACCCCTCTTATAAGAAGAGGGGACGGAAGAGCAGGGGGCAAAGGGTGAGGATGGGAACCTCACCGCATTGTACTGTCCCGACGTTGGGAGGGGTTGTTCTGTGGTGCGAGACAACCCCTCTGTGGAGGTGGCGTCGGTCCCTTCGGGGACTGACTAGCCGTCGAGGTGCCCTGTTTGTTTACTAGATCCGGGGCACCTCACCAAAGGCGGCATTGGTGGCACTCGCCGGGTTTAAGTGGGTAGAGCTGCGTCCACTTACCAGCTTAATCGGGCGTAGCGAGTCCCACATACCCGCGTGGGGAGACCCGCTCCCCCGCGGGATGCCTCAGAGCATTTCCCGGCGTTAAAGAAAAAAAAAAAAAAGGCTATAAAAATAATCATCATCAATCCGAATACTAGAGAGAGAGCGAGAGTCAGCTCGTATCACGAAAAAAACAATTTCCCAAACCTCACGCTAGACACGTGACCACTCGCAAGTTGAACTTACTAAGTTATCTACGCCACAGTTCTGTGTTCCAAATTCACATCGTTTATGTTGTCGTAAACGAGATAATCTGGTAGCTACCGAGGCGTTTTTATACGTTCGTAATTTTGTTTTTTTTTTATTTTATACTAGCTGTTACCCGCAGCTTCGCCCGCGCTAACTTAGATTTACAGCCGTATACGGATTGATGATAATTATTTTTATAGTCTAAGTTACTCCTTATAACATCAGCTAACTGACAGTGAAAGTCCCGTCAAAATCAGCCCAGCCGTTTCAGAGATTAGCCGGAAGAAACAGACAGACAGACAAAAATTTTAAAAAATGCTATTTTGGTATATGTAGGTACAGTGTATACATCCATATGTATTTAGTAAAAAGTGGTTATTTTAATATGAATTACAAACAGTCCAATTTTCTTTATCTGTATAGATAGTGGAATAGGTAAACTAGCAGAGGTTAATCCATAGTAAGTCTTTACCATTTCTCGTACAGATAAATGTGTTCAGCTCGGTCTATTAACATAGGCGACTCTTGCACCCCACCATGGTCCAACCAACGTGAATCCAGCACCTTGGTACTCTTATAACAAAAGAGCAGGGAGACGAGGGGCGAGGATGGGAACCTCACCCCATTGTACTGCCCCGACGTTGGAAGGGGTTATTCTGTGGTGCGGGACAAACTCTCTGCGGAGGTGGACCGACTAGCTATCGCGGTGCCCTGTTGCTCATTAGATCTGGGGCACCTACCAAAGACGGCATTGGTGGTACTCGCCAGGTTTTAGTGAGTAGAGCTGCGTCCACCATCTTTCGGGTGCAGCGAATCCCACATACCCGCCTGCGGGGTCCCCACTCCCTCGCGGGATGCCAGAGCATTTCCCGGCGTAAAAAAGGCGACTCATTCAAGCTTTGTTTACCCTGAGACGTAAGATGTTAAGTTTCGATGCCAGTAATAGCACCGAAGTACAGAGTCCTTCCTTCCCTTTTTTAGCGTGTAAAGCAAAAACAAGTATAAAAACAAATATTTATATAAAATTTGACTGGCCTGTTGGTCTAGTGGTTAGTGACCCTAACTGTTTAACTAGAAGGTCGTGGTTTCGATCCCCACCCAGGACAAATGTTTGTGTGATGAGCATGATCATTTGTTCTATGGCTGGGTGTAATTTATCTATAATGTGTATTTATTTAGAAATATGTATGTATATTATAAGTATGTATCAGTTGTCTGGTTGCCATAAGAACAGGCTCTGCCTAGTCTGGGATCAGATGGCCGTGTGTGAGTTGTCCCAACATATGATAATTATGTATTATTATTATATACGTCCCACTACTCCATTGGTTTCAAAAAGCTCGCATCCATACTAAGTACTTACACTTTTTCCGTGTTCCGACTCGAGTTTAAAAAACACTTTGCCAAGTATAAGTTTTAGTCCTCCTGTAAAGTATAACGTATGCGAAACGTCAGGATTCAGGAATGTGAAAATCTTAATAAACCGCGATAAAATTCGAAATGTTTGTTTCAGTATAATGAGTGAAAATATCTTAAATATTAATAAAAAATAAGTACTCTATATTCTATACGAAACAGGTACATGGTATCGATACTAAAACACAATTGTAAGTGACCATTCGCCAACATCTGCCCGCCGCTTCCTCTACCTGAGCATGCATATGTCTTCCTTAAGAAAAAAATCTCATAATGATACAAAAGTTTCGAGAATTGTCTGCATCTGCCATACGCTAGGCTTAACACGATCTCTATAATATTGCATCGAAAATCCACTCTATTTTAAGGTGTTACAGGTTAAAATCCCTTAAAAGTTATGCGAAAATCTATAAGACACGTCTTCGGTCATCTTCGGGTGTGTTCGTTAATGTTCGGGCGCGTGTACATTGATGTACGAGATTTATTTCTGATGGGCATGCTGTGTCTATTTATTTTATTTCTGTGAGGCGCCAGACGTTTAAAAATACATCTTTTGATTTTGTCGCCTGTGTATTCGTACTATCGTGATTATCACCATCAACATCATCATTGTTAGCGTCATCGTCATCATCATCCTTTGGCATCTGCCTTGGATCGACTTGGATGGAATCATCAGCTTATCGTGTGTGAACAACATTTGCAGAACTCTTGCAAATCAGCCTATTTTGGTTTGATAATTGAATTTAATTGTTTATCGTAGAATTCAATAAAACACCAGAACTAAGCCGTAATAAGCCTTTCTAAACTTAATTCATGCTTCGACTAGCCTATAGCTCAGATTTAGCGGTCTTGGCGTTCATTGGAAAATACTGAAAAAATCTCAAGTAGCTAAGACGCAAAAACGGAACAGGAAGTAAAGACTTACGCCCACTTAAAATAAAATCTTTTCGATACAATGAGATTTTTTTAAGAATTGTCCAGAGGGACAAGAATTTGGCCCTTCTTCTAGTCTTAAGTGGACTTCCCTAATGGGACCCCTGTGGGTCAGATACCTCAAGGACCTTGTCTCATGTTCTAAAAGACCATGTATTTATACTCAAATGTCTAAGTGGTGACAAGAAATAACAAGATAAGCAAGAAAACGAACTCTTGAATATTTGTGTGTAAATTCTTAATTTTAATACATGAAGATATTTGCCTTTGAGAGTTTACTTTTTTCGGAGAAGTTCTGAAAGCTCGTATTCATATCTTATCTCCTACAAATCTAAACGAAAATTTTAACTAGTATTGTACGTAAATATTGCTAAAATTATATGGTTAGATGTACCTATTTATTTTTATTTGACAACCTCTATGACTCAATGATTAGCGCGTTGGCGCTCAAGCCGGAGGTTGCGGGTTCGAATCCCGAAAGAGAACAAAATTTTTCTGTATTCCTGGGTCATGGATGTGTATTAAATATGTGTATTATATAATAAAAATCTTACATATATGTAGGTATAGTATAAAAGTATTAAATATATTTCCGTTGTCTGGTACCCGTAACCCAAGTTTTTCGAGAAATTACCACGGGACGAGATTGCAGTAGAATAAGAGCGTCCATAGATATTATTATTATTACTTATACGGACAGATTCTAGGTTTTTTTTAAGATTTTTTTTGTTTTAGTAGTTTTGAAGATTAGCTCTTACATCTAAACTCAAAAAAAAATCTGGACACATGTCACAAATACATTTAATTAAATTCCATTTTTCACGAAAAACAAACAACAGTTTTATTATATACGGCAGGTCGTAAATTATGATAAAATCAAATATTTTTACGTGATAATATAATTAAATAATAATAAAGAATTAAAGCCAATGTCGACACCAACTCACTTAATATGACATAATAATTTGTCCATGGCGGTATTCGAACCCATAAACCAACTTGAAGTACAAACCAGACTACCGATTAAAGAAAAGTTGTAAAAATTACACTTATCTATCTATATCTTTATAAAAATTAACTATAATATTATTTGCGTGTCCGAAATAAGTGGATATCGTAAACTTAGAAAATTAGTATTAATATATTATATACAAACCACATGCGACTGGCCCTTGGTGCCAGGAAATATATTTTATCTTAAAAAAACACCGCCTCAAGGTGTTTGAATATTTTTTTTTCTGTCTGCATCTGCCACATCAGTAGTCTTGCGCATCTGCATAGTAAATTGATTGAAAAAACTTGACCTACAAAATTTAAAAATCACATACTTTTTAAATATTTCTCGCTGACGTAACAAAATAGAGTATACATCCAGAATGTGAAATATAAGTTCTGTTTCTTGGCAGTATGGAGTAAGATCCTTTGCGTTATTGGTTTTTAAAAGTTTGTACACATAAAAAGGTGCCAATTTCCGTCAGGATGTGTATCCGTTGTTAAAAATCTGTGATTAGTCGCATGTGCTATGTTTTTTGCCATTTCTTACGATTTTTACTCGCGGTTAATTTATCATGTTGTGAAGCAGATGGAAACAAAACGCGCGGATAAAAAATTATGTCATCTCGTTTTTTAACAAAAAATATTTTCTTACTATGGAATCTGCACATTTCACATTAAGTTATATAACAATAATGAAACAACTTTTACGGATTTTATCACGGTTTATTAAGATTTTATAATACCGACGTTTTGGATACTTTACAGTAACCATGGTCACGGGAGGACTGAGGTGTCATACGTCCTAATGTTACAAAGTTATTCGAAAAACTATGATACATCAATATTTTGGCTAGTCCTATAGAATCTAGAAAGTGTTAACTGTATCTTTAATCTGTAACATATTAAGCTTGGATTTTGATTTGATAATGGATCCCAAGCAGGTGGTAGTGAAATTCGCGTAAACATTACAAAATAATAAGTTATATAATGTTTAAATTCCTACTCTATTATTGACGTGATAAAGTCTTAAACATCGATGAACGCTGGCTGCTTGCGCGAAAAAGTGTCACGTCCCGCTTGAGCCGAGCGTGCAAGCGAGAGCGCGGAACAAGCTATAGAAAGGAACGATCGGCCTAAGCGTTCGGCTTGTGACGCATTATGACGTTAACAAGTAAAATTGTCGTCTGTAAACCGAATTTACAGACAAGAGATAGGTTTTTTATATTAGGAAGGTACTAGCTGTTGCCTGCAGCTTCGCCCGCGTTAACTTAGCTTTACAGCCGTACCCGGACTGATAATGATTATTTTTATAGCCTAAGTTACTCCCTATGATATCAGCTATCTGTCAATGAAAGTCCCGTCAAAATCGGTCCCGCTGTTTTAGAGATTAGCCGGAACGAACAGACAGACCGACAGACAAAAAAAATGCTTTTTTATGTAAGTACCGTTTATACTTTCATATGCATTTAGTGAAAAGATGTTAATATGAAATTACAAACAGACACTCCATTACATTTATCTGCTTAGATAAAAAATTGTATTGGAATATATTTATATAAATACAATAACAGTAATATTGTCTATAACTATACACGCACCTTGCCAACTTCCTACATCCGTATTATTCCCACACTGCCAGTACCACCTTTTATTTATGCCCAAAAACCACCTTGCCTTGTCCACTAACCCTTGAGAAAAATCCTCTTCGTATGGTCTAAGAAAGAACTTGGAGCGAGTATAAATTTCAATTCTTAATATATTTTTATCAATGATAATATAAAATAACAATCTATACATCTATACAGATAAATAAAATTGGAGTGTCTGTTTGTAATATTAAAATAATCGCTTTTTATTCAATGCATATGGATTTATACACGTACACGTACATATACTAAAATAGCATTTTTTACAATTTTTGTCTGTCTGTTTGTTTCGGCTAATCTCTGAAACGGCTGGGACAATTTTGATGGGACTTTCACTGGTAGTAGTGTAAGCTATAAAAATAATCATCATTATTCCGGGTACGGCTAATCTAAATTAACGCGGGCGAAGCTGCGGGCAACAGCTAGTATGTAATATAATAAAGGTTAACGATTGTTTCTTGTACAATATAGCCTCTTTTACGACATTCTGTATAATTAGATTATCAGAAAATAATAAAACCATACATGAAACCGGATACATGATTATAGAGACATCACCCATAAGTCTACCTAGACCGGGGCATTTTGAGCAGACCATACCTACATATAGTCAAAGAATATGTATACATGTATGTATGTAAGACCATCTCCGTGCAGTGGTCGGTGTTGGATACGAGTGGTAAGTCGGTCGTCTTGGCGTTCATTGAAGGAGGCTTACTTTCAGCAGTGGACAGATAAAGGCTGATAATGATGATAATATTATGTAATATGTATGTCTGTGTGTACTCTATTTTTGACTCTCTCGTCGCTTATACCTTAGTCCACAACCACATGCATTGAGGTGCAGATGCATTCATATCCATCCTTCCTCCATCCGTCTAATGATAGGCAAAAAATATTAGTTTTTTATAAAAGAAGAGATAAATTGAGTTCTGAGATCTCCCATGCAATTTAACCTGGACATATCCAGCGTGGACATCATGGTAGTTCCAAGTTTGCATGTTGCTCTTAAGGTCTGCGCAGACGAGAGATTCTTGTCCCCATGGAATAAAAATTTCTGAATCTTGTAAAAATGTCCACCGAGTGATACTTGTCGCGGTCTCAACGCATACGGTGTGCGGTCATTTGTAGCCCGCCTGCCTGGAAATTGAGTGAAACGTACGCCTAGGTACTTTAGTTCTATTTTTTCGGGGACTCCCCCGTACTTTTGTCCAGTCCAGTCTCTCGATGTCCTCGGTGATACGTACTTTTAGTCCTTTGTGTGATTTATTCGATAACATTCATAAGAGATCTATATCGATGGACAAAAAAGTACCCGGGGGACATCCCCTCGCTGCCTTTACCGGTGGGGGGGAAACACTGTGCCGCGCTCCCGTCAGCATGTACCATCCTGCTTGTTTCTTTCGTGAAACAACATTGCTGTATTTCGCAAAGAAGGACAGGACGAATAATTACTTGATTTAGATCTTACGTCTCAGGATAGGCAATGTATAATGAGTTGTCTAGGATATTCTCAGATGACTTTTAGCATTATGGTATCTCTAACCGAAATCAAAAGATATATTGTATTGAATTTTAGGCATTTGACCTCTTAGGTCAGTACTCGTCTACCTGACATAGACTATCAAGTGTTAAGGTCAACTAAATTTTATAACCAAATTCGTGGACAAGCTCATTATTTTGCAAATACAAATCCGAAAGTTATAGGACGTTTACAATCTGGCAAAACTTCTAAATCGATTTTGATAAACCTTATGTATATGGAAATATGGAAGACATAAAATCCTTAACTTATAAGGATTGTTTTTTATTCACTCGCCGGCTTTTAGTGGGTAGAGCTGCGTCCACCTCAATATGTTTCGGGCGCAGCGAGTCCCACATCCCGCCTGGGGAGTCCCCTTCCCCCGTGAAATGCCTAAGAGTATTTCCCGGTACAAAAGAAAAAAGATTTATAAAAAAGCAGCCATAATCAACGAAAACAATAGAAAATAGTACAGACTATAAAAATGTATAGCATGCTGATGAAAATGTGTGGTTTATGACGCAATTACCGTTTTACAATTCACTGTCAGCTGGTTAAGGTGTACGGTGTAATAAAACTACAAATAAACATCTATTTGTAATCAAGGGCAATTCTGGAATATATCGAGGGTATGACAACCTGCTGGTTGACAGGACAGGCTCCATGCCCGTCGCGGGTTCAAATCTGGTTAAGTGCAGATAATAATGTAATAAATATCGGTATGATGGACAGTGGATAAATTGATTTTCGTTCCTAGTACAACCACAAGTTCTTATGATTCTTGAGTAACCCTCCTCAAAATCAGATGAGGAGGGTTTTGGGCCATAGTTCACCGATGAGCTGGTACTTCACACTTTGAAGGACTAGCACATCGGTGGTCAGATGGCTAGGCCAGGAAGGTGTGTGAAGAGTGAACTTCACACACCTTCAAAGCCTTTTATTCACCGGTAAGCAAGCGATGGTATCATGTTCAGATGCACGCCGAAATTTAGAAAAACCCATTTCGTCACAGGATCGAACCCGTACCTCTCACTCAAGAGGCCAAGCCCATACCTGGCCCATCGTCACTCATCCGACTCTAGTTTATTTTAATCACCAATCAAACGTATCATGCCTCTAAAAACAGTACGGAGCAGTGCCTTTGGCTAATACCAGGTAAAATCGTTCTTGTTCATGCGCGCCTTTGTCCACTTATCCTGGTAGCTTATCTGCCCGTTTGCGTATCTAAAGACTTTTTCTTTTTTTTTGGTTTCGCTGGGGAATGCGTTTAGGCAAACCACCGGGTCCGGGGGGGGGCCGGCGGTTATGTGGGACTCTCTGCGCCCGAGAAGATGGTAAGGTGGACGCAGACACTACCCACTAAACCCCAGCGGTGTTCTCCTCGTCGTCTGGGTGGCCCGGCGAGGGAGCTGTGGACGTCCGCACCGGGTCACAACGATGTGCCATGTGGCACTCTTCTCTGGAGGCGGGGGTGGCGTCCCCCTCTCCTTCTCCGCTTAAGGCACACTGAACACATAAGAGTGCCTTATAGCCCGGACCTTACGCGCGCGCGGCAGATCCCCCGATCGGCCAGGATTCCATTTCTTCGGAGAAATGGAATCCTCCTCCTCCTCCTCCACTCCTCTTCGTCTCCTCCATGCTTGCGCCAGGGCTCTTGCCACCAGGTCCCACGGCGCTGAGCCCGCCAGTACGCACGCAGCCTCGTATGAGGTCGTACGGTACGCACGGAGCCTATCTAAAGACCTGGGTGTACTGGTGAACTCACAAGTCAGTTTCAAATGTATTTGAACCTAAAAATTAGATAATTAGAAGGGTTATTGTATACCCGATAACAATATTGTCGAAATGTCTCGTTATCTAAATGGAGGGGGTAAGAATTTAGGGTTTGTCCACACCTTTCCATCGGCAGGTGATCTGCGTCGTTTTTTCGTTTTTTTAATTAAAACCATCAAGGCGTCATGTGTCGCGATGCAATCGACGTCATCGTGTGTTCGACAAACGAGAGTGCGCTTAAAATGAGATGACTCTTGTAAGACCCATATTACATATATGGAATCGTTAAAATAATATGGATATACTGCCTTGTAATCATGGGAGATGGCATATTATAGGGAATCATACTTAACGTGTAGTAGCCGGCCCTAGTTGAATGCCAGTGGCGGAAAAAATCGCCTTGGTGTTCGTTAAAAAAATAGATGTACAGCAGTGGTCGGAAAAGGCTGGTAATGATAATAATATCTATGACGCTTTTACACCAGGTCAATCTGGTCCCGTGGTAAGTTCTCGAAGAACTTGTGTTACGGGTACCAGACAACGGAAATATATTTAATACTTTTATACTATACATATTATATATATTTTTATTATTATTATTATATAATACACATATTCAATACACATTCATAACACAGATTTTTTTTGTTCCCTGGCGGGATTCGAACCCGCTACCTCCGGCTTCAGCACGCAAACGCGCTAACCATTGAGTCCACCAACATATGCTGCTCTACAATTGGTCGTACGTTGAAAACTCGCTCAATTTACGAAGGTTCGATGACATAGAAGTGTCGTGATACACCGAAACATATGCAGACCAGCGCGTGTCGCGGTTTTGTTTGTATTACAATTAATAAGGTTAATTTCACAGCATCTGGTCCGAGCATGTCAGGTGGCCACTGGCGAAATATTTATGAGCTAATCTAATTAGGGTTTTTTGGAATGCACAGCGTGACAGGCGCCATATTGGTTTTAATTACGGTTTTTCTTGTATGGAACTATTTGTGAAATACCAGCAACCTGGACTATAGATAGCTAACATCTATAAACAGCAATTTTCTACGGCTTTTGATAATTCGTAAGATTTCATTTTCATTCGAAATTTCACATTTATTTTATTATCCGCTTGAATGTTATTAGCTCTACGCGCATCGCAAAGATAGGAACGCGGGGTTGGGGGCGGAGGGGAGCTAGCGCAAAATATAGACCTACAAATGTCACGATAGTACAATAAATACTTAAAAAAAACTTTTTTATTTAATATATTTCTCATTTTCTGTCATATATTAAAAATTTTATATTTTATGTGAATCTATGTCATTTTATACATGTGTATAAAACATAAATTTACTTTTCCGGTGAATATCATTTTAAAATGAAAAAGATTCGTTTTATTTTTAAACTGTTATCATAAAACGAGTTAACAAGCAAAATAATAGGGAAAAAACACTTTTTTGCTATTTATCAAAGATTATTTCAGGTTACGAGACACTTAAATTTTAATTGGTACTAAAACATGCTATTATGATGGACCTCGTAAAAAATATAAATAAAAAATAAGATTTTTGCACTATTATAAAATGATACACAATCCTAATAAACTATAACAATAGTAATGTATACATTCCTATATAAATATACTTTAAAGCCCTAAAATTTATCATGAATAAGTTATAAAAATAAATTATATGTATTTGTCGCTAATAAAAAAGAACTTTATATATAAAAATTACGTCACATTGTTTGTCCGCGATGAACTACTGAACCGATTTTAACCCAATTTTGTACATAGCGCAGTTTGATCCAATTTGAGAGGTAGAATAGTTTATATCTCAATTTATAATCGCAATATTTTATTCATAAATAATTACTGTATTGAATAGTTTACTACAATACATTTTATTATATCTTAGCCACAGCAACGCATGGCCAGGTCTGCTAGTTTCTAAATAAATATAATTAATTTAATGGTTGGATGCGAGTGGCTAGAGATCGGTCGTCTAGGCGTTCATTGAAGGAGGCCTACGTTCAGCAGTGGACGGATAAAGGCTGATGATGTTGATTGATTGATTGATAGCAACAAAACACCGAGCTATTAAAACTTTATTCATAATTATCATAATTCTTCCATCTACTGCTAGAGCCTCTCTCTGAACGTCAAGACGACCGGGAAGGTTCAGACGGAGAAAGCAGAAAGCTATTAAAATATAGCCAATTTTTGTGGCCTATTTAATTCCATAGACAATATCGCACCAACAGATGTCCAAAGCAATATATTATGTTGCCCATTGTCTATTCTTTAACAATTACCTGGACACATGGCCCCGGGCAAGGCTTCGGCAGATGGTTAACACGGATTTTGATTTATAACTTTTTAAACCCAGTGGGTTTGAGGTATTTTCGTAAATGATTGTTTAAATTCTGGTCTTATAATGAACTGTGATAATGACACGTATTTCTCGTTATTTCTGCATTTTAGTTAATGATAAATTTAATGAGATGAATGATAAAAATATATCAAAATTTGCTAGTAATTAGACTTAAACTCCCCACCACGGTTCAAGCCTTTTAGTGGCGATGGGGCTCAGTAGCCTAAGGTGAACCCAGCAACTTGGGCGAATCTAAGTGAACCGAGGGGACTGCTCTTTGTACGCCTCTTATAAGAAGAGGACACAAAAGAGTAGGAGGGGACAAGGGGCGAGGATGGGGACTGACTAGCCTTCGAGGTGCCCCATTGCTCATCAGATCCGGGGCACCTCACCAAACGCGGCATTGATAGCACTCGCCGGGTTTTAGTGGGTAGAACTCCAACTTACCATCTTTCGGGCACAGCGAGTCCCACATACCCTAAAGCATTTCCCGGCGAAAAAGAAATAAAAGAAAAACTAGTATTTTAGGCTAAGAAGTCCTCTCGTGACAATGGTTGTAAAGTATCCGAAACGTCGGGCTTGTAAAAATCTTAATAAACCGCGATAAAATCCATAAAAATTGTTTCATTATAATGAGTGAAATTCGCGCAAACATTAGAAAACAATATACTAAGAAGTAAATTTAAGAAACTTCTATATAAAACATTGCATAAAAACTACATAATATAACTTTTTTACATTTTCCATTCTTTACAATCATTTTGTACGCAGCAGCCATCACTAAAAATGACTTATCTTAAATTGATCCTATACAGTTCATCCTTTAAAAGGCCTCCAAAAATGTCGACCATAAAATTCCTTGTAAAAGAATGTGATTCAATTTATCCGTTTATCCCTTAATTAATACTAAGATTTTGATCACCGCTCAAAACTGAGACAGGACATTAATTACACTAAAATCCTAGAGTGTTAAAAATAATACCTATATCTGTGTATTTATTACAGATTTATAATCCACTTTAAGCTTATCGCGCGCACCTAAGGTTATACATATTATATTCGTTAGATAATTTATTATATTTGATAGATAGTTTAGGGAAATAAATTGACATGATTTCTGTTTTTAGATTTTATAATTATTAAAATTAATTTCAATTATTAGACATATAATTATTATCAATGACTTAAAATGAGTTCATAAGTTATTAGTAATGATGACATTTTTAATATTATTGTATTACTTAATTACAAAATATATAGAATTAACAGTAAACTATGTGATTTAAAATTAGACTTCAATAGTGTAGCTAAAAGTGTTAGAACTAAGAAATGTTATTATATATGAACATCTATTTACCACTTTTAGAGCAAATTAATTATTGATTGATTGATTGATATAAAGTCCATACAAAATAGCTATATATAGCTAAGCTAGTTAGGTATATAGCTATATTCCGTCCACTGAATATGTCCCCCTCAATGCACGCCAAGACGGCAGACACTACTATGACTATGACGGCAGACACTACTCGCACCCAACTATGACCAACCAGTGGAGTTCGTTTCCCTCTAGTTGGTGTTTGACCTATCGCTATAATATGATTTTCTACCAAAATCGTTTTTAGATGGGTAAAACAGTAAACTTACAGTCTCTCGCTGAAAATTCGGAAAACATAACTCTAGATAATTCTAGCTATAACCATGATTGTCGCTGAGTTGCTCCTGTTGCCTACAGTCACAGATCCGGGGACCTCAAAAAATAGCTGAAGGCGTTCTCAATGGCTTTAGTTTGGGTATACACAACCCAATTGCGAGTCCCACATAGGGTCAAGAACCACCCAGGTACCTGGCTACATGCATAAAGCATTTCCCTGCGTCAAAAAAATCTATAACTATCAATTTTTCTATATAGCCAAAAAATATTTTTTCAAACTAGTAATTTCAGAGATGTTTTTATTATTTTTTATAGAAGAGGGGGCAAACGGACAGTCAGTATACTTGATGGTAAGTAAAAGCGACATCCACACAGAGATTTGCCCTCTCTAGAACAAACACTAGCTTTTTAATGTTAATACAAATGTAGATGTTAAAATATATTGAAAGAAAGAAAGAATTATTATTATGCCCATTATCGTCAACATCAACTCTTTCGATGAACGCTAAGATGGTAGATCCCCGCCACCAGGCGTATAATACAAACCGAAGACTAGTATTCGTAGCGTGATCAAATATTTAGAGCTGAGCGAATAGTCACTAAAACAGCTGGTGACCTAAATTGCCTAGGTGAAGGTAGTCCTTGGAAATTCCATCCCTTCTCATCATGGACCTCATTGTCAGTTACATACCTTTAAGGCTCTAGTTACTGAAATAGTTTATATTATAATATTAGCATAGAAATCGCCGCTGTGTTGAAATACATTTTATTAAATACGTAAGGCAAGATGTCTATCTGCATTTTGTGCCTATTTAAAGTAATGATCATCAGCTGTCTGTCCAATTGACGAAGAGGTAGTGCCATGCTGCTTAGCAGCCGAATTGGGCCGGACGGGGTGGTACCTCTCGCTCACATAACACCGGCGTCAAGTGACAACTATGCTGTCGCGTTTCGTGCGGTTTGTGAGTTTCCGGTGGCCCATTGGCGGGGGGCCGTTAGGGAAAAGGAGGGCAACGCATCTGCATAATCTTTGGTTGTGTCGTGTGTGGGCGTCGGTAGTCGCCAAACTGCTTCGACTGCTCATTGCCCTACTATGCCATAAAAAAAAAAAAAAAAAAGTTGATGACTGAACGCAAAAAACCAATGGTAACATACCATCGTAACAAGCCTTTTGGTAGACGAAGTGTTGGTCGTCCATTAACAAGTGGGAAGATAATTTCCGGTGGCCGGTCAGTGGTGGATGCGAGTGGGATCGGTCGTCTTTGCGTTCATTGAGGGAGGCATATGTTCAGCAGTGGATGGAGAGGCTGATGATGATGATGATCGTAACAAGTTTCATTGCAAAACAACATTGACCGAAATGCTTATTTTATTAATTATGATCACCCATCTTTTTTATTGACTTTGCTAATATTTTATTACTATACCTACTTAATTATAAATTTATAAGTTAGTTTTATTGTACTTTCTATCAAAATTTTTTTGGCACATATGTAAAAGTTAATAAATAAAAATCTTTACAATAATAATTAATAATTGATGTAACAGCCTGATTGATAATCTTAACTAACTTGTAGATCTTATGGACCTAAAATATTTGTAAAAAAAAAACTTAGTATCAAACAAACCAAAACACACATTACATTTATATAACAAAATATAATTTAACGAAAGTGTAATTTTCCTCTTAAGAATATTGTAATACAAAATTACCCGAAAAATAATGTTATATAATTGAAGAAATAATCGAATGTTACAAAAATTTTTAGTAAAATGTGTAAATGCTATTTCCTGTCCTTCCCATCTTTCTGAAACACAGCAAAGCTGTATCAAACGGGCAGGATGGTGTCCCGTACAGAGGCGGGCGTGATACAAGTGGAGCACTTCCATCGGTAAAAAATATATCACCTCCATAGAACATTATTAGATTTTCAAAATGCTATGTATAAATCAGATGAATGTCGAAGACGAAACGAATCAGAAGAATTCAAAAGAAGAAGGAAATATATTCCAGTTTCCCTTCCCAATTAAATTGGGAGATGGTACAAGATTAAAATTACTTGTCAAGAAAAGACAGCAGCCAGGAGAAAAAAGTCGCCATGCACGTTCGCTTCAAAAAGCTTATCGATTTCGACTTGGCTTTTTTTATATTTCACACAATATGTTAACGCGAAGGTCCATTTACCAATTTAGTGGAGTAGGAAATATATCATTGATATGAGGAATGTGTACTTGTTCTAGCACACGACTGTACCCGGTTACTTAATCGCATGTTTGGAAGGGCGGCGGGAGTGCCGCGCAGACGCCCTTAAAGGTCGCTTTAGTGGAATGCGAGTATATAACTTTGATTTCACCAATCACTATCAATAGTCATCATAACAGACTTTTATTCATCGGCAGCTGTTGTTAGTTAACCGCGTTATTCATTAATAACTGATGAAGATTATGTTATATAGCCTACGTCACTCGGTGATGACTTATCATTATACTCAAAGGTCAAAGGACATCTTGAATTGGTAGTTGTTTCAAGGGTTACCTCCTCTCTTTATTATTATTGCGCTTAGCTGGATTCGAAGCCTCATCGAATCATCCGTATATGAAGAAGAAACTGTCATACCAACATTTTATTGGCCTTTATTGAGAGTTCAACGGGCCAATGTTGTAAAACATACATAATATGCCTATGTTCAGCAGTGGACGGATAGAGGATGCCGATGATGATGGTGATGATGATGATAATGGTGGTGGTGGTGGTGGTGATGGTGATGGATATATAACAATTACATAGTTACTTATATAGTAGATAGTTTACCTGGACTTTTATCCGACTGAACTTATCATATAATGCAAAAACTCTCATTAACATACACAACTACAATTGTTTAGTTTCCCAAGGAAAATAAGATTTTTCTCAGGATAAAAACTAGCCAACTTCTTCCTACTATCTTGACGCAAAACATGAGGAAAACCTTAACGAATGCTCATTTACTTTAAAACCAAGTCGTGAATAAGGCGTTCGTAGACAGTTCCGAAATATCGAGAACCGCGAAATGTTAATCACATGGTAACAGCGTTTTAAACAGTTTTAATAATTATGTTAGTTTATTATTCTTGATACTTATTATTTCTGTTAAAACAATATATTTTCCAAATAACTATCAGACGAGGTGAAGATTTTATCGAAAATGTACGAAGAAAAAATGTTTCCTAATTAATATTTTGTCCATCTGGGTTATATACGCCCCCATTTATTGATATGTTTTGATTGATTATAAGGCAAATTATGATAGCTGTGCTGTCGCGTTTCGTGCGGTTTGTGAGTTTCCCGTGGCCCATTGAGGAATGAATGGGGAAGAGGAGAGGCTCCGAGTGCTCGTAATGACATAAATAAAAAAATAAACAAATCAAGATTTCAAGTACATTGCTAATAAGTTCAGCCAAAGTAGAGTTTTTTTTTTTTCGGAAGGCTAGACTTGCCTAAGTTTAAGCTCAATCGGTACAGCTTAAACGGTCAAGGGTCCAGGGTTCAAGTCCCTGTTCGGGCGGGGTAAACTTTTATAGCCCGGATAGCTCAGTTGGTAGAGCATTGGACTTTTAATGCAAAGTGGAGTAAATCAAGCTTTTAGTATAGACGATGGGACTCTCAAGTTGGCAGTCCCAACTGTTGAAATAATGGATTCAGCTCCATGCTACAGCGCTTATCATTTTTATATACTTGTAAAATTTATAAATGTTTTACTAACACTAGAATTAAGAACATTGTTACCAACAAATATGGATGTAAAAAAATCGGAATCTATTTGAATAAAAAAATAGTTGGTATTTTTATGTTAGATGTTTACTTTAGTTATTAAAGATATTGTGTTATAAAATATGTGTTGTTTATAATCAATAATGTTTTAATAAACAAATATAAAAGTTATTGCCATGCATTTTCAGCATACCTATTGATTGAAACAAACATATATCGTATGACATACGATGATCGCGAATTCGAATCCTTTCACGGGGAAAATGGCGATTGGTTTCAAATTATATATTTAAGACATTACTTTACATTCTACTTCCTCCTACTAATATTATAAACGCGAAAGTTTGTAAGAATGTATGGATGTATGTTTGTTACTCTTTCACGCAATAACTACTGAATGGATTTTAATGCAACTTTTTATTTTTTTTCTTTAACGCCGGGAAATGCTTTGAGGCATTCCGCGGGGGAGTGGGTCTCCCCACACGGGGATGTGGGACTCGCTGCGCCCGATAGCTGGTAAATGGACGCAGCTCTACCCACTAAACCCCGGCGAGTGCCACCAATGCCGCCTTTGGTGAGGTGCCCCAGATCTAGAAAACAAACAGGGCACCTCGACGGCTAGTCAGTCCCGCAAGGGACCGACGCCACCTCCACAGAGGGGTTGTCCCGCACCAGAGAATAACCCATCCCAACGTCGGGACAGTACAATGGGGTGAGGTTCCCATCCTCACCCCTTGCCCCCTGCTCTTCTGTCCCCTCTTCTTATAAGAGGTGTACAAAGAGCCCCCTCGGCCCAATTAGCTTCGCCCAAGGTGCTGGGCTCACCCTAGGTTACTGAGCCCCACCGCCACGACAAGGCCTGAACCATGGTGGGGTAATGCAACTTTACAATAATATAGCATCATAATCACCCTTTTCCGTCCACTCAAAGGTCTCTTTTAATGGCGAATGTCTCAGGATTGAGGATAGGCAACATGTAACGAGTTGCCTGGACTAGTGTCAGGTGTTTATGTTCATGGACGACGTTGGCCATTTACCAGCATGTGGCTCATCAGCCTGTTTGTCGATCCATTATTTATACCTATATAAAAAAATACAAGACTTTTATTAGAAGATCTTTTATTAGATAGAATTTAACTGTTGTTAATTTTTCATTTCCTATTGACGCACGCAGCGGTCGCAGGTTTGAATCCAGCCAGGTGTAGATAATTTTTATATTGAATATAGACGTGTATATATGTATTTAGATATTTATAAATTTTATTTCTGATCCTAGTACTCGTGATACACGTAATACGATAACGAGCTTACCACGGGGCTAGGTTAACGTGGTGTAATAGTTGAGTAATATTTATTTATTATCTTATATTATTTTTTATTAATACCTAGTTAATGTTTAAATTTGCACAAGTATCGCGTAAGTAGTATTTATACAATCGTGTGCGACTAACGCGAGTCAACGACCTCACTACTCAAATACCTTAATTGTGAAGCATTTACCTTATAATTCTACGTTGTGAAGTTAAATAAAGTTATACAAGCTTTAAATCAAAAGCCAAATAGAAATTACTTCGAGACGATCTACAAATGAGTAATATGTGACCTATATTTTATAGAGAATATTGTTTTAGCGACCTTCATACTCCTCGAAAACAGGCGAGGAGCAAAGCTAGCGAATTTATCCAGGAAAGGTCATGTGATACGTCCACGCATACTAGACTAAGAAACAAGATGGTGACAGTCTTTGAAGCAAGTTTACAAATTTTCGTAAAATTAGTTTCACGACGACATATAAAAAAAATCAGTTTGTTATATTATGTTGAAGTGCCAGTTATGCCAGTTGTGCCAGTTATGCCAGTTGCTGTTAAATAGACCTTGTGTATTTTAATTACCAATCAGATGTATAAATCATATTTACACAGCCTGTTAATAAGTCCTTGTAAAAGTATCATAAATAACTGTTTTAAAGCAATTTCGGCGTATATCGTACTTGGTAATTACAAAAACCTAATTAGTAATGAAATTATGCGTTATTTATGAATGTATGGCGGTTAAATTAACCAACTTTTACGAGAGTAGTCCCTTCTCCTCAAGTAACCATGGCTGCTGTAAAGTATCCGAAACGGACATTTTTTTATGTTAGTTGGATAGGCAAACTGGCAAACGTGCCACCTGATGGTAAGTGGTCGACGTCACCCATGAACATAAACTAGTTTACCTGGAACGAGCCCAGGCAACTCATCTATGTGTTGCCTATCCTGAGACATAAGATGTTAAGTCATAAGAAGTCTCGGTGCCAGTAATTACACTGCCTGTCTTGCCCTTCTCTCCGAAATACAGCAAAGCTGTTTCACGGGACATGTAAAATTCTTAATAAATCGCGATAAAATTCATAAAAGTTGTTTAATTAATGAGTGAAATTCGCGTAAACATTAGAAAACTGGTATGGCGTTTTAAAAATGGCTTACGACGAATGTAGCCAAATTTAAAATACATTTATTAACTTATTTTACCTTTACTATAGATTGAAATAAATCTTGTATAAAGAATTCATAAAGAAAAAACAACTCACATCTGTGATTTACTGCAGTACATCTTGCAACTAGCTGTATTCTGACGTAGCCGTCCCTAAATTAAAAAAAAAAAACCTCCAAAAAATTGTTTTAATCTTTCTCAAAACTTGAGCTACCAACTTTTCAATCCAACTAGTAATTCCAGAGATTAGCGCGTTTAAACAAACAAACTCTTGAGTTTTTTTTAATGTTAGTTGGATAGGCAAACTGGCTAACGTGCCACCTGATGGTAAGTGGTCGACGTCGCCCATGAACATAAACTAATTTACTTGGAACGAGTCCAGGCAACTCATTTATGTGTTGCCTATCCTGAGACATAAGATGTTAAGTCTCGGTGCCTGTCTTGCCCTTCCCTCCGAAACACAGCATAGCTTTTTCACGGGAGAAACAAGCAAGATGGTGGTACCCATGCAGCCGGGAGCGCGGCACAGCGCTTACCTCCCACCGGTAAAAAGAACAAAAAAGTGCCATCATCATCACCATCAGATGCCATCTTAATAGATGTTTGGATATTTGTAGTGAAACTTCCTTGCGCGCATGAGGGTAAAATTTTTACGGACGAAACGTCACGAAAATGTGCAACGTTTTTGTCCAAGAAGAGGGAGAGAGTGATTGAGACCGATTGAGAGAGAGTGAGAAAGGGCGAACGTAGCATGAAGCACATAGCCATCGAGTGAGTGTAGGGAGCAAGTGAGAAAGATCGAGAGAGAGAGTGAGATAGAGCGAACGTCGCATCACAAGTCTCGGAAATTTAAAGCTTTAGATTATTATAAAATATATAAACGAGATTTAAAAAATAGTTTACCAAATAAGTCTCACTTCTAATATGTGTGTGACGCACGCACTTTTTTAATTTTGGGGTAGCTTCGTCCAGTCCATTCCTATATGTCGTGGTTGTCCAGGCCTCCTCTTTATTATATCTAATTATTCATCGGGCTTCAACTTGAAGCTTAATCCCACACTCACTATCTACTAGCCACAAATCATATGAAGTTTCTAGAAAATCATAAAAACACCGTAAAATAGAAATTACTAAACTAAGTATAAAGCTATATATTATGTAAAATTCACATACGTCATGTTTATATTATTTAAATTTAGAATTTATGTCTCATTATTTGGCGTTTGTTTTAAAGTACCGTTAAAAAGTGTTACAAAAATCTCATCGTAAATATTTTTTGAATGTCGAAGTGTTTTTTTTCTAGAATTCAGGTAATCACTATAGAACAATAGAAGTGGACATCTGGTTAAAAATGTTAACATCTGTTTCTTTTGATATTCTGTTTATTGCATTTTATTGACTTGAGAACATAATCCCTTAATAATGGCGGTCTCGAACCGAGCTAACGCTGTTTTACTGGGAACGAGCCACCTCGAAATTAGGTGAAGAGGTTTTTGAGCCTAGATAGGCGATTTGCGAGCATTATATAGCCTCAAAAAATCTATCAACGTTTATTCTCACGACGCATGATGAAATTTAAGAAAAATCAAATTTCCCAAAACGGGTACAAACTGGAACCTCAGACCTTCCTCAGACCCGATCTTACTACCACTAGACCGTCGACGATAAGTGAATGATACGTTTTTACACTGTTAAGTCAATCCTCTCACAACCTGAAAGACGTTTAATTTTAAATACGTTCTCACGTTACCGATGTGCTCTTCGTTTTTCATTAATGTTTAATTCTTCTTTTCAGTTCTCCTCTATCTTCCTCTTACAGGGAATAGTCGCCCAGAATCTTCTAGAATTACTAATTATGTACCTACGTGCCCCTTTTTTTATACATGTTCCTACTGTTTTTGAATTACTAACGGATTTTCCAAAAAGTAATACGAGTGTTTTGTTCGTACAAAGCTAATATGCTAATCCTAACTGCCGACAGTTATGTTTAGACCTCACGACCAAGTGTTACGTCTCACTCCTGACTCATCCTGTGAGAAGTACGTGAATCACACAAAGTTATTCTTTATTATCGTAGGTTTTTGTAACTAAGTTTAATATTTTTGTAACGAGTTTTGAAGGCTTTTTATGGGTATTTCGAGTTGCAGTTTGACTTAGTAATATGGAGTTATTTTGGTACATGAACCTGATATAAAGGTAAGTGAAACATCACGCAATAGCGCAAATTCGAATCCCGCTAAGAGTAGACATTTTTAACAAGAAAAAACAAGGCCACTTATACTACTACGTATAAGCTTTTTCTTATGTTAGTTGGATAGGCGAACTAGCAAACGTGCCACCTGATGGTAAGTGGTCGACGTCGCCCATGAACATAAACTAGTTTACCTGGAATGAGCCCAGGCAACTCATTTATGTGTTGCCTATACTGAGACATAAGATGTTAAGTCTCGGTGCCAGTAACTACACTGCCTGTCTTGCCCTTCTCTCCGAAACACAGCAAAGCTGTTTCACGGGAGATGCAAGCAAGATGGTGGTTTTATGGAATCATGTTAATGGGGTGTAGCTGTTCATTGAAGTATATCAAAAGTATCGAATCATTGTATAAAACATGTCTGTTCTTACTAAATAAGAACCCGTGTCCTCTAAGAACCATCCCGCCGCGTAACCATTGCGCTGTCTTTATTAATTAAAATGATTTCAAATCCAGTTTATTCGTATATGGTAAGGATTTTTTTAAACGTTTAATTTTCCTATATTTTCTGTAATTACCGGTGCAGGTATTTTAATAATCAACAGTTCTTGGTAACGTTAATGTTAATAAATCATTTAATTTATTGAAACATTTCGCTTTTATAACCTTACGTCTCGCGATAGTCAACGCATAAGTTAGTTGACTCCCCACTATGTTTCAGGCCTTGACGTAGCGGTGGGGTAAGGTAACTCAGTAGCCTAAGGTGTGCCCAGTACCAGCGAATTGAGCCGAAGGGGCTCTTTGTACCCCTCTTATAAGAAGAGGGGACAGAAGAGCAGGGGGAGGGGCGAGGATGGGAACCTTACCCCATTGTACTGTCTAGACGTTGGGAGGGGTTGTTCTGTGGTATGGGACAACCCCTCTGTGGAGGTAACGTCGGTCCCTTGAGGTACTAACTAGCCGTCGAGATGCCCTGTTAGCTTAACAGATCCGGGGCATCTCACCAAAGGCGGCACTGGTGGCACTCGCCGGGTTTTAGTGGTTAGAGCTGCGTCCACTTACCAGCTTTCAGGCGCAGCGAGTTCCACATACCCGCCTGGGGAGACCCACTCCCCCGCGGGATGCCTCAGAGCTTTTCCCGTTAAAGAAAAAAAAATAAGTGAGTTGACTGGGCAAGATCGGAGTGAACGGTTTTATGTTCATAAGTGACGTTAACCTGTTAACATCATGGCTTGTCGGTTTGTCTATTCTACTAACATAAAAACCATGCTATTATTTAACTGGTTTGTTGGTCTAGTGGTCAGTGACCCGGACTGCTAAGTCGGAGGTCGTGGGTTCGATCCCCAGCCAGTGCAAATCTTTGTGATATAAATCACAGAAACAGATAAATCTGATATATGTATCAGTTTTTCGGTTGCGATAATACAGGCTCTGCCTAGTTCGGGATCAGATGTCCGTGTGTGAGTTGTCCCAACATGTATTATTATTGATTTTTTTTTCAGATCACTATCATCATAATATTGATCATTTTCAGACCAATTCCAATGATTTAAACAAAGCACTGAGATATAACTAGTCGAAGGTCGTATCAAACGTCTTCTCGAAAGCATTCTAGGAGCCTTATTGGCCCATCGACAAAAGCCGCCGAATTTGGCTAGATGTTCGGGATTTCGGAGGCTATTATTATTTAAGGGTGGGGACACAAGCGAGGCCAGACGGGTGATCAGTCCTCATTACCGGGACCATTTCACCACGGTTTGTTTTGGATTTCGGAGGCTAGGTCGACCTCCAAACGTTCTCCGTGCGATTACCCATAGCTAGTTGGATGCGAGTGGGGATCAGCCGTCTTGGCATTCATTGCAAGACTCTTGTCCGGCAGTGGACGGAAAAGGTTGATGAAAAATGAAGTGATGATGAATGCCTTTCCAAGAAGACACTTTTTTTCGAGTGAAGTCAGGCTCGAATTTCCTCTGATATTTAAATCCTAAAAAGTATTTTTATTTCGATATGTAATCGTGGAAGAGCGCAACTCCTGTGATGCGGGTCCCGAGGCAGTTTTAACGTATCGGGCTCCTTGAGATAGTATCGAAGGGTCATTTGGTGGTTACTGTTGATCCTGGCTATACCCAGGTGGATGCAGTGGTGGTCCTAGCAAGATTTCCAGACTTCTTATCCTTTTATATCGACCTTGTTAAGTTATCTTTATGTATTAAAAACTAACAGAATGTTAAAATATATGCCATTTACCATTTAAAGTAATATAACGTATATATTATGTAACGTATATTTTTTATTTCTTTATAACTTGAGACTTTGAACTGACCGAGGTTAGAAATATTCATGTATTACCAAATAAATATCTGAAATTTAGTTAACTAAACAAGATATTACACACAAGTTAAAAATTAACATGTCTTTTTTAATTATTATACAATACTACTCGACACAAAATCTTAATTTCGGAACAGACAAAATGCTAATATATGAAGAACAACAACACTCTTTAAGCTACCACTTCGGAGTTTACTATTATTACTACATTGTCCTAAACTTATTCAAAATAGAAAGCCACAGTAAATTGAAATCTGTCCCATTTTGTGTTGCTTTCCAATGAAGATGGTCCTCCGAGCCGGATAAGTCTGCATTCCGCGAGGCACGGACCAAGCACCTTCAGCCACGAACAATCGGACGTGCCGTTCAAAGGTATACATGTGGGTGCCAGATGTTTCTAACAATGTACTTCTTGTAATTTCTGTTATGAATATCACTTGATGTTTTTGTAAATGTAATTATGATTATTATCGAACGTTTTTGTAAGTTTATTTCTTATATTGTGTATTTGAGTTCTTGAATTTTTAAATCCTCAAATTAAGAAGTCGAATTTTGAACCTAGAGATATTAAATTGTTGTATGTCTGGGAAGACTATCTCCGTGCATTAACCGGCAAGGGATCGGTCGTCTTGACGTTCATTGAAGGAGGCCTATGTTAAGTAGTGGACGGATAAAGGCTGATGATGATGATAATAAATAAATAATAATAAATAAATATTATCAAACAATCACACCACGTTAACCTAGTCCCGTAGTAAGTTCGTAAGAACTTGTGTTACGAGTATGTGCTAGGAACAGAAATAAATTTAAGAAATTTATAAAAATACATGTATACACGTCCACTAACCGGTCCAGACATCTATATTCATCATACAAATTATCTGCACTTGGCAAGATTCGAACCCGCGACTGCTGCGTAAAGTGTCACTCGACCTGACTAGCCTACTAGTCGGCCGTCATGATGATGATAATGTCTGCTCCAGCTATTTTAATTTATATAAATATGAAGTATACTCAGATTTATTTATAGTCTACGTGGTACTAACGATAACTTATTTTTTTTTTAAATATGTCATAAGGAGACAACCGAGTAGTCGGGGTCTTATGGTGACTACCGACGTCCATAGACATCCGCACAACCAAAAGTCATGCAAATGCATTGCCCTCCTTTTCCCTAACCCCCCAATGGGCCACCGGAAACTCACAAACCGCACGAAACGCGACAGCATAGCTTGACGCCGGTGTTATGTGAGCTAGAGGTACCACCCCGGTCGTGCCGGCCCAATTCGGCTGCTAAGCAGCATGGCACTACCTCTTACTAATGTAAATTAGGTTTTGGATCAAAAAGTAGGACGTGAAGTATGTATTTGTTGGTCATTTCTCTCATGGTAGACAACGCAAGGACGAGACCAAAATCAGACCAGAAATGACACTAAACATTCGTGGTGAAATTGTTAATGTAAATATGTTGATCACTTCCATCAGGTGTTTCGTCTGCCGGCTTACATCACCTAATAAAAACGTTTTCATGTAATATAAAATCACTATTTAAGTTTTTATTGGAAAATATAAAACACACATGAACCAAGAACTTCCTGGTTCGAGCACATAATATAATTATAATAATGTTTTGTATTATATAAGGTCAATGGTTATACATAAAAACATAAGTTATTTAAAGTAGAAATAAACATAATTTAAATATTAAGTTTTCTACAACGATAATGTTAAACAGCTAAGAAACAATCTAAGTAAGATTTGTTCTTGTTGATCCGAAAAAACTCTACATTTTTTTAGAGGGGATTTTTCTAGTATAAGTTGGAGGCTACTGGTTAATATTGGTATTTGTTAATTAAGTAGTAAAGAATTTATTTGAATTTGGACTGTTTTAATTTACTTAATAAAAATAAATTATGTACTGAACAAGATATTACACCGTCTCTACCAGATTTCGTTCGTTATTTTTCCAGAAATGGACGATTCCATTCATTCATCGTTTTCCAATAAAATATTATTATAACTAATACAAAGAAAAATTAGTGATAGAACTACAATTTGCATACAAAACAAGTTTTCATTCTATGCTGTTTTAAAATATAGTTATACTTACATGTAGAAAGCTTGTTTTCTGTGTCGATATTTTTCTTTCCTACTTTTTCTGGCTCTTATTTCTGTACAGCTTTAATTTCACAAATAGTCTATATAACTAGTAAACGCATGTTTCACCTGTAACTATACCAGCTATAACCTTCATGGAAAATGATGAATCTTCCAGAGGTTTTTTGAATGCACAACGGAGGGCTGCGCTGTGCCGCGTACCCGTCATAGAATTAGAAATGCAGGACAGGCAGCGTAATTACTGGCACCGAGACTTACTATCTACCGTCTAAAGGTAATCCATCTCCCATATGAACTTTTTTATGGTCTTGGCGTTGACCACTTATCATCAGATGGCGCGTCTGCCTGTTTGGCAATCCAACTAACATAAAAAAGTGCGTGCGTAGAAAGTACGCATGACAGAAGTGAAACTTATTTGGCAAACTAATTTTTAAATGTCGTTTATATTTACACTAATCTAAAGCTTTAAATTTTCGAGACTTGCGATGAGACGTTCTCTCTCTCATTCTCTTTCTCGATCTTTCTGACTCGCTTGCTCCCTACTCTCACTCCATGGCTATGTGCTTCATCACTCAATCACTCTCTCCCTCTTCTTAGACAAAAACGTTACACATTTTCGTAACGTTTCATCCATATAAAAATACCCTCATGCGCGCAAAGAAGTTTCACTTCAAATATATATTTTTTTAGTGCTACTGGTATGGCACAAAAAATTCATGGAAATGTTCCTTTTGCCTCCTCCGCCAGTTTCTCGGCTGAAGTAAGTGAATATAATGATAGGTACCGGCTCTAGGTCGCAGGCCATGTGCTCAAAGGTCGCTCGAACACACCCGCAATGTACAGACGGACACGAAAATATTTGATATATGTGATGATGATGATGATGATGATGATGATGATGGTGATAATGATAATGGTAGTGATAATGACAAGGATAATGATAAAGATTATTTTTGTTAAAGCAGGGAAATGCTTAATGTATGTAGCCAGGAGCGGGGTAGATTCCTGACCCTTTTTGGGACTTACACTTGGGCTGTGTAGGTATACCCAAACTAAAACCACTGCGAGCGCCTTCAGCCGCATTTTGAAGGTCCCAGATCTGCATGATACTGATGGTATAAACTTCTATCAGTAATTAGTAATATTAGAGGTAGGCAAACTAATGACAATATTCCTCATAAATTATAAGATATAGCTACTACAAAAACAGGTTGGGACAGTTTCTAAAATCGGATTAAACACAGATAATATTAAGAAAATCACAGTGACCACATAATATAGGTACAAAGTAAAGGTATACTTTAAGCTTCTATTACTATAGTTAGTCAGACATAAGCAGACGTTTTTGCAGACGAGTATACCCGAATGCATACATCTGTATTAGCTATAACAGGATATGGCAAGTTCAAGCTCGGAGCTTTCTATGTATTCTTAAAAGGCAAGCTTATATGATATGAAAAGGAAAATGTTACTTTGTATCCAACATAAAAAGATAGATTACAACATCTGTTTCATTGTGTACAAACAAAAGTACTATTTAGTTTCGAAAACAATGAAGTGTTAACTATGTCCACTGTTTTTGTTTGCTTTTATAAGGCATAGGTACCTCGGTAAACAGCCAACAGTAAAGCAGTGATCTATTGATTTTTTTAAATATGAAAATAGGTTTTTCGTAAAAAAACCAAAATAAACAAATACAGTGAAAAATGTGTTTTCGTTGATTTATACTATGTTCATATTGAATTATTAAACACCATAATGAATAGTTACATTATAATAATGAATTAATGATCTTTTTAATTCGTTAATAAAATTAAAAGTGGAATATTTTCAAAGTGGCGATCAATTTTAACTAATCTTACACATTATTTTATTAGTCTTTATTAATTAACACTACCATTTCAATTAAAGTACAATTCCAAACCTCATCAAAGTAAAAAAAAGAAGAAGACAGAGCGCGGAAATTTTCCTGACGTTTTGTTTTTTTATTGAATCTAGGAGTCGTGAGGGATATATGGCTATAAATCCAAGATGGCGGCTAGGTCACGTTTGCTATCTGCACGTTGCAAATAATTATTAATTACATCTATCATGATCAACGCATCCGTTACATCGATCGAACAGATAAACAGTATTTATATAAGCTTATAATGATTCATATAATTTCAAGAAACTTTGCTGCATATGTTTTGATTGCTTATTAATGTGTAATAAAACAATTTTTAAGAGGCTTGTTATGGTAATCATAACCATGACTAAAAAATTTGGGAAACAAAATCCATTAAAAATTGTTTCATAAAAATTATTATGAGTTTAAATATGAACTCTTTGTGTTCTTAAAACGATTAACGAACTACTTAAAAATGAGAGAGAGAGAAAATTGCAAACTTACCTATTACCTATATGCTATGGATTAAATTTAAAACTCATCAGGATGATAAACACTATCTATATATCTTGAATAAGTTTTAATAAAAATCGGCGATCATATATTAAAAAAAATACAAACGAACATAGAACCTCCCCCTTTTTTGAAATCGTTAAAAAAGGGCAACATCTCACCTACAAAATATGTTTCAGCTATTTCTCGTAGAATATGTACAATAAAATAAGACATTAAATAGATCTAGCAGTATCTAGGAACACTAACAATTAACAAGATTTACCTTACTACACTTATCTTAGACACTTTCGTTATAATCTGTGGAAAGTTCAAGCTAATCTCAGTTGCCCATCATTCCCGATGCATATATTGTTACATAAGTAAATCCATCTGTCTTTCCGTTCGCACCAAAATGGCTTTTATATACACAAAGTTGGATACAATTTCGTGTGCACAAAAAAGATTTACACGGCACAATATGTCGAACTTCGATTTCGATCCTGTAGCTAATATATTAGCCACAAATTCACCTGTTGCTTTCTACACCTGTCCAATCACATCTGACGTTAGATGGGCTTCGAAAATGGACTCTTGCTAACCGGTATAGAGTCCAACTTGTGGGTCCAGTCACTTTACGTCCATCAGCCGGCCAAACGAGTTAAAAAGATTGGGACAGTTGTTTGTGAAAGATATATAAAATGCCCGCGCATCATCCTGATATTATCAACTTAGTGTACGATTTGTATGATGACATGCTTAAGGTTCACTTATTTTGTGATATAGAATCTTTATTTTCCCGTTTGCAGTCTTTAGCTTTCAAGCAAATGCTTTTACTTCCCTGATGTATTTAATATACCACAACCACGTAATTAATATGTTGTTTTGAGTGGTTTGCTTAGGGGCAGAGGTCATTGAAAGACGCCCATATCCAGCAGTGGAGAAGATCAAAATGATGAAGGTGGTGCCCGCGAGTGGTCCATCCTTTTTTTTTTTGATGACGCAGGTTAATACTTTCGCATGACCCAGATTTACTTCGGTTAAAGCTCCTGGACCTATGTGGGGACTCACACATGGGAAAGTATACCCCACTAAACCAACTGCGAGCGCCTCTAGCCGCTTTTTAAGGGTCCCAGATCTGCAGACAACAGGATTAAGTAGTGCCTCCTACGCACCTCTGTTTCACCTCTCTCTCACCTGCTCGTCAGCACGAGGCTCGCAGAAGGAGACCATCACCGTCAAGTACTCGTTGTCATCGAGCATCGTAGTGATGACGCTCGGCAGAGACATTCCTCTCCGATAACCGACGTCAGGTCGCGACGCAACGCCACCCAGGGAGTGGTCCACCCATTATATAGAAGGACAAAAACATTTCACGTCTAAGCTAATTTCTTTTATTTATTAAGGACCTATGGAAACATCTAAATATTAATTCTCAGTCAGTCTGAATTCATCGCTACAGGATAAAGACTTTTAAATATTTTTTTAGTGTATATTAATTTAGAATAAGGCACGATAGGTGTGGCTTATGTCTACCACAGATTAAAATGATATCATTATAGAGACGAACCTGCTTATATTATGTATGTATTAAGAACGAGTAGTGTGTGGATCGGCCGTCTTGAATCATTAAAACAAATGTGGACGCTTACAGGCGCTGATAATTGATTGTCAATTGGTCGAGTGGCCAGTTTAGTGGTCACTGGGCACTACGCAACGGGTTCGAATCCCGCCAAGTACACACAGTGTGTATGATGAATATTGTCTGCACCGGGTCAAGGACATGCCTTGTTAGTACTCGAAAATACTTACGAACTTAGCGCAGCACTAGGTTAACATGGTGAACTCATCATCATCATCACCATTATCGAATTTTTTGTGAATTAGTTGGTATTAATTATTTTTTCCCTGCAGTGGCCGATCCTAGTTAGACGTGTCGGCGATTGACCTTGGCATTCATTGATAGAGGCCTATATCAGTGAAAACGGTTGATAATGATCATGGTGATGATTCATTATTAATGTTAAGTATATGTAGTGTATTACAAGTATTTAAGATTGCGTAAAGCTAGAGTGTCAATGTATTCTAGACCAGAGTAAATACTAAATATCAAAGAGCAACGGTCCCTCACCTTTATACGGATTACGGATCCTCCTTTCATTGCTGAACCCAAATCGCGGAATCCTAGCTCATATTGAATTGAATCTATGTTGGATTTACAAAGGAATTTGAGTTTGAGTGTGTGATTATACTGTAAATGTTTGTAAGCTAACCAAAAATATATGTTTATTTATGTTAGTTTCAATAACATAAAAATGTAATATTAAACCCATTGATCATTAGACATTTTTTATTTCACCTACTTCATTAATTTTTGTATATATATCTTCATTATCATATTTGGAATCTTATTTCGAAACTACCACAGAATTTTGTTCAATTTAGATACATTTTTTTTTAGCTAAAATAGAATAGAATACACAATATTGAATTAGGCTAGTAAAATAAAAAATAATCTGGAATTGAGCAAACAGTTTTAAAATCATTCTTACAATTTTTTAAATTAAAACTTTAGGTTTAATAATAGTTAAACGTAAAGTTTTAATTATGTTCTACAATCTTCATTACAATTTTAATCAATTTTAATTAAAATTTAGTAAAATTGTAATTTGTATACAAATCCATTGCAGATATCATAACTATACATAAAACGGTTATAGGCATCCGTAGACCATCCTCAGACAACCATACGATGACTTTCACTAAACCTGAATCTCATTTGAATCTCTCCAGTTTCTAAATCTATAGGATATACTTCCTTAATATATTACTAGTAATACTGAGGCTTGAATTTAATAAGTTGGGTTCGAACTCGCGACCACTTACCACTTCAAAAACAATTTTATTTGTATAAAATACATTTCAGCATAATCGTCGTGTCCATATTATTCTATCTAGAATTATTTTTTTGGCGTGACAACGTCTTATAATTCGATGGAGTACTTCGCACGAACGAAAAAAACATGACGCATGCGGCGTTACCGCGCTCTGAGGCGTTCCATTTTCTTATGACGTTGTCATGTTCAACTATCGTCAGTAAACCGACTTTACAGACAACCGATTTTTAAATAGTTTTAAGCGTTTAAAAAAACGTACACCTAAAAAACTTTTTATATTGGTTTTGGAAAATTGGTAGGCAAAATAACGGTCAACGTCGCCTATGAACCGAAACTAGTTCCAACCCGGTTAGAGCAAAGTTATGTATCATGATCATCCTCATCCGTCCACTGCTGAACATAGGCTTCCCTCAATAAACAAGACGGCCGATCCCTTGCCACTCGTATCCAACACGGACCGGCCATTGCACGGAGATCGTCTTCCCAACTTCACTCACACTGCATGGTAATATTGATACTGAGAGACACAGAACGAGATATTCTCCTTACATTATCCTAAAGCGTACTTTGAAAATTCTCTATATACATATGGCTGTTCTGTACATACATATGGCTGTTCTATACATACATATGGCTGTCCTGTACATACATAATATGGCTTTTCTGTACATACATATTATGGCTGTCCTGTACATACATAATATGGCTGTTCTGTACATACAAATAGCTGTTCTGTACATACACGTGGCTGTTCTGTACATACATATGTCTGTTCTGTACATACACGTGGCTGTTCTGTACATACATATGTCTGTTCTGTACATACAAATGGCTGTTCTGTACATACATATTATGGCTGTTCTATACATACATATGGCTGTCCTGTACATACATATGGCTGTTCTGTACATACATATGGCTGTTCTATACATACATATGGCTGTCCTGTACATACATAATATGGCTGTTCTGTACATACAAATAGCTGTTCTGTACATACATGTGGCTGTTCTGTACATACATATGTCTGTTCTGTACATACAAATGGCTGTTCTGTACATACATATTATGGCTGTTCTATACTTACATATGGCTGTCCTGTACATACATATGGCTGTTCTGTACATACATATGGCTGTTCTATACATACATATGGCTGTCCTGTACATACATAATATGGCTGTTCTGTACATACAAATAGCTGTTCTGTACATACACGTGGCTGTTCTGTACATACATATGTCTGTTCTGTACATACAAATGGCTGTTCTGTACATACATATTATGGCTGTTCTACACATACATATGGCTGTCCTGTACATACATATGGCTGTTCTGTACATACAAATAGCTGTTCTGTACATACACGAGGCTGTTCTGTACATACATATGTCTGTTCTTTACATACATATAGCTGTTCTGTTTATACATGTAGCTGTTCTCTACATACATATGGCTATTCTCTACACACATATGGCTGTTCTCTACATACACACGGCTGTTCTGTACATAAATATGGCTGTTCTGTACATACATTTTGCTGTTCTCTACATACAAATGGGTGTTCTGTACATACATATGGCTGTTCTCTACATACACATGGCTGTTCTGTACATACATATGGCTGTTCTCTACATACATATGGCTGTTCTCTACATACACATGGCTGTTCTGTACGTCATACATATGGCTGTTCTCTACATACATATGGCTGTTCTCTATATACATATGGCTATTCTCTACAGTTGCTGATGATGTTTGCAACATGCTATAACCTCGAGAGTCCATTTAAGATATCCACAGACACCTGTTGGCAGGTGCTGAATGGACTTTCTACTTTAGCCATCATCCTATCAAATGATTGTTTGTTATTCAATCATCACTGAACCGGTTTGGTTAAAACTGTGTGATAGGTTATGAACTTGAATAAGCGTGGGCGAAGGAATTAGTGATATTGAGAATAATCCTTTTAAAGATTAGGTGCCTATTTCCAGGCTATATCTGACGTCAAGATGGTTGTATTGGTTACTGATGATACGAGGTCAGCGTCGCCTATAACATTAACTACATAGTAATTGCTCAAGCAATAAAGATGGTAAGACTATGGTAAGACTCAGTACCCATTATGCGAAATTTAACAGTTTTTTTAATTTTTTGTTGTAATATTGTAGTATATTGTATCTAATATTGTAGTTTTTTACATAATTTTATTTCACTCATCTAATACCCGCAAACGGTCTTAGCATCTTAATATGAGTTTTAGTAAAGCAATTTAGGAATAAATATATTTTTTTTCCTTGCCTTCGTCTGTCAGTTTGTCTATCCAAATAATAAAAAATATACATAAAATCAGTATTAACTACAATTATGTCCCTTTAAGGTCATGTATAGTGGCCAGTAATAAAACATTCTAAATAACCTGAGCCCACTTATAGACAAGTTGATGATGATGACGAGCGGACAGATGGTTAACCAGCTAAACTGGTCCGATCGAGAACATTCAATAACGAGACGGCAGATTTTGATTTCTTGTCTCGCCAACATCTGCTATATAATCATTAAATGCAAACATTGACAATATCAATCGATTATACAAACAACAAGTTATATAAAGTATTTTTTTTATGTTAGTTGGATAGGCACACTGGCAGAGGTGCCACCTGATGGTCAGTGGTCGACGTCGCCCATGAACATATACTAGTTTACCTCGAACTAGCCCAGGCAACTCATTTATCGAACGGGTGAGAGAGGAGGCCGCCGACGAGGCCTCCTCCCGCGGGCGACGAACGGGGGTGCGTAGGAGGCGCTACTTAATGCGCCTCCAGTAACGCCCCTGTGTTCGTGTCGGGTTCAGGATTGGAACCTGGGCCTGTATGGCACGACGTCGTGGGAACTGCTTAGGAGGAGTAGTCTGGCCTTCGCCGAAGCCAGCCTGTCGCTGAGGTGATCCTGTTGTCTGCATATCCGGGACCCTCATAAAGCGGCTGAAGGCACGCGCAGTGGTTTAGTTAGGGTGGGCACTCCCAGATGCGAGTCCCACATTGAGTCAGGATGTACCCCAAGATCCTGGCTGCATCGATAAGGATTTCCCTGCGACATAAAAAAAGGCAACTCATTTATGGGTCGCCTTCTATCCTGAGACATAAGATGTTAAGTCTCGGTGCCAGTAATTACACTGCCTGTCTTGCCCTTCTCTCCGAAACACAGCAAAGCTGTTTCAGAAATAAGTAGGATGATAGCCATGCAGACGAGAGCACGGCACAGCGCATCCCTCCCACTGGTAAATACAAAAAAACAATACGGTCATGATATTTCTTACAGAAAATATTAATTATCTGTTGCTTGTGTAATTATCCGCGATAAACTACTAAAGTACTGAACCGATTTTAATAAAATGCACAGGGTGTACATATTTAATTATATGTTACTAACTGTTGCCCGCAGCTTCTCCCGCGGGAAATATTGTGGACCATCCTTCATATTTAGGGGGTTGAAAAATAGATGTTGACCGATTCGCAGACCTAACCGATATGGACACAAAATTTCATGAATATCGGTCGAGCCATTTCGGAGGAGTTTAATTACAAATACCGTGACATGATTTTATATATGCTATTTGCCATTGGGAGTGCTATGCTATGCTAGAAGTAGATTGTCTATGGATTTGTCAATCAGCTCAGGATTAGGATCTGAAGATCTGGTGTCTGTCAATTTCCCCATCTCAAAATACTTAAAACGCGCATAGTATTAAGGATGTCAAATAATTACATACCTTAAATAATAGATTCACAAAACGCGGCCACAATAAAGAAAACCATTAATTGATTTTAGCAAAGACATCGATACATTAATAATTAAATAATTAAAAATCGTTACGCTAACAAATATAGATTACAAGCGTAAGGTCAACTTCAGCTCTCATATTAATTTAAAACGATAAGACAGACATTAATTATTGGATTTTATCCACCCACTGTAGGACACGATTTTTATGATATAATTAATTTTATTTGTGAGTCTTCAAATGAACTTAGATGTCTGCCATCTTTGATGCATCGATGGATTTACTAGTATAGTTATAATAGATCCACAAACAAATTATACAAGCTGATTATTCTTATTTAACGAAAGTCATAATAAATCATTGACCGAAAATTTTCTCGCGTTATGTTCATTTTCATGTGTAACAAGAGTTTTAGATTTGCCGCCAATTCACAAAAACAAATGACAAATGAATGCAATATACTACATTAGGTTACCAAAGAGTTCTAAAATTGAAATTCAAAAAAAGTTTTCATTTTCAATGTTTCTAACTGACCAGTTCTAAACATTTTCAGTGTTACCCACGTACTACAAACATACAGATTCTTCTGAATCTTTACAAACACGTGATAAATATTGCTCGATTTTTGTATTCTTTTCCGCCGGGAAATGCTCTTAGGCATCCTGCGGGGGAGGGGTGACTCCCCAGGCGGGTATGTGCGACTCGCTGCGCCCGAAAGATGGTAAGGTGGACGCATCTCTAACCACTAAAACCCGGCGAGTCCCACCAATGCCGCCTTCGGTGAGGTGAACGGATATGTTGAGCAACAGGGCACCTCGACGGCTAGTCAGTCCCCCAAGGAACCGACGCCACCTCCACAGTAGAATATCCCCTGTGAACGTTGGGACAGTGCAATGGGGTGAGGTTCCCATCCTCACCCCACGTCCCTCTGCTCTTTTGTCGCATCTTCTTATAAGAAGGTTACAAAGAGCAGCTCCCTCGGTTCAATTGGCTACGCCCAAGGTGCTGTTCACCTAGGCTACTGAGCCTCACCGCCACGACAAGGCTTGAACCATGGTGGGGAAAATATTACTCGATTTACTATTTAATTATGAAACTAATAATAAATAATATATTTACCCTATTTCTGGCGTATATTAAGTAGTAAAAATCAGATACTTCAGACCAATTTGTCTTCGCCTTTGACCTACAGCCATTTTCCTAAATCAATTCGCTTTCTAAGATAAACATTAATGCAAATGTGTCAAAACTAGTTCTGTACAAATGCGGTCGGCAAGAACAAAGCATGCTAATTAACTATTGGTTATATCAATCAATAATAAGCTCGAGGCGGTGTTTACAAAGATGAGCTGTTTAGGTCAAGTATGTCTTCTTAAATTTTAGTGATTTTTTAAAAACATAACAAGGTTATTTGTACGTGAAATTTTAATATTACGAAACTGTTAAAAATATAGCTTTCGATTGTGTAATGTGAGCCAATAAATAAAATTTCGATACTGGTCAGTGATTTGTCACTGACTTAATGGCAATTCAACCAACCAGTGAGCTGTATGTACGTCCCATCGCCCAGTCAGCATCAGTCAGCCAATCAGAGCGCAGAACCGGCGCAGCGTCGCAGCACAAAGGCGGCATTTGTTTTCTCACAAAACACATAACATTACCGCTCTATCATATGCTTGATGTTATCAGCCGTAACACATAGGCTTGTTTTTATGACCGAAGACGATCCGTCGCCACTCGCGTCCAGCTTGGATCGCCAATTGTTAAATTAGATTAACAGCCGAACCCGGAGTGATGATGATTTATGTAGCCCTTACATTATACTGGTGAAATATATTTAGAATCGACTAAGTATTTCGAAGATTATCTCCTAGCCAACATACAAACACACACATCAACCTATTCATATAGATTTGAGCGGTAAAATAATACCTAAAACATATATTTAGAAAATAAGTCACTAAAATAACTCCATTAAACTGCTATATCAAAATTAGTTTTTTTTTCTAAAATCTAAGCCTACTAAAATGTAAATAGCCTAATATCCTTTTCACACAATCCAGTTACAATATTTGCCCATCAATAGGTTGTACCAGATGTATCACCAGATGGTGTTCTATTGTAAACCCGGAGACGAAAAACAATGAATTTTAAATTCACGTGTTTAACAACAGTTAAACAATATACTAATTATATAATACGTACCAAATGTTGGGTCTTCCGTGAGAAAGGTTGGAAATAGAAAAGGTACAAATATGTTTAATGAGTTAGGAAATAGTGAGTTACAAAAGAAAAAATAAAGGTAAAGATTTGTTACATATACAGACAGAAAGGGATTACTATTTTCATGTGTATTTTGTTTTCAAATTCAATAAATGTATTGTTTATTTTACCCCAATTTCGGTCAATTTTTTTTTTTACAAATACCAATTAATATTAACAAAATTGACTTCAACAACGTTTCTATTTTTTTATTGATTATTATAAATTGTTGCCTCATAGTTAGTTATCTATACTAATATTATAAAGCTGAGGAGTTTGTTTGTTTGTTTGAACGCGCTACTCAGGAATTACTGGTCCGATTTGAATATGAAAATATTTCAGTGTTAGATAGCCCATTTATCGAGGAAGGCTATAGGCTATATAACATCACACTGTGACCTACAGGAGTTGAGTAACGCGGGCAAAGCTGCAGGCAACAGCTAGTTACAAATAAAATATTTCCTTCTCTGTTAATCCTATATCGACTTAACCGTTTTTTCCGTTTTTTTTTTATATTTCACACATCACCGTGTTAACGAAGGTCCATTTACCAATTTAGTGGTCAACATGACGCATGGTCCAATTATGTTTATGGCTATGTATAACGCGTGTCTCGAGCACGCGAACCCGCAGTATCCAACTAGGTCTGGTATACACGGGGTGATTTTATAAGAGTTCGCTTTGCTTTAACAAATTTACCGCGAATGATGATTATTTCAAACACTATGCTATGCCACTCGTAATAAAGCTCATTATACCGTCAATATAAACGGATGATTAGTTTCGAAGATCAAATCATCATCCAAACTTACAAACATTATCTCTGTAATTTAAGCTTTATGTAAAAATAAATGTGTAATGCCGTTATAAGTTGGTACTGAAAGTTTTAAAGGAAATTTAATGTTATCCTTTTAGCGCACTTAAATAAAAGCTTCTCTAAAAATATAGAATTTTTAAATTTGTTTTTACTTTACTTTACTTTACAAATGTCAAAACATGACTAGGAGAGATCGCGGCTTTAACCTCTGCCAAGGTCAAAACATAACCCCTAGGGTTGTCAACTTGACCTTATTATAGTCTGACATACCTCACGTATAAAGTTCAACGTTTTATATACAAAAATGCTTTAAGCGGAGCTTTCTCATAGTCATGTGCGAACGGAAATACTTCTGTTATAAATTGTAAATTAAAATGTTTTCCATATTTATGTATTTAGTAAAATTTTGCTCATTTGCGTATTATATTTCTATTTTTATTGGCAATATTAATTTAATATTTTTGTATGTTTAAACAGAAGCTGTTAAATATGCATTTGCATGCAGTGTCGTTCTTAACCTTTTTTTTATTTTGCGCCGGGACATGCCCTTAGGCATCCCGCGGGAGAGGGGGGGGGGGCTCCTCACGCGGGTATGTGGGACTCGCTGCGCTCGAAAGATGATAAGATGGACGCAGCTCTACCCACTGAAACCCGGCGAGTGCCGCCAATGCCGCCTTTGGGGAGGTGCCCCGGATCTGTTGAGCAAACAGGGCACATCGTTCTTACTTCTTAACCTTTACGATAATATCAATTAAAGTTTACAACCCTGGCATCTTAAGATGTACAGGACCAAGATGTGGTATTTCTAAATATCAATTTAAGACTAAAAAACGTATGTCCTTGATAAACGTTGAAACATATTTTTAATTGTGTATTTAAATTACAAAAGTACGATTTAAGTATCCATTTGAGGTTTTTGTAAAGTCTAGACAAGACCATAACCTGGTTGTTCACCTTACTGGTATCTTTTGGAAAAAATGCTTCAATTATAATGAACATTTGTATCACTAAAAATTTTATATTAAATGTAGTTTTAATTTGAAGGAACAAAAAAATCTACTGCTTTTGTGTATACATCTATACAGATAAATAAAATTGAAGTGTCTGTTTTTAATATTAAAATAGCCGCTTTTTATTGAATGGATATGGATATATACACGGTACATATACAAAAATAACATATTTTACTATTTCTGTCTGTCTGTCCGTCTGTCTGTGTGTCTGTCTGTTTGTTTCGGCTAATCTCTGAAACGACTGGGCCGATTTTGATAGGACTTTCACTGGCAGATAGCTGATATTATAAGGAGTAATTTAGGCTAAAAATAATCATCATCAATCCGCGTACGGCTGTATTATCTATATTAGCCACAGAAATATATCGATATAGTTCTGTGATATTAGCGTTGGCGAAACTGGGGACAACAGCTAGTGTTGAATAACATTATGCTTATGTTAAAAGAAGAGACAGAAAATACATACCCATGGGCCGAGGTATTAAAAGAAATATATTTGCTAATTTGACATTTTTTTTTATTATTTTGGGCCGAAGAAAATGCGGAAACCTCTTTTTTTTACAATCTTAGTGCAAACTTTAGTCAATAACTAGTCAGGGATAAAAGTCCTTCCGACTCACGTATTTCTTTAAAAGTAAATTTAAAGTATTTAAAAAACGAATTTGGAGAATGCACAGAGAATGGGCAAATGTATCGGGTTGAAGATAATTAATTATGTAAGATTGATTTATCGAATCCCCCATTATACGCCATCTTGTTTTTTTGGTAGTATAAATCAGACTTTTGTGGCTTTATTGTGCAAATGTATTTCATTAGCCTTAATATGTTTTGATGTTTGTCGGGAGCTTGTTATCAATAATATCAATAAAAACATGAAAGTAGTTTTTTTGTGATAAGAGATCATTAAAGATAAAGAACTGGAACCTATTAGAGGTAGGTATTTTTATACGAATCAAGTAAAATAACTGCTGAGCACGGATCTACTCCTCGAAATCAGGCAAGGTTCTTGGCCTATAGTTCACTGATCCCCACCAAGGTTCAAGCCTTGTCGTGGCGATGGAGCTCAGCAGCCTATGGTCAACCCAGCACCTTGGGAGAAGCAAATTGAGCCGAGGGAGCTACTCTTTGTACCCCTCTTATAAGAAGGAACAAAAGAGCAGGGGACAAAGGGCGAGGATGGGAAACTCACCCCATTGCACTGTCCCGACGTTGGGAGGGGTTGTTCTGTGGTGCGGGACTCTGTGAAGGTGGTTTCGGTCCCTTGAGGGACTGACTAGTCGACGAGGTGCCCTGTTTGCTCAATAAATCCGGGACATTAAAGGCGGCATTGATGGCACTCGCCAGGTTTTAGTGGGTAGAGCTGGGTAAACCTAACCATCCTTCGGGTGCAGTGAGTCAAATACCCGCCCGGACGGTCCCCCTTCTCCCGCAGGATGCCTAAGAACATTTCCCAGAGCAAGAAAAAAAAGTGTGATTTTATATCATTTATTAAGCCAATAAACCCTTGTTCGATTTTAATCCTAAAACTCCACCGTGTATTTCAATACCCCATAATCAAGTCACAGTTCGGCATCAAACCGTGTTGATCGTTAACGATTCCGCGATTCGTCACAAATTGTAAAATCTATTTCATATATCACAACAGACGTTAGATAGCCGGTGTTACCAGGTTCAAAAAGTTTGAGTAGAAATATAGATAAATATAAAGATACGTCCTAAAAACTAAATTAACAAGAATGTTTCTGTTACGTGACACTATTTATTTAAGTATTTAGCAATTATGTATATGATTTTGGAGCTATAGTAGAATGGCCGATCTTCACCATCCACTCCGACAAACCAACAAAGAGTGGATAGTGTTTCTGGACTGCCCAGTTCGCAAATTTAGAGCCAAAAATCATATTTTGACGTGACGTCTTATAAATTGATGAACACCGGCATCACGCACGAAAAAGTGTCTCTTTCCGCCTGATCCTGTCAAATAATAGAGAGGCCCAAGAAATCAGGCGAGGGGAGTGATGGGTGATTCATATTTATAAATAAAAAATACTTAAATACAACACCTGATGAACCTGGCAACACCGTATAAATATGGCCGCATACCACATTCCGAATATTATAATTAGCCTTTAAAATAACTTTACGCCTTTCCTTTTATTTAACCCAATTTATACTTTTATTTTATTTTACCAAAACAATTCACGTACAATATATATTAGTTTCTTATTCGTGAGATAACTTAACCATAACTTTGCATAAAACACATAGATTTGATACAAAGTAACTGAATTTATTAATTACAGTTTTGCAAAAATTACACAGACTTAATGGAAAAAAGATTGAAAGCTTAACGTTGGAAAGGCGACGTTAAAAAAGTTATGAATATAAATTAGTATTTTCAGTATTTAAAATATAAAATCCCGTCAAAATACTTCGTCCTTGCCGCGAAAATAAATATGGATTTATGTTCTCGGCAAATTTTGTATCGGTGTAAAACAGCTAATAGGTATGGATACTAGCTGTTTGTCACAGATTATATCTTGTTGTCTACAATAATATAATAATAGGCTCATGGTCAGCTATACGAAGGGGAGCATCCCCACCATGGTTCAAGCCTAGTCGTGGCGGTGGGGCTCAGTAGCGATGAACCCAGCACCTTCGACGAAGCAAATTGAACCCAGGGAGCAGCTGCTCTTTGTACCCCTCTTATAAGAAGAGACGACAAAAGAGGAGGGGGATAGGGGGCGAGGATGGGAACCTCGCCCCATTGTACTGTCCCGTCGTTGGGAGGAGTTGTTCTGTGGTGCGGGACAACCCCTCTGTGGAGGTGGCGTCGGTCCCTTAAGGGACTGACTAGCCGTCGAGGTGCCCTGTTAGCTCAACAGATCCGGAGTACCTCATCAAAGGCGGCATTGGTGGCACTCGCCGGGTTTTAGTGGGTAGTGTTGCGTCCCACAGACCCACTCCCCGCGGGATGCCTCAGAGCATTTCCCGGCGTTAAAGAAAAAGAAAGGATTATTGATTTGCAAAGATTTCTAACTGAATCGCTGTGAAAAGGCATCAAGAGACGATACAGAATCGTCACTTAATATATAAATACGGTAACTTATAAGTACAGTTCTTAAACAATAATTGTATCTTAATCTGTGCTACATAAATAAGCTGTTTGTCTGGTTACTGATACCTTCATGTAAAGTTAAAGAACCTATGTGACTAGGGATTTGAAAAAGGAACAACATTACTTTCGCATACATGTGTATTTCTATAACATATGTTTATTATGACTACCGACTAAATATTGACTATTGCGGTAATGTCAACCAATTTACACACGCGGTTGTAATAAATCGCTTAGGAAAGGCAGAGCCAGTTTCTTCCTGACCCCAGGTCGAGCTTTCTAGCGTGCGACGGACAGACATTATTAATGAAGTTTATATCTATGGATTTCGCCAGTGAATTTGGGATAAATTTGCATTTGGGCGACGGTGACCGGGTAATGAAGGTGTTGGGTTCGAATATAAAAGATTAGATTAGACATTATAATATATTCCTATCCATTATATATTAACTTATATTATAGGTATTGTAAATATTCTTTCGAGCTTACCGCGGACCATAAGGGTCGCAGTAGTAGGAGGTGGTGAACCAGCTGGCTCAATAGATGAGCCAGCTGGTTCACCACCAAACCGATGTAGCATTAGGGCCAATAGGCCATTAGCTTAGATAATTCCAAAAAAAAGTAGGAGGCCGCGTTTAGGTCTACCTAAACGCGGCCTCCTACTTTTTTTTTTTTGTGACGAAGACGAAGTGTTAGTCGACCATGTGGGATCGATCGTCTTGGTGTTCATTGAAAGAGGCCTATGTTTAGCAGTGGACGGGTAAATGCTTAACGTTGCAAAGGTGAGATGATGATGATGATGAATGATAAGTAGCAGTCATGGGTGGTCGCGGGTTTGAATCGCGATAAAAGCAGACATTTATATGATGAATAGAAAAATGGAATGGATTCATATGTCTTGTTTCCTTCTTATCTACGTAATAATACAAGTTTACCGCGGAAAATTTAAAAATAAAACCTTTTTAATTTTACCTTATTTAACATTATTAATCGCGAGTAATCATCAAAATGAGCATATCTTCTCACAGTTAAATTTAATACGAATTGTTTTACGTTTGTAATAATTTATCTCGTCACTTTCTAAACGCATTTTCTATTTCATTTGGCTGATAAGGTAGAATGGGACACATTTCGTAATGGCTTTATGGCCTAGGAGCGTCCTAGGCCATTACATTTTATGGCCTAACCTATGGCCTATGGTACATTGTAGATCTTATTCTGTAATTGCGCATAATTAGTTTTTGCTTACTTAACACGTGCCGTACTTAAGTTGGATTAACTTACTTCACTTATGTAAATATCCTATTATAAATGTAATTAGTAGATAAATATATATATAGAATTTTAATGATAAAGTAATTTTAGTATTTTGTCTTTTAAATTGTACAAGAATAAGTTATTATAGATTTATTCTATGGATCTAATTTTAAATTGCGTAAATATTACTCCTATCTATGGGCCAGTCTGTAAAGAGAACCTTCTAGAACTAGTCAAAGTATAAATAAATGTTGCCATCTCGAGGCAGATAGACAAAGACAACCATACTAAAAAAAGACAAAGGTCTGCATCAGAAATAAAAGTCACAGAAATTCCTTTTTTAAATTACATAACAAGTTTAGTATTTGCACCGTTACAACATGATGATAATGATGATTTTATTTTTAAGGGAAATATACATTCATCATCATCATCATCAGCCGCTGTCCGTAAACTGCTAAACATAAGCCTTCAACTAACACCAAGACGGCCGATCCCTTGCCACTCGTATCCAACGGTCCTGCACGGAGATCGATATGTCGATACATTACAATAATATTATGTAGTTACAATAACAGATTCAATAAATTAAGATCAAACTAACATCACAACATGCCGACCTAGTCTGTAATGTTGGTACTTGATACGAAAAAAAAATGTTTCATCTATAACACGGTGCAGACATCTACTTAAATTCATAATAAAAATTATCTGCACTTGGTGGGATTTGAACCCGCGTCCGCTGCGTAGTGTCTAGTAGCCTGACCATTTGACCAGCCGGACGTCAAGTCTGCACCTTTTCTTTTTCTTTAACGCCGGGAATCACTGCACCCGAAAGCTGGTAAGTGGACGTAGCTCTACCCACTTAAACCCAGCGAGTGCCACCTTTGATGAGGTGCCCCGGATCTGTTGAGCAAACAGGGCACCTCGACGGTTAGTCAGTCCCCCAAGGGACCGACGCCACATAGGGGTTGTCCCGCATCACAGAACAACCCCTCCCAACGTCGGGACAGTACAATGGGGTGAGGTTCCCGGGTACAAAGAGCCCCCTCGGCTCAATTAGCTTTTCCCAAGGTGCTGGGCTCACCCTAGGCTACTGAGCCGCACCGCCACGTCAAGGCCTGAACCATGGTGGGGACATCCGTTCCTAGTGCCCGTAACACAAGTTCTTACGAACTTACCACGGGGCTAAGTTAACGTGGTATGATTGTTGAATAATATTTATTATTAACAGTCGTTAATTAGCCAATTCCACGCGTTTCCATGTGAGGCAGACGTGGAGTGATGATGTTTACAAACATAGGTATTCTCGATACTAAATGTTGTTCATACAGCGTATTCAATAAATTGGACAACCGGCGAGCGTTGCGTAACTGCATTCCTCGGCGAATGTGCTCACTGAAAATATAGACGTAGTCAAACTGTACAGCTAGTTATTACTGAGAATATTAGCATTTTTGACGAACAAACGAGGCTTAGGCCATTTAGGCATAAAAATATAATTATACATTTTTATCTATACTATAATATTATCCCATCAGGGTTCGGGACGAGGTCGAGGTGCATCCGGGGCACCTCACCACTGGGCGGCATTGGTGGCACTCGTAGGGTTTTAGTAAGTAGAGTTGCGTCCACCTTGCCATCTTTCGGGCGAAGCGAGTCCCACACAACCGCCTGGGAAATCCCCCTTCCCCTGCGCGATATCTCAGAGCATTTCCCAGCGTAAAAGAAAAACAAAAGGATGGAGCTAACGAGGCCAAACGAACTCACCCAGATCGTAGTATTCTCCATTCAAAAAACATCCGAAGAGCTGGCAGCTACCTCGGACAAAGAGTTAGTCTAGCAATTCAAAGGGGGAACGCTGCCAGTATCTTCGGGACCTTGCCTAAAGGGACTCCTTTTTATTATTAATATACTTAAGTTTTTATATTATATTTTTTAAGGTTTTTACTTTTAGGTTCTTTGTAATTCATAGCAAATATGTTTTTATCTAATTATTTAATAAATATAAAAACATTTAACATTCAAAATGTTAATAGATAATCTTTAAATCCATAACATTTAAACTAGGTTTTATTAATACCATAAATTGTAAGACTACGTGATAAAACATGTTAAAAACGCACAAACAGATTGTGAATCAAACACGTGGTTATATTAAAAAGACTAAAAAAAGTTGAAAACGTAAAGTGAACTCAACGTAGGCTTTGGGCCTATTTTAGAGCCACTACACCTGTTGATGATTAACATACCGGTTAAACTTGCCTATGACATTCTATATATATCTCGTATAAACAAATGCGAAATGTCTTTGTAACCCATTTTGAAGTAAATTAGAATTAAACAGACATAAACATTGGCAGGTAAAGATATATAAGACCTTCATTTAACATACTTGGGGATTTTAACTACGTTAAGGATAAATGAATTGCTAAGTCAGTTTCTGGATGCTGTTAATCCTGCTAATATTATAAATGCGAAAGCTTGTAAGAATGTATGGAATGTATATTTGTTACTCTTTCACGCAAAAACTACTGAATGGATTTTGATGAAACTTTACAATAACATAGCTTATACATCAGAATATCATATAGGCTATAATGTATGCCTCTACTCCCACAGGAATAGGAATTACGCGGGTAAATCCGCGGGGTGCTGCTAGTATTAAAATATATTATATTATATTTAGTAATTATAAGCTGAGCGACTTCGCTATCCCCAAAATTAAAAAAATCTTTCGTCCATAATAAATAACCTCAAAAAAAATACAAAAAGGTCCAACTAGCATTCAACGAATAAACTCTACCTCTACAATTCCGAAACTGGTTAGTGATTTGTCACAGACGTAATAGCAATTCAACCAACCAGTGATCTGTGTGCATCTCATCGGCCAATCATTCATCAATGTTCATCAGTCGGCCAATCAGCGGCGCACCGTAGCAGCACAAATTTGGCGGAATTTGTTTTAAAAACACATTACCGCTCTACTCCGGGTATAAGCTCGATGAGACCGCTCTGATGATACTCTTATGAATCGTTCGTCGATATCGTGATAACGATGATGACGACACATTTTAAATGATTTACATAGATATTAATCATACTCGTTTTCCATTCTCAACCCATTCTATTGTTATCAATACTGCACCAGATACCCATCTAAATATGATCCTTGAAATGTTATTAGTGCTTCGTCCTAGGTCTTGTAGTGTAGAGGAAATCCGCTGGATAAGAGAGACAATAGAAGTGTGAGAATGTTCCCGAAATTTCAGGATGTGGACAATATTATTAGCTATCAGTATTACGTTGGTCTACGACACCCATGGACGTGATTCACCCGGGCTTAATGTCCACGTGTCTAGTCCACGGTTTAGACTAGATAGATAGATAAATAGAGGGAATCTAGTACAACAGATTTTTCAAGGTGTATACTGTAAAAAAATTGCGGACCTTTTTTTTCCACCGCCGCCTCTGGCGGATTTATACATTTTCAAGGTAAATAAGTATTTTCTTGATCCCCAAATTTGCCACCCCAAAAATCTTCCGCCTTAGGCTCCAGCCTACACAGCCTGCTGGTAAATCTGCCACTGCTTGGATGGTAGGTATCATTTATAATTAAATCCTGAAATAAATCACTTTTTTTAAACGCTGTAACATATTGGCAAAAATGCAGAGGTCTATATAAATGGTCTATAAAATCATACATAAATCATCATTCATCATAAAAAATCTCTAATGGAATGACTACGTTATTTCTGAGTGACATTGGCAATGAAAATAGTCATAACTTTGACGACCTCTGTGGCTCAGTGGTAAGCGCGTTGGCGCTCAAGCCGGAGGTTGCGGGTTCGAATCCTGCCAGGGAACAAAAATATTTTCTGTATTCCAGGGTCATGGATGTATATTAAATATGTGTATTATATAATAAAAAATTTAAATATATGTATGGTATAAAAGTATGTTCTTACGTAACGTAACACAAGTTCTTCGAGAACTTTTCACGGGACCAGATTGACGTGGTGTGAAAGCGTTCATAGATATTATTTTTATTATCATCACTGGAAACGACGGAAGCTGCGGGCCCACCAAAAGACGAAATGTGCTGATAATAATCTATAAGGTAAGAAACAAAGGTTCAACAGCGGAGGCGTCGTTTTGGTAGAGGAAGTGTTGGTCGACCATTAATTAAGTGGGAAAACGATCTCCGTACAGTGGCCGGTCCGTGTTGGATGCGAGTAGTAGGGAATCTTATGTTCAGCCAGCGTCAGCGGATATGCTCTAGGTTGACGCAGTTCCTTCATAGTTCATACTAGGATGAAGCCCGGTTACGGGGGAACTGGCCGGTCGCAGGGGTATCTGTGTTAGATCCGGGACACTCCCCTTCATGCGGCTGAAGGTAACTCGCAAAAAATTATAGTTTAAAAAAACTAAAAAACACGCTTTAATAGCAAACCCAACAAAAAATTTGAAAATAATTTTTAATATATGAATTAAATGGGTTAACAAAATTACTTATTGTAAAAAAGCGGTAACGTAAGTTTTTATATTAACTTCACTTTTTTTAGAAATAGATACCGATGAAATATTTTTAATAATGAATATTGAGCACCTCACGTTTTTTTACAATAAGTAATTTTGTTAACCCATTTAACGCATCTATTAAAAATGATTTTCAAATTTTTTGTTGGGTTTGCTATTAAAGCGTGTTTTTTAGTTTTTTTAAACTATAATTCATTTTTTACTTTTTAGTGTCGATTTAATTAAAGATTTTATTAATTTAAAGTACTCAACTATTAACAATCACTTTAGAAATGAGTGAGAGACTAAAAACAACACAAGTGATGTAGGTAACTTGCGCGCCTTATGCCTTCCTAGCATGTGCTATCCTGATTATCCTTATCAGGATATTGGAATAATTTTATCAAATTATTGTATTGTCATCGGTCCTCGATAAATCTACAAAGTTTGAACAAAATCTGGTGGTTAGAAGTGGGTCAAAATCATGTTCAAAGATTCCATTACATACATAGATACAACCCAAGCTAATAAAAGCGTGGTAAAAAGGCATATGTTCAGCAGTGGGCTGATAGAGACTGATAGTGATGATGATTATTATGAAAAACTCAATATTTACTTAACATATCTACATCGAGACTAAATTTATCCCCCGAAAATCATTCCACCTCTCCGTATTAGCACTAGGAACGAAAAGAGAAATGCCGGATAGTTTGCCTTTATCAGCTTACATAAATATAAATAAAAATCTGATAATTGTCTGTTAAATATTATATTATTAAAAATGCGAAATTATAATCGAAAAAATACAATGAATAATTTAATACATATACAAATAATGCCCTGGAATGTGAATTAGATTTACTGCAGTTAGGATCCATTTATTTTGTCCCCCTACTTTAAATACAAGGTTCATGAACTGAAGCCAAAATTATACATTAGTTTAAAAACACATTTTAATAACTTTTTTATACAACTGTATAGCACATTATTACGTAATAAAGATAAATAATATTTAGGAATACTGAAGGATTTTTGGGAGCACTTAAAGTTGCTTCACTTCAAGCAATCTGAACTTATTGTTTCGTTGTACAACGTAAAATATTTTTGGAAGTTAAAGATAAGCCTTATTTTCTAGAACAACACTTACCAACCAGAGAAATACCAGGGGGGGGAGGTCTTAACAGGTACGTTTGCATAAAAAAAAACTATTTAACGTGTAAGTAAATTAACTATTCCGAAATACAGCCATTTCCGTTTTCGGACGTATTTTCAAGCCTCGGAACAGTTTCGGGAGCCAGATCGGATTTTTTTAGAACATTTCCTCCTCTTTATGAATCTTTTTTTAGATTTGAAATATCTCAAATAGTTTTTGAGATGTAAGCAAAAAACACCACCCCTTTTTTCAGTTAATTATTTTGTAATTTTTGCGAGCGCATCTTCGATATTCTCAAAAACTAAAAGCACGCCTTGTTGACTAGACTTAAAGTTCATACACATTCATTTGTACAAGTTACATAAAAATAAATGTCGTTAAAATAATACGAGTTTTACTGTAGGTATTGAAAAAAATATTAGTGGGCATAGAAATATTATTTGTGATCTGGGGAAGCTCGATGAAAAAAAGGTTGGGAAACCCTGTTCTAGAACACTCAGATGTCTTTATTCTGGTGTAAGTATTTAAGTTGACTAAGTTCTCTAACATTGGCATTAGTATGGAGTCTACTTTTTCATCTTTCTGATTGCGGACCGGTACAAAGAAGGTCCTACATGATTTTTGGTATTATTTAATTTAGTATATAATGTATTTTTAGATACACCAACACTCAGGCTGCAGATTCGAATCCCGGAAAATATAAAAAATCGATCGCACTTAGTATGTAATTGTAAACTGAAATCTACGTGTCAGGGGCACTGGCGGGCGTGGCTGAGGGTGTGGTGCTTTGTTCCGCTAATCACTTATTGTTTCTGACCACGCGAAGACACTGACCTCAATTGCAATGATAATGCTCAGTGCAATACCCAATCATCCTGTCAGTGGGTTGAGGGGTTGTTAAATTTGGAAGGTTTTTGTAATTAAGATCGCAAACAAACCACAGTAAGTGCTCCACGTCTAAATTACTTCAATCCAAGCAACTTACTCTTGCATTAACTTGTCTGTGAGGCACGATGGTAAGGTAAGTCTTAAAGCCAGTAGGAACACTGCATATCCAGTCTGTCATACTAAAACTGTAAATTGTTTGAAATAAGCAAGATGGTGGCACGCTTCCCCACCATGGTTCAATCCTTGTCGTGGCGGTAGGGCTCAGTAACCTAAGATAAACCCAGCACCTTGGGCGAAGCCAGTTGAACCGAAGGAGCTGCTCTTTGTATCCCTCCTATAACAAAAGAGCAGAGAGGATAAGGGGCGAGGATGGGAATCTCGTCCCATTGTACTGTCCCGACGTTGGGAGGGGTTATTCTGTGGTGCGGGACAACACCTCTGTAGATACCCGCCTGGAGAGTCCCCTCTCCCTCGCGGGATGCTTAAGGGCATTTTCCAGCGCAAAAGGGAAAAAAGGATGGTGGTACGCTTGCAGAAGCAATATATATCAGGGCTGTGAAAATTGACTCACTAATGGACCAGGAAAGTAACAACTGCCCAGCGGCTAGCCCATGGAGCATAATTATAACCCGATACAGGGGTAATGTGAGCTATATAATTTTTTTATATATATATCTATGGACGCTTCCACACCACGTCAGTCCGAAACTGATCAGTGGTTTGTCACTGACTTAATAGCATTTCGACCCACCAGTGACCTGTATATACGTCCCATTAGCCAATAATCCATCAATGGCCGTCAGTCGCCCAATCAGATCGCAGAGCCGGCGCAGCGTCGCAGCACAAATTCGGCGGTATTTGTTTTCATACAAAACACAGCATTACCGCTCTATTCCGGTTAAATGCTCGATGACCAAGCCGGATGCATTAAAATAAATTCTGGCAGTCGATTAATGGACAAATAAAATATTAATCAGGCTAGGTATAGCAATGTTGGCCTGCATTGTCTAATCTCATTAGAGATTCATCTGAATGGTTCGCCAAATTAGATCAGATTGGCGAGGACTGACTTCCCCCGAAGCGACGACCCCACTTCCCCCGAAGCGACGACCCCAAAACCGGTGGGAGGGAAGCTCTGTGCCGCGCTCCCGGCTGCATGGGAACCACCATCTTGCTTGTTTCTCCCGTGAAACAGCTTTGCTGTGTTTCGGAGAGAAGGGCAAGACAGGCAGTATAATTACTGGCACCGAGTCTTAACATCTTATGTCTCAGGATAGGCAACACATAAATAAGTTGCCTGGGCTCGTTCCAGGTATACTAGTTTATGTTCATGGGCGACGTCGACCACTTACCATCAGGTGGTACGTTTGCCAGTTTGCCTAGCCAACTAACATAAAAAAAAGATAACTACTGGTCATGGGTTTCTTCCAAGGCACGCCATTGAGCACGACTACTTTTATCAACTATTCACTGCTAGACCGAAACATACTTTCTGTCAAAATATAGAGAATGGAAGGATGATTAAGAATATATTTCCGATACTAAAATATTTCAAATGTTTATCGTTTACAGATAAATAATTATATTAAAAGTTAAAAACATCATTTGTGTTCTTACAAAATTAAATAATAAAATATACTGTAGTTACAAATCACATAGTCCGGCCATTTTGAAGAATAAATTTGTAATTAGAACGACATAAAAATAAATTTGTAGATAAATATCAATAATAATAAAATTCTTGGCAAAGAAATATGCGTACGATGCCGACCCTTGTCATGATTATTTTTACTTACATGATCAAGATGACTTTTTTTGTATATTTTTTAACAGAAAAAACTGTTTTTTTTTTTCGGATGGATCTATGCTAACGGCCCGAAGGCCCTAATGCTACATCGGATTAGTGTGAGCCCATTTAGCTCACTTTTGGTTTGTAAAAGTGGGGGGTTGCCCCCCGCCAACCGTACAGTCTGCGACCACACGGCCTCCAAGCGTCGGGTTGGAAAAAACTGATAATGATGATGAAAATGATAATTTAGAAACTAATTGATTTACTTACCTTACTTGGTATGAACATTGTCTCTATGAAAAGTGCCAAAAACACCCTAACTCTGTAGACAATGATTTGATTTTATTTTCATTTCACGTTAATGATGATCAGCGCAAATGTTACTCAGTATTAAACATTTAATATTTTAAGCAAATCTTACGCGATTTATGTTTTTCTTATATTAACATATCCCACACTTTATAGCCACCATGTCACAATGCATCTATAAACACAATTACGTGCTGATTATGATGATATTTTATTCAACACTTTGATTGATTATTTATTTACTGAATATAAAAAGTTCAACAAACTTATATAAGGTGCGTTCCAAATTGAAAAAACCCGTTTCGATGCGTAATGTCCAATAATTTGTTGAGAATGCCTAATAGTTTGTCGTAAATTTGATCTCTTTTATTTATAAGAGAACTACAGCCTTATCTATCATCATTATCATCATCACAAAATAAAACATGTGATATAAGATATACGGTGTTGCCAGGTTCTGATAGGATAATTAGGGTTTTATTTAATCCGGATAAAGTTTTTTTTTTTGTTGTTAATATAACAATGATAATATACCTATTTCTATAAACTCAGCAAATACGGACATTTCTCAAAGATCGCAAAATTACACCTGGCTGTCTAAAAATTGTGGTTTATTTTTTTTTTCATGTTGACTTAACGTGTGAGGAATTCACTCATAATTGCCGCATTAAGTATCGATAATAAATTCAACTCAAATCTGAATATTTGTATAATCTTGTTTGTAAATTATTTAGGTAACGAACGAATGGATTTGGTCGGTTGGATTGTGTCTATCTACTCTAAAGAAATATTATACATATTGTAAAAATCTGTTTAGTATTTTGTATGATTGGAGAACTTACATCCATCATAAATGTAAATAAATTTAAACTATACAAACTACAAAGCATTTAATGGGAATTCATTCAGAAAGTGTAATCCTTCCATCAATGAAATCCATTGCATCCTTACAACTTCAGTAAAGAAAAAGAAAGCGTCACAACCTACACCTCCCACTTTCAATTTGCGCCATAAATCGCGCGCGAAAGTTAAATGTCACTCATAAAAAATTATTGTATTCTTGGACGTTTGTCGCTTTACGAGATTATAATGGACTCGTCACAGTCTCGACGTCATTTGCCTACGTCGCGTCGGGGAGGCGTGGTTTGGACGAATAATAAAGCCGAGTTAGCGGTTAGTCGAGCAAGTAATGTTATGAGACCATGTAATCATTGGGACTAATACAAATAATAACATGATTCGTGTTGATAAAATAATCGGTATGTCGTGCGAAACTGTACCATATAATGTTTCTATCTAGTTTTCTTTTATTTCAAAGATTCACATTTGACTAAGCTTTCTTTTTTCATAATGAATTCTAAAAGTTGTACTATAAAAAAAGTTTAACGCCCCCGATTGTACCCTATAGATATTAATAAAAATAATCTGATTTGTTTTTCACTACCTCACAAATGCAGTACAAATTCAGTCAAAACTTTAATCAGCTTATCTATTACGGTTCAAGAAACACAGCCATTCAATGTTGGTTCGAAGGTATAGATGGTATTAAATAAGCTAAAAAGTAAAAAGTGTAGGTACTTTTAAATAACCTGTGTGGAATAATTTAAAAGTATGAAATATTTTACATAACTAGTGTCACTTGATAGTGGGTAATGTAACAAGTCTTGGCAAAAAACAATTGTTGCTCAAATTAGAAAGAAGAAGGAGAATAAACTTCCTACCGTGAACCGCCAACTCTAAAAATTAAAAGCGGATTTTAGATCACGATTTGGGTGAGATGATATGAAGCGATCAAATGGCCCATGAGGTACATGCCTGTTCACCACCTTAAAACAGTACGTATTTACATAAAACACTGGTCTTAGTTTTTCCTCTTTAAGGCGGGGCTGTTCGAGAACTGAATTTAGTTTGGAGCGCGAAACCGCGACGAGCGCTTTGGCAGCGAGTGAAACCACATATTTATTTAATTGAAGGGAGGGATTTATAAAAAAATAATTTATGAGGACCGTTTTAAATCACGTTTTCTACAAGGTTTATTATGGTATAAGTTTTATTGTACAGAACCTGATATTACTCAAATAAAATGGTTTTTTCATCTCAATTTTGACCTATCTTTGCATTTTTTTTAATGCTGCAAAATATAAGTAATCGTGTATCGAATGAACGAAATATTATGATGAAGGAGTGTTAAATAACATAAATATTTTTTCAAAACTTAAATCGGCTTAGTTTCTAAATAAAACAGAATTCAAAATGCCGTTTATCGGGAAAGGCCCGCCTTAAAAACGGTTGTCTGTAAAGTCGGTTTACTGACGATAGTTGAACGTCATAAGAAAATGGAACGCCCCGCTGAGCCAGCCGTAACTTAGAAAAAAAATATGAAAAAAAAATATGGAACGCCTCACAGTGAGGTAACGCCGCATGCGTCATCTTTTTTCGTTCGTGCAGCCAGCTCCATCGAATTATAAGACGTGGTCACGTCAAAAATATTGTCATAGACGTGACAATGTCAAAATGTTACCATGTAAATAAATGAAATATACCAAATTTTAGTCACTCATTTGTCGAAGCCGGTTTCGAACTTACGGCCATCCAACTGAAGCTAAGTTTATTATAGGTAAATACCATGAAATTAAATTTTTCAACACCTACTAATTTAAAATTATTTTATATTTTACCGGTGGGAGGGAAGCGCTGTGCCGCGCTCCCGGCTGCATGGGTACCACCATCTTGATGGTTTCTCCCGTGAAACACACACACACACACAGCTTTGCTGTGTTTCGGAGAGAAGGGCAAGACAGGCAGTGTAATTACTGGCACCGAGACTTAACATCTTATGTCTCAGGATAGGCAACACATAAATAAGTTGCCTGGGCTCGTTCCAGGTAGACTAGTTTATGTTCATGGGCGACGTCGACCACTTTCCATCAGGTGGCACGTTTGCCAGTTTGCCTATCCAACTAACATAAAAAAAATGTTTTCCTTGAGTTAAAAATGACAGCTGATTCAACTTAAACTTATTTTAAAATGTTGAAAAACCAATTTATTGCACCAAAGCAATTAATTACTGGGATGAGGGATCATGCAAAACATCAAAAAATTAACAATAAAACAAACGCAAGTCGATCTTATGGAAAGCCCTCCGAACTTTTATTAAACATTATGTATCAGAAAAATAAAAAAGTGTTTTTATTTCAAGTCAAATATGTAAAATGTCTCCTATATTCAAACTAAACATTATTTTAAAATATGTATTTATAATCTGTACGTTTTACAACAGGATGCACCTCCAATTTAAAATATCATTCACACAACAATAAAATTACATATGTACCAAAATATTAAATTTATTTTCTAATTTGGTCGCTACTACATTTTGGTTTACCTCCGGCATAATATCATTTGGCATCGAATACCCGAGGCAATCGTGCTGTTAATATATTTATAAAATTATCAAAACGAAACACCCATCAAATAAGACAGCTGCAAAAACATAATCATTGTACTTTGCATTAAAGCGCATCAATTTTACTGAATTTAGCTATCCTTAATATCGTAACAATTATCTTGCCGATATTAATCTCTTTATTACCTAAGATTGGGTAATTCGGAGGCTGACTTTAAGCAAATAATGCAATAAGTACCTACGTACCTACCTACCTCCCTACATAATCTATACATCTATACAGATAAATAAAATTGGAGTGCCTGTTTGTAATATTAAAATAACCGCTTTTTACACACGGTACTGTATATACCAAAATAGCATTTTTTACAATTTTTGTCTGTTTGTTCCGGCTAATCTTGGAAACGCCTGGGCCGATTTAGACGGGACTTTCACTGGAAGATAGCTTATTTTATAGAGAGTAACTTAGGCTATAAAAATAATTATCATCAATCCGTCTAAGGCTGTATATCTAAGTTAACGCGGGCGAAGCTGCGGGCAACAGCTATAATTAATATAGGTAAGTAGGTGATTAGCAAAATATATTTCAACTAATACATATTACATTAAACTACAGTCTGTTTTATATCCAGTAAATTAGTTAACATATTATAAGAAAGTGATATAAATATTTATGTGAAATAATAATAGTAGCAAGTAGTAGGTAGGTACATAATATTAATAGAATAATAATACATTAACACACTTCTTATACTCGTGCGAGTTATAGTTAAGTTTAAAATTATAGCCAGTCTTTTGTATTATAAAATACACTCATGGATAATAGCATCTATTTCTTTTCAGATTTTTTATAATATGGGCATCACTACGAGCACGTGTTCATGGCGTTTAGCAAGACGGCTGTTTTTCGTATATTTTCTGCTTCACGGAGCGCCGGGCGAGAGGCACGGGGGGCCAGCGGCAGATGCGCCTCACAGCGCCATCTAGCGCTGCGGCGGCACCGCCAGGTGTGCGCTGCCCGCACCGCGGCTTCCACCCGCCCTCAGTCCGCCGTCACGCACCGCCGCGAACACACGTAATAACGGCTCATGTACGCCGGCCGCACGCGCGCGTTTCGAACGTAGTGCACAATACTCGCGACCGGTCCCCAAGCCGATGAGCTCAACCGAGTGACATCTCTAGTGCTGTGTGACTTACAGTGAAACTCAGTGCAGGCATGTGCCAGTGATGGATTACTCTGCCACCGTCGATTGCTGACGGGTTGTGTTCCCGTATATGCTCACGCGCCGGTAGTGGACGCGCCAGCATGCGCGCCCCCACGGTGCTCCTCGCCCTGCTAGGGTTTCTGCCCCAGGTACGGAGTGATATCGACACGCAAAACCACGAATCCTTATTGTTTACGTTTCTAATGTAATCGAGCCGAATGCGAATTTAACTCGTGTGGAGCGTCTGCACTCACGACAGTCACTTTCCCACGAAGAAGCGGCGTCTAGCTCCCTAGATCGTCCTGGATAGTCGGCGAGGGTTAGACTCGAGTCGTGACCGGGCCTAAGCGGGTCCGTCGCGGCTGTGTGTGTTCGATTCGTTTGCCGAACAAACATAGTTGGTACATAGTTATAAAGAAAGTTCAGGTTTTAATACGGCCAGCGCGGGGTCAGCTAGGTCGGCGCGAGCCTCTTCATTTAAAATTAGATGCATACCGAGGCTTCGCGATGAAGTCAATTCCAAAAAGGACTAATCTGCGATACATGCATGCATGCATGGACAGAAATAACTCCACCAGACAACTAAACTCGAACTTAAGACGTGTTATTTTGGGCAGGGTTAATGGATATCTTTAGTCATAAGTAAATCGTGAAATGTATGTGATAAATATTTGTCATTGATAAAATTAACTGTTAATAATAATCCTGAATGAGTTTAAGGTCAGTGCCCTTACATGGTAGATGGGTGGTAACTTGGTAAGGGTCTTTAAAGCGGCTATCATATAGAAATGTAGAAATCTATTTATCCATATAATTTGTTATGCATGTTTAATTATTCATCAAATAAATATTACTTAGCGAAAACAACGCTTTCCTGCACTTTGATAATTATTACCTATACACATTTAAAACGATTTAAAGAGCTAGCCAAGTTCTAAAAATGTTTCTATCATATTCATATTTAAAAATCTATCTGTACTGTAAGAGATGAAATATGAATCACTAAATATTGAGATGAAAACAGATATATTAATTTTAAATAATAGTAAATGGTCAAAAATTAAAGTACCTATGAGACAAAACAAGCTTGTAAATTGTACAAAATTTGATTGCACCCTTCCATAATCAAACGAATTTGAAGGGACAGACCCTTGCGCGCACGCATAATATGTATGTTTGTGTGTTCCGTTATTATTACTCACAAACTAATACGTGTGCAACCGGTATGCTGAGAATCGATACTCGATCGTGTGATATTCGTGCACTTTCCTGTCGTTTTTAAATATCTGCTATAATACTTTATTGCGTTCTGACAGTGTACTGAAACCGCGATCCAATTTGTGAATTTTATTACAACATAAAGTCGAACAAAGTATTTTTGAATGAATGAAACTTTACATACAATAAACATACATTATGAATGAAGTTGACGTTTAAAAAAGTGAACTGGTCCATCCAGACTCCGTTGAGTTTAATGATCGTTTTCTTATCCCGATCGCAAATCGATTCTTATAACTTTACAAGCGCATAAATGTAATCAAGTTGTGTTAAAATTTGTTCCATTATCATTTACCAACAAATAAAACTTTAAATATGTAGGTAAATACTTTAAATATTAAAATATATGTTTGTTTATTTTGACAAACTTTTTGTTATGTGTGTAGATATTACTACATCTAATTAATTATACTCATATATCATTTGTTGAAGAACGTATTGTCTGTATGCTTTATGACTTTTGCCTCAATGTTTTTTTTAAATGCCACAGACATTTTTTAAAATAAGTGGTAGGCATACGGTATACCAATAGTCTGTTCGGTATCGTGTAAACTGTTCGCGTGATCGCCCCTCAATCGGAAGCCAGATCGGAAACACGTCTGCCCAAACCGCAAAATAATCCAAATTTCCAATATTATATACCGAAGGTTAACATCGCATCTTACTAAAATTACTTTGAGGAAAACGATCGATAAACGCTTCGAATCGAATAAAATTAAAGCACTTATGCCTAATTGAGTTGAATTAAAAATCGATTATTTGTATAGCCGGCCTTTTTAGTTCGAATTATTTTAACCTACTTTGATTATGAATGTTATTGAATACCTACATTAAAATTTTAGTAAGCTTAAGAAGCTCGTGCTTAATGGATGAAAGTTATTAAAAATTATAAAACCTACCAGCACGACCTTGACTGGGACAAAATACCTACTTTTTCTTTTTTTATTGTTAAAATGTTTCTTGTATTAATATCGTTCGTAGATTACAAACGAATTCGCTAGCAGCTAGTTACAAATAGAATGTCACACGTATAGGTAAGAGTATTTTTATGTTTGCGACATTACTGTATTTAATATCTAGATTGTTCGACTTGTTTATATCTAGGACATAGCATGGCAACTCGCACGGAACGCTAGTTGCGTACATTTTATGATATAATCAGATATTTCGTACGAGCAGGTGCTTGCTCTTGGAACCTAACATCTGCTCGGACCCTCGAAAGAATTCCGAGTGACCGCTTGATGACTTTTGAATTTGGAAACTAACATTTCGTGTTTTTGCCAGCATCTAGTTTGCGTTTAAATTTAAATACAATACCACATTACTTTTATTGTGTGGTGTATCAAAAATTACCGTAAGCGTGAAAAATTCAGGTATTTTTAATTATAATTCAAGTGGTTATTATGCGGGTTTGTATTAAAATTATGTAAAGATATCATAAATTTACTTTTCCATATTCGGAGACCGTAATTAATTAAGTAGGCAGGTACATGTTATACAGAAAAATGATAACAAATTTTAAAATAAGATTTTTTTTATTCAACTGCGTAAAGACATCACATCACTAGTTAGTGAACGTATAATTTGAATTAAAAAAAAGAATGACATTTTGTTAGAATGAATTTGTATAGGTACATGTGAATTTTGTAACGGTCCAAAATGCGTAGTTTCACTGCAATTTCCATTTAACAAACATTAATGTTACAGTAATCGTCTCGTTCAGATTTCCCAACGGTAATTAATGGTCATATGTCATGTTAGTCGCATAGGTATAATAAGTATGCGAAGGTATTTAACCCTGTTATAATTTCGTCCATTGTCCGAAGCTTTGTTCTCTGTGAACCAACACAATTATATGAAAAATACAAAATCTGTATAATCGTTCATTTTTTAAACGGCTTAACTATGTGAAACTTGGATTTCGTTATTGTGACGAGGTCTTGTAATGATCGTATATTTAATACGTCATACGCCTTGATATTTGGTAATAATGCATACCTATTTAGTAATACAGTCTATGATAACAGCTATCCCGAAGTGGCAGCGAGTCACTCAAGGGACATATGGTCGATAAGCGATAAAGACGGCATAGCGCTCTGCATGCTGTCGCCTAAGTTGCCAATAAAAACACACACTTAAAAAAAATAGCGTGTATTGCATAAACATGTCAAATTAAATTATAGTGTCAGCTAAATAAAATAATTTCGTTAGCTTGGCTGTTCACGGCTCCTGCCTAATACATCTAATAAGCGGTTGTTCTTTAATCTGTTCACATCTGTCAGATAAACATTGACAAATGACGAATTCATTACGCCTCCAAGCGTCAGTCACGCTCTATTGTATGACGACCTCTTTCATTACGAACTATTTCAAATGATTTAATTCTTTTACTTTTCAATCTCGACCGGACGCTTAATTGATTCCCGATCTCGGCGGCAAAAAAAACCAACATGGCGGCCAGGATCATTGATCAGATTACGCAATGTCGCCTAACTGGATGCTCGGGGAAGTCAATATTATGCATTATTTATAAAGGCATAGCTCAGCTTGTACCTAACATCAATAGTTTTTTTTTTTTGAAAATAAAATAACATAATATTGCAAAAGCATCAAAGTATACAGCTAGATTTTCAGGTCAGGTGTTTAACGCTGTGTGAAAATTCACAATACGAATTGCAGAAACATTGCATTGCATAATGTTTCATGTAAAAAGATGGCTCATGACGTGGGCTTAGTAAAGGTCGAAAATGACAGTTATGCATATCTCTAACAATTACAGGCGTTGGCGTCAATTTAAGTACCTAATATCTTAGTAATAACGTGTAACTTAGGTTTCGCCATGGATTTTATACGTTTAAAATGCAATTTTAAAACAATTTCACAAAAGTTTGCCATTGAAATTAATATTAAAATTAGGGTCCTTGATATGCTAAGCGTACACAGATTATCCCTAATTGACGTAAATTTAGGCATCAACTTATCGTTTCATACTACATTGTGTAATATTTTATTATAGCTTTTATTACTGGCAATTCGTTAGGCGCCCCGTGTGAGCCACAGTCAAAACGTGTAATCACAATAACAATTCAGAAATCTGGTTTAGATATGAACACGAATTCACTCTCATTCGATCATAACGTACCGACGCACGAATTCTCAATTCGCTTGTGCAACTTAAATAACCGCAAAATATCTTATTATGCGCTTTCCATATACGTTCCAGGCAATCTGCGGACCTATTACGCTCTATGTTCATGTTTCCCGCTAATTTCAAGAATCAGTGTTAGATTGAAAGTTCTTTTGTAGCTATGCAGCTGCCGGCAATCAATTGTCGAACACAAAGGCTTTAAGAATTCGAAACTTTTGTCGCAATGTTGCATGTGAAAAAAAAGTTCTAAGTATTTCATACATCCTTGTAGCGTATAAAAGCAACGCTTTCATAATATGATCTTGAAGAGCTATTTTTAAACATACGTATGTTAAAACATGTGTGCCTAAAAAAGTTTAGGAAAAAATAAATCATGCGACACACTAAATTTAAATTTGCAAATTAAATATAATGCAGTGACCACACGTTCGCGCTATTAAAAGACTTTGGGTGTTTATTTTAACACATTTCGCGTATAACAGCGAAGATGAAAAGCATTCCCCTGTGTTTCATTATATGAGTTATTTTTAGACGCTTAACCTGCCCACTGGAATGGATGTTACTCACTGGCTTACAGTGCTATTCTTCGCATTACTCCTTTACATAAAAAAAAATTAACGCCATATTTTTATATAATAACTGGGTATTAATCATTTTGGCATATGCAATGTTTCGTACTTACTGCAATGAAAATGATAACAATTAATTTTACCTATGCTTGAGATCGACGATTAGGTGCCTCAAAATCAATTTTGACGGAGTTGGTGTCTGGCCGGTCATAATGTTACTTTCCATTCAGTTAAAAAAAAACTATTGATGCTCACGACTCCAACGTCGAATGCATTAAATGTGAAGTCGTAAGTTGAATTAATTAGATACAAGCTTAATTCAAACGGCTATTTCCCACACGATTGATTACAAAACCGTGTTTTGAGAATCAGGTATTGACTTTTAAAACGTCTGTCGCAATATATGTACTATCAACACTTAATATGTAATAACTGATAAAAGGACGCTAAAATGTGATACTTTTTAGGTACAAGTGTAAATATAGAGCCTATTGTATTGAAATAAGTTGATACCCAAATAAGACCATAATGTTCTTCACAACATCAATCAACCCACGTGTTAAATCGCCCGAAGACAGGAACTTATTCGGTAGTCTGTAAGTTTAGTTTAATTGTCGGTCTGTAAAGCGCCCCAGGCTGTACGCTCACTGCACAAGCCTTCTATCTCTTAAATTAATACAACCTTAAACTTCTTATTCCAAAATGCTACTATAATTTTTTTAAAAACTACCAGCCCGAAGGGGCATCTTAGAGTTTGTTTCTCGAGCATTTTTTACGTACCTGGTAATACCACGTGGATGCGATTGTCCCTTTTCCTGTGTTGCCCGTTGAAACGGGAGAAAATATATTTCGGGAGGGTTGTTTCTCGACAGGAAGTCCCTTGAAATCTGGCGTTGTTTTTTCATTGTTTATTTGAGGTTTTTCGAATCCACAGACCTACCGTCTAGATAAGCGATCACTTGAATGCTGCATTGTTTTTTTTTTTGTTTTGTAAATTTGACAAGTTGAGATTCCGAGCTTATCGTGGGAAACCCTTATTTAATTACAAAAGACTTGGTGCAAAGATAACACATTATACCTAATAAAATTTACAAGAGACTTGCGTTTATTTGACACACTTTTTTAAGCGTGGTAACAAACATCGAATAATAACTTAAACAGACACACTTAATGTAGTTTTAATTTAAAAAATATAAGTCTATAAAGAATATGTTAAGGATATGATTAATTTTTGACTAGATATGAGATTTAACCAATATTGATTCACTCAGACGGCTACAACCGCTTCCTTCCGATGCCTTATAATTACCGGGTACTAAAAAAGTTAGTTTACTTTTTAAAGTTTTATCACTTGAGCAGGGGTATAAAACATACAGCCTTAGTCGATTAAAGCAAGGTGGTATTATTTACAAACGCGCAACATATTCACTAATGCATAACTTGAAACTAGTTAATCCCACATGCATAGCGCAACTGCGCATTCTTTCAATGCAAGGGTTGCTACCCTAGAGGGCAGTGTGCTATTATTAATCGTGCAACATAAAAACTCATCTTTTTTTAATATTTACTTTTTTAACGCCAAGATAATGGCAACTTATAAATATACTAATCTGTCAGCGTTCGATTTTCAAACCTAGCAATGCGATTAAAACATCGTATGGGGTAAGGATATTTTTGAATGATGTTTTGAAGTAAATAGTTTAACGGGAACCAGTGAAACTTGAGCTATGCTAGGTTTATCCTTTGAAACTGGTATGAAAAATTAATTCGTGAAATGCGATTTAGGTTAGGGTGTCAGTCCCCACGTGCATACAACCCCATTTTTAAACACAGCCCAGAACCGTTAACGCAATGGATGAGACGGACAGTTGTGCAAATGTTAGTCTTCTAAATATATCAAGATTAAATCGTCCATCTGTTTTGACCCTTACCTCCTTATTGACTATAAGATTAGGTGTTAAGTAAATGTGTTCCATTTTCAAATACTATTTAATTTATGGTACATTAACCTTTTTTTTTTTCTTTTCAGGTGCTAACGTCTGGTTCCTTCGAGCTTAGGATAAAAAGTTTTACGAACTCATTGGGTAGGTTAAATAGTGGGCAGTGCTGTGATGGTTCCTCAAGTGATGCGCCATGTTTAGCGCCGTGCAGGACTAAATTCCGAGTGTGCCTCAAAATTTATCAAGCTAATATCGACACGACGTCACCATGTACGTTTGGTGACATTACTACGCCAGTGTTGGGTGGAAACTCCTTGGATGTGCCCAACCTGAACGTGGAAGGATTCAGCAACCCCATCGTGTTCCCGTTCGACTTCACCTGGCCGGTAAGTTTTTTTTTTCATTTGGCGTTTATGCTAAACTATAACCATTTTCATGAGGTAAAGAAACGCGCCTGAAAGAGCGTCACAATTCCTTAAAAATCACTTAAACCACCCAAATATATCTCCGTAAGGCAAGCGACGATGATCTAGTGGGTATGGGCTCAGCCTCTTGAGTGAGTTCGATCCTGACCCCTGTGATACCTTGAAAATATTTGAAGGTGTGCGAAATTCACCAACCCGCATTGGGCGTCGCCTGATTTCGAGGAGACCCGTGCCCAGCACTGGGACATATAGATAAGGGTTGATATTATTATAAGGCAAGAACGTTTTTATCATCATCGTCGTCGTCAGCCTTTAGCCGTCCACTGCTGAATATACACCTTCAATGAACACCAAGACGACCGATCTCTTGCCACTCGCATCCAACACGGACTGGCTACTGCACGGAGATCGTCTTCCCACCTTTTAGATAGAACCTTTTAGCCTTCGAATATTTGAAAAATCATTATAACAAGCAAAGTAAAAGATATCTTTATCGAAAAAAGTAAGAGCAAATGCCAGACAATGAAAATACACAGTACGTTTGAAGTAAAATCAATTTATCATAGCCGAAGAATAAGTAGTATCGCTACAATAATAAATCAACTACGTTAATGTTACCAACAAATTCCAATAATGCACGCGAAGGCATTCGTAGTCTGTGCCCTCAGCCTGCTCGTAAATAATAGTTAAAAAAAAAGAAATTACATTCGAGATTCGATATTCAAATTTGACAGAAGCGATGACGATAAGATATAAGAATATAATAGTTAAGTTTTAACAAGAGAGCGCGTGGGATCATTCAATGGTTCAATTTCAACTCATTAATTTCGAGGTTGTTCATATTATGATGTTATTAGGTGTACTTTATTAAACCGCTATAAATGCGTTCCATTTTCGAATTTAAGTTTATTTTTAATTGTGGCCAGTACTTTAACATAGCCTTCGGAGCGGATAAATTCCCATCCGTAATAACATCTAGATCGTGATTCAGTGCAGTAATTACTGATCCTAGTTCAGATTTATCGTGATATAATTTACATCTTAATTGTCTCACAATTTTGTTTGATTAAAAATTCTTTGTGGGCCCGGTTATGGAGTGTTTGCGTTTTATTTAGCGGTCCGCCTCAACTATCGTACCCGTGTAATGTTTGTACTGGCGGCCGCTTGCACAAGCCATCTGGAAACGTGACATTTGGTGGAGCCATAGACGAAACATAAAACCTTTTTTACGCTTCCTATGCGGCCAGTACCATTCCATATGAATTGGCGCTAAATTGAAACTTCCTGTTTAATTATAGTATTGTCAGTTGTGACATGCGATCAATTGAGGGAAAGTGACGCCAACCAATCCTCCATGCAGTTCCGATGACAGGTTAAGCTCGAGTTGTCTATGACTTAAAATCTTTCGTCTGGCGTGCTTAGTTTGTCGTGTGTCACTAGATCCCTTTGTCTAATGCTAGTCAAAGCATTTGATGACCTTTATCGTTATACCTGGCTGCCTCATTTTAATATGCCCTACCATTTTAAACTGTTTTTTTTGCAATGACGATATTACAAAAAGTATTAGAAGGCCATTATTATATTTCCATATACTTAAACGCTTAAAGTTAGGTTTTTTTTTTCATGATTATTAAATTACGAAAGAATATGTTTAGTAATAATAAACTTTATTGCACATATAGGTTCATTATGTCATAATTGACACAACAAACAGGGCAGTAAATAGATACAATATTTTTATTATATTATAAAATAATAATAAAAGCTTGTATATTTTATAAGTTTTATTAATTGATTTTTTTTGTCTTTGGCTTTAATTTTTAAGTATTAAGTCGAAATATTATTAAAACTAAGATTAAAACTGTTGAACAATTTCTATATTTATTACAAGCAATAAAATATTAACAATGAACAATATTACCAGTTTTATAATAATAATAAAACCTTTATTTTCAGGCTGCATAGGCCCATAGGTTTTATGACTGTTACTGGTGAATTAAAGATAACATAAGTAATAAAATATGTTTTATCCTTTAAATATCTCTTACTTGTAACGTAACTCATCAATATAATAAAATCTTAATTGCCCCATTGAAGAAAGACAGGCTGCACACTCAAGTTTAAAATTACAAATTCCAATGGTTCTCCCACAGGTAATTATATTTTGTGACATTTTATAAACCATTAGACATCTAAAATCCTTATCTTAAAACCGAAATAAGTTACAGTGAGAGAAGCCGCGGTATCAGCTTGTTTGAATTTCATTGAACTAGACAAGACCGTTATAGCCTTATAGCTACGTTTATGCGATAAAATGTGAATGCAAAAAATGACAAAACCACCTGCTATTTTGTATTATTCTTAATATGTGCGAGAGAGACGACTAGATAATGTCAGTACTTCCGCGCAGCTTACACCAGTATTTATCTTATTTACACAAAGATGACTATGAACTATAGTTAAAAGATCCGCTTTAGATGCCACAATTGTTCTAATCGACCAATTACTGAACAAAAAAGGAGGAAACTAAACAAACAAAGATCCTTAATCCTGCCGTGGGAAGGCAAATTTGCCGATCATTGTCCCAAACTTATTTTTTTAAGCAATGTTGCCATGTTTTTACAATAGAATTTGTTTTTTTTTACAAAAGGAGTATTTGAAATGTCTTATCAGTGTTGCAAGACACGTTATCCCTTTAATTAACGTAGCTGGCAACTCGGCTTTTATCATTATACCGTGAGACAAGCTCTAGCGTGCTTGAACTTAATTAGGGCTAATTAAATCAAATTGCAATGCAGTTATGTTCATATTAATATTTTTACGACCGCGCACTCTGTAACGAGATACTTTTCTTATGATTTGTACATTTGCCATATTTTTTGTTGGCTAGTAACATTTTATAAATAAGGAAGCACATACACGATGAATGTAACCATGTCATATATGAAGAAACGCGTCTTAAGCGTGGAATAAGTAGACTAAGCAACGGCGTAACTAATTCTAGAGATTGTAAGTTATTTTGCATGTTTCGACAATAGTTTCACGCTCTGATTGTCGATAAAAATTTAAATGAGAGTGTTGTATCTCTGAAAGTAGCCAATGTCGACATATCTTGCACATACGTGTATTATAGGGATTAATAACTTATGAAATCGACACATGTTGTCAAATCGATTATTAACAATAAAACCTGCGGGCGCCAGTTCATAATTACGACCGAATTACAATCGATATTATTATTCGATTCGCGATCCGACTCGATCCTAAAAACTCGCACGGCTTATTCGTTCATACGTAATATAATACACCGAGACTTCCGTCTAGTAAGTTTTTATACGTGGAGTGCTCTTAATAATTTCCTTTATCAATCCGCTCAGCGTATCCTCTTAAAATACTTACCCCTACATCCGTTTCTTTTAATAATCTAAAGGAATGCTCGATTCCCCGCTCCCTCGGACTTATATCTCACGAGCAATTAAACGTGGAAAAATGGTATTTTTTTAAGATCGTACCTATTTCGATACACCATTTCATAAGTTTCAAATTTTAACAATCGGGGCGTGTATAATTGTTGCATTGTTCGGATCCACTGAGCAGGTATTCAGCAATATTAATTAATGGCCAACCTGCTTCACGCGAATCCTAAATAAACTAACCACAATGACGTCTCATGTAATAACAAAAGTGGCGTTTTGGGATCGTAATTTGATTAGTCATAGATAAGAAAATAAACTCATCAAACCAACAGACAATACTTTTGTTACTTAAGACAACACTCCTGAACGCTTAGTTTGATGTTTCAAGTGTTACCGTTATTAAATTTTTGAACGTAATGGCGGCTTAAAACCATAGACAATCGAGTTGTCAATCAAACAACATAAAATCTTAATTCGAATTTCGCGTTTTGAAAACGGTCCCTTCTCGTACCATTTTTATTTCGCATTCGGACGGGTTCTCACGTCTAGGGAGCGAGCCCTCAAATCTGCGCTGATGAAATTCCACACATTCCAGTCTTTATTCATCACACGCGCGCCGTTTCTAGGAATTGTGAGTCGCAGCCGAGCCACTCACATGTTTTGTATCCGCAAGCGCGAATAAACCCTCATTATTTAGTATGGCACTACGGTCACACTTCGTCGAAACATACGTTTGTCAAAGGCCACAGGGAACTTATGACGTGAAAGAAGAATTAGGTAGAAACTTCTTAATGTAGGCTTGATTCATTTTGATACATCGTTTTGCTCGGTTATGCAAAATAAGTTAGCTATAAAAAGCACAAAGCATCAAGTCTCAACATGTCGTCTACGTCATTTCTCAAATCCGGATGAGTAGTTAACGAAATTTGTTTTTTAACCATGCTGACCCTTCTCAGGCTTATCGGCCGTAGATCGGGGGCCTTAAATTTGTTAACTCCGGATTTATTTAAGGCTTGTAATTCATTCAAATCATTCCGTTGTTTATGGCCGGCATTTTCATTTTTGGAATTCTCTATGTCCTCGCTCCGTCCGAATGCCGGTGATGCCATGTGAAATTAAAGACAGTCTTCGTTTTTCACTTCAGATTTAGGGTCCCGAATTCCGCTGGTTTTTCATGTGTAATTGAGGGCAGTAAATAATTTCTGATTTAATTTGTTTCGGAATAATAAGGATTTAATTCACTCTAGTTTTTCGTAGTCGTCAAATATAAAAAGAGCTTTCAACTCTTTATGTCTCGTAAAAGTCATAAATCATAAACACGTTTTTAAGTGTTATAATTTTTATTTAGTCGAAACATTTTCGATATTTGTTTTAAAAGCATATTATATTTCACATAAAATTTGCTTTCGAGTACAATATTAGCATACAAATTCCTTTTAAACATCTGTTCGTTATATAGGATGCTCACTAAAGTTACAAATTATATATTTAAATTTTGTAGTTTTTACGATTTCATAAGACTCGTATTGACTAGAATAAACCGTCTAATTAAAGAAGCACTCATTTCCAGTACAAATATTCTTGTTAGTTGTATTTACCATTCGTCTGTATATAGACCCTTTTGCGTTTACCACGAAACTGTTTAACATTCTAACCGTACCCAGTGTACCGTCGTTGATAATTTCGACCTCGATTTTTTATAACATACATAAACGACTTCTCGTAACAATTAGTATATTAATTTCGTATATTTACAAAGATCAAAATAAAATACCGTTTACAATCTGGACGTAGCACATTCACGCGTCAACCTCGAATCGGTCGGACATTCAAATTTGCATATCTTTTAATTTGACGTACACATAAACTTCTCGGGCATTAACAGATGCTATGTTAATTCGAAACTGGCAACACCGCATAACAGACCTTATCCCAACGAATAATAAAACCTCCGACACGGGACACGGTGAAATAAAAAACCTGTCCCGATGTTACCACACTAGTACCTAATGTGTGAAATATGAAATCACGACTCCACCACTCGGTCGACTGTTTGCGTTACAAATAACATGATAGTTTCTAGTTTTAATATTTAAATACCTCGTATTCTTAGTTTTGGAAACATAGACGTTTTATATTGGTGCTTGTTAACAAAAAAGGGGTCTTGAAGCAATGACCGAAACACGTGTTAACGCGAAGTCACTTGGTAAAATACCTTTTGTTCTAAACCGTAAACCTAAAGGGCTCAAAAAAGACAAACAAAAATAAAACGTTCCCACGTATCCTTACATCTGAGTTTCTCTAATTAATAAAATAACTTTGAAACGAACACCGATAGAGAAGTCTTTTTAGGTACCCCCATAAAACGATTATCAAATAATTCCTCAGCATTCTCACTATTATCTATCGCTTCGTTTAATCCGGTAATATAATTTAACGCATCACGTTACCAGATTTTTTAAGCGTCGCGATTTGGTACGCGATCCTTTTGTAATAGAAAAACATATTTAAACCGTCTATGGTGATTAAAATTGTCTATGGTCTACATTCCTTTAAATTCTACGGTCTATATAAATTAATATAATCTATAGTCTACATTTGTCTATTATTTGTATGTAAATTTAAAATTGGAACGCGCTAAATGTAACTGGCTGGAAACTCATTCTAGCAATTGCCCACTAGTGTTGTACGGGATAGCCGACTAGTGTAGATACGATATCTCTCGCACGTTCATAAAGGCTACCTGTACACGTACGCTGACGTCGTCCGCTTTTTATGGGCTGGCTCGAGTCACTGTCGTGAGAACCGGCATATACTTAGTACAGCTGACCGAAATGCGCTCTCCATACACGAATACCAATCAACAACCTTACCATATTAGATTACAAACAAATCATTATATCGATGTTATATTCGTGATCCAACTTTATCCAAGGAAAACGTTTTTAGAGCTAAATTGGTAACGATTCTCGAAGGTGTGATATGAATTCGTCAAAACTACAACGAAAGCTTTAATTGCGCCTTTTTATAATAAAAACGTGCATTATACCGTATATGAGCGTGTGAGGTGCGTTGGGAATTGATTTCTACCATTGATTTCCATCATCCGACAATGATTATTGTTCAAGATGTTCATACCAGGTTCTATGCAAATAGCTCATTGTTATACTCATGTAAATTATGTTTTCATTCATCAAGCTAATTGGTCACGGACATCTGTCACTGAATCACTCCTTAAGATGATCTGATGAGGAATTAAATGGTGACCCTTCGCATCCGTCGGGCGCAGCTGCTTACTAATTACATTTGGTCACGGATATATATGTGATGATTTCAAACGTCATTGCCCGTGTTTGATTTACCTCGTTGATAACAATTTCTTCGCTATCAATACGTAGATAATAAAATGGGACAATAACAATTTTACGTCGTGAAAGGTTAACGCTCAGAAATACCAAAAAGGTTGCCTTGTTCTATCCGTGGCAATTGAATTAATATAAAACGTTATCTGTTTTACAATTCGAAAAAAGAACATAGTTTTTTATGGCAACGCAGAGTTATGTATTCTGCCATAACATAGGTTAGGTGGTTAATTATGCTTTTTGCGGTTTGTAACACTTTGTGTTTTTAATCTGTGCCAGTGATTAAAGTTCCACAGTTCAATTTAAATGCCATATTTGAGTTCCGTTTGGATGCCCATTTATAGAACAGGTTTCATTTGAAAATTCATGAAGCTATTTTTGCATGAACGAAACTTAAAATCATAAAACCCATTGATAAAGATGGGCGCCTTCGCTGTTGACTTGACTCCTTATCTCTGATAATCGATTTTTGACTGCCGTTTCGCCTTATGTAAACATCCACAAATGTCAATAGCTCACTATCTGATACGCACCCGTTACATTTTTTATGTCCCAAGGAAACATTACATTCCATATTGGGCTTTAAGTAGCAGCTTTGTCGTACTGGTTGTATTTTTAGACTTATTAAACAATTCAGACATCTGCTCTGCTCCGTTCACCTGTCTATCATGCCGTTAATTTACACACCATCACAGACGTTTCAAACTAAAGGAAATATTCGAAGCTGCGCCGCGCCCATTTCAAAGGTCTGCTGTGGAATTGACGAAATTTTGTTTTATTTTGAACTGTTATTTATACTAATTCCTTTGTTCCAGGGCACCTTCTCTCTCATAGTCGAAGCGTGGCACGACACGAACGATACATCAAGATCAGATGGTAAGTAAATACAGATCACAGAAAACATTGAAATTTGTAAAATTCATAACACGTACGTCACGACTGCCCATATTCAGGTTTCACTGTAATTCTGGGTGTTTATCGTGCATTTAACGGACAGTATGTATATTCGAATGGTTATATTATCATATCGTGGAAGACAAAAATGTTCCCATGGAGTGGGCGATTGGTGTTCGAGGCACGCGGCGCGCGTGAGCTGCCTCCCAATGGACGACGTATTCTAATAAACTCAGCCTTCTGTAGGACGAAAATTTAGTAGAAATGTCCTAATGTATTCCGGTGGACTGACCGACAGACCAAAATATTCTCTAGAGAACGACGACATTGAAGTGCACCTGCTCTAACTTATCTTAAAACTAAAGTGATGTAATAAATGATAGTAAAGATAGTAACATTCTTAATAACAGGGTTTCTAAACGACCAAAATCGACTGCATGCGACATGGCGTGACTCGGCGTGATACGATAAACACAACATCATAATTGGCTAAAAATGTTAAATAAAACAAACGAAATTTCTTTTTTAAATCCAAAATACCGGACGCGAAAAGTGCAACGCCCATTTCTTAATTAGTTTTTCACAACGCTGCACTCTGACCGACATAATTACTACTCCTGACCGAGTAAAAATGCTCCGGGTGATTTACTTTGTCGATTTAGAGATACGAGGAGGTGTACCGAAGCAGGTTTACCGAAAATCATTAGTGTTCGAAGTGGATAGCTTAAGAGGATGGGTATATTTTTAATACGGCGCGGGAGCGATGGGCGGCGCCGGTCCACTACCGAGAAATGTTACCAACAGAAATCTAATCAAGCATAATAACAGGTTATACGTAGTTGCGCACTCCTACTGATACTCACTAATTAAATCTAACATTTTTCTATTCCCAAATTTAATAGGATGAAACCGTTGCACGTATTTCATGCACAGAATCAAATCGATCATAGATAAACAAGACGCTTGGAGACATAATAGGATTCTAGCATGGACAAATAAATTACAATAGATCTTTGTGATTTTCATTTTCGTTCACCGAAATCTATTGTCCGCCCGAGGCGCGGGCCGCACCTGGATCTTAACGGCCATTCATTGTTTACCCGACGCCAAAACCCCGAGGAAGTCGACTCACGTTTACACTTCATCTTTCGTCGTATGGCTTGATATAGTAAAAAATGGAGGAAGACAGTCCGGAAGGCTCATGATATAACGCGTGTGCGCCGGGAAGCGCTGACAGATGCTAGCCACATCCCCGATAATAGGGCATAAGTGCTTTGTCTTACGTGTTCACAAATAATTGTTATGCCTCAGTTTACACTTTGTATCGGGTAAACGAGAATAAGAGCGTGTGAAAAGAGACAGCATTGATAACAGATTCGTGGAGGCAATTACTCGTCTGCGCCGCTAAGCCCGAGGGGCGCTACCGATCCCGCCATTACAGTTATGTATCATCTTGTTATCCGCTGCATTGATTAAGAACCGGTTTGGAGTTAACTTTCGGACACAAAGCGGACATAATGTCAAGTCATCGTTAGAATGTGCAAAACAACTCGAGTCGAGTGTCAAATTGTCCGAGAGCTTCAAACTTTCAAAAGCTTGAAGATTGTTTATCCAGTCCAAGATGTGACGGCGAGCGCGCCACTCAAATTGAAATACACGTCGGGTTAGAAGTGGACAGTTTTATAAACAAAAGGAGTGCGTGGTGTGTACACAGTCCATTGATGAGATGTCGTTTCCCACAGCCGAGGTTCGACCGGTTTGTCTCCAAACGAGAATCGTGTAATTATTCGACCATAGACACCGAGTCCATGGATTCCGTTTTTGTGCAGTTGCACGTGCAATTAGTCGAACCAGATCCGCTACTTGTTCCTATAATGAATGAGCATCCGGTCCATCATATTCAACGGAAGCTCGCGTGATCCTTCTCAAAATCGCTTTAAACATCCCAAATCGTCGGCGTCCGATATCGAACGAATTATCTGTTATTTCGCTTTCTTTTTGTTTCTTTATTGATAAATCCGCTCCGAGTTTATTTGTGTGACCTCTGAGGTCCGTAATTACACGGTGCGAGCGCTGCGGCACGTAGTCCTTCTTTAAATGTGGTATTTATTTGTAAATTGACGCAGCATTAATAGGCTTTATTGGGTACTCCTTCGTTTAATTTGGATAATTTCGTATGATGAGAGCAATTTGGTATTTTCGTCTATAACGATTACGTTCAGGAATTCAATACAATTCAATGGTTAATGTATTTCTTAATTACAAATACTTCGATAGTGAACAAAACTTGAACAAAACTGATACCAGCCCTAGCGCACCTGATTCAAGCGCACGGTTGCCATAATTCTCCAGCGTATTGGAGCTAAATTGCACGCCGCAACTCCTTTCCCACACATCATATTTCTAATTCCCTACCATCTTAATAGCACTTGGTAAAATATTACTTTGAATTTCGCTTCTTTTATCATCAATGTAAAAGGTTTTTTTCATTCTATTATATTATACGAATAGAACTATTCGTATAAAATTTATCGATATTTATTATATTTTGTTTGGGCAAGCTCTTAAGTGTAGGTACACGTTTATCGTGTAGATTTATTGCACAGATACCGATCGGCATAAGCTCACGTTGAATGGTACTCTATGTGGTATTCCGGCTTCGGTTTATTCGTCAGCATCACAGATTATCTGGAATGATGTAAATAGTTAAATCAATTGCAATGTTATCAGAGCTTGAGTAACTAAACAGGAAACTTCGTAACGCTATTTTAAACTTTATAAATACAGATTGAAGATAAGTGGCGACTTATTGATACTATTTATCGATGACACCACACAATACGAGGGCCAATATCGAATACCATACGCCACGAAATTAGTCGATCGATCGCTCCATACCTTTTAATTTCGTTTCGCGTCTGGTTTAATTTTATCTGCTGTCGGGATTACCAGCTTAGGAATGTAACGTCGGGCGTAGCAAAACGAGAAAAAAGTGGGCATACACGAGAAATAAATAAAATAACAGGTCGACGATGGTTCCCCAGCGTCCCTTTTGATGAATGGTGTCGCTGATTTATTAAACGTTATGTAAGGATTGATTTAATATTAAATAGGACTTGATCAATTATACGGAACCGAAACAGTGAATCATGCACCAAACAATGAGATCTCACGTTCCGATGCGGGCGTCAAATCAGTTACAGGTCAATTTGCCACATTCCCACGGTGATAAACGAATCTCTTTTTTTTCTCTAATCGAATTAATCCTTACGAGATTTAGATCTTCCAATCTTACATTGTGTGTTCCTGTTTCAGATACGCTCATTGCGCGCATGACGAAGCAGAGTATAGCTGATGTTGGCGGCCCGTGGAATGAGGAGGAACAGAGGTGGGGTGGATCGGGTGGTGCCCATTTGAGGCTGTCCTACCGAGTGACCTGCGCTGCCCATTACTATGGCCCTGGCTGTGAAGTCCTCTGCAGGCCGAGGGATGATGCTTTTGGGCATTACACCTGCTCGCCGGCTGGAGGAATCGTTTGCAGGCCTGGCTGGACTGGAGATTATTGTTCTAAACGTAAGTATTTAATAAGACTTATTTTAGCTCTCAATTTTAGGAATCTCTTTAGCCTTCAATTTTAAGACTCATTTTAGCCTCCCATCTAAGGACCCGCTTAGATCCCAATTTAAGAACTCATTTAGCCCCCATTTTGGACTAATTTCCCCATCTTAGGATACGTTTAGCACCCATAGCTTTGGGCCCCTGTGTAAATCGCAACGAGAATTTTGATGAGTGTTTTTAAATGTCCCAATTCGCTCTTCCTCATTATCCGGCACGGTGTCAAAAGCGAAACATCCTTTCATAAACTCAATTTAAACGGATGACCTTTTTGATGCCAACAAATGCTTTCTAGCCTCCATAGTCGTGAGTCATCGAGGTCAAGGGAACCGCCTCCCATACCTTAGGAACTGAAATATTAAATGACGAGGATCCTAAGTCAATATATTCTAATATTTGCTCTTTCTGGATGTTTTCGGTTTAATTTTATTTTTTGTTCGGTTCAATAACCGATTTTTTTCTATTAATCTTTTTTTTATGACTTATTGTTCTGTGCGACGAAATTTCACATGTAATTTATCATACTAATGAGGTTTAAGAGGTCATTGCTTTAATGTTTCCTTTACATCTCATAATGGGTCATAAATTTATGTTACCATGGAATAATTAAAAGCCAAAATTAAACATGATCTCGTCTTTCGTCATGGTCTATAACTGTTGTATAATTTTTCGATTTACCAACCAAATGCTCTAAATATGTCAAGTCATTATATTTTACTTGAATCATTATGAAGTTATTTTATACGTTGTTATGTGAAAATGTGAAGAATTTATTTCCCTGGCAATGTTTGGACAATCGTGGATTAAAAGCTTCGAATCAATAAAAATATTAGTGCCGTTGTCACCTTACAGCGTGCGACCGCCCGTGTGGTATGTTTGACTTTGGTACCGCTGGATTTGTAAACAAAAGCAAGGAAGAATGTCAATTGTCAACCTATCATTAGCGACGTCTGTCAATGTCCGGCCGGTTTTTATTATCGTACGGTTTTGTAAAATAAAAATTCTACAATCGACAACATAATTCTAAACACTAGATAGCCTGTCCGCATTTCCGCGGACTGGGTTTTGCAATTTTAATGAATCGCGTTACACGGCGGATGAGTGACAACAAAAAAGTCTAAGCCTCACGTCACCGCGCTCTGACGTATGCAGCACAGCGTCTTGTGTTGTAAAACAAAGCGGTGCGTCTCAAGATGCATTGTGCCGGGCGGATGTCGCGGCAATCCCGACCGCCCCACCTGCCGCCGCGTTCCCACACTCCGGCGCCGCAAAAAAACATGCGCGACAGAGACGGCGCTCACCGCTAACGTAGAGCGCCCTCTCGCTCGCGCTAGGGCTGCCCCCTACCCACCCGGTAACGCCACGGGATAACCGCGAAATCATAATTTTCCGGTAAAAGTAAACAGTTGCGGTCGATGTGCACACTGCGATCGAGATATTTTCTCTTGGAAAGCGTGAGAGTGTATTTTTTCGTAGATATAGTGCGGCGGAATTCGTTCGATATCAAATCTCGGCAGCCCTACCCGGCGCATCGGCGATTACGAAAATGTAAAAGCGAGAGAAGCGGCCATAATGAAATGAAAACAACGCTACGTTCGCGCACGCACACACCGGCGACATGAGCGCGAACCGGGTCAAAAACACCTTTAAACGAGAAATGAGCACCAATCGAAATAAACTCTCGTACTTGACCGTGTCATGGAACTTGCTTCACATCTGCCGAACGGTATCTCGCCTTCTGGGAAAGCTTAACAATCCCGAAAACTTATTTGCATGTCCCGCTGGTATTATCTCGCGGGCAGCTCCTCTTAATGATAGGGTAAACATCGCGAGAGAACCCTTTACGTCTGCTTAATTTCGCCTAATTGTGAACGAGCAAGGTTCTCACGAATATTATCTCGAATCGCGAATCCCACGCACGCCTAATTTCCGTTCGGAATAGACCCAGATGTCGGAACTGTTTGCCCTACCCCGAACACGTGCAGTGCTTTTACCTGACATTGTGACACCATCTTACCTCGCGCAGTGCGGCATCCGCTTAACATTGGTAATCGATACTGTTCAGTAACTATAATTGATGGGTTCGGACGGGGCGTATGAAACCGCCCCGTAATAGTCGCTTCCCCACTCAAACGAATGCTTCTGAAGTGTAACTTTTACGACTATCGGCCTACCGTTCGGGCCGGAGATAAGTTTCGAGTGCACAAAGTGGTTAGTGTAATGAGCAATGAGGCCAGCACTTGAAACCTTTGATGAGCTTTTGTTGTGCCGACAAGTGGCGCCTTAATTCTTTCCATATGAATCTTTGAGAGTTCTCAAAATATCCGGAAGACGTGAATCGATTTCTCCAATCCACCTGGGGTACGTTTAATAATGTTGAAATCGGATTATTCTTCAATTTCATTTAGAACCACCCTATCGCAGCCGTAATGCAGGGCTTCCAATTTACCGGAGTTTTCGTAAGCCGATTTGCAAGCATTTCCACTAAGTTTCGGGGGCTTTGTGTAGCCCGGTTGAATTTAAACCTACATTAAAGTCTACGGAGCGCTGCGCAGACTAATCTCCTTTATCAGCTAGCTGAGCTCAAATCCCGAGATTTATCTGCGCTTCCTCGTTTAATTTCGAACTGTGAAGCGTTTATTTGCATGGTAGGTAAATGTATGTATAAAATGGCGTCTTAGTATTTTTCTAGCGAGTTAGGGGACTAGTAACGGTCGAGTGACGGTTAGACTCCCCGCGCTATCTGCCCCCTTTGTATTCGCTCCGATAACTTGCCCATGCGCACCCGACCGATGCGACGCCGCTCCGCACTTCTCATTTCAAAACAATATTTTTTCCATGTACACCTTACTATGACTCGATAAGTCTCTAAATTGAACTTACACACGACTACTTCGCCAGCAATGTAACGAGCGCGTAGCTTTTCTTTCTTATTTCATACGTCGAGTACATTTAGGCTGACTGGTATACCACGTAAATCGGAATTAACGATGCGCACATGTTACGCCAGTTCTTCACTTTCTAGTATAACCCTAATAGTTTTAGGTATTATGAAACGGTGTTATTTACATAACTAGTTGTAAATTAATTATTGAAACAGTACAAGTGGTTTAGGCCGTAAAATTTGTAAAGGATCTCTGAGCAGTCGTGGCTCGAGATAAATGATCTGCGCGTGACCTCGCCCTCAGCCGGGACGCTAACGAACCTCTCTCTTTGTTAACTTGTCCTTTGCGATACTCCTTAGATTCCAAAGTTAATATGTGCTGCGTAGAGTTATCGACTTTTGCCTCACTACGTCATTGTAAGCTTTGTCTTTGTATACGCTAACGAACCCATTCCTTTTGTTCCAGCGCGGTGCCTGCCCGGCTGCGACGCAGAACACGGCCACTGCCTCAAGCCCGACGAATGCATGTGAGTATCCACTTCGCACCTTTGTGCTAAACGCTCGACCCTCTCGTCCCTAAATCATTCATCCTCATTGTTCCGAACGAAGAAAGGCGTTTTAGTCGCTTGTTATCACGTTGTATACTTTACTGAAGTACTTTTTGTTCATTTCAGATGTCATTCGGGCTGGGTGGGCGAGCTGTGCGACCAGTGCGAGCGGCATCCCGGCTGCGTGCACGGAACATGCTCCAAACCCTGGGACTGTATTTGCGAGGAGGGCTGGGGCGGACTATTCTGCAACCAAGATCTGAACTACTGCACCAACCACCGCCCCTGTAGAAACGGAGGCATATGCCATAACACCGGCCAAGGGAGCTACACCTGCGTGTGTCCGGACGAGTACACGGGCCCGGATTGCGAAAAGTCCCGACAATCGTGTGCGGTCCTCCCTTGCCTCAACGGTGGTGCGTGTGTGAGCGACGAGGGGGGAGAACTGTCGTGCGCGTGTCCATCGGGATACGACGGGGCACGCTGCGAAACGAGGAGACTGACGTGTATGGACCGACCCTGTCGAAACGGAGGAACCTGCGAACCGCGATCCGCATCCGGATATATCTGCCTGTGTCCCGCGGGATTCACTGGTACCGACTGTGCGGTAGAAGCCGACCCGTGCGCTGCCAACCCGTGTCGTAACGGAGCCACGTGCACGCGCGCCGGTGATGGTTTCCGCTGCGCATGCAAGACGGGCTTCAGAGGAAACAGATGCGAAATAGACATCGACGATTGCGCCGGAATAGTCTGCGAACACGGAGGGACCTGCGTTGACCTGGTCAACGGACAGAGGTGTCAGTGCGCGCCCGGCTTCCTCGGGCCGCGGTGTGAAACCCGAGTCGACTTTTGCTTGGCGAAACCTTGCGCGAACGGCGGGGAATGTCTCGTGCTCGACAACGACTACGAGTGCCGCTGCCGGCCCGGCTTCGCCGGCAAAGACTGCAGCATCGACGTCGACGAATGCGCATCCTCGCCCTGTCGGAACGGAGGTACCTGTAGGGATAGGGTCGACGGTTACCACTGCAACTGCCCGCCGGGCTGGGGAGGGAAGTCTTGCACTGTCTCCTTGGCGGAATACGCTGCGGCGAAACCGGCGGGTGGGCATTTAAGACGGGTGGGAGACGAGACGCCCGAAGAAGAGAGCTTATCAGGGAGACACGTGGCGCTGATAGCTGCGTTGTCAGCCGCGGTGCCGGCCGCCGCGCTCGCCGCAGCTGTCGCGGTCGCCTGCATTCGAAGACGAAGAAAACGCGCCCAAAATGCTGCCGATGCGGAAGCGAGGGCCCAAAATGCTGCCAACGCGGGGGGTGGCGGCCGAGTCATCAGGAACACGTGGGGCAAGTGTGAGGGCCCCGTGCCCGAGTGCCAGAACGCGCACAACGCGGCGGCCGAGGAGTGTAAGAGAAAAACACTTAACACGGAGAGCGCCGCGCGGCTGCTGGCGGCGCTAGACCCGCGACTCTCGCGGCTGTCCGCAGACTCGGCGTATTGCGCCAACAGGTCAGTATTCAATACTAAGATCCTATACTCGTTTAAATTTCAAATATTTAAATCAAGTTCTTAACCCCTGACGATAATAATAATATGTTGGGACAACTCACACACGGCCATCTGATCCCCAACTAGGCAGAGCCTGTTCTTATGGTAACCAGACAACTGATATATATATATATATAATATAATATAATATAACTGATATATATATTTCTAAATAAATACAAATTATAGGTAAATTACACCCAGACATTTTACACAAACATTTGTCCTGGGTGGGAATTGAACCCACAACCTGGTTTTGCTAACGACTAGACCAACAGGCCAGTCCGTTATATAAAGTATAAGTTTGACCGCTAAATGTGTTTGTCAGTGGCTAGTTTATTTGAAAGCACATTTTCTAGCAGTGTTTTTGACATTCATTTTTAAAATTCAATCTAAAACCAATTGAAACTCCTGTCATTTGTACGCAAACTACCGTCACCTAACCGATGTGTATTTTGTTGCAGCGATACGTCGCTAGTGAAGCGGGCGCTGGAGGGCGGGGGGGTGTACGTCCTGGACGACCACTGCTTGCCGCCGACGTTCGCGACGCAAGTGTAGTGCAGTGACGTGGACTATTATTTATTCACAACGGACGCTTGTGCGATCAAGGCTGTGCGCCGCGTGTATATATAGCGTAATGTAAAGTGACACCCTGTATAGACGGCTATTGTAAGTTCGGATATATTTATTTGAGATAACGTTTCGTACGCCGCTGTAAATATTGAGGCGTTTTGACCCTGTATCGGCAAGCGTCGCCACGACACTGATTCCGATTGGTCGGTTGATTGGATCCAAAAATTAACTTGTGCCGAAGGATCAAATATTTATGGGTTGTGTGTTAGAGCGAGGACCGCGCTTGCCGTAGGGTAAAAGTGGATCTGTCCACTGTCTGCGATCTCTGTAGGTAACTGTGAACCGCGGTCCGCTCGCTTCGGTCCGGCGCGTGGACCTCGCGCCAGAGGGACGATACTGGAACCAAATCATTTGCCTTATTAAATTCAACTTCACAAATTTTCACATTCTCGAAGTTTTGTTGTAATCGATATAAATCCTGATATTCCGGCAACTCTGTATCGATTCTGTGACGTTCACGTCCCGCTTCTTTTAGACTCGCACCAGTATAGAAACCAAACCGTGCGTTAAGTTTAGACTAATGTAGCGCCGATGCGCGGTCTATTTGACGTTGATTTATTTTGTGATTGACTAATTATGGTCATTGTTCCTATGGTTATGATTGTTAATACAAAAATCTTGTTACGGTTTTTATGAAAATCGACATAGATTTTTCCCCCACTTTCCAATTGGTATAGGAATATAGCGAGCGCCATCTCTGATCCCTCCACAGTAATGTGCAGGGGGCAGAAATTGCGGTCGCACCCAAAAGCACAACGCACGAAATTAGTCCATAGGTTTAATATCTGAGTACTTATAAGAAACAAAATGTCGAAACCTAAGTCATTGTGTATAAAAAGAACTATTAAGTTTTAGTGGTAAGTGTATTCTCCATTACTTCGTAAGAGTACTGTGACAATATCGTCATCAGGCGACATAAGACACGAGCTGGTTGTTTTAACTTATTTATTTTAATTGATGCAGCGACTGTTGTTTATAGATCGTCTCACGGCGCGTCTCACCCGAGGGGGACGTCTCACCCGAGGGGGGGCGTCTCAATCGAGGGGGGCGCGGTGTCAGACGATCGCCCGTCAAATGATTTATGTTAAATTGCCGTTTACGAGACACATGTAGATATTAGTTAGGTCGGTCTCTTATGTCGCCTGTTCGACACCTAGGATAATTTAAAGGTTTAATCGACAAAATTGTAAAATTTATATCAAACTATTAATAGACTGATCGAAATGATGTTCTTTTGTTTAATTTTGTAAGATGACAAATTGTAATATTAAATTATGTGAATTGTGAATACCGAAGCCGATGTCATATTGTACTTAATGTTGAATGTGGTCTTTCATTTTTCTTTTTGAGATATAATTTTAATGATATACCCATAAAGATTATTTTCTGGACCAATAAAATGACAGTATTTTTATTTATTTATTAATGAATCCGCTACAATTTCTATGGTGAATTATAATTATTAAAATCATTGATTATTTTTATAAAATGTACAATTGACTGAAGGAAGCTTCTCGATTGTTCTGTATTTTCGACTTTTATTAGAAATCATGAATGCATTTATTAGGTGTGAGTATACTGAAAGACGAAAAAATCATTCCATTTCTAATAAGTAACTTTATCTTAGGAAATTTGTTTTTTTTTTTCGATATTTTTCTATGTATTTTATTTTGCATGCGAAACAAGTCATTTATTTTCTATTCTTATATAATTATAATGTAGATAAAGTACAATAATTTATTCTCGTCGTTTACTTTGAGTATATTCACATTTTAGATTCAAAAGAAAAATGAAAGCGTTCCGTAGGAGTAACAAATAATTCCATAGAGTATCCTATCTGAATAAAAGTCATTGTATTTGGTAAAGCGGTGATATATTTGCCAGCGTGTATGACGAATGTGTATTATTATGTGCAGTGATGCAGCGATAAATAAAATGTTAATAAACAATTGTTTACAAAAGATTAAAAAAGGATTTTATTTTCAAACACAGATTCACTCCGAATAATATTAAGGAAATCCAGTGCTGACTCACCCTATACCAGTAGCGTTAATACTTGCAAAGAGATTTAAAATATGACGATATAGACAACGCATAAAACGAACTCGTTCATTCATAAGCGAAGATCAAATTAAAATTTCTACTTTAATTACACACTATAATTTATTACAAATAAAACTATATAGTCTTCTTGATGTGTAAAGTTGAATGAGTCTTCTTATGTAATGAGTCTACCTGAGACCTATAATCATACTACAGACTACACCAGTAAGCCAGCCTTAGGCGACAACCGCAAATGGCTTGTGAACACGACAATAACAAAAACTGACCAAGTGCTAGTCGGACTCTCGCACGAAGGGTTCCGTACCATTACATAATATACAACATTAGACACTTTAACAAAAAATAAGGTTTAAGTTTATGGAATTTTTTTTTTTTATATATTTGAGTTGATTGCATGAAAGGTAAATTGCGGTTTACGATTTATGACGTATAAAAAAAACTACTTACTAGATCTTGTTCAAACCAATTTTCGGTGGAAGTTTGCATGGTAATTAATGTACATCATATATTTTTTTTAGTTTTATCATTCTCTTATTTTAGAAGTTTCAAGGGGGGGGGGGGACACACATTTTTCCACTTAGGAAATGTCTCTCGCGCAAACTATTCAGTTTAGAATAAAATGGTATTAGAAACCTCAATATCATTTTTGAAGACCTATCCATAGATACCCCACACGGATGGGTTTGATGAATTTTTTTTTTTAATTTTAGTTCTAAAGTATGGGGACCCCCAAAATTTATTGTTTTTTTTTCTACTTTTGTGTCAAAATCTTAATGCGGTTCACAGAATACATCTACCTACCAAGTTTCAACAGTATAGCTCTTATGGTTTCGGAAGAAAGTGGCTGTGACATACAGACAGACAGACAGACATGACGAATCTATAAGGGTTCCGTTTTTTGCCATTTGGCTACGGAATCCTAAAAACATTATAACCAATTTATAACTTCAGACAATATGACTAAGTTTAAAACTATAGTAGTTTTATAATAGAAAAAAATCTGCCGTATTGACAGTAGGTAATGAAAGCCCAAGTGTTATGCGCATTCATCTTTTTGTTTTTCTCTTGTTTTAATTGATTGCTCACATCATTTCATTTAAATGAATTTGTCAATGGCCTAGTGTACATAGGACACGCTGATAAAATTAAGGCAGACAGACTTATTTATTTTTATTTTACGCCGGAAATGTTCTTAGGCATCCCGCGGGGGAGTGGGGATGCAGAACTCGCTGAGCCCGAAAGATGGTAAGGTGGACCCACTAAAACCCGGCGATTGCCACCAATACCGCCTTAGGTGAGGTGCCCAAGAGACCGACGCCAATTTTTTCACTCATATTTTTTTTATTTTAAACTCTGTTGAAAATAAAAAATATGAATGAAAAAATTATTACGATACGTCGCGTAGTTTCCAAGATATTTAATTTCAACATAAGCGCGCGATTCCACCAGGCCGGCGCGGCGCACAGTGGGCTGAATTTCGACTTTCCTAGACATTTTCATTTAATTTTTTAAGCATGGTTTTTTTTGCTTGGATGTGCTGTGGAAGGCTTAGTATATTATTAAAAACTTAAACATTGCTGAATATGAGTGCAAATGGCTGACGTAGATTTTTTTTGTAAAAATTTGTATGGAGATAACATCAAAATTGGCGATAACTCGGCTATCGCATGATTGCCCCTTATTTCCTCGTAGGGGATTTTTCTATGATTTATTTAAGAATTTTTACCATACTTCATAAGTCGGGCACTAATGCGATTTTTTTTTAAAAATCATTAAAATTTTAAAACTTATTCCTTTTTTTGCACATCCAAGCAAAAAAACCATGCTTAAAAATTTAAATGAAAATGTCTATGAAAGCCGAATTTCAGCCCACTGTGCGGCGCGGCGCTCGATGCGGTGACGTCACAACACATCGCAACACTCGCTCAGTCTACTCGCGCAGTCCGGTAACGCCGCGCTGCGTCGCCCGTACCTTTTACTATTAAAGTTTAAAAATGTCTAGAAAATCATGTGTTGTGCCAAAATGTACAAATACAACCACCAAGACACCTGAAAAGTTGTTTTTTCACGTTCCAAAGGATGTTCATATGCGAAAGAAATGGATAAAAGCTATGAAGAGGTTGAATTCATGTGGAGCTAATAGTACAGTTTATTGTTGTGAAGATCATTTTAATGTATGTCTATAGTTATTTTACTTTACTTAGCAGTTTTTGTTTATGGGCCGTCCATAAATTACGTCACACGTTAAGGGGGGGGGGGGGTCAGACGAAGTGTGGGAGGGCTCCCAGATTTTGTGACGTCACATAAGACTAGGTACTGTGAACTAATTAAAAAACGAAAGTAAAAAACAATTTAAACCATAAATAAACTAATTTCGGAACAGCTGTTTTGATTTATCAATTTATTTATGTAAAAATTGCAAAATATGTGACGTCACGTATTGGAGGGGGGGGGGGGTCTTATAAAGGTTATCTGTGACAAGGACGGGGGGGGGGGGGCTCCAAATATCATGAAATTCGTGTGTCGTAATTTATGGATGGCCCCTTATGCATATAAACCTATTATCAGGGCATCGGGTTTAGAATCCGTGCAGCTATATAATCAATTCGCAGGAATTTAATAACAAAGTTGGTGTTAATAGTTCGAGCTTTGACCCTTTTTTCTTTTGCGCCGGTAAATGCTCTTGTTAAAATGGTTTTTAATTTTTATACATATTCGTTCTTTTTTTTTGGAATTAGTGATATATTGAACAAATTGTAACATCGTTTTGCCATAACATAAAGGATCACACTCGGATCCGATTTGTTAACAAAAAATATTTTTGATTTTTTGTAGATACGTTCATCTGGTTCATAAACCGCGAAAAATCATAATAGATTATTAAGATTTTTTAAAATTTTCAGATTGAATCTGATATGGAGAACTATATGAAATATAAGCTGGTTGGAGGAAGACTTAAACTTAAAACGGGAACAGTTCCTCACAAATTTCAATGTCAACAGGAAAAGGTAGATATACCCGAACGATCTGCAGTACAAAAACGGAATAAAAACAAATATTTTAAGAAACTCTTAAGCAAAGACGCAAAACCGATTACTTCGACCTCAGAGACAACCAAAAAACCAGAAGAGGTATTTGTTACTTGCTGTGAAGACGAAATAGTAATAGAAGATCCACCTAGCTTTCAAAATAGTGACCAGTGTCTGAAAATATTAAAGAAAACTAAAGGAGTTCAAGTAAAGCCGAGAGATAAATGTGTTCATAAATCAACCATGACTGATAAAAATTATTTTAAGAAAGAGAGGAAATATCGTGTCCAGAATCCAGTGTCAACTCGTAGTATGACTGACACATCTTCTAGTAGACAGTAGGAGGTTCACAGTTTGCCTGTTTTTCCTTTACCACAGCGTAAGGAACGACAGTGGGATAACGCGTTTGAAGTCACGCTTTTGTTTAGGTGTTCGTCATTCCTGCAGGGTTGTCACAATATCTACATATATTTTATATCATCCGTTCTATACTTGTTTATTCGTAATACATGTGTATGGAGCAGGCCTACGTGCAGCAGTGGACGGATATGAGCTGATACTGTTGTGTATATATAGTACCAGTAATAAAATGAAAAAAAATATTGAAGTATACGTAATTTGCTTTTTGAAAGGGCTAGACTTTCGGCCTGATGACCTTTAAGCTCAATCGGAACAGTAGGTGAGCAGATGGCTAACTTAAGAGTTATTCGAAAGGGGGTCGTCCTCCGAGGCCCCAGCGGTGTGCATGTGAACCTAGCACCATGTGTTATACTATTGTTCTGACGATCGATCTGGTTAATGGCTCCACGTCGGCGCACGTAGACTACGCACATCAATTGCAAGAAAAATTTCAATAGCACATTTTCTTACAGAACGAAACTTTTTTTTTTTTTTTTTTTTTGAAATGATCTAAGCTAGTAGACTGAGGTCTGTTCTAACTTCATCTGTCTAATAGGTGAGGCAACGAGGCTCAAACCTTTCTAAGTTTTAGTGTGTTTGGAGGCCCTTATGGGGCCCCCGTCCCGTCATCTAAGAGACGGGGCATCGATGTGAACGCGGGGCTTCTAATTTCCTTCCTGTCGATCACGGGACCGACGGTCGGAAACGAGGTCGTCGCCACCTACGGCGGAGGCGGTGTTGAGTGCGTGTAATGAATGTACTGTTGTGTGTGTACTGTGTATTAAGGCGGGATGCCCTAGGTTGGAGAGGAAAACGATTATTAGCAACCGTGATAGGATCTGGAGGATCGAGGAGGACGTTTCTCGGTCTCCTACGCAGACGATGTGAGTCTGGATCGGGTACATAACTAGCGGCCTGTACGACTAGCGGATTTGCGTGATTATTGGCTCTTTCAAAGAACCTTTCTAATTTGTCTTTAAAATGTTGAGCTACAGAAGGCAGCTCGAGTTCTCTATGAAGGTCCACGTTACGATAGTACCATGGACATCCAGTTGCTGTTCTTAGAAAACGGTTCTGTATTTTTTGTAACGTCTCTATGTGTGAAGGTGCTATGTGCGCAAAGACTTCACTCGCGTAAGCGAATATAGGCAGTATGCAAACTTTGTAAAGTGTCCGCTTATGTCTAAGCGGCAGTTTACTCCGTTTGCAAATCATTGGGTAGAGGCGATGTAGTACGTACAGTGCCTTCTTTTTAATTCTTTTTATATGAGCATGAAATGTCATCCTACTATCGAGGGTAACGCCGAGGTATTTTATCTGATTGACTCGGGGCACCTCGTTTCCGTAGAGGAAGATTTGACCTAAATTCCTACAAGGCCTGTGTGAGGTACTGTTACCTCTCTGAAAGCGAATCACGGCGCTTTTTTCGGGGTTGGCAGAAATCTGCCATTTCCTAAACCAGACGCCTAGTGCGTCGACGGCTTTATGTAGTCGGATCGTTATTAATCTTTGGTTGCGATGAGTCGTATAGAGGACGGTATCGTCGGCAAATAGACCTATATGGATGTTAGGCATTCTGGGGATGTCGCTAGTGTACAGGGTAAAGAGCAGGGGTGCCAAGACTGAGCCCTGGGGTACCCCCGCCCTTATCTGCCGTAATGAGGACATTGTGCCCTCCGATCGATATCTAAAGGTACGATTTGTTAGATATTCTCGTATGATGAGCACGAGTTTGTCCGGCACACGTAGTTGGTAGAGCTTGTAAATCAAGCCGTTATGCCAGACTTTATCAAACGCTTTAGCTATGTCGAAGAACACAGCCCCTGTCACTCTAGCCCTACTGTTGGGTCTATTCAGGCCTGTGAGGATGTGCTCCGTTAGGCGGTGCACCTGGTGTACGCAGGAGTGAGAGTTTCTGAACCCGAACTGTTCGTCGGGGAGCAGTCCGAGCTCATCTACTACTTTTTTGAGTCTGGATAGGAGTATCCTTTCGTATAACTTACCTATCGCTGAGAGTAAGCTAATAGGCCGATAACTAGTCGGTTCATTTCGAGGTTTACCCGGTTTGTGGATACCTACAACTACCGCTTCTTTCCATGAATCTGGAAAGGCGCATCCTGTCAGTAGAGCATTGAAGATGCTCACTAGAAGATAGATTATAGGGGGCGGTAAATATTTGAGGACCCTATTGGTAATCCTGTCCGGACCGGGCGACTTTTTCGCGTGAAGATTTTTAATGATGTCTGTTACTTCCTCTACGTCGGTAGGGGGGACCGGATCGCCCACTGGAGGTAATGCGGCGCGCAAGGCTAGCTCGTTTTCCACAAGGACGTTGTGCGCGGGATCTACAGATTCTACGTTTGGGGAGCATTGGCTCTCCATGGTGTCAGCGAGGCATTCGGCCTTATCGAGATCATCCAGTGCAGGAGGCTGATTCGGACGGTTCAACGGGGGCATATTAGCACTCGTTTCGTTCTTGAGCGCCCTCTCCAGCGACCAGTAGGCCGTATGAGAGGGCGTAAGCTCACTGAGGAATCGGTCCCATCGTTCGTTTTTGTGTTCGGCAATATCGCGCTTTACTTGCTTTTGTAAATCGCGGTATGTACGCCGATTGTCTTCTGTGGGATATCTATGGTATGCGCGACCGGCTCTCGGCTATGGTAGAACGAAACTTGACAAACGTTCGTAGCCTCTCCGTGCGCCGAGCCCGTATTGTGTGCTCATAGATCTGTATTTTTGCCAGTGTCAAATATTCTGTAAAATTATCACTTAACTACACAAACTTTTTTTTTCGGATGAAGTAGGCTGGAAACCATACATTGTGGCCAAAGAAAAGCTGTCTGCACAGCTCTAGTGATAAAACATGAAAATATTTAGAGGTTTTACTATATTATAACTATTATTTATAATTAATGGGAATAATGAAAACAAAGACCAGTCCAGTTTAATAATAATTTTTATTTGGTGCCTTAATACAGTATTTACAAAAAATACCTTAACCTATTCAATAATAGTATGTGTCAATTCATTAATACCTATAACGTCCTTATCCAAAATACATCTCGTGTATTATTACTAATACATTTCTTCAATTCACAAAAAAGTAATGCGGCGAGTATATGAAATACACAATGTATTATGTTAAAAAAAAGAACTTGCAAGACAAAAATAATATAAATTATGAATGAATTAGTTTCATCGTGCGTTATCCATAGGCGACTGATATATTCAAATATTTTAGTGTTCACGAGATCATACAATTACAATATTACCGAAAACACATCACACGACACTTAGATACTACCTTAGCATTATTAATAGTTGTCTTACATAGAATTAAATTTTTAAGTTATAACCTAGCGGTTTTGTACTCCTAGCCTATCATGTTATAGACTCGAATTTCTTATCAAAAGGATGCACTTTAAAATTAACTTTTATATCTTCTGTATACAGTCGGATCGCTTAAGAGTACGGTCAATTATCTCGGCGACACGAACTCTGGGCTTTGTAAAAACTTATTTAACCTGAGAACCTAAAAAAGTGAGTTTTTTGCATTGCAAGTTGTATTCATGTAGCCAAGATAATTCGACCGTATTCTTTTCTCATTACGCAACGTGTACCATGTCAACGTGATGTGTATTCGCCACAGACTTACAACAAACACTACAGCTAGTACTATAAGTCGCGCTCGCTCACTCCCCGCTGCGCGGCGAGCGGTCTGCGTCGCGCTCGGGCCCGTCGCCGTTCTGGCGCGGAGAGCGCGAGCGTGAGCGGTCGCGAGAACGGGAGCGGTCGCGGGAGCCGGAGCGATCGCGGGACGCGGAGCGGGAGCGGGGTGAGCGTGAGCGGGACTTGCTCTCCTGACGACCCTCGTCGCGTTTCGGTGACGCCGCCTCCTTACTGCGCGAGCGAGACCTCTCCCTGTTGATTGGAAATTAAACATTGATTATAATTTATATGTACCACTTTTGCATCTCGTACTACTGTAAGCCGCGTCATGTAAAATAATGTTATGACGATACTACATTACTACTACAACCTGCTGACATTTATTTTATTGTATATTGTTATTGTAGTTTCCCTCCGAAACATAGCAAAGCTTTTTACTGAAGTAATCTATACAGATAAATAAAATTGAGTGTTTGTTTGTAATATTAAAATTTGTCTGTCTGTTTCTTCCGGCTAATCTCTGAAACGGCTGGGCCGATATTGACGGGACTTCCACTGACAGATAGCTGATGTATAAAGGAGTAACTTAGGCTACAAAAATAGTCATCATCAATCCGGGTACGGCTGTAAATCTAAGTTAACGCGGGCGAAGCCGCGGGCAACAGCTAGTAATATAATATAGATACCATTGCAGAGTGCGTCACAAATTGCAACTCTTGGATTAAAAAGTAGATTGTATAACATAAACTAGTGGCCATCTCGTCAAATGTTAGTCCATCCATCTGTTGCGACTCAACATTTGGTATATTAGTGGCAATTGAGATACTCTAACTAGTATATTCTTTTATCTTCATCAGATGGTCTATTCAGTTTTGATACCATTTATTTAATTCCCTTTAAAACGTATCCAAAACAATAAAATATTACATTGCTTGATTTAAAAGCTTCTTTAATTTAAACTTAATAAGCAACAAAAAAGTTCCTTTAATAGAGAAAATAAAATTTTACAGCCATAATACACATTCTTATCTCTATGACAAGAGCCCCAAATAAATTTTACAATATATTTGTACAAGAAGCAAAAGCAGGAAGGTTACTACCGACTAGCCACAACTCACCTGGTTGTCTTGTTTGTCGCCGATCTGCATGTTGCAGGAAAATATTAATATAATAATAAGTTGTGCTATTAATTAATTTAATAAATTTTGACTTGTATAAAATTTTAATTGCCAATCGGGACAACTCTGACAGTAATGCTGATATAGATTTGAGGTCATAAATCTGTTATAGTAAAATACCAGTAGTAAATTAACTTATTTTTCACATTGTTCAAGTGAACAAAACATTCGTAGTCAATGTCGGAATATCGATTATCGAACCCCGTAAGACAAACGTGAAAAACATGACTATATCTCATTTTTAATTGCATTATCACAAAATAGATACGAACAGAAGGCAATCACATGTGTAACTTTTCATACCTACACTCGGCGATCGCAATAGAGTTGTTAACTTTGGCTTGATTATGCACCAGAAACTATTGTGGTTGCGACACTCCTGTGTCGTGTGATTGTTGAGTTCGTTTAAATTCTTAGCAGAGTGATGCAAAGAATAAGGTTCAACAATAATTTCGTTAGTATCTTTGATTTGCTTTTTCCCCCATTTATGCTCAAAAAAGTTGACAGACTCGTGTCCCAAGCGGGCGGCACTCGCGCCTCGCACTGTTCCCGATGTTCCGCGATATCGTGTCCTTGTACCCTGCTCGAACGCACATTGTATGTAGATTGCCTGTTCTCTCTTCTCTCTGTTCATATCTATTTTGTGGTATTATATAGAAATACATTTTGAAGTAAGTGCAGGTTCTGTACATAATGAGTTACAACCTCATCAGCAAGTGTCAGTGTACATCAAGAGCATCGTTACCTGGAGTCGTCTCGGGGCGCGGACCTCGAGGCGGAGCGCCCGTTGCGCTCGGGCGATTTGCGAGGCGAGCGTTCGCGCGACTGGCGCGCCGCAGACACGCGCTCCGACTTGTGCGACGGTGACCTGGAACGGCTGCGGTCCCTACGCGTCCGACAAACTCATGTCTTTACTACTTCTATGACTACACCTTTGTCAAAGTTTCTATTTAAAGTACCTAATACAGCTATCATATACACAATCTATTATTTAAAAAAATCTAGTTTCCAAATAATATTAATTTTACAATAATGTATAGTGTTATACTCTATTGAAAAGAATTCAATGTTAGAAAGTTTGACAAATTTAAACCAACATATTAAATTACACAATTTAACATACATAGATAGGCGATACATAAAGATTTTGCTTAGCACTAGTTACACCTACCCAAATTAAACTTCGATAGCTTCATGCGTTTTTTAAATGTAGTTTAGCTTTAGTTTTAAAGGAGGGCATGCGGGCATTATTGCTTTCATAATGCAAGTGACATAATAAAAACAAACAGAACTTTTAGGTTTAAATGTTTAGTCTCAGTTTTGCTAAAAGGTCTGTTTGTTTTAATATTGAAGTAACAACTCACTTGGATCTTGACCGAGATCGGGACTTCGCAGCTGGGCTCTTGCTCTTCGGTCGAGACTTGGAGCGCGACCGGCTGCGAGATGCGTGGTTCGACCTGTCGGGACATGTCATGTGATAAACGGAAATACACATCCAACAATGGATATTGGTACTTAAATGTTCTCAGTAACAAGTATATCATTCAAGAACCTTCAGCCCCGAAAGATGGTAAAATGTATAGTATCATCATGGTCAGAACAGAAACAAATAAAAACTACTAAACTTCTAACTGAATGGTGTTTAGAAGATTTACTGTAAAAAACCTCTTCTTGGCAAACATTGATGGACTCATTTCCTAATTTACATAACACCACAAATAAGCTCTTCACACTAAATATCCTAGTAAAGCCACAGATCAGACTTACTTAGACTGAAGTGTTTTGAAGACCTACATCCAGTTGGCCTATACTCTATATCCTGGTATGTGTACGGGGTTATACCTGGAGCGGCGACGCTCGCGTGAGCGGCTTCGACTGCGGCTGGAGGAGGCGGAGCGGGAGCGGCGGCGTGACGAGCGACGGTCCTCCACGAGCCGGACGCGCCGCCCGTTCAGCTCCGTGCCATCCAACTTCTCGATGGCCGCGCGCATGTCCGAATGCGTCGCGAACTCCACCACGCTGCAACACACACCATGTAGTACTTGCTAATGTAAAGTTCTAATCGTCGTCAGTGTTCAAGTAATATGCTCAGATTGAAAGTTAGCATCAAGGTTTTCAGCCCCGAAAGATGGTAAAATGTATAGTATCATCATTTAAAATATTGTGATTATGTACCTAACACCTATATTATTATGACTATTAACTTGTTCATGAGCAATAGTCAATGCCAAAATATCCGCGATTCTGTAGACATCAAGTATGAAATAAGAATAATAAAAAATAAGTATGAAAATATTTAAATCAAAATAAATAATTGTCAAAAATTGTTGAATAGATATATAAATGTATATAGATTCAACAATTAGTGAAGTTAATATTGATCAATCACTATTAATCTAGAAACTTTGATTAGTCATATCCCAATATTTCATTATCCGCATATTATGATTTAACTTACCCTTCATTTCTATGTTGTTTGTGTGCATCTGCATAAGTAACTTCACCAGCTTGACGCATATAATCTTTCAAGTCCTGCAAGCCGATACAATATATTAATACATAATTCAAGTTTTCCAATAATTTCAAGTATCTCTTTTAAAGTCATCCTCAGATTAAAAATTATCATCAAGGTTTTCAGCCCCGAAAGATGGTAAATAAACAATATCATCATGTGAGACTTTAAAAAAGATAAAAAAACCCTAACATTACAACAAACATTTGTGCATAGCTTGAATATGAGGGGCCTGAAGAAAAAAAAAGAAAAAAGTGCCTAATCAGATTTCATAATCATTATGATTGGTTGTCATTTCTTATTTCTTTTCCAAGTACTGGGATTTTTGTCTGTCAGAATTAGTCCATTGTCTTCACTTCTTTGTATCATCATTTCCAATGGATCCATTTTTCCTTTTATCCTATGTGTGTACCATTTTCGTATTATTGATTGTATGTAATGTATCCACCACCTCCATTGCAGTGGTATCGCCATTTTCTTTACCATCATAATTGCAGAAGTATCCTTTTACATTTTATCATGTTTGAAAATCATCACAGGACATATCAATGGATTTCAATTGTTGCTCCATAAAATTTTCATCTCTGCACCATTTCTCTATGTAGGAGTTTGAAGGGGTCCACGTCTCATCACTGTACTCCTTTCTAATAAGCCTTATGTTATCAGCTGCCACTCTATATTTCTTCTCCATCTGTTGTCGCAACTTTATTCTCAGAGTCATAGACTGAACGCTTTGCCCATCACCACAGCAGCATATAAGAAATGAAACCATATAACTAATGATTACGAGAAACTGAATAGGCACCAATGAAAATAATAATTGTAATGATTAAATGAATCCACAACGGTGGCGCGGTATAGTGGTCACCATCGTGAATACAACTTAAATAACAATGTGAGGAATGAATCAAAATGGGATTGCACATAACGAGATCGGCTCCTGTGTGCCCCCTTGGTCCACTTTACCTTAGCGGGGACACGGGCGGCTGGTGGGTCACATGTCCGGCGTCCCACCGGGCGTCAAGGGTCAGGGCGGCCGGCGCAGACCAATACCCTCCTAACATCAGCACTGACCACATCTCTCACGGGCTACATCAGGGAACGAGGGCTCTGGGCACGAAACGCAGCCTTCTGTCGTTATTTAAAAATTATCTATGAGCTTGAACTTTTATACATTTAATTTGTTTTGTATACAAAAATATAAACTGCATTTAATGTAATGAATGTTAATAAACTTTAAGCTATAACAGATAGTAAAATGTAAAAGCTACTTATTGAACTTTAATTTTTAATATTTTTTGCTGCAAGATTGAAAAAAAAATGATTTTGAATTTGATGCCTTTCAGTCGCGTGTAGCATTGTCATCCTTCGTCCGGTCTTGTCACTGATCAATGCACCATCCGGTTGGCTTCTTCCAATACCATTTCATGAGGTTTTCTGCTGCCTTGTCTTCGGTGACTCCATTGTCATATCTACATTGTCCCATCAAGTGCTGTTTGATCCCGTCTCGTTCCATAGAATGGTTCCACTTCTTAATTTCCGTCAGATCCGTAATCTGAATGCTTGCACCCAAAGACCGAGCCCTGGTAGTCCGCCCAACCCTCACAGCTGCACAACCCTGAATGACGGTGATGGGGTGATGATGAGGCGTTGGTGCCGTCAGTTCCTTACCTGCCAGCTAATGCGGCTAGACAGATTTTCGACGATAAGGCGATACTCCGTCCGCGTCGGTGGCCCGTATCTGTAATTGTAGTCACTCTAAACAAAAATTCCTATTTTACGTATTGGTGTTTCATTATAATAAATTTTACTTTAAAGTTATTTATTTTTCTACACTTTTGTTTGTGTAAATTAAGTCTCATTTACTGAATTTACATATTTTATCACACTATGTTTTATAAATATTATATGTTATGGATTAAACTATCAAATTATCAAATCATAAATACCACAAATATGTTTCATTATGTAAATGTGATTTTGGTTTCTTGTGATAACTTTGAAGCAATTCAAATACATAATATAATGAAAACACCAAGTTGAAATAGAAACAGTTGTTTGTAAGTAAACACAATTCTTAAATATCTAGTTTTAGTATTTGTCACAGGAACTAACACAATATGAACAAAGTCCAGCTTAATATTTCTCCTTTTTTATAAGGAAAGTAATTTCTTACACTGGCCACATTCCAGGAAAATCACAGCATAGATGCTGCTGACATTATATTAAAAAAATTATGACAATTTGACCTTTATCAATGAAAACTCAAGAACATTACTTGTTTTCTGTGATTTCATAAAAAACTATCCAAGTACTTTCTTCATGTTCGTGAGACGGCATGGTATATGATTGCAACAATTTGTGTGAGAACAAATAAAACTGATGTTGATACACTATCCCCTGTGCAAATAAAAACGTGTCAAGTATGACAGGCTTATACAGTGTTTTGTCTCTTTCACTCATTTGCAAAATGAAAGAGAAAAAGGCATTTTAAGTATAACAGGTTTATTCGGCTTTTATTTGTATGGGGGTAAGGGCTCATTAATTAATTAGATTATCTAGTCAATGTGTCTGTATTCACTTGCATAAAATTGTAAGTAAGGAATAAGTAATCACGGAATGAATGGTTTGTCACCTTGTTATGTCTGTTTTAGCTTGAACCAGTGCAACAAGTGACGTGTCAAAACATAATCAACTTTTATTATTCAATATTCTTAGACAAGATAAATACATTGATCTGAACCAATGTTATCTTGTCATGTGGCATAAAAAAGTCAATTTGAACTTTGCACAGTTAAATATAATTTTCAATGCAACATTCTCTTCAATGACAGAGTTTCAAAAGGTAGTTTCATAATGTGCTCACAATATGTTAAGTCAATCAATTTTAAAACTGCAAAACCTTTTCATTCCATGACTAAACAGTCAGCGGCAGCAATGTGTGTACATTCTTTGGTATTAAAATTTAAAATTTCTTCTTCTTAACTTAAAAGTAAAATTCTTTACTTTAGTAACTTTACAAGTCTACAGATTATTTACCACTGACACCATTTGAAAAGGTTCATATAAATGTTGATGCAGGTGACTGGGAAACACAGTGCAAGAAGTGTTTTCGGCGTGATTCGTATTGCTAGTTGGTGTGACAAGAGTGATGTTTTGTTGGTGCAAACAGGAACTATCATTAGGTGTAAGGTGTATGTTTTTGGGTTAGTGTTTGTGGTGTGTGTGAATTGTAGTGTTGGTTAGGTAATTGTAATCTGTGCCTCTCCCTTAGTTGGTATGGTCCTAGAATTGTATGCCTCTCGTTTGTTGGTATTGCCCGTGCATTGGTGTGGTCCTTATATTGTGTCTCGTTTTGTAAGTATGGTTGTGTTGTCTTGTCTCGTTTTGTTGGTATGGTCCTTGTCTTGTGTGTGTCTTGTTTAGTTTGTATGTTCCTTGTCTTGTGTGTCTTGTTTTGTTAGTATGGTCATCTTGTGTGCTTTGTGTTGTTGTGGGGGATACAGACGGCGGTGTGGGCTGCGCGCGCTGGCGGGCGTGCGGCGAGGCGCGCGGACGCGTGCGGCGCGGCGGCTCGCGCTCGCGGCTGCGCCAGCGGTCGGAGCCGCGGGGCGTGCCGCGCGCGCGCTCCACCGACACCCTACAACACAAGCGACTCACTCGTATCGCGACCGGCCGCGGTCACGCTCGTAGTAGCGGTCGCGCCGGTAGCGGTCCGCGCTGCGGTCGATGCCCCGCGCCGGCTCCACCACGACCCTGCAGCACACCCGGGCACCGTTAGCGCACCCTTTCACACTCCGACCGTTACATCATAAACCACCACTGTCAAGTGTTCCCAAGCAAGTTTACTTAACACCGATCTCAATGAAAACTATTACAAATTCAGTAAAACTAATTCTACAATTGCACGGCTTTTCCACATCTCAAGTCATTGGGATTCCTCTAATAGAGAACCACGACCAGTGTGAATACTTTCGAATGTATGGATATGATATAATGTTTTATGGCCCTTCTTATTCATTTATATCTCCTCAACATACAACCTTGCATAAAGTGGAGCCGGCTGTCAAAATCAATTATTTAAATACTCGTAAAGAAATTAAACTTAAAAGTAAAAAACTTATTAAACATAAAAGTAGCAAATACATTAAATAAGTTGTGTGAGAAATAGCAAAATAAATTTGTAAGCATAACGTAGATTTCACTTGCCTTTCACCAAGTAGTTCTTTGCCATTTAGTTCATAAACGGCATCATCTGCATCTCTGTAATCTTCAAATTCCTATTGAAAAAAGGATCTATTAAAACCAGACATTAAGACTCAAATTCATTGAAACTATTTTTGAGTATCACTAAATAGTTGTTTTAACAATTTTTGTAACATCTTATGTATGAAGTAGTAGTGGTAGTTTATAAACCTTTTACTTCCTATAAACATGTTTGGCAGTTGGCACATACAGCAACCAAATATTCAAGTACTTGCCACCTAACCACGGGACCAGATTGATGTGGTGTAAAAGAGTCTATAGATATTATTACATTTAGGGCAGATAAACTTGTTTTGTTTATAGGTGAGGTCATCGAGCAAATAACCAGAATAGAGCAGTAAATGTTGATTTTATGAAAACACTTTCCGCCAAATTTGTGCTGCGACGCCGCGCTGGTTCTGCACTTTAATTGGCTAAATGATGGCCATTGATAGATGATTAGCCGACAGGATGTATATACTACATACAGATCACTTGTTGGATGAATTGCTATTACGTCAGTGACAAATCATCAACCTGTTTAGGTTTGTTATGGCTCACATTGCTACTCTATTTGGTTATATGCTCAATTGGTGAGGTAGACCATTTAAGATCAGGTAGCTTGACTGTCAGACAGTAAAAACCGATTATACATATTTTAATTCATACTTACAACAAACCCATATCCATTTTTTATGAGAATATCTCGGATTCTGCCAAATCCTTTGAAGAATTTCTCGAGGTCACGCTCTCTCACGCCAAACGGTAGCCCACCAACATATACTCGTGATCCAACCATGGTTTTTCTGTTCTGTAGAAATGCTTTATAGTTAAAGTTTGTTCTGCAGAAGTGCGACTAAGTGCGTAATAATCGCAGTCTTAGTAAACAAATATACATTTCTGAGTTACATCTGATATTGGAAGACATATACTTACTATTTGCTGTAAAATGTTATTGTATTAATGTTATGTAATTCTAGAAAGTTCACATAGATAATCCTAACATATGGATGTTTAATACAAATGTATTAAATGTAGGTAAATATTATTATTTCAGTAAGTAAAGTTGTAGAATATAAAAATATATAGTACATAATAGTACTGGTAATGTCAATGGGTTAAAGAGATAAAAGTATTTTAGAAATGGCGGCATTTTAGAGCGGTATGCACATATCCCACGCGGTTGATAATGAAGAGATAACCTATTTTTACTTACAAAATATGTTCCTTTAATGTAATTTATTAAATATTACATAAATTTCATGCTATTTTATTTATACAGAAGGAAATAACGTTAAACATTTTAAAACTATCGATCCAGTTACTCATAGCATTTGCCAATATGGCGTTGGTATCGTGGTACGAAATACATTTATTCTTCATATACAATAAAATAAAAATACACTTACATTTATATAATTAATTCGAAATATGTCACTGCAAAGTTGAAAATCTCCTTTTAAAACACAATCTGTATAAGTTTATCTCAATTCTCAACCAAACAACACGTGCGACGCGATCCTGTCTTCAAATCGGAAACGGAAATCTGATGTGTCGAGTGATGACAATTGACAAATGACAATTGACATTTGACAACAGATAACAGAGTACTGACTACTGACCAAAGAGTATATAAACACTACGTACTTGCTCTGTGCTACTGACACAAGAAAATATTTATTTATTTATTTATTTATAATATAGACTAAAGAGCATTACATAGCGACTTTTAGATTTTTTTTGATGTTGATTCCATTCTAACTAAGTACTTACGGATATTTTATTCATAGTGGTACATACTAAAATGTATGATGTGTTAAGAAATTCAATAAAATTAGAATAAAACCCAAAATTGACGCCTGGCGGCATCTTATATAAAGAGAGGCAGGCCAGAAAGGCATAATAATGAAAACCCTCGCTATATTGCAAAAAAATTCGGAACTAATTAATTATACTGTGTTACCGTATAAAAGATACAGTGGCGACACCAACGCAGGGTTTAATTATTTCTGGTCTGGCTATAAATGAAATATAGCGAACATAAAATATTTTATCTTCATTTTCAGCTGCATTTTAGGAGTAAGTTATCTCATTATTTAGGAGAGATATTGAAAAAATCTCCAAAGTACCTACTGGTGTAGATAATTAAAGGGTATGGAATGAATGTTACAATGGGTATGGAATGAATTATGAATGTGTGTGTGTGAATTTCTTGGCGCGTCATTTAAAACTCGCTAACATCACTTGATTTATTTCAAACAACTAGGGTTGCCGCATTCAACACATTCACACGTTGAGCTCGTGTAGTGACTAGTGACTAGTGCCTGTGAATAAGCGCGTGGCGTCAGATCGCAGTACTGAATGCACATTTGATCATGAAAAGTCTCTCCGTCCTTCTCGCGAGCGGTTAAGCTTGTAAGTACTAAAGAGATAGTTGTTGTTTTGCTTATAATACTGTTGTATAACTCGACAGACGTTGTCCTGTACAATTCAAATAGTGGGCCGAATTGTGCATTTATTCTTAGTAGACTGTTTATTTGTTGCTAACTAGTAACTAGCTGCGTAGTTTGATAACTATATATGGGCAGTTGCTTAGCAACTAAAGCTTGGCAAAAAGTCTTATTTTTAAACATACCTACAGGCTACAGTATAGCGAAATTGCATTAGTGTGAGTACTTAGATTGAGCGTGCCAGCTTTAGTTAACCGACGTATACTGTAGCGCTGCCTTTATTTAACCCTTTTTAAGACACTTCTTCATACACAGAAATGTCAAATGGTACCTACTCATTAACTCTAACCTCCATATTTTTTGCATTAATAATTGGGTATAGATAATATAAAAACGAAGACTAACTAACGAATCTATGTTAGAAATCGAACTATGTTAGATGTTATTAAAAACGAATAATGTGTATTTTTATAGGACTGCTTTATTTGTTTTCGCCGTCGGAACTCGTGACGGAGGTTCTTGCCGAGACGCACTCCTATGTCTCGGATAAAAGGTCTTACGCTGGACGGGATTCTGTGGGTTCGCGGGGGAGGGGGGAAGGACCTAGCGCTGCAGCCGTATGGCAATAGCCTACCTGGATTCAGAATGACATGACGCCGCGTTGCGGGACTACTTAGACTAACATATTATAAAAAAGTTACATTACAGCGCCGCGTTAAAAATGATGGCAAAATCATTACCATTGCTATTGTGTAGGCAGTAGGCCCTTTCATCGAGTAGGCGGCCTCGCAGGACACACAAGATCGGACCAAGAACCGATCCCTGCGGACACCGCACCCGACTCGCCACCACTCTACGGACCCACACCGGTTCTCGCAGGCTTCTCGAAGAGATACGCCTCCAACAGCCTCCTTAGATACAGGGGCACTCCGAAGTAATTCAGTGCCTCCCGTATCACACTGTGAGGGAGGCTATTGAAGACGTTCGCGATGTCCAAGGACACCGCGACCACCACCTTCCCTCTGTGTTCCGCCTCACCTGTCACCGCCCCAAGGCGTTTAAGGGCGTCGACGGTCGCACCAGCGTGCTCGGAAACCAAATTGGGACTCAGAGAGTCCCGGTCCCGGGCCCTACTCTCAGGGGTTCAACGAGCCGGGAGGCCACTATTCTCTCAATGCCTTCCCAGCTTCGCTCAGCAGCACCACCGGTCGCACTGCCGAAGCCGAGTCTGGGGTCCGCCCTGCTTTTGGTAGCAGGTAGAGCCGACCCTCCTTTCAGGCCCTCGGTAACAATCCGGACCGCAGGCAGCGTCGAATAGCTCCCGAAGGCTGTCACTGAGGTGCATTTGAGAGATTGCTGAACATAGGCCTCCCCAGTGAACGCCAAGACAGCCGATCCTTTGATCCTCGCATCCAACACGGACTGACTACGGCACGGAGATCGTCTTCCCACCTGTGACCTGGGTAATGTCCGATCCAACACTTCGTCCACCTAAACGTGGCCTCCACTTTTGAACCTTATTGGACCATCGGCCATCCGTTCTCCTGAATGTGTGACCAGCCCAAGCTGCCACTTCAACGAGCTTATTCTTTGCGTGGTATCGGTAACCTTAGTTCTCTGAATATAAATACGCTTCCTGAATGCTGTCCATCCCAATTGATTCCTCGTATCCCCGTATTTTATTTTATTGTAATTTCATTAATTAAAATGAGTGAAATTCGCGTACTTAAACATTAGAAAACAAAAATGTTTACTTGTTATTTTTCGCGCCTAGACTATACGTAATACGTAACAGACAGTAGGTACAGACTCGTGTATATGTTATACTAATACTCATACATTATCTTCGCCATACATATACCTATAATACTCATCTATACTTTATCTTTTTGGCCGGAGTATTGTAAGTTTGTATAAAAAATAACTTCGTGTAACACTTACTTACTTACTTACTCCGCTGGCTCACCAACCCGAAGTAGATCTTGGCCTCCGATATGGATGGCGCCACCGCGCCCCGTCTTGTGCTATCTCCTATCAGTTTACGGCGCCCAGGGTGCGTAGGTCTTTCGTTACTCCGTCCATCCAGCAGTATTTGGGTCGGCCAACTGGTCAGCGGCCGAAGGGTATCCCTCATAGGCCCTTCTCATCGCCCTGTCAGCTGGCATTCTCTCCAGATGTTCTATACCTCGTTTATGTTCGTTTTGAAAGTAAACAAACTTTGATTGCGCATTGCTTAATCGCTTTTAATAAATGACGTAGCAGATAAAATAACATAAAATAATATAAACTTTAAGGAAATTTGGTAATTTTTCTGACACAGGTTGTATAGTATATTGGTCCAACCTTAAGGTATTCTCACAAATGTTTACTTTGATAGTATAAATACAATAACCTTGCTCTCTAATCACATCCTTGCCCTTTTAAGCTCAAACCACATTGGGGCGACTTCAAGGGGGCGCGAGAGGTTTGAACGCTGCAATCTGCATTTTCCAAAACTTCCACTCTGCAGAGTGCCATGCTCAGAAGGCCGCGTTACACCAAGGAGCATGTAAAATATATACTCTGTGCGTTACACGTACTATAATTTGTTAAAGTATATATTAAGTTTTATTGAATTTGAAATTAGTTATAAAACGCTGCTGTCATCTATCGGGCTACTTTCTACGTATTCAACGCCATCTATCGTCCAGGACACCATAACTATACTAAAGATTATTATAAGCCTAAGTATAAGCCTGTCTTGGCAAGAAAGGTTCAAATCAGAACATTATTGCGGAAACCAGCCGTAACTTTTTATAAATTCCACCATGAGCTAGATTAAAAAAACATGCCATCAAACCACACCACAAGAAAGTTAGTTTTATTTAAAACCCAGTTTTATAATCATTATGGCGGTAGACAATATAAACCTCTTCATGTAGACCTTTCTCTGGGAAAGTTTTACTTGTAAGTCGGTACAGTACTGTGTACAGTATAGATACAAATTTAGGTAAAATAAAACAACAAATTACGAAATTTCATTTTTATTTTCATTCCATAAACCAACATGATGTCAAAACTATAATAAGCATCCCATCTTAAAAAAATTAAATGCACTTTAGTAAGTTCCTTTATTAGCTTAGGTTAAACTAAAGTACACAATTATGACACAATATCTAATTAGTTATTTCCAAGTAGAATTCCTTATCAATAAAACACATTCACAATACACAGTGCAATACATTTCACACTATTTGTATACAAAAATTGATGAATGAAAATAATGAAGTGTTTAAGTTTTATTATTTATCTCTGCCAAAAGTTTAAAAAAAAATGTATTTATATTGATTATGTCTGGTGGGAACAATATAAAACTGAAGTTAGCTGAGAGTGACTTCATAAAGTGATGTTTGCTGACTAAAGCGTGACAGCCGACAGGTATGAATGTATGTATGGAACTCGGCAAAACCAACTTCAGTTTGGTCATGTTATCATTATATAGTTTTGTATTTTATATTAGATTATTGTCAATTATTTAAATTAACTTGGCAGTAGTAATTATTTTTAATAAATTAATGTTTTGTGGACAAAAGAATATTTGTTTGGATGGGTTTTATGAAAACCTTAATTATTTGGACAGCTAAGAATTCTCTTAGATATGTATAGGTTTTTGTCAAGTTATAAGTAAATATATGCACCCAATAAAATATTTTTCAATTAAAAAAATGAGTCAATCAATAAATTATCATGAAGATAAAATCTGAATCAATATTTCATAGTTGAAAGAGCAAAATATCTCGCCACTTGATTGAAATTTAATAACGCGTTTCAACTTCAGTCTGTCAATAATATTTTTAAAACATATTTTTATTATAAACTCTGTTTACTGTCAAAATGACATACATAAAATTTCTTCAAGTATCAAGACTTTTACTGTTTTGGATTTAAATAGTAGACAATATAAGTATTATTTATATTGTTTATATATATACATACATATTAATTGTAATACCTATATAGCCATATATTTTGTCAGTCTTTAAATACACACATACTTTCCATTATTATAAGGCCACATTCGTGAAACATTTATTTGAATCAGATATCTATGTATTAGTGAATAACTGTCAAACTAAACAAGACTTATGTTCTATGATCTCTGTCTTATATGAAAACAATTCATAAAAATACCAAAAAAGTTTCAAATATAAAATAATCACTTATAAAGATACGTAGAACATTATTTTTATTGAAATATGACGAAGTTATTCATAGTACAAAGCCTTGTTTAATTCTTATATTAGAATTCTATACATATACAATATGTATATAGGTGGCATGATTCAAGAGATGTAAATATTTTTCTATAAAGCGTATAAACAAATAAATATTATATTACACATACTAATATATTAGTAAATATAATTTAATAGTATAATATTATATTATGTGTTGATTCATTCATACATTCACACATTAAGTAACCTACTTAATAAATTGTACTAAAATAGGCATGCTTGTCATATTGTTAGTAAATTACTAAAATACCTAATTTGAACATCATCTGATACAGATGATTATTTTTGGAACACTTTTGCACTTTATATGAGCAATTAAGTTAACTAATCATGGGGTCACTGACATTCTTCGTTTAAATTTACGGAGTTGTTTTTTTATATCAAAACAAATTCGTTCTCGTATGTGTTTGCCATGTAGACAATCTTGCAGTCTTTATATTTTATTATAAACATTAAAACTAATATATTGAAAAAAAAATGTGTCTGTTAAATAATAGGAAAACTACTATTTGTTTGAAAAATAAATTTTAGTATTTAATTTCTAGGTCAAATTTTAAATTTAAAGCGTCATTAAAAAGACACTGCATGCTTGTTAACATACTTACACATTTAAAGAAAAACGAAATATAATTAAATTATTATTATTCTTATTCAGATTGATATTTTAATTATAAAAGTTATTATCAAAACAAACATCAAAATCTAAAAATAATATAACATAAAAATACCTAGAAATCTAGGTGACGTCACAACCTTTTAAAGAAATATTGTAAAAGGGAAATATAGTTTTCCTACGAATACCGATTTCAAATAATATACTTCAGTACTCTTAATATTGCCGTTGCAATACGTACCATTGTCGATGGTAGTCTCATAGACATAATGGCTTTTGACAGCCATGTTTGATGTTTCCGGCTAATTAAAAAAATATTTCTAGCCACATCGAAACATAGTCGTTTTTATTGCTTCACCTGTTCTCCTCCTACTTTTTCTCTGGCAGTATAATGTATTCTTTGTCCTACAAAATACTCGAACACTCGCACACATATAAGCTTCCGCCATTAATTCAGCACTTTCACGTTCTCTCATATTATTATTATGTTATTTCTGTACTATTTATCTAGATCTCACATGCAAAATAACCAGACTAACTAACCGTCACTTGAAACGATCATGAGTTTTAGTGAGGGCGCCACTGTATTAGCAATCTGTCAACAGACTAAGCATTCGACCACAGATAACTTATTTATTAGTCAACAGACTAAATATTTTTTCTACCACAGATTAATATTATGTATTCACATAGGTCTTCACCAAATTCCCAATTCACATGGGTGGTGGGCCCCTCACGTATCGGAGTTGCGGTGTGAGGGTCTGGGCGAGTGAGTTGAATGCGTCACAGCAGCGAGGCCGCTCTACGATCCAAGCGGCCAGCAACAGCGCCACCAGACAAAGTTGTATGGGGATGGACGAACGCAGCACTCGCCACACCCACCCACCACGTGGGGTGTAGTCGGGATCACCAGATCCGGTCTTACCATTGGCGTGCAGGGCATGCTCGCGGCTGAAAGATTTAAATTACGATATATATTCAAATCCAAATATTATACTACTTATAAACTATATACTACTTATACTACTAACCTACTTATGGTACTACAACTCTGAACGACGAATTCACTTGAGAAAAGCCCAGGCGTATTTTTTATATCATAAGAGGGCAAATAAGCAGTCGAATTTTTAGACTACCGACGCCCATACACCTTGCCTATCATAAGATGGTAAATCCTAATGCCAGTAGCCAATGCCTGGCTTGCCTTTCTTTTCAAAGTACGGAAGAGCCTTTGCCGCAAGAAATAACCATGATACTGGTACTCATGCAAAAGGGTGTGGGGTACTTTGTATATAGTTCTTTTATATAGAATAATAAAAATACTTACGTCATTTCGTTGATTTTTAGGTCAGGTATGCTCTGTTCAACGAGAGCGCGGCACGACTCCTGCAACACCTTCACTTCGTTCTCTGTTTGTTCCATACGCTGGAATTAATATATTTTTATTTTATTGAACTGGGGTTTAGATATTGCTGGCTGCTGACTAACGCTTATTAAGCCTCGTTTGAAACTGTTATTGCATTGTCAAAGCATTAGAGTTGTAATAATAAAATGACGATGGAGTCGAAATTGAAAGATCGATCGATCACTTCGATGGATCACATCGATACACAAAAAAGCTTCTCCAGCAACTTATTTAATGCTTTGAGTGTGAGATTATGAACAGTTTCCTGTCAATATAAGAAGCTCGAAAACGATAAGGCTGCCAATTGTACCTGTTTTCTGTACTGTGTTTATTGTGTCAATTATATAATGTATCTATGTGTGCAATAAAGTTATTTATTATTTTTGTTATTATTACACAGGACGGTGTGTGATGCAGCGGACAGTTCTTCATAAGATTGGTGGGTGAATGGCCATCTTGTTTATTGAAAGACTTCGCCCGCAGTGAACTTAAATATGACGATGATGACGAAAAGGCAGTGTCTAGTGACGTTGAGCCACAAAGCTACCAGATCATCGTAGCAAACACTACAAGGATTCGGTAGCTGCGATGGTCCTGTACGTATAGAGCTGGTAATTATGGTGAGGTAGTGTGATATGTGGTAGTAGTATGAGGCGATAGTTACCTTAGCAATGGTCCGGTGCGCAGGCGAGTTGGGTGCGAGCGCGGCTTGCAGGCGGCGTGCCAGCTCCCGCAACACGCCCAGGCGGCGCGCGCGCCCCGCCCCCTCGCTATCACCGTCCGATATGCCCGAGTCGGATAAAGAGTCACATGTGGAACCACCCTGAGAAACACAGGATAATTTAACAAATTATCATTTAAATAATAATAATAATATCTATGGACGCTTTCACACCACGTCAATCTGGTCCCGTGGTAAGTTCTTGAAGAACTTGTGTTACGGGTACCAGACAATGGAAATATATTTAATAATTTTATATAATACATATATTTAAGATTTTTATTATAATAATACACATCCATGACCCAGGAACACAGAAATTATTTTTCTTCCCTGGCGGGATTTGAACCCGCAACCTCCGGCTTGAGCGCCAACGCGCTTACCACTGAGCCACAGAGGTCGTCGAGCAATAAATTGCAGCAAACGCTATATCGGTCGAGATTTTGGTAAAAATGGAAGGCCTACATTAAACTCGCAAGCTAAGGTCCCGTAAAAAGATTTTTTAAAATTTAATAAACATAATAATTATGTATCAAGGTTATTAATATTTTCAGTATTTTCCTTCCCTTATGCTGAGAGACCAGCTCTATTACAAACTTCACTATGTCAATGGAGTGATCCTTAAGCGTTCCTTTTTGTCACTTTAAGGGGCGGAACTCTAAAAATGAGATCTTCGTGCAAATATAGGTACATTGCCTGTCTAAACCTTCGAAGCAGAACATAGCAAAGCTTGGTTGAAGCAATAGACAAGACGATTGAGGTAACGCGGTGTCGGTATAGTATCTTATGTATCGGTGGCTTCGCACATTATTTATCCGGTCCAACAATAATTCCATAAAGCTGATGATGTGTGTCACGTAACATGCGACATCCTGCGGCGTTCGGCTGAACTAACACAACCAAACCCGATCGAGTTGGACGATAAGTCGATAAAGTGGTCTGACCGAGTTCCGCTAGATGTCGTTATACTCTGAACTGCTTACCGACGGTAAAACAGAACAGCCGGTGAGCCACCATTGGCTGATCACTTCCCTTTTTTACATTAGAATATGAAACATATTGTATGTCGTGCAATCCTTTAATAAAAGTAATTAGTGTTTTAAACACAATCTTTTTACTTGTTACACATCGTACCAATGTGTGCACATTCATAAGTCTAATACAGATTTTTCTTTTGATTTTGCACAATATCCATATCCAAATTTCTATTATCTAATTGATAGGGATATCCTATCCCGATGAATTAGATAATAGATGTAATGTAAAAGTACATAGTCCCCGTAATGTACTTTTATATTATAAATCTAGATTTTTCTTTAAAAAACTAGCAATGTATGTATGTTCGATGCAAATATTAAACGTCGACTGAAACATATTTTTGAATGTTACTGAACTAGTCAAACCAACTAATGAAGCCTACCTTCTTCTTGTCTAACAGCGAGGCGGCCAGTTGCCTGACCTGCTCCTCCCCCGCGCCACTGCCCCTCAGCCCCTCCAGCGCGGCGAGGTCCCCTCGCAGCGCACCCTGTAGCTCGCGCAGCGCACCTTCCCACTCCGCCCACGCACACACCGCCTTTTCCAGGGAGAGCAGCTCATTTGATGTGCTAGAAAGAAGACATTTTTTTGATAAACTTAAACAAAGATGTTTTAGACGTGAAACATCTATTAGGCTTTCAGAGTAAAATCGACTTGCATGCCGTGACGGCGGCGAACAGCATGATGCTGTAATTTTAATAATTATCCAGCGCATTTTATTGTGTTACCGGGTTTCCCATGAAGGTTAACTTTTTAAACTTCTTTAGACTGAGAACTATTTTATAGGCCGTTCGTCGTAATGTGGCTAGCGCGGTCACCGTCGCCTGTCCGGGTGATGGTAGTTACCGTTGGTGGGCGTCGTCCCAGGCGGCCAGCAGCGTCGTCAGGTCGGCGGTGAGACCGCTGTCATCTGTCTCCATGTCTCCCAGTGCACGTCGCACAGACACCGTCAGTTTCAGCATCGACACCTTGCACTCCAGTAGCCGAGAGAGACGCTCCTGAAAATAGTAAAAGGACCATTAGAAGACCATATATCATGAAATTTCATCTCTCGATATTTGGATTGGTGGAGCCCAGTCCCGATGGTGGTGATCCTGTTAATTTCTTCCGTCAAACAGCCTTTGGTGTTTCAGAAAGAAAAACATGACATGCAGTGTAATTCCTAGCCCATAAATGAGTTAGGACTAATCCCAGATGCACCTTATATTCATTGGCTGACCACTAAGCACCAGGATCGCCCCTAGCCAACTATCATTTTCCGTCTAATGACAGTCTGGGCTAGTCACCGGTGAACTTGTCTTTCTGTCTGTCTCTCTAACTATCCTCAATCTCCAATCATCACATACCTTGAGCTCCTCAATCCTCCGGTGCAGTTGCGCCCTGGTGTGCGGCTGGGGGGCGCAGTCCCCTGGCTCGCACACATCGTCTAGTGTCTCCCGAAGCGCTGCTATCTCGCGCCGCAGACGCCGGGCTCCGCCCCGACGGATGGCGGCCGCACGGAGCGCCGACCATCGTGCTGACACGGCTGTGGACAAAACAAAATGTTTAATTAACAATGAACATATATATTGTATACCAAAAAGCATAATAAGGCAGGCCGATGTTATCGTCGGAGTTGAAGGCATCGTCGATTACCTATTTTGGCATTTTTATATACGGCAGCCAAAAATTTGCAGGTGATTGATTAAAATGAAGATTTTAGATGTTAGTAAAGAAAAATTGTAAGTAATTTTGATTAAATATGTAAATTTGAATACCATATTATGTATCGAAGCTTGGTATTAGATATTTCAAAAGCCGAAACGTACGTTTAAACGAAAGGATATAATCAAATATTAAAAAAATATAATCAAATATTCAAAATAGAGGATAACGTTTTATGAATAACTACGGACCCGACAGACTTTGTCCTGTACAAGACATTTTTGTTCGAATTATGAAGATTCATAGATCATAAGAATCCAGTGGATATATACACATACAAATAATTCTATTAAAATCGAACCAGCCATTTAGGAGTTCAGTGACATACACATTAGACAACACACATAGAATTATATTACATATAAGTAGTATCTACATTATAAGTCGTAAAGATTAGTAACAACGAAAGCGCTAAAAATATATCAATCATACTTAGGAACCTGCCCTAGTCCATAAATAAGCCGACAGTGAAAACCGTATCAAAATCAATTGAGTAGTTTAGGAAATATGCACAAACAGACAAACACAATAAGCGACTGTAATTTATACGTAAAGATTACTATGATAAAAATTATACTAATTCCTACTTGGGTAGCGTTTTACATCCGTAATAAGTTCTAAACAAACAAATAAGCCAACAAAAATATTTAAGACTTTACTTTACCGTTAGATGGCGTGAGTTAGAAATATATGCACAAGCGACTTTGTGGCGACAACTTAATGTACTCGACACTTTCTGTTTGCCAACAATTATTGACATTGCGATAAAAATGCTTTGTCTCAGACTTTACCAGGTTTTATTGTGGTGTATTATGTACAAATTAAATTACACCAAAGTTTTTCTGACGAAATGTTTTGATACATTCTATAATGGCTTGTATATATGTATTTCACATCTGCTTATCATTACTACCCACTTATAAATGGATATATCTTTTTTCTATCTATCTCGGTAATAATAACAATTTCAAATCGATTATATTATGATGTAATATTTCAGTGCAAAATTTTTGATTATGATTCACCTATTTTTGATGATGTGTTTAAAAAGGAAATATATGTTAAAGTTCTAATGTCACGTTAAATTAATATACGATTATAATTCCGATTCTAATCTTATATCTTTAAATGGAATATATAATTGGAATCTCGGAATCGGCTCCAACGATTTTCATGAAATTTAGTATATAGGGGGTATCGGGGGCGATAAATCGATCTAGCTAGGAATCATTTTTAGAAAATGTCATTAAAAAAAAAACCGGTCATCCAGGTACTATATTTTATTCGTTAAAATCACAAATGATCAACTAGGTCGTTGCAAATGATGCGCAGCTATAGAAAGATGACAGGATATAAATCGACTTTCGAAAATCGATAAAATCTCTTTCGAACAGTATTGTTATATAACTTCCCCTCAACTAATATATATGTAAATACAGTGAAAATCTATCGATTACCATAAGGTGACGTGTTGTTATAACTATGTGAAAACCAGTTAGCCTTAGTATTCAAGTTATTATCATAGGTTAACATATGCGTGTTGTTTAACAAAGATAAGAGCCTCTATATACTAATGTGGGTAATATACGAATAATACTAAGTTTCGTAATAGTTTAGTCTTCATCAATACACGTCATTATCAGCTTGTAGATATTTGGCTTTTTATTAGACACTAGGCCTCTTTCAACATGTAAAGTATCAGCAAAGTAAGGTAAATTATAAGGATCCATGTTATTTTTATGATTTCTGATTGGAAAATTAGCATGGCAGAATAGAAATAGAAATATAAGTGGAAAATACACGTATTTTGCATTTCCATTTTTGTACGCTATGAATTAACGTAAGATATTTTTTTATCTTACGTTAATTTTGGAACGAACGAACATATTGGAATATGCAATAGGTATTCTTCGATCATCATTTTTTTTTTAAACTACGACTTTTCTCAGGATAAGTGTATGTGCCACAGAGGTGTGCACGTCAATTGTAATCCCAGGCTGTATAATGGAATGTCATTGCTTGTGAGCGAATAAAATAAAAAAGTATAGCTCTATTCAAGCGCTCGTTATGAACGTCCAAGGCGACACTACACAAAGAGTGTGCAGAAATAGTCACCTATAGCATTCACAATGAATAAAAGGATCTAAGTATTCAGTTTTGAATTGCATTGAATCCTTTATGTTTGTGATCGGCCCTTTGAATTTATTCATACAAATTCAAATTCAAATTAAGGTTGATCAAGAAAAATAAGAGAATAGAAAATATAAAAGGATAGTATTTATGAGGACTATTTTGTCTAGAAAGAAAAGTATATGATTTTACATAAAAATATCATCATCTTCTTCATCATCAGCCCCCTATCCGTCCACCACTGAACATTGGCCTCCCTCAAAGAACGCCAAGACGTCTGATCCTTCGCCACTCACACCTAACACGGACCGGCCACTATACGGAGATCGTCTTCCCATAAAAAAAAATATTTTGACAGAAATAACGTTTCTGTTTAATAGATCAGGAACATATTTTCATTCTTCGCAAATTTAAAATTTTGAAATAAGAATAAAAAGTATCAGATGTTAAAACCTGCTCCTTAACATAATCAGTCCTTGTCCTTGTTAAATCCCCGATCGGACAGAGCTTAACAAACACATACATTAACCCACTGACTTGAATAGTCACAAATAGCAGTGCAGCCGACCCACATACACTAATGTACCAGACTGCATAAACATATGATAGATAAACATATACATGATGAAATACCAACGAATCTATAAAAGACTGACTGAAAAGAAATCTGAATAGAATGTACTGTAATGTCATGAACTCATGAATCTAATTCTACAATAGGAACATTATCCGAGCAGCAAGTTGTACAATTACAGCTAGTCTACTATTACTTTATACTAGATACGATAGAAGGTAATTTCTGTCTTAACAGAATAAAAAACTAAAGAGATTAAGAAATAAAATTTTGCTAAGTTTCATTAGCAGAAAAAATCCCCATGGACTCCCTCTGCTTTAGCTTAGCGGCTGGTTTGCCGGACAGGATTTTCACCAAATCCCCGCCTCCATTCCTGACCTGACAGTAGCAGATAAATAGCAGATGTTTTAACTTTGCTATCGTCGGAGAAAGTTTGAAACTCATTATATGTATATATGTAACAGTTCGCTAATTTCACATAAAAACAGTTTTTGAGTCTAAACAGATAGTGTTATGGATATAGACAAATACGAATCATCTTTGGACATCAGGTTAAGTATAGCGTTGAAACGTCCTCACACAAGTTAGTTGATGCCAAGTCCATTAAAATACAAATAAATCCCAAATAGAATAAAAGTCACAAGACCTTCTAATGGATATTTTAATAAGAGCATTCTGAATAAAAATAAAACTCGGCACACTTGACAGTAATATATACCACAACAAAAATTTAATAGGAGTTGAAAAAACTATACGAAACTAACAAAACCTATATTATAATAAAATGAATAAAATGTTAGTAATAGTTTTACTACATATCTTTCAAAAGTTTTCCAATGAAATTAATGGTAGAGAAATAGAGTAGAGAAACATTGGGTTTTAAATTAGCTAGAAAATGAGTGTATGAATGGTAGAGACATAGAACAGAAATAGAGTAGAGAAACATTAAGTTTTGTAAAATAGACCAAAATTAGCTAGAAAATGAGTAAATGAATGGTAAAAACATAGAAAATAAATATAGTAGAGGAACATTGAGTTTTGTAAAATAGACCAAAATTTGCTAGAATATGAGTGAATGAATGGTAAAAACATAGAAAATAAATATAGTAGAGGAACATTGAGTTTTGTAAAATAGACCAAAAATAGCTAGAAAATGAGAGAATGAATGGTAGAGACATAGAACAGAAATAGAGTAGAGAAACATTGAGTTTTGTAAAATAGACCAAAATTAGCTAGAAAATGAGAGAATTAATGTAGAAAATGAGGTAGAGAAATAGAGTAGAGAAACATTGGGTTTTGTAAAATGGACCAAAATTACCTATATAATGAGATACCACTGTTAGAAATCATTACCAGCAACCTACTAGTATTCTAAATAATGGTTAGCTCAGCAGTATTAATGACTGTAAAGTTTTACGTGCATCATGCATCCATACAAAAAACACACTAGTTTGTAGCTAATAACTAAAGATGGGCGCTTAATCAATTAGAGCTGTAAAAATTCTGCTTTTTGAAAAAATCATTCAAGCGCGTTATTAAAATCAAGCTGATTTCGATTAAGCGTCAAGTATCATGATTAAAGGAAAGTAACCTTATTGCGATACGTTTAAAACTCAAAATATAATGTGAATAAGGAACCTTACTTCTATACGCTGTGGGTGATATGACGCAATATAAAGATTTTTTCATTTTATTGGATTAAAACCTTATCCTTATACCTTTAAGAATCAATATTAGATTCGATTGGTTACGTATTAAACGGCTAAAATACATTCTGCCTGTTTACATAACATTTCTATCAGACTGACAACGCTCCGTTTTTGGTTGGTTACAAACTTTTTACAGCTTAGGAACTTTTATTATGATTTATGATTTTTGATTTTAATTTTTAACTGATTTTAATTTTTTAAACTCAGTACGCTTGTCAATGTCGATGAGCTTAGATGTTAATTTTTACTTTGCGTGCGCGTAGCCGTTATTTGAATTAGTGTGAATTGAGTGACTTAAATGTTTTATTTGATAATGGTGAATGTAAATAATAATTGTAAATAGTAAACTGATATTTTTATTAGGAATTAAGTATATTATAGTTATAAATAAGTACATTAGTGTTGTGATTTTTTTTGTTGTTATAAATAATATTTATTATTTATAAACCCAACAGGGAAAGCGAAAATACTTAGATTAAATAATAATAGTCCATACAGTCTAGTCTGCATATTATGATTTTTGTGTTATTATTATATATTACATTAGTTATAGGGTTAAGTGTTGTGAATAGTTAATAATTATTTGTGTAGTGAAAATGTCGAGCGGCGTTTTAATCTGGGACTACTTTCAAAAAACCGATAGTTGTTGTGTGTAATACATGTCAAAAACAAATATCTTATAGAACAACTGTAATTTGAAACAACATTTGAAACATTTGGGTGTTTTCAATGCTTTACTTTCGCGTGACTTATCACGGCCGATTTCTTCTCATCGGCAGGGTTACGAGAATAATGGTGGTGGTGGTTGGACTAGTGGAGAAAATGGTGAGGAGAAAACTAATAATTCTAACAATGCATGTGGCTCTAATGGTGAAGGTTATTAAAAGCACTTGCCTTTTGTCTTGGACTGGCCTATTGATCTAGTGGTTCGTGACCCTGTCTACTAAACCGGAAGGTCGTGGGTTCGATTCCCACCCAGGATGAATGTTTGTGTGATGAGCATGATCATTTTTTCTGTGTCTGGGTGTAGTTTTATCTATATCATGTATGTATTTAGAAATATAATATAAGTATACATCAGTTGTCTGGTTGCCATAAGAACAGGATCTGCCTAGTTTTGGATCAGATGGTCCTGTGTGGGATGTCCCAACATAATAATTTTAAAAGTATATGCTATATTCATCATCATCATCATGTTAAATGAATTATTTTTTAAGAGAAATTTAAAAAATCAATCCCAATCCTGACATCAGTCATCAGAGGGGACTTGTCTCTGCCGAGCGTCATCACCGCGATGCTTGGTGACGACGAGTCCTGGACGGTGATGTTCTCCTTCTGTGAGGCAGTAATGTCCCAGAAGGAGGTCGACGAGCGGGTGAGAGAGGAGGCCGCCGACGAAGCCTTCTCCCGCGGGTGTAGGAGGCGCTATTTAATGCGCCTCCAGTAACGCCCCTGTACTCCTGTCGGGCTCAGGATGGGAACCTGGGTCTGTATGGCACGATTTCGTGGGGACTGCTTAGTAGCGGCCGGGCAGTCCCCCCCTACAAGGAGTATATTCTGGCCTCCGCCGGGGCCAGCCTGTCGCTGAGGTGATCCTGTATGTTGCCTGCATAATGCGTTTCAATAAAAAGCTCGGCCGGCTTTTTTAAGCGCGCTGAAAAATAAAAGCCAAACGCTTAAGCGTGTTGAAAATATAAAGCCGTTTATCACATCCCTACTAATAACTTCTGTCATGTCAAGTTTAATTGCTTATTATATTATGTTACTTAAACCCCAATCACGAGGAAGCAAGCGCGTAAACGTATATAAATAAAATGCGATATTTTGCGCGACATGTGGCGGGTACGCGATTTAAATAGCCCACAAATGTCAACCAGCCCATGAACTTGCTGCAATTACTTGTCTGAGATATCCGGCAAGGGTCTGACATACAATGGAAGATGTTTGATGGAATTATTTGTAATGGAAATAGGAAATCTTACTTATTATTATAAAATCAAAAGATTGTAAATTTAGATGTTTCGATGTTTGTTGATCTTTCACGGCAAAACGGCTGAACTGATTTGGCTGAAAGTTGAAAAGGTGATGGATTATACCTTGGATTAAGACATAGGCTATAGAAATAATCATCATCAATCCGGATACGGTTGTAAATCTTAGTTAACGCAGGCAAATCGAAATATTCTACGTGAAACATAATTCACGATTGGAAGGTACGCTTATACTGTATCAACTAGTACACGTGAGTACCACCCATGCAATTTTTTTCGCAAAGATTAGCTGTGGCTGCGAAAAGAATGTGGTCTAGGGTCTATATGTTATTCAAAATAATATGTTGATGATAATCGCTTAGCTAATTTATTTCTAAAATTCATTTTCCGAAAAGACGATTGATTTTTATTACCCTTTGCATTAAACTAAACATAAATTTAAATTTAAATTACCAAAGCCTTTTCGAAAAAATCTAAATTATATAAATACTTCTTTATGTACAAGAATTGCTCGTTAAAGTAAAAAGATAAGATTATTTTAACTATAGTATTTTAGTTCAGTGTTTAAAATGTTAGTTTCAGTTAAAACAAAAACATATGACCGTGGAAGTTAATGCGTTCAATTACAATAACAACCTAGGTAATTGTTTCAAGGATCCCTAAACGTAACAAGAGCAATTTGCGTTCCGCAGGAAACCAATTTGTGGTTCCGTGGCGGTCCATCGAATTCAATGACCAATTGCTGTATCCTCGTGGTGTGTCATTTGAGTGTCAGACATGAAAGGGATATGACCTATGTCTATCTAGACGTTATAATGAACTGATAGACAGACAAACATAAAGTAGTGTAAGTATTATAATAATAAAACATCAATCGTCTCGTAGACACCAGTACCATATCATGGTGAATGAAATGTCGCGAAAATTTTTAATAAACCGGGATAACATACGAAATAGTATCATGAAAATACCTTAGTCTCACTAAGGTATTTTAATGATATGCAGATTTGTTTTTTACTTGCTTTTGTCTAATGGAGGCAACCGAGCAGTCGGAGCCTTATGGTGACCACCACCACACGAAACGCGACAGGATAGCTGTCACTTGACAGCGGTGTTATGCAAGCGAGAGGTACACCAACCCGGTCGTGCCGGCCCAATTCGGCTGTAGTTTTATGTATATTCCTAGCTTTTGTGGTTTTGAGAAACAAACATCCACACACATATTTTCCTGAGTATACCTTTTTTTCTATTACATCGGGAAATGCTGTGAGGCATTAATAAAAACATAATATGATTATTATAATTACAGTATTATATATAGTTTTACATATAAAATATATACTTAATGTAGTTCTAACGAAACTAGTTTTTCATTAGAATTTTTAAGAATCATTAGTTATCAAGTAACTCACAAAAACATGCAAATTTTCAATAAAAAAGCATAAAATTATTCTTTCATACCGTAATACCGTATACATCAAGTAATTATATACCCGTATTAACTTCTGCGGTTGTTAGGTCTAGTTATTATACGGTTTTTATGATTACATTACAACCATCGAACATATAACTGGATAGAGTAATGTAAGCCATAAAATTCGGAAACTGGTCATTGATTTGTCACTGACGTAATAGCAATTCAACCAACCAGTGATCTGTACGTCCTATGGGCCAATGATCCTTCAATGGCTATCAGTCCGCCAATCAGGCCTCAGAACCGTCGCAGCGTTGCAGCACAAATTTGTCGTAATTAGTTTTCATACAAAACACATAACATTACCGCTCTATTGCGGTTATATGCTCAATGGTTACAAGTTTATTTACAACCAACTGCTGTATTGATTTGATATGTTTATATAATTGCAAATTTTCAGTTATTTTTATAATTAAATATTGGATCATCGTATTTCGTTTTGTGGTCTTCTGGAATTCAAGACGCTGAAAAATGGCTAGACTTATAGGTTACTGAAAAGTAAGTGTCTATTAGTTTAATCATATTTTAGCTTTTAGAACAATACATGGTTTTTAATATTTCGACATAATCGTTGTCTCCCGATAAAAACAGAAGTGCAATGTGTGCATTTATTGGAAAGATAATAATAATGACACGATAAGTTGGCCGTCAAATCTTAATAAGATATACATGGCTTTACACGCATCCATTATTTTACTCTCAACCGTCAATAATTTACTTTCACCAGTATTGTATAGTTAATAATATAGACAAGTTCAATATGATGAGTCGTATATTAAATTAAATTACACAATCGAATAAATAATACTTATATAACATTATTTTGGGTCATGAGAATTTTGCAGTCACGAGACAATAGAATAAAAATGAGTTTTATTTACCTTATTAGGACTTTTTTTGTAAAATGAACAATAGTATTATGAAATAGTTTTTAAAGTATGATATTTTTTTTTAATAATTTCTTGTTTTAAAGTAATAATGAAAATATATTTTTTAATTATTTCGAAGTTTACTGTCGTTTTGAGGACAGGAGGAGGCGATTCGTGAATACAAAATGAGGATTAACAGTTAAATTGTGTGCTCCAGGTGCATAGAAAATAACAAATCAAAGGTTCTCATGGTTTTTGTCTACACTTTCTATCAGTATCAAACTAACGTTTACTTGAGCATCTAGTGAAAATGATATTTTTTTATGTCATAGGGCAACTTAGCAGTCGGAGCCTTATGGTGAGTACCGACGCCCTTAGACATCCGCACAACCAATTCTATAGCTGTCACTTGACGCCGGTATTAACTGTTATGTGAGCGAGAGGTACCACCCTAGTTGTGGCTCATTTCGGATGCAAAGCAACATAGCACTACCTCTTACTATTAATTTTTAGCCATAACCTCGTCGAAATAAAAATGAGAACATCGTAGATATCCCGTTTTAATCATCTTACATCGTAAAAGACGTCGAAAAATATAATAAATCAATGAAGTAAGTAGTATTTTCTTCAAGGTGTTACCAGTTAACCATCCAGTTACAACATCCTCATGTGGAAGTGAAAGCACACAAATTGTATAAGACTCAGAGCCGAAGTGATCAAATATTTATGGAGTGAAAATCCGAATCCGGTAAATCACGTAAGTTATGGCCCACGAGATAATAAAAACCAAATTAACAGATAAGAACTCAATTTACGCAAGTAAATAAAGCGCATTACAGGAAACGTACGCAATAAACTTACTAGTTGAACATTAAATAAACGTAAAAGTAATAAAATAATACTTAGGGTAAATTGATTTACAATTATATACATTATAGAGGCAATAATACGACACATATCATATGAATAAGAAAAGAAATCTGTAGATGAACTATACTAAAGTCCACGAAATTATTCACATTTTTAAACGCAAAATATTATTACAAGAAAAAATCTATTTAAAATTAATCATAACAATATAATAGTACCAAAGCAAAAAGTAAATATAACAAAAAATTGGTGTTGATATTTAAAGTACCTGGGTAAGACGGTAAATGAATATGCAGGCGAACTATGCCAAAGTCCAACAAGTTATTCTGAATTTAAAACGTACAATATTAACTAAAGAAAAAAACCATTTGATTATCAACAGCAAAAACAATATAGCACTAACACAGCTCAGGATAAACAGAAAAATATATGTTGTTATATTTAAAGTACCTGGGTAAGGCGGCAGATAATTCCGATCCATTCGAGGCTCGAGCACTGCCAACTAGATCGTGCGCGGGAGTCGACGCAAGGTCGGAACTGCATTTGTTTGAGTAACCTTTGTTACGTAGGCCAATTACACACTCCAACACATCGCGACTTGATAGTCTGTGCGGTAAAGATGATAATCAGCATATTATTGTATGTTATATAAGAATTAAGTGTGAACCAAGTGAAGACGATCTCCGTGCAGTGGCCGTCCGTGTTGGATGCCAGTGGCAAGAGATCGGCCGTCTTGGCGTTTATTGAAAGATGCTTATGTTTAGCAGTGGACGGATAAAGGCAGATGGTGATATAGGTACTGTTTTGGAACATCAAACGAGGATTAAGGAAACTGATAAAGAACAAAGAATTAAAATCCCAAAACAATGTATTTCTAAAAAAGCTTTAGGATCTATCTATGTAGATAAAAAACTATGCTATTTAACACACTAAAACCAAATACTCAGTTTTTCATCGCTTGTATAGTCCGCCTAAACAACATTGCATAGACCATAGACTATACGTACTATAGATCTAATATCGTTTATACATCCCACGTGAGAAGTACGTATATATCGATAGAAGTTAAAGTAGATATAGGCGCAACGTGTATATCCCTAAGGTCTTGTGCTGACGGAGATGAAATTGTTGCTGTTAAAAAAGTACATTTTTCAATTGTAATGAAGACTCCCATTACCACCAGATCCTTTGTCCAATATAAACTTCTAGTCGATCTAGCTAGACATAAACCTAACATATTCTCTAACCCAGAAAATAGACAACGTAGCACCAGACTCAAATTAAATCTAAAACGGTATATTTTTAGCTTCAGACATTCCAGTCAAGGCAAATATTTGAATGAATCTATCGTTTTTCTTGCTCAGTATTGAACCCAAATTATCGTTCATCAAAACCTCAGAGACATATTTTGTCTTTAGACTTTTAGCAATACTTTAAATATTTCTCGTCGAAATTCTACACGCAAAAAGGGCTATATCAACATGCTCTTAACTCAAAGGACCCACAACGGTTGGACATATCTCGAAATTTAAACACTACCGCTGACATACTGTTTCTTTAAAGGCAAAGAAAAAAGTCGCAAACCCAGATGGTATATGTTTAATCCTCAATACTCGTTTTTTACGGGTCGATAAACTGCAAGAACAGTTATGTTTTTGAATGGAGATCTCGTGCATGCACAAAGCATTCCTTGCCAAAAACGACACAGGAAGTCATTGCGTGAACAACATTTTAACGAGGTAATTAGTTATGTAACTTTATTACGCCAGGATCAATACCCATTACAATTATAAATACAAAATATTATAAATACAATTGTAATTACAAAATATTCGGGACATTAAAGTCATGTGTTTTTTTTATGTCCCAAGGAGGCAACCGAACAGTCGGAGCCTTATGGTGACTACCGACGCCCATAGACATTCGCACAACCAAAAATTATGCAATGCGTTGCCGTCCTTTTCCCTATCCCTCCCAATGGGCCACCGGAAACTCACAAACCACACGAAACGCGACAGCATAGCTGTCACTTGACGCCGTTGTTATGTGAGCGAGAGGTACCACCCCGGTCGTGCCGGCCCAATTCGTGTTTTGAAGAAAAGGCTGTATATTCTTTGTAGAAGTATGTTCAAGAATGTTCATTGTGACATCTTTTAGAAATTTCCTACAGTTGATTATGATTACTGCCATCTTTATGAGACTACCGTATTCTTCTGTTGTTTACAGTATAGCCGAGAAGATCACTGCTCCCTGGCACTATTTCTTTTAAACTCGATAGCACTTTGCTCTCAAATAGGTCAATTTTGATGTCACTATAAGACGAGCCCGTTATCAAGTTGCCGAATATTTAATGCTCATTGTTATCAGTTACACGTTATCAGTGTACTTGACAGTAATTAATGTTGGATCATTTTTTTGCGTTTCGATACATGATTTTTAATTTACACCCGAAAATGTAATAATGCTATACAAACTAAAAAGTTTGTATTTGGAACAGGTCTACTTCATATTAGTAGATGAACAAAGAGAGAGGATCAGTGAAAGGCATTGTCCAAAGTACTTTAGGATCGAAACGCACGTGAAAATCAACAAGAACAAAACAAGTTATCGATTTGCATCTACCTCATGAGTGTATATTTAAAAATAAAGCAATACTGGTTCATATCAATAAAGTAAAAAATGTTCATTTTTGTAGCGCTACCGTTGAAACGGTAGTTGTGAGCAAGGCCATTTGCATAGTCTCAAGTGTCTAATGTTCTGTTGACATCAGTGTTTTTGCCAGGAGTTACGTAAGCGACTGCAGCTGTGCAGTTTCAACACTGCCAGATAATGATCTCGGAAAAAAGTCGAATAACCCAGTTGCAACTGCTAATTTTGGATCTAATAAATTCATTTTTAGAACACTCTAAACGTGGCGATGATATGTTTTATTCGTGTTTGTATTAGAGTCATTTATATGAGAGTTATATCTGAGAGAATAAATATAAACGAAGATTTGGCTTTGGAAACTAACACGTAACAAGTAATGAAAGAGAACAGATATTTGCAAGTATCTTAAAATAGATGTTGCAAGCTATGAATAAACATTCTCATTTATCATAACAGTAGAGTATCGGCTAGGTCAGACAATTAGCAACACTAGAGAGAAACTAAAATCCTTATGTGAAGCGTGGGCTTTTGAGTAGGCGAACGAGACTCGGCTCGGCTCGGTCAAGTTTATTACAAGATATTACATGTACCTCAATAATAAACTAAAAATCTAAAATACCCATTTATAATTTATCTTTAACTACGTAGTATACACATATATACAATACTTTATTAAACGTTTATTAGAAACAGAACCTGTAATTATGCCATCTGTAATATTTCAATATTCTTTTATTAAATACTACACAAAAACCATTTTGGTTCTACCTGGTACTCAATTTAAAAATCACGGCCATTTTTCCGTTATAACGTGAAAAAAAAAGAAACAGCATTTTACATTACGTAATAATAATAAGGATGTAAAGCAGGAAAACAGTTGAATAATCAAAGTTATGATCAATGCATTATTAACCGACTTCAAAAAGTAGGAGCTCTTCAATTCGTCGGTTTTTTATTAAATTGTAGATGACGACAATTTTAATAAAAATCCATCATCGGATTATCACAAGCCAACCGAAGACAATGTAGAAAAGTGAAGATAAAATTTAGAACATGGCAAATATTCAATTGTAAACAGTTTTAATAGTAAAATTGTTAGTTTATAAAATATTAATCCTAACATCTAAACTAATTGTAAACGTGAAAGTTGTTTCTCGTCAAAATGGTTCGACTTGATTTGGTCGAGACAGCTGGAGATTGGAGAATAGGGAACAAGGAAGACGCTATTCCGAGAATTATAGTTGAAGATCTCAATACGTAAATACCGCGTGTTATGATCTCGGTGCTTGCTAATATTCGAAATGTAACTGATTTTAATGCAATTTTATGGTTAAGTTCCTCATAATTACAAAACGGAATCCTTATAGGATCATTTCGTTATCTGTTTTTCTGTCGGTCTGATAAACCAACTGGCGTACTTCCCATTGACATAATATGACATTTGGTAAGATGATGAAGATTTGGTTTCATAACATAAGTAAAGGGAAAATCTGAAAAAGTTAATTTGTCCAAACGCGAGTCTGAGGGTTCCGCAAAATGTGTTGCATAAAAACACATTTTGATGTGACAACGTCTTATAATTCGATGGTGCAGGCTGCACGCACGAAAAACCATGACTCATGCGGCGTTACCTCGCTGTGAGGCGTTCCATTGTCTTATGACGTTCAACTATCGTCAGTAAACCGACTTTACAGACAACTGATTTTTTGGAAGGCATAGACTCGCGTTTATCTGGGGTTTTTAAATGCATGCTCGAATTTTCATTATATATTATGAATTTTAGATTCAGATACGATAGGTGATATTCTTGGGAACAAGAATGTTAGTGGAAAAAGAGTTGTAAGAGCTAGTGCTATGCTGTTGGCAGCTGAATTGGGCCGGCACGACCGGGGTACCTCTCGCTCACATAGCACCTGTATAAATTGACAGCTATGCTGTCGCGTTTCGTGCGGTTTGTGAGTTTCCGTTGGCCAATTGGGGGATAGGGGAAAAGAGGGCAACATATGCATAATCTTTGGTTGTGCGAATGTCTATGGGCGTCGGTAGTCACCATAAGGCTCCGACTGTTCGGTTGCCTCGTTGCTCGATGCTCGTTCGCCCTTCTATGCTATAAAAAAAATTAAGTCTGTGACAGAACAATGTCAATGCCATTATTTACCTGGACCCAATAATTAAAAAGAAAAAATACTCACGAATTTCCTCACCGTTGGCAGTACTTGGAGCGACTTTTAGACTCATTTTAGTTTACACTTCACAAAACTTTTCACTTAGTTTTTACTTGGTCATTATAAACACTGAACAGTTCATTTAACATACATCATCATATAAAGGTTGAGGTTTTTCATACAATGACGAACTTTAGTCAAGGTTGTTTGTACATTACGATGATTTACTAGAAATATAACATTTCTATTTATCTATCTATATCTATATTGTTTTCTTGGTAGTCTATGTAAATATGTTTTCTTGTATTCATCAGTTGAGATAAGCAAATCGGCAGACGAGCTGCGTAGTAAACACCGCCGCACATTAATATAAATTATATGAATATCTTATATGAATTATCTCAATTATCCATGCGAAACGAACCGCCAGAGAACTAATGTTACCGATATCTCGCGAAGAATGAGCACTTTGAAGTGGCAGTGTGTGAGATTCTCGGGAGAATGGATGGCCGATGGACCTATAAGGTTCAAGATTGAAGGCCACCTTTAGGTAGGCGAAGTGTTGGTCGGCCATTAACCAGGTGGGAACACGATCTCCGTCCGTGTGGCCGGTCCGTGTTGGATGCGAGTGGCGAGGGATCGGTCGTCTTGGCATTAATTGAGGGAGGAGGCTGATGAAGATAATGATGATGATCCTTACCGTTTCCTATTCTAAGACTAGACTAGATGGTATGCTTTGAAAAGATTAGTTCCACTGAGTTTGTTTCGGTTCTTCTCAGTGGGCTTACCTTGGAACCGGTGGTAGATTCAATTGACGTTCAAAAAGATACTGTATTGGTACTATTTTGAATTAAAAAAAAAACTAACCCAACCAGTCACAGGGACTGCCGATAGAAGTGAAAACAAAACAATTAAATTCAAATACCTATAATACAGGCTGGAATAGATTATGACAACCTATATAATTTAAACGTCGCACAAAATGGTCACAAGACATTGACATTTAAGTGTTTTGACGATTAGTTATGTAAACAAATATTGCATAATCTTATATAAATAAATCAAACGTCATATAAACGTCAAATAGCGTCTCATAACGGTGGTAACGGTGTCGCGAATCCAGAGATTTCATCTCGTCTAAAAATATGCGTACCACGCCTAAAGAAGTTTTCACTTCAAAAATGTTGTTTTTTTAACATTACATAAAATATATTATGTACCACTTTTATGAAGGTTATTTTGCTGAAGACGTGTGTTTCAATAGAAACTCCGTACGTGAGCCGTCGATAGTTAACGTAATGTGGAAAGTTGTCTTTCACTTAGAACAATAAGCATACATCAAAATGCGTGGGCGTCTCGATGCTAAGTAATGCACGCGAGCATCATTTGATTATCATCATCATCACCTATTGAATATAGTCTTATCATAATGTAACTTATGCGAGTTGGTTGGTTGGTAAAAAGAGTAAGTTGGTCAGAATTGTCATACCTTTTACTGTACATGTAGTTTTCAATTTCGACAGGAAGGGCAGACAGGGTAATTACATGCATCAAGACCAACAAACGTCTCAAGATAGGGGCTTTTTTGGGTTAACTCGTGTATGTTCGTTCATAAGTATACAAGCATGGCAACGTTGACCGTCCTACTAATATTATAAACGCGAAAGTTAGTAAGAATGTATGGATGTATGTTTGTTACTCTTTCACGCAAAAACTACTGAATGGATTTTAATGAAATTTTACAATAACATAGCATCAGAATAACATATAGGCTATAATTTATTCCTGTACTCCCACGGGAATGGGAAGTACGGGTGAAACCGCGGGGCGCTGCTAGTTTATTATAAGGTAGCTCGCCTGATTATTGTAGTGATATAATTGTGGATGGGCAACTGCCCGAATAAGCCAAGATCGAGTTGTTTATTTTAATATGAGCTTTGGCAAATAACACTCTTCGTAATTATATCCTATCCTATATTTTATCCCACTCATCCTACATCCTACGCCTGATTACGATTACCAAATTTCGTCAGCACATAATGGAAGATTAATAAACGATTATCATCTATCAACTAATGTGCATTAAACCTTAATTTATCACAATTAATTATTTTGCATTAACCTATACAATAGATAACAAAATATATAGATTAAATATTTTCTACAGATAAACAATATTATGTAATTACAATTTGTGTTAAACAGATAACATAGGGAATGTTTATCTATTGTATAATTTTCCAAATTATAAGAAATGATGTGTTTACATTGTCTATGCGTAATGTTTAATTATACCTATTTGCATAAGACAGTGTAATATTATAATAACCTCCTTTTCTATACATCTATACAGATAAATAAAATTGGAGTGTCTGTTTGTAATATTATAATAACCTCTTTTTATTGAATGCATATAGATGTATACACGGCACATATACCAAAATCACTGTTTTACCATTTTTGTCTGTGTGTCCGTCTGTCTGTCTGTCTGTTTGTTTCGGTTAATCCCTGAAACGGCTGGCCCGATTTTGATGGGACTTTCACTGGCAGATAGCTGATTTTATAAGGAGTAACTTAGGCTATAAAATAATCATCATCAATCCGTGTACGGCTGTAAATCTAAGTTAACGTGGGCGAAGCTGCGGGCAACAGCTACAATAAAATATGTTGATTAAAAAATAACAAGCAATTTTTTTACCTCTGGTTGTGCGGATGTCTATGGGCGTCGGTAGTCACTAAAAGGTCCCGAATGCTCGGTTGCCTCCATATGACATAAAAATAATGTAATATTCAAATGTCCTATTAATAGTACAGATTGTTCTTCGAGAAAACACAAGTAAGTTAGTGCCGTTAAGAAGGTTCTACAGGAAAACATTAATGCCTGTCTAGGTCTTAATAGAAAACAAGGAATTGATTGTAAAAGATACATTCGTCGGAGATAGCGGTAAACGAGATGAACTAGAATAGCCGGTCGACGTACAGTTAGCTGACAGTCTCAATTAATGGACGAATTAATCGTAATCTGAACAAAGAGGATGAAGCTTATGGGAAGTGCTCAAGGTACAACCTTCTTTTGTCTAATATTTCAAATTTCATTACAAATGAACCAAAAAGAAACGAATTATTATATTTGTATGTTTATGCACGATAAACTTGGTAAACTAGGAATTTGTCGTGTGACAATGACATAAAATATAATATGTGAGCATATAACCGGATAGAGTAGTAACGTGAGGTATAAAATTCCGAAACCGGTCAGTGATTTGTCACTGACGTAATAGCATTTCAACTAACCTAATAATAATTCATCAATGGCTATCAGTCGGTCAATTAGAGCGCAACGTCGCAGCATAAATTTGGCGGAATTTGTTTTTATACAAACGACATAAGATTACCGTTCTATTCCGGTTATATGATCGATGTACGTGTATAATATTAATTCATTATGAAATTTATCTTCACTTCTAGATTAAAACCCATGATGAAAACTACAACAGCCAGTTGTCACATAATAGAAACCAAATCCGCTTAGTTTTAACTTTTATTTAGTTCAGATACATAAAGTTTTAAAATATAGTCGACACAGCAATTAACAAAAACTGTAAAATTGATAAGCCTAACGTATTAATTGCTTGTTGGACTAATTTATTTATTGTATCTATAACATTGCTGATCTAATAATTTAGACGGCTTGCAAAATTATTGAACTACGTTGATTGTTCTAGAAATTATATTAATTGGTAATATATTTAAGTAAGCTACTCAAAAACACTAAAAAAAGAAAGTTTCTGAAAATATAAATAAATAAGTATACTAGTTTAGATCTTAGCGCATTAAACCAACTGTTTTAAGAGTTTAGATAGCTTTCAGTTAACTATCAAGTTAAAAAGTAGTCTAATTAGTGTAATTAGTTTTTAGCAGAACAAATTTATATTCTAGAATCTAGAATAAATGTGAATTAACATTCATGACAATAACTACTGTTTGAGAAATACAGTGTAAAAATACATTTAAAAGTGTTACACAATTTTAATATATTGCTTTATATTTAAAAGGTTTAGGAAATAAAACGTTACTATTGTTATATAAATCTTTCACTTTCTACTATGATTTTTAATATAAATTATACAAATTACAAAAATGTGTATTTGTTTCACTAATTGTTCATACATTTATTTCAATAATTTATTCGGTATTATTTAAAACGTGCAGATATTGTCTAGATAAAGATCTTTTACCATTCTACTTTCGCCATATAAAACTAGAAAATATCGTGGACTTTAGCTTAATAAGAGTAGACTATAATTTAGAACCATATTAAATTATTTCATACTAGCTGTTGCCTGCAGCTTCGCTTGCGTTACTCAACTCCTATAAGTCACAGCGTGATGTTATAATATAGCCTATATCCTTCCTCGATAAATGGGCTGTCTAACACTGAAATAATTTTTCAAATTGTACCAGTAGTTCCTAAGATTAGCGCGTTCAAACAAACAAACAAACTCTTCAGCTTTTATATTAGTATAGATTCATAATCATCATCATCATCATCATCACCGTTTTTTCCGACGCTTGATACAATTGGCCATCTTTCAATGAACGCAAAGATAACCGATCCCGATCATCATCAGTTTATATTATTAATACTAGCTGTTGTCCGCAGCTTCGCCCACGTTATCTTTTATGATGATTTTACGATGATTATTTTTATAGCCTAGATTACTCCTTATAAAATAAGCTTTCAGACAGTGAAAGTCCTGTCAAAATCAGCCCAGCCGTTTTAGAGATTAGCCAGATCAAACAGATAGACAGATAGACAAAAATTATAAAAAAATGTTATTTTGGTACCGTGTAACCATATGTTGACACGGTATACGCATGTAATAAAAAGCATTTATTTTAATATTACAAAGAGACACTTCAATTTTTTTTTCTGTATAGATGTCGCCCGAGCGGTTATATCGATTTTTTTATATTTAAAAATTGAAATTATTCATGTTTAACATTATCAGATATCATTAAAAGTGAGCATTTAAGTATACCTATTAAAGAACGAAAAGAGAACGTAAATACTATACCAGAGAAATATTAATTAAAGAAGGAAGTGCAGCCGGAAAAACCTTAACCGTTATACTTTCGAAGATCGTTTATCTGAAGCGAAATATTTGAACCGGTATTTAAAAGTTGACTGGACAAAACTAGAGCACGTATATGATTTATGTGAATTTTATTAATTTAAAATTAAATCCCCTTATGTGATAATTAGTAAAGATCTTGCAATATAAAAAATATAATGTTCTCTACATCTTCTAGCAGGCTATCTATATATGTGCCCAGATGTGTTAAAAATGCCAAAAATATATGGTTATGTTGGATGGGGAATACTTCCTTCGTTTTAATACTTTACATCAGAGGACGTCTAAATATAAAAAAAATGCGGAAGTGAATATTATCGTTCTGATTTTTCGTCCCTTTGTAAAAAAAGGCCCCTAGAAAAATAATAGCCTACCTTTGCTAATAATTGGGCTTTAATATATTTTTTTTTGAAATCAAACCAAAAGCTCTTCTCTATTAGTAAACATTTTTTTATGTTAGTTGGATAGGCAAACTGGCAAACGTACCACCTGATGGTAAGTGGTCGACGTCGCCCATGAACATAAACTAGTATACCTGGAACGAGCCCAAGCAACTCATTTATGTGTTGCCTATCCTGAGACATAAGATGTTAAGTCTCGGTGCCAGTAATTACACTGCCTGTCTTGCCCTTCTCTCCGAAACACAGCAAAGCTGTTTCACGGGAGAAATAAGCAAGATGGTGGTACCCGTGCAGCCGAGAGCGCGGCACAGCGCTTCCCTCCCACCGGCATTTTTAAAAAAAGTATAAACAAAAATATAATTCACATGTGTGTGTGCGAAATCTCCACATCTCATCCAATTATAAAATGTTTAGAATTACGGTACAATTGAAGCACATTCGAGCCCCGTTACATGTAATTTAGATATTAATAATGATATAGTTCTGATGGTTCATAATTAGAGGTTTATTTAATAGCCAATAAATAATGATTGATTTAATTATAAGTTGAGTGATGAGATCTTAGTTCGTTTATGTTAAACCGTAAACGTTTAGGATATTTTCATATGCACATGAATATGAAAAGGTTTATGAAATACGTCGTGTGTTTAGTTACGACAACTCACACACGGCCATCTGATCCCAAACTAGGCAGAGCCTGTTCTTATGGTAACCAGACAACTGATATATACTTATATATTTCTAAATACATACATATTATAGATAAATTACACCCAGACACAGAACAAATGATCATGCTCATTACATAAGCATTTGTCCTGGGTGGGGATTGAACCCACGACCTTCTGGTTTAGCAGTCAGAGTCACTAACCTCTAGACCAACAGGCCAGTCAAAGTAAATAAAATAATAGATTTTGAAAGAGAGAAAGAAAAATATTTTACTGTCCACAACAAAAGATATGTTATTATAAAACATAATCGTACACAACAGTTTGACATACATATTAATATGCGAACAATAAATAATTCGTGTATAAATAATGTATTGTAACATGTAAATACATTATCGGTATCTCTGAAACAGTTTCAATTAGTTGGATTACGAAAACAGATTCAAAGTTAATCTATACAGGTTTATTCTATGGTCAAACACGGTATAGATAAAATCACTGTTAACCGGAAAACTAAACACAGAATGATAAGAAAGTAAATATAATATGGCAACCGTTAATTGCTTAAGGTTTTGTCTCGTGCGTCTCGGTGTGTGTAATTGTCTGTCCTTCCTGTCTCCGAAATTCGTCATCCGGAACAGAAAAGCTGTCAAGCGGGATAAATAAGCATGATGTGGGTACCCATGCATGGACGACACAGAAAGCGCGCTTCCCACCGATATTTACGTATTAACATTAAATTGATCGATAAAACTATCGCTATTCATATCTCACTAATTATTAATCTTTAATGATTAGCAGACCCGAAACAGGATGCTCTGTACTTGACAAAACATTTTGTAGTGGAATTGTGAATCTAAACCATTCTCGAATCCAAATGAACTCATAGAAAAAACTTCATCAAAACCGTCCAGCCGTTTAGGAACAGTAGTAGTAATAGTAGTATAAGTATAAATATTTTTTATATATAAAATTATATACAGAATCCTACTAATATTTTAAACGCGAAAGTTTGTAAGAATGTATGGATGTATGTTTGTTACTCTTTCACGTAAAAACTGCTGAATGGATTTTGATGAAACTTTACAATAACATAGCTTATACAATATACATCGAAATAATATAGAGGCTAATATCCCTGTACTCTCACGGGAATTGGAAGTACGCGGGTGAAACTGCGGGAGCTGCTCGTATAATTTAAAGAGGTAAAGTTTTTGAATTTGGATGTAATCTTCTAAACTACTCAACCATTTTCAAAATTCTTTCACCAGTTTGTAGCTATATTATCACTGAGTGAGTCTATAAAAATAATCATCAGTGGATACCGCTGTAAATTGTGGTAAATGTGACACGGGCGTAGCTACGGGTAATAGCTAGTTTTGTATGATTAAAGTATGTAACATATATAATGATAATGATTGGATGATTCTAGATCAACCGATTAAACCGGCCATGATTCGAAGACTAATTGTGGGTGTTATCTGACATTGGCGGCCATCTTGGTCGATCTCCTTATAGGTACGTCAACTTATGACGATTTAAGTAAGGCGTGTTCCACAAATTACCTATTTAGATTACAACCATGAGAAAATGTTTATAGTTCAAAGTTATAAGGGATTAAGTACGTTTATTATTTATGTGATTCTTTTAAAATATATGTTTATTAAAGTGCTATGAAAGTTTAGAAACTTGGATAGAATAAAGTCTAATAAATAAAAAAGTACCAGGTGGCTAGCTTTCTAATAAATTAAGTAATTTATTCCATCATTATATTTACGCAAATATGCAAATTATACTCTATTTAATTTATTTCATTTAGAGTAAAGAAATTCGACATTTTTAGATAGAATAAGGACTTAATTAGTATAACTTGAAATGCGCATAACATAGTAATTAAGTAGCATTAGGAGTAACAATTTATTTTACTACTTTCCTAAACTAACCTCGTTCCTAACTAGGCTTTCTTTGTCTCTACTAAAACTACATCTACGAATTATATAGCAGTTTTTTTTATTTATATATTCACAACTTATCACACGCTGTACAGCAATCATTGTTACAGGAGGACTGACATTAGATAGCTATTTTTGAAGTGAAGAAAACATCTTTAGTAATTATTTTTTTTTATCTTATAGGTTCGCGATAGCGACATTCTATAATTGTGACATTATTACGTCATTATGGTAAAATTTCATATTTCTAAAAAAATATTTGAAGTTATAAATTTTCACTTTTATCAGCAGTAGACCAGTGCCGAAGCCTTTGACAATGGCAAAAAGTGAAACAAAATTATAGTAGAATGAAACCCATTGGAAAAGGAAGAGAATATAACAGAAATGAAAGGAAAAATTATTTACGGGCGATCTGACGGCGGGAAAGTGGAGGGGGGGGGGTCTAAGGGTAAAAAACGGTTTATCTCGATTTCCGGCAAATCTACAAGTCTCATGGAAAAAAGTTGAATAGCAAAGTTGTAGGTAATAAGAAGATCTACAACTTTTGTATTTACAATTTTTTCACATAACCTCAAAATGTATGTGAAAAATTCAAATAACCAAGTTTTTGGTTTTTTATTTTTATCTTTTACAAAAAAAAATGTTTGCTCACGAAATTTGGTGTAAACTTACCTCCTTATGTTCCAAACACACTGTATTTTTTTAAATTTAAAATATTTATTTTTTCACCTTATATCGATTTAATATCGAAAAAACAGCCTTATTTTCACTTTAAAATTCTCCTGTCAAAATATCAGCTTTCTTCAAAAAGTTGGTGTGTATTCTGTTGGGTGAAATCTCTACTTTCTAATGGTGTAAAAAAAATATACATTACTATGGTAAATTTTCTCAGAAAATGCAATAAAATGACTACGATACCAGAGACAATAAGGTCCAGACCGCCCTAGACCCTACGAAACAATATGCGTAGATGCCTATTTATTGCTATTTTGAGATAACTTATATACCTGAGTGACCTACGGAACATTTTAGCCCATCAAAACGTATTTCATAGAGAAGTGGGGAAGGGGCTAGGAGGGTCTGGGCCTTACTCTCTCTCGTTTCGTACTCGTGTTTTTGCATTTTCTGATAAAATTGACCACAGTAATGTATATTTTTTTTACACCATGAGAAAATGTTTATAGTTCAAAGTTATAAGGGATTAAGTACGTTTATTATTTATGTGATTCTTTTAAAATATATGTTTATTAAAGTGCTATGAAAGTTTAGAAACTTGGATAGAATAAAGTCTAATAAATAAAAAAGTACCAGGTGGCTAGCTTTCTAATAAATTAAGTAATTTATTCCATCATTATATTTACGCAAATATGCAAATTATACTCTATTTAATTTATTTCATTTAGAGTAAAGAAATTCGACATTTTTAGATAGAATAAGGACTTAATTAGTATAACTTGAAATGCACATACATTTTGAGGTTATGTGAAAAAATTGTAAATACAAAAGTTGTAGATCTTCTTATTACCTACAACTTTGCTATTCAACTTTTTTCCATGAGACTTGTAGATTTGCCGGAAATCGAGATAAACCGTTTTTTACCCTTAGACCCCCCCCCTCCACTTTCCCGCCGTCAGATCGCCCGTAAATTATTTTTCCTTTTATTTTTGTTATATTCTCCTCCTTTTCCAATGGGTTTCAATTATCATATTTCTCAAAAAATATTTGAAGTTATAAATTTTCACTTTTATCAGCAGTCTATATGACTGCCATTTTTTTTTTACTTTCGCTTTAGCGAGGAATTAGCTCAAACTAACGACCACAAACGTGCTGGCAACACTTTACATAAAGACTTACTCTATTAGTCAACTAGTCATCTACTCTTACATAAACTCAATTGCATATAACTTTCGCTCACTTAAAAACCATAATGATATTGTTAGAGCTGCATATAATTTTATCTCTACTGTAGTTACGGTAATTACATATAATATGTGGTAGCTTAGTGGTCGGATGTAGTTAATGAGATTTTATAATAACAAAGAGCTTAATGATTAAGTGGAGGTTCTGTTCCCGACTGGGTTAAATATTATTATTAAACCCGAAAGTCTATATGTCAGTTCAAAATAAGGATTGGACATCTTGATATAATTTAAATATATTTTTCCCCGTCTAGTATTGGACGATACGGGCTGATGATGATGATGAAAATCTTTTTTTTTAATAATATACATATATACAGGCACAGGATCTTGGGTACCTATTCCTTGCTTAATATGGTGCCTCAAGTTCAATGTCTAAGATATCTACACATCGGAATCAACAGAAAAAAGTTGATCTATTGTAAGAAGAGCAATCAAGTTGACAATTATTGAGTACGAGTAGACGCCTTTTTCCTTTTAAACAATTATTCGAATTCCAATAATTGTAGGCTGTTCGCAAAAACTAGACGAATAACAGGTTTGTCTATGGAGGAGCAATTTGCAGAATGGCTATATTTTCTATTAATAATTAAAGTAACTGTACATTTAGATAAAATGTTTTCGTATTAATAAACGTTATTTTAGAATGGCATGTCGTAATTTAAGTTAAAAAAATAATAGAATAGATATATTGTATATAATCTAAACATCTTTTTCATTTTTATAAATTTAAATCATAAATATTTTTATGTAAAAAAAGGTCGCCTACAAAAGAATTGCTAGGGTATGTCTTTATAAGGGCTAGACTTCGGAAAAATCGGTTATGGGTGACTTTGACGATATATGGTGGCTCACTGATAGTTAACGAAACATAATATTTGCTCATACACCCATCAAAAACCATTTTGGGTGAAAATGGCTTAGGAAGTACTAACACCGTGCATTACCAAAATCAAACTTATATAATACATCGTGATATAATCTGTTAATAACCAAATTAAAAAACTAGTTACTAATAGTATTACGAAACCGTTACGAAACTGATTTAGAAGAAGGCTTACTATCAAACAGTAGTCCATTTTATGAGACCGTAAACATCACAAGCATTATGTAATTCTGATATCGAGTATCTCGATACAATTGTTTCGTTATCCAAAGAACAATCTACTTTTTAAGAGAGTAATAGACAAAGATCTAAAAGTATAAAGTCTAGGTTTAGAATCAAAACATTCTTTGAATTGACTTTTCTTTCTCTTTTTGGTGCCGCGGATTTAAAATATTTTGATTAAACTTTTCATTTATCGTAATTTATGATCTAAAAGTTGGATTTTTTATGCTTTTACGAAAACTAAAACTACAAATAAAGTCTTAAATTACATAACAATAATTCTTGATTAAAATATATATAATAAATAAGAAGTAATCTTTATTAGAATATAAATAGGATGGAATAAAGAATTGTAGCACATATTTATAAAGTATAGCCGATATTATAACAAGGTCACTGAACTACACAACAAACCTTATTGTATACAAACAATAACAAATCATTAGGAATCATCAGTCATTACATAATGACAGGATAAGTGGCCAGTACTTAGTGCACATGACAAAACTTTTTGTAGATAGAATATAGATAGTAGACATAGAAGGATCAACTTAATCGTAAAACAAGAACTTTAAAAGCCGAATAAAAAACTATATTGACCGCATATTCTAGGCAGGCACAAATAAAAAAAATATAAAGCTCGCTAGCATATATTGCACTAGACTTTTTAAATATACTCAATTTATAATTATTTCAAGACATAAATTAAAAATGAAAATAAATTCTAAATTGAAAAACACCGTTCGGAAACTTATCACGACATTGGCAGCTGCAATATTTATTTTCCTTGAAATTTACGATCGCCGAGTAAAAATAAGCAATTTGTATCGATAATAGTTGGCATTGGCACGTTGTTTTATCAGTAACACGTTTCGAAACGAAAAATTTTAATGAATTACCGAACGTTTCAAAGAACGTAAAAAAAATGTACGCGCGATAATCGAACGATAAAAATAGGGCTCACTGCTCAGTAGTCTAGACTTTACAGTAGTTTCAGATGTGAAGGTCGTTTATAAAAACGTTTGACTTTCATCAAGAGTATTACTGAACAATTGCGCAGTTTTTGCCATGAAAAACAAGAATTGCATTAAACAAGCGAAAGTGTTAACTCGTGCGCATCGGTTGTTTTATATGATAGTGGATATTTTATTTACTATTATTGAAAAATATAATAAAATTGAACATACAATGAGTTTGTCACAGATTAAATAAACACAAATCACTCGCGTTGCGTTAGTTTGGGCGATACACGTCTGTCGCCCGCCACGAATACAGCTGATCTACTGTGTGTACTTCACCTTCCACAACAAACAGATACAGCTAACAGCGCTTCAGGCACCCGCGCATAGGCGTCGTTCAATTATATTTAAAACGGCATGTCACAGTGAATTGCTTGAATCGCTTTATTGTATCATGTAGATGACATCACATCACATTCGACATTCAATTTTTAAATTGCCTCAGCTTCCACTTGTTTGGAATTGATGATTGGAAAATATGTTTTTTTTCATCGCATACAATGTGGAGTATTTAAACTATTTTGCTTATAGTCATGTAAGTATGGTATTATTTCCTTTTGTTTATAAATGTTTACAAAACAAGGAAGGATGGATTATGAATTAAATGTTCTAATTAATAAATAATTTACTAATGTGAAGTTTGTTAGATGCTCCAACCAGAACTGGAGATACCTTACTATAGAGTAGGTATGTATACTCTATATTTTTGTGACGTCCGCTTTGTGACGTCATAAGTCTTCGTAGTCATGATGAAATGAATATTCAGAACTGATTAAATTTCTATCGCTGCTTTATTATCGTTAAATATCTCAATGTTCTTAGACTGCACGTTTATTGGAATTGCTTAAAATATCTTCTTTGTAAAAATGTCGTGTCTCGTTATATATTTTATACATTTTAAATAACGAGAAGTCATAGAAATACTAAATATAAGTAACTTCAATAGGGAAAATGGGTTTTAACTGTCGAGAGTATGGAATCCAGTGATTAGGTTATGCAAACCCATACAAAATTCGCGAATCGATACGGTGAGTTTCGTCTGTCGAACACAGGATCGAGTGTCGAGTGTACGCGAAACAAGTGACAAGGTAGGGGTGAAACTGACAATAGAAGAGGTGACAAATATTTACGCTGCAAACGTACGAGAAAGAAGATAGTCCGGTACGGACATCACTAGTAACCGTCATCTACCTGTCAGTTCTTGTACTTCAGTCACGTTGTTTATAGATGTGCCACAAAATGATTAAATCGATTTCAATGGTGCAGATTAGGGATGTACCGGAAGTGGTTAAATCAGAACCAAAGTCGGACTTTTTAAATTTGAGTTATCAGAACCGGAATCGGAGGCGGAGGCGGAGACTGAGAGATCTGCTAAGAGCAGGATTAATATTGGACCGACTGGTCACGTTAGTAACTCCCCACGTGATATGTATAAATTTGTTCGAACGCGCTGCCTACATCAACCCTTAAAGTATTCAGACCGAAGTCGATTTTCGAAGTTTGAGGTTTAATATCAAGGAGTATATTATAAGTCGAACATCCCTAGTGCAGATTGGTTCAAAATAAGATTATTTTGGGCTATAGGCAAGAATAGGGAGGCTGTTGGGTATTGTATTGAATTCTTATTTTAAAATATACTTATGTAGAGCCATGGTTAGAGCGCAAGATATTCATAGTCATTATTCTAGCTATACAGCAGAAAGTTTAGGAAAATTGAGTATACATCTTTATATATATAATTCTTCCGTACGTGTGTATGTCACTCAACTGCTCCTAAGCGGCCGGACCGATCTTGATGAATATTTTTGTGTGTGTTCAAGTCGATTCGAGAATAGTTTAGATTCACACAAAAAAAAAGAAAAAAAAAATATATATATTTAAATATTTTGTAGAGGGCAACGTCTGTCGATGCCCCTGGTATTATATATAACTCATTCATCATTAAGTATTGCAACATACACACACCTCTGCAATCGAGTATTGTTACAGATGAAAAAAGCTAGCGGAACGGAATTCTTCTACTAGTATTACAAATGCAAGCATCGCTGGATGTTGGTTACGAAATCAAACAAAAACTGACTATCAGAGCAAGCACTCTTCCTCTTTTCGGTGGAGTAATCGCCAATCTTCCAATACCTCTTGGTACGTCATACGACCTAACCTCGGTCTATCTTTTCCTCTCATTCCTTCAATTAAAAAAAATGGGTCACGTCGTATCGTATCGGGTGACCAATCATATTTCGTCTACGGTTCTCTATGGTATTATTTTTCTTTTCTCTTTTATCTTTTCCAATACTTTTCCGTTTGGCACCATTTCTGTCCAACTTATACCATCTTCTCCAGAAAACTATAAAACTATTATTATTATCATCATCATCATCATCATCCCAAAACCGCGATCAAAAATTTATAATATATGTATAAGGTAATGTGGCAGTGGCTGGTCACACACTCAGGAGAACGGATGGCCGATGGTCCAATAAGGTTCAAGAGTGGAGACCGCGTTTAGGTAGATCTCATTTTCATTAAGGGAGGCCTATGTTCAGTGGTGGACGGATAAAGGCTGATGATGATACAGGTAGTGTTATTTTTTACGTAGGTTTAAAACTTTCACAAGTACGCTACGTCTTCTTCTTCTTAATCATCACCATGGTCTCTCTTAATGAACGCCAATTCTACACCTTCACAGAGTGATAAAGGCTATAAGTTTATTATACTATTTTACTAAGTTAATGCGAGCGAAGCTGCGCGCTACAGCTATAATACATAAGTAATAACTTATGTTTCAAAAATTAATTCTACATGAGCTAGAATGTATCTTAAAGGGTCCATCTGAGATAAAAGTAATTGCATCTCATTCTGACTACATACAAACGTTATGGCCACTTACATGTTAAATATAAAAATAAATAGCAGTTCGATGTATTACGGATAGATTTAGAAAAATAATCTAAAATTGTAAATTTATCATTCTGTAGAAGGACCACTGCTGGATACCACTGGAGACCTCTGTCATTGAACGCCAAGACGACCAAGTTCTAGTGACTCGCATGCAATCAGGACCAGCCAGTTAGTACGGAGATCGTCACCCCTTCCAATACAAGATCGATCTACATCAGGTCTACTTAGAATGCCTATAAATATCTACGTCGAGGAACTAATGACTGATGTGTCTGTTCGAGAGTGGAAATTTCCTATAACTTTTAAAAATATTTATTGCGTATTTTTAAAGGTTTATTTATTATAAGGCTATAATTAATGTTTATTGCTTAATTTTTATTTATTAATATGATTTTTTTTTCGGAGGGATCTATGCTAATGGCCCGAAGGCCCTAATGCTTCATCGGATTAGTGTGAGCCCATTCGGCACACTTTTGATTGATTAAATTGGGGGGTTGCCCCCCGCCTACCGTGCAGTCAGCGACCACACGGCTTCCTGGCGTCGGTTGTGAATTAATATGATAGTGTTCAAAAACGTGACTACTTCTTATTTCCTTAATATGGATGAAATAAATAAATAAATATATATATTATATATATAAATATATATATATATATATTTTTTTTTTTATGTTAGTTGGATAGGCAAACGGGTAGACGAGCCATATAATTGTAAGTGGTCATGAACATAAACAAATTAACCTGAAACTAGCCCAGGCAACTCATTCATGTGTTGTCTATCCTGAGACACAACGTTAAGTCTCTTTCTTTGCCAGTAATTACACTGTCTGTCCTGCCCTTCTCTCCGAAACACAGCAAAGCTGTGACGAGCGAAAAAGCAAGATGGTGGTACCCAGCAGCATGCCACCGGGAACGCGGCAAGGCGCAACTCTTGGAGAGTCAAAGAGACAAACTTAATTTTCAACATATTATTAAATAGGTATAATATGTTAATCCGATACCGATGACAGGATACACTTTCTAAAGACCTAAACGACTTTATACTACATACACACCATATAAGTCATACACGATGCATATTCTAGTTTTTATGACACGTCGATGTATGTACATTTTAGCCTTCCTAACTCTTAAGTCACCTTTTTAATGGTATTTTAGAATCGTGATGTAATCTTGTCTATTGAAAAGTATGTTCTTGAATTTTTTTATTATTCTGATTATCCTGTAAAATACTGTAAGTGACTAAAAAGGGTTTTTTTATTAGGAAGCTACCTAATATAATAATACGTATATAATACGCATTATCTCTGAGTCGCAGGATTTAAATAACGACATCGGTAAATTTTCCGAGTTTTCGAGGATTTATTATAATCTATTTAAAAAGTTATATAAAACTATTATGTACTTACATTTTCTAGGTGTTTTCTTTATTTCACGAACATACACTAAGACTTTCACCACCATGTTACAACTTGATACTTGATAGTATTGAAAACGAATGATAACTGATCGAAAATTATAGCATACCTAGATTCTATTGTTTGTTCTACACTTTAGGATACCGGTGATGTCATACTTCGTGATGATGACAGATGTTAGTGATTGTAATTTACACATTTATCGTAATCAGTATGTTCAGATAGAGTTCAGTTCGGATAGAGTAGTCATGTGAACCATAAAATACCGAAACTGGTCAGTGATTTGTCACTGACGTAATAGCAATTCAACCAACCAGTGATCTGTTTGTACGTCCGATCAGCAAATCGTTTATGCACCTTTGGCGAAGCTAATTGGGCCGAGGGGGCTCTTTGTAGGTAATAAGAGGGGTTTATAAGAAGAGGGTACAGAAGAGCAGGGGGCAAGGGGTGAGGATGGGAACCTCACCCCATTGTACTGCCCCGACGTTGGGAAGGGTTGTTCTGTGGTGCGAGACAACCCCTCTGTGGAGGTGGCGTCGGTCCCTTGCGGGACTGACTACCCGTCGAGGTGCCCTGTTTGTTTTCTAGATCCGGGGCACCTCACCAAAGGCGGCATTGGTGGCACTCGCCGGGTTTTAGTGGGTAGAGCTGCGTCTATTTACCAGCTGTCGGGCGCAGCGAGTCCCACATACCCGCGTGGGGAGACCCACTCCCCCGCGGGATGCCTCAGAGCATTTCCCGGCGTTAAAGAAAAAAAAAAACTCAAGAAGGGACATATCTCATATCAGGCTATCAAAATAATCATTATACGGATAAACCTCGTTGACATTTTCAGCATAGAAAAGAAAAGGAATTTCTGTGCTGTGGTTTCTGTAAAGTATCCGAAACGTCAAGAACATAAACATTTTTTGAACTACCATAAAATACGATTTCTTTTAATTAGAACTTAATTTATTTATTTACGGTTTAGAATAAGACACCAAAATTCTTATAGTTAATTTATAACAGTTACAACATTCCTTAGATTTACAGCCGCGTTATTTTTGTATCGATGTTGTATTTCGAGCATATCTATTTTTGAACACTTAAAGCACTTAGGAGGTAGAGTTTGAAATATGTCATGATTGCATTTTATAGTTTTTATCATTATCTACTGAACATGGGCTACTGGGCCAAAACTAAAACTCTTGTAGTTGAGAAGCAATAATAATAGCAATTTGCTATAAATATATATACATATATAAAAAAATTGTTAAGACTGTAACTTGCTCTGTGTACTGTCATCAACATTATCACATCTATTCACTGCTCTATACATTATACTCTATTCACTCCTCTATACATTATACTCTATTCACTGCTCTATACACTATACTCTATTCACTGCTCTATACACTATTCACTGCTCTATAAACTACTCTATACACTACTCTATTCACTACTCTATACACTACTCTATACACTACCCTATTCACTACTCTATTCACTAGGTACTCTTCTTCCCCTCTAATTCAATACCTCTGTTGGATACCATATAATCAACATCGTCAGACTTAGGTACTTCAAAAAACGCCAAGATGAATCCTACCGCATTTGAACCAGCTTTGAGATATATCTTAAGCTAGCTCGTGCCAACAGCTTTTCCTGTGTTAACTTAGATTTACAACCGTATCCGGATCAACAAACACCCAAACTTACAAACTTTCGCCTTTATAATTTTAGTAAGATACCGATAGTTAGGATATCATTGATATTGGTCATATAAGTTTTAAATTAAGATGGTTAATTTCAATTTCAAGCGATTTCGATGGCCATAGAAGTTTTTGAACAATTTAAGAAATCGCAGTCATGTACGTTCCGCTTTCGTGAAGTAAATGGTGACGAACGGCCAGACTAGTCGTCAGCCGTATCGCCGCTTCCGGGGAACACTAGCTGTAGCCCGCGGCTTCGCATGCTTTAACAGTCCGTATTTTGATAGCCCCTGTCAAGCTTCGGATAGATTCGCAAACCTGTAATAGATGTCTTTGTCCGTCTCAGAATATATCTTTTTTATTGTTTAAAAAATTAGTATCAGGACTACCGCTAATTAAAACTTTTTAAAACGAGATACATAATTACATAATATATTTTTTTATATTTCAGTCATACAAAGACATTCGTAGAACATAGAGCTCCGCGAAACAAAAGTGAAAAAACATGGCGATTATCCCGGTGTAAATAATTTTAAAAGTTAAAATAATTAGGTATATAATAATATCAATAATATATATTAAATACTTATTATTCTAGGTGTATAATATATATTTTATATCGATATTTTCAATAGCCTTTCGATATATCTAATAGCAAAACACTGAAATTTAAAAAGCGGTTTAGGTATTAAACGTTAACAAATAGAGTTACTTTTGGATTTGTAATTTAATTTCTATTTAAACAAGTTCCAGTTAGGAATTTCTAGTGACATTTTTATATTCGTTAATTAGTCTTACTTGTTACTTGGTAATCAAATCTTGAATGTCTTAAATTACATCTAAATGCTCTAGCGATTTGTAACATTGAAAGGATGAAAGGATATGTAATTATTGCTTTTACGAAATGAAAGGTGATATTCGCATATATATTATATTGATATTACGGTTATATTTGGTCAATTTATACAAATGTATAAAAATAATAAAACAACAGCTTACTCCTCCGATTTAAAAAAAGGAACAACTTAATTTCAAATCCAGATATCTTTATTACCACAAGAAAAAAACAATATTAAAATATAAGACGTACATAGTCCGTTCGTTTTATGTATGACAAAGAATCACTAACTTTAGCGGTACGGAACGGTACGAGAGTAATGTACTTAAAGCAAAACTATCTCAACAAATGGATCGTATAAAATGTTATTATTCCTTTAATTTTTATTTCCGCTTAGTCAAAATTGACCGATCCAATTCGTAACAGTTAGTGAATAATTTAAGACTGTGTGTATAAATCAGTAAATAATTTTTAAAACACGTTCAGAAACACTAAATACAGTCACCTTGATTGCGAGCGAGATTGCAAAGGTCTTCGTTCGAAAACCGGTCGCAAGCCAAGTAAGGCAACCGCGAGCACCACAGAAAGATTTTTGCATGTAAAACGATACATCCACCTCACTGCACTGGTAATGCAATTGCGTTTAAGCAATATTTAAAATCCAACACGAGGTCAATTCATCTTATATTTCATTACTTGCATAAAAAATAAACAAAAAAAATATTTTAGGACTGGCAACATTTACAAAAAGTTAATAATTTCAGAACTGATTTTGACATTGACATTTTACCAGTTTCATATGATATTGGATTTGCCTCGCGGGAGCCCTAATAGCAATGACGAAGAAGAAGTTTTATACAGGCATAGATTATAAAATCACTTTAATTTATAAAATATAGTACAAACCTTTGATATCTCTTTGCAAGGCCGGCGACAAAGATGCATTGCTTAGTGCCACCTCTAGGAGATTGATGTTTTCCCGGCATCTTGTCACAACCTCCGTCTGCGTACGAGAAAACATTACTTCATCGCATATCCCCAGGTAATGCGTAATAAAACGTGCCAATATAGAAAATATAGTTCTAAATTGAACTTTAGACTTACTAAATTCGTAGTTTACCGTCAGTTTCACAAAAACTATCTCAAAGCAATTAACTCGTAGACGTTAGATCATTTACATGTTTTGCCTCATCTTTTTATTTCTACCAATTACCAGATGAGATATTTCAAGGCCAAAAAACAGATTAGAAAGCAAGGAAAGCCGAGTTGCTAACTTTCTTTATAACCTACATTATATTTAACTGTCGATAGAGAAGGGTGTTAATTGACTGAAACTCCACATTTGATTGCAATTATTGCATTTATTTTTGTAAACAATTATACAAAGATCACTTTTTACATTTATTAGTTATCAATTAACAACCTAACCCTAATCAACATAATAATAATTAGTAAGTACAATCACATATCAATTACGCGGGATATATTGGAGTTCAGTCGAAGCTTCATCAGTATATGATACTTTATGAAAGAACCCTTAACTTGTATAAATAAACTAACTATGTATTTTCTTGATCAAAAATAATAAACAAATATATTTCCATTTATAAAATTCAATTTTCCCTTCCCGCGTTAGAATTGCAACAGATATGTCAAGTTTGACATACGTCAATTCCGTTTTTTATATTGGCTACCAAAAACCACTGACTTCATCCCATTATGCCATCAACTTTTATAGATATAAAATATATTTCGCGAATATACCTACAAGTTAGACCTGTTCTAGCACCATATAGCCATAAAAAGGAAGGAAAAAATTAAAGAAAAAAAAACAGGCTGTTAGTAAAAAACACAAACACACAGTAACAACCACGGTTAGTAGAAAAAAAACTTGAAACAATAGACAGTTCTCATGGGGAATTAAGCAAGTCTCACTTTTGTTATTTTTCATATAAGCAAAAATATAAAATACTTGTAAATTTATATATTTAAAATCACTCTGCTTTTATTTTATAACCGCGTTTGTCAGATATATGTTAATTTTTATAATTTAATAAAAATATACAAATGCACTTTGTACCTAAATTAATAATTAACTAAAAAGGAATGTCTTTTTCTTCTCGACAATAAACTTTAATCGTTATCAACTAATTGTGCGTTTAGATCAAGTCTTATTTTCAATCTGACAATCGCAGCGAGCCGTATACGCATACTTACATACGTAACAATAAATATCACACAAGCCCAGGCCATATGTCATTGAAGATGTATATATACTATTACTAATACAGAGAAGGCGGCTACGGCAAGACAAATCCTGGTTCGCAAACATGCAGGGCGCCTCGTCACACACTGGCCTTCGTCATCGGAATAGCTACTACTGTAATCTATATCGAATTTTGTCCTTACATAGTCAAAAGCGCGAAGCAGATCGGGCGATGTGTCTTGTCGCACCATAAGCGCTTCGGTCGCTTCCAACTGGGTACTCGAACGCCTCACTAGAGATCTCACTTCGTCCGTCTCCGAATCCGAATCCCTCCAGTTCCGCCTACTATGCTTGGGAGACGACGACTCGTCTTCCGAGTCCACGCTCTCAGTTGAGCGCCTCCTTAATTCTGACAGGGCGATTTTTTGCAATTCCGACTCTCCATCTTTCTCTTTGCGTCTCCTGTTGAGTGAGTCTAAAATATCTGGACGGTTATTCACTTCGGTATACTCTAAAGAGCTGTTAACTTCGTCACTCGTTAGGTTTGAGCTGTGACGTCTGCGACTCAACGCTTGGATGTTCAACAAATCAAACTCCGGGGAACGCTTGTTGTTTTTGCGTTCGCCCTCGGAGGGTTTACGGCGACGAACACCGTCGTTGCTCTCAATGCTCGTATTATTTCTAGATCTTTCCAAACTATCCAGGAGGGATTTCTTTCTTTCGGCACTGGACATGGATTTTTTGGGTTTACGTGAGGGTGTTTCAATGGGCGAGTTTCTGGTCGGTCGTTTATACCGCGGCAGGCTGCGTTCCCTGGAGGCATCCGAGGGGGGTCGTCGCCTGCGGGTGCCGCTTGGACTTAGGTCATTCTCGGGTTGAGCAGATAGGCTTGAGCAACAATCCGACTGCGAGTCTAGGAACGCTCGGTAATCGTCACCGAATTCTAGAAGGCGTCGAGCGGCGTCTGAATCTGGCGCTTCTGAATAGGGCTCCGAATTATATTTTTCCTGTTGACAAAAATAAAAATTTATAATGGTGTCTTTACCGAGATAAATGGATGGTTTGGTCATGGATTGCCTACTAAAAAATTCGATCAGAGATGACATATACCTATATGTTTCAGATTGCATATGTTTGTAACTTTCATACAATGACACGAATAAGGAGTTATTTGAGAAGATGTAGTGTTCATCTGTTAACTAAACTGTAGTATTGTAGTTCAATCTAAGCTTTTCTAAATCATTTTAGAGTCCGCGTGTTGAGTCAAATGAGTACTTATGGCATTATGAACAGCGCCATCTAGAGATTGGTTCAATTTCAATCTGGACCAGTATAAAAATAAATAGTACTTAATTTTAAGAATATTCATCCATTTGACATTCATTGATTTGCTACTGTGAAGAGTTAAATGATTGAAAGCTTAGGTATACTTACTTGATAGAAATCCCAGGCTTGTTCTGAAAACGAACTATGTTCCTCTGTCCCGGCAGTCACACTCTTATCAACGTCCGAATCTTTATCTACACACAGGTCCCACATCTGGCTGGGATCTCCTAGGCTCAAGGTCAAGAAGGTTCTCTCTCTCTCCATACTTCTGGTCAGCCTTGGCCTCACAGCCCCTCCTTCAGGGCCAATTTTAAAGCTAGGGATCACCGCTTCCGCTTCGTTCTGCTCAGGAATGGCACAGTCTTGTTCCTTGGCGGATATGTGAGTCTTTTCGATACTTCTCCTCAAGTTTGCGATGGTGGCTAGCTGCTGTTTGATGAGCTCCTCATCACTGTCGTTGCCGGACGTTGATGTTGTATCGAACCTGTCAAACAGTGGAATAACATTACTATTTGGGAAATACCTAATACTGGAAGATAGCTTTTGTAAGTGCGTGAAATGAATCTAAGTGCACTCATCGCTCCTGTAATCAGTTGAGTGAAGAATTTGAGTGGGGGGGGGGGGGGTTCTAGGAGTCAATTGGAGCCGTTCTCATTAATCGGCAAAGTGGTGTTTATAAATGATTCTAAGAGCAGGGAAGCTTCTACTTGTCCGCCCTGCAGGCAACATTGAAAAATGACAGTCTTTCAGAGAAAAGAAATTCAGAGAAGGCTTTTTAGCGGTATTTAGCCATGAATTTTATAGCTAAACGAGAGTATTGGAAGAGGAAAAGTGAATATTATACAGTCAGTTATTGTTATGATTAATTACCTCGAGTAACCCTCGAGGTAATAAAAAGTCAAGAATTTCTGATGCCAATATCATACCTGTTCTTCCTGCTAGTGGCCGGGTCGCTGGCTGCACTTCTCTCGTTCTTGTACTCTATCTCGGGGCTGAGTCTCCCACAGAAGGAGAGTGACTTGACGAGCCTCTCCCTCCGTGTAGGGTTGTTGTTCCTCCGCAGCTTCAGCCGCTTACGTCGCAGCCAGCATTGCTTCTCTGTCTCCACACACGACGTGCACGCTTCCGTCATTGTGTTTGTGCTTGAAACGTGTCCCTGTAGGATATGTGATAAATTTAGCATGTTTTTATTCATGAGTTGTAGATATACGATAAGTAAATTATTTCTTGTAGTTGCAACTATTTCTTCTATTTTTATTAAATAATACTGAGAAATATCTAAGGTATTAAAGAACTTAGCAGACGTGAGTTTAAAAGAATATTCTACGGACGTCACCGAAACACTTACAGAAGTACTATTTCTTTGTCTCGACATAATTATTCGTAATCATTATTGGTATCAACGAATTAGAGACAAATGAACGTGCAACAAGTCAAACCAGTGTTATGTGTCTCACTATATGATGTATAGCCTGACCAGAAAAATAAAAACCCTCGCCATATTGCGGGAAATTTCGGAACTAATTTCTGTATGGACGATACTATGTGTTGACGTAAAAAAGATACAGTGGCGACACCACGCAGGGTTTATATATTTTTGGTTAGGCTATACGTGCCATTGATTCTTTTTTTTAATCAATGGAAAGTGCAATAATTTTCGAATGACCGCGCCGTATGTCACGACGATATGAAACTGAAATGTTAGATATGAGACCGCATGTATGAGACCTTGTGTCAGGTATGAGACCTTTGTGCAGCTCCTATACCTGTACAGTGGTGGAGCTCCCCCTCAGCTTGGAGTCGCTAACTCCTGGCGTGGCGGGCGAAGCGAGCGTGTTGAGTGCGGATTCCGAGATGGACATATGCGACATGGGCGTCGCGTTAGGGGCGGGGTTCAGCTGCGAGAGACACGACACGGACCACGGCCGCGCGCCGCCACGCTTCTTCCGCAATTGTACCTGTTAGTGACACCGTTTAGCACAGATGATGGTAGATAGTGATTTGATGGTTAGTCAATCGATAGATAGAAGCACAAAGACATATTGCGATATGGGCGTGTCGTTGAGGGCGGGGCTTAGCGACAGACACGTCCTTCCGCAGTTACATCTGTTTGCGGCACCGTTTGCACATGGTGATGGTTTGGCGATTAGTTAATGTGTGTGAGTAGGTACACGTACAAATTCTGTGCCATTCGAGAGTATATTTATGCGTTTTTAGTTATTCTATGAAAATGTAATTTTAGAAACAACGTTGACTTTGTATCGGAATATGCAAGACAAAACTTTCTGGTAAATGAATAAAAGGATATTCATTCCTTGTACTTATAGAATGGCGAGCTATTGCTTTTATTGAATTATTGAAACATATACGTTATAGATATAATATCGACATATATACAGAATTTTTTCTTAATTAATGTAAAAAAATTGAGTTTTAGCTCTTAAGGTTACACAAGTCGCTCATCTTTCCATACAAACGCAGAACAGTAATTACTACAATGTTTGACGTTGACTATGAAAAACTAAGTATATATAAATTGATCTCGTCATTATCTATGTGTGTATGTACCCAAAATCGTAAAAAAATTATACATTAAAAAAATACAAGCTTCAAAACTTTCGTATTTCAACACTGATTTTAGCCCAACTTTAGGCGTAAATAAATAGTATACCGAGCACGAAAGCTCAAAAATAAAGCCCGTACAGATATAGTTTAGTTATTCAAAGGATAAAATAACTTTATTTTGAAAAGATACACTTATTAGTTTTTCTATAATAACTGTTTTGCTAAAAGGACATTTTCGGAATTAATCATTGTGCATTTCATTCTAGCACGCATGTTCGCGCACTATTTCAGGTGAAATAGCAATCATTTTGATAGAGTTCATGCCACCGACTAGTTCAACCTTAAGCGCACACTGCGGGAATACGACAACATGTTTTGATTGTTAAGTATTTATATAATAAGAAATAATGATATGATATTAAATGTATTTGAAACGAGAAGTTAAAAACAAATTGCATGTGCTTGACATAAAAAGTTATCACATAGCACACATAATTATATGTATTATTGCAACAGAAACTATGTCGAATCGACCACTTGTCTTTACTCGAGACTAACATAGTTTGATGGCTCCGTCCGACTGAATACTTACAGAAAAAATGCTCTAATTAAAAAACTGTCAGTTACATACCTTGGCCTGATGTGTGGGAGTGACGGTACAAGTTGAGGTACTCATATCCATGGAGGAGTGGAGGTTCCTCTCCTCCGACGTTAGCGAGGTGTCTACCTCACTCTCGGTGGTATACTCTCCTGACGCGTCGTAGCTCTCAGCGCCCTAGGAATAGATAATATTATATTATAAGTCAAGGTATGTAATGGGATAAAATTGGTATTTGACAATTATTAATATATATACTGAAAATTGGTAATAACAAGAAAAGAAAGTGCTTCAGGTCAAAGTTGAAAGTTTTTTTCCGCTAGAAAGACCCCTGGCGGACTGTAAGTAGGGGGGGGTGTATGTAGGACTCGCTGCGCTTGAAATATGGTATGTGGACGCAGTTCAACCACTAGAACCCGGCGAGCGCCACCAATGCCACTTTAGTTCAGTGCCCTGTTGAGCAACAGGGCACCTCCACGGCTAGTCAGTCCCCCAAGGAACCAACGCCACCTCAACAGAGGGGATGTCCCACACCACATAAAACCCCCTCCCAGCGTCAGGACAGTTTAATGGGGTGAGGTTCCCATCCTCGCCCCTTGTCCCCCTACTCTTTCGTCCCCTCTTCTTATAAGAGTGGTCAAAAGAGCAGCCCCTCGGTTTACTTGGCTTCGCCCAAGGTGCTCGGTTCACCTTAGGCCCCACGGCCACGACAAGGCTTGAACCATGGTAGAGTAGAACATAGACCTCCCTCAATGAACATCCAACACGGACCAGCCACTGCACGGAGATCGTCTTCCCACCTGGTTACGCTTCGTCTACCTAAACGCGTCCTCCAATTTTGAACCTTATTACAATATAATAAATACTAATAAAAACGGTTGGCAAATGGGCCAATCCGTAGCACCTTATAATGAACATTTTTAAAAAGAAGTCCCACGTAAATTATAAATAACCTATTACATATTAAAGCAAAAGAAACCACCACACGAACAAATCTACCTTTTACATAATACATAGTATAATTCAAAATCTAAGCAGACAAAATTTATCTTAAATCTCAACTTGAAATGTGACATGAAAGTTTGAAGCAATTAATCTAAAATGTCGTTGCGACCACGACATGGTTATGGCAACTTGACAAGTCTAGCGGTCCCAATAAGGCTTGGTCCAAGGTCATGAGGTCAGCTAAACTGGAGCCAATTAAATATCGCTAAATGGATCGGTGAAAACTTGACGAGTGGCTTTTATGCTGTGGTTACAAAATCTTAAAAAATGGAAAGGTTCTTAAATAAATTATTGAATTATGTTAATAATACTTTAATGGAACCAACGTGAAGCAGACTACGTGTTTTAATAGATCAGTAGATCATTATCATTATAAATATTCTATATCATTATAACTACGTATGTACCTGATTACTGTCGTTCTTATTTTCTGTACTCTGATTCAGCCATTCCTTGATCCGTGACATTTTCGCCCGACCCTTTCCGTCTTCGTCAAACATGAGAGGTTTCAACGCCCTAACCCCCTTCTTCTTATTCAACTGTTGTTGCTGCGCTTGTTTCTGCACCAACTCCTCGGCTTGTATCACGAGCCTTTCAATATCTTTGCATCTCGTGTTCTGATCCACTCTTATAAGATCCGGTGTTGTTGATTCCAACTTCGGTTTCGGTGATGGTGGTTTTTCTTTCTCTTCTATAGGCAATTCGCATTGTATTTCAACTGACGATGTCATTATATCTGTGGAGTCTTCGTTACCAATTTTGGGTCCATCTACATATGTCCATTCTTCTTCTGAAGATTCCTCTTGTGATTTGTCATCTTCTACCATTTGTCTGTCCGAATCAGTGTCGTGATGCTTAAAGTAGAATGTTGCACAATTTTTGGATTTCCGATCCGATTGGTTGAACTTCGAGGTGTCGACTGGTTTCTTTCTCTTGACTACTGTTGGCGGGGTCTTGATTTCTTTCATTATCTCATTTTTCATCGGTGACTGATCCAATCCTGTAAACAATCGTGTTGATAAAAGACAACATGTTTTTGTTTGTCTCATTATGACAATGCTCGATGAGAAATATCATTCCATAAAACAATAAACATGTCATTGTTAAAATATTCATACATCTCAGAGATATGCATAATGTGAACAACTAGAAAGTGGAGACAATATGCACTTTGAGTTAACATTAGTTTAAGAATGTGAAAGTGTTTATGATCAAATGATACATTTTAGGCTTTGACGTAGTTTGGTTGTAGCAAAATCAGGCTTGACCTTAATATAGACTATTATATAATAATAATATGTTGGGACAACTCACAGACGGCCATCTGATTCCAAACTAAGCAGAGCCTGTTCTTATGGTAACCAGACAACTGATAAATACTGATATATTTCTAAATACATACATATATAAATTACACCCAGACACAAAACAAATGATCACACAAACATTTGTCCTGGTTGGGAATCGAAACCACGACCTTCTGGTTTAGCAGTCAGGGTCACTAACCACTAGTGACTAGACCAACAGGACATTTTATTATATTAACGCAAGACGACTTCGTTTAGGGACAAAATGTCTTACAAGGTAAAATATATTGTTATTACTGACTAATATTTGCGTCAGCAGACATTTTTATCCTTGCAATGCGTCATTTTAATTCCAAAGCCTGAGCGATGTATATTAACGATTTACCATATATTTGAACACTGCAAATACCTTATATGTATTATACGGTATGGATGGCCATTGATTTGTACTTTTTGCCTATTCTTTACTGGTAAGTGATGTGTACTGACTTACCATCTATTTGATCTATTTGAAGTATCTGCAAAAGAATCCTTTTGCTACGGTATGGATAGTCATTGCTTTAAATTATTTGCCTATTCTTTGGTACTCGTTTATTGACTTACCATCGATTTGGTCCCTGGCAGGAACTGTTTGGTCGGTGGGTCTGGCACTCACATCGTCCACACTCGGTACCCGTCGTTCGTCCGCCATTTTGTTCTCCCTGACTCTCACCAGCTCTGACTCACAATCCGAACCGAAACCGCGCCAAGTATAATTTAACGCATAGTCTTGTTCTTCCTAGAAAATAAACGTTAAATGTTATCATAAAGAAAAACTATTTGGATTAATAGGGAGGATATTATAATTTTCATATGATATTTTATCCAAAATACCTTTTAAAAAATACAATATTCCTATAAGGAATATTTTGAACACACTTTTAACGTGGATAACAGTGTTCAAGTGGGTCTGTAGTATAGGTTTTTAAAATTTGATATGTTAAGCCTCAGGAAGCAGTGACGATAATAGGATTAATGTTGTAACAAAATTAATCTGAAGGATTTGTTTGTTTGAACGAGCTAATATCAGGAACTACCAATTGTATTTGGCAAATCCTTTATAACGTTTATGAAGGCTATTTATAATACAAGGACTTTTTGCATTTTTGGGACGGATAGGTAAAACTTTTGGGGAGGTTTCCGCTTGCATTTCGATAACTAAAAATAATTATACGTACTTCAGATGCCGATTGCCTGCTGTCCTCGGAGGTGTCCCGGGGCCTGGCATTGACCGGGGTCCTCTGTCTCCGGGGTGACCCTCGTCTGCTCAACCTGGGCTGCTTCAGAGCCGGCTCGTCGTCACTGTCACTAGCTACTTCCGCGGGCACCAGGTTCTGGAAAAATATTATGTTGATTTTCAGTAATGTAATTACATTTGGTTATACGTGCGCTTTGTGGCGAGGATAAATGTAAAAAATGTAAATGATAAATAAACTCGGGTAAACCATGTTTGTATTACAAATTATATGACAAATCGTAATAGTTGGTCCAAAAGACCCACCGGTAAAAGGTACGGGAAAATGATCGTTTTCAATGCCAATTTTTGATTAAACTAATTATTATTTTTAGGACTATTTCGCTAAAGCGTCCATTTCGTACTATAGAAAAACATTAAAATACAAAAACATAGGTACAATTTATTATATTGCCATTTCAGTCGACATTATTTCATAAAGTCGACATTTATCCTTTATTGACGTGACAACGTCTTATAATTCGATGGAGCCGGCTGCACGAACGAAAAAACATGACGTATGCGGCGTTACCTCGCTCTGAGGCGTTCCATTTTCTTATGACGTTGTCACGTTCAACTATCGTCAGTAAACCGACTTTACAGACAACCGATTTTTTATTATTTTTATTATACTAAAACAAAAAAAAAACTATAATTTCAAAACAAACGAACGTGCACACATAATTTTATTATAAATTAAAATCACCCATAAATTATTTAAATGACATTAAAATAAATAAGTTAACCCTTCAGATGACTAGGGCGACGTAACACTTTATTGAATTAGCTCGAACACATCCAAATAACCACAAATCACAACAAATCCCACACATTTAAGTGATATTTATAGCGCGACATATGACCCTAAATTTAATATTAACCCTATTCATTCCCGGTCGAAGAGGCCATTCTCGACGCTACTAAGGGTTGGCACACAACCACGACGGGTGGTTGATTGTACTATTGTGACACAGTGAGGAAATTAAGTGAACGTGGAGGAAAACCCGTGGGGAGAATCGCTTTTAGAAATGACACCAAAACAAACAATTATAGGATTTCATCGTCATCAACATTAAAAAGAGAAAGCGACATGCGTTTAATCAATTAATATATGAATAATGAATCAAACATGGTTATACTGTTATCCTAATCTTAATAGACAGTAGTCAACGAAAATAGACTGATGATTTGCGATTTAATTTATATTATTAGTATCCGAAGGCTGACTGGTTCGAAGACCGATTTCGCCGTTCATTAACGGAGTTTTATCACTAAACCATGACAATGACGTTGGGGTAAGACTAATTTTTATTCCAGTATACACCTATACTGCAAATATACGAAGTTATTCACAAACATTTTAACAGCCTTATTCACTAAAAACCAAATACACATACAAAAAAAGCAAAATTCCCTACACGGTCGCTGAAGGGTTAAAAAACCATATTTCTTGTTGAACGGCTTTATAAGTGCGTTACAAAATAATGCTACTTGGTCCGTGTAGTGGTGTAGTGGACTTAACTTTAAAACCACATTATAATATAGAAATAATTTCGCATGACGCTATGACCTAGGGGGAACGTAATTTAAATACTAAGAGGGGAGATTCCATTGAAGATATACAATTTATTTTGGCGCACCTATTAATAAATTCATACTTTTAATAAGGAATAATTAATCACACTTTATAAGCTCACCTAAGTAGAAAGAAAATTAGATTATATTTTATGAACATATTTTTGTTACTAGTCAAATGTTTTTGGTAACTTTAATACTGTATATATAAAAAGAACACATGTATTGGTTATAAATATTAAAATTCCCAGATAGTATACGATTTACACCTAAGCGCCATTAAAGAATTAAAGAGGTGTCCATCATTGTGAGCGACGATGTCCTAGTGGGTATGGGCTCGGCCTCTTGAATGAGACCCGAGAGGTCCGTGTTCGATCCTGACCCCTGTGATGCCTAGAAATGGGACTAAACTACGTGCACCTGAACATGAGACCATCGCTTGATCATCGGTGAAGGAAGCATCGTGAGGAAACCTGCATGCCTCATGAGATTAAAAGTCTTTGAAGGTGTGTGAAGTTAACCAACCCGATGGGCCAGCGCATCGGTGAACTATGGCCCAAAACCCTCCTCCTTATTTTGAGGAGGATACCCGTGCCCAGTAGTGGGATATATAAGGGTTTATATTATTATTATTATATTATAACATTATAATGTCCATCAGTGGATGGAGAAGGGTTGACGATAATGATGTGTTTCACGTCGATGTCATCACGCGAAAGATAAGCAATTTGAAGTAACAGTTCTTCGGTCACATACAATTATTAAGGTTCTGGAGTGTACGATCGCCATGAAGGACATGGCCTCTTTCAACAAACACTGATATGTGTGTCGGTCCATAGTGCCAGAAGTGGACGGTTGTACGCTATGATGTAAATTATATGGGTATCATTATAAGTCAAGCCTGTAGTACTACCATCTCTGATCATCATCATCTACTTTAGCCCCTATCCATCCACTGTTGAACACAGTTCTCCCTCAATGAACGCCAAGACGACCTATCCCACGCCTCTCGCATCCAAAAGGGACCGGCCACTGCACGGAGATCTTCTTCCCATCTGGTTAATGGCCGAACCTCTACCAACATTATATATAATAGCTTAAACATCTCACCTGGTTCTCAGTCTTGGCGAGACAGGCCTCCAAATGGCACTGCCACTCGATGGCCCTCAGGTACAGCAGGTGCCAGCGCCGCTCGAGCGCGCGCGCCACGTCGCCACCACCACACAGCCTCACCACCGAGCTGACGATGCGGCTGTGGCATTCCACGTCCCGTTGCAATACCTGGTGATGGGGAAATTACATTGATATAACGGTTTGTTAATAGCATAGGAGGACAAACGAGCAGTCGAAGCCTTTAGCGACTATCGACGCCCATACACATCCGCACAACCAGAGATTATGCAGATGCGTTGCCGTATTATGTGAGCGAGAGGTACCACTCCGGTCTTGCCGGCCCAATTTGGCTGCGAAGCACCATAGCACTACCTCTTACTAAATTAATATTTAGTAAGAGGTAGTTTATAGGGATGATATGGGAAAAGTTACACTGGCAGAACAAAAATTTGGTAATCAATAGATGCCTAAAAATAAACTGGCTTTATATGTGCTTATTTACAATATTCCAGACTCACATGTATATATAATATAATATACTTATATGTATACATATGTCTGAACATAAGCTAGCTGTGCAAGAATCAGATGATTTATAACATCGCAATTCGCAAAGTGGCACTATCAGAATTTGAATGATGATCAGAAAAATAATGAACAAGGTCAATCATACTCTGCACGAAAGCAATCCCAACCCTGTCCATAGATATTATTATTAATAAAATCTAGCCTTTCACACGACCAAGACTATGCAAGCGATTATATAAGGTTTTAATTAAATACTAAATTTTGGTAATTTAAAAAATTCTACCGGTAGACGTTATGCGTGCGTGACAGAGTTAATTTGTTAATCTTTTCAAATAGCCCTCAGCTGACAATTCTGTACTTCTTACATCTCAAGATCGTCGTACCGATGAAACCATTCAATATACAACGTTATCTGGTCGAAATCGTCAAGTTCCTTGACAAACGGTGCAGTAAATTGCACAACTGTATACATCTGCATGCATTAACATCGAGATAACTCTTGTAGATCGCCTTTATACAGATCAACGACGGTTATTTCAATTCCGATAACTCGGCAATGTTTGATTTTATATTTTACTAGCTGGTGCCCGCAGCTTCGTCCGCTTTATGTTAGATTTACAGCCGGACCCGGATTGATGATGATTATTTGTATAGCCTATGCCACACAGTGTTAACATAACAATTTATTGCTGAAAGATTTTTAAAAATCGGTCAAGCTGTTTTAAAGTTAAATGTAACAAACAAATCAAATCTTTCCTCTTTATATAATACTAGCTGGTATATTTATTTTTTATTTTTTATAAAAAGTATCCTATGTTACTTCTAATACCTCCAAGAATATGTGTACAAAGTTTCATGATGATCGGTTAAGTAGGTAAAATCCACGCTTTCACATTTAGTAAGGACTAGTAAGGATTCATTATATAAAGAGGAAAAATATATATAGACGTTGATCGGATGGTATATAGTATAATATATTATGTATAAATATATTTAATACGTATAATATATTTAAAAAGATGGGCGGACGACATAATATCGGTGGCGGGGAAAAACTGGATAAATATAGCACAGGACGGAAAAACATGGAAGAATTTGGAGGAGGCCTATACCCTACCAAGGGATTCCTATACCTAATATAAATTAATAAAAACTAACAGTAGAATTATTTAGATTCCTTTTACTAACAGAGAAATAAAATAAAAATTGTAACTACAAACTTTTTAATGTTTATAGGAAATAAAAAGGCTTTATAATAATAATTATTATTATATTTAATAAATATGCTATCTAACTATATTTATATTGAAAGAGCTTCTGCACTATATAATATACACTAGTTATTAAAATAAAATAGAGAAATAGTAATTAAAAACTTATAAAACCCTCTTTTGGCGTCGGGGGTTAGAAAAACCTTGAAAGGGTGAAGTTCGACTTTTATCTGATTTCTCATGTAGATTAACGTATTATTAAATATTTCAGTTCATAAGAAGTTCTACGTTTACCAGAGTCGATGATGTATAAAGCAAAAAGTCATTACTATTATTATTATTACATCTGTACCGTGGTATTCACTGTCCGTTCTTCAGATAATATTATTTGTCCGATTGTGAGACGAGATTGGACCATCTCATTCTATTGTCTGTTCCCGTCCCATCACAACGTAATCGGATGTTGCGTCACAGTTACTCACGAAACCTTTTATCACTGACCTTGATGGGAATGATGATGATTTAATGATTACGTGAATGGTGGTGTACAATCGTCTGCTTTCAAATATTACCAATTTAAACAATATACCTCCTCCATGTAGTTTCTTTAAAAGTAGGTATAGCTATTGTCGCCTTTTTTTTGACGCAGGGAAATTCTTTATACATGTAGCCAGGTCTCTGGGTGATCTCTGACCCTATGTGAGACTCACTCCCATACACACCCATGTATCCAAACTGAAAGCACTGCGAGCGCCTTCAGACCCTTTTTGGGGGTCCTGAATCTGCAGGCAACAGGAGCAACTCAGCGGCGATAGGTATAACTATTGTCACCTCGTTCTTTTTACATTTAGTTACCAGTCTTTATCGTCATCATGACCTGTGTCCCTCCTCCGATGGTGGAAGACTGAGGCTTATTAGAAATTCAAAAATATAGTTTTTCAGTTCCTGTATGTATGTACGTCTTAAGTGCATCTATATTGTTTAAATACACATATATCTAAGTGTGGTTGGGAACCAAATGACGGTTTTTTTTCTGTATTCTACAAGGGAACCCGACTATCCTGTTCAAGTGTACAGTGAGTGTACACCATCAACAGCTTATCAACTACTCAAACTACACTGTCCAAAAACATGATATTTATGACATTTATCGTGTTATAGATAAAGCCAGTTTATTGAACTCTTAATAAACGCGCTGAACTCTTATATTTCTAATTTATCATCATCATCACAGCCTCTATCCATCCACTACTGAACATATATGCGTCTCTCGATGAACGCCAATACGACCTATCCCTTGCCGCTCGCATCCAACACGGAATGGTATTATACGTGATTAAGATGAGGAATGACTGTGATGTAGACCTCCACAGAAACCAGTACCTAAGTAAGCAGAAGTAGTTTTTACGACGACAAAATTTTGTCGTCGCCTTTTCTCGTATTATTTCATATAAGTAATACGAGTAAAAGGGATAGACAAAATTTTGTCGAGCGCGCATGCTAGCCCTACAGGAATTTTACGTCTGATTTGAAATACTTTTTACACTATAAAAGACATCCTAACACGGGTACAATCGCGAGGCACGATTCGTAATTTTCGTAATAAATATTCCTAGAATCATCCGGAACAATAGAAATGTTTTAAATGCAATCTTACTGCCTTAACTGGACTCACTTAATCTATGTATTGAAATAACACAATATCTCGAATAATACCTTATATCTTTTAGTCGAATAATTTCTACTATTTTAAATAACAAATGTAATGCAAGTGTCGTAACAGAATTATGTAGGTACAGATGTAGATAGCATCGACAACCTCGTCGACATCGTGTCTCTTGTAAATGAGAGATCTCGGAGATATCATGGAGATATCATGGAGATATCTTGGGGATATCCTGATAATCTATTACTAGCTAATTCATTTGAATATCGTTTAGAAACTTGAGATCTATTGGGGCGTCTGTATATAAAGCAAAAATAGAAATGGAATTTTTTCTATCTGTGTTTATAGGATTATGCCTAAAAATCCTGAAAGCAAAGTTTAGTAACAGGTAGGCCATGGTGCTTGTTGCAGCCGAATTGGGCCGGCATGACTGGGGTGGTACCTCACGCTCACATAACACCGGCCTCAAGTGACAGCTACGCTGTCGCGTTTCGTGCGGTTTGTGAGTTTGCGGTGGCCCATTGGGGGGGGGGGGGATAGGGATAAGGAGGACAACTCATCTGCATAACTTTTGGTTGTTCGGATGTGTATGGGCGTCGGTAGTCGCTATAAAGCTCAGAATACTCGGTTGCCTCCTTACGTATGACATAAAAAATTATGTTTTTCATGGTCCTTGATGTAAGTATGCCAAATTTAATCCGACGTTTCAAAAGAGGTCAAAATCATGTTCAAAGATTCCTATGCACATATATAATGAAGATAATGTCAATATGTAGTCACACAATACAGGTGAGTGGTGACAGTATAAATTGGTAAACTTTTATCAATAGAATCAATCCCCAATTCACGAGAGATTAAAATAATGACTCGTATTATTCCACTGTCCCGTTGACAAAAAATAAGCAAAACCAGTTTAAGGGCCCCTTCTCCCAAAACTATAGGTATTTAACGCACCGAATCGGTTTGCACTTGCGTTGCGCGGGAGATGTCTTTATATGAACTCCGGTGACCTACCACGGCCGGCAAGCACGCCACAGTATACGAATATGCAGTAGATTGACTATGCTCGAATTATTCTTAGATGTGATAATTAATAATTATGCATAACAAAATCTTGTTGTTGTTATAGTTATCTAGTTTTGGATTTATAGAAATACTAGCTGGTGCCAGCGACTTCGTCTGCGCAGGATAAGATAGTTTTATTTCTTTACTAATTAATCGAAAGGAACTTCGATCCATCCGGGTGTCTCTTGACACCTCTCTTTAGTTTTTTTTTTATATATAAAAAGTATCCTATGTTACTTCTAATACCTCCAAGAATATGTGTACAAAGTTTCATGATGATCGGTTAAATAGTTTTCGCGTGAAAGCGTAACAAACATTCATGCTTTCACATTTATAATATTAGTAAGGATTAGGAAGGATGAATTAGCTACATAGGTCTAAAAGGTTTTTCACGAAGTAGCGCCATGCTGCCTTGCAGCTGAATGGGCCGGCGCGTCCGGGGAAGTACTTCGCTCTCACATAATATCGCTCTTTTTGACCGAGACTCAGATATCTTCTCCGGCTGATACTTCCTATCTCTTGTCCGGGGTACAAATTAGAACACTTTTTTGTACCGCGGGCTGGAGTTTGCGCGTACGTCAGAGAGGATGACCTCTCCATCCTCTGGTTGCGCATAGACAGCGATGACCATCCCTGCGTCTATGCCTGCCTATATAGGTCCCACAGCGGTAATGACGAAACCGAACGACTCATAGAGCACATCCAAATGGCTACAGATTCCGTACTACAACGGATCCCATCTGCAGAGATCGTGATACTTGGTGATTTCAATGCCCATCACACCGAGTGGCTCGGCTCACGTACAACCGATCATGCAGGAAGATCTGTTTACGACTTTGCCTCAGCATATGATCTGACACAATTGGTGGTATCACCAACTCGTATCCCTGATGTGGAAGATCATACGCCTTCCCTGTTGGACCTTCTGCTGACCTCTCACCCGGACAATTACGTGGTCTCCGTGGGCGCTCCACTTGGCTCATCGGACCACTGTCTGATCCGGAGTTCTGTGCAAGTTGCCCGCCCATCATGGCTACGTTTTGCCAGCTGCCGCCATGTTAGGCACTATAGGTCAGCTGATTGGGATGGAATGCGGTCCTTCTTCGCATCCTACCCATGGGGGCGAATTTGCTTCTCGCTGGATGATCCAGACATCGTTGCCGATTCTGTCGCCGAGGTGGTGCTGCAAGCCATGGAGCTTTTTATTCCAAGCTCTTCAGTGCCTATAGGCGGCAAATCCCAGCCCTGGTTTGGTCAAACTTGTAAGATGGCTGCACGCCACAAGCGGTTAAGCTACCGAGCCTGGGCCAATGCATCGATGTCACAGGATGTAAAGACCAGCGCATTAAAAAAGGAGTATAACTTTGCCTCCAGGTCCTTCAAAAGAGCTATTGCTGAGGCAAAAGCGGAGTACGTGAACAGAATTGGCGAGAGATTGGTTCGACTTCCTTCGGGAACTCGTGCATTCTGGTCACTCGCCAAGGCTGTTCAAGGGAATTTCTGTAAGCCATCTTTGCACATGAGGAACGACTCGTTGGCCCACACCGCGAAGGAGAAGGCCGATCTTCTAGGCTCTCTTTTTGCTTCCAACTCGACTTTGGATGACCAGAGAAAAATACCACCGACGATCCCTCGGTGTGATACCTCAATGCCGGAAATAATTTTTCGACAGAGCTCCGTACGTAAAGCGCTTTTTTCGCTGGACATCCATAAGTCGAGTGGGCCTGACGGCATCCCTCCGTTAGTGCTACGTACTTGTGCTCCTGAGTTGGCACCCGTCCTTACGCGTCTTTTTCGGCACTCATACTCATTAGGCGTCGTCCCATGCTCGTGGAAAACAGCTTTGGTACACCCGATCCCTAAGAAAGGGGACCGCTCAGACCCGTCCAACTACAGACCAATAGCCATAACTTCCTTGTTCTCAAAGATTATGGAATCCATAATTAACTGCCAGCTCCGGCGGTATTTGGAGGAGCACCAGCTGATTAGCGATCGCCAATATGGCTTTCAACGGAATCGTTCAGCTGGTGATCTTCTAATATTCCTAACGCATCGATGGGCGGAGGCAGTTGAGAGCAAGGGGGAAGCACTGGCGGTTAGTTTGGACATAGCGAAGGCCTTTAATCGGGTGTGGCATAAAGCACTTCTAGCGAAGCTACCATCATATGGGCTTCCCGAGAAATTATGTAAGTGGATCACCAGTTTTTTAGCAGACAGGAGCATCAAGGTCGTTGTCGACGGTACATGCTCGGACCTCAAGTCTGTTAATGCTGGTGTTCCGCAAGGCTGTGTCTATCTCCAACCCTGTTTCTTCTGCATATCAATGATATGCTGCAAACCAGCGGCATTCATTGTTATGCGGATGACAGCACTGGAGATGCCTTATACACTGGCCGCTCTAATATTTCTCGGGAACAAGTCGATGAGTGTCGGAACAAACTTGTGTCTGAAATCGAGTCTCTGTTGACCAAAGTCTCGGAATGGGGACGACTTAACCTGGTCCAATTTAACCCCAACAAGACACAAGTTTGCGCGTTTACCGCCAAAAAATCACCCTTCGTCGTTCCTCTACGATTTGAAGGCACTCCCCTAACTGCCGCAGCCAGCATTGGGATACTTGGCGTCGACATATCGAGAGATGTGCAGTTTCGTGGTCATTTGGAAGGAAAGCCTAAACTAGCCTCTAAGAAACTTGGCGTGCTCAATAGGGCGAAGCAGTATTTCATGCCTTGTATAATTGAAGGCGGGGTGCCTTCAATTATACAAGGCGCAGATCCGGCCTCACATGGAATACTGCTCTCACCTCTGGGCTGGAGCGCCCCAATATCAGCTCCTTCCATTTGACCGCGTCCAACGCCGGGCGGCTCGAATCGTCGATGATAATGTGATCTCCAATCGGCTTGATCCCTTGGCGCTGCGTGATAGATATAGAGATAGAGATAGATGTCGGATCGCTCTGCATCTTCTACCGCATCTACCACGGGGAGTGTTCTGAGGAATTGTTCGGATTAATACCTGCGGCAGAATTCCACCACCGGACATCGCGTAAGAATTCCAAATTTCACCCACACCATCTTGATGTCCGGAAATCCACAACATCTAGATTTTTACGGCATTTCCTGCCTCGCACTACAAATATATGGAATCAGCTGCCACCTATGGTGTTTCCGAACCGATACGACTTAGGGACCTTCAAGAAAGAAGAATACTCACATCTAAAAGGCCGGCAACGCACCTGCTGATCTCCTGGTATAGCGGGTGTCTGTGGATGTCGCTATTCACTTACCATCAGGTGAACCGACTGTCCGTTTGCCCCCTCTTCTATAAAAAAAAAAAAAAAAAAAAAAAAAAGTGCCATGCTCTCATTCACATGATAATGGCGTCAAATGACACCTATGCTGTCGCGTTTCTTGCGGTGTATGAGTTTCCGGTGTCCCATTGCAGGGGATGGGGTAAAGGAGGGTAATGCGTCTGCATTATCCTCCTTTACCCCATATATTGTGTGGATGTTTACGAGGACGACCTCTGTGGCTCAATGGTTAGTGCGTTAGCGTTCAAGCCGGAGGTTGCGGGTTCGAATCCCGCCAGGGAACAAAAAGTTTTCTGTGTTCCTGGTTCATGGATGTGTATTAAATATGTGTATTATAAATAAAAAACCTTAAATATGTGTATAGTATAAAATATTAAATATATTTCCATTGTCTGGTACTCGTAACACAAGTTCTTCGAGAACTTACCACGGTACCAGATTGACGTGGTGCAAAAAGCGTCCTTAGATATTATAATTATTATGGGAGTCGGTAGTCATCTAAGGCTCCGAATGCTCGTTTGTCCCCCAAGGCCTAAGCTATAAAAAAAATCAATCATTCTAAGAATGCTTGTAGGAGATTAAAAAATTGTAGACAAACATATTCTTTTATACTATATTAATTGTTTTAAAATTCAACAAAATTTAGTTGTCGTATGCTAGGTCCAGGTTCATTTTCATCGACCCATACATCATCGATTAATGTTAGACACGGGTCTCCTCTGAGAAGAGGGTCAAGGCCATAGTCCTCACGACACTGCCCTGTGGGTAGGGGGCTAGGAAATGATTGCAAATCAGAAATATTTTGTGATGAAGGTTCCTCATTTTCTTCATTGTCGGACAATTTGAATTCTTCAAGTGTTAACAATTTCTGGAAGAAGACATCACTACATAGTATAAACTAAAAAGCAAAGTCGCTTCCCGCGTCTGACTATATGTATGCTTACATCTTTAAAACTACACAATGGATTTTGATGCGGTTTTTTTAATAGATAGAATGATTCAAGAGGAAGGTAATAGGTACATGCATAATATAGTAGATAAACACTCATAATTTTAGAAGTTTCTGATGTGATGTCATAAATAAGCACTTTTTTTGCACTTACATTGCAAGCGCTGGATGAACCCTAACAGATAGATCAAAATAATGTACTACATTATTATACACCTTAGCCGGGCCCGGTTCCGAATTAATTATTATTGTATCAATGTATGATAGAATTGTGTATCCTAAATATGCATACTGAAAAGTCCGCGATGGCATAATATGTCTACATTAGTTAAATATAACATACTACCTATATCCATTTTAATACTTTAAAAAATATTCACAAAAATACTATAAAAATACGGTATTAATCACTACATATTATAAAATAAAGTCCTACGCCCGTCCATAGATAAATAATTATCATCAATGCGTATATGGTTGTATATCTAAGTTAACGCGGGCGAAGCTGCGAGCAACAGCTAGTTTGTGATAAAACTGTATTAAGATTCTTTTTCCTTATTTTACTTTTTTATTCGCCATTTCAATTAAATAACTAGGTACTACACAAACTCAAGTATCTATTTATTTACACTAATTAAAGGTTTTGTATTGCAAACTAATTACAACTAAGAACAACAATTGTTAGTAAGTATTAAGTAGCTATATTATTTACACTGTGTCGTCTTATTTATTTAGACGTAATAATATAAAATGCGCGGTAACAACGTAGTCACGAACAAAAGCGGCACAGGTCCTACTTCGATGACGCCCGGCTGGGTACTGGCGCGACGTGGTGCGATGCGCGAGAGCCATTTTTATCGTTTTTTATTTTTCAAAATTTTTTGAAGTGACAATAAAGATCTATCCAACCATTTCCACGTCATCCCCGTTTAGCAATATAAACGTAAAAGTTTCATTAAAATTGAGTTACCCGAAGTCTCATACTACTCAATTTGCTTTTAAAATCGACGTTACTTTAGAATTTTTTTTGTTCATGTAAAATGTTAAATATTGTATTTTTATCCAAAAAAATCCCTAGATCAAAGATGTATCTATACCCTATTCTTTTATTATTATTTTAAAATGACGACTTCTATGAAAACACCTCGATCTAGAAACAACAATTTGGGATAAGGGGCCCTTAAAGACAAATGATTATGTCAGCGATGATACTTAAATAAATTAGAATAACATACCCCCAAATTCTCAAACGAATCTCAAATGTAAGACGTACTTAAACTCATGCTACGACGTGTCAGATTCAAAGAAAAAAAGAGGGACAACACGAGTTTAAGTACGTCTTAAATTTGAGATTCGTTTGAGTATTTGGGCGTTAGTATAATAAAATCCTTACTAATATTAAACGCGACAGTTTGTAAGGATTTATGTTTGTAGCTCTTTCACGCAAAAACTACAGAATGGATTTTAATTAAACTTTACAATAACATAACTTATATATCAGAATATCATGTTATGCTAGACTCCTGTCCAAACGATATTTTAAAGTATTGTACACCACAGCCAAATAAACTTGAATGGGATGACAATCACAGCAGTAATTTTGACGTCCTTGGATATCCACCGGAAGGGTTCAGACTAATATTATTTAAATATACGAATCGCCAATATACAAATACATTAAACAAAGAAGGTTCTGACAGCGGGTCAACGTCTCAAATATGGATTTTCTGAATTTAATTTAGGGAAATGCCCAAACCACTTTTAGATAATTAAAAAGTACATCGGTATTTTGATGCGTTGTCAATGATTCAGCATCCCAAGGATATCCAATTGTGATAGATCAAGTAGTTCATTGTCACATTCATCATCAGTATCAAGGTTATAACCGGATATAGTAGTAATATGAGCTATAAAATTACGAAACTGGTCAGTGATTCGTCACTGACGTAATATCAATTCAACCAACCAGAGATCTGTAATGTACGTCCCATCGGCCAATCATCCATCAATGGCCATCAGTCGGCCAATCAGAGTGCAGAACCGGCATAGCGTCGCAGCACAAATTTGGCGGAATTTGTTTTCATATAAAACCCATATCATGACCGGTCTATTCCGGGTATATGCTCGATGATCATCAGACATCATCAATGTCTACTAATTGAGAATTAACATGGAAATGGAAGTCCTTCAATGAAATCGCGAAGCACCTGATTGCCTGTTGTCATACGTTCTGCAGTCGTTAATAGAATTGCAGTATGTAATTACTAATTTTATCATAATTTCATTTAAATATTTTATTTCTTTCATCGCCCAAAGAACGAAAGTAGCCGAGATCACACGAAGGTTAAGCAGTGCTAATAGCCAATTGAACCTAATACCTAAGGATGTAGAGTACATGATTTGTTCTGGTAAACAAAAATTTAGGCGATTTCCAACTAATTGCGAGGGGCTTCCTTTTATTAGTCATCCCATATTCAAACCCACAATTCAAAATGATGATAAATCTACGAATAAATATCCATATTTAAATAGTTAATAGAATCAGGCGTTACTTTGCGGAAATCCATTATATAAGATTAAATTATAATTTAATTAGCAATAATCCCGCAAAACACGCAGTCTTTACTGCAAATGTGTGAGTGCACGCATATGCATGCATATAGCACCGCCCTCCTTTCCCACACTGCATAACTTTACTTTACTTAACGATTGCTAATCGTAGAGTCTACATCCTGAGGATGCCTCGGTGTCGGGGCGAAACGTGCGTAGATTGTGTGGTGGTGGTCTTTAACTGTGGTTGTGGTGCATGTGGGGTATACGCATGCGAGTGTACGCATATGCAGTGTGGGAAAGGAGGGCGGTGCTATATGCATGCATATGCGTGCACTCACACATTTGCAGTAAAGACTGCGTGTTTTGCGGGATTATTGCTAATTAAATTATAATTTAATCTTATCCATATTTAAACTTCACGTACACACAGACTTAGATAAATCATAGATATACACGATTACCAGTAGATTAGCTAACTTAGGTCTAATGGTTACACATAATGTAAATCACTCCTGACGGAAGACAGAACAAAGCCTTACGTAATGGGACACGTTATTAATGTAATAACAGCGTGGAATAACTGATAATTATATTATTGGTCCAGGCGCAGTGAAAGTACATTGCCGTAACCATTGTTGCCTGGTTTTGACCTTGGATGTGGGACCTCTAAGTACGTAAGTATTGGCTACAGTCAGGTCCGTTTACGTCACTCTACTTTGTTTTTTTCTACATAACATGGAAGCTTTGGTTATGAGGTGTAAACTAACTAAAGCTAACTTTCAAATTCGGCGTATTAAGGTATTAATTTTTAAGAAATAAATCCATACAAAGCAGTTTTAATAATTATTATTGGTAAAATTCGTGTAAGCGTTAGAAAACAACAAACAAAGATAAAAACTAGTATTGTATAACTTTATTTAAAGTTGTGAGATAACGACTATTCAAATAATAATAAAATAAGGCTATAAAAGTATATTTACTAAAATCATTATCTGGCTCCACATGCTTGGTGTTTCTCACAAACGACTGTTTTAGAATAGAATAGAATAGAATAGAATATGTTTATTTCAGGCAAAAGAAGTGCCCATATAATATAGTTAGTGTGTTAGTTACAAAATGAACTTATAAGTATTTTAGTCGTGTTAGTTTTTGACAATTAATGTTTTTTTTTTTAATACCATTCCATTGACTACCCTTACCCAATGTTTTTGAATAGGGCAGTCAAATCTATACGTAAAATGAGAAAAACGTAACCTTGCAACGCTGCTGATTGCCACCATGTGTGTGGATACATCGCAAACTGTTTGCCGAATATCAGCATAATCGGGTGTCGACACCGATGCCGAACACTGGCTATTGGCGAAAACAAACAAAAACAGACAAACAAATACCCTCCCACAAGTTCGTGTTTGTTGTTTGCCAAGCGTGTGGAGCCGGCTTTAGAGCAGTTTCACACGGAACAGTTACATTCATAAAATCTCTGTAAGGAGGATTCGAATCTGTAACAGGACCAAAAGGTATATCATTTAACCACTACACTAAAACCATTTGGCACATTAACTATTTTATTAATTTACAAATTTAATTCCTGGGATTATTATTCATTAAAAAAAGTAATTAAGGCAGACATTTATATGTAATCTTAGAACGGCGATGTAACACATAGATCGAATGCCGAATGGCAAAAGCCAAGGGCGAATGACTTTATGCCATTATTAGGCACATCGTGATATGCCAATTCGTACAAATGTGCGAATAATGAATATTATTTATACAAATACAATAGCTTGTGATTTTTGATCAATGATAAGATGTTGCCACGCGTTACATATTCTGGGATGTTAGATTATACTTCTGTTCTGCTGTTGTTTCCGATAGAACTTAACCGGTGGGAGGGAAGCGCTGTCCCGCGCTCCCGGCTCCATGGGTACCACCATCTTGCTTGTTTCTCCCGTGAAACAGCTTTGCTGTGTTTCGGAGAGAAGGGCAAGACAGGCAGTGTAATTACTGGCATCGAGACTTAACATCTTATGTCTCAGAATAGGCAAGACATAGATGAGTTGCCTGGGCTCGTTCCAGGTAAACTAGTTTATATTCATGGACGACGTCGACCACTTACCATCAGGTGGCACGTTTGCCAGTTTGCCTATCCAACGTGTCAAAGTTTCAAGATTATTATAGAGCTCGAAGCAAATCATTTTTATGGAGATAAAGTCGTGCGCTCTAATTGAAAGAAATGCAATAAATTAATGTATAAGTACAATATCCAGACGCGTCCATAATATATTACTTATAATGACGTATTGTTAGAATCGATAATCGAAAATCGATATTATGATCGTTGCGTGTCGAATCGAGATACTTTTCGTCGGGCACGATTTATATAGTGCAAACAACCAACAATACAATTTAAACCGTACTCCCATACTTTAAAGTTAATTTAAGACATCGCCATCTTTCTGGGGTACACAACCTTTTTTGTTGGATCAAAAATTGATAGTATCGAGGTCTGAATGTTGGTTATTTCCTTGAGGCATCAAGGTTACGCAAGTTGGGAGCTAACATCTACCGAGTCACGATCTCTTTGTACGTATTGTTAGCCTCAATTTATACTGTAGGTACAATCTACTGTAAACACTTTGTTGGCCATTGTAAAGATTGATCACTTTCTTCTTAAAATCCTTTGTTATATATATTTAGGCATTATTTCCATTTTAGAAAATACGAAATATCGTTTGATACTATCGTTACGGTCATTATCTACTTTTTTCCGTCAATTGGTAAACATAGCCCCTCGCCAGTGACGGAGCCGTTACATCTTTTTATTCGGCGCATATGTGGAAGAACCTCGAAAGGGCTCCGTCTTTCGAGCTATAGTTTTATTAAAATAAACACCAACGAATACGTTTTGTCTCTTATTGACACAAAGAAAGGTATTGACAGTGAAGTACGACAGCTAGCAAGCCGATAAGCACTTTTAATGAAAGACAAGAAGGCCAATCCATCTCATTCAATTAAGACCAATATAAAAATAAAATATTAAATGGGAACAGGTACGCTCTTTTCACGTGGTTTCATACACGTTCAGTTTTGTAATTGTTAATTGTTAGACGAATCATAAACTTGATATACTAAGTTCATGACATAGAAAATAAATATATTCTAAATTCGAATGGCTACTATTCCACAGTTTTTATACCACCAGTCATCACGCTATTAATAAATATTCAAAACATGATGAAACTAATACACACGCCGTTTCGACACCTATCGCCTCTCACAGAGTGGGCCGATTGATATCGATATGGCATAATGATTGATCTCCTATAATTATATCATTAAAAGTATAATAAACACTACTGGTGCCTTTGTGTAATACGGTTTGAGTAGAACGGAGTACGTACTCCATGATACTGGATGGTAGCAAAACTCTATAAAACAGGCTGATTACCAGTTTTGATTTTTATTTGATTGAGCTCGATGATTCGGCATAGTGAACGAATGCCTTGTTCACGAGACGCGTGTAAACATGATAAAAATCCAGCTTTAAACATTTTTAAAAGTGAAAATCCATCCATCCATTTTAGTTTGAAATCTAAAATTTTACGATTTGGGAGAAATGTTCATAGGGTTTTCACTGGTATCGGGACGAAACTAAAACTTCATCCATGTACTATTTCAAAATTTTAAACAATACTGATATTATTCGATGAGTTATATTAAAGGAGATTTAATTTTGAATTGTGAAGCGAAATCCTGAAAAAATCTTTTCTTTTCCACTCAAATACATCTTTAACATACGTATAACTGATAAAGCTATTAAAATAAAAACACACATACGTCGTGACCCACGTAGTTAATGTATTATATAAGATACTAGTGGCACTGACAGACGTTGTCCTGTACAAAATATTTTTGTTCAGTGACATACACACACACAATATATATATATATATATATAAAGATTTAAGAATATTTCTTACAACATACGATAGGTCGATTGCTGTGGATCCTCTATAATATTCTCAATGAAGCAATCCTTCTGCTCTTGTGAGTCAGCGCAAAAACATAAAACTGATTTGCCAAGTTTGTGGTTGTGATTATAAGGAGAAATTACTAAAAATGGCGTCAGACCTCATTATCGTGCTAAGATTCTTAAATTGGATCCGAACTGCATCAATTTCATTATAATGATCCATGTCTGTTCGCTTGAGTCAAAAATGCGAAAATGTGGGCAGCGTTTAAGAAAGATAGGAAAATTATTGATGCTTTTAAATACACTTTGGATCTACCATATAATAAAAAGGATTTCTAGCAACCCGACCAAGGTGGATGCGAGGGCAATCCATCCATCGTAATAGAGCAGGATTAGATTAAACTAGTAAGTATAAAAATAATGATTTGTTCATCAGTTTACTAGTGGGGGGAATGCTCAGTGCCGCGCTCCCGGCTGCATGGGTACCACCATCCTGCTTGTTTCTCCCGTGAAACAGCTTTGCTGTGTTTCGGACAGAAGGGCAAGACAGGCATTGTAATTACTGGCACCGATACTGTGTGTATGTGTTGCCTACCTGCTCGACATACGACTTTTGCAATACTTTGTTATATCATAATAATCTTTTGTATAGTTCGACTCCAATCTTTTGCCAATATAATTAGTCGTTTCTATGAAACGTCTGTCATGTTCCGGAACTAGCACCATTATATTAAACGTCTATTAAATCTGTAATTGGTATCATTGCTGTCATGGTATCACTGGTATCTGTCGGTGCCAGCGGTAGACAACCTGAGGCACTCCGTTTCACCAATTGTTATATTTTGAAAATCCTTTATTTGAGGCGTGTTTTATCTTTAATTGACGGCTAAAAGGAGGTTACGAAACTCTTTGTTTAAGAACAATAACGTATTGATACCTATATACATAAATAAAAAATAAAAATAAATCATTACTCATATTGTTATAGTATTCAATTGTGTATATAAAAAAATCGGTTGTCTGTAAAGTCGGTTTACTGACGATAGTTCAACGTGACAACGTCAAAAGAAAATGGAACGCCTCAGATCGAGATAACGCCGCATGCGTCATGTTTTTTCGTTCGTGCAGCCGGCTCCATCGAATTATAAGACGTTGTCACGTCAATAATAAGTATACGTGTAAAAGTGAGAGCAGAAAACCTCACTTTTACTGATACTAGTTGACGGAAAAAGTTTTTGAATTAGTTGACATTTAACCCATATGACATTCCATGTTGCTTTCTTGAACTTCAAAATTATATATATTATAATCATAGAACATAAATCTCTAAGTTTTTCTAATATATGCACATTTTCGCCTATACAAAGAATATTTATGAACTCTTGTCAATAACCGTTTGACTTATTTAACCTTTAAAAGCGAATTATGAAACGGAAATCGAACGTCAACGCCACAATTACTACAAATGACATAATAGGGGAAAGTCGATTTCAATTAATAGTATTCTGAGTTATCTTGAAGTGTGTACATGTAATTGGAACACAATTGACTACTTAAATCACGCGAACACTTTCTAATTATTATTATTATTAAGGAAAATAATGCGTAATAAAATGTATATTGCTTAATAAAATGTTGAATACGTCTGTAACTAAAAACACTTAAAAGGGGATCAAATTTGACCCCATTATTGACCCCTTTAGTAGTACAAAGACGGAGGATATCCAGTTCTTGGACATGAATAGAAGCAGACAGTGGGTTCACTTCTATGAAGCAAAAGTAATAATCAAACATATATGATATGGTCTACTAGCTATTCAAATTACCTTTATCGATCTGTTGAGCAAACAGGGCACGTCAAGGGCTAGTCAGTCCCTCAAGGGACCGACACCACCTCCACAGAGGAGTCGTCCGGCACCAGAGAAAAACCCCTCCCAACGTCGGGACAGCGCAATGGAGTGAGGTTCCCATCATCACCCCTTTCCAGCCCTGCTCTTTTGTCCCCTCTTCTTATAAGAGGGGTACAAAGAGCAGCTCCCACAGTTCAATTTTCTTCGCCCAAGGTGCTGGGATGACCTTAAGCTATTGAGCCTCACCGCCACCGCAGGCATGAACCTTGGTGGGGAACCAATTTATAGCCTCTGTTACTCTGAGGCATTCTATTGGTGAAAGATTTTTTTCAAATCGATCCTATAGTTCCGGAGCCTATTCAATGCAAACAAACTAACAATCAAATCTTTCCTCTTTTTAATATTAGCATAGATATGATAACAACTGTTCACAGTCGTGCCATATACTCGTATGAAAAGGTAGTCCGAACTAAACGTACAAAGTACCTTCAAATATTACCAAACTGTCGTGACTCGTCGGGAACTGAACCCATAAACGTGAACGCGATCTAACAACTGAAGCTAATGAGGCGGCCACAATCATTTACGGACTGAACCATGTTTCGATTTTGTGAACTAGAGTGGATTGCATATTTGGTTAGTGGTCGAGAAGCACAAGAATATAGTTTGTATCTATGATATTTACGTTTATTTATATATAAAATCTGCAATAGATGTATGCTTGTATAAACGCACGCACCTATTAGGTAGATAAAGAATTCATTTACAATTCCACATACATACATACATACATGTTTGAAGATAAAAAACTAATATATAACCTAAAAACCTCCGGAGATAAAAAAAAATTGCTTTAACTTTGTTAAGCAATTTTACAAGTTACTTTTTACAACATTTTGTGCTAATAAGCACAGATCATCTCTAACGTCATTATGTTTGTAGAGTTATGTGAGAATCTCATAACATAAATGTCGTAAACTCGAAATCCAAATAGTTTCTGACGTGACAACGTCTTATAATTCGATGGAGCCGGCTGCAAGGACGAAAAAACATGAAGCATGCGGCGTTACCTCGCTCTAAGGCGTTCCTTTTTCTTATGATATTGTCACTATCAACTATTGTCAGTAAACCGACTTTACAGACAACCGATTATACCAATCGATAACGCGAAGACGGCCTATCCCTTGCCCCTTCCTTGGAGAAAGAATGACTACTCCTTATATTTTTTATGAAACCTACCTAAATCTATAGATATATTTACAGTAAAGTCTTACAGATATACACTTGAAAATACAATTATTTATTAACATAAAGATATTCATTAGCAAAAGTACTATAAATAATAAAAAAAATAAAAATTTCTTGACTCACCCAATGTATTAATGCATTTTGGATGGAAATCAGTAAAGTTAGAAAAACGTTAGCTACATTGATGTCAGTACTTTTTTAAATTGGAACACTCAAGGTTGACCACTTGTCTCAAGCGAACTGACGATTTTTGTCACGTTAAGAATTCTGTCTCAAATCTTACATTTTAGTAATTTTAAGACTATGTAGTTACTAGCTGTTATTTCACTCGATTTTTATCTGTCCCTAGGGTTCAAAATGATAATTACGCCTACGTACTTCCTCAGAACATGAGTCTGTCTTGCCAAATAAAATTGAAATCTAATCACTAGTTGAAGAGTAAAATTAGAAAGGTAGACATAATAATTTGTACGGAATCTGTTTTTTATAACAATTGTTTTTCGCAATATGGCATAATGCACCCGACTGTGACGCGGCACAGACCCGCCACAGAAACAAACCCGACGCCAGGAGGCCGTGTGGTCGAAGACTCCACAGTCCACGGTTGGAAGGGGGCAACCGTCATATACAACAGTGATAATAACTGGTCACCGTCGCCCGAAGTTCCGAATGTTACAGATTTATAGACTGTTCAAACATTGATATGTAAATATTTTGTTACTAGTGTTGTGGGAAGTAACGGCTGTGACTTCTATACTTTCGTAAGAACAGGTCATATTTTATTTTATCACACTTTTTGGTTGTATTTAGGTCCGAGGGCGTTGTAGTATTATTTTCGTAATACATAATTAAACATTTATATACAATCACACCTCGTTAACCCAGTCCATTGGATCTTGAGATGTTGTCACGGGTAATAGATATGGGGAATAAATTTAAGACATTTATGTCTATATTATACGAATAAATGACATCAATATAAGTATTTATATTATCATACAAATAGTCTAACCTTGTATTCGAACCTGTAGCCCACTAAAAATAGGTATGTGAAATAGCAATTGGATACAAATGCCAAACACCTGACAGTTGGCTACTAAAGAGTAGAGGACGAGGAGACCCCTCGTTAATAGTAAACTGAGTTAGAAAGACTATCTCCAGTTGTCGCAGTTTGGAGCGACCCGGAAGACCTTGTTCTAATGGTGATGATGATGATGGAAATAATAATATACTACAAAAACAATCATATTATGATATCTCAGCGCGTACTATCTGAACAGACACAGAATGTCAACATGATCCGTAAGCCGACGATAGTCGATATGGAGATACCGTTATAATATAGGCTACGTCACCGGTTATGGCGATGACTGATGCTGAATATAGGGAGAATAAACTCGACATTCTCGTGTCGATAATTTATTTATTTAGGAACCATTAACAGTATAATACTGAGGCGATGTTACGAGTATTCAACAAAAAACGTATATATAATATTTAACTGTAGCATTGTAGTCGTAAGACTTTATTCTATATTATACTGTATATTTTTTACTACTGTATATTTTTCATATTTGTTAAATATTTCTTGAACTGTATAGGATTGCATGAGGCAGTAAGTTAGTTCTACATTATAAAGCTCAAATTGTTATATGAATAAATTTGTACAACCTTCAGATAAACTTGTCATCCACCCGCGCCTAGACGGTGGTTGATAAACAAATATGTATTATTAGACAACTTTAATTTAAAAAAAGATTATTTAATAGTATCGATATTTTACTAATCCTTACAGCGCACATCACTAATTTCTACGAAGTCCTCGCTCAGATGGATGCTCGTTGCTTATCAATTTACTGCTAATCCGACAATTTACGAGTCGCAATAAATCGATTACGATATAAAGATATAATCGATTCACTATAAACTGGTGTACAAGAGCCCCAGTTCTGCTCACTCACGGTGTTTAATACTTGGGTTTTAATAATATCAGTCAATATGATCTATAAAATAGGCAATGTTGACACAGTCAGGTACATTGGGTACATTGAGAAATAATTTAGAAAAACGTACTTTTTAGGGGGTTAAGAACTTAACTTACTTAACTCGAACTTAAGACATCGAACTCAATTAAATACCTAAGTTCTTTACTAACTAGACCATAAATAATCAATCAAACTCCGCGATAAAGTATATTTATAATGTTAAAACTAAAAAAGGGTAATTCTATATTACAACTCGTATACGTTATTTTTCTACGCACAAAGTACCAACATGAAAGGAAAAATCTTCAATTTGTTTATCTTGTAAACTCATGCGTTAACACGTATATAATAATTATTTATTTTTCAACCGGTTTTTAACACTGAGCAAACAGTATGTCAAAGTAGATTTCATTAACCCGAATAATGAGCGAACATATGAGCTGTGACGACCACGAAGACAGTTAAATAAACATGCATACAAATATACAACTATCTTCTCCCTCCTTTTCTTTGTGGCCTCTAGAGCATTTGGCTTATATTTGGCGAATAGTCATAGGTCTGGAAAGAAAATAGAATTGTAAACGGTGCCATCTAGATTCTAAGTGTTAAGTTTTGTTCATCTTTAACGTCAAGTCACTCTTTAAGTGCTCTTCAGTCATCGCTGTCTCTCAACGATGCCTAGCACCCACTTGAATAGACATTCTTGAGATCACTGGTACACAATGGTAATATGAAACGTACTCACGTTTCATATTACCATTAAATCACTATAGATCAAATCCCACCACCCCTGAATCCATAAATAAGGATTGTCACAAAGAAACATAAGAAACATGCACTTGTTAAGTCAGGAAAATGTTGTCATGTGTAAAAACCCTTAGTTGACATAACTCAAAAAATCCTAACATTGCAACCTTCCTGAGAACATCACTACACAATACACAATCTAGTGTTGTGTCCGGTCATTCCAAATTAGTCGATCGATTAAATAATCGAGCGATTCCTAGTGATTAGTATGGGAATCGCAATCGTTACATACGTTAGTCGTGACAGATGTTCGCATCGTGTCATGACCATTGACCGAGTTGGATTCATCCGTAATTGGTGAGACAGCGCAGTAAACGTCTCATTTGGGGACAGAATATATTTTGTGACACGATTTCAACGTCACGATCAAATCTGTAGTGTACAACTCTGATTTATTTGATGAAATAAATACATTTTTTCTAAAATTATTTAAAACGGTGTATTTACCAGATATTTTCACTTTTATTTCGCGGTGCTCGATATTTAGATATTATTATTATCTACAAATGTCCTGTTCACGAAGATAATGTCGAAATATCGAGCTCAGTGAAATAAAAGTGAAAAAAATGGTAAATATACCGTTTTAAATAATTTTAGCAATGAAAATAACCATGTTAAGTTCAAAAATTTTCTCTGTTTATAATTTACACGATGACAAGAATTTGCATATTATATTTAACATACTAGTTAAGATTGTTTACAAAGTTATGGAAACAAGGGTTAAGGGTATATTGATGATTTGATTATATCCGGATTTGGTTGTGACTTGAGGATATGTGAGTTTTTGAAGGTCCAAATCCATCAGCAGAAATATATCATAGACAAATACGTCCAGACGACAACATAATCAAACCAAATGATAGTTAAATTAAACCATTAAAGCTCTATAAGCACAAAATACAAATCATTATTTTTATCCTAAAGCCCCAAGGCCAAATCTTTTGGACGGGACGATGTAGGTGAATCCGAAAACAAATCAACATCCTACAGTCGTAGGCGTGAGACATGAAAACATGTCACGAACCGTTAATCACCTCGGTTAGGAGACCACAGCCCAACAAATCCATATTCCCACAGCCCCATCATAACCATGGTATTTAAAGTTCTTATGTGGTGGAAATAGAGGTTAGTATTCCATTTCGCCCCAGATAGCATGCGGTTTGAAGCAATTTTCTCGCATCAGAACAGATACTAAAAACAACGGCAATGCAAACCGCATTTTTGTCGCGTTATTAGACGATTAATTGAAACATGTCAATATAAACTCGTTATTGAAATGCGAATCTAAAGTCAAAAATATAAAGTGCTCTAAGCACATTGTTACGTATATATTTTTCAAATAATTCAGCCTCTACCACTGCTGAACCTCCCTCAATGAACGACGAGACGGCCGATCCCTTTCCACTCGTATCCAATAATTCTTAGTCTTATATTAGTTATTAAGAAACTAATAGTCGTTTAGACTAACGTCCCCTAAATATAATAAACCCACTTTAAAAAAATCATTTAAGAATGCCATATTCGAGTTAGAACTTAGAAATCTATAATTTTTACAAACCGGCTGTCAAAAGGTCATCATAACGAGGAACCAAATACAATAAGCGATTTATTCTCTGTTTTATAAAATTTTTAACGACTAAAAAAAGGAGGAGGTTCTATGTATATTTTTTAATTTAAGTCTAAAATCTTAATTGATGGACTTAGAAAGCTGTTAGCTGTAAGACATCAATGATAGCTACGGATAAAATAGTCAGGATTTCGATGGACAGTTTATTGAATTATGAGGCCTCAACGGCCGTTCAAAAATTGCCATAGCGGACGGTATTTCACGTCCACACGGCGGGGTATTGGTAAAGTTTTCAACTAGCAATAATCGCACCTCGGATTAACCTCATTGGTTACGATATTGCCTCTGCGCAAAGTTAACTTGAATACAAAATTCACAACTCCTTATACTTCGGGGTCAGTGTACCGATAGCGCGATGTACAAAACTCACAACGCCATCTAGCGAGCGCGCCCGAACTTAAGGGTAAAAGACAAAAATAGGAAATATTAATCACGTCTTATCAGATTTCACGCGTTAAGTGTAGGCGAAAGCAGTTTCTGTAATTATATCTGAATCTAATATCCCGCCCGTAGGCTGGTTATGAAACGATTTCTACACTAGAGAAGCGTGGCGAATTTCCGAAACAGACGCAAACATTGCCCGCGGTGACGCAACGTAATCCAAAACAAGTGTATTAAACGAACCGCGACAGAGGTGAGGAATCGCAGATCATGCCGATTTAATAGCGGAACAATCAACATATCACAATCGATAATTCAATACAACTTATCGTTACATACAAACCCCAAATGTCAATGCAAATTATTAGTTTTGGATATTAACAATTGCAATGCAATACGTGATTGGCATTTGGCATACACAGCGATTTCGACAATCCTCCTGCATATTTGATTAGATTTGTCGAAATAAGAAATTTAAGAATACACATAAAATGGTTTAATGAATCCTAAAAATATAAAAATTATGTTTTTCCTAATTGGCAATATTTGGTTTTTTTCCGAGGATATATTGGGTTCATTGAGTGGCCGTTCCGCGTTGGATGCGAGTGGCAAGGGATTGGCCGTCTTGGCATTCATTGAGACCTATGTTCAGCAGGGGAAGGAAAGAGGCTGATGATGATGATGATGAGTAACAAAACCCATTTTAGATAAACAATCCTTATTAAATTATAAACAGGTCTTCTGTTAATAATTTAAATGAAAATTTAAAATTTTATAATTAATCTTTTACAGAGACTTTTAATCCAATTCATAGTCAATAAAATAATAACTAAATAATTAAGAACCAGACCACGGTCGACGCTTAAGATTTCTAAAAAGGAATTCGTATCATAAATGGACCTAGCTATAATCTAAAACATTGAAATTGAAATGGTTAAAGCAATTACAATACGGTACGAGAGCAATCAAGAGAATTATAGCAACAGTACTGCACATGCACGAGGCATGTTCACGGATTGACCAAATCACCGACTCGGAGACGTTAGTTAGTCAAAGTAAAACTATGACATTACGGCGAAAGTATGGCACATTATGTGCAATAGATGTGTTTTGCTAAATCATTGCAGGAATTCTAATTTTTTTATCTGCACGTATATTTACATAAACTTAAAGAAAATAGACATATTTGTTAGTAACTAGCATAAAATAATAGACCAGGCTAAAACATTATTTTGTCAACTTCAAAACTGATAATAATTAATATGTAAAAACAAAATTTACTATTGTGTGATTGTGTACCTATTCGAGATTGTGTACATTCTAAATAAGTATAAATTGTACGACTCACCTTGCCCAGATAAACCCTGTGAGGTTTTCGTGGTTGGGTTTTTTTGTGAAAAATATACTGTACTTTTTTGTTTTAAACAAATAAAAAAAAATTAAGAAAGGAAGTGAGAATCTTAAGGAAGCACTTCTATCTCAACCTTAACTAGTGTCGATAAAATAACAATTGATTTAATTTCAAACTTGGACAAAATTTGAAGCTGATCTAATAAGATGACGACGCCCACATGCAAACAGGTGAGGTGCCCATATGTGAAAATTATCGTTGATGAACAGGTTGGCATCGAACCCGTGTACCCTTCGTTTTTAAGTCGGCCACTTGATCAGCATTTAGTGCGAACCCAACCGAAACAACCATTCAAACTTTCGCCATTTTAATTAATTTCATAATCCAGTCATTAACAAGTAAATGTAAAAGGGATGTCGTTGTCGTGAAGCGATTTAAATGATATATTTCAAGAGATTCAACTCTCATTCAATTAGACACACCGATGAATCACGTGCATCACTTGAATTTACTGTTATTTGTAAATTGGAAATATCAACAACATCGACAAGGTTCTTGCAAAGTAATTAAACTCGTTAAATTTTGCTCGATGTGTACAACGGAAGCTAAAATCATGTACATACTTCCTTTGTTGAACAAAGATATATTATATTCCAGTTTGTTTGCCTGTCAAGTTTGTCAGACACATTGAACAAGCATATTTTTAATATTAGTTGGATAGGTGTTTGTCCAACAAGCCAAGTGGTAAGTGGTCAGCGTCACCCATGAACATAAACAAGTTAACCTGAGACTGTTCACGTGTTACTATCCTGATATGTAAGATGGTGTATGTAAGTCTCGGTGCCAGTAATTACACTGTCCGTCCTGCCCTTCTTTCCTAAACGCAGCACAGCTGTTTCAGACGGGATAGCGGGTCAAGCCCTCCACCTCACACACTCCCACCGGTAATATAAACAATAACTTTATCTATAACGCTAACGTTGGACTGAGCTTAAGATGAGGACGATAAGTTGTCATTGTCATCATGATACGTCTATTAACTCTGATATTATCTCAGATATCTTCAATTCTAATCTCCAAAACTGTACCTTAACAGCAAAAGTATTTCGTCAATACCTGAAACAATAACAACATAAATTAACTCAACATTCTCAATACATTTAAAATTTAATCATATTCGATGTATAGAATCTAGCAATTGTGAATTGAATTGCACACCTCAGAGTTCAAGAACCTCCAGCATCATTGTTCGTACCCTTTGCCCATTTCCGATTCCACGGCTAATTTAGTTTTGTGTATATTCCCTTCCACATAAAAGCTTCATTCGCTTTCGTGCAAGTTCAAGCCCAGGTGCATAGGAATTCGTTACTCAAACAATACATGTTTGATTGTAAATATGAAATACTGTACATTGCTTTGTCGAAGAAAATAACGTTGTTACTGTTCGTAAATTAAACGCAAAGCTTTCGAGAATGCTCGAGACGTGAGAGTTTGAAGGAGAAAAGTTTTTTTATTGTTTTAGATCTTTTTGTTGTGTGTAATGATTGTGGTTTAACATAATTTGCACACGTCATTTACGTGTGATTTAGTTAGTTTAATGGATGATATGCATATTTGAGAAAGAAAGTGTACTCGTTTCATAAGTATCATTAGCGGCCACCGATGACAATATGTACAAAAAGTTATATTCACTATACATTAGACTTATTGAGAAACAAGTATGTATAATTATAAATACCTAGCAGACTACAATTCTTCTCATGATACTCAGTCTTTGATAAAATTGACGATATGAAATAACTTAAACACAATACATAATACTAGTTACAAACAAAACATTAAACAATACCGTTAATAGTCATCACAGAGAATATATAAATTAAAAGATGCTATAATTTAAAAAGTTTACTCTTGAACCGTACTTAAATCTGTAAGTACTTGACCATGCTCACAAAAACGTTGTAATACAAAAACAAATGAACGCTCATCAAACGTGACATTATCACATCATCAGTTTGATGAATTGATGGACAATAAAATGACAGGCATAATGATGTAATGATGGTGTGCACCAGAGAAATGCAAAACATGGTGATCTAACCGCAGAGGGTTATACAACCAGCAATTATTGCAGTCCATAATATCAGTAGATTGCAAGACGTTTACGAGAAAAAATTGCCCATTGCGGTGGAGATGCTGAGAATAATGGCCCTTTGAGCCGGACATATGCATTCTGAATTATTGTAGCTCGTTGTGAATTTGAGTTGATGTTATTTATAATACAAATCAAATAAACAACTCGCAAACAATAATATCCATCATTTTTATCTGGTTATAGGAGTAAAGTTAAAAGATACTTTACATTAGTCAGTCTATCAAATTTTTTGTCTGCATATTAGAGTCCGTGAAATTTAATACACTCATACAATTAGTTTGACTTTCTGAATATCATATGAATCTTCTCGATCACCGGTCGAGTAGTCACTGTAAGATCTAACTACGATCACAAATAGCCGATTGAATGGTAAACTTCAAATTGCACTAGGAAGTGCACACAATAGTATTGGCAGTTCATGTCGCTGTACTGATTACCATTTAATTACGTTAGGCCGTTCACCTCGTCTAAAAGTAAAATCACGTGTAATCATCCCACGCCCACATTATTCACTAATGCAACCTCGAATCCTAACGACTGGTGTGCAGTGGCGTCCCACGGATGTTTTCATTTGAATTTGTCAATACTTTGAATCCGAGTAAATTTTACAGTATTTTTATATAAGAGGGGCCAAAAGGAAGGTCGGAGCTATCAACGATAGCCATGCAGGTGCGTTGCCGACCTTTCAAATATGAGAATGTTCTCTAACAGATCTCTTAGTTATTTTAGTAACATGCTAAATATCAATTGTAACCATCTGTTAGTGGGCGTACACTGCATGTGCTGATTTCAGTGAACGCAACGATGACTGTACACAAACCTACTCCAGAGAACATTATCTGATCTAGTCGACCACCTTATCTAAGACAGTGTAAAAGACCATTTGTTTATACATATTTTTTAACGCAGGGAAATCTTTATGGATGTAGCCTGGGTGGTTCCGGACACTATGTGGGACTCACAGTTGGCCAGTGCATACTCAAACTAAAACCACTGCGAGCGCCTTCAGCCGCTTTTTGAAAGTCCCGGATCTGCAGGCAACAGGAGCACCTCAGCGACAGGCTGGCCCCGGCGAAAGTCCAGACTACTCCTGGTAGAGGGGACTGGCCAGCCGCCACTAGGCAGTCCCCGCGACGTCATACAATACATGAGCTCAGGTTCCCATCCTGAACCCGACACAAGCACAGGGGCGTTACTGGAGGCGCATTAAGTAGCGTCTCAATACGCACCCCTGTTCTTCGTTCGCGGGGGGAGGCCTTGTCAACGGCCTCCTCTCTCTCCTGCTCGACGGTATCCTTCTAGGACATTACTGTCTCGCAGAAGAAGACCATCGCGGTCCTGGTACGTTTTAATACATATTTTTGTACAAACTTCAATAACCTAATCATCACGTCGTCATCTGTCGCATTCCAATTAAAATGTTTTTGTAATTTCAACCTCTCCGATGTAGTAAGTGCACTTCAGCGCTCTTCTTATTTGCTAATATTGCAAGGCGTATTAGTAATATTAGATTAGATTAGCTTACGTAACGTAATCGGCTAAGCGCATGACTCTGTCAGTCAAATACTTTGTATTTCCTTGGTATTAAACTTGTTTTATATACATACTAGGTTTGAATACAATTCTATCCACCGAGAAGCAGTATTCTTAGGCCGATTACAAGAAAATGTGTCGTTTCCGTATCATTAAGGCAGACCTATATTTCACGGCATACTGACACACACCCATGACGATAAGAAAGCTAACAAAAATAGATGTAATCGTTTAATCTTGACTGTAAATAGACTATCAAGTTAACAGTCGAGTGAGTTTTGACTCCAAAAATAACCGAGTTTCATAAAAAAAATACTGTTTTACACCCTTAGGGTAAGAAATCAATAAAATCATTTCTTAGTAAATATCTATAACGTAATATTAGAAACATTCCAAAATAAAAAGATCGTAATCCTCTTGCAATAGAAAATATATGTGTTAAAATTTATATAAATTCTCAAAAAGAATTTTCAGTTAATGACAGCTAGAAGGTCTACACTCTACATATTTAGCGATTTGGCCTTAAATGAAATAACATTTAGAATAAAGGCTCATGCCAACAGCCGCAGTCATAATAATCGTTCGACAAGGTCAAATAATTGAGATTTACAATTATTTTTTATTATTATTATTATTATATATAAATATTTTTAGTTTAATTAAAGTCAACACGAAATTTAGGTCCGGTTATGATTTAAGTTTAATTTATGAAATAATAATAATATCTATGGACGCTTTTACACCACGTCAATCTGGTCCCGTGGTAAGTTCTCGAAGAACTTGTATTACGGGTACCAGAGAACGGAAATATATGTATTACTTTTATACTATACACATATTTAAGATTTTTATTATATAATACACAAATTTCATACACATTCATGAGCCAGGAAAACAGAAAACTTTTTTGTTCCCTGGCGGGATTCGAACCCGCAACCTCCGGCTTGTGCGCCAACGCGCAACCATTGAGCTACAGAGGTCGTCAAATATCTTATAAAAATGAAAGCATGTTCATTTTTATAAGATACTAGCTGTTACCCGCAGCTTCGCCCGCGTTAACTTTTAACATTTGAGGGGATGACCACCCTTATCACTTTGGGGTATGAAAAATAGATAGTAGCCGATTTTCAGACCTACTGAATACGCATATAAAAAATGGTAAAAATCGGTAAATCCGTTTCGGAGGAGTACGGTAACTAACATTGTGACATGGAAATTTTATATATTAGAAGATTAGAGATTAGAAGATATTAAAAAAGATAATAAGTTATAATGAGTAACATTTAAAACAATAATACAATCTTTCTTAATTTATATATTACTTTACTTATTAAATTACCTATTTCTTCACTTTCATTTATAAACAATGGTTAAGACAAATCTAAAAATGTACACTAAGAAGTGGAAAATTTGTAGATGCAAATGAAGTATTCCGGAAACAGGAATTTCGGAGATTGGGTAATTGTCAGCAAGTATTGACCCACAATCTAGTCTCGGGATAGGCAACATAGACAAGACACATGTATCTCGAGCTAGCTCAGTATGAGTTCATTCATGGCTGACGTTGACTACATACCAATCAAGTGACTAATTACACAGGCAAGTGTGCCATCTCAATAAAAATAAAAACTTCACGTTCGTTCTTCATGTTTGTGGTCAGTCTTGAAAAAAGCTTATAGCAGACTGGTCAGACCCTGGAAGTAAACGGAAAAACAACGAGAATACAAAAAATAATTTACACTTAAAAACTCTTGCCACCGTGAAGCGAGTCCCGCAGATAAACCACAAACCCCAACCACGAGATAGGTGCACTTTACAAATAATTTACCTGTCCTCATTATAATGAAACAATTTTACGGATTTTATTGCGGTTTATGAAGATTTTTACATGCCAGACGTTTCAGGTATTTTACAGCAACCATAGTTACCGTGTAAAAATTTTAATAAAACGTCATAAAATCCGCAAAAGTTATTTAATTATAATGAGTGAAATTCGCATAAACATTAGGAAACAATTACCTGTCCTCTGTATAACTCTGAATAATATATATTATAAATTTAGTAGAAACACCTATTCCTGAAGGTTCTTCACAAATGTATACAGTTAAAACTTTTTATTTATACATTTATTTTAAGTTGTATTAACACACAAAAGTTATTGCTCTTTTTCGCCTTTTGAAAAATACGAACAAAATTTTTAAATTAACAATCTCATTCCAGAGTTCTGCCTTTATACTGACTCACTGACCAAGCATAAAAACAAACACGCAGACAAAACATCTAAAACACAAATTAAATGTGACCTTTGAGTATAAAGGAAGTTGAGTTAATTCATATATTATAGCAAAACAGTTTATGGAAGCGATAACGAACCTTTTTGCATTTTTATTCAATTATTTGCATCCTTGGTATGACAGGACATAATTAACTTAATTTATAACTAAATTCGTAATTAATCAACTCTATAACGGTCTTCGACCAAAAATACACTTTGTTAGTACACACAAAAAAAAACCGATCATCATTATATCAGTCGTATGCCACATGTTCGCAACTTCTGCAATATGAGCTCAGCGGCCGTATGAGTCATCTGAATCTATTAATTTAGCGAGCATAATTCTTGATTTTCTTGTTCTGCTACACAAATGCTATTGACCTACATAAACACTGCAGACTCTAAGCCTTTTTTGTACGTTTGTTAATATTATTTTTTGAGCTTTTAAACTTTATAAAGAAACGTTGCAAGAAAATATGAGAAGTCGTGACTTCGCATATTTCATTAAAATTGTAATAATAACTGTAAGTGAATGTTTGTTAAAATGTATTACAATCAAAAGTAAGTCAATTGTTATAAAGCCAAATCCTTTGGATTGTTTATAAAATAATAACGTGATTTATTTTAAAATAAACTCGTTGTTGCTCACTGGTTCGCCCGCATAAGTTAACATTTACAGCCGTATCCGTATAGATTTCAAAAATTACCAGCTATATACAAACTCACAAATTTGGCCTCTTTATAATATTATTATAGAAAATAAGAGTTGATGCTTTTGAGCTTTGGTGCTGGCGTCGTCGGCGTATTGTGGATACCATGGACAGCATATCGTACAAACATATGTATCACAAGAACATAAAATAGAGAAGGCACAGAGCTTGCCATCTGTCTGCTTACAACGGATAATGCGATACTTCGGTCATGTGGGGAGTCTGTAGAAGTACAGATAATCTGGAGAGAGAAGTGACGGGGAAGATTGAGGACAAAAGACCTCGTGGCCGAAATTTCACACGATTGTCAGACCAGGTATGAACAACTTGGATTAGCAGTCAGCGCTGCACTATATCAAACGACCGAGCGGAATGCGACAGCTGACTGACAAGAAGAAGAGTCACGATCCTCAGCAATGAGGCAACGATCAAGATGATGATAGGAAATAGCAGTCATTATACAACTCGGATCTCTTAAAACAATAAGTATTCTATCGTCTCAAACACACTCATGAACGAGTAATACTCACTTTCATCATCATAATTCGAGAAACAGCATGAAAGTCAACGTCCATATCTGGGCATAACCGCGGCCATTAGAACAATAATTAGCACCGGTGATTGGACACAGCGAACCAATTAACACGGAATTAACGAAAACTAATAGCATAGACCTATAAACATAAATATTATAGAGAACGTAAAATATTAAGTACGTATTGTGAAAACCCGGATAGGATTGAGTGTTTCAGATCTGCTGTTGCATGGCATTTCTGATTTATGTAGAACGAATGCTGATGAAACGGTACTTTTCAAAACTCTTTTTTTATGCCATAAGAAGGAATACCTAGCAGTCGGAGCCTTATGGTGACTACCGACGCCCATAGACATTCGCACTACCAAAAGTTATCTCTATGCATTGACCTCCTTTTCCCTATCCCCCAATGGGCCACCGGAAATTCACAAACCACACGGCGACAGCACTTGACGCCGGTGTTATGTGAGCGAGAGGTACCACCCCGGTCGTGCCGGCCAAATTCGACTGCAAAGCAGCATAGAACTACCTCTTACAAAACTCTAGAACCTTGTTTTCCGTTACCAAAATGTTCATCTACCTTTTCTGGGAATGAAATCAATTTGGTATAAGAAATTATGTCGTCATGTTAAGGCGCCACACAAAAAGCACATAAAGTGTCCCGCTGGTCGCAACTACCACTTAATTGAAGTAATCGTCGTAAGCCCAGCGGGAAAACAACCAAGTAGCAATCAAGCTTACGCTTAATCAACCAAGAATAATGTATCCGCCAATATTTGTCATGGGCGGGATCCAAGAGAATTAGCATACACGGGCCGACCGCTTTTACGACAATTTATATAGCTATTAAGTTGTTTATCAATAGAGGTTTTATTGATAAACGCCATCTATGGTCAAGACAGATTGTTTGGAAATTTGTTTCGAGCTATCGAAAGTCAAAATAATTGTAGTTTTATGGAAATAAACACTTTACGAGTGGATGGAATGTGGAAGATACAAAATGGTGAAAATTAATGGGATGCACCCATTTTCCCGTATGTTTTCACTGTCGGTATTTTTAAATGCATTGTAACATTGGTATTCTATGACTAGCATAATGTTAAATCGACAATATTGAATATTGAATTTTGAATGATTTCTCTTTTTTTTGGCTGGCGGCCATATAGATCAAAAAGTAAAGGATAAATTCACCGTAGTAAAACATTGAAAACGAAATCATTAAGAATTCTCCTTATAAATTTAATATTTATTATATAAATTATATCTTCTTATAAGTCTTAGTCACGGAACCCTAGATTCTCAGATCCCACTGCCACTTTTATTGAGTGCTATCGTGTTTACATGAACTAGAGTCGATATCTGCACCATCGGTCTCCAGACGTTATCTGGTGGGAGATCTCCTCCTACGAGCACTTTCACAGTAATTTATTCTATTTAGTTTCCATACAATAAAGCCATAAAAAGCGCTACAATAATTTCCCTAGATTAAAACGAATTAAGAGCAATAACAAAGAAATAAACACACCATTATCATAAATGATTTTTTTCAAAGATGCAACTTGTTTGGCACGCCTATTTGCTTTATACCAGAGTATACCAGAGTTTTTAAAATATAACTTTTCTGAATAAAAGTGCAATTAGACCAATGGCACCATCTTCTAGTGGTCAACGTTTGACAATAACAGCAGAGAGTTTAATAGCCCAAGCAACTTATCCACCATCCCTGTCCTGTTCAGTGGTTTCATATTAGTTGGATAGCCAAACTGGCAGATGTTCCACTTGATGGTTAGTGATTATGTCGACCATGAACATCAAAAACGTCATCTGGGACTAGCTCTGGCAACTCCTGATGTAATAAGGATAGTAGTACCTACTCAAGCAGACGGCCGCGCGGCACTGCGCATCCTTTCCTATCTAACAATTAGGCCTATATCGAATTATTTACTCTAATCTAGAGGTACGTCCCTAGTTTTTTTATGGCAAAACGAAATAACGAGCAGTCGGAGCCTTCTGGTGACTACTGATGCTAATGGACATCCGCATAACTAAAGGTTATGCAGATGCGTTGTCCTCCTATCGCCCCCAATCGGCCACCGGAAACTCTCAAACCGCACAAAACGCGACAGCAAACCAATCCTTCCATATCCTTTATACTTCCGTTAAACAGCTTTGCTGTGTTTCAGAGAGAAGGACAAGACAAGCAGTGTAACTACTGGCACCGAGACTAAACATCTTATGTCTCAGGATGGGCAACACATAAGTGAGTTGCCTGGTTTAGATCCAGGTAAACTAGTTCATGTTCATGGGACATGGCACCATTAGGTGGCACGTCCAGTTTGCCTATTTGACTAACATAAAAAAGCCATTATATAACATTCCCCGGTCAGTTACCGTAACACAATCAAAAAGGTAGTCGGTCAACAGAGCTATGCACTCGCACTAGATAGTACAACGTATCTAGTACGACGCGAATTAGGGCCAAGTGCATTACTCTGGAGAAACGGACAGCTTGGTTGGTTTGTTGGGCGACTGTCGCTTGTATTACTATTAACAATAATATATTTTATTGCTTCGTTTCATGCGATTATTAGTGTGAAATGAGATAGAAACAAGCACTGTGTCACAAATACTGGGCACTAAATACTTTACTAAGTGAGATTCGAACTCAAATTAAGATTAGTTTTCACTTAACCACTAAAATCATTCACCAAACACCAATTAATTCAAAAAGTCAAATATTTAGACTTACAAAATTTATGAATCATTAATTTTATACAAACGGAAGCTATCACTTTTAATCTATAAATTTAATTAATTTGATCGATTTTAATAATTATTTAAATATTGATTTGAAATTAATCGTTTTTCCTATTTTACCCGGGGGATGGATGCTGGTACTATATCCTAGTAAGATGATGCAACTTTGCTTTCGGGAAGGGCATGTAGTAGGACCTACAATTGCTTTTTTATTTCAGTTAGATAGGAAAACCTGTTCGTTTGTTGAAACCCTGTGCAACGTTGATACAATATGATCTTTCTCACATGAAAAAACCCAGACAGGCGCGAGTCTCACCCGCGCGTTGAGGGTTCCGGGAACCGTGTTTTTTTTAAATATCACAACAATTTCATGGTTTTCCGATTTGCCCTTTACTTTTGTACCGAAACATAGCTTCTTACAAAATTTCATGATATTTTTTATATAGAGGGGGCAAACGGACAGTCGTATCACTTTTTCACATTTGGTGGTAAATGATAAGCGATGTTTTTTATGTAAATCGGAAGATAGGTACAGTAAGAGGTAGTGCCATGCTGCTTTGCAGTCGAATTGGGCCGGCACGACCGGCGTAGTACCTCTCGCTCACATAACACCGGCGTCAAGTGAGAGCTATGCTGTCGCGTTTCGTGTGGTTAGTGAGTTTCCGGTGGCCCATTGGGGGGAGTAGGGTAAAAGAGGCAACGCATCTGCATAATCTCTGGTGGTGCGGATGTGTATGCGCGTCGATAGTCGCCAAAAGGCTTCGATTTTCATTTGCCCTCCTATACTATAAAAAAATCATATATAAAAAAATGTTTTCGTTAGAGTTTAAGTTAAGTTAAAGGCTCTTTGAATATTATGAAACAACGGAGTGATCATACGGAGGGTTCCGTCATGTCACTTTGAGGACCGGAACCCTAAAAGTTATTTGTAAAGAGAAAGTGGCAAATTATGAGTGTAACAAAATGTTTAGCTGAATGGGTTTTGGGTTAATCGACGTAAATTGGTCAATCCGTGAAGCTGTACCCGTTTTGTAAATCTCGCCTTAATGGATTTTAAAGTTTACAATGGCTTAACGACGTATTGTCCGAGCTTAGCTTTCCCCGATATCCTGTAGATGATTATACATTATATGCTATGATAACGATCATTCATCACGTTGTCACATTTACTAGGTATAAGGATGGTTACGAGAAGTAGTCTGGCCTTCGCCGGGCCAGCCTCTCGCTGAGGTGATCCTGTTACCTGCAGATCCGGGACCCTCAAAAAGCGACTGAAGGCACTCGGAGGTGGTTTAGAGGGGGCCGTGCATTCCCAAGTGCGAGATAGATCCAGGAGTCTTACCCGAAGTAAACCTGGATCATACGAAAGCATTAACCTGCGTCACCCAAAAAAGAAGGTATAAAGATGGTTGTTTTGTCAACTGCTGACTGATTATGTCAATACTTAAGGACGGTTTAGACTTCCTTTAGAACCCCAACATGGTTCAGGCCTTGTCGTGGCGGTGGGGCTCAGGGTGAGCCGCTGCACCTTGGGCGAAGCGAATTGGGCCGAGGGGGCTCTTTGTACCCCTCTTATAAGAAGAGGGGACAGAAGAGCAGGGGCAAGGGGCGAGGATGGGAACCTCACCCCATTGTACTGTCCCGACGTTGTGAGGGGTTGTTCTGTGGTGCGGGACAACCCCTCTGTGGATGTGGCGTCGGTCCCTTGCGGGACTGACTAGCCGTCGAGGTGCCCTGTTTGTTTATTAGATCCGGGGCACCTCACCAAAGGCGGCATTGGTGGCACTCGCCGGGTTTTAATGGGTAGAGCTGCGTCCACTTACCAGCTGTCGGGCGCAGCGAGTCCCACATATACCCGCCGGGAAGCTTGAGCATTTCCCGGCGTTAAAGAAAAAAAAAAGGACTTCCTTTAGAAAGTCGATCTAAAGGTACTAAACATCATGAGCATGACAGGGTGCAGAGGATGTTATTAACATGTTATTACATTGCAGTAAGTAAATAAATAGCCTGCAAGTAATCAATAATAAATAATTTAAACAAGATATTTAACACGAAGGTAAGGTAAATTTTTATTACATTTAAGAAAAATCTATTTTTGAAAGCTTCGTAGTGGGAGACCAAGCCAAAACCACAACTTTTTCCACTAAGCTCACAGTCAAGGTGAGGAAACATCTGTCATCGGTGGGCTATTAGTTCGTGGACCGTGTTTCCGTCACCTTCGTCACGTTACGTTTTTGTATATCCTGTTAAAAATTACCTTTTTGTGTTAGAGAACCCATTCATTGATGAAGGTTATATGTATGAAACTAGATGCAGCCCGCAGCTTTCCGTGTCCAAAATTAATATATTTTTAAAGGTCGTATCCTCCTCCTCCTAGAGTCGTGTTTACCCCTGTGTTGCTGAGGGTCGTGATTACCCCTCTCCTGGTGTACTTTTATCTTAACGGTGTTAAGGTCGTAAACGACCTCCTTATTTAGATAGCCAAAGACAAAACTTCAAAATGACATCTATATCCTTGCGAAATTTTATCAATATCCAAACAGCGGTTTAGATTACAAAATAGAATGATTTTCTCATTTATGTTTGTATGAATAGCAGATTACATTTCCCTGTTTAGTAAATGAATATATCCAATGGACACAGGCACAACATCACCTGTACGATTATAGATATCAAAAAAGAGTCGCAGGCTAGTAAAAATTATATCAAACGTAACGCTTCCTAGAACGTTCACATCTAAAAGCGCGGCTTCGTTTGCTCTAGTTCTATTTATAATCGATTTCAGTTCACTTCCAGGTATTATACACGTTGGTCACCCTGCTTTACATCATCTGCAAGCCATTGTATGTAAAATGATTCAGATCGTAACTAGTATTAGATAATGTACCTACGAATCTTACTTAATATCATAATTGTGAAAGTTTCTTAGTTATTCGGTCACGCGTGGACGTGTGAACGAATTTGTGTGAAATTTTACACAAATATAGACTCAAGACATAAAATTCTTAGGTTAAAGATTCCTGGTTCAAGCCTTGTCGTGGCGGTGGAGCTCAGTAGCTCAAGGTGAACCTAGTACCTTGGGCGAAGCAAATTGAACCGAGGGAGCTGCTCTTAGAACCCCTCTTATTAGAAGAGGGGACAAAAGAGCAGGAGGGGACAAGGGGCGAGGATAGAACCGCACCCCCTTGCACTGTCCCGACGTTGGGAGGGGTTGTTCTGTGGTGCATGACAACCCCTCTGTGGAGGTGGTGTCGGTCCTTTTGGAGACTGACTAGCCGTCGAGGCGCCTTGTTGCTCAACAAATCCGGGCCACCACACCAAAGGCGGCATTGATGGCACTCGCCGTGTTTTAGTGGGTAGAGCTGCGTCCACCTTACCATTTTTCGGGCGCAGCGAGTCCCCCCTTCCTCTAGGGATACCTAAGAGCATTTCCCGGCGTAAAAGTAAAAACAAAAGGTTAAAAATTCCTGTGAGATCATTTGTCTCATTTATCTATTTCTTGGATGTTGTGCGACCCCTAATTACAAATGACTCAACAGCATATAATATAGCGATTGCTTTATTTTCTGAAAGATTCCTATTTTGTCTCAGCACGGCGTACCTCTGACGTAGTGGTGGTAATATCAAGTATATAAAATGGACACAGATTCAAACACCGCATAGCTATATGATATTAGTCTATAAGCAGTATTTAAAACTATTTAAAACGTTTTTTACTTTTGTTCCGCGTAGATCGATATTTCGTGATTTTTTCAGGAGACTGGTTATTTATATTTGAAAATAACAGCAGTATCTTTCAAATTCAATACAGTTACATATGTCAATGTTTATATAAACCTAACACGATCCATCACCTCAATACGATGTAACTCGATACGAGTGAACCCCACAGACAGCATCACTTAATTTATGATATGAGGACGGATATGTAGATAATATTAAGTTGTTTATGATTTCTAAAATCTGATTCATTTCCATGTACATCATATTAAAATTACGTCATAAATTTTGGCAGTGCATTACGCATTATTCCAATCAATATTTCTTTTCTTTTTTCATATATTCAGTTGTAGTAGAATTAATAATAATAATATCTATGGACGCTTTTACACCACGTCAATCTGGTCCCGTGGTAAGTTCTCGAAGAACTTGTGTTATGGGTACCAGACAACGGAAATATATTTAATACTTTTATACTATACATATATTTAAGATTTTTATTATAAATACACAAATTTAATATACAGCCATGACCCAGGAACATAGAAAATATTATTTTTCCCTGGCGGGATTCGAACCCGCAACCTCCGGCTTGAGCGGCAACGCGCTTACCACTGAGCCACAGAGGTCGTCAACTTTTTAACAACAACGTTACTAAAGTTGTCATAATAATTAATCAACTTTAATCTTAGTTTTGTATTTCATTTTTACTTCTCAAAGCATTTCAACATTATCTACGAGTCTTGTTCGAGATTTTGATATATATTACACAACGATGCATTTTGGAATATATTGAATTAGGATATTCAAAAATAACATAGTATTAAGTTATTCGAATGTTATGAAACAAAAACGTATGCACTTTCACTATAAGACCGTCTCCTACATCCGCCCCTATACAAGTATCTTATAACAGATTCCTGCTGCGGTTATTCATGATACGAACACAAGGGAGCAACCCTTATATTATTAACTTTATTGAGACAGATGACACATTGTCAAACATAAACACTGTCATTGGTTTAAAGTTTAAACTTTAAGAAACCCACTTTGTTTTTGTTTCTTTTGTGATTGATTATATGGTTGGTGTTATCTACAGTAACTTTAATCAGTCAGTACCAAAGACTTCTAAATTCATATAAAATAATAATATCTATGGACGCTCTTACACCACGTCAATCTGGTCCTATGGTAAGTTCTCGAAGAGCTTGTGTTACGGGCATGCTATACATATATTTAAGGTTTTTATTAAATAAATGTACATATTTAATACACATCCATGACCTAGGAACACAGAAAACTTTTTGTTCCCTGGTGGGATTCGAACCCGCTACCTCCGGCTTGAGCGCAAACGCGCTAACCATTGATCCACATAGGTCGTTAAATATAATAATTACATATAAGTTAATTTTGGCAAATGAGTGCTCGTTGCAAGTCTGTCCATGTACTTATTGAAAAATCTTGAGGTAAAATTACTGTTGTGCCACAGGAACAGGACGGAAACACGGTTGTAACCTCCTGCAGAGGAGGCATTTGTTCAATGTTATTTTAGTTAGGCAACTAGTTTGAAGTCTAATACAAAATGATTGTATTAGACTTCAAACTAGTATATGTAGTATATAGTAGTATATGTAATTTGAAAATGCTTTTTTAACCTCACCTTTACACTAATTAATATTTAGTTTTTAAATATGATTCATGCGCCAAGAATTAACGATTCAATAAATATATTAAGTAATTTTTTAGTAAAATAATTATAAGAAGTAACTAAAATTATAAGACATCTCTAGTACAATTGTATGTTCTTGAATTAATATATTTAACTATAATTTAAAATATACATAGCTATATAGACAAGTAGGTAAATCACTAATTGGTAGGTGAACTATAGAACTAAAAATCAACACTGCAGTCATTTACGTTTTAATAAACTACGTACTTTATTAAGATTATTTTTAATTCGGTTCATTACGACCCCGCGTAACCATAGCTGTTAAGTGAGTATCCGACACTACATACGTAAAAAGTGCAATTTCCGTAAGCATATGAGTTTTAGAAACCTATATCTGTTAATAATAATTTATAATTTGTTGTATCATCGTATATTTCGAATTAATCAATTAATTTTCTCTCTAAAGGTTCTTTGAGTCTTATCTCCATCTAACCCAATACTCATGCCCTGTGTAACAGCTTCTAACAATCAATTAGGGATGCAACTGAAAAGCCAATCGGAAGTGAGATTTCTGTTCTCAGCGTTATCTTAAAAGCATCAAAGTTCAGAGTCATAAGTGTTAAGTGACGCAACAGTGAAATCGTGATGCCATCCACTCCTAGCAATTATACAACAATTATTATCGCCAAAATGCACTCACATCGGTTTCTTATGTAGGCACATTTAATAAGCTGATTTCTAGTACCTACAAGCATCTTATGCAATTTAGCTTGGCTGTGAAAGAATTAAGTCATAAAGATCCAACAAAGGTATTAGTTATCTTGTATCCCGGTAGCTCATCAGTTTGCATATCGATATTTTTGATAACTACCATCTTTACTATCAAACTCAAAATCTTAAGCAAGCCACCCTGCATTTTTTTCGTCAACGCCGGGAAATTCACTGAGGCATCCCGCGTGTGGGTCTCGCTGCAACCGAAAGGTGGTAAGATGGACGGAGCTATACCCACTATTACCCACTAAAACCCGGCGAATGCCGCCAGTGCCGCCTTTGGTGAGGTGCCCCGGATCTATTGAGCAAACAGGGCACCTCGACGGCTAATCAGTCCCTTAAGGGACCGACGCCACCTCCACAGAGGGGTTGTCCCGCACCACAGAAAAACCTCTCCCAACATCGAGACAGTACAATGGGGTGAGGTTCCCGTCCTCGCCCCCTGATCTTTTGTCCCCTCTTCTTATAAAAGGGTTACAAAGAGCCCCCTCGGCTCAATTAGCTTCGCCCAAGGTGCTGGGCTCACCTGTATATGAACCATAGTGGTGATACATGAGTTGCCTGGGCTAGTTCCAGGTAAACTAGTTTATGTTCATAGATGACCACTCCATCAGGTGGCACGTCTGGCAGTTTGCCTGTCCAACTAACATCAAAAAAATCAATTTCATCAAGACAAGTCAAATTTCATCAAGACAAGTCAACGTCTGGTAATTAAACAGAAAGCTGATGATAATGAAACATCAATACTACAATTCCTTTTAATAATGTAAAATATCGATGACGATGAGATGACGACCTCAGTGGCTCGAGGGTTAGCGCGTTGGCGCTGAAGCCGGAGGTAGCGGTTTCGAATCCCGCCTGGAAGAAACAAAAAAAAATTGTGTTCCTGGGTCATGGATGTGTATAAAATATATGTATTATATTATTAAAATTATTATTATTATTATATCAAAAAGTCAAGAATAACTACCATAGTATGCTGAGTATCCATGTATCATTTCATTTCAATGAGTGGAATTCGCGTAAAATTAAATCAATATGCCAAACCCTTAATATGCACTCCCTACTCATTTACCTTTTAAAATTAAAGCTAATGGGCCAGATTTAATTTAATTGAAGACCAAGTGCCGTGTAATAGAATATAGATGGTACCCAGCGATTAGACGAGCTACCCGTTGAACAAACACCACAGCATCTGTCGTATGAACTAATGCCCCAACAGATGGACAGACGAACAAACAATATGTATTCAATTTGAAGGGTTCGCTATACGATTCACTTATAAGCTATTAGAGTGGTTTTGTTGATTTTATTTAGGTTTATTTTTTACAATTTCAAATATATACAAATAAATAAAATTGAAATCATTGTTTGTAATGTCAAGATAAATGCGTAATGGAAGTAGTAAGTACAATGCTTATAACGAAAAGCTTGTCTGTTTGTTGTGGCTAATCTTCGAAATGACTGACCCGATTTTGCCGGATTATATGTATATTGGATATTACATTTTGGAATATATCATGACCCAAATTAATTACAGGTATTAAACAAAGATAGATATGTTATATATTAGTACTTTTGAGATTCTCAATGAATTTTCTCTTGGGTCTGACTCACTGGACAGGGTAATATTAACCGGCGACGTAAACCACTCATCAAGTATTCGTTTGTCTATTACAATTTACAACTCTTAAAAAATACTGCTCGTTCTAACTAGCAAAAATGCTTGGTCCTTTTTTATTGCGATTAGATTTAATCAAACTGAAATCAGACATGGATTAATGAAGCCAACACTCGAGTATTTTAGGAGACATTAATTTAATTTTATCAGACAAGAGTTATAACGAATGATGTGATAAAAGTAGTAAATATGTTGACCTTATGTTTCGTGCATTTTATTAAAGTGTGGTGTCCTTGTTTCAAAATATTAAAAACTAGGTTTAAACTTCCATTACAATTAGTAATTCTATATTTATATATTTTTTTTGTTTCTAGTAAATCAAGCTCTTACCATGAGGCTAAAAATTAACGATGTGATTGTTATTTTATATAATGTAGGTCAATGTTATCATTATATTAAGGGTTCAAATTGGATATTTCTAGAAGGTTGATAGAATAGCACAAACAGACGATACGGGCTGATCATGATTAATATACAAAACATTTTAATAAAACATTGTTTATTTTGTTTGTTTAAGAATATGTTTTCAAAAGCAGCTGACTTGAAAACAATATTTTCGAGTGAACGCAGTATGGTTGTAAACCATCGTAACAACGGAACCTATAGTTGGGGTCAGAAATCATTTATCACCGCCCTCGTGTTATTGTCGACAAATAATTTCAAATCACTCAAAATTGAGGGCTAGCCACTCGAACTGACTGGGTCACGCAAAAATACTTTTGTTTGAAATAATGTTTTGTTGAGTGAAATTACTAATATGAGCGGTACTCGAGTTTATTGAATAAGTTTTAGTAAGAGGTAGTGTCTGCTGCTTTGAAGCCGAATTGGGCCGGCACGACCGGGGTGGTAGCTCTCGCTAACATAATATCGGCTTCAAGTGACAGCTATGCTGACAACTTTCGTGCGGTTTGCGAGTGTCCGGTGGCCCATTTGGGGGGATAGGGAAAAGGAGGGCAACGCATCTACATAACCTTTGGTTGTGCTGATGTCTATGGTCGTCGGTAGTCACCCTCCCACTGCTCGGTGGTCGCCTTTTGATATAAAAAAGAAACACGAATTGTATAATCGTCATTATCAACTCTTCTCGGTCAACTACTGGATAGGCCTCCAAACACCAAGACGGCCCATCTCCCGCCATTCGTATTCAATTTTGACAGGACATGGACGTCCCATTTAGTTTGAGTGGGGCCGGCCGGGCCGTCCGTCTTACCGAACCTAATGCATACAAAGCATGTTAGTATTTATGAACTTACAATATAATTCTGTTTCTGTGACAGAACGAGGTGGGTATCAGCGATTTATCTTACCTGTAACAAAAATATATTTTTAATAATAATAATACATATATTTCAATAACAAACGAATTCATATCCTATATTCATCATCGATCATATATCATAATAAATAATAATCTATAAACTTTTATATGCCCCACTACTGGGTACAGGTCTACCTTCCTAGAAATCAGGCGAGGAGGGTAGGCAATAGTTCACAGATGCGCCTGCCCAATGCGCGTCGTTGAACTTCACACACCTACAAGACTCTTTATAATCCCATCAAGTACACAGGTTTCGAAAGAACAGACGATGGTCTCATGTTAAGGTGCACGTAGAAATTTAGAAAAAACCATCCAATTTCAAAGCATCACAGGGGTCAGGATCGACCTCAGACCTCTCAATCAAGAGGTCGAGCCCGTACCCACTAGAGCCACTAGACCATTGTTGCAACTAATATTACAGCCAAACAATACATATTATACATACACATACATAATGTGACCCCGGTGTCTATACATCATACAAATTGTCTGCGTGTGGTACTCAGACTTGACTGAGCGATCCTGAGTACTGACCCGATAGACGTTGTCCTGCACAAATAATATGTAGTGGACCGAATTGTAAAACTAAGTCATTCATTTCATCAAAATCGGTCCAGCCGTTTACGAGTTCAATATACACGCAGATAAGAATTAAATACATACAAAGACTCAAAGTGGTAATGTTTTACGGTCGGTCATCCATCAATGTCTTTTTATCCTCACAGTGTTATGTGGAGGAGGTTCAACCGTTTCGACGAATGATTTATGTGCCCATTTCAAGGTTCAAGCCGACTGTATATATGTACTATTATTATATAATACTAGTGGAACCGACAGGCGTTGTCCTGTACAAAATATTCTTTTTTTTTGTAAATCTAAACCATTCTCGAAACCACTTGAACACACACAAAAAAAATCATCAAGATCGGTCCAGCCGTCTAGGAGGAGTTCAGTGACATACACACGTACAGAAGAATTATATATATAAAGATTTATTTCTCGGAGTGTATTCGATCGATCGTCTTGGCGTTCATTGAGGGAGGCCTATGTTTGGCAGTGGACGGATAGGGGCTGATGATGATGATGATGATATTTTTTTATCTAGTTAAGAGTTAAGACTGGAGGATTAGCAAGCTTCTTTACAATAATTATTAATTTGGGATCATCTATCGGAGGGATGCGCTGTGCCGCGCTCACATCTGCATGGGTACCACCATCTTGTTGCATACCGTAAAACAGCTTTGCTGTATTTCGGACAGAAGGGCAGGACAGACAGTGTAATTACTAGCACCGAGACTTAACATCTTATGTCTCAAGAATCAAGATAGGCAACACATGAATGAGTTGCCTGGGCTAGTTCCAGGTAAACTAGTTTATGTTCATGGGCGACGTCGACCACTTACCATCAGGTGACACATCTGCCAGTTTGCTATTCAACTAACATAAAAAAAATCATTATTGTTTGAAAACCACGTGGGTAATCACCTCTTTCACTCTTCAAGCTATAGACATTCACCATGAGGCTATGTTCGGGAAAACGAGAGGTCGTTAGGCCTCCTCCTAGACTAGTTGATAGTTGTATACGACTGCAGGGGGATCTGAAACTTTTTATCAATGTACTGATAAGTACAAACCTCGCTTCTTTGCTCACTTCTCAATACTTCTCTATGTTGAACCGTCCACTCTAGTCCAGCTAGAACACATCACCACGTGACATGACATCATAGTCAAAAGCTCGTCAAAGTTGGCACACCTGCGATGGAAGTGCCGAGGTAATTGGGTACTGAGGTCGTTGACGTTACCTTGAGTCGAACCCGAGTATGAGAGGTAAGAATATTACAATATAGATTACGTCACGACGGGAACGTTGTTCAGCTTTATTTATAGTCGTGGTGTAATGGGTTTAAAAGTTATTATTTATCATTGCGAATATTCTAACTGGTAGTGATACGCGGTGTTAGCAAAGTTATATTGAAAAATAGATCAGGACATATATTTTACCCACCGAACATTTTTTTTTACGAAGACAGCCAATTTCAGCCAGGTTTTTATAAATTATACTGAAACACGGGTAAAAGTTTCTAGCCAATTCACCTAGCATTTATATTTCTTATCTTCGAGCTTAACGACAGAACAAAAAGTCTATGTATTTAAGATTTTTCAATATTGGATTATTTGTGGAAATCTAAAGATTTAGATACATACAAATTATTTAGTTTTACGTGGATTGCAAACTCGAAAGACAAGTGCAAAGGTAATTGTTAAAGAGTAAGCATATGAGGTCCTTATTAACCGACTTCAAAAAGGAGGAGGTTATCAATTCGTCAGAATCTTTTTTTTCATAAGCCTTATGAAGTGCAAATAGGTAGCATACGATATAACGGATAAATATTATGTAAATTAGCAAGCATTGAAATGTGGAATGAATACATTCATGTCAGCAATAAGTAAGCACTACTACAAAAAAAATAAAAAGAAACGCAAACAAACTCCACCACATGCTGTGCTTTAAGCAAACACACTTCAAAATTAGAACGATATTTTGCGTAATATCTTATTATAACAGCCTTTCAATTAAAAGAAAGTAAATATTATAAGCGTACACGTTACATAACATTAGTTATCTTAAGCGCCATTTAATAATTATTATAACAGGCCTTTGGACATATTAGGTACCTTTTTTCATTTCATCAAATCAAAGCACTTCATAAAACTATTTTAAATTATTTCGATCCATCGAAGCTTGTAAATCTTTCATACGTGCTATAGCATAGCTTTTAATTGACTCTTAAGCACTTTTATACGAAATAGCAAGGAGTTACTGAAGCGTGTTGTGGTAAGGAAACCTACAGCCAATTTTAAACAGCAGTCTTGTAAGATTTTTTAGTTATTGAATATTTAATTACGCGCTAAGTGAACTTTAAAATACATCGGCGGTATCGAATGTCGATGCAAAATATGAATATCCTACCTTAACAGGTTTTTTGTCTTGATTGGAAAGTGGACGATGAAATAATTCTTACAATAATATTACTTTATTAATTAAGATCAATTGTTTTGTTTCTAAATTTTCTAATTATCATCATCATCATCACTTTTTAAACGGCAAAAACATCGCCAAAGTGTGTTTAGAGTACAGTTCGTCAATTCAAATTCCGTAAGCGTATAGGCGAACCCTCAGATTTAGAGAAAGAAAACTGTACATAACATTGAGAATTAAATAGATTTATGAATAAATGTTTTTTAAAATATATCAACAATTAACCGTAAAAGAAAATTCTAAATCTATTAACATAAAATACAAATTAGCTTATAATTAGTCATCCACAAAAAATGAAGCCGGGATCAAAGTACCGAACAGCATGATCAAGGCCAATTGAATAAGACCAAAAGTACAGACGAGTCGATGTCACACGTCGAGACGGTCATGTCCTTGAAGGGAAACTAAAATTCCAAGAACTGTATATAGTCGAGAATAAATCAACCAATTGATGAAAAAAATGCTTATGTACTAATATAATAATAATTATGTAAAAATTGTAGGAACGTTTGAAACATTGATATAATTTGTAGAGAAGTAGAGACTTTCTACAATGTTTTCTCTTTATACAAAAGGAAATATATAAATTAAAAACAATACGTTTGCGAGGCATCCTTTTGTACTATTTAATTCCTATTGTATTGTTGTATATCATCGCTTACAGCCTTTCAAAACATGTAACAAAAACGAAATTGTAATAGATAAAAGATAAAAACGAAAGATAAGTGTACAAAAAGTAGTTAACATCTACTAAACTAGTGCTATAATTTATATCATGTTGTCTTTTTATCATTGAACAAAAATTGTCTGATAAATAGCAGTTAATGCCTACGTTTTCGGTATAAACAAGTGAAATATTATAATATAATAATAATATCTATGGACGCTTTCGCACCACGTCAATCTGGTCCCGTGGTAAGTTTTCGAAGAACTTGTGTTACGGGTACCAGACAACGGAAATATATTTAATACTTTTTATACTATACATATATTTAAGATTTTTATTATATAATACACATCCATGACCCAGGAACACAGAAAATATTTTTGTTCCCTGGCGGGATTCGAACCCGCAACCTCCGGCTTGAGCCAACGCGCTTACCACTGAGCCACAGAGGTCGTCGAGTAAAATATTAACATTGCATATAGCCTTTCTCGTATGTAATTGATGATACAATGAATTATTGTTTTTAGGTCCTTTTAAGCACATATAAACAATTTCTTTTAAAGGTCACTAACTTAATCAAAATTTAAAAGTAGCCTACACTTCTTGGTCAAGAGAATTTTTTTTTTCTTTAACGCCGGGAAATGCTCTGAGGCATCCCGCGGGTGAGTGGGTCTCCCCACGTGGAAATGTAGGACTCGCTGCGACCGAAAGCTGGTAAGTGGACGCAGCTCTACCCACTAAAACCCGGGGAGTGCCACCAATGCCGCTTTTGGTGAGCTGCCCTGGATCTAATGAGCAAATGCAGGCTAGCTAGCCTCGACGGCTAGTCATTCCTCCAAGGGACCGACGCCACCTCCACAGAGGGGTTGTCCCGCACCACAGAACAACCCCTCCCAACGTCGGGACAGTACAATGGGGTGAGGTTCCCGTCCTTGCCCCTTGCCCCCTGCTCTTTTGTCCCGTCTTGTTATAAAGAGCCCCCTCGGCTCAATTAGCTTCGCCCAAGGTGCTGGGCTAACCCTAGGCTACTAAGCCCCACCGCCACGTCAAGGCCTGAACCGTGGTGGCGAGGTCAATTGAAATCCTGAGTTACATATTACATAGCAATTGGAGTGACATTTGAACTTGATTATATCTTACTGTAGGTTTATGTAACAGACATGTTACATACGAACATACGTTTTATATTAATTTAGTTTCATCTAGAACTATTCACCTAGAGAAGCTTTACATTAATTTGCGACCACTTGGACAAATGGATTATAATTAGCAGTTACGCAACTACTTTTACTTACAGCGAGAACAAATCATCGACGTGATGTTTTCCTTGTTCATGATACATAATTGCTACAATTGGCTGTTTAACTTATGATTTGCATTATGTACCGAAACTATTTAATAATAGGAAAAGAAAGCTATAGAGTTGCCATTAGTAAAAATCATTATTATTTTATTGCTGTTAAGTAATTTGTATGTAACAATGCAACTTGTATATTTGTTGCATTCATAGTCGGTAATTACTTTTTAATAAATAATTCTAGAAATTGACGTTACTAAGATATTTTACAAAATGTGTTTCGGACACAGGTATAAAGATAAATATTATCTAGGTACAGCTTGGCAAAAAAGAGTATGGAAAAAATGAGGGCGCCACTTTCACTTAACTCTCATCATAATATGGAAAATCAGCAAGATAATTTGATCAAATCGTTAAAAATAAACGTGAAACACTAAACTTTACTCAAAATCTAGTATTTGTCGGCCAAGTATTGTCAACATCATAGGTTTCCATTTATTAAAATATTTAGTTCCACCTGTCACCACGTCATACTCTTTTTTGCCAAGCTGTACCTATTTTTTCTGCTATTTTTCCTAAAAATTATAGGATTGAAAAAAAATATTTTTAAAGAAAGAATAATGACTCTACTTATTCCGCGTTAGCTTAGTTTTTTTTAAGAAGAGAGGGTAAACGGACAGTCGTTCCACCTTCAATTACAGTAGTACCCGAATCTAAAGTCATTTTTTGTAACCAATTTCACTTAAGTGATAACGTAGCATTATACCAAGACTTTTTTTTTAAACGATGAGCAGTTTCGAAGATATTTGGATGAAGGAAAATATATCAAAAATTCATAAACTCTATCATTAGTATTGACAACTTCAATCCTTATAAATTAATCACAAAAATGTTTTTCTATCAATCTACTGCCCACAGTTTAGTTGGGAGCCCATCAAACATGTTGCATCTTGTATCCACGCCGCACAAGAACACCATTTTCCTGGACATATACGGATTCAACAAAAAGCGGTCGTATGAAGAAGCGGTCCGCGACCGGAACGACACAATAACTTTCACGGCCACCGCATTTCTAATCTGATACATTTTCATTTGAATTTTATTGATATGACATTGAATTTTATATAAATTTTTCAAAAAAGGGGGAAAATAGATTTCAAACTATATAAAACTACCGTTTTATTTATTTTTTTATTTATCACGTTTTTCACTTTTATTTCGCGAAGCTTGAAATTTCGACTGGTGGGTTCATACAACTCTCATACAATATATTTTTACGAGCTTACAAACTAACCGATTCTGTGGAGCAAACGGGGCACCTCAACGGCTAGTCAGTCCCTCAGGGGACCGAATAGGTCTACTCGTCTTTCGTAAATTATACTTATATAATATTAAAGTTTTACCACATGAAGAAATTAACATAACATCAAACAGTGGATGTTCAACCAAATTCAACACAACCACTTGACGTCATGCTGGGTTCATACAACTCTCATACAATATATTTTTACGAGCTTACAAACTAACCGATGTATCATAAGTTGCCATCAACTTACCGACACTCATATAAATAATCTTTACGTTCAAAAATTTTAAACGATTCGATTCGTTTAGGGAATACTCGTTTAAGAGTAATTATAGATTTCTTTAATTATTTGATACTTGCTCCCATAACAAGTAAGGTCAGGAATACGAATTAATAAAAAATAATAAAATTATCTGGATTCAGCCAAGTGAATTCCATTTTACCAAACAAAAACTAGTTGGTCTTTTTGAGTTCTTTAATTATGAATAATATATTTAAAATCAGATCTTTTGACGACCTTTGTGGCGTGGTGGTGATGTAGGTGGTAGCGGGTTCGAATCCTGTCAGGGAACAAGAAAGTTTTCTGTGTTTCTGGGTCATGGGTGCGTATTAAACATGTGTATTATATAATACAAATCTTAAATATATGTATAGTATAAAAGTATTAAATATATTTCCGTTGTCTGGTACCCCTAACAAGTTCTTCGTGAACTTAACGGGACCAGATTGACGTGGTGTAAAAGCGTACATAGATATTATTATTATCTTTACGCTACAGCTACACTTTTACCTTTGTCCTTGTCATCTTGGGTATTCGGCAGAAAAATTGACAATTATTTATTTTAGCAAGATTCAGTAGGAATTGCCGTGGCACGACAAAATAACATTAACGATGCAAATCATAGTTAAATTAACAAGTCACGTCCCAGTGAACTCTAATCTCTGTTGGTTCTATCTCTTTGTTACGAATTCGTGTAGCGATTATCACTGTCCGTACTGATGCCATCAGAAATGGTCATTTGTATGAAAAAAGAACATCATTTGAATAGGCCAAACTAGCGCATACATCAAATGAATGAGCAAATTATATAGCCGAGCACAATGACATAATCAGAGAATCACTCCATCCTATTTCCTACTAATATTATAAACACGAAAGTTAGTATGAATGTATGGATGTATGTTTGTTACTCATTCACGCAAAACCTAATGAATTATTTCCTACTAATATTATAAACACGAAAGTTAGTATGAATGTATGGATGTATGTTTGTTACTCTTTCACGCAAAACCTAATGAATTATTTCCTACTAATATTATAAACACGAAAGTTAGTATGAATGTATGGATGTATGTTTGTTACTCTTTCACGCAAAACCTAATGAATTATTTCCTACTAATATTATAAACACGAAAGTTAGTATGAATGTATGGATGTATGTTTGTTACTCTTTCACGCAAAACCTAATGAATTATTTCCTACTAATATTATAAACACGAAAGTTAGTATGAATGTATGGATGTATGTTTGTTACTCTTTCACCCAAAACCTAATGAATTATTTCCTACTAATATTATAAACACGAAAGTTAGTATGAATGTATGGATGTATGTTTGTTACTCTTTCACGCAAAACCTAATGAATTATTTCCTACTAATATTATAAACACGAAAGTTAGTATGAATGTATGGATGTATGTTTGTTACTCTTTCACGCAAAACCTAATGAATTATTTCCTACTAATATTATAAACACGAAAGTTAGTATGAATGTATGGATGTATGTTTGTTACTCTTTCACGCAAAACCTAATGAATTATTTCCTACTAATATTATAAACACGAAAGTTAGTATGAATGTATGGATGTATGTTTGTTACTCTTTCACGCAAAACCTAATGAATTATTTCCTACTAATATTATAAACACGAAAGTTAGTATGAATGTATGGATGTATGTTTGTTACTCTTTCACGCAAAACCTAATGAATTATTTCCTACTAATATTATAAACACGAAAGTTAGTATGAATGTATGGATGTATGTTTGTTACTCTTTCACGCAAAACCTAATGAATTATTTCCTACTAATATTATAAACACGAAAGTTAGTATGAATGTATGGATGTATGTTTGTTACTCTTTCACGCAAAACCTAATGAATTATTTCCTACTAATATTATAAACACGAAAGTTAGTATGAATGTATGGATGTATGTTTGTTACTCTTTCACGCAAAACCTAATGAATTATTTCCTACTAATATTATAAACACGAAAGTTAGTATGAATGTATGGATGTATGTTTGTTACTCTTTCACGCAAAACCTAATGAATTATTTCCTACTAATATTATAAACACGAAAGTTAGTATGAATGTATGGATGTATGTTTGTTACTCTTTCACGCAAAACCTAATGAATTATTTCCTACTAATATTATAAACACGAAAGTTAGTATGAATGTATGGATGTATGTTTGTTACTCTTTCACGCAAAACCTAATGAATTATTTCCTACTAATATTATAAACACGAAAGTTAGTATGAATGTATGGATGTATGTTTGTTACTCTTTCACGCAAAACCTAATGAATTATTTCCTACTAATATTATAAACACGAAAGTTAGTATGAATGTATGGATGTATGTTTGTTACTCTTTCACGCAAAACCTAATGAATTATTTCCTACTAATATTATAAACACGAAAGTTAGTATGAATGTATGGATGTATGTTTGTTACTCTTTCACGCAAAACCTAATGAATTATTTCCTACTAATATTATAAACACGAAAGTTAGTATGAATGTATGGATGTATGTTTGTTACTCTTTCACGCAAAACCTAATGAATTATTTCCTACTAATATTATAAACACGAAAGTTAGTATGAATGTATGGATGTATGTTTGTTACTCTTTCACGCAAAACCTAATGAATTATTTCCTACTAATATTATAAACACGAAAGTTAGTATGAATGTATGGATGTATGTTTGTTACTCTTTCACGCAAAACCTAATGAATTATTTCCTACTAATATTATAAACACGAAAGTTAGTATGAATGTATGGATGTATGTTTGTTACTCTTTCACGCAAAACCTAATGAATTATTTCCTACTAATATTATAAACACGAAAGTTAGTATGAATGTATGGATGTATGTTTGTTACTCTTTCACGCAAAACCTAATGAATTATTTCCTACTAATATTATAAACACGAAAGTTAGTATGAATGTATGGATGTATGTTTGTTACTCTTTCACGCAAAACCTAATGAATTATTTCCTACTAATATTATAAACACGAAAGTTAGAATTATTTCCTGAATGTATGGATTAGTATGAATGTATGGATGTATGTATGTTTGTTACTCTTTCACGCAAAACCTAATGAATTATTTCCTACTAATATTATAAACACGAAAGTTAGTATGAATGTATGGATGTATATTTGTTACTCTTTCACGCAAAACCTAATGAATTATTTCCTACTAATATTATAAACACGAAAGTTAGTATGAATGTATGGATGTATGTTTGTTACTCTTTCACGCAAAACCTAATGAATTATTTCCTACTAATATTATAAACGCGAAAGTTAGTATGAATGTATGGATGTATATTTGTTACTCTTTCACGCAAAACCTAATGAATTGATTTTAATGAAACTATAAACACTAATGAGTTATATGAACATGTATATTTTTACTCTTTCACGCAAAACCTAATGAATTGATTTTAATGAAACTTCACAATAACATAGCTTATATATTAGAATAACATATAGGCTATAATTTATCCCTGTACTCGCACATGTATGCGAAGTACGCGGGTGAAACCCCGGGGCACTGCTAGAAATCTGTACTAGAGTCATCATATCGTGATCTACGCCAAGTCATATTTATTAAGACAAAGTTCCATTTGCGTGCTAGGATCGAGAAAATTTAAAAAGAAAAGAAGATCGCTACCATCACGATGCCTGTCATTCTCTTTAGAACACAACGAGGTCGTTTGGAGGTTAATAAGATACCCATTCATCAGAAAGCAGCGGAAGGGCATACATGTATCTTCAAGGGCAAACATCGAATGAATGATTGTTGTAAAGTGATGGTTGGTCGTACAAATACCTCACCCGCAATCCTAGCTTTATTTAAGATGGGAGGGATGCACCGTGCCGCGCTCCCGGCTGCTCGGATACCACCATCATGCTTGTTTCTCTTGTGAAACAGCTTTGTTGTGTTTCGGAGAGAAGGACAGGAAAGACTGCATATTTACTGACACAGAGACTTATTATCTTATGTCTCAGGACAGGTAACACATGAATGAGTTGCCTGGGCTAGTTCCAGGTAAACTAGTTTATGTTCATGGGCGACGTCCACCACTTACCATCAGGTAGCACGTCTGCCAGTTTGCCTATCCAACTAACTTAAAAAGACGCCCACATGACAAGCCTAAAAGGCTTTGACAGCATGTCGAATTCACTTACACGCACATCTCAGCGCATAAGTGAACTTATGGCATATTACCCTCCTCGCCTGATTTCAATGAGGTAATCTACATGGCTTAAGTGTGTCATGTATCATACCGGTATTAGTCAACTCTAAATAAGCTGCAGATGCTTTTAGTCGTAACACTATCTCTATTACTCTGAGCGGCCTACATTCAAATTTCATTAAGTGTAATAAACATGTGGATATTTAAATTTGTTGATAATGATATAAAAAACGCAAAAAGCTATATCTTCTAATATTTGAGATACCCTATCAACGTTACCCTTTTCACTTTCTAATTACCTATACTCGATGTGCTATAACTACTAGACACACGTTATAAGTCTAATGTCGACACGTTATAAGTCTAATGTCCTTACTCCTTGGTTTATGTTTAGTATGATCAATGGCTACGTACTGGTTAGTGGTTATCGTAATATAAAATCTTTTATGAGTTTTTTTCTTCTTAAATATAGATGCCTTTTCTATATAATATTATATTCACTTTAAAATAGATGTCATAAACCTAATTAACGTTAATAATATCGATGGACGCTTTCACACCACGTCAATCTGGTCCCGTGGTTCTCGAAGAACTTGTGTTACGGATACCAGACAACGGAAATATATTTAATACTTTTATACTATACATATATTTAAGATTTTTATTATATAATACACATATTTAATACACATCCATGACCCAGGAACACAGAAATATTTTTGTTCCCTGGCGGGATTCGAACCCGCAACCTCCGGCTTGAGCGCCAACGCGCTTACCACTGAGCCACAGAGGTCGTCAAACACACAAAAAGTTAATTATAAAATTTCAGGTGAAAAACAGAGTTTTGAGAATGTGAGCTTGTTTTGAGAGAAGTGCTGATAGATATTTGAGTTGGTTCAAAATAGGTAAGATTAACAACATACTTTTCATTATTTTATTAACTATTTACTATTTTACGAGCTATAATTATCTCTGTTAATCAGTATTATTTCCCATAAGTTGAGTAGTAATTTTATTATGTTATGGATATATTATGCTACATTTATTTCTATAACGGTGTCCTAACATGTCCAGTGTGTGCGGACATTTATTAACAAATTTGGGTACGTAATGTTAGAGCACATATCCGACGCCAATAAAAAGACTGAAATCGGTCTGGACTTAAGGATTTAAATTTTTTTACTAAGCTAAATGTTGTTATAATACATCGATGGTCTGCTCATTAATTCCGTTACGGATTAGAATATTGTTGATTGACATATTATACTCTCACTTACAACTAATGATGATTAACTGCGGAGAAAAGCCTATGGTCCATTCGTAGGACAGGTTCGCTAGAAGCTCGGGTTTGACTTCATTATGAGCCTATAGTTAAGGAATATGGGTTGATTATAATAATTATTCAATATTGTTTTCTTATTTCTAAGGGAATTTCACATATATTTCTAACACTACTAGCGGACTAGAGACACGTTCTGTAAACATTAGTGGATTGAATTGTGAATCTAAACCATTTTCTCAATCATTCACAAAAACTTACCAGTCCAACCATTTAGAAGTTCAGTGACATACATACATACGCACAGAAAAATTATATACCTATATAAAGATCAACACTAAAATACAGTAAAAACGTAGTTAGAAAAAAAGTGTAACATTGGAGATCTCGTGTCTCCAATGTCTTTGTTATAAAAAAAATCGGTTGTCTGTAAAGTCGATTTACTGACGATAGTTGAACGTGACAACGTCAAAAGAAAATGGAACGTCTCAGAGCGAGGTAACACCGCATGCGTCATATTTTTTCGTTCTTGCAGCCGGCTCCATCGAATTATAAGACGTTGTCACGTCAAAATATTTGAAACGTCCATAAAATAGTCCTTTATAATAATAATGACGCAATTTGGATGTTATAAAACACTACAAGAATAATTTTTATAAACATATTTTACAGTTTAAGAGAATACACGTTACCTTAATTTACCTTTTTTCTAGTTTTTTTTTTTCAAATTAAATAATAAAAGGAGACGTCCTTCACACATCGACTATAATAAATGTGCAGTGCCGCGGATTGCCTCATCCGCTCGGGCAGGTGTGGGTGCACCTTGAAGACAAAAAACAAACAGCTGCTGCACAAATCTGGATAAAGAACATGTTCAAACAATCTGGTCCACTCAAACCGGATATTACACGGGCGCGAATTTTAAGTCAACGTAGTTTGATACAAGAACGAATGATTCTTATTGAAAAAGCATATGGTATACTTTTTCAATAAGAATCATAAACTATACCATTTCAACCAGACGCGTGGTAGAATCAAAATAATCGATGTCATAGTAAGATAAATTAATTGAAATAATCTAATTTAAATAACGCATCCATAAGAGGCAGTGCCATGCTGCTTTCCAGCCGAATTGGGCCGGCTCGATCGGGGTGGTACCTCTCGCTCACATAACACCGGCGTCAAGTGACAGCTATGCTGTCGTTTCACGAGCTCTGTTTATATATGAATGGCGTACAATAATCAAATCAGACCAAATTTAATGGAACACATGCGATTAAAAACGCTACAATTAGTAATACGAGCGCACCCAGCGACCTCCAACAGAAACCACAAAGAGATATTTTGTTTAACGATCACGCGAACTATATAAACGATTAGATAATTATACGGTATGAAGTTATTAAAGTTATTATACTCCACTTCCGTAACATGAGGTTGAAATAATATATTACAATCAGAAGTTTGGTACACATGATTGTAATGAAGTCTAGTCTTGTAGCCGAATTGGGCCGGTACGAACAGGGTACCTCTCGCTCACATAATACCGGCTCACACCCCTTACTGTCACTTGGGTTACAGCTATGCTGTCGCGTTTCGTGCGGTTTGTGACTTTCTCGTGGCCCATTGGGGGAGGGGGGATAGGGAAAAGAAGGGCGGCATATTTGCATAACTTTTGATTGTGCGGATGTCTATGGGCGTCGGTAGTCACCATAAGGCTCCGACTGCTTGGTTTCCTCCTTATGACATAAAAAAAATAGTTTTAATATGGATCCATCACCACCAAAGCAACGAGATCTTCGGTTATATTATTGTTATCAACGAACTATCATACCATGTATTAAAGCTACCAAATAAAGCCCTTAAAATATCGCCTCCGCGCATGGGACTAGCTTGTAAAGAGAAAAGACAGTAAGTACCCTTGGCGTTCATTGAAGGAGGCCTATGTTCGGCAGCGTACGGATAAATGCTGATGATATCATACTGAGGCTGATGATCAGAATCAATAACATTCGTGATGGTCTTATGAAATGACGTCGAAACTAGGAGCTCAATAAAATAAAGGTACGTGGTAACAACCAGATAAAATAATAATAACTTTACCGGTGGGAGCGAGATGAATTGTGGGAGGGAGGAGCTGTGCCCCCACCATGGTTCAGGCCTTGTCGTGGCGGTGGGGCTCAGTAGCCTAGGGTGAGCCCAGCACCTTGGGCGAAGCCAATTGAGCCGAGGGGGCTCTTTGTACCCCTCTTATAAGAAGAGGGGACAAAAGAGCAGGGGACAAGAGGTGAGGATGGGAACCTCACTTCATTGTACTGTCCCGACGTTGGGAGGGGTTGTTCTGTGGTGCGGGACAACCCCTCTGTGGAGGTGGCGTCGGTCCCTTTCGGGGCTGACTAGCCGTCGAGGTGCCCTGTTTGTTTATTAGATCCGGGGCACCTCACCAAAGGCGGCATTGGTGGCACTCGCCGGGTTTTAGTGGGTAGAGCTGCGTCCATTTACCATCTTTCGGGCGCAGCGAGTCCCACATACCCACCTGGGGAGGCCCACTCCCCAGGCGGGATGCCTCAGAGCATTTCTCGGTGTAAAAGAAAAAAAAAAAAGAGAGGAGCTGTGCCGCGCTCCCGGCTGCATGGGTGCATCACCATCTCGCTTATTTCTCCCGTGAAATAGCTTCGCTGTATTTCGAAGAGAAGGGCAACACAAGCAGTGTAATTACTGGCACCGAGACTCAACATCGTATGTCACAGTATGGTCAACACATAAATGAGTGGCCTGGACTAGTTCCCGGTAAACTAGTTTATGTTCATGGGCAACGTCGACCACTTACCATCATCTGCCAGTTTGTACTAAATAACATAAAAAACTGATTCTTTGCGAAATATTCTCAAAGTTTACAGTCAAGGTCCAGTGTTGCGCTACATTACAAAAAATTGGGTTTCGAGACTAACTTGAATTCAGCGGCTGTTTGTAAATCTAGACCATACCGCTTTTAAGGCCGCGTAATCCACTTCCAGTTCATTAGTTTTTAAAGTCGAATAACTTAAATGTTTAAATAAGACCTTTTTTCTCAGAGAATAAAATCAACGCTAGTGAGTAAGGTTCTATAACAGGTTTGTGGTAGCTTTGTTTTTGAATAGTTTTAGTTAGTCTAGTAGGCTAAACAGTAGTTAAACTTAAAGTATCTTATTTGATATAATTTTATAGCATAGAAGCAGCATTCGAAGCCTCTTGGCGACTATTGACGCCCATAGGTACACATTCCGCACAACCAGAGTTAGTTTCCCTATTCACCCACAAACCGCACGAAACGCGACAGCATGGCTGTCACTTTACGCAGGTATTATGTGAGCAAGACAATATTTGATTTTTTTAGATTTAGATATCTAACTTTAATTATTTTTACTTTGAGGATTTTAAATACACATAGCTTTTGACATCCGAAATTTGATATACAAAGTTTTTTTTTTTAATTTTATTTATTTATTAAGAAAACCAACAGCGTTTCAGTTAATACATACATTAAGTGTATTTTACATAAAAAATAGGGCCAATAATAGGTTTCCCTTCGTAATACACATGAATATAATCACCTTGTTGCATTCGGACCAATGGGATGGCGTGCTTATAATGGTTATAGACCATTTAATTATTATTTAATAAAGTTATATGAGTATTATATGGGAAGTACAGCGTGTTTATCCATGTTTCCGTTTATATATTATTATATAAAATATACATACATAATAATGTTTTAAATTATATATCGTAACATAAAAAGTTTAAATAAAATTTATTATTATATATATTTGATTTTAGATACAAACTCAGTCAGTCATCAGTATTTCTTTACCACGCAGTAGAGGGACGATAATGTTACATGTGGCTTTTAACGGTCGATCAATTTAGTCACAGAGCAATGAAGCTCAAAGTATTTTAAAGACAACGTATATCATGTAATTATTGAGTTATTTCATGACATTTTCAGAGATATGGTATATAACAACAAGAGTCAACTTTAGTTCTGCGACCAACAATGTCTCTACATAATATATTGTCCCCCGCTACACTAGAATCAATATCTCCGTGCAGAGATTGTTATGATATTAATTTCACTAGAATTACAAGAAAGCACTAAACAGTATCGTTATTAGTGGTGTCACGGAACTATCTCGTAATAAATTATTTCGGTATTAACACTACATGTCCGGAACAAGACTCCATGTAATGGCCCGACCCAGGAAACAGAACATTGTTTATTGCTTGTAACAAACGTGGTTTTATACAAAAATACATTTTACTAGTAATTTTAGTTTTTTGGGCTAATTCTTTTGGTATTCATTTTTTGTGTATTCTATTTCTTTGGATAATCTAATTTGTGTATTCTATTTATTAAATTTAAAACATGAATGAAGACAAACACAAGTTTTTGAAGCGCTATCCATCACCCTACTATAGGCGAATGATACACGCAATATCCATGTTGTGCTCGGTTAATATAAACTGTCGGATTACGATACTTATTGACGTGTAAGGTAGTTAGTGTATTGCCAGTCACAACATTTATAGCTAGATTCTGGAAACGCTTCTCATCTGTTACTATTTATCGATGGGTTCGCCTTAGATTTCACACCTTCATATGTTAAGAATTCAAAATGTCATCAATCATCATGAATGTTTAAATTTATTGCTAATCACTTATATAATTCTAAACATTGATAAATCATTAAACTAATCAGTAGATCTAATCACAAAACAAATACTCAATTACGATATAATTAATTTTGAATATTTAATCACGTACTTATATAATACTTGCGATGCGACCATCCACTTATGCTATCAATCTTACAACAAACGACAGCAAATTATCAATTAAAATACAACTCAACTTATCAACTATTCAACTAGTCAACCGATCAACCAATCAACTATTCAACCAATCATCCGCTCAACTAGTCAACTGTCAAAAAAGGTGAAAGTGACGCGCAATTTTTCATTTACGCGTTAATAAGATATATATTTGAATGAAATGTCGAAGGTGAACACCAGTTGTTTCAGATAGCATCGATGTGAACGATGAACTCAAGGTGAGAGATTGATGTTATATCACCGATCGATAGCCGCGGGCGTCCAATATCTCACCATTATCAATTTGTGTTGCATTCTAAACGAGTTTGGGACGAACAAAAGCTGTGTTGTTCGATGAATTTTGAAGAAAATTTAGCGTTTCATTGTACATACTTACAAAATAAAATTAAGTACATTTTTTTTATCATTACGTCAATTTTGCCTCGAAGTTAATAATTCATATTATTTATTTTAGATTATTATACTACTTAAACCATCAACTTGGGCATAGAAATTCTCATTCCTGTACAACTTGTGGCTTTAGTGTGTTATGCTGCGTACCTACATATTTTTGTTCGAAACCTTAATCTTGAAAAGCAGCAAGTACATTTAAGAAGCTAAAAGAGTTGTTTTTTTCTTTCATCACTTTACATCAATCGAGAATCACATTAACCCTTACTATAAAAATTCAAAAAACATATGCGTACACTCGCATGCACCACCACCCCACATGCACCACAACCACAATTAAAGATACTCCACGATTAGCAATCGTTAACTTCACTTAACGTCACTTAACGATTGCTAATCGTGGAGTCTGCATCCTGGGGGTGCCTCGGTGTCGGGGCGAAACGTGCGTAGATTGTGTGGTAGTGGTCTTTAACTGTGGTTGTGGTGCATGTGGGGTGGTGGTGCATGCGAGTGTACGCCTATGCAGTGTGGGAAAGGAGGGCGGTGCTATATGCATGCATATGCGTGCACTCACACATTTGCAGTAAAGACTGCGTGTTTTGCGGGATTATTGCTAATTAAATTATAATTTAATCGAACATATAGCTGATTTAAAAAACCGTCGCTACACTAAGTCTGCCATCTGTGAACATAGTCTTGACAAAGCTCGCCATTATATCAGATTTGATAAACCACAAGTCCTCGCAAAAGAACACAGATTCCAACCAAGGATGATCCGTGAGGCTATTGAAATTAAAAAACATCCAAATTTCAATAGAGAAGATGGCTGGCTCTTACCACCTGCTTGGGATCCCATTATTAAAATTATAAAATCAAAATCCAAGCATAATATGTCACAGATTAAAGATACAGTTAGCACTTTCTGCGTAGATAGGACTGACCAAAATATTGATGTATCATAGGGTAGTTTCGAATAACTTTGTAATGATAGGACGTATGACACCTTAGTCCTCCCGTGACCATGGTTGCTGTAAAGTATCCGAAACGTCGGGCTTGTAAAAATCTTAATAAACCGCGATAAAATCCGTAAAAAATGTTTTATTATAGACTCTACTCTAGACCATCGTCGCTGACCAATCTAACATGTAAATATGTTAGATTGGTGAGCGACGATGGTCGTCATAAAAAATAAGAACATGACTCATCAGTTAATTTTTAACCTTTTGAATTTAAATAAATACTAAAGGTCAACAATTAAGTAGTCAAAAAAACTCCAAGGTCAGGTTGAAACAATGTCATAAAAAAATTGGACGTTCAACGGACTGAAACATTGTTAAATTCGTTACAAACAAAGAAGACATCTTTAAAAAAAAGGCGTAAAATTAAATCGGAGTACATTTATTCCGAATATTCATTATTCATTATCATCAGTTCGTATGGTGCACTGCTTCATGTAGACGTCCTTTAACCTTGGCATGCACAATACACATAACATAAAATATCGTCATCAAATATGACGTCTTATATAAATCTCTGTAGTCACTTTAGGTGTAGTTTACATCGGCAGTGAATCATATTCAATATCACATAGATCATCATCATGTTTCTACTAGACATACATACATCGATCCCGCATCCAAATAAATCTTTTAAAAGTATAAATTCAATTTTAATTTTCTTCACGATTTATTCGACAATTGTCAATAGCCCACGCCGCTTATTAACAGTCTCGTAAATATTTGTCTTTATCTGCCGCACAAGCCTTTCGACTTTAATATCACAAAGCGCTTTCCATTAAAACCAGCAACACCGCGATATCTCTGTGGGACTCAAGTATATAACTTAAAGATCATACAAACCAACTTAAATCTATACTAACATAGTATAATAATCTATACTAATATTATAAAGCTGAAGAGTTTGTTTGTTTGAACGCGCTAACCTCAGGAACTACTGGCCCGATTTGAAAAGTTATTTAGGTGTTAGATAGCCCATTTATCGAGGAAGGCTATATACATCACACCTTGACTAATCTCCTATGAGTAAGTTACCGCGGGCAACAGCTAGTAAATAATAAAGCTGAAGTTTTTTAGTTCAAGTTGTTTGAACGGACCAATCTCCTAGTCAAATTGTGAAATTATTTTTACTTTATATAACCTAATTTATTTAAGAAGGTTTTAGGCTATTTTTGGAGAAAAGTTCTTATTATTTAAATTTTAGGGCGGGTAAAACCGAGGGGAACAGCTTGTAGAAATATGAATCGGAAGGTTTATTTGTCCTTTAGTGTTATACGCATATAAGATATAATCCTAGAAAAAACTTTTTATTTAAAGTAAACAAGGAATAGACAACAATATGTATATATGTTATTTTAACTCATAAGAAGTTAGACAAAAGAATAACAATGCTAAAATACTTAACCTTCGATTCGACTTTGGGTGGTTTGTTTTTCTAACGCATTATTACTAGAATATGAATTCAAAAGTTACATTACAGAGTAAATCATTTAGTAAACAATTGTCTAAATGTATGAAGACGTAATTTGTCACATATTTTAGAAAGGAGACGGTCCATTACTGGTCTGGTCTTGTACAGTGTACCATAAATACAGAAAAATTACATAGATTTCATTAAAAATAAAATAAAGTAGTTTAAGAAACTAATTTACAAGCAAAAAATAAAAGTCTTTTTCAAGTTTTTTAACTTGTTGGCAATTCTTAATGAAGATGGCGCCCTTCAGACGGATGATTATTACTTACTAAATGTCATTTATGACAAATGACAAACCAAATGATGACAGATGCTTATCGAACAATGACATAATTCCTTACATTTGACAGAGAACACCAAAGAATATACGCCATATGCCATTGTTTTATACACGTACAAATCGCAAATATATATATTCGCAAATCTTGGAAACATTAGATTATTCTACCACTGAAATTGAGATGAATTCATGGATATGAACAAATCAAAACTGTTTCAATATTTTCTTTCCTTCATCTCATTACATGTACAAAAGTAGACCAACGTCCCATACAATTTTGGACCGTCTCCTTTCTTTCATTATTTCATCTCACTCATTCGTGCGTTAACTATCTTTCTTTATTTAAATTCTCCTCCTGTCTGGGAGAAAGACAACCTTTGTGCATACTATTTCGTAAGTTTTATATAAGATTAGTTTTTTATATCTAGATTGTATGTACAATATAAATTGAATGTGGGTGGGGGTAGATAGTAAATTTGTGCATTAGAAAAGTTTACGGTCAGCATCGTGTGACTTTCTCTCATAAATATAAAGTTACAATATTAAAGGATATCCTATACTGTACCCAGCCGTATGAGAAAGTGGAAGGCAATAACCATGTGTGGTGTAAAGTTTTATTACAAAACTATAAGGCAACATCTGCCGGTCATATTATGTAGTTTTATCGTCTGCATATGTTTTATAGTAAATACTAAATACCCATCGACTGAATTTCAACTCCTTGTGGAGTGCTTTACGAACGTGAAAACGCGTGACGTTTATTTGTATATTCTATATAACCTATGTCACTCCGTGATGATAAATTATAAAAGAAAGAATATTTTAAATGGGATGACTAGTTTGGAAGATTATTTCCTACATCCTAACTCACAAATATCTCATTATCATCATCAGCCTCTCTCCGTCCACTGCTGAACATAGGCCTCCCTCAATGAACGCCAAGACGGCCAATCCCTCGCCACTCGCATCCAACACGGACTAAACAATCATTTACAATATCATTAATTAATTTCTAATTATTACAACGAAGCTAACCTCTTATCTCTTAGGTAATATCTTCCGAAACACTATACCAGTATATAAAATCGTTTCTTGTGAGAGCAAGAGTGACCAATTTTGGATCTAATGTCTGTCTAGTTTTTTAAATACAGTGAATGACATTAATGGCAAGGTTTTTCAGGACACTTAGCTGGTTGTTTAAGACTTAAGAGTTAGTACTTTAGACATCAGATTTTTTGCAATGAATTAGTTGTGTGACGATAGCAAACTTATTAAAAAGAAATATACCACTATACCTTATTATTATTTTTTTAATAAAAATGCCCTGAAAATACTTTATCTTTGATATGTTCAAGTGTTTCGATTTAAAAAATATGAAATGTGATTTTTTTTGTTTTTTTTCTGCTTTAATTGTATTTCTTTGATGATGCTTAGTGCAGATTTGTAAAAGCGTATGTACATAATTTTATGGGTCTAGAGCAGAATAATTTAAAAATTATCCAACGCGCCAGTTCGTTTAAAGTTTCTCGATTAAACATCAGACACAGCTATTAAGTGTAGCCTCATTCAACAATTACATTATTCAATCAAAGTGCTATATTGTAACAAAACGGTATTTTTATAATAAAATCGCCGTACCGTTACATAAATGAAAATGCAATTGTGTTACAAAATTTCGCTTATGCGAAACGAACAATAGATATATTGCAAACGACGATAATACTGATTCGTTTTGTGAAGTGGGACAGTGTAAAGAGAACATAAAAGATGCCAAGGTTATTGGACTAGATCCAATTTTTCTATACTTTAAGTTTATGACGAGTGGTTTCCACACGTGAGTCAGAAGGCGTTGAAGCGTCAGCCGGTAGATGGATACATCCGTTGGTACACGAATTATAATGTTAAGGCCTTGAAGGTACAATGTCTTTGTGTATTTGTATTTTTATGTTGTAGTAGCTGGTGCCCGCGACATTGTCTGCACAGCATTCGATTTGGACGATTATTTTTTTCAGATTTTAATACCTATTTGTATTATGTATTGAATTTAATAGTGCAAAGAATTATATAGAGGCCGGTAGGGTATTTATTTTTGTAAAATAATAACAAACCGTAGATACCTTTGTCGTATAACCATGAACTACGAGATGGCGTTATAAAATATCATCAGCCCGCCTGTATGCCTACGCTAAAGCGGGGGAAGCTGCGGGCAAAACTAGTCATACAGAAATCATAAACATTAATTATACTATTCGTTCAGCAGACGCTTATGAAACAATTAGGTCAAATCAATTTGCGAGGGATTTGCCTTCACACTAGCACTTTATCACTAATATTAGATCATCAAAAAACGCTTCACACATGTTACACAATAATATCGGAATTGGGTCGACTTCGTGTGGGAATACATTCGGGAAGAGTTAACGTAAATACTCACTGATATACAAACATGAGATCTCGCAAGCAATATATTAAATATCATATCTACATATTAAGAAAATTTCAACAATATTCATATCAGCCATGTGAGCTTCTCTTTTCATCGAACTTGAAAATACTTCTCAGAAAGATTGTCATCAGATAGTTCCTTTAATTGATTGCTAAAATTCCATTTTCAAGGAGTTATTTTTTATGTCATAAGGAGGATATTGACGCCGGTGTTATGTGAGCGAAAGGTCGTGCCGGCCCAATTCGACTGCAAAGCAGCATGGCACTACCTCATTAAATAATAATTTCATCGACACATTCGGTAATGCAAAACATGTATTTCAAAAGGTCCGTTATGATGTAGCATAGCTGCATTATAATTAATTAGCAAATTAAAAAGAAAACTAAAAAAAACAAACGTATTGAAAATCTAAAATAAAATACCGCAATAAATTTGCATAATCGCGGAAATCGAATCGCTTTACATTGTTGGGCAACTAAAATGTCGCCCGGCACAACGTGTAAACAATCTGCAGTTTTGACGGGACAAACGTTAGAAATACCCTCCATCACATTATCTAACTGACAGACTTATTACTTACCGTGCCACGGGAGTCATGGAATGGCTTTTGTGATCTACAATTTTCTATCAAAACCATGTAACAGTAGACGAAACAATGCACTTAGGAAATCGTAATATTGAAATTTGTAAACATATATTTACTATGAAATGCAGTCACTACTAGGCAAATAACTACGGCGTAGAAAAATTCAAGTCAAGACTGTTTTTTCCGCATGACATTTGTTTTTTTTTCTTTTCCGCCGGGAAATTTAGGCATTCCGCGGAGGAGGACTCCCCTGGTATGTGGACTCGCTGCGCTCGAAATATAAGTGGACAAAGCTCTACCCACTAAAACTAGGCGAGTGCTACCAATGCCGCCTTTGGTAAGGTTCCCCGGATCTGTTGAGCAACAGGGCACCTCGACGGCTAGTCAGTCCCGCAAGGGACCGACGCCACCTCCACAGAGGGGTTGTCCCGCACCACAGAACAACCTCTCCCGACGTTGGGACAGTACAATGGGGAGATTCCCATCCTAGCCCCTTGTCCCTCCTACTCTGTTGCCCCCTCTTCTTATAAGAGAGGTACAAAGAGCAGCCCCTTCGGTTCACTTGGCTTCGTCCACGTTGCTGGGTTCACCTTAGGCTACTGAGCCCCACCGCGACGACAAGGCTTGAACCATGGTAATATATTTAGCACATTATAATCCGACAACAGGTTATCTGACATAAGTCCGCAAAAACATGTAAGCTTTATCATGTCCTAAGTTTCTCTAGAAGGTTCTAAGCACATCGACAGTAATGTCCGATAGTACGACACTGAAACAACTATCTGTGATGCAGAATCATGATTTCGTTATCACATATCTTGCACTTTGGCCTACACTTCAAGCTGCAGCCAGATTGGGAATTTGCTTCTTCATTTTAATGGCCTTTGTGGCATCCATTGGAAGAAGTCTTACAAGAAGGATAGACATTTAAATGGCTGATTTACCAGCTTATTTGCAGAATATTTGCATTATTGACACAATCTAGCGATCCTATCACAAAACAAGATAGCCGTAGTAAAATGAGAATATCTGAAAGATAAAATTTAAGAGATGCAGTTTGTCCACTTTTGAAGAACATTGAGGTCCTAAAACCTATAGATAAATAATATTTTTGTTTTCTTGTACAGAATGTAGGTACGTAAAGAAGCTAGTTATTGTTGCTGAACTTTGCTTTTAAGTAAAGTATGACAACTCTCTATGACATATGTATCATCATCATCATCAGCCTCTATCCATCCACTCCTCCCTCGATAAACGCCAAGTCGGCCAATCCCTTGCCACTTGCAACACCCACCTGGTTAATGGCCGACCAACACTTCGTCTACCTAACGTGTATATAAATAAAAGCAAAATTAAAATTTTTGAAAAAACCCACGACGATTAAAAGTCAATTGAAAAATGAAAAACCGCATCAAAACAAATGTTTACTGCAGCGCCCCCTGGTAAGTTGTAATCGTAACACCTATCTAAGAACATGCGCCAATCAAACACAAACCCATCATTGAAAATCGCATCAAAATTAGAATAGTAGTTTTGGAGAAAAATGCCAACATTGGATTGTACAAACGTTTGCTGCAGTGCCCTCTGGTGAGTTATCAACGTAATACCTATCTAATAACATGCACCAATCAAATCCGAACCCATCTCTGAAAACCCCATCAAAATCGGACTAGTAGTCTTGGAGATAAACGGCAAAATAGGTTTGCACACACAAACTGCCTCTCACCCCAAACGCATATAGTCTCCGTTCCGTCGCGGGTAAAAAGCATTCCAATAGATCAAGCACGAATTAAGAATAGTCATGCCAAAAATAAAAGGCTAAAATGCAACTGGCAAGCATAATGCCGTTTACGTAAGTTGTAAATCATCGCGATCATGTACATATTCGTTTTTCATACAACTTTCACTTAATGCTGTATGATTGAATATCGTACTTATTATAATGATGATGATTATTCAACGGACGACCGCTAATGTGTGATTACGGTGTGACAACTAAATTGTAAATTACGTTTTCAATAGGATTTAGCTCCGAGCGGACCTCTTGGGCGTAGAATGATATACCGTCGTATTTCCTAGGAATGTTAGGTTTACCTATGTTATTGAAATAACTATTGAAATTTATTTAGTCACGTTTCTGCTGTACATTAATAAGGAATCTAAAGGGATTTGATATCAGGATTAGTCGATATACTTGTTAACGGTAGCAACATGGTCTCTTTAATAAAAAGGTACAGAAATATTATCGTTTTGATACTAGAAAAAAAAAAAGAATTTTGAAAATGGGTCCACAATTGACGGAGAAATCGATGTACATACATTAAAAAAAAATACCGGCCGAGTTAAGAACCTCCTCATTTTTGTTGAAGTCGGTTAAAAATAACAAATATTTAGATATTAGAGGCGCCGGAACAGCTTAGAAGTGTTTTTTTTTTATAGCATAGGAGGGCAAACGAGCAGTCAAAGCCTTTTGGCGACGCGACGACCGACGCCCATAGACATCGTATTTAAAAAATCATAACATATAAAAAACGAATGCACAAGAAGTCAGACATGGGTTAAGTGCATTTAAAGCGATAAAGATCTTATATGCTTAAAAACGACACAAAATACTTAGAAAGGTTGGAATCATTAATATAATAAATTCACAAAAACACTAATGATTTTATCATAACAGCTGTCTTGCAGGTTTCTTGTAATTATAAATAAAATCTAAGCTTTCTAGTGTACATTAAAACTATAATAGCTTTCTATGACAGCTGACGTTAAGTACATTAAAATACCTACAGAATCTGAATGGCTGCACACAATCTGTCTAATTTTCGCTGCAGGCAATTCAAATCAACATATTATCTCTATTTCGTAGGTCAGAACTTGTACACTTGAAATACGTAAAAAAATAAATACTACATGTTCTAGATATGATTCACAACCTCATCACTACTATTATTTATCTATTTTAATTCTCAAGCTTCTTAATAAAAATGCTTTTGTTTTCTAATGTTTACGCGAATTTCACTCATTATAATAAAACAATTTTTACGGATTTTATCGCGGTTTATTAAGATTTTTACAAGCCCGACGTTTCGGATACTTTACAGCAACCATGGTCACGGGAGGACTGAGGTGTCATACGTCCTATCATTACAAAGTTATTCGAAACTACCCTATGATACATCAATATTTTGGTCAGTCCTATCTACGCAGAAAGTGCTAACTGTATCTTTAATCTGTGACATATTATGCTTGGATTTTGATTTGATAATTTTAATAATGGGATCCCAAGCAGGTGGTAGAAGCCAGCCATCTTCTCTATTGAAATTAGGATGTTTTTTAATTACAATAGCCTCACGGATCATCCTTGGTTGGAATCTGTGTTCTTTTGCGAGGACTGGAAGATGGCTGGCTTCTACCACCTGCTTGGGATCCCATTATTAAAATTATCAAATCAAAATCCAAGCATAATATGTCACAGATTAAAGATACAGTTAGCACTTTCTGCGTAGATAGGACTGACCAAAATATTGATGTATCATAGGGTAGTTTCGAATAACTTTGTAATGATAGGACGTATGACACCTCAGTCCTCCCGTGACCATGGTTGCTGTAAAGTATCCGAAACGTCGGGCTTGTAAAAATCTTAATAATCCGCGATAAAATCCGTAAAAAATTGTTTTATTATAAAAATGCTTTTATTTTACAATCCTACTAATATTATAAACGCGAAAGTTTGTATGAATGTATGGATGTATGTTTGTTACTCTTTCACGCAAAAACTACTGAATGGATTTTAATGAAACTTTACAATAACATAGCTTTTACATCAGAATAACATATAGGCTATAATTCATCCCTGTAGTAGTAGTACAGGGATGATTTTTTTCATATACAGTTTTACATAAATAAATAAGTATATTAGTACTACATAAAGTTACTACACATAGTCTTAACAATATTATAAAGAGGAAAGATTTGATTGAATGTTTATTTGTTTGTATTGAATAGGCATCAAATTTAATGGCCCGATTTAAAAACATCTTTCACCTACAGAATACGACCTACATTATTCATAGGTTTATAAAATGTTTACACGTGCGAAGCCAGGGCGGACCGCTAGTATTTAGTATACCAGTGAAGTAAGACATCGTGAGCAAATATATTTATAAAAGAGGGGGCAAACGGAAAGTCAGTTCATCTCATGGTAAGCGATAAGTGACATCCATAGACACCCACTACACCTGAAGATAAGCAGGTGGGAGGGAAGCGCTGTGCCGCGCTCCCGGCTGCATGGGTACCACCATCTTGCTTGTTTCTCCCGTGAAACAGCTTTGCTGTGTTTCGGAGAGAAGGGCGAGACAGGCTGTGCAATTACTGGCACCGAGACTTAACATCTTATGTCTCAGGATAGGCAACACATAAATGACTTGCCTGGGCTCGTTCCAGGTATACTAGTTTATGTTCATGGGCAACGTCGACCACTTACCATCAGGTGGTACGTTTGCCAGTTTGCCTATCCAACTAACATAAAAAAGGTGCGTTGCCGGCCTTTCAAATATGAGTAAGTAAGTTAATTTCTTAAAGGAAACATACATTCCTAACAAGATCACTTTGAACGTATGAGAAGTTCACCCCGCATTGGTCCAGCGATAGTTGAAACCCCTTGTTATACCCTCCTCACTTGATTTCGAGGAGACCGATCACTGAACCCAGCAGTGGGACACATAAGGCTCGATGATGATGGAATCAAATATGTGTAAAATGTACGTCACATCGGCCAATCATCCATCAATGGCCATCAGTCGGCTAATCAGAGTGCAGAACCGGCGCAGCGTCGCAGCACAAATTTGGCGAAGATTTCATACAAAACACATAACATTACCGCTCTATTCCAGTTATATGCTCGATGGAATTATCATACGGTAATATTTTTACATTTTAAATTAATATATACATAGTTTACATAACCTTGATAACTGCACAAAAAATATGATGGAGCTATCAGTAGTTCATTCTCTATTTCAGGATACAAACATAAAGAACGCCAAAGTGGGACGCCGATAAATCCTACATCAATTAAGAGGCAGGTAGATAAACGTATTGAGCGAATCAATTGGAAACTCATAAAGCACTCTAAATTAGCTATGCTTCCCGGTGTAATTGGACTCGACAATCCAACGTATGGATGTCACTGCTATTAGTATATACAAACATCATCCTTGTACAGTTCCTAATAAGATTCAGATTAGATTAAAAGGAGGATACGACCGTTTACGTCATGTCTGCCACTGGGATTGTGAAGATTTATACTAATTCAACGTCTTTATGTAATTGATTTTTTATAGATAGATACAATTGAGATCGTAACTATAGATCTTTTAGTAAATCAGTTTCATCATCCATCTGCTGCTGAATATAAGCCTCTCTTAATGAACGCCGAGACGGCCGATCCCTCGTCACTCGCACCCTACATGGACTGGCCACTGCACGGAGATTTTCTTCCCACCTGGTTAATCAGCTTACCCAATTATAAGGTGTAATTCTTACCTGTAACAAAAGAATGATAATCATCAGTTTATACATACAAAATTGAAAAAAAAAAAACATCAATATATTGATAAAATTTTATGACTAGATAAGTAACTAGTTTTGCCTACTTGAAGATTTTTCATTATAATAATTTTAAGACTACATAGTTTTAATTTTTAAATAAGACTAGCTTTACGTCCCGGGTAATAAATTTTATAGCCTAATGTGACTCGTTGATAATGTGGCTTTCTAGAGGTGAAAGAATTTTTCAAATAGGTCCAATAGTTTTGGAGCTTTGCAATGCAAACAAACAAACATAGAATTATATCTTTCCTCTTTATAATATTAGCATAGATGCTTTAAGACAGAAGTAGGCATTATCTCTATTAGGATCCCAGGATCACTTCCAAACAACTACAGTTTACAGTGCAGTTTAGAGTAAAACTACAGTCACGTGCGTGACATTTTCTATAACATCGCCATTATGCGTAGCTACACAGTAACTCTAGTATGCTGTGCACAATCAGTCGTTAAACTACACGAGATCTTAACAAAAGATCTAAAAGCGTAGGAATGTGAAAACATTTTTATCATTAAGAGGCATTAAATGTCATAGTTCAAATGACGTAACGAGCACGGGCAACATAGCGTTGACATCGGGAACACATGTCGCCTCTCCCACAGTCTAGAGCTACAAAATGATTCATTATAGCATATTTTTATCCTTTTTGTAACGGATTCATTTCGTTTCGTCATTGTTTTATATCTTCTATGAGAGATATGCGGACAAGGCAAGTAAAACGCAAGACGGCTGTTAGCGCAATACCGCGACAATTCTAAGCATTTTGAATTCCCATACTTTTAGATCTGCTATAAGTATTCAAAAGAAAAGATCTACTCTTCTTTTCTGAAAAATATACAGCCCTTTTTATGTAAGTTGGAATTTGTAAAGGCAAAAGGGCATACGAGCCACATGTCGGTGAGCATCACCCATCAACATAAACAAGAGACTTCTGAGTCTAGCTGAGCCAACTCACTCACGTAATGCCCATCATGAGATATGAGATGTTAAAACTCTGTCATCTGCGCTAGTAATTAGCCTGTCCAGTTGTCCTTTCCGAAATACAGCAAAACTGTTAACTGTTTCACGGGAGAAACAAGCAGGATGGCGGTACCCATACAGATCTACTCAATTGACGTCAAAAAGATACTCTGTTGGTACTATTTTGAATAAAAAAAATTGATTTTGATCAGAGATGTTTACACCTGTAAAAGTTAGCTCCTTGATTAACATGAATTGCGGTCCATGTTGTAATTATCTCAAGCATACGCCCCAACGTGCAATTACGCAGTTTGTTAAACTTTATAACTTTTGCAAGAATTTAACAATGAGTGAGAATTTTACAAATTACACACCAGTGGCTTTCACGGTCACTTTTTAAATGTTTGATGACCATGACTCTCATTTATAGTACAAAGTACGACTTTTCATATATTATATGCAAACTTGCTAATTCTACACGTCAGTGGTACTTTGTCGTGTGCATAAACATGGGAAAAAGTTGCATAGTTTTAATCTTTCATTTAATAAAGTTAAGGATAATCAGTGCAATAATTTGTACGGTACCTAAGGGACCGACACCACCTCCACGGAGCGGTCGTAACTCGTAACGCACCACAGAATAACCCCTCCCTACGTCGGGACAGTGCAACGAGTGAGGTTTCCATCCTCGCCCCTAGGTCCCCTAGTAGCTCCCTCGGTTCAATTTGCTTCGCCCAAGGTGCTGAGTTAACCTTAAGCTACTGAGCGCCACCGCTACGACAAGGCTTGAACTTTGGTGGGGACCACTTATAATACTTATAAATATGCTCGTTAATGATTTTTCTTAACTGATTAATAATTAATAATAAATAAATAATAAGCACCTAAACCAACAAGAAAGATCTCTGGAATTAGTAAAAGCAAAACAATTCCCGTGTATATTTTTCTCAGTACATTACAATTTCCATCGTCAGAGGTAGAGTCCTTTTCTCATAAATCAATAACTACCATTTATCTTAGCGCCTTTACCGTACGCTTTCCGATCCGTAAGCTTCATTTATGAATGTGTGTATGTGAGGATTCTATTAGTTATTTCGTTGAGCGTTTGTTCATCATTTTTGTTGTTCTTCTATATCATCAGTTTTTACTTAGCCACGATTGTTGTATGAAAACAACTATTATTATCAAAATCATCAACACTAAATTTGTGTATAAAAGTATTAAATATATTTCCGTTGTCTGGTACCCGTAACAAAAGTTCTTCGAGAACTTACCACGGGACCAGATTGATGCGGTGTAAAAGCGTCCATAGATATTATTATTATTATTATATTATCACCATAATTATCAACCTTCCCCGTCCAGTGCTGGGCATAGGTTTATTTTAATGAACACCAAAACGACCAATCTCTGCCACTAGCATGCAACCAATACTATCCACGGAGATCGTCGTCCCGCTAAGTGCAGATTTGTATGATGAATATAGAAGTCTGCACCGGGTCATGGACGTGTACTATTTAATTTCTTAAATGAATTTCCGTGCCTTGTAACCGTAATACAAATTTTCACGAACTCACAACGAGGCTGGGTTAACGTGGCGTGATTGTTGGTTAATATTGAAAAAAAAAGCCACATTGGTGTTGTCTTATTAAAAGACTTGTGTCTATATTCGTGTCATTATTTATTGTTAAAAGTCCATTTATATGGGAACACATATTTGATATTAATAAATATATTACGTATAGTATATCGGAAAACATTCTTTATCAATATTTATCCATATCTATAGGTTGACCGGACGGGTAGAAAGTTGTTCGGTGCATATCCACGTTATCAGAGCGTTTTCGAGTGCTGATACAGCTGATAGCGATCTGATACCAGTATCATGCGACCATAAAATACATCAGAAACTGAATATTCCATTTTATTTTATTTCAGAAATAAAAAGTTCTCAAAAAAATTAATAGCATAAAAAATAATGTTAATTATATAACCCGTTTCTGAAGCTAATTAAATAAAATATTCTGTAATTAAATTTAATGTAGCGAAATTTGTTGGTTCGAATTTGACCACCGACGACATCCATCATTATCATCATCATCAATGCCGTCGATATTTCGAGCATCAAAACAGAACTTAAAAACAGTTTAAATATTGACGACCTCTGTGGCTCAGTGTTAAGCGCGTTGGCGGTCAAGCCGGAGGTTGCGGGTTCGAATCCCGCCAGGGAACAAAAATATTTTCTGTGTTCCTGGGTCATGGATGTGTATTAAATATGTGTATTATATAATAAAAATCTTAAACATATGTATAGTATTAAATATATTTCCGTTGTCTGGTACCCGTAACACAACAAGTTCTTCAAGAACTTACCACGGGACCAGATTGACGTGGAGTGAAAGCGTCCATAAATATTATTATTATTATATTATTCCGCTTACAAAAACATGTAAATTCAAAATCTTAAACATATTCTATTTAAAGTAATAATCTCATGTAAAATTTTAATCGAAATCATAATTGGTAAATCCAAGTATCACATAAACATGAATTTCATTTCATCGTATCGATCGGCGACGGTGACATAAATTCACTTTTAAGTACATAGGATGAAGTTATAAATGTTCTCATTACTATTATACAGATCGATATCGGTAAGTTGTAAGCGTGCGACAGTTTTATATGGGGAAAATGACTTGGTAAGTTACGATTGTAGCGTTGTTACAAGAAATACAGGCTGCTATAAAACTTTTGAATTCATACCATTTACATTTATTTACTAGCCATAAAGTGGTTGAAGAAAACAAATGATTCCTATAAAGTATTTAGCGATACTTGTGCTATATATCAAGCATATAATCCCGACAATATCTTGTAGAAGAATAAACAAATAAAAAACAAATGAGCGTGAATGAATCATTAATTGACAAAATAATCTACATATTAATAAATGTAAATTCATGATTATGATAGGATATGTCATATTTTTCATTTTTATCAGTGCCGAAACCTCCATTCACGGTTATACAGCACTTGATGATACCAGTTCTTTGTTCCTGATTAAAAAAAAAACATCAACGTGGTAATATGGCCCGTACCGATTTCGTCAAAATATATAATAATAATATATCGGGGACAACTCACACACGGCCATCTGATCCCAAACTAGGCAGAGCCTGTTCTTATGGTGACCAGACAACTGATATATACTTATATATTTCTAAATACATACATATTATAGATAAATTACATCCAGATACAGAACTAATGATCATGGTCAGCAAATAAACATTTGTCCTGGGTGAGGACCGAACCCACGACCTTCTGGTTTAGTATTCAGAGTCACTAACCACTAGTCAAACAAGCCAGTCAATTAAAAATACTGATCCGTCACATATGACGCACGCAATATGGCGTCCGCCACTTGAGGGGATAGTGTTCATACTTCAATTCGGACAACCCTTCTCTAGAAAAGTACTAAAATGTTTACTGGTGCGGAGGATGGGGGAGATGATCCTACAACTCCTCTATGAATCGCTACCCTGATAATGATGCCAAGTAACTTTACTCTGTTTCAGGAAGAAAGACACAGCATTACTCCTAACATAGAAAGCATGAACAACGTAGATTGGGCACGCAACGTAAGCTAAACCTGGGACGACTCACGAATGATCATTGCCAAAACTAAAACCTACAAAAGATACTTAATTATCTTTGCAAATCTTGTAGCAATAAGAAATAGACACGTATTGATCAAGATAAAAAGAGATACCTTTAGATTATGATAAAGAAATAACTATGATCAATAACGTGTTTAATATTTGCAAAATCAAAAGGTTGCGTAACACATGATGTAACAATTTTGACGCATGAGGTAAGTCACGTACTGTCATTGCAATATATACACTAAAATAAGTTCCTGATAAAACATATTCGCGATATTTCATTTTCGATTGACATTTTTTTCAAGATATACAAAATTATTATCAGATAAAGTTAAATATGTTTAATATTTAGGGCAACTGAACTTAAGTCTTAGATAGACGGACTGTGGTCGGCCATTAAGCGAGTGGGAAGACGATCTCCTTGCAGTGGCCGGTCCGTCTTGAATACGAGTAGCAAGGGATCAGCCATTTTGGCGTTCATTGAGAGAAGCCTATGTTCAGCAGTCGACGGATAAATGTTGAGATGATGATGATACTTACGTCTTGGCGTTTATTAAAAAAAGTCTAGCGGTGGACGGACAATGTTGGCTTTAGCTTGTAAATTGCAATTCGTTAGACATCCGTGTGAGTCTTACCAAACAGTTTCCTCAGTAGAAATGCACCCGAAACTAGTCAAGGACCAATGCTTTAACGCATACCAACTAATACATAATCGAAACAATCATGAAAGATTTCAAATGATCATTACATTTTAAAAAGCAACACGTTTGTGCCTTACTATAATATGTGCAAAAGTTGATCGTGTCGAATGTGTCGATCTCGAAAATGGAACACAAAGATCTATTTTCTTTTGAATCCAAATAAAATGTAGCCCTTGTCAATTATGGAGTTAAAAATAGTAGCCAATCGATTAACACCACGTTAATAAAAATCGTACAAGTGCTTCAAGTGGTTGAGACAAGACGGAACATGAGGAAGTACATTTCTAAAATAAAGTGCACGCGTACAAAGTACACATGTCAGAAGTGAAACTTATTTGGCAAACTAATTTTCAAATCTCGTTTTAAATATTTATCTAATACTACTAACTACGCTAAAGCTAATCTAAAGCTTTAAATTTCCGAGACTTGCGATGCGACGTTCGCTCTATCTCACTCTCTCTCTCGATCTTTGTCACTCGCTTGCTCCCTACTCTCACTCCAGGGCTATATGCTTCATACTACGTTCGCCCTTTCTTACTCTCTCTCTCAATCGGTCTCAATCACTCTCTCCCTCTTCTTGGACAAAAACGTTGCACATTTTAGTGTTTCATCCGTAAAATTTTACTCATGCCCCAAAGAAGTTTCACTTCAATAACCCTTACTTTAGGTATACAAAGATTTCACCTCACGTGTAATATCGGCTACCAATCTCCTACCGCGGACCGTAAGTGCAGCGTCTCGCACCGGAGCGCTTTACTGGTCTGCGGTCAGAACCAATGACCCGGAAGGTCTGGCAATTTCTAATAACGATACACTTTCTTCCGTTCACACTATATGACTTTGGAATTGATTTGAAGTTTTACGCCAATACTTAATCTGTATACAATATTTTTAACCGATTTCAATAAAAAGGAGGAAGTTTTCAATTCTATTGGTATTTTTATTCAGTATAATATTCAACATTTCGTATTTATCTATCACACAGGCTAGAAATAATAGTCGTCATGTAAAAGATAATTTACAATTTTTGGTCTAAAAAGGAACACTTGGTAAAAACGAATTTGTGAATAATGTCCATTAAAGGCAACATTAGAAGATAATATGTAGGCCCTCATCAGGCGACGTTGGAAATATTTGTAATTATAAATACTAACCAACAATCACACCACGTTAACCTAGCCATATTATACACATCCATGATCCTGTGCTGACATAAATTCATCATACAAATTATCCGCACTTGGCGGGATTCGAACCCGCGACCGCTGCGTAAAGTGTCCGGTAGCCTCTCGACCAAAAGGCGGTAATTGTTAAAAAATTTGATGATTCCACCAAAATTTCCATTTGCATATATTCGATTAACCTTGAAGGGTTTTGCTAATAGCGTCGGAAGTACCCTTGCGGTCCGATGGTCACCAGCCTCGGACTAGAGCAGCAGAAGGCCACGACACTGACATTCAACTTGAATACGTTAGTGTATAAAGCTTAAAAGAGTAACTTATAGATATTATGCAGAATTGTATAAACCAGCTTATATTCGACGATTTTCATTCAGTAGGTTATGTAGCATGCAAGTTGTTTTTAATATCTGTTACGTTGAAAATGGGCTATTGTGATAGTTGTGCGGCTCATAGGTGTTCAGTAGTGTCCATCCTTGGTGCCAAGAATTACAATTTTGCCTCTTAAGGTATCTCATGAAAGAGCTTTCATTGAATTAAAAAAGAACACTACAGTAATGACTGTAGTGTTCTTTTAATAATAATAATACTTAACACAAAATCTACACTACAGTCATAAACCTGGATGATATAAATAGGAACGTGCTAATATCATGAACCTAGAATTTTACAAGATGTTATTTTATTGATTTCTAATTTTTACGCGATTTTCACTCATTTTAATGAACAATTTTATTGCTGTTTACTAAGTTTCACAAGTCATCCCATGACCATGGATGCTGTAAAGCAATAGCAAAAGCTGTACCGCAATAAAATCCGAAAAATTGATCATTATTTTTTTTTATTATATTATTTATCAAATGTTTATGAATTCAGGAAGTCTATAAATTTAGGCTTCATATATTCTACGTGATTAAAACTATCCGACGGTAGTGCATAACAATCCAAACAATTCCCATCATAAGTCAATAACATTAATGTTCTAGAGCATCAAAAAACCCCTGCTGCTCACCATAAATACCTTATGGCTGAAAATAGACGCAGTACACATAACATCCTGCTTCCAGTGTAAGCGGGTCAGTTAATAATACCGCGCACTGCCGCACAGTATTGTCACTGGTGGACGGACGGACAAGTGACATATAAATTATTACATCTGTTACGATACCTTATACCTTTATCAATGTTTTGGATTAATTATTCCTAATTTACCAGCTGTATTCGTCCACGCTTTATTTCTCAATGAAATCTCAATATAATATGAAGTCTAAATGTTGTATCGTGATTTGGCGTGTCCTGACGTATGAAGGTATAGGTTTAGTTTATTTTAATATTTACACTGATATTTCACATCTGTAGGGTCCCGTGCGTATTCTTCCTTTATTCGTCATTGTGTATTTCATTTATACTTTACTTTATCTCTGTAATATCAATTCTCTGTTAATGAATGATATTTTAGTCTACAATACCTATCTACTACTTTGCCAAAATGATATCATTTTAATTGTTTTTGTAATTAAATACCTGTTTAGTATTATCTCATGGCCATAAATTTTCGACTGCTTGTTACATATCTTTGGGTGTTCCCAAAGATATGTAACAAGATCGAGGAAAACTACTGAATGGATTTGTGTTTTGATTAATTCAAATACGTTTTGCAAATAAAATATTTTTGTATATGTTTATTATTTATCAACAAAATGACGACCTCTGTGGCTCAATGGTTAGCGCGTTGGCGCACAAGCTGGAGGTTGCGGGTTTGAATCCCGCCAGGGAACAAAAAAGTTTTCTGTGTTCCTGGGTCATGGATGTGTATTAAATGTGTGTATTATATAATAAAAATCCTAAATATATGTATAGTATAAAAGTATTAAATATATTTCCGTTGTCTGGTACCCGTAACACAAGTAAGAACTTACCACGGGACCAGATTGACGTGGTGTGTAAAAAGCGTCCATAGATATTATTTATAATATCTTTCCCTCCATAGGTATATACATATATTATTAAAAAAAAATATTAACATGAATAGTTAAGCTTAAAGTATGCAAAATCTAGCAGTAAAAAAATTATGTATGATCTCCCATAGGAAGCGATTTCCGAAATATAAAGTATATTTCTAGTAGATAGTAGTAGATCATACACAATTAACAACCTATTAGTAACACTTCATAGAAATCCGTTCAGTACCAGTAGAGTAGTTTGCGGGTGATCGAGTAATTAACGAACCGACTCACACATTTATGATAATAATAATGTAACAGTCAACAAAGTATCATCATCATCATCATCAGCCTCTATCCGTGCACTGCTGAATATAGGCCTCCTTCAATGAACGCCAAGACGACCAACGACGACGATCCCTTGTCACAATAAAGTATATAACATTATAATAAGAAGGCCATTAAAGTTTTTTATATTACTAGCTGTCCCCTGTAATAAATAGCCTATAACTTTTCTCAAAATTTATTTTTCAAATCCATAGTATAGTTTTGTAGATTAACGTGTTCATAAAAACTCTTCATCTTCACTGTATCAGACCAGACACGACTTCCCCATTCCGTTGAGAAATGGTTTCAACAGTAACTCGACGGTCGTGACCGCTATAACTCAGAGCAATTACCATTTTGTTGCCAACACGTTGATGGTCCACCTCCGAGATGGGATGATCTCCGTGCTGATCAAAGTTGGAATAGCGGTAGATGTAGAAGTTCATCAAGAAGCATCCAGCAAAGGACGGATAAAAGCTGATCATTATAACTCTTTGTTTGTTAAAGGAATGATAATTTAATAATAAAACTACTCTGAATATAGTTAGGACACGAAAACTTCAGAAACAGTTATAAGCTAACTTCATCATGTCGCTTTTTGACTGTTGGTGTGCGTGCATCGTTAAATAAGGTATAAATAAGTAATATTAATCCTTATATGTCCCACTGCTGAGCACGGGTCTCCTTGAAATCAGGCGAGGAGGGTTTTGGGCCATAGTTCACCGATGCGATGGCCCAATGCGCCCAATGGTAAACTTCTCACACCTTTAAAGACAAAATCTCATCAGGAATGCAGGTTTTCACGATGTTTTCTTTTACCAGTAAGCAAGCGATGGTCTCATGTGCACATGGAAATGTAGAAAAACTCACTTCTAGGCATCACATTATGCGTTCTCCAAAGCATAAAGCATGATCTAGAGAGGACGTTCATTTTGGGACAAATGGACGAAAAACGTGCTAGAGGCAGAACACCGGTAAGATGGTCCGATGCTGTGAAGACCAAAGTGGGGGGCAATTTGCACCAGGCAGTCCACTTGACCCATGACCGTGTCCAGTGGAAGATCATATTATGTGGTCACGATCCTCAGCAGTGAGGGAACGATGAAGAAGAAGGCATCACAGGGGGGGGGGATCAGCATCGAACTCGGACCTCTCGGCTCTCACTCAAGAGTCAAGAGACCGAGCCCATACCCACTAGGCCACATATAACAAGAGTATAACTTCATTGTTTAATAATTCATAACTAAAGAAAGAAATACAACAAAACTTAAGAGGCTGTAAATTTTAGTAAATTTTTAAACGAACTTCCATAAATTATATAAAGGTTACATCTACCGTTTGTGTTAAAAAAATCCTTCACAGTTATCGAACAGATAATAGAAACTGGTGGTCGAATTACTTACGTTCCGTTAATATTTGATGGGCGATCCATATGATCTATTCAGATAACTATTTGGCGGTTACTGAAAGATACAGCGTATTTTTTAATATAACAGGCAGACGGGTCACCTGATGGTAAGTGGTCAACGCGGTCCATGAACATAAACATAACAGGATAGGCAACACATAAATTTATGTGTTGCCTATCCTGAGACATGAGATGTTAAGTCTCGGTGCCTGTAATTACACTGCCTGTCTTGCCCTTCTCTCCGAAAGACAGCAAATCTGTTTCACGGGAGATATAAACAGGATGGTGGTACCCATGCAGACGGGAGCGCGGCACAGCGCAACCCTCCCACCGGTAGCCTATGCTTAGTATTTTTTAAAGTCATCATTATTATTCTGTGAGTATGGTTGCTGTAAAGTATCCGAAACGTCGGGCTTGTAAAAATCTTATAAGACTTCTTAAAAAGTGTAAATATTTATTCTTAAAAAGTGTAAATAATCTTATAGACTTCTTAGTCTTAAAAAAAATTTCAATTATAAACACCTAAATATAACCGCCACTGAACCAGTATATGCTCTTATTTATTTTTTCGTGACTTCAAAGTGTGATTCGGGAATACGGCGTGACGCAAGAGGCAACGTCCGTGACACTTCCCAAAAGGAAGCGTTAATAGCCCTACGGCTTCCTTTCTAAGAACCCATCTCCGAGTAGAGGCGATCTATCTAAGTAGATGTCTTCTTGACGTTTTCACTGGGCATTATCCTTTATTTTTATTTAGAGAGGAATGAGGTCGTATTGTGAGACGGTCTCTAACACCGATGCTGCTGAAAAACGACCACGACCCCTGTGTCAAAAGTACAAAGACATAGAAAGAATAAAAACTCCTTTCAAATCTGGTGTTCATTTTAGAAGGATGAGGACAATAATGGATTCTCTTAATTTGTCTAAAAATTGAGACTTTGTTGGTAGTCTTCCAGCCTTTAACAGCTTTATTGGAATATAATAACATTGGAAAAGAATTAGTCTAAATGAAACATTATATTTCATTCGAAATTTCACTGTCAAAGGATTTTCTTGAAGATAAATGCTTCACGTAATGTAAGATATTGAATATCTTGTTATATAAAGATGACGTTATACGAGAATCATTAAAAAAATATTTGTTTCAAAAGGAAGCATATAATTAAAAAACACAAAAATAGATGATAAAAATTAAAAAACTTCAATAACAGTTATTATAAATTTATAACGACTGTCCTTCAATTATCTTCATCACACTCAGCATTATTACCTTTTTTCGTCCAATGGTTGACATAGGTCTCTTTCAAAGAACACCAAGACAGCCGATCTCTAACTACTCGAATAAAACCAGAACCAGCTACCGAACAGAGACTTATCTAATTGAAGGTCGGTTCTTCCTTACAATCATCACCATCATCTTCTATCCATCCACTGCTGAACATTTTCCTCCTTCAACACCAATACGAGCGATCCCTTGCCACTCGCAACCAACACGGAATGATCACTGCACGGAGATCTTCTTCCTCTCAATATGAAGATCATATTCTACTATAAACACCTATTACATAATCCTATGGCTTTTAACTAATAGCTCTTGAACAATGATAAATGGACGTGTTTATTATTTCTAAAAGAACAAAGACGAATCTTGTAATTACTAACACGGTGTTACTTAAATTTATGACCGAAGTCAAAAACCCACCTTCCAAGTCAATAACTCTTATCGTTAAAGAAATAAAGGCGATTATGACAAACTACTCCCCGTATTACTTTCCATCAATTCATTAAGTTTAATGAAGTCTTTTACAGCTCGTTTCAAGTGCTTGTGGGGTCAGGGTGAATGACCTGGGTAAGTCAACAAACCTAGGAAGGGCTGGGTTTACGGCGGTACAGCACGCGAGTGTTTAGACGACCTAGGCCATTACGTGATTGTTCTACACGGCGAAACGGATAAAGTTCATGACGCTGACATTTATGAGCAATTAGTTATTTATTTTGAATAGTAGCTATACCTCATTCCTTGAGGTTGTGAAATTTGAATTGCTATTCAAATACTGGTAGCAAAAACAAAATCATTAGTCGACTCTTGTGTGGGTATGGTATATAATATAATAATGTACCTTAAACGTACAAAATATTAAACGAAATTATCAAAGAATTATTAATTGAAATAAAGTACGACGAACTACAAGACGAATTTGCTGCAATAGTGAATAGAATTTAGTTTAGAGAACCCAAAAGTGCACGCCTTATAATCTCATTTTCCACAATAAAATTGATTATTTGTAAAAGCCTGTCAGTTGCTTATCAACAACTAAACAAACAGTAGTGAATTGAACGCTCATATTAATTAAGACACTCAGCTCAGAGTTAGATACATAAAAAAAATTCCGGTACGATATTTTTTTCGACCAATTTACCTTCCGCATACGAGGTGAGCAAAAGAGATGATCTCCGAAAGAATAATTTCAAAATAAATATGTAGTATGATAACCATACGACCAAATGACTAAATAACCATCTTGTAGGTGTACAGTATATATTTAAATGTGAACGTAGGTACTCGTAAAGTGAACGAATTGGGAAGTACCCTATTTCACTAATAAGGCCATTTCTAGAGTAGGCCCATTCGTCTGGAGAAAGATTTAGTGCGCTATTCTGTTATAAACTAAATACCCTGACCGACATTAAATTGCTAAGGCGACAAAAGGAACAATAACTAGCGATTATAACCTTACTATTTTTGTTTTATTTACGATTTGTAGATACAATTAGTTACAAAGGTCAGGTATATGAAAATATATTATTTTCACCAAAAGGTTTAATGCACACATTATACGCCCGCAGGTTTCACTCGAACACATAAAAATAAAATAAACCACTTCAATAATATGAAAAAGAAATACTTTCAAAATTAACATTTTTAATAACTTTATAATTAAATGAAAAGATAGCCTACAACATGGAGTTTCATACATATTAATAAGTTCATAGTTTGAAAATAATCTAATAAAAGTATGTCATCTGCACTAAAAATGATTTTGAAACTGCCTCCAAGTAATAGTCTTGTTGCCTTGTTGCCTGTTGTGACTAACAGTTTCCAACAATGATTCATGTTAGATATTAATTATGGGAGTGCGAAAGCTTCATTAACGACAAGGCCGTGCTAGGCGATTTGTATATATTCTCTATACTCAGACGCTCGTTAACACAAAGATTACATAGGCATTTATAATATAAATCTTTATATATACAATTCTCCTGTACACACATGTCACACATACAAATACGTATGTTATTCAGTTATAAGATTTCCCAAACTTTGACTTATTCTAATTAATAAGTGTTTTTTTATAAGCTACTAGCATTGCAAAACGAAAGTAAGGATAGATCACAATATCAAAAACGCTGCAAAATAAGTCAAAAAACGGATATAGTAATAATAAACACATAGTAACAGTATCATGTTCATTTCCCCACCATGGTTCAGGCGTTGACGTGGCGGTGCGGCTCAGTTGCCTAGGGTGAGCCCAGCACCTTGGGCGAAGCTTATTGAGCCGAGGGGGCTCTTTGTACCCCTCTTATAAGAAGAGGAGACAAAAGAGCAGCAGGACAAGGGGCGGGGATGAGAACATCACCCCATTGTATCGTCCCGACGTTGGGAGGGAGGTCCCGTCCCGTCCCGACACAACCTCTGTGGAGGTGGTGTCGGTTTGCTCATTAGATCCGGGGAACCTCACCAAAGGCGTCATTGGTGGCACTCGCCGGGTTTTAGTGGGTAGAGCTGCATCCACTTACCAGCTTTAGGGCGCAGCGAGTCCCACATACCCGTATGGGGAGACCCACACCCCAGCGGGATGCCTCAGAGCATTTCCCGGCGTTAAATAAAAAAAAAACATGTTCATTTGTTGATATTACTTATTTATTAATGGTATTAGGTCAATGTTATATATAGCAAATAAGGAATGGCTGGTGGCCCTAATAGATACGTTTTTATATGAAGGCCGTCACACACTCCGATTAACCGTTTCGCTCTTTAATGGGTATAACTAATACACCAAACTGCACTGAATGTGATATCGCAGAAGACTTATATCACATCATCGTGGAGTGTGTCCGGATTAAGGCTGAAAGGCTGGCATTCATACACCAATATAATTATGATCTCCATGAGGTAGGTAGATTTTTTTTATGTTAGTTGGATAGGCAAACTTGCAAACGTGCCACCTGATGGTAAGTGGTCGACGTCGCCCATGAACATAAACTAGTTTATCTGGAACGAGCCCAGGCAACTCATTTATGTGTTGCCTATCCTGAGACATAAGATGTTAAGTCTCGGTGCCAGTAATTACACTGATGTAGATGTAATAGCATTTTCGTTTTCCCACTGTCAGCGAAGGCTTAAAGTTTTTGTGAATTAGTTAAGTTAGCACTAAGTCGTAGAGATTAAGATATTATGCTGTCCTGGAATTACGACGGTGGCATGGTCGCTAGCGACTCAATCCTCTATAAACAATAAAGAAAAAATATATGAAGGCCGTTGCTATATGAAGTGTAAGTGTGGTCAGTTAAAGTTAAGCGCTAGTTCCCTACTGACGACTAGCTGTTGCCCGCAGCTTGGCCCGCGATAACTGAGATTTACAGCCGTATTATATATTGATGATGATTATTTTAAAATCCTAAGTTACTCCTTATAACAGCAGCTATCTGTCAGTGAAAGTCCCGTCAAAATCGGCCCAGTCTTTTCAGAGATTAGCCGGAACAAATAGACAGACAGACAAAAATTGTAAAAAATGCAATTTTGGTATATGTACCGTATATACATCTATATGTATTTAGTAAAAAGCGGTTATTTTGATATTACAAACAGACAATCCTATTTTATTAATCCGTATAGATTGTACAAAAACTACTGCCTCGTAAAAACGATACGTTTATTCATGCCAATACCTATACTCGACAATATTCCTCATATAAACATTATATCGATTCGGTATTTCCAACATAATCATAAACAATATCGAAAGTACACGCATGTGGGGCGGTCTTTGTACCAGGGCATTTGTATCAGAGCGTTTTATTGCGTGCCAAGGTGCCCCAAATTATTATTGACCACGAAATTGTTTCATACCTAAGACTCCACTCAATATAATATGGCGTAATGCAAAGCAGGACTGTTTGACAGGTCGTGAGTTCGAATACCGCCAAAGATTTTTTCGCTCGTAATTCGTATGATGAACATGAGTATCATTAGTCAGGGGTTTTATTATATAGTAAATTCAAATAGATATTTATATATTTCCTTAAACTAATTTCTATTGCCTAATACACATAACACAGTCCCGGAAAGTATTATTGAAGTTTTTTTTGAGCTTTTATAAAAAATCTATTTATGAAGGCTCGACGGAACGTAACTAATCAAACCCACGAGGATGACTTCTGAAGTCTTCTACAGTTGTGTTGCGAATTGACCCAAGAGATGTAAGGGTAAAGGAAAATATGTCAAAAACACGACCTTGTGAGAAAACTTAAATATACAAGCAACTAAACTCATAACCATATGGAAGAAACGTCATAATTATCAGAAACTCAAACCGATTTAAGTACCCCACCTAATTGCGTCGTAACCGTTTCAACATACACGAAAAGTACATTAGTTTGGAAGGTGTATACGAAATGGGTAGGAAACGAAAATCTCGCAGAAAGTCGAACACGTGTAGGGCGTGTAGGACCGGTCACGACACGACCAGACCGGACACCGCCCAAGGAAACTGGTGGTGTCAATTTTATTTCGGCATGTCGATTACTTAGAAATCGATAACACGATGTGGTAAACTCGTTCATTTAAATCCACAACAGCTCGATTTTTAAGGCATTGCATCACACAACAATTATATGGAAGCTGCCACCTACGGTATTTCCGAACTGATACGATTTAGGCACCTTCTAGAAAAGAGCATACTCATATTCTATTTGAAAGGCCGACACACCTGCTAATTATGTTACGGGTGTCTAATGTATGTATATGGATGTCGCTTACCACTTACCACCAAGTGGTAAATTTAAAAAAACCTATTTCCAGCAGTAGATGTAACGTAAAGAGTAATAATGTTGAAACTTGGACACAATAGCATAATAAACGAGATTTTTACAAAATTAACTATTAAAAAAATTGCTTAAGAGATTAAAGCCTAATTCCTAAGTGTGAAGTCTCCAAATACAATTCCTTTATGACAGAATCGTGTTTGGGCAGATTTGGAACTTTTATGATATAACATCGGTCATCGGAGGGGACTTGTCTCTGCCGAGTGTCATCGCCGCGATGCTCGGTGACGACGAGTCCTGGACGGCGATGGTCTCCTTCTGCGAGGCAGTAATGTCCCTGAAGGAGGCCGACGAGCGGGTGAGAGAGGAGGCCGCCGACGAGGCCTCCCCCCGCAGGCGACGAACGGGGGTGCGTAGGAGGCGCTACCTAATGCGCCTCCAGTAACGCCCCTGTGCTCGTGTCGGGCCCAGGATGGGGTTTTAACCTGGGTCCAGCTAGACACGACGTCGTCGGGCACTGCTAAAAGTATCGTGCGAACGAACAGCCGAGCAGACCCCCTTTAGAGGAGGAGTCTGGCCTTTTCGCCGGGGCCAGCCTGTCGCCGAGGGTCCTGCGTTGCCTGCATGATCCGGGACTCTCATAAAAGGCGGCTGAGGGCAATTGCAGCGGTTTTAGTGGGTAACGCATCTCCAAGTGCGAACCCCACACACGGCTAGGTTTAAAACCCACCCCGGTCCTAGTTACGGTTTGGTCTGCAAATTTCCGCTGCAGAAAAAAAAAAAAAAAAAAAAATAAGATAGATTTGGAACTTTAGTGTGCAACAGAACTGTAGAGACACTCGATGGTATGAAAGTACATAGTACTAATTTTCAGGCTACTTTGTTTAGTGAACAACGTTAGCAGGGTTCAGCTGTAAATACATAACTTACACCGCCTTGCACCGACACCACAGAAAACTACACATTTTTAATTGCATTACAATACGCGGGGTCTATGAACTGTTAAAGAAAATTACACCATTTCAGAGGGTAAGACCCTAATGTGGGGCAGGGAGCGGCTCACTTGCCTACTAATAGGACTTTTATTGGTGTAAGTCATTATTGTTGCGGGAAGTAACAGGCGTGAAGAATTTGTACGAGATTTTAGTACTATTGGTCTAAAGTTACTCGGTTTGGTGAGCAAAAATATATAAAAAGGCGACGTGCTGTGTATTTACAGTATTGCGATGAATATATAAAAGATTTACCATCGTAAAAACACAGTCGTTAGGTATATATTTGGTTAGTATTTGGAATTTAGTCGATTTTACGCTAACGGCGACCGATTTAACGTAAAGTTGAGAGCTAATGCTGATTAGAACGATTTTCACATTATATCTACAGAAAGCGTAGGTATATTTCCACAAAATAATACGAACGATAAGACAAAAGGTGTTCTTTGTAGAGAAATATCGTCTGAGAAAGCGTAAATTAGACGCTGGTAAGTAGAGCTCAAATCATTTGTTCAAGATTCGCATAATTTGGATTACTCTTATTATTGCAGAATACGTCGCGCTAAGTTTTTTTTTTACAGCATAGGAGGGCAAACGAGCATTCGAAGCCTTTTGGCGACTATCGACGCCCATATACATCCGCACAACCAGAGATTATGCATATGCGTTGCCTCCTTTTCCCTATCCCCCCAATGGGCCACCGGAATCTCACAAACCGGATATGTAAACCCGTGACATTTAACCCCTTATATATTCTGGTATTACTGAGGATCTTCTGATGTAATGGAACTCATACCGTATATGTTAAAATATGGAATAAAAGACAATTAGATGTGACATCCGAAGCCGTACACTGCTTAGAATTACAAGTATTTTTATGTCTCGACGTCGTTTCCGTTCGTCAAGGGCAACGGTCTACAAAAATAGGCAGACAGCCTGCTTACGTCTAGATCTAATGTTTTTTATTTTTATATATATTTATTATATACAGGTTGAAATAGGACAACTGGCAGAGAAGCCACACTGAACATAAAATGGACTTAATAAATGACCAAATGAGTTTAATTTAGACGAAATCTTCTTAGAACAGATCTATTTTACGAGCGGTAGTGCCATGCTGCTTTGCAGTCGCATTGACCGGGGTGATACCTCTCGTTCACATAACACCGGCGTAAAGTGACAGCTTTACTGTCGTGTTTCCGGGGGCCCATTGGGGGGACAGGGAAAAAGAAGGGCAATGCTCGTTTGCCCTCCTATTCTATAAAAAATGTGATCCGTTCATTTTTTATTTATTTTGATACAAAAAATAGCAGGCCAGCTAGTGGAACCAGCCCTTCTATCCGTAACGCAGAAATTTCGCAGAAGAAAAAAAGCAACAAGTGTTATATGAAACATGATTTTGTTTTATTTTCTTGCAAATGAGATTGCAGACGCTGCCGCTAGCAAAATCTAGTGTAATAAATTACGGTATCTTCACCGACTAACAGCTCCTCATTTACGAGAGCCTTAAATTGGAAAGTCAAATTATAATGGTTTACAGTTGATTAGTATTTAAACGGTCACTTTACGGTATCGTTAAACTATTAACTATATGATGCCTAACATCCATGTAAGCTTCTGTGACCTAGAGACTGGTCTACTACCTAGGTGGCTCATAAAATCTCTGATAATGTATTCGATGAAAGATGGTAATGAAACAACTCTCATGGATTTTATCGCGGTTTATTGAGATTTACATTCTCGACGTTTCGGATACTTTACAGCAACAATGGTCACGAGCTTTATAAGTGATAATCACTTTACGGTAAAGGTAGTATATGCTTCTTTAATCATCATCGTTCTTTTCGCCAACTTCTTCGTCTATGTAATCATGGATCGTGAATGATGTATTTGTGAACTCATTTATATTCCATAATAATAGACAATATATCAGGAGAAACTATAATTACAAAAAATATACTGACTACTACTCTTATTATAGGATATAAAAATTAATCATACCACGGGCATTTCATTTCAGTTTTTGTCCTTAAAGTAATTACCGAATCCGAGGCCTTGGGCGATATCTAGTAAAGACATACGGGGTGATTGACCGGTGTCCAAAATGGCGGACGAGTGAAACAGAAACCGCGGTTAAAAAACGCCAAATTGATTTGCTATACGTAGTGTGGCCGTGTAGGGTTGCCAACTTCGAAGACAGTGCATTAAACTATGACTGGCGCGCCCGTCTGGATTATAACGACATTTTTCCTTCCGCCAAACTTTCTGTGTTCTGGAAATAAGGGCAGGCCGCAGGACAAGTAACGTTAACATGTTACCTCGACCTGGCACAATAGGGGCCTGTCCCAGGTAAACTCGTTTATGTTTATAGGCGCTATTTGTGGTTGAAACGTACCAACAGATGTATCGTTTGTCAGTTTGTACCCTTGCTCTTGTTTAATTTTTACACATTTGCGGTCTGTGTACTTAAAATATTACAAATATACTATATTAGCTATTCTTGAGTTAACAACGTTAAAATATGTTAATCCCCACAATAGTTTTTCTGGCAACGAATTATTAAAGAGCATCAATTATTTTAATAAAATGGATGTTGACAGCCCTATACGTGACATTGAAACAGTCATTCGTCAGTACAATAAAAACGTTATCGATGAAAATTTCGTAAAATTATAAAGATAGTGTCGATTTCGTCATCGTAGTACATAATATTTACGACAGTCTGAAGTTCGTTTAACTCAATCACCTCATTCAAACGTTGGCAGTAAACCAAGTTATAGGATCACGTCCCGATGTAGTAATTCAGAAGGAATGTGATAGATTCGATGGCCTTGCTTCATATTTTTAAACAATACATATTCGAAAAGTAGGAAAATGATTGAAAGCAATATACAAAAGACAACAATAAATTATCTTATAATTTTATGCCGATTATCTTTAAAGTACTAATTAGAGATGAACCTGAATAGATTCTATATATATTTTTCTATTTTTCTAATTATATGTAATAAAAAAATTTGAAAAATAGATAACTTGATAAATTGATAGTCATTGTCTTTTAGTTTATTATTATAAGTAATTCTGAAATTTAGTTACATACAATAAATATCAATCACTTTAGCATTAAAAATGATAAATGAACATTGAAAATTCACTGAAAATTCATAATATTTGTATATTTTTTTTGGTTTGGTTTTCTAGAAATTTGTTCTAATTTGCGTCTCCATGTCACACTCGACACGGAGTCGCACGCAACACGGACTCGAGACGAAAATCATTAAAAACGACGATTTTAATGATTGCAAACGACAAAACATCTATTGTATTCACACCTTGATATTACAACTCAAAAAACAAACAAAAAATGGTCACAAAGGAATGAATAAAAATAGTGCGATTGTTCAAAATATATCTTGAACCACTTTTAGTTTATGAAATATTTGTACACAACAAAAAGGTTTACAATGGTCATTGTGACCGAGAATGGTGGAACAAATCCGACGACCTTCAGTTGCGAAATAAGTCAACTGCTGATCGTCGCGATAAACTTGTAATAAACTTTAATACAGAACATTAAATATACGAGAGATGTTAGATTTTTTATACGTTAGTAGATATGGATAGGCAAACGTTTAGACAAGTCACAGGAAGGCAAGTGGCTAGCCTCGCCCATGGACAAAAACTAGGTAAATTGGGACTAGCCCACGCAATTTATTCATCCCCACCATGGTTCAGGCCGCAGCAGGATAGTGGTTCTTATACAGACGCAGAAAAACTGTAAAATAATGGTCAAGCGCAGATCGTACTCTCACCACCGGACTAAAAACAGGACTTCCTGAAGTCATATAAAATAATTTTTTTTTTCATAACTAGATTGCACGTTCTTTAATAAAATTGTTACATAATTCATTCACTATTGAATTTTTTTTATATTGTGATTTCCTTATAAAAAGATCACATTCAATGCTCCGAGCTTGCGGCCCTTAATTAAATATGCACAAAAAAGCTTTCAGAGCATCTGGTTTCGATATCCAAACTGCCTCGCAATAAAACATGCGAGTTTATTGATTGATGATATACAACACTCGGTGCCGTTTCTCTGGATGTAATACCCTAATACAACAAAAAATCAATTAAAGACTACGCGGTATTGCCATGCTTGAACTTTGTACTTGATAAAAGGTTACAAAAAAGCAAATATAGAAAAAAGCATATCGTCCCGATAACTATTATTTTTATAATATTGAAAAAAAAAAATCATTAAACACGTTTTTTTTAAGTATTTCTAGCACAGTCAGACCTTGCTACATAAATGGATGTACATTTTGGCTGATTTCAGTTACGATGTTTATTTTTCGGATCTAAGAAACCATAACATATTACAGATTTAAGACGTTTTTTCTACTATTAATTACTATCAATTTCAACTTGACTACTTAATTACCTTCGCGCTCTTGAAACGTTTACACAGACAGGATAATCTATACACATACAGATAACTAATTATATTAATGTATGTGAGATTATGTTTTGATCTTTGGTGTGAACAATAAAATATTTTTCTTTCTTTCTTTCTTTCTATTTTTTCCTCGTCTCTTATTTCCAATTCTTTCTATTACAAGACCATAAATGACCTATATATGATAATATATTATATCCCCATATAATGACATGATACAGTTTTTGATATCACTCGGGCCGAGGTTATAACAACCGGTCGCGTGAGTTTTATTGATTCTTAAAATCAATAATTCATCGTGACTTTCTTTCCAACACGAAAACTTGAACCAAGTATAACATTACACACGAATTTTGTACGGTTTTAATTCATTTTTTGTAAACGATACTCGCAAAAATAATCTTCCAACGTAAGTATTTTGACACCATACGAATGCGTTATACGTTTGAATTTCTACTAAAGCGTCGTTTTTGTTTTTTTTTTAACTATAATCCATTTTCGATTTATTTAGTAGAATTGATAGTTATGGCGTGATTCTTAGTTTTTTTAACTGAAATGATCAATAGCAAATTAGTACAGTAAAAATAAACGTCTAGGGTCACTTTTTTCTTTCGGACGGATCTATGCTAACGGCCAAAAGGCCCTAATGCTTCGTCGGACGCCGATTTAGCTCACTTAAGATTTATTATTAGTGGTGGGTTGCCCCTCACCAACCGTGAAGTCTACGACCGCACGGCCTCCTGGCGTCGGGTTGGGGGGGTCACTAACTAAGCATAAAATCATAAAATGCTGACAGATCAAGAATTTATTACTGTAAACTCTTTGTACTGTTTACGATTTATGGCACATTTATAGAACTAGTTTTTTTATCTCAATCATAATATGTATTATATAATCAATAAAATGCCTCTACAAGCAAAGAAATCGGCCAAAAACGTTTTTTTCAAAATGGCGTTTTAAACTCCACCTGGATCTGTCAGCATTTCGTAATTTTATGTTTAATAAGTGACACTTAACCTTATAATAAAAAAATTGAATCAGAAATTTTTACCGTTTTAATTTTTTCAATTATATTTTACTGTAGGTACTAAATATATAATCGCAATGATAATGGCACAACATTTTTAAATTATTACATTGTCACCGGTCCGTGATAAGAGTGCATAATTTCAAATCAAACGTTTTGAAGTTGTAGAAAATAAGAGTTTAAAGATTTCGTTACCCATACCCTCATAGATAACCATAAGCAGGTGAAGCTTTGTAAGTAGTAAGAGCCAAAAGTAAAGCTTGGTCGCTAGTTCGAATCCTGCCAATTTCGCTACATCGCCAGCAGACCTGTCCAAACATTACACAATTCACACAATTCCATTTGCATTGATATCATCAGATTACGCAACAAAATACTGGTCAACATCAAACCCTCTTCCTTTACAAGCGGTTTGAATGTGTATCAGATATCAAAAAAACCGGACGCAAAATCAGTTTAATACATTTATTTCCACCTGATATAAAAACTCGTATTATACGCGGTGAAAGCCACGATGAAAAACTACAAAGAAAATATGCTCTCCGATTGCTTCATATATAGTCATTTCAATCAAATAGCCGTTGATATGGCTCCGTTCACGTAGACTTCATGTTTTTAATATTATGCCCACTAAGATAAATTAAAAACGTCTTAATAAATGGATGATGCGACGATGGTCCAGTGGGTATGGGCTCGGTCTATTGAGTGAGAGCTGAGAGGTCCGGATTCAATTCTGACCCCCTGTGATGCCTAGAAATGGGTTTTTCTAAGTTTCTACGTGCACTTAAACATGAGACCATCGCTTGCTCACCAGTAAAGGAGGAAACCTGCATGACTGATGAGATCAAAAATCTTTGAAGGTGTGAGAAGTTCACCAACTCGCATTGGGCCAGCGCCTCGGTGAACTATGGTCCATAACCCTCCTCGGCTGATTTCGAAGAGACCCGTGCCCAGCAGTGGGAGATAGAAGGGTTGATAATATTATATATGGATGATGAATTGACAAATTTCTGTAACCTTCAAAGAAAGGGATATATTCGAAAGATGATATAGACAAAGGTGTCCTTACCCCACCATGGTTCAGGCCTGTCGTGGCGGTGGGGCTCAGTAACCTAGGGTGAGCCGCTGCACCTTGGGCGAAGCTAATTGGGCCAAGGGGGCTCTTTGTACCCCTCTTATAAGAGGGGACATAAGAGCAGGGGGCTAGGGGTGAAGATGGGAACCTCACCCCATTGTACTGTCCCGACGTTGGGAGGGGTTGTTCTGTGGTGCGGGACAACCTTTCTGTGGAGGTGGCGTCGGTCCCTTGCGGGACTGACTAGCCGTCGAGGTGCCCTGTTTGTTTACTAGATCCGGGGCACCTCACCAAAGGCGGCATTGGTGGCACTCGCCGGGTTTTAGTGGGTAGAGCTGCGTCCACTTAGCAGCTGTCGGGCGCAGCGAGTCCCACATACCCGCGTGGGGAGACCCACTCTCCCGCGGGATGCCTCAGGCATTTCCTGGCGTTAAAGAAAAAAAAAACCGTGTCCTTACCCACTACACACTACTAAAGTAATGTTAAACAATTGAATGCCAATTCTCAAGAGTACAAAAATGGTTCTAGCATTTGATACATGATAATAACAAGGACGATCTCTCAACTGTCAGGCCTTTATAATTATATCACTATGTACATTTATTTGGAATATTGTGAGAATATGAAATCGCCATTTTTAATTAATTGAGATTCATCATTAGTCGTGACATGACGACTTTCAGTTTTATGCTATTGGCATTGATTTAAGATTACACAACAGCCATGGTTCGAGTATTTTTCTAAAACCATAATGCGATAATGGTTCAAAGAAAGGAAATCCATCATTAATTTAATGTATCCGCTACATCGAAAGTGAATACACAAACTTTTTAAAACTATACATTAGACAAAAGTTGTATTAGGTAACACCAGGATTTATATATTAATTTATATGCTTTATTTGTACATGCTTATTTAAATAACACTGAATAATTTAGGTCACTTTCTAGACTAGAGCTGTACCAGGTGCGAACCGATTTTATTTCACAATAAAACCTGATTACGTGTTACTATAAAAAATCTGGCTGCTTTAATATCAACCTAATCCTACTAATATTATAATTTCGAAAGTTTGTATGTATGGATGTGTGTTACTCTTTCACAGAAAAACTACTGAATAGATTTCACTCGTATATATAATATATTGGTAGTCACGGGCACTAGCTAGAAATTATTATCATATACATATGAAAAGTGTTTATTCCTCTTTTTTGTTTTCTTCCTTGAATGGAATTTTTTACACAATATATGTACATTTCAATTTAGGATGTTAAACCTCGCGTTGGCACGCTTGGCGGTAAAATCGATTCAAATGCCGTGACAGCAAACAGTATGACGTTGTCTCGCGTGGCGTGACGCTGTCACGCGTTGTATTTTATCAACTATTAATTCTAATGTAAATATAGATATTTCATATCCTGCGTCATGTTATGCCCAACTTTTCATTAAATACCAAAGCGTCTTTGTTATTAAAATACCATATATCATTTTATCTGTACCTTTTGAAGACTAGAAATGTGAGTGTTAATAACCATGAAGAATGTCCCCATCTAGACATTTGTTAAACTATTTGGTATATGTCCCCTTATCTATACAGATAAATAAAATTTAAGTGTCTGTTTGTAATTCCAAATTCACATAATTTCACTGCATATGAAAGTATAAACGGAACTTACATCAAAAAAGCAATTAAAAAAAAATCTGTATGTCTGTCTGTTTGTTCCGGCTAATCTCTAAAACGGCTGGACCGATTTTGACGGAACTTTACTGATAGATAGCTGATATTATAGAAAGTAACTAAGGCTATAAAAGTAATCATCATTACTCCGGGTACGGCTGTAAATCTAAGTTAACGCGGGCGAAGCTGCGGGCAACAGCTATTGCATGAACATAATATGGCTTACGTAAAATGCGCGACATGATTGCTACTCCTAAGCTCAAGTCTGTAGTGCACTCGACTGAGCACACTTTGTCTGTCACCATGATCACATTTCTAAACAAATTTTAAATCAGAGAAAGTTTTCAATTTGCGTTGTACCCGTCATCATGATCACCACTTATCACTTACTTTCCGTTTCGATTGACCGGTGAATTTGGCTACACGATCATTAAAATTAAAGTGTTTTTAAATTACTGTACTTATAAATAATAATAAATAAATCAAACACCAAATTAAGTATACCACAGGTCTAACTAGCCTCCCACCATGGTTAAGGCCTTGACGTGCCGGTGGGGCTCAGTAGCCTAGGGTGAGCCCAGCACCTTGGGCGAAGCTAATTGAGCCGAGGGGGCTCTTTGTACCCCTCTTATAGGAGGGGACAAAAGAGCAGGGGACAAGGGGCGAGAATGGGAACCTCACCCCATTGTACTGTCCCAACGTCGGGAGAGGTTGTTCTGTGGTGCGGGACAACCCCTCTGTGGAGGTGGCGTCGGTCCCTTGCGGGACTGACTGGCCGTCGAGGTGCCCTGTTAGCTTAACAGATCCGGGGCACCTCACAAGGCGGCATTGGTGGAACTCGCCGGGTTTTAGTGGGTAGAGCTGGGTCCACCTTACCACCTTTTGGGAGCAGCGAGCGAGGGAATCGGCGGGATCCCGGCGTTAAAGAGAAGAAAAAAATAAGGTCTAACTAGCCCTTTCAGATCAAGTGGCGAAACAAACTCAGTGGAATGTATCTTTTTACAATTAATGAAAAACGTGATATCGTGAACCGCAAACCATCATCATCATCATCTCATATATCCCGTCGTCCGGACCGTTCTTAACAAGCCTCAAAACTTGTCACAGACTTGAGACAGAAAAGTATCACCTAGTTACCTATCTGTAACCGAACTAGTCTCGGCTGTTTCGCATTCATTCCGATGATTGATAGCTACTGATAGCAACCCGTCACGTGATGTTTGTGAGTGTGCTCCCACGTTTTGCACCAATTTAAATATGTGCTCAATTAGAACACGAAATATAGCGGTATATACTATCACCTGCAAGCGTGCATACCGTTTTAAAAACTAACACTACGAAACTTAACTTCATCATCATTATCACCGGTGTACTTTCAGTAGACACTTTCGATCTACAACACCAAACCACCTAACTTCGGATTTAAGATACAAATTTATCAATTCACCAGCTCGCCCCGCGGTTTCACCCGCGTACTTCGCATTCCCGTGGGAGTACAGGGATAAATTATAGCCTATATGATATTCTAATGTATAAGCTATGTTATTGCAGTTTCATTAAAATCCATTCAGAAGTTTTTACGTGAAAGAGCAACAAACATACATCCATACATTCTTACAAACTTTCGCGTTTATAATATTAGTAGGTTTAGTCCATCAACACTGAACCTGCTTTCGTATTTCTACCGTAGTCGATCAGTCTAAAACTAATCACCGATTTCATCATCTAGAATCAGATCATTGTGAGCTACAATGGCCCAGTGGGTATGGGCTCAGCCTCTTGGATGAGAGCCGGCGTTCGATCCTGACCCCCCTGTGATGCCTAGAAATTTTTAAAGTTCTACGTGCACCTGAACATGAGACCATCGCTTGCTCACTGGTGAAGGAAACATCGTGAGGAAACCGGCATGCCTCATCAGATTAAAAGTCTTTGAAGGTGTGTTAAGTTCACCAACCCGCATTGAGCCAGCGCATCGGTCAACTATGGCCCAAACCCTCCTCGCCTGATTTCGAGGAGGACACCCGTGCCCAGCAGTGGGACATCATCATTGTTATTGTGAGAAATACTGACTGTTTTGGGACACTAGATTATAGAATTTTTTCAACAATCGCACCACGTAAGTTCGTAAGAGCTTGTGTTACGGCCCTACGGGTACTAGGAACGGAAAGTAATTTAACATATATTACACACGTCCATGACCCGGTGCTGACATCTATATTCATCATACAAATTATATGCTCTTGGCGGGATTCGAACCCGTGACCGCTGCGTTAAGTGAGCAGTATCCTGGCCACTCGAGCAGCCGGAGCAGATCGAGTGAACGCCACTATAAGCTGCATATAATCTAAAATAAGCCCATATATAAATTTAATTAGAATAAGTTGTATTAAATAAAAAATATCAGCCTAGTACTATGGTCCCTTAATAAATATTAAAAAAAATAGTAGGCAATATAATAATATATCGTAAACATAAATTTACCATACAAACTTACCTAGACTCGAAAAGCACAACCTTAACAAAGTCATTCAACAACTACACGGAACCAATAATAGAAATATTGTCAATACCGTCCGTCTGTCTATAATTATCATCACTCAAAGTAGAACTCAACAATGTCCGTATTCCGTATTTAGTGTAGCAGTTAATGAGCGAGGGGACGCCGGGAATCGAACACATGTCCTCCGCTTCCGCCCGCTTGTTTACGGGCCGCGTTTACTTTGTCTGGTTGTCCATTTTCCTTTATGTTGCTTGTAAAACGCACCATAAAAGTGTGTTTCAAACAAGCGTACTATGTTGTGTAAAAATGGTTACTTTATAATAGTTTTAATGTGTTACATACTTTGTACATCACATGGCGTTAGACAAAAAAATTCAAAAGACACGGTGGAATAAGATATTTAGATTTAGTAGAAATATTATAAAGATCCTAGGTAGACAAAATCTGTTAATTGGAAAGAATTATTATCATCATCATTAGCCTCTATCCGTCCACTACTGAATATAGTCTCCCTCAATTAACGCCAAGACGACTGAACCTTGTCACTCGCATCCAACACGGAACGGCCATTGTACAGAGATCGTCCTCGCACCTGGTTAATGGCCGACGAACACTTCGTCTACCTAAAGGTGGCCTCCACTCTTGAACCTTATTGGCCCATCGGGCATCGGCCATCCCAATTTTCTAAATGCTACCCCGCTGCTCATGGGTTCGCAAATAAACTGAAATGATTGAAAGTAAACTGAAAACGATTATTTGTAAACTTATTTCATAATCTAATTAAAATCAATACTGTTTTCTAATGTTTGCGCGAATTTCACTCATTATAATGAAACAATTTTTTACGGATTTTATCGCGGTTTATTAAGATTTTTACAAGCCTTAAATTAATTTAAGGCTTGTAAAAAAAGATTAAAATAATGATGTATCATAGGGTAGTTTCGAATAACTTTGTAATATTAGGACATCTGTCACCTCAGTCCTCCCGTGACCATGGTTGCTGTAAAGTATCCGAAACGTCGGGCTTGTAAAAATCTTAATAAACCGCGATAAAATCCGTAAAAAATTGTTTCATTATAAAATCAATACTTTTATATTAAAGATCAAATAAGTAAATAATCTCCTAAGAACATATAACTCCCAGCTCATACAGTTACCCACTAGTAGATACAAATAAGCTATAATAACCTAAAACAACACCCATCCATCTACTCCCGAGTAAGCAAACAATAGCTGATGGTAACACCACGGGGACCGCTCCCACGCCCCCGCCCCCGCCCCGTGGGATACTCTACACCGTTTATTTGGAGAGGAAACCTTAAATTCCCAAATAAAACCAATTTATAGCCGGTTTAATGTTTCTATTGGTTAGTAAAGATAAATAAAATATAGCGTATATTTAGATTCTTATTAGTATTCCCAGAAAGTACACGCTAGAATTTTTTGAATTATTTATCATAGATATGTAATGGAATTAAGTATGTATTTTACGTGATAGAGGCAACCGAGCAGTCGGAGACTTATGGTGACTACCGACGCCCATAGACATCCGCATAACCAAAAGTTATGCAGATGCGTTGCCCTCATTTTCCCTATCCCCCCAAAAGGACCACCGGAAACTCACGAAACGCTACAGCATAGCTGTCACTTGACGCCGGTGTTATGTGAGCGAGAGGTACCACCCCGGTAGTGCCGCCCAATTCGGCTGCAAAGCAGCATGGCATGGCTTACAATCATGTTCACTTATATATTTAAAAGCGATATTACGCATTAACGATTACCGCATACGGCACAAACGTCAAACCAATTCCGGATATAAAAGATCAGCTACCGAAGTGTACCTGGTCCGTCCTATACCTAGGAGCATTGTTTCGTCAGTCATTTCCATCATCTTCAACAGTCATCAGACCATATTTTGTTAAATTAAGATTCCTAAGTACTCACTAACATTCAAACTGACCTTGATACAAGTCGTCGTATAGTTTTACAATGATATTCAGACAACTATATAAATAGTAGCTTCAAGTTCAAATCTTTATAGCAAACCTAGTGGACAGTTCCTTTATAAAGAACTCATGAAGACATCAAACTAAAGAGTATATATTCGAATATACTAACACCGTTATTTTTTACATTAGGTCACAGCATTAACGTTAGGTAGGTAACGCAGTGAATTCTCACACCAACAGTTTTTGTCACCAATTCGGTTTATAACAATGGCAAGTTTTATTGTCACAGTGGTAAAAATTAGGTTATATTATAATAATGTTATGTACAAAGTTCAAATACGACGTTACCACTTACCATCAGCGATTCTTTTGTCTTATAACAAAAACAAATCCTTCGCTTACTTTTCTAGCTAACCCAAAAGCAGTTTTTTTCGGGACCATTGGGTTGACTCGAAATATTTTGTCTAAATAGGTACGCCATGTACATACCCAAAATGAAGATTTTGGTAGGAAGTGTCACGTCAGCTTACCTGTAACAACATAAATAATAATTGTTAGAAGAATCAATATTGCAGCGTCTATAATATGCAGAGTAGATAAGGGTGAAATGTACATACTGATAACGAAAGCGCACGATAAGAGACGATAAGCGAAACACAATTGTGGTGGATTATAAAGACATATACATATTATATTTGTTCGGCTATTATTTTTATATATCTATTTATATCATAGTATCCACTACACATTTTATTTTTATATATTTTATATATACTATTTTTTTTTTCTATACCGCCGGGAAATGCTCTGAGGCATCCCGCGGGGAGTGGGTCTCCCCAGGCGGGTAAGTGGGACTCGCTGCGACCGAAAGCTGGTGGTTGCAGCTCTACCCACTAAAACCCGGCGAGTGCCACCAATGCCGCCTTTGGTGAGGTGCCCCGGATCTAATGAGCAAACAGGGCACCTCGACGGCTAGTCAGTCCCTCAGGGTCCCGACGCCACCTCCACAGAGGGGTTGTCCCGGGGTGAGGTTCCCGTCCTAGCCCCTTGCCCCCCCGCTCTTTTGTCCCCTCTTATAAGAGGGGTACAAAGAGCCCCCTCGGCTCAATTAGCTACGCCCAAGGTGCTGGGCTCACCCTAGGCTATTGAGCCCCACCGCCGGTGGGGTCGGCGTTTATTGAAGCAGGCATAATATCTCTGGCGGCATTGAGGATGAATAAGAAAATAATAAGCGACATTCGATATTAAAGTCAAACCTTATAAACAAAAACTTTCATCTATCCTATTTCGTAAACAATTTTCACACATTCTCTTATTATTCATAATATAATACGTCTTAGCAGGCTTTGAATTACACGATAAACCACCAAAAAATTTCATTTCCATAAATCTATTGAATATTCCTTAGATATAAGATAAATATCACACGATTTAGGACAAAAAGGTAATGAAAGAGTCACAGTGTGAACATAAAAACACCTCGGTTAAATTTAGATAAAGCTCGTTAACTAACCGACATGTCAGTGTTCGGTTACGGGTTCGAATGGTTAAATATTCGTCTTCTATTACCGGTCTCGGTTAAAAAATAACGTGACGCGCGATGTCTTGTTAACGACTATAATGGTTAATTAAAGAATGTTTCCTTTACAATGGAACGTCTTGGGGATTTTATGGCGGTTTAATAAGATTTTAACATACCCGACGTTTGGGAGACTTTACATCATACATGATCACGAGAAAAATCCGTAAAAGTTGTTTCATTATACCAAACAAAAAAAAAACATTTTTTTTTCTTTGGATACATCAATTTTAAGGGGCCGATCGCCCAGTGACTAGTCTCTCGGTTGGGAAAAGGTCTGGTTGGAACCTCACCCTCAGTTACATGAAAAATGTCTCAACATTAAAATGTTTGAAGCTGTGAGATGTTACATTAGACCCTCGCCAGATTTCGAAGTGACTCGTGCTTGAATATGAAATAAGCAAGAAAGTATTAGTTTTTATATTTTGAGTGTTTCAGTAGAAGACGTAACCAATAACCAGAATACTTTCAAATTAAAATTATTAAAGAACAATATTACCGCTATAATAGATGTAAAAATAATTATATAAGGAAATACCGTTACTTGTACTGCAATTTCTTAATTTCGACTCGTTTGTGTGGTGTATAAATAATTCGCAATTACACCATATAATTATATTTTATTGAGTTATGTTTAGGACACTTACGACTCAATTCCTTCTTGTTTTACACATACGATATTTCACAATTTTTATTCGCAATCTCATTGAAATTGCAAGGTTTTCTCTTTATATAACGTAAGGTTATTTGACAAATTGCGGAAACCACGAGATGCACACGCCAAACAAAGAAAGTACATTTCATATGCGATGCAAGTTGTAACAAACAACAAGAGATATTGAGAAAACAGTCAAAAACTTTCACGAATGAAACGAGAAACCACCCAGAGATTGGTCTGTCCATTATACTATCAGATAAGCCATGTATTTCATCTTGAGACAATTGTGTACAGCCTTCTACCATTCACAATAACGATGCATTCAAACTGAAGATTACCAAGTCTAACGTTTAATTAGAAGCATTTCAATAGATATGAGACTATCCCATTCAAACGCTATCAGATACGAGATATAGCCGTGAGACATGCGATTGAGGACCACACGTGAAATATAATGATAGGTTTATTAATTCTACTTATATCCATTCCATTAATATTTCGCCAATCAGCATGGCAATATCAAAGAAGAGCAGGAGAGGCCATAGAGGCCAATAGTAAAATGTATGGTATTTCTGAACCGATACGATTTAGGCACTTCGAGAAAAGAGCATATTCATATTAGAAAGGCCGGTAAAGCACCTACTAATCCTCTGGTTTAGCGGGTTTCTGTGGTGTCGCTTATGACTTACCATCAGGTGAACCGACTGACGTTTCTCTTCTATAAAAAATGCGAAATGATTTTCGATACATTTATTCCATAGCATTTGTGTTGCGCCAAACAGCTTGGCAGTGTTAAAGAAGAGCATTGCAGGGATACCAAAAGCGATCAATAGTAAGAAAGCCATACATACGGTGAAGATTTTCGATACATTTATGAACTAATTAGCAAATAAATATGACCATCCATAATAAACAGCGATGACAAATGGTGAAATGTTGTCACCAGCTCATAGAACTGCGCAGCGGGTTTAACTGGGACGCTAGTAAACGCTCAATTACCGATCCTACAGCTTGTTATTTATTCATTACCATTTGATTTAATGCTTCCAATAACTCACAGTTTCCCTTGTTTGGCGATAATTATTTTATTAGTTTATTTCCAGGAGAAATCTCAAAGGACATATACGCTGTTAAAATATGGAGTATACGTAATATTCACCGATTGTCTCATAAATTACCGCTTTTTACAGTTGTTTTTATTGTATCATAAAAATTTGGCATCCACGTCCTTACTGTGAAACAACTTTAACGATTTTTATGTCGGTTTATAAGGTTTTTTAGATTTCAGATTGCATCAGCAACCATTGTCAAATGTCACCCGAGGGGTATCAAAAGTCATATTGTCCTAACGTTACAAAATTGTTCGAAACTACCAAAAATAAATTTACGTCCTTATTACGACTGACATATAAGTCGTATATGTGGGATACCAAAATAACCAATATATGGAATGCCACTTACGGTGCTTCCAAACCGTTACGATTTAGGGACCTTCAAAAAAAGAGCTTCTATAAAAAAACCCAACAAAATACGCAAGCTTAAGGTGAAGTTCATAGATAATATTACCGTCGCTCTTTTCATTAAAATTGTAACAGTTGTGTTCTCTAGCGTGAAGAGATCTAGATTCATAAATCCAGAAATGATTTAACCCTAGCTCAGTGTAGTATTTTTCATTTCTGATATTCAGAGCTCTTCGTGGATTCGTGTTTACAATAGTCGACTTTAAAGAATATTCCTTTGTAATAAATGTGCCAAAAAAACCAACCAAATGTAAGATCGCTTTTGTGTTTATCAAAATCTAGGAGTAAAAGATTGCTCCCAATATGTCTAAGTGTAAATTTTTTTTTAAATCACATAGGCTTATCAAAAATATTTTGCACTCAAACCTCAATTCTTTCAAGTCAAATATTTAAACCAAAACGAGGGTCACAAAATTTAACAATCTCTTGACATAGATTGCCTCACCTGATTCTATTATTATTTAATAATAAAATCGAATAGACAACAAAAATGTAGCATCACATTATATTGTTATATAACAACCGGACTCAAAATAATGAAACTTTCCTCGGGTTTCACATCTCACTGATCATATCTGGTTCTGTTTGACGCCGTGCCGTACCAAATACAAACGTTAAGACAATAAGATATTCTCAAACAGGTGGATACTTTTTTATTACGCAACAAGTTATTGCTCTTATAATAAAGCACTTACGATTCCTTCTTTTCCGTTCTATATTTCCGTAAAAGTAAATTCTATCGATTTCATCTTATAGATGTAACCTATCGCGGCTTATGTAATCTAATATATTCAATTAAATGTATAAATATGTAATAAATTTGAGTGCATTATATGCACATTCAAAACATTTAAAAACTAATTATAGTGTTAAACTATTAAGTCTATCTTACGAATTTAGGTGATTCTGAGTAAATGAGTGCGTTTGCCTTGGCATTTTATCATGAACAAGTTATATTCATGAAATATTTATTTTTTATGACTTATCCACTGCCGAACGTTAGAGCATTCCTGAGCGGTAAAACGATTTCAAGTGATCGTATTGGAAACGAATAATAATGATATGTTGGGACAACTCACACATGGCCATCTGATCCCAAACTAGGCAGAGCCTGTTCTTATGGTAACCAGACAACTAAATACATACATATTATAGATAAACTACACCCAGACACAGAACAAATGTCATCACACAAACATTTGTCCTGGGTGGGGATCGAACCCACGACCTTCTGGTTTAGCAGTCAGTGTCACTAACCGCTGGACCAACAGGCCAGTCAATCATTGCTAAAAAATAAAAATTTTAATCCATATACAATTTATCTCATTTTAATGATAAAACTTTAATGATATAATGACTTAAAACAGACAAATTCAATGCAAATATTACACAAGCAATTATCTCGTCTATGATCGTTGATACTAGTACATTAACACGGGGCTCGATGTTTTTCAGTACTTCGAAGCTGTTAGTCACGCGAACTGCCTCAAGCATTCGGGTACCACTTCATTGCTCCCCGGGATATCTTCTAAGTGATCCGGAGAAAATACGACCAGCCTAACTTGGAGCTATATTGTTGGTGCTTTAATTCATACTTATATAAATGCGAAAGACATTGTCGAAGTGTTTTTACACTTAAATCACTTTAACTTTGAAAGAGATATATAGCCTGATGATGAATGGAAGCATGAACAGATGGATGGATGGATGGATGGATATTGATGGTGGAAAGAGGAATGCACGAGTTGCAAGTAACAGCTAGTATGATATTTAAACTATATTTCAAAGAAAGATTTTTTTTACTTTCCAATAATATGTCTTCACCCAAATTATTTCTTAGGCATAGAAAGATCAAGCTTCGCTGAATTTTGGAATAAAGGACGGGACTGCTAGTGACATCAAGATATTATTATTCCTCCTAGATGCAAATATTTTTCTCCCCAACCCATCATAAATGCAAGTCAAAACCTAACAACCAAATGACATAATGCTCAAACCCGTTGAGCTCACACGTCGGTACCCATTCACGTTCAAACGCATACTTTTCTAGAAATCGTAAACCAGGAAACCTTCGACACCACTTCATCCTCATCAAACACATACCATTCCATATACATCACACACTGACCATAAATCTACAACCGGCAATTTTGAAATCTCCAAGTTTCACTCGAAACACAATTATGACTGCCCCTAACACTTTGAGTTTCTCTGATCTATGGCTGGGTGAGTATAGCCCTCGGTTATGTTACGCAACATTTAGATGCTATAGGCTCGTTTGGTTAGGATTAAGATACGCGTCCGACGACGTAGGGCGGCAGTGTGGAGGAGGCGCTACGCGCACCTCTTGCCTAAAGGACTCGGAGTAAGGTTGGGCACTTGCCCCTGTAGAAAAGTGCTATAAGTTGCCCGGTTAGCCCTTTTGAGGGAACCGGTCGGTCGCAGGGGGTTTCCTGTGATAATCAGATCCGTGACACTCCCCACAGGTGGTTGAAGGCAACTCGCAGTATTTTTAGTACGGTGTACCGGCGCCGGCGCAATTGTAATTATTATTAATAGTGATTAGTTTAAAAATTAAACTATTTAGTCATATAGAATTTTCATAATAATTTAATTCAAATACAGTTTGTATTTGAATTAAATTATTATGAAAATACTTCGATTTGTTTTCAATATGATTTCATATTTTATTATTATATTTTCTTGCATCGATCAACAATTGCAAAAATATACTATCTCCTTTTAAAGAAACACTTAGAAATATTTCTTGACGATGTAAGTTAAAAAGAGCAGATGTTACAATAAGTGCACGCTTTAAGTTCAACCACCCTAATAACCGCCGTAAACCCGCATACAACTGCATTTATACCAAAAACCATTATAATACTGTTGCCTGTGTGTCACAAATACCAAAAAAGTTGTAAAATTTTAAATTAAGTTCATGTAAAAAAACACTAAAATTGTGACACAAGAATTTTATATACCTACTAGTGGCACCGACAGAAGTTGTCCTGTACAAAATAATTTTTTTTGTGAATCTAAACCATCCTCGAATCCCCTTGAACTCACACAAAAAATTTCATCAAAATCGGTCCAGCCGTCTAGGAGGAGTTCAGTGACATACACACGCACACAAGAAATATATATATATAAAGATTAGTAGTATATCGATTAGTAGTAATAAAAGTATGCCGAAATTATTTTAATTTTTTAAGGTTCTAACCAAATTGTAATATTACAAAAAATATACAAATATACGAAGAATTTTAGTTAACGTTATAGAATAAGTCGCTCGTCTAATAGAGTAGACGAGCCTTGCTCTACAGGAAGCTCGCTGTAATAAAAAGGGGAGCCCATTAACTTGTCGCTGGCTTATTAGCTGTAACATTGGCGATGTTCCCGACGTTGAGTGACAAAATCCCGGCGCTCGTGACATATTTGAATAGTTCTCATGGGAGACACATTGAAATATATTGTAAGTACATACACTTTTAAAACGATTTTACCGCGTTAACATTGTCCCGTGGTAAGCTCATAGGGGCTTACATTACAAATATTCGATTACTAGATATATTACGGAAATAAATTTAAGAAATACTTCTTTGCGCGCATGAGGGTAAAATTTTTACGGATGAAACGTCACGAAAATGTGAACTGTTTTTGTCCAAGAAGAGGGAGAGAGTGATTGAGAGAGAGTGAGATAGAGCGAACGTCGCATTGCAAGTGTCGGAAATTTAAAGCTTCAGATTAGTATAAATAATATAAACTAGATTTATATATCCATTTCCCGTTGCAGCATCGTAATTCGTCAAATAAATTATCTGCACTTGGATTCGAACGCGCAACCGCTGCGTGTGGAATTCAGTCATCTGACTTCGACAGTCGACCGTCAAATATTACCCGTATTTCATTCTAATATTATAAACGCGAAAACAACATTTTCAGTGTTACCCTTTCACGCTTAAACCACTGATCATATTTTGATATGAGTTGGCACGGAGACAGATCATATCTTGAGAGAAAACTGAAAATAATATTATCAATCCGGATACGAGCGAAACCGCGGACAAGACTAGTTACAACTTACGCTAACAGAATAATACTAAAATAAACAAAATGACTTATTTTATAACGCTCAAGGACTTTCGTGTACACATACAACAAAAATAAACAACCAGTCAATACATATTGACTTTGACTTTTCCAACTACCACAAGAACCAGTTTTACATAGACATAACATGAATATGCAAAAAACAATATTTCAAATACAAACGCACTGAGGAAGACATATATTTTGTAATTTGAAATATTATGATACCTTCTAATATAAAAGAAAAACCTTCCGATAATATGTTAAATAATTTGTTGCCCACAGCTTTGGGCCTTTGGGCACCAATTTTTGGGTAGGTGTTTGAGGCAAGCTGAAAATCTATATAACTATCTACTGTAGATTTATCATACTACCACCACCACACCAGCTGCAAGCCAGTGATGATGATGATTACTATTGTTAAGATCAATCAGCACATAGCATGCTGCATGGTCATAACAAACCGTATGTTCATTAAACCACTTCACCATGCGTGGTGCCTGTGTAAGTCACAACTGCATTTGTACTGAGGTTTGACCTTATTTCGCTGGTTCTCGACGAGCTAATATTTTTACTTATGATATTGAATAAATACTTATAAAATAATTAGCTTAAGTAGCCTAGATAACGTCACTAAAGATATGGGTTTTTATATTAGTCTACTGGTGGGGGGGATGCCCTGTGCCGCGCTCTTGCCCTTGCTTGTTTGTCCCGTGAAACAGCTTTGCTGTGTTTCGAAGAGAAGGGCAAGACAGGCAGTGTAATTACTGGCACCGAGACTCAACATCATCATCATTTGTTTTTATGTCTCTGGATAGGCAACACATAAATTAGTGGCTTGGGCTACTTCCAGGTAAACTAGCTCATGTTCATGGGCAAAGCTGACCCCTTACCATGAGGTGGCACTATGGTAAGAATACATCCACTGTACATGGCTATCGGCTGATTACGTTTTTAGATGATATTTAAATTACGATATACGTTATTAGACACTATTTTAATTTAGCCGGCGCCTGTATTCTAGAAGGTCGGCATTCTAGCGGTCGATCGCCCAGCTTATGAAGCGATTTCACTGTATCGATTACAGGATATTGTTACAAAGTGGTCTTACAGTCCACAAATAGAATCTAGAGAAAATAACAGTTACAACTGTCTGGAATAAGGTTATGTAACGACTGATCGTCTCCTCATTTTGTCTTTCATATTCATTCACGTCAAGGCCTGAACCATGGTGGGGACCCCATCAACCTATAGTCAGATCTAGGAGGTTCGCCAGGATAGTAAAGATCCAATGGCGAGTTTAGTAACACCATATTTTTATAGAAGAGGGGAAAACGGACAGTCGGTTCACCTGATGGTAAGTGAAAGCGACAGCCACTGACACCTGTTACACCAGAGGGTTAGCAGGTGCGTTGCCGGCCTTTCAAATATGAGTATGCTCTTTTCTTGAAGGTCCCTAAGTCGTATCGGTTCGGAAACACCGCAAGTGGCAGCTGATTCCATATATTCGTCGTGCAAGGTAGGAAACCATGAAACTAGATCCAGGACTAGTTGTAGTAGTAATAGTATTAGCCTAGCTAGTTATCTAGGATAAAATACGTGAACACTGCACAATATCTAGACAAGCTCAGATATAGCGCGTGGTCTAACGTGACACCATCCGTCTAAACTCTAATGCATCATACAATGCATCGCACTGGTACTTACACTAACTGCCCAGTAAATGTGTGGGGACAGAAATAGGCAGGTTGATGGTATATTTCAGACAGGTGCAACATACAGCCCACCCTCACACCGGTACAATTAAATTGCCTCTCCAAAAAAATTGGTTGTCTCTAAATGTGGTTTACGGATGATAGTGATGTCATAACAAAACTCATGAGCGTAACGAGACAATAAGGGACAATGAACGTTTCGGGACATTTTCGTACATGCAGCAGGGGTTAATCTATTTATTTGACGTTTTCACGTCAAAAGAAACGATGTACAATTGTTTAAAACACCTCATTTTTGAAAGTATGACCAATTTTAACACCAATCCGAGCTTCGGGCACAAAAAGCGACCTAATCTTGTTATCAAGCGACTGCAACACGTAACGGTAGACTCGATTACATTTCTCTCCTACCGGCCGCTGTTGTTGACGCTTTTCAGCGAACTGCCAAATAGAAATTTGTCATGGAACAGCGACAAAAAATGTTATACAGTCTATTATATATTTAAAACACTTTATAGTCTAATCGACATTTACACTCAAAATACGGAGGAAGAAAATAGATAAATGTACAAAAACTAAGCACGTAGTATTTCGTTTGAATAACTAAAAGGTTATACTTAAAAAAACCGGCGCAATTATAAAATGACTGATAATCTCCAAACGGCTGAAGCTATTCCTTGGGGATTAAACCGATAAGTTACGGTCTCTTGGCATCTATTTCAGGAGGGCTACATTCGACAGACAGAAAAAGGCTACGGTGATTATAGGTATAAATTTTAATGATTTCTTACTCTTAAAATTTTTCAAAATAAACCCATTAACGCCCAAAATTAACCCAATTACATTTTTAATGGTTTTGCTTTAATTTTATATTAAGAAACACAATTATAAAGGTCAGGTAAAGAAAATAAAAAAAAAGTTTTTTTTGAAAAATTACAGGGGTACAAGCGAGTACAATGGGCATATCAAGTGTTAAAAATACCGAAACATGGTTTCTCCAGACAAAGTGTTTTTGAGCACTTTGAACTACTCCAACGTACTCTGATCTGGCAATTTACACATCTTAATTGATTTGTGATCAATTCAGGTGTATGGCCATTATTTTGACGATCTACATGCACTACCACATTTGATGAAGGACGGTTTCTTGAAGGTTTTGATCGACGCAAATAAGCCCGTGCGATACTTCGTCTAGGTAGGCCCAGTTTCGGTGTCCGAAGCGCACTGGTTTCCCCCATTCCCCATAATAAACTGCTTGGCTGTATGATGCTCCTAACATTTTATCATAGATCCGTCGATAGACAAATTCTCGTAAAATACTCCCCACTGGCTCTTCTGAGCTCTTCTGTTAAATATCGCACAAGGGCTTTACCTTAGACATCGGGTCGTTAGATGAAGCCATCATGTATGATCAACAAAATGTTGATTTTGTTTTATCTCCAAGTAGCGATTTGTAGACATACAGTTTGCAACGAGTGGCTCACATAGATCTTCATCCAAAGACTAATAAGCACGTTCCGTAGGTAATTGGTTCAGGCTATCGCCTCACAAAAGTATGTCCAAAAAGTTTTTCTGTCTATTTAGAATTGAAAGTTATGCCTATTACTTTGACCTGCACACAAAAGACTCTGTTCGTCTATGAAATCACACATTTGATCGTCAAAATACTTCTCAAAGAGCATCACTGGAATACAGTCGTTTATATCATTACATACATGGTTCAATCGTTCTTCAATGGCGTTATTTACTTCTTATGCAGTTGAGTAAAGAAAGAATATAGGTATAAGAGTAAAGAAGAATAAAGTAAGTAGTTGGTAAGGTTTTCCGCCAAATAGATAACCCATCTATGAGTGTATCAGTAGACCCAGCCATACGAGAACATTTTGAAGTTGAGGCATACGTCGAAAGCAGCTCATCATCACTGCTGTTATCGTCCGAGGATACTCTTCTACGTCAAAATAAGAAGTACTTCAACATAGAAGACGATCCCTGGGACATCTCTTGGCAATGCTTGTGTCACAAGATCATCTTCTGGGCTCTCCTCTTCGTCAGTTATAGCACCAGATTTAGATGGAACTGTGAGAAAGTCGTACTCATAATCATCTCCTTCAGCAATGATAGAATTGACTGCCTTTCCTAACTACAAATAGTGGTATTGTAATGAAAAGATTCGCTTTTAAACCAGTTTCTATTAATAATTATCTCTAAAAAATCAAAATAAAATATAAGTACATCTGCCCATTGTACCTGCTCAAGTACAGTAGGAGAAACACGAATTTTTTGACGAACCAAATTACTTGATTTCAGTTTTTGATAATTTATTGGAATAATAGAATGTGAACATGTTTCTTAGAAACAATTTTCAATAAATTATAGTTTATAACAATTAAATATTAATCAATTATTTTACCGTGCGCGCTCACAGTTGAACACTAAACAAATCACCTTCAACTCTTACAAATTAAGAAAAACAACTGGATCATTTTTCGTCTAGATTAATATATTACACTTATATTTATACAGTAAAAATATTTTTTACATTTTTATTGGCAATCACAAAAATTATCGCGGTTTTTCTTGGTGTACCCGCTTGAGTACGGCGGACGGTAATGGGTTAAATTCGTTTTAATGTATCCCTCTGGCTCTCTGATCAGCAACCGAATGACCGTTTCATACGATGAAAGGGTCATTCGGTTGCCGCTGTCGATCCTGGATACACAGAAGTAGCAGCGGTGGAACCAGTAATGGGCCTAGCTCGGTTTATTGCTATAAGTAAATTGACTAGAGAATACGAAGAAAATTAATCATTTGATCGTTTTCCGTGATTATGATGATGATTGATAAATACCTCCACATACAGATATAAACTGACAAATATCAGGACTATGTTGTATAAGAACACAGCCATATAATATGTAATAAGCATTTATTTCCGTCTAAAAATATGTAACCTTACATAAGTAACCTGTTATGAATAAATAAAAATAATTATATCATATCAATTTAATTTTATATTTAACGATTCTGTTTTAAGATTTATATCAACTTTAAATTAATAAAACTAAAAAAACACATCATCATCATCAGTCCCTATCAGTCCACTCTTAGAAACAGCTTTTTTTAAATGAACGCCAAAGTTAATGCAGTGATGGTTCCCAAGTGCAATTCCCACATAGGGCCAGGAACTCACCCTGGCTACATGCGTAAAAATCATTTCTCTACGTCAAGAAAAAACAACAAATGCCCGTTCAACAATCCGACACTTAAGATGCATGAGATATGTATTGAAAAAAGAATGCAGAGACTTCATTCGTAACTCCAACAATAGACTAAGAAGCATTTGTGTTAACAATACGACAGAACTGTAAATAAACTATTTATTAAAACAATACTTATTTTCGTTCTTTCAAAATTTATATCCAATTATTAAATCTTTATTTAAATATCAAATTATAGCTCTAAATTCTATTTTGAAAAAGGCGCTAAGACGCTCTTCTCTATTATTCAAAACGGTCACATTTAATTCTTGACAATGTTGCCATCATTTGGCACCACTCGGAATGGAACGCGCTACACCATAACCACATAGCCACTAGACCAAAGAGGTCGCCAATTCAAATGTGATTAATTACATTGTACAAAAAACTGTTAAACGGTACCTCGACCGAATGGTACAAATCGAAAACGGTGGTAACTAGAGCGTATTAACGAGAACGTCAACAGCGGCGCACCGCACAAGGATGCAATTGTACTTCGGAGCTACTAATTATTGGAAATACGAAAAGAAAGCATAGAAAATTAAGCATTTACTTCTATTTTATCAGACAAAAAAAAAGAAACAATTGGCAATAAAAATTGCAGAGCATAACGATAAAAAAAATGTTTAGTTAGGCATAAGTATTATGACACGGAATCTTGAGTTGAGAGGGATGGGCCGCCTTGACCGAAACAGGCCTATCTCAGCCAGTGGTGTTGAATAAATATTAAATATCCATGGAAACGAATGCACTATCCCGATATGATGATCACTTAAGTTAGAATGAAAAAAGGAAAAATACTAGGATCATATAGGAAACCCCGTATTGTCCAATGTTTAGACTCCTCGCTAGCTTTTTACACACAAGTAGCTGTCAAGGTATATGGGCTATCGCCGTGGGATCTGGTGGCTGATGCCCTGGCGCGTACCTGGCGGAGGAGGAGGGGAGACGCGGAGGAGGAGGTCTCGGATGATGACGAGGCCGAAGGAGAGGAGAAGAGCTGGCGGAGGCGACTGAGACGCCGAATGCTCCGCGAGTGGAAGAAACGGCTAGAGGAGCCGAGTGCAGGTCATCGCACGGTATCGGCCGTCGGTCCAATACTAGAGCAGTGGGTTAACCGGCGGCACGGGATAATAACCTTCCACCTTGCGCAGATCCTGACCGGGCACGGCTGCTTCGGAAGGTATCTGTGGAAGGTGGCAGGGGCGGAGGACTCGCTAGGGTGTCATCACTGCGACAGCAGGGAAGACACTGCAGACCACACCCTGGCGGAGTGTCCTGCTTGGACGGATAAAAGGGCGCCCCTCATCGCTGAGGTTGGCGCGGACCTGTCGCTCCCTGCGGTCATCCGAGCGATGACTGCCAGTGAGAGCATGTAGCAGGTGGTCCTCTCCTTGTTAATGCGAAGGTGGGGGGAGGACCTGGCGCGGCAACCGTACGGCAAACGCCTAACGGTTGCTCTGTGTCCGGTCCTTGAGCGGTGGATGCGCCGTAAGCGCAAACCCCTCACCTTCCGTCTAACACAGGTGCTCACTGGGCATGGTTGCTTTGGTGAGTACCTGTGCCGGACGGCCCGCAGGGAGCCGTTGACAGTGTGTCACGATTGCGGCGCGGCGGTGGACTCGGCCCAGCACACCATCGAGGTGTGCCCGAGATGGGCGGCGCTGCGTCATGATCTGACATCGGTCATCGGAGGGGACTTGTCTCTGCCGGGTGTCATCACCGCGATGCTCGGTGACGACGAGTCCTGGACGGCTATGGCTTCCTTCTGCGAGGCAGTAATGTCCCAGAAGGAGGCCGACGAGCGGGTTAGAGAGGAGGTTGCCGACGAGGCCTCCCCCCGTGGGCGACGAATGGGGGTGCGTAGGAGGCGCTACTTAATGCGCCTCCAGTAACACCCCTGTGCTCGTGTCGGGTTCAGGATGGGAACCTGGGCTCAGTATGACACGACGTCGCGGGGACTGCCTAAGCAGCCAGGCAGTCCCCCTTTAAAAGGAGTAGTCTGGCCTTCGCCGGGGCCAGCCTGTCGCTGAGGTGATCCTGTTGAATGCCTATCCGGGACCCTCAAAATGCGGCTGAAGGCGCTCGCAGTGGTTTTAGTTTACGGGTAGGGCACTCCCAGGTGCGAGTCCCACATAGGGTCAGGATCTACCCGAGATCCTGGCTACATGCGTAAAAAGCATTTCCCTGCGATAACAAAAAAAAAAAAAAAAAGGTGGTCCTCCTTCTGCGAGGATGTGATGTCGCAGAAGGAGGAGGCAGAGCGGGAGAGGGAGCGCACTGCTGTCCCTACCCGCAGGAGGGCGCGGCGGCGACAGGTGGTCGCACCGCCGTGAGGGACCTGTGCGCGGCCGATCGGGGGATTTGCCGCGCGCGTGTAAGGCCCGAGCTATAAGGCACCCTTATGTGTTCGGGGTGCCTTAAGCGGAGAAGGAGGAGGGGACGCCATCTCCCACCTCCAGAGAGGAGTGCCAGATGGCACACCGTTGTGGCCCGGTGAGGACGTCCACAGCTCCCTCGCCGGGTCACCCAGACGAAAAGGAGAACACCGCTGGGGTTTAGTGGGTAGAGTCTGCGCTCACTTTACCATCTTTTCGGGCGCAGAGAGTCCCATATAACCCCCGGGCTCCCCCGGGCCCGGTGGTATGCTTAAGAGCATTCCCCAGCGGGAACAAAAAAAAAAAAAAAAAGGTACATGGGCTATTGTACACGCTCGCGATTACTTTATTATCATCATCATCAACATCCTTCCTCCGTCCACTGCTGAACATAAGCATCCTTCAATGAACGCCAAGACGACCGATCCCTCGCCACTCGCATCCAACACGGACCAGCCACTGCACGGAGATCGTCTTCCCACCTGGTTAATGGTCAACCAAAACTTATAATAATAAAAAGAAATTAGTGTCTATTACTAGGCAAGAAATAATGACAATAATAAATCTGACCTACAGAGTCGATATCGCGTCCGGTTTCAGTCGAGCCTTTTATTTACACATTCTTATTTAATTACTGAACACTTGCACAATTCATTGAGAACATTTCCCGTTGTCAAGGCTTTACTGAGTTACGTCATATTCAACTCATTTAGCCTTTATGCATACGCGACCGAAAGTTCCATAGCTGGGCTAGGCAATCTTAAAATCAGACAACGAGGGATAGGTACGCCTATGCAATTCTCTTTCAAAGAATCTCATCGGGCATTCCTCGCAATGTTTTTTTTCAGCGGCGAAAAGGCGGTGTGAATAGGGACAGGTACATGGGATTACTTTCAGGAAGCCACAAAAAGAGTCCACAAGTCAGTGGTTACAATTTACACACCCTTACAATTTTTTTTATTTAAAAATATTAAGCTTTATAACCTTTCATCTTTATTGGGCTGTCGAATGCATTGAATTTTTCAAATAAGACCGTTTGTATGTGTGGATGTTTGTAACTCTTTCACACAAAAACCACTGAAAGGGTTTTAATGAAACTTTACAATAACATAGCTTATAAATCAGAATATATCAGCGATAATTTATAAAGATATTGTGTAAATTGTCGAAAATCGAATCATGCGCAGACGAGGTCGCGGGCACCAGCTAGTTTGCAATAAAAAGATAAACATTATAATTAATAAGATAAATCACTACTATCCTGTCTAATCAACACCAGGATTTCGACTTCCACCAGCCAATGATGACATCATTTATATACAGGTTTCGGAACATAATGATAAAAATACGTTATAAATGTCCAAGCGCTCTGTAACGTGAAATATCAATAGAACTGCAATAAACGTAAAGGAACTGCAGCGGTAGATAAGAATGAGTTTAGACTTTAGATAGCCATAATAGGATAATATTTATTACAATTCATGAAAATTCTTAACTTCCAACTAGTGTTAATTTCTCTTTGATTAAATAGGCAGCCAGTATCCTTTAGAGAGTAGTTTAATATGAGCCATAAAATTACGAAACTGGTCAGTGATTTGTCACTGACATGTTAGCAATTCAACCAACCAGTGATATGTGTGTACGTCCTATCGTCCAATCATCCTATCATCTATCAGTCGGCCAATCAGAGCGCAGTACTGGCGCAGCGTCGCAGCACAAATTTGTCGGACTTTGTTTTCATACCTATCCTATCAAAGTAATCATGATCAGTCCGTATGCAATTATAAACATCGTGGGCGCCTCCTCGGACAAGTTAGTAAGACTTACGCCCGAATACTCAAACGAATCTCAAATTTAAGACGTACTTAAACTCGTGCTGTCCCTCTTTTTTTCTTTGAATCTGACACGTCGTAGCATGAGTTTAAGTACGTCTTACATTTGAGATTCGTTTGAGTATTCGGGCGATATAGGCTCAACGTGTTTAAATAACTCGTTCGATATTCAAATTCCACTTTAATTGTGATTTGTATCGATTGCAGCAAAATTAATATTCATATTATTCAAATGTTCACAGTATTCAGTAAATCCGGCGATCACCATTTAAATGTTTTGTATCTGATCGTTTAGTTTTATACCTCAAGTCTCAGCTGTGTGATAATTTTTATTACTTACTTTTTAATGAACTGAAATGCATTAATAAAACTTTATTACACCATTTCATATGTTGAAATCGTATATCTAAGAATGCAAATCGGAGTGTTAGATATCACTTTTATAGACTATTATTATTTCAAAGTTAGATCGTTTTCTACTGACATTCGTCGAAATAGATAAAATAGCTTTAAGAGGTGATTGTATTTATTTAATAATTTGTATATGCGCTAATATTACGATTTAAATATCAAAATTCAAATGACAATAATTCAAGGCTTAAACGATGTGGTGAACATGTACAAATTTAAAAAGTATTTTCTAAGTTCTAATGTAGGTTTAAAACTTAAAAGCCTGCTCAGTAGCCTAAGGTGAACCCAGCACTTGGGCGATGCCAATTGAACCGAGGGAGCTGCTCTTTGTAGGTAAATCTATTATAAAAAGAGGGGACAAAAGAACAGGGAGGACAAATCCCGACGTTGGGAAATGGGAGAGGTTGTTCTGCGGGACAACCCCTCTGTGGAGGTGGTGTCGGTCCCTTGGGGGACTGACTAGCCGTCGAGGTGCCCTGTTGCTCAACAGATACGGAGCACCTCAATAAAGGGCTAACACCACGTTTTCACTGAGCGGCATATGCTATAAAAACAATTATGATCAATCCGGTAACCGCTGTAATTACAATTTTACGCGAGCAGCAGGCAACAGATAGGACGAAGATAATAATAATTAATAACAATAAAACTTACCTAGTGTGTTGTATCATCTTACATTTACGAAGAATACGGTGTATGACGTTATTATGACGGCGATCCAAACAGTAAACAGGATATCAAAAATACATAAGTACAGAGCACTTTATCACTTGGTCGTTGTTCGTCTAAAACATGTTCTTTTGATATTAAAAACATGCGGGGGATAACTTGTTAAATAACTACGAATCTATAAAACATTCCAGGACCATAAAATATAATAAACGGGCATAATAAAAATATTAATATACGGGCGTCTTGTTGCTTTCAAAATACAGAGAAGGGTATTATAGCACAGTAAATTAAATTTGACAGACACTTTAGGCAAGCAGTTATCTACTTTAATAATAAAAATCGTTAAAATGTTAAACACACAACCCTTCTACATAAAATGATTAAAACATAAATAAAAAAAGCAATAAATTCAATAAAATTGCAGTTTGTAATTTATAGCATCATACAATAGAAGGGTTGTATAAGTCATAACAAATAAAATAGCAATAAACATAAAAAAAGAATTTAATAAAAAACCAAACCACTTCGAAATACAAAAAGCGGGCAAAAACCGAATTGGGCAATTTTGCCAACAAAAACATGGCCGCACGTTTTGGTTAGATAAGAAATATTTTTGCCAAGTAAAAAGCCGAGCAGTCACGTTCGGAAACCAAGCCGAGCGCAACAAGTGGCGAGAAAACACGAGGTGTTTCCACAATCCGTTCCACGGACGATGTGGAACAAAGCGATAATGCTAAATTAAAACTGACATAACAGCTATAATGTCATTAACACTGCAAATTTGACAAGAACAAAGATTTAGGTAAAATTAAAGGCACAAGAAATAAAGTCTAATAGATAGATAGACAGACTTGTAGTCATAGGTACCTTATCTACATACTATGTATCCATAGTATGTAGATAAGGTACCTAATGACTACAAGTCTGTCTGGATTAAATACTGGTATTGTTAAAGTAGTAAAAAGAAGGCACAAGAGACCTATCAGTACTCAATAGTAATAACTAATAAGGCATGTTAATTCTGAAAAATCTACGATAGAGTCAGTTTGTTATCTATGTGTTAATGCATATGTATGCAAATCACAAGATTAATTTCAATTTACTTCGATATTAAAGTTTAGAAATCTTAGAATTATAAGTACCTACACAATTACTTTATCTACAAATTATACACAAAAGCTGAAATGTATATTCTATACATACCTACATACATAGAATTCTAATATTGAATAAGTTTTTGTAGTGAGATGCGAACAAGAATCGTATTTCAAGTGTCATTGTTTATCACTGACTTAGCAAATCCTATGGAAACCACTTACAAGAAATGGCACTTTATTAGGAAATATCATTCTAGACAAAAAATATCTATGGTCTGTTTACAACTTACAAACTGTAGGACTATCGACCAAGTCTTGTTCACCAAGAGGTTAAGACATATTGTAATAATAAATTTAGCGGTCAAGGTGAATGCCTTATATCAAGTAAAGTTGAATTCGCGTTGATTTAAGGCAAGCGAATCAGGTTTAGAACCAATTGTAAGATTTAGATGAACGTGGGGATTTCTTTGCGAAAGACGCCCGCATAATATGTTACTCGGGATAACAACAACCTCAGAGCAAACTGGTTTGGTGCACTATTATTATTAAGGCTCGTGCCGATATACGGAGCAAAACGTGCACCTTCATTATACAGTTAAAAAAGCCTCGAGCGAAAGAAAGGAAGCATGCAGAGTTAATTCGAACATTTTAATACCAAAAGGACACAATGATGCTTTAACACACACAGTCACTTTTCATTGACATTCAGTTTTATATCCATGCACATAGCACACATCACATTAAGGCACTGTTTGTTAAAACTAAATTGTAAAAGTATGTAAAAAATTAAAATAAATCCACGAATTGAGCGCAACGAACTGTCTGCATCAGTCGGCCATGCGCGAAGCCGGCGACTTGCAAACTGTTCCGTTTTATTTCGAACAAAATATCAACGGCCATGCGGATGCCCTACCTTTCCATCTCCCTCACTTGAGTTAATTATGTAGTGCGGGAGCGAGACGCCAACTGTTTACGCGTTGTGGTTGCCTTATCGCAGGATGAAATACACGGCGATGTAAATAGTTTCTGAACGTTAGTCAGAAAGGAACGGAACGATAATATTCTTTTTTTAATTTTGGCAGGACTTTTTTCGTTAGTGTCTGAATACGTTTAGTTTTCTATTTTTATTATCCAGTTAAAAGAAGCAGATGACCTATCGTCGAATGTTATGAAATTAGCCTGAAGCCACCGGGATTTCGTAGAAGTGCATTTGAAATAACAGTAGCCGGAGCCAGCTAATAAATATAGGTTCTGTGGCTGAAGGTTAGTTATGAACATTTCGTGAAGACAAAACCATCCGCCCTGTAGGATGCACATAAATAAAAAAGAAATAAAATAAAATATTACATTCATTTTCCTTTAAGCACCTATAACATAAATTTTATACATGTAGGTATAATGATAGATTTAGTTTTTTAATTATAAAAAATTATGAAGAATTAGAAAAAAAATCGACATAATTCTCAGACCTTTAAGTTTCATTTGTATTTATTTAAATTGAACAATGAAAAAATGTGATTAGTAAAATACATAGAAAAGTTATCTATCGTGACTCAAAAAAAGTCATAGGTAACTATAGAAAAGGCAAGTGAATCTAAAAACACACTCGGCCAATTTAAACGAAATGCTAACAAATGTATTAACCAATGTGAGTAATTATTGTCTATATCAAATAACAGCGAAGATTGTATAAGCTCAATATCAAAATTTTCAGAAAACTAAACCTAGAATACGTAGACACTTTAAAATATATAAAATACTGGAGTGCTGTTCCCAAAGGCACCAGTTGCCATAAAATTAAAAAAAAATGTTTCCTCCAAGCCTTCTTTAATTATTACGCTGCAATGGAATAGTAAAAAAATCTATTTAATGCTGCATTATTGTATTATAGAGTATGGACTATGGACCATAGATTTAAATCTACTATCCGACGAATAAGTAAACAGAGTTGACAGGCCTAATTTAATATCACTTACACGTGTATTACAATAATTAGCAATTAGTGACCAATGCGCATACGAGCGCGAAGACATTTAAGATCAGTAGAGATAGATAGTCAAACCGGTAGACGAACCGACTGGACATAAACATCCCACCCGGAAACTGTATGTGCCTAAATAGCTCATCAAATCAGTGCCTACTTCGAGGTAGAAATTTTTGTCCTAACCAAAAAACTTACGAGGAAAAATAACCGGTAAAATACTGTAGATTGATGCGACAGGAAGTGCATCCTTCCTGTTTCTTTTCTTGTAAGTGACGTGAAAAAAACAAGTGGTCCAACTTTCGGCTAGCCCTTTCGTCTAATTCAAAAAAACAATATCTGCTAATTAGAATCATGACTCCTACACCTATTTAAAACGAGATATTGACCGTGTTTTTCCTCTTTGGCAGAGCTTGATATAAATATCCCGTTTTAAATACATAGTTATAGAATTAAAAATAGCCATGGTAATTAGAATTCTATAGAGGTTGTTATTTCAATACTACATATATAATACGAAATAAATATTAATTACTCGGGAATTCTTGATGATCTTAACAAGATGTTTGTTCTGACCATTATCAGTATAGAAAATTGTAATAACTCAAAAATCTTATTCGCCGAGTGACCTCGATAGCCTATCTAAAGAGATCTCGGATCGATCATATCGTATCAGAAACCCAGTTCACAATCGCTGATCGTAATGGGGATTCTAATGTAACTCTCAACTGGGCCAATTTCGTGCAATCATCATCGAGACGTCAAATTAAATCACTTTTTCTCTTTGCATTCGTATCACTTACATTGTGTGGCGCCAGCCTTTCAAAAATCAATAGGCAACATAAAAAATGAGGCTCTTGGTTTGGTTTATGTTCAGCACACTAAGAACGGCTGATTGTAAGGCTGATGATCATTATGACTTGAGTAACATCATCATCATTATTAGCGTTTCCTTCCAATACTGGACATATGCCCCTTGCAATGAATGTCAAGACCGGCGACACTTCGCCACACGCTTCCAATCAGGAGCAGGCCCTGCACGGAGACCGTTGTTCTACCTACATAGTTGGAGGTTCCTTCCGTCTTCCAGAACGTGGCTTCCATTTACGATTTGTGTATTTTACAGTATAAAATCTTTATATGAACTGGGCCGGCACGGCCGGCACCTCTCGCTCTCATAACACCGTCGTCAAGTGACAGCTATGCTGTCGCGTTTCGTGCGGTTTATAATTTTTCAGTGGCCCATTGGGGGGATAGAGAAAAGGAGAGCAACGCATCTGCATAACTTTTGGTTGTGCGTCGGTAGTCACCAATCAATTAGTTGCGTCTTTGTGACATACAAATTCATTTTAAATTTCAATTTATTTTATTAATTCAATTCAATTAATTCGCTAAAAATAAACCTTTACTTAAAAACTCCAACATTAATAAAAATCTAGATTTAGCCTTAAATTTGAACCTCATAAATTCCACTCACTTATACGCTCTAACTACAAACAAAAAGGACTGCCTAATTTGAGGTTAGTTTTTTAGTTTTTGCGATTTAAAAGCACTCAAGTACTTAATTGTGCGATACAATCGTTGAGTAATCTAATAAATGCGACAGAGATTTGGTAAGTTGTTGCGGAAGTTTGTTGGAAAACAAAAACAAAAGACAGTTGAACAATTAGGTAACCTTACAACAAAACAACAACGCGTTTTCGTAACTAAAGAGCTGTCACTTCCATCGACGATCGGCCCCAGACGGAAATCATTCCGCTCACAATGCCTTTGAAAATTGCTTTTAGAAACTGCAAATACTATTGACAATCACATAATAACAAATATCTAAACATATAAACTATAAGAATAAGTAATATTATGTATAGTAGTAATACCTATCCTGGTTAGATATATATAGAATTCTTTAAAGTCTAATGTAATCCTTCATGAGACTTCTAAAAATTTTGATCCGTAGATGACACAAAAATTGTCTATGCTAATATTATAAAGAGGTTTGCAAGTTTGGATATAGGCATTAGTCTTCTCCCCGCCATAATTCAAGCCTGGTCGTGGCGGTGGGGCTCAGTAGCCTAAGGTGAACCCAGCACCTTGGGCAAAGCCTTTTGAATCGAGGGAGCTGCTCTTTGTTCGCAGAAGCTGCAGGAAACTGTTAGTAGCCTATAAATCGAATATCAAATGAATTTTGCTAGACAATAAGATAAAGATTTGGAGTAAAAACATTCTGACGCAGGTAAATAATAAATTCTGATAGCAACAAAAACTATTATATGTTTGTATATTAACACAAAACTGTATGTTTTGTGTGAATTACTTTGACTACTATGTTAATAATTATCTGTGCGGTAATAACATTTAAAATTAATATACCTATGTAATTAATATAAGTGGTATTCACTTATTTTGCTCATGTAATATTTAAGTAGGACAGATACATCGCGGTAATATTTGTCCATACTCTTAACGGGTACACATTTATTTATGAAAATATTCAAGAATCGTCAAGAAATATCTGACTCAATCACTATTGCAATAATGAACATAAACGTCCTATCGACGATGAAAGATCCACAAGGACCATAATGACCATAACCATATCTTGGTATTGAAACTCCAACCAGCTGGTTGTTGCTGGTTGTTTAAGAACTAAATGCCACACAAACTTAAGCAGGCTTAACACCTTCTGGGTAGACCATAACTATGACAACATTATTAACCTTTTCTCGACCACAACTGGACATATTTCTTTTCAAATGAACGAGGAACGCAACTCGCAGTCACAACGTCTATAATATTATTGAATACCTAATAACTACTACGCTGTAGGTGGGCCGTTTACCTGTTAGGGCCCACCACCTGCTCCTGTTGCCCGGTACAGGCCCATAACACTGTAAAATTTACATAGCAGTGTTATGGGCCTGTGCCGAGCGTTTTATTGTAAATAGAAGATTACATCTCTTTACTTACTATAACAACTTATACCTCATCGCAGCATAACATCTACATTTTCCCTACCTTCGCTTTTAGCGAAATATAAGTAATAACAAAACTGAGACTACACATCTCGTGAATGTAAACAATGCTGAAATATCGAGCCCCGCAAAATAAAAGTGCAAAAAATTATATCTATGGACGCTTTTACACCACGTCAATCTGGTCCCGTGGTAAGTTCTCGAAGAACCTGTGTTACGGGTGACAACCAAAATATATTTAATACTTTTATACTATACATATATAAGATTTTTATTTATATAATACACATTTAATACATATCCATGACTCAGGAACACAGAACATCGTTTGTTCCCTGACGGGATTCGAACCCGCTATTTCCGGCTTGAGCTCGAACACGATAACAATTGAGCCACAGAAGTCGTCCCAGATGGTAAATATATGGTTTAAAATTGTTTTAACAGTAAATATAAAGTGATAATAACATTATTTTTACGTCGGCCCCATAGAAATCTAAATAATTATTACCTTATTATTTAGATTTCATGGTCGTCCCTCACTATAGTAGTGAAAACCGCGGTAGGTATAGCCCGTAAATTTTGGAATGAGCAATATTCACGATATTGTGGGAGATCCACAATCGGACATAGTTTTTTAATAGACTATTAAAATACATACTTTAACAATATTTGAAAACCACAAACCCCATAGGACAGGGAGGTTAACTTAACTACCTTGACCTATAGACTATAAAAATATAAATAATATTCCCCTTTTTTATATTGCAGGGAAATCCTTAATAGATTTTTCATTTCCTAACCCTATGTGGGACTTGCACCTAGGAGTGCGCTACCTTAAACCAAAACCACTGCGATTGCCTCCAGCCACTTTTTGTCAGTCTCGGATCTGCAGGTAACAGGATCACCTGGCAGGCGACAGGCTGACCCCGGCGAAGGCCAGACTACTCCTCGCAAGGGCGGTCCGCCCGGCAGCTACTAAGCTCTCCGTGACATCGTGTCATACTGGGCCCAGGTTCCCATCCTGAACCCGACACGAGCACAGGGGCGCTACTGGAGACGCATTAGGTAGCGCCTCCTACGTACCCCCGTTTGTCGCCCGCGTGGATAGGCCTCGACGGTCTCCTTCTGTGACATTACTGCCTCGCAGAAAGAGACCATCACCGTCCAGATCTCTTCGTCACCGAGCATCGCGATGATGGCGCTTGGCAGAAACAAGTGACCCCTCCCATGACTGATGTCAGATCGTGACGCAGCGCCGCCCCTCTCGGGCACACCTCGAGGGTGTGTTGGGCCGAGTCCACCGCCGTAAATAAATAATATCCCTTAAAAATACGAACTAAAAGTTAAAAAAAAAAAGTTATGGAATATTATAGACGCCTTAGCATTGCGTCAACTAACCCGTAATAAACTAGAAGATGATACATAGGATTTAGGAATCTAATAAAGAAATCCAGACTGTCTCAAGAACACACACACAATAATTGTACCATGTTCATTGCTTTCTCCGTAATTTGTAATAGGAAGTTATTAACTCTACGTGACAATCTCGATACTCGTCTATAGCTTGTTTGTCTACATAAAGAATGCCTTCCTATGAACTAGTGGAATTCCCGTAACAATATAAAGCAAGTGTAATGAAAAATACTTGTTAAGCAATATTGACTTTTCTTCCGTATGATTTGCAGTGAAAACTTTTTCTCATTTTGAGTTCTTTCTTAATAGTAAACTATGTATAGTGAACCGATAATAAGTGTGTTAAAGTATAATGATTCTTGGCTTTACGCGAATGCGACCTCTGTTCTGAATCGTGTATTGTGTATAATACTACATATAACTATACTCGACTTTAATCGTCATCAGTCCGATGAGAAGACATCGTCAAATAAAATCGAAATCGCGACGCATGAAGTGGCATGCCACTTGATTTCTACTTCCAATGGCCATCAAGTTAATTTTAGCCTTGATCATAATTATATAGTGATAAGCATTAAAAGCGGCTCATGTCAAGCCGTGGACGGAAGTAGGCTGATGATAATAGATGGTGAAAAAATGTTATATTATTTATTGCCAGTGGAGGCTCGTATGCTCCCCACCATGGTTCAGGCCTTGACGTGGCGGTGGGGTTCAGTAGACAGGGTGAGCCGCTGCACCTTGAGCGAAGCTAATTGAGCCGAGGGGGCTCTTTTTACCCCTCTTATAAGAAGATGGGACAAAAGAGCAGGGGCAAGGGGCGAGGATGGGAACCTATTGTACAGTCCTGACGTTGGGAGGGGTTTTTCTGTGGGGCGGGACAACCCTCTGTGGAGGTGGCGTCGATCCCCAGAGGGCTAGCCGTCGAGGGGGCACCTCGACGACTAGCTCGTGTTTGCTCATTGCATTGGTAGCACTCGCCCGGTTTCAGTGGGAAGACCTGCGTCCACTTACCAGCTTTCGGACGCAGCGAGTCCCACATACTCGCGTGGGGAGACCCACTCCCCCGCGGGATGCCTCAAAGCATTTCCCGGCGTTAAAGAAAAAAAAAGTCGCGCGCCACCGCCACATTTAGCCTGTAGAGTGTACCCTGTTAGCGGACACTGCTGTAGTGGCCGCCACCGGCTACACGTGTGCGGCGTGTCTATACAAAATATATTATGAAAAAGTGTGTTAAGTCGCTGTCAGCGCCACCAGTGGCTGTGGTCGGTGGCCCGTTTGCGCCGAGCCTAACAAAAAGCCTAACAGAAATATGATGATACTAATTATTGTGTTAATATATTACCTTAAACACATTATATACAAAAAACAAAACCACCAATTAATATGATATCGCCTTAGTAGATGGAATATACACTGAATAAAATAATCATCATCATCATCAGCCTCTATCCTTCCACTGCTAAACATAGGCTTTTCTAGGCCAAGACGGCCGATCCCTTGCAATTTAAAGCACAAATAACTATGGTAGCTAAAATAAAAATATAGCCAACCAGAAAAAATACATCAAAGGAATATGAAGAAAACTGCATCTCAAAAAAGCTCACGCACAGTTCAACAACCTTTGACCATAAACCGCATCCATCTTAAAATCGATGACGCAACTCAAAGGGTTATATTAATGAGAAACAATGCATTCAAAACGATGCTCCATACATTTGTGTCGCCGAAACAATGGGACTTAAATACATATTAAAGAAGAAATACAGGGTATAATAGCAACAGCCGAAGGTACTTTCTAACAATGAGACCAAAACAATTCTATAGGAAAGATTGATGTTTGAAACGAATTTGTAACACACAATGCCGTGGACTGATTCACGAAAGATGCGCCGACTTTCTCCCGGCCCTACGAGGCAGGGACGTACTTTTTGTTTGTAACGTGTGCTAGAATCACATATAATGGAGATTGGATTGCAGGTTAATACGTACAGAAAAGGGCTTTGATTTGATATTATTACCATATAATATAATAAAATATTGATCTATTATCCTTACACCTTCAAGAAAAGAGCACAATCATATTTAAAAGGCCTGCAACGAACCTGCTAATGACGTAGCGGGTGTCTATAGATGTCGCTTAATCACTTACTACCAGGTGAAACGACGGTTTGTCCTCTCTTCTATAAAAAAGAAAGACTGCAGGATGAACGCCAGAACAATCTAATTTATGTTTCCGTAAATAGGCATATTGGCCAACGAGAAAGGTGGAATTACAACCAAATGCTTGGTACAGGCGATGGGACTGACAATCAAGTCCTGGAACGACGACGTCGTCCTCAGGCGATGAGACTCATCAGTCTACAGCTACACTGTCTATTATATTAAGTTATGACCACGAATCCTATAGTTCAGTAGACATTTCCACACAGTGTAACGAACGATTATCTTATTATTTTCCAAAAAAAAAAACAAGGCTGTAAATGTTCTAAATCCCTTTCGAGCCAACATTTCAGGCACAATAAAAAAAAAATTAATGCAAGATTTTAAAATAATCCTACAATGTTGTTTTCTAATGTTTACGCGAATTTTACTCATCATAATGAAAAAAATTTTACGGATTTTATCGCGGTTTATTAAGATTTTTACAAGCCCGACGTTTCGGATACTTTACAGCAACCATGGTCACGGGAGGACTGAGGTGACAGATGTCCTAACGTTACAAAGTTAATCGAAACTACCCTATGATACCCATTGATGTATCAATGAACGCCAAAACGGCCAAACACGGACGGCCGGTCCGTGATTGGCCGTTTTGGCCACTTCACGGAGATCGTCCACCAACCCAATATAAAAACAATAGTTAAAGTATAACAACTATCCTTCCTTAAACATTGCAATCAATTTTATCTTTCATTTATATCGAGTTACCCCTCGCTTCCCGGGTTTGCGCGTTGCGTAGGCGATTTCCGTGTTGCAGTGTAGATGGCTGATGTGCGAACGGTAATATAGATTGGACGGTATGGAAAATTGCCGCTTTCTCGATTGTTACACAAGTAAAAACCTATTTAAGACCACCGGCACGGATTGAGGATAGGAATATTGTTTATAGTTAATATCTATATTTCTACTAAATTAAATGAAAAAAAATTATATAGTAAAGTATCTTATCTGGTTCTTTACATTTTAATTTCGACTAACCTGATAGAGTGGGTAGTAATATTAGCCATGTAATTCCCGAAAATGGTCAGTTATTTGTCACTGGCATTATATCAATTCAACCAACCAGTGATCTTATGTACGTCCCATCGGCCAATCAATTCAACCAACCAGTGATCTTATGTACGTCCCATCGGCCAATCATTCATCAATTGTCATCAGTCGGCCAAACATAGCGCATAAATCGCGCAGCGGAAATTTGGCGGAATTCGTTTTCATACAAAACACATAACATTAACGCTCTTTTGCGGTTATATGCTGGAAGGATTTTAAGAAAGAGAAAATCATTAACGCAGAATTTAATAAAAGCTTTGGGATCTGCATTATCTATTAATAATAATATTATGTTGAGACAACTCGCACACGGCCATCTGATCCCTAACTAGGCGGAGCCTGTTCTTAGGGCAACCAGACAACTGACACATACTTATATATTTTTAAATATATACATATTATAGACAAATTACGCCTAGACGGAACAATTAATGATCATGCCCATCACAAACACATATTTTGTCCTGGGCAGGTCCTGGGTGGGGATCGAACCCACGACCTTCTGGTTTAGTAGTCAGGGTCACTAACCACTAGAACTACAGGCCAGTATTCTACTTTATCGATACAAACCTTTTTAAATACATTTAAAAATTAATTTATACGATATTCCACTAAGGAAGTAGACTCGACACTATAAACCAACTAAACTAGAGAACAATAAACTGTTCATGAAGCAACGTTAATGAACATGTAGGGAAATAAGCCTGGGAAGCATCTGCAACCCGCCCAGCAGCCGCCCACGCCGTCGTCATAATGCGCTATTACTCAACCTAGATTGTATATTAATCATACAAATTGTTTGTGTTTGGCAACTCATCGTTCTGACAACCGTTTGAATGAGGGAAAATAATAGTTTTTTTTAAAGATCGGAGGGTCTAATATAATAAGTAAAACGTGAATGAAGACAGTCTATATGAAACGTTTATATATTTTATATTGGTTTTATCTTGGTCTACGGGGGGGCGCGTGCTCATAATTATAAAGTATTCGATATATCGAGACTACCAAACCATAATGAACCGCGATCAAATCCGCATAAAGTATTTTCATTATACGTGAAATTGGCGTAATGATTAGAAAATACTATACCTATGTTTATATCTTTACTTGCGATGTAAGGATCTAACGAACTAACCACGAGACTAGGTTCACGTGGCTTATGACACAGCGGTAATAAATATTTGTTTAGTACTTTGATAGTTGTATGAACAGATGAATCACTTAATATATTAATTGACACACACACAGATATACAGACATTATTCAACATATTTTTTTAGTTAGTTGGATAGACAAAATGACAGACGTGCCCGGTGCCACCTGATGATAAGTAGGTAGTCAACATCACCCATGAACATAAACTAGTTTACCTGGAACAAGCCCAGGCATCTCATTCATCCCCAAAATGGTTCACGACTTGTCGCGGCTGTGGGGCTCAGGTCAGAAGTCTTAGGGGAACCCTTGAGCGAATCCAATTGAACCGAGGGAGCTGCTCTTTGTATCCCTTTCATAAGAAGAGGGGACTAAAGAGCAGGGAGGGACAATGGTCGAGGATGGGAAGCTCACCCCTAATCCACTGCCCCGACGTTGGGCGGAGTCATTCTGTTGTTCGGAACAACCCCTCTGTGGAGGTGGCAGCGGACTCTTGGGGGACTGACTAACCGTCGATGTGCCCCGTTGCTCAAGAGATCCGGGCCCGGGGCACCTCACCAAAGGCGGTATTGGTGGCACTCGCCGGGTTTTAGTGGGTTTAGTGGGTTTAGAGATGCATCCAAGGTGGACGCAGCTCTACCATCTTTCGGGCGCAGCGAGTCCCACATACCCGCCTGAGGAGTCCCCCCTTCCCCGATGGAGATGGCTAAGAGCATTTTTTGGCGCAAAGGAAAAAAAAAGCCAAGTCATTTATGTGTTACCTATCCTGAGACATAAGATGTTAAATGTCTGTGCCAGAAATTACACTGGCTATCCTGGCCTTACCTCCGAAACACAGCAAAGCTGTTTGACGGGAGAAACAAGCAGGATGCTGTTACATGCAGGCGGGAGTGCAGCACAGCAGAACCCTCTCGTCCGTGAATATTTGAGCTACTTATTTCAGTGCCTATTCACTCACTTATTCTAATCCAAAACATTTCTGGTTCAAGATTTGGGGGACCCAAAAATGACGATCACAAAAAATGTTGTTTACAACACGTCTGACGTGAAATTTTCTCGAAAGTTTGTTTGTTGGAAATCTTAATTTCGATCGATGTTCCAAATTTCACAAAACAGTTGATGCGTTGGAGCGTGACAAGTTGACAAACTTTCACTCGTAGGTATAGCCTAGGGATAAGGATAGGCTTACGTAAGTCCGCGTGCAATACTCGCTGAAAGGTTCTATAGCCTATAGGTACGTAGGATAAGGAAGCAGAATAAGTAAGGAAGTAGAATAAAAGAGAAAGAGAGTTAGGTTGCACTAACTTATCGTATTTGTATCGTATTAGTAGGATCATAGAGCATATAACTGGAATAGAGCGGTAATGTTGTGTTATGTATGAAAAATTCCACCAAATTTGTGCTGCAACGCTGTGCTCTGATTGGCTGACTAATGGCCATTGATAGATGATTGGCCGATGTGACGTACGTACACATAGATCGCTGATTGGTTGAATTGCTATTACGTCAGTGACAAGTCACTGATTAGTTTCGGAATTTTATAGCAAACATTATTACTCTATCCGGTTATATGCTCAATGAGTAGGTTCTACGCGAAGCAGCTAAGCTGTGTTTTTAAAACATAAAATGAAAATGAAACGCACTATGTAGCGGGTGTCAATGGATGTAGCTTATCACATACTACCAGGTGAAACGATTTTCCGTTTGCCCCCTATTCTATATTTAAAAAATAACGTTTGTCTGCGAGCTTATGATCGAGCGATATATATGCGAGCTAATCTAGATTATATAGCCACTATGTGGCTTGTCTAGAATCTAGATTTTTGTATAGATACGATGTCTGGCTGGAGAGTCAAAACACTAGGAAGTAATCACGGGTTTTAGGTTTATATTCATGTAATTTTGTCTTTTTTATGTCATAGGGAGGCAACCGAGCAGTCGGAGCCTTATGGTGACTAGCGACGCCCATATGATAGACATCCGCACAACCAAAAGTTACGCAGATGCGTTGCCGTCCTTTTCCCTATCCCCCCAATGGGCCACTAGAAACTCACAAACCGCACGAAACACGATAGCATAGCTGTCACTTGACGCCGGTGTTATGTGAGCGAGAGGTACCACCTCGGTCGTGCCGGCCCGATTCGGCTGCAAAGCAGCATGGCACTACCTCTTACAGCAGCATGGCACTGTCATGCAAAATATGCTAGTTTTCATGCCTGTATCGAAATAAAGATTTTGAATTTAGTTCAATGCACGTTATCCGCGGCACCAGACCTCATGTAAGTCTCAGCGTCCGGTGCACGCCGTGGGTGCCCTGATGCAAGACCATCGTTACAATATCTGTTAGTCATTAGAGGATCAGATAAGTAGATTTGGAAATACGTACGACGGTACGACCACATTACATATCAGCTAGTTGACCGTACACTAGATTACGATCTGCATCTAGTCACGTAAGCCGACTGGGACTCGACTATGTGACATTCGTTAAGAAAGAATGTGACCTGAATAAAATGAGTATCGTCACTTTAAATTATTACTCTTTATTCTGACGATTAGTATTTGGTCAAATTAAGGAAACTTTCCTTAATTTGACCAAATACCTACTAATCCTCAAGTTGCTAGACCAAGAAAATTGCGACGTTATTCCTGAAATACAACTTTTTTATGTTAGTTGGATAGGTAAACTGGCAGACGTGCCACCTGATGGTAAGTGGTCGACGTCGCCCATGAACAGGTAAACTAGTTTACCTGGATCTATCCCAGGCAAGTCAATATGCCAGTAATTACAGCCAAGCTGTTTCACGGGAGAAACAAGCAAGATGGTGGTACCCATGCAGCCGGGAGCGCGGCACAGCGCTTCCCTCCCACCGTTAACTTTAAAGATATCAGAATTTCATCATCAGATCATATCGAAATTCAAAACTAGACTAGTGACTAATATAAGTTACATTAATAACACGCATAATTTTGAATTCAATCATGAATTGTATGTAGGAAATTGCTTCCAACATTTCTCATCCTACTACATAATACCTACTCATTGATTTTTTCGCATAAAATGTTTATAATAAGCAACTTAATTTCTGTTACTACACGTATTCTATTGATATTTTTTATTTTTTATAATCATATTAATTGGCCGTAAAATTGACTAACAAAATTGTATGTATTGTTACATTGCACTTTCTCTAGATTTAGTGAAACCTTCACTTATTTATAGCAAAGCATGAATAACTGGCAATTAAAGTTATACTTGACTTTTGATCTCCCAAAGCCTACGGCGAGAGCTTGCGTACGGTAACAAGACGTAACATGCGCAGTCGGCTGAATCGGTTCGGATCGTATCGTATCGTGACACGGACCTATACGATACGACGCATATCGTTCGTGACGCTGGAAGGGTGTAGGGAACTGAGTGAAAGCGTTTTTATATTTGCTACAAATCTTACAAATGTATAATCGAGCCATCTGTGAAGTAGTCTGAACGCCGGTAAACGAGATCACTTGAAATTATATTTTTCTAGCCTCAAGTGACCCCTTTTTACTCAAATAGGTATGTAGTACTAATACGAAGACACATCACCCGTCATGTTTTGCACTAGCAATCTCGGCAAAAATAATCTCCGCGTAATATAATTTCCATTTAATTTACCATAACTATTCATTTCCCATTACTCCCATTACCGATCCATATATCCCACTGACAACCAATCAGCTCATAACATGGACAACGCTAATTACAACGCATGTCCGACAACGCAACGGGTAACAGGCAACGGTTAATCTATGGTCGACGTGCGAATCGTTCGGGCTTCCGTTTACGTTAATACTATTACCAACGCTTTACCAAGTTATCTTATGCTTGCAGTGTTTAGCTACTTTAGTCATAAAGCAAGGCTGTTAAAGTTTATCCCTTGTTCTTTATAGTATAGGCAAAACATAAATAAAATTAAACTTATTATTAATAACTGTTACCCGCAGCTTAGCCCGCGTGAACGATTTACAGTCGTATCCGAAGTGATGATGATTACTTTTATAGCCTTAGTTACTCCTCATAACATCAGTTATCTGCCAGTGAAAGTCCCGTCGAAATTGGACCAGTCGTTTTAGAGATTAGCCGGAACAAACAGACAGACACACAGACGGACGGACAGACAGACTGACAAAAATTTAAAAAAATGTTATTTTGGTATATGTACTGTGTTTACATTCATATTCATTTAATATAATAGCTGTGTTCTGAAAAGAACTGCAACACGGGCAGTGTCATCTGGGACTGAAAGGTTCTTGTGTATGCAATGTGTGACATGCAATGAGGACTTAGATTAGTTACGTAGACCCTATTTACTTTTGAAAGAATAACACGGCCATCTGATTCCAAACTAGACAGAGCCTGTTCTTAAGGCAACTTATATTTCTAAATATGTACATACATATTCAGATAAATTACACCCAGATATAGAACAAATGATCATGGTCATCACACGAACCCACGACCTTCCGATTTAGCAATCAGAGTCACTAACCACTAACCAACAGGCCAGTTGAAATCGCTAATATTATAGACAATTTACCTGAAATGTTTAACTCTACAAACACACTAATATATTTATACATCATCATCATCAGGTGCCATATATATTGAAGTTTGGAGGTCAGTACTCAGTAGGCAACATGTCTTGCGATCCCACGTCATACTTTTAATTAAGGGTAGCCCGTAGCCAGCCTTTATATATATTTATTACTATATTTCCGAGCATGGTGAATGGTTAAGTAATTCAAGGCGAACATGGCACCAAATGCTTTCTTAAATCTTACTTCCGTGTCCCTTTGTGAGCTGACAATTGTGCAACGTACCTGTAACAGAAACAAAAGGGATCATAAAATAATTGCCGTGATATTATCAACGCGATCTCAGTTAAGATAACCCTTCAATGTACATAAAAACAAAGCGGTCACAGAGAATTTGATTGTGTATGATTTATAGGGAATGATAAATTGTGAAATATGTACTGGTATTTGATCTGAGGTAATTGGGCGAGATTCAGATCTATAGCCAGTTGAATGACGAAAAAGTACCTTCGTCCAATCTCATATTTCGTCACCTATTTGTTTAGAGTCATTGTGTATAAACAAACAAATAAATAGATTAACATTTTAGCTATACATCTATACAATTTTATTATTAATATTTATCTATATATAGATGAATAAAATTGGAGTGTCTGTTTGTAATATTAAAATTACCGCTTTTTACTAAATGCATATACTGAAATGCTATTTTAGTATATGTATACAACGTACATATACTAAAATAGCATTATTTACAATTTTTGTCTGTCTGCCTGTTTGTTCCGGCTAATCTCGGAAACGGCTGGGCCGATTTTGACTGACGGATAGCTGATGTTATAAGAAGTAACTTAGGCTATAAAAATAATCGTCATCGACGACAACCGATCCCTCGCCACTCGCATCCAACACGGACCGGCCACTGCCGGAGATCGTGTTCCCACCTGGTCAATGGCTGACCAACACTTCTACCCAAACGTGGAAATATCTTAGGTATAATAATTTTAATACATGTGATTTTTTGTTAACTCTCGTTAATGGCCGTTATCGATAAGTTAATTAATTTCGAAGGTGAGTATTAAATAAGACAATCGCGAAGTGAATGTGAAACAAAGATAAAACTGGATAGATGATTATTTTATAACGAAAGTAAAACGAAATTATACAGAACTTAACAATCACAAGAACAAATGACGTTAAATTGCAGTGTTTTCGCTATTTCATATTAATTAATTACACTGGTTTTGTATTACAATAAAAAAATAAGTGTAACGCATACACTTAAAAAAGAAATGTTTTGCGTAAAGTAGGTTATAATACATGTGATATTTACAAGGAATTAGTTTTGAAAAAGTATACAGGCAATAACCATTAGCTGCAGGAAGTCCAGTAGCTGCACGAAGTGATATTTAAAAAACAAAACAGTACTGAATAATTCGGGACCAAAATCAAGAAATTGGTAGTCTTGATTTTTTTTTATGTCATAAGAAGGTAACGAAGCAGTCGGAGCCTTATGGTGACTACGGACGCCCATAGACATCCGCACAACCAAAAGTTGTTGCCCTCCTTTTGCCTATCCCCCCTCCCCCCAATGGACCACCAGAAACTCACAAACCGCACGTATCGCGACAACGGGCGAGAGGTACCTAACCACCCCGGTCGTGCCAGCCCAATTCGGCTGAAAAGCAGGGCACTACCTCTTTCAATTTTACTTCGCCAATCAATAATAATATTACCAGTGAATTTTTAACAAACATAATACATTACATATTACTCATAAATAAAAACAACATCTAAGTTCTAAGTTCTCTAAGTTCCTTCTCTCTAAGTCTAAGTTTCTTCAATCCCAAGTATTTTCCCTACGAACCAAAATAAATCCGTTCACTTTCCCCAACAGTAACAATGATACGTCAAATATAATAATAACTTTGGAAATCAAATCCAGGAACTGCCAGTTGGAAAGCCAAGGCGTGGCAAATCATTAAGCTATCACCCGGAATGCTTGCATAAAGCATTGCTTGTACCGTGCCGAATTAAAGTATCATTAATAACAAGGAAACGGTATTGTGTAAGTGAGGCCTATATATAGAAATCGACGTGTACAGCTGTTACACAAATTGAGGTTAAACGCTGAAATTAAAACGGGCTAGTACCACGGGGAAGTTTGGAAGAGCCATTAAGAAACAATAAAAAGGTATATAAAGGCGTTTCAGTTAGTATTTTATAGACATAAAATATAATATGAGGAAGAAGATAACATACAGCTGAACGGATTTTAAATTTCAATACAATAGTATTTGTGTGCAGTTTTTAGGCACCTGGCACGGGTTCTTTCTTAGAAATCTGACAAAGCGGGTATTAGGGCATAGTTCGTTTTTGCGCTGGTCCAATGTTGGTTGACGTGCACAAAGACTTAAAATCAGATAAACGGGTTTCCTTACGTTGTTTCTTCCGGTGAGCAAAAGATGTTGACATTGCCAGATGCCCTGGTTGTATTGGATCCCAAAACTCTTACTTTCAAGACCGAGCCCTCATGCAAAATACATTCTCTTATAATATTTAACAACTCATCTGTCGTCATCGGTATAAATTCATCTAAATATACCATGTTCTCAATTGCAAAACATAGCTTGTGACAGAATTGATTCACGACTTTCATGATTCAACGTGAATCGTTTCTGAAGTAATCCAATATCCATACAAATGTTTTTCATGTAGGTACCTAAATTATATTTACATATAACAAATTCACGCCGTAACTACTGATCAGTTCTCTATAAAATTTGGCTATCTCGAGCTCGTATAGAGCTATAAGGCTAAGGTACGGAAGAACTACTAGTTATTTATATACAAATATAAACGAATCAAAGTAGTCTCGAAAATGTGATTTATGAATAACTTATTATTTCGAGTGCTCTCTTTTGCTCTCTTTTCACGTCTACGTCACTAATCAGTTGATATTAGATAAGGAGTCTAGTATCTTTCATAGAGCCCATTATAGTGAATATTTTTTTTATGGATTTTACCACGAGGGAAGTCCTCCCGGACCAAGGTTGCAGTAAGGTCTCCAAAATGTCAGGCTTGTAAAAATCCGCGATAAAAGCCGTAAAAGGTCAATTTATTATAATCAGTGGAATTCGCATAAACTAAGGAAAACAAAATATAAAACCATAGTATAATTCAACAAAATATAATTCTAATTACGATTGTGAATTTAAATTTCCAGACAAATCATTAAGCAGTAGCTAGTATCAAACAATACCAATATACAGTATATGGAACCCCCGAGTTCTTCATGTTATGTCAGGGTCGTGACAGACGGTATCGGCGAAATCTGAACATGCCTCCGCTACCAGTCGCTGAAATGTTACGAAAACTAACATGACTGTTGAAAAGTCAAACAAACGTGATATAATCTGCTGCTTATTGTTATAAATTCCTCAAATAAACCTATTACAATATAAAATAGTAACACAACTATCTAAATCGGGTTATTCATTCTTACTTCTCGGAGCTCGAAATTGTCTCTTGAACAAGACGTAGACAAGGGCGAAATATGAAGCTCTACGTAATAAAAAAAAACGGTAAAAATATTTTGAAACAACCATGAAGATTCTTATATATCATGTATAAAACATTCAACGCGAGTGTACTTAAGGGGCTAGCTTAGACCCAAAGAAGTCAGGATTCTCCGGACAGCATTAATTGGTATAATAAACATTTATGTGAGCGACGAGGGCCTAGTGAGTACGGGCTCGGCCTCTTGAGTGAGAGCTGAGAGGTCCGGGTTCGATCCTGACCCCTGTGATGCCTAGAAATGAATTTTTCCAAAATTCTTCGTGCATCTGAACATGAACCCATCGCTTGCTCACCGGTGAAGGAAACATCGTGAGGAAACCTGCATGTCCGATGAGTTTAAGAGGAAGAAGGTGTGTGAAGTTCACCAACCCGATGGGCCAGCGCATCGGTGAACTATGGCCCAAAAATCCGTGCCCAGCAGTGGAAGATATAAGGGTTGATATTATTATTATATAATAAATAATAATAAACATTTGTAGATATCCATTGTCTTTTGGTCCTAAACTTTTTACAATCGAACAAGAGGACTGATTTATAAATCTATACGATTGCTCAAATGATATTTTTGTTTTTATTGAAGGTTTAGAATTAGGTCAATGTGGCCGTGAAGCACAAAATATTAATAGCATATAACTATAGAACAAACACGTGAAACTGTTTGCGCATGAGATTAAAACGTTTCGATGTGAAAGTGTATGTTTGTTTGTCCTTCTTTCACGTAGCCAGCATGTTTGCTGGCTACGTGAAAGGAAGGTAGGAAGGTAGGTACAAAGTGGATAGGAAGTTACAGGCTGGGAATTCCAAGCTATATCCAAGAGAATTTATGCTCTAAATATCACTAGTGGATTTTTGTAAAACTAAAAAAAAACATTATTACACTATCAATACCAAAAATCATCCTCAATAATTGTGCTTGAAAATATTTTTTTTTCAAATCCATGCATTAAAATTTCGATTAGTAGATTTTAGGGAATAGCACGTTCAATCAGTTTAATTATGTACATACTTAAATTATACATATGTTTTGGAGGCAATTGTCACCCTAGGCGAGATTCAAACGCGCCACCACAGAATGGATAATGGATTGAAGTAGTACCCACCTCAAATCGGTTTTACTATAATTATCTTTTATAGCATAGGAGGGCAAACGAGCAGTCGAAGCCTTTTGGCGACTATCGACGCCCATACACATCCGCACAACCAGAGATTATGCAGGTTCGTTGCCCTTCTTTTCTCTATCCCTACCGCCCAAATGGGCCTCTGGAAACTCACAAACCGCACGAAACGTGACAGCATACTGCATAGCTGTCACTTGACGCCGGTGTTATGTGAGCGAGAGGTACCACCCCAGTCGTGCCGGCCCAATCCGGCAAAATTGCACTTTCTTCTTCTTCATCATCTACCTCTTACAACTTTTGGAGACGGCGGGCAGTGACAAAATGATCAAAATTAAAACAATTTCTGATACGAGTACGTATAACTAGATTGCACAAAAGTAAGTAATCCGCCAAAAAAAACACAAATTTCAAACCTTTTACATTCACGAAGGGTGGAAGCTTTTACATACCATTCTTTGTACAATACCAAAAAACATCGTTAAAATATCATTAACGTTAACTGCTAAGACCTTAACAAAAACATTTCGGCGTTCAGGATGTACGTGACAACATTAAACCAACGTAAAAATATCTCCAGTATACTCCCGATATAAATGTGAAAGTTTGTAGTAAGTAAGTGTATGTTGCTCAATCATTACCCAAACTTCTGAACAGATTTGCATGAGACCATGACTCCGACTAAGAGATACCTTTTATCCAGGTATTAAGTTCCTATTCTTCATTATTTGATTATTATACGCCTCATGTCTTAACCACTTTGACATTACAAAGTACAAAGGATAGGCAACAGATATATCAAACACAGTGATGAGAAGACTCCCCACGTTGAAGGTGAAAGCGGAGTCAACGAGTAAGGAAACAAGTAGCCAGCAGTCGCACAAATCGTCCCAATCTGATTGGAGCTGGATGCAAATCGCACACACCACAAGCCACAGGTCGACACAAATAGCCTTAATGGCTTCCCTTTGTATAAATAAGCAGGTAACTTATTTGAGACAAACATCGTTTACACAAAGCTTATTTTACCTGTAGCAATATAGTGTTTATTTCTTCCGTGAAACAGATTTGCTGTAATTCAGAAAGGACAGATCTGCAAGACATACAGTATTACCGCCTTTTTTTTCTTTAACGCCGTTTAAGCAATCTGCTCACCTACAATTTCGATGAACCTATAAGGCCAGTAGCATATTAGGTCCACCCGAAAAAAAAGACAAAAAAGGTTACTTTACACGCTTTACGAAAAAACATGTGTCTCATAATGAACTAATTAATTTGACGGGTTTCATTACGAAGATACTCCTGTGACCAAAACTTTGAAATTTCGGAAACACAGGAATATAAAAATCATAAAAATACCGCGATAAAGACCGTAAAAAGTTGTTTCATTATAATCTATGTTCTGAATGTGTCTATGGTTTGTCATATGACAGTATAGGGCATTATACTGGGTACAATTATAACGGTAGTCGGGTGCGCCGGCGCAGAACAGTGACATATGCGCGACCCCATCACAGCGTAATGACTGCACTAACGGAATACTACGCTATTATTGATTAAACAACGTGAATTAGCAGTTGTTAAGCAATTTCGTACTACTTAGAAGTAAATATGTCAATAATACTGTTCAGATGCTTCATTACCACCAATCTTTTTTCACCATGTCCACTTCTGCACATAGGCTTACTCAAATACTCACAACCTATCTACGGGGTGCACAGGTGGCGAAGAGTGCGACGGCCATAAGATATCGTGGTTAGCTAAGAATATAATAATAATAATAATAATAAGTGGGATGGGCTAACCTATAAAATGCTACATAGTTCCTATGATGATCTTGTGACGTAGCGTGCAACCGCTGCAATAAAGCGCTCCACCTAATGACGGGCAGCAGCGGATGAAGCGGATAGAGCGGCAGAAATGGATTCCGGTAGAGCTCTAGATTAGAGATCAACGAGCAAGAAATTGGTCATTGTACTGCGGAACGGAAGGCAAGTGGGGCAACCACCGTTCTAAGCGCCCTGATTATGAAGTATGGAAGACTGCTCCGACAAGATCAAGGTTCTTAAATAGAGAGAGAAGAAGCTTAAAGTATACTGTTGGAGCATGGAGACTTATAGAAAGGTAATTAGTTTTATCTGGCTGTCTGTTAAGTGGTGCCCGCATAGTTTGATCATTATAGGTCTGAAAAGACACGCAAGGTTTCAGATTTTCAAGTCATTTAGGAAATATGAACACTGATTCTAAGGTTTTAAACCAGATAGCATAGAATCGAAATAATATAAAGGTTCAAGTTCACCAAGTTTTAACAATATTGTAACTATTTCGATTTTTTTACGCAAAATATTAAGTGTATGCACATGTCATAAGTTTATGTCATAAGGAGGCAAAAGAGCAGCCGGAGCCAGCCCAATTGGGCTGCATAGCAAAATGACACTACTTACTATATTGCACTTGTATCCAATAATACTAAGTCTACGAACAGAACAAGCTACTTCTAATCTCAGAGAACTGTAGACCAAACCACCCATCAAATTAATAGCTCGTAAACGTTAACTAATGAGGGAGTGACAGGATGCACACACAATCGGGAACCCACCGGATGCCTAAATTAAAAAGGGTCCGACCTTCTACAAGACATAGACGAAGGGCATTGTGGTTCTAACGCCCATGAACATAGGGTCACTCGAGATCGGCATTCAATTGTTTATTCCCTTCATTTATCTCTCCACTTGGGGCGGTAAGCAAAATATAATTTCTATTGCATTGCTAGGATAAAATTTGGCTTACATATAAAGTCACCCATATTGTGCCTTTAGCATATCTTTTGTTTCTCAAAGGTCACATCTGCAAATGTACAACCATATAGAGTTTTACTGCAATATCGACTGGCCATAAATCTTAGTGTTATCGTAATCTGTATTAGTGAGACCATAACTTAAGTTACGCAATCGCACGCGCCCAGGAAAGTTCATAATAATAGGCCGAGTTAATTGGTACCTAATGGCTGAAGGTGTTGAATTAGATATATTGTACGTATCGCCTGCGGCCGCGTCAAACGACTATATGTTTGTAGTAGGTACATGGACACGGGTAAATTATAATTATGATAACAATAAAAGACAGTAGTAATTAACAGTAAGAAGGATAGTAATCCTCCCTACCACGGTGGCGGTGGGCGCCTTGTCGCGGCGGTGGGGGTCAGTAGCCTACGGTGAACCCAGCTCTTTGGGCGAAGCCAAGTGAACCGAGGGGGCTGCTCTTTGTACCCCTCTTAAAAAGAGGGGACCAAAGAGTAGGAGGGGACAAGGTGCGAGGATGGAAACCTCACCCCCATTGCACTATCCCGACGTTGGAAGGGGTCGTTCTGTGGTGCGAGACAACCCCTCTGTGGAGGTGGCGTCGGTCCCCTGCTGGACTGGCTAGCCGTCAAGGTGCCCTGTTTGTTCAATCCGGGGCACCTCACCAAAGGCGGCATTGGTGGCACTTGCCGCGTTTTAGTGGGTAAAGCTGCGTCCATTTACCATCTTTCGGGCGCAACGAGTCCCACATACCCGCCTGGGGAGTCCCCCCTCCCCAGCGGGATTCCTCAGAGCATTTCCAGGCGTAAAAGAAAAAAAGTATAGTAGATATTCCTAATAATTTCTTCCAAAGACCATTGTTGATGTACGTCATCAAAAGTTCGAAAAAGTCAAAAATACAATAAAATTAAAATTAAGCAGTAATTTTTGTTTATCCCTGCATCCATACTCGGCAACATATTTATATAAGTACAGGTACACATTTGAACAAGTTTTATGGTCCGTGTAGTAGTTTTAGCTTGGTACAAAACGTTTCGTTCACCTTTATAGTACTACCAAAATTTCGGCATTCTGTTTTCATGTTAGTTGGATAGGCAAACGGACAGTCGTGCCACCTGATGGTAAGTGGTCGATGTCGCCTATAAACATAAATTAGTTTACCTGAAACTAGCCCAGGCAACTCATTCATCTGTTGCCTATCTTGCGACATAAGATGTCAAGTCTCGGTGCCAGTAATTACACTGCCTGTCTCTTAACATATCCCTCTAACACGACATATTACGATCACATGTGAAAACCACATCAACAGTGAGTGACATGCATTATATTTTAATTCAAAATAACTAAAATAAGGTATGTAACAAATGACCCATTTTTACGGTAGAAGAGCATGCGAGTACCCAGTAGTATAATCGATACCCGATATCGGTTATCGTCGTCAAGGTGACCCATATGGGGGAGCTGAATAAATAATTGACGATAAATCGATATACATATGATAACGTGGACTCAATATCAAATATGCAGCCGACTGACTGCAGTTACGATTTTAATGTTTCTGATGAAACAAAAACTACGATTTTTATTACCAGGTAATAATGCTGTTTCGATGCCAACAATATAAAAATAAAACTTTTCAAAAAATAATAATTAGTTCAGGGGTTCCGATCGTTTAAACAATTAAAGAAACTCTTAAGTTCCAGATAGGCAACTGGCCAACGACATGACTCCAGCCAGAATAACCCAAGCATCCCATGGATACTCTACCGTGAAGCGCAACACTGTAATACAGGACTTCCCCACCAGGGAGCACGGGGGCGTAGAGAAATTAAGGGGGGGGGGGGTAAATAGTTTGCATCTCCGAAAAAAAATTGATGCATAGGTAAATTAAATGTTCCGAATTGCCAATGATAGGCAACAATGACAAGGTGGGGTAAAATGGGTACCACAGATAGGGTAACTAATAGCTCATGTATGCATGCACCAAACGGGTCTTAATAGGATATAGAATTTTATATTCCTGATCGACCACTTCCAATTGACTCATAAATTATGTCGTTAGTCTATTTCAACTTACATGCAAATATGTGTTGTTATAAACGAACTACTACGTCTAGGTAAACAAGTGAAAGCATTGCAAAGGCCAGCATATGACGGGTAGTATGATCACCTCGACCCTTCACCCCACTAGCTGCCTAGATGGGATGAAGATACATCGCTGTAATTGTGGCCCGCGGTGAGCCAATCTCGATAATAACGGGTATTATGGACGCCCAATACTACCGCTGATTATAACAGTGCCAATACGGTGCCTGCAAACTAAATATATTATTTTGTACTAGCTCTACTTAGATAACACAATAATGTGGGTACGAGACATCGGAAATTAAAAAATCATAAACTGTAAATATAAATATCATCATCAGACTTTAACCATCCACTGCTGAACATATTCCCCTCTTGAATGAACGCCAAGACGTCCGTATAATAATAATAATAATATCTATGGACGCTTTTACACCACGTCAATCTGGTCACGTGGTAAGTTCTCGAAGAACTTGTGTTACGGGTACCAGACAACGGTAATATATTTAATACTTTTATACTATACATATATTTAAGATTTTTATTATATAATACACATATTTAATACACATCCATGACCCAGGAACACAGAAAATATTTTTTTTTCCTGGCGGGATTCGAACCTGCAACCTCCGGCTTGAGCGCCAACGCGCTAACCACTGAGCCACAGAGGTCGTCAGTATATAATTATACCATACATATTTCACATTCCCAACGTTTTAGCGTTTAATATTACTTATTATTAACTAATATTAAAACAAAACAGTTGTAATATCAGTGAAATTCGTATCGATAAGCGTTTCAAACTTCACTTTTGTCCGTATTTGTCTCAAGCAGCGTAGTTTCACTTTCATCTTTTTTCAGCCGAAACAGTCATTAAGGCATTTCTAATGACGGAGCTCAAACGATCGCGATGAGAGAAATGCGTGCGGACCAAACAATTACAACGTTTTACATTTCGGTCCATGATTGCTGCCACTTTAGTTGATTTATTACTTGTTACTATAAATTATGGTTTGCTGAAAACAATATTGGACAAACATCCATTTTTACATTAGTGTTCGTTTCGTTTTGTTTAAAAAGAATTAATCCGTGGGAAGGATAATAGCTTCGTGCAAGTTCCGTCTGAATAGGTTCTCTTCTTAATAGAATCCTGCTAATTTCTTTGGTCAAGCTTTGTATTATAAAGGAGGACAATCAAGACAGTGTGCGTTTTAACACTAAAAGACGAAGACTTTTATGACAGTCAAGATGTCTACCACCGAATGTCTAGTATCTTATCTGCCTTACAAGAAAATATAATATATTGTTTCGGTTGCTTAACGCGTTTAAAGGTTTATTGAGGGGGTTAATATCGGGAGCTATTTCGGCAATGTTTCAATCGTCGTGATCACGGGGAGGATGTATTTAAATATGAATAGTGATCGCGTTAGTTTTAGTTTAAAACAATATATATTACAAGAAAATCTTTTAAATCTACACATACGACTCACAAACCACTTCTACTAAACTTCTCTCACGAGTAACATGTGACATACATACACGGTATGCATGAATAGTACTATTAAAAGAATTACCGTTCAGCCTTTGTTAACCTGTTTTACATTAACTTTACAATAAAACGAATTATTGAATAAATAAGTTAAACCTTTGAAACATTTTAAATGTACACATCCGATCGGATTCGGCCGATCGTTTCCATAGGTATGTATGCATTATGCAAACGTTCGGAAGCGCTGTGCCGCGCTCCCGGCTGCATGGGTACCATCATCTTGCTTGCTTGTTTCTCCCGTGAAACAGCTTTGCTGTGTTTCGGAGAGAAGGGCAAGACAGGCAGTGTAATGACTGGCACCGAGACTTAACATCTTATGTCTCAGGATAGGCAACACATAGATGAGTTGCCTGGGCTCGTTCCAGGTAAACTGGTTTATGTTCATGGGCGACGTCGGCCACTTACCATCAGGTTGCACGTTTGCCAGTTTGCCTATCCAACTAACATAAATAAAATACAACTAACTACTAAACTACAAGCCACTGCTTGAATATTATTATTTCTTAAGTCGATTAGTTACGCATAAACAATTAACAAACGTATAAAGTATTAGAATGCTCCAATTCATTTAGTAGATACAATCGCAGCTACCGCTAATGCCGCTACTCGCAAGACCAAGTATGTGATATACACCAAACTCGTCTCACAGTCGAGGTCCAACTGATATATAATACTGGTTTAAATAAAGCATAATATAACATATTGCAATTTTTTCAACATTTTTTAATTTAGAAATAAATTATGCGTGAGGTGCTCTGTGCTCAATATTCATTATTAAAAATATTTCATCGGTATCTATTTAATATAAAAACTTATTTACATGCACCACGCTTTTTTACAATAAGTAATTTTGTTAACCCATTTAATTCATCCATTAAAAATTATTTTCAAATTTTTAGTTGGGTTTGCTATTAATGCGTGTTTTTTAGTTTTTTTAAACTATAATTTATTTTTTACTTTTTAGTGTCGATTTTTTTAATTAATTTTTTTCTTAATTTAAGGTACTCAACTATTAACAATCACTATAGAAATGAGTGAGACACTAAAAACAACACAAGTGATGTAGGTAACTTGCGCGCCTTACGCCTTCCTAGCATGTGCTATCCTGATTATCCTGATCAGGATATTGGAATAATTTTTATCAAATTATTGTATTGTCATCGGTCCTCGATAAATCTACAAAGTTTGAACGAAATCTGGTCGTTAAAAGTGAGTCAAAATCAAGTCTAAAGGAGTCGGTTACAAACATACATACAAACATACAGGTGAAGCTATTATAAAGCGTGTAAAAAATAAGTTTCATTTAATGTGTATTTTAATATTTTCTAAGTAAAATTTGAAAACTCAAAATAACATAGTTTTCTAATTTTTACGCGAATTTCACTCATGATAATGAAACAATTTTTACGGATTTTATGGCGGTTTATTAAGATTTTCGTCGGAGTGTTGTGAGCCGATTTGGCTCACTTAAGATTTATTATTAGTGGGGAGTTGCCCCCCGCCAACCGTGAAGTCTACGACCGCACGGTCTCCTGGCGTCGGGATGGAAACTATACCGTCATACTGTTCTCATGCATGTACTTAAAAGATCGAAATGAAACTCCCGTACCTCGACGGGCCAGACTCTTCCAAATGGGAACCAGGTGCTAATCAGGAACGCATCATTGACATGTCTGCACTTGATATTATCATACGTACGATGGAGATGGAGGTAATGTTCTCAAGGAAAAATATAGAGATTTCATTTGTCCCCCATTTATGCTGCGAGATACTAACTAGCCTTTGGTCAAATTTCATGATTCTATGTCAACATGAAGTACTCTATAGGTTTGTTTTGACTGACTGACAGACAGACAGACAGACCGACTACGGAGTGATCCTATAAGGTTCCATTGTCATTTTGAGGAAAGGAACAGTAAAATGCGACCACCAGTACACACGTTTGTTGCACACGAAAACTACTGGAATTTAATTATATCCCGTGTAATATGAAACACGAGCAACGCCGCGGGCTGTGGCGTGTTGATTTATATCTCCATGGTAATTTATAGCAGGTGATAAAGTTAACGGAAATTGGTGTATATTGATAATAATGTAACAGAATTGTATTTTTAACCGACTTCAAAAAGGAGGAGGTTATCAATTCGTTGGAATCTTTTTTTTTTTAATATTTTTTATAATACTATTGTAGAGATAGATAGACGATAACCCGTGTACCTAAGATTACAATGTTTGTTAGGACTTAGGGTGAATTGGAGAAAAGCTATTATTTCATATGATTGCAAATGCTCTTGCCAAGACAAGTGATACATCTGTTTGATTCAAATCAGCAACCTGTCACCAATACAAGCCAGTGATGGATGCGAGTGGCAAAGGATCGGTCTTCTCGAAGTTCATTGAAGGAGGCCTATGTTTAGCTATGGACGGATAGAGGCTGATGATGATGATGAATCCAAGCCAGTTAAATTATAGAACTTTACATGATTTGACGTTCTTATGAACCTTTGGCTCGATAGTGCCTGTTTTATATCACTGCACTCTACACTAGTCTATGATTGAATTAATTCTTCATTATTAACCTAGACTCTATGTCTCAAGCGATTTACATTCAAATGTCACAGCGTTCACAATTTGCTCAGCGCTGTTATTATATTCATTTCGAAGTCTTAATCGTATGGTAATTTCGAAAAATCTTACAAGAGATAAAATCCGAAAGCCGTTCATAAAACGATACTTACATTTAATTGGTTGTTTGTACGTAGAGCAATTACTCGTAAGATGCGTGTATGTTAATTATTGTATGGCCGTCTGGGGCGAAAGCTACCGGCCGATCTTACACGTCGATAAATTAATGAATCAATCCACCACACTACTAACCTTTAATACTGCGGGGATAAAGCCCTTATCCTACGAGCGTTGACGTTTCTCTAATAGCGCTGTAGCTACATCGACGTGTAGCGACAGCGATCGCACATGCGATTTGAGAAGTACAATCACAGACAAAATCTATTCGGCGATTATTAAAAAAAAAATGGCTATCACTAGACGCCCGGGAGATGTAAATCGATGCGAATAAAAAAAGGACGTCCTCCCTATCTCATTTTCTCCCACGTTAAATCGTATGAATTAATGTTTCTGTCTCTCTCTACTATCGCTTTTTCGTTTCATCGACTTTCAAATCACAACGATAGTAAACAAGTTTTTACTTCAAAAACGCAACAATAACGTTACGTTGACATTGTCGCTGCGCAGACGTTGGAGAACCGCTCGTAAAACGCCAGTGGGACACGGGCCTAATGCCTGTCCGTATAAACAGCTCTAATATAAATAAACACCGCACCCAGTTTAATTGCTTTAAAATTGATCGTTTGGGTTATAGAGACGGAGATATAAACGAACTTGACATAAGCTTGAGCTGAAGGATTTTAGCCTTTAGCCTTATAAGTTCCATTTATAGGAACGGGTTTTTGAAATATAGAGACGAAGATATTATTATAATATATTATTATATTTATTATTTACTAATGGGAGGGATGCGCTGTGCCGCGCTCCCAGCTGCACTGGGCTTTGCTGTGTTTTAACAGTAAAGTAGTTCCAGGTTACCTCGTTTATGTTCATGGGCGACGTCGACCGCTTACCATCAGGTGGCACGTCTGCTAGTTTGTTTTAACATAAAAAGTTGGTTCTAGGCCACTGTCAGTCAATTTTCTTGACACATGAAGGTTGAACTTAACATTTCACACTTCACGGCCTCAAGGCCTCTTATCAGGACTGTAGGTTATCTCACGATGTTTCATTTCACAGTGCAAGCGATGTTGGCAAAGTCGGATGTAATAGTCGTGACATATTTCAGGGGTCCACAAACCCACACCTCACATCAAGGCCAGTATATACCAAATAATAAGCATAGTTATATTAGACAAACCGGAGACCTTGCAAGTCATTATTGTAATTGTTTAAGTTCAAACGTATTTCACACGCAAAAACTAAATTAAACTAGCTGCGCCCCATAATACACTCATGATAACATATTTTTTTCTTTAACGCCGGGAAATGCTCTGAGGCATCCCGCGGGGGAATGGGTCTCCTCACGCGGGTATGTGGGACTCGCTGTAAGGATACCCCATCGTGCATCTGCGAACCTGGAGAGGCAGAAACTATTGCCCACATCCTTTTTGAATGTCCCGTGACAGCAGGAGTGCGATTCGACACAGAGCAGGCTCTAGACTGCGAAATTAGTAAAGAAAATGTAGTAAAACTTATCGCAGATACTAATTTAAGAAATGCTTTTATAACTTATTGTGTGAAGACTGCAAGCCAAGTGATAGCAAGGAACAGGCAGTGTTGAGTGTCTACTTTACAAGTATACGCCTTCAACACTGCAAGTTTTGATTTTAAGAGTGTGCTTGCAGTCAAAAAATTGTAACTACCTTACTTATAGAAATATTGTTTTTTTTGTTAATAAAAGAGAGCCTGCATTATGTAACCCGACATTGTATGATATTTTAGCTGGCAAATGAAACGTCCAGAAATCAGACGTCGTAATATGTTTTTACATTACGATAAAATTATTATATACAATCAACTAGTTTTATTATTGTTTATTGGAAATAAATTTTTAAAAAGATATTAAAACTCTGATTACGTCAGAGGCGACACGCGGGCCGGGCCAATTAAGCGCCCGGACTTTAAAAAAAAAAAAAAAAAAAAGCCCCACGTCACGTCAAGGCCTGAACCATGGTGGGCTCATGATAACATAGCGTGATGTTGTTTTTTACACTTATAGCCAGGATCTCTGGTAGATCCTGACCCAATGTGGGACTCGCGCCTTGGAGTGCCCTACCCGTAAACTAAAACCACTGCGAGCGCCTTCAGCCGCTTTTTTAGGGTCCCGGATTTTCCGCATTTTAATTTCATATACATATAGGAGCTTAATTCAACACGACGGCAACAGACGGATAACGATGATGAATATGATCAAGCATTAATTGAATAGCACCTCACTGTAATTTTAATAAACGTGGGACATCAGCTAACGATCAGCTTTAGGCGACAGTGAAAGTTTTGGAAAAAGCGAAATCTGAGCGGCATATAAGACTGAATCTGTTGTTGAAAATATTTTGTAATATCTCCACATCAACCCACGTATTAATCCATTTATAACGTGCGGTATCTTTATCTTGACCCCATTTTATATCACTTCTCATTTATCATAGATTTCTTTCGAGTTTTATCGTCATCTCTATAATATATCTTATTCAAATACATTGGTTGGGTTACATCAGGTCCACGGCTAGAGGTAATAAAAGGTCAACAAACATAAAAACTGTCGATATATTATATGCTTAGATATCACCACTTATTTTTAACTTAGGTTCAGAACTTTTCCCCACCGTGGTTCAAGCCTTGTCGTGGCTATGGGGCTCAGTAGCTTAAGGTGAGCCCAGCACCCTGGGCGAATAAAAATTGAGCTGCTCTTTGTACCCCTCTTATAAGAAAAGGGGACAAAAGAGCAGGGGGACAAGGGGCAAGGTTGGGAACCTCACCCCATTATACTGTCCCGACGTTGGGAGGGGTCGTTCTGTGTGGCCTCGGTTGCTTTAGGGAATGACTAGCCGTCGAGGTGTCCTGTTTGCTCAACAGATCCGGGCTTTGCTCACCTAAGGCGGCGGTGCCACTCGCCGGGTTTTAGTCATCGGTCCACCTTACTACCTTTCAGGCGCCGCGAGTCCCACATACCCGCATGGGGAGACCCACTCCCCCGCGAGATGCCTCAGAGTATTTCCTGGCGTTACAGAAAAAAAAATAGGTTCAGAAGTTTTGAATAAAGTGGATGTTTTTAACATCAATTATCATCTTTTTTCCAAGATGGTCAACGTATGGACTTCACTTGAGTTTAGCAAAAGAAAAGTGTCTTTCAAGATCCATATGCCACCAGATATCTCAATCTTATCTATATCTATTTTTTTCAGCCAAATTCGGCCTGCACGATCGGGGTGGAACCTCTCACTCACATGATACTGGCATAAAGTGACTGCTATGCAGTCGCATTTCGTGCAGTTTGTGAGTTTCCGGTGGCCCATAGGTGGGGATGGGGTCAAGGAGGGCAACGCATCTGCGTAACCTCTAGTGCGGATGTTTATGGGCGTCGGTAGTCACCTAAGGCCCCTTTGCCCTTCTGTATAATATAAAAAAATGGTGGGTTACGTTTGTATAAAAAATATAGATTTACGTTTTTATGAACCAGAATCTCTCCTTACAACCTTCAAGAATTATCCCTTATGTAACACGTTAATCACCATCAGATGTGCCGTATTTTACAGCTTTCGCCCTTTAAGCTTTAATGCACTGCCGACGGCATTCTTTAACCTGACAGCACACAGGTACGATTATAATTAAAACACAACTGGTCACGCGCTTTGAGAAACCAGGTTAGCAGCTAATAGGCCATGCGAAAGTATATCATTCAAAGTTTAAGATTAATTTAAGTTGGACCTCGGATTTGTACAAGCTTGGCGTTTTTAAGGGAGCTTTATACTACAACTATTACAACTATATAGTAGGTACATCCAATTTATTGTACGCTCCCAAAGCTTCGGTGTCTGTCATTCATAAATAAATAATTTAAAAAAACAGCTCAGTTCTTCACGAACAAAAATCTCAGCACTGGATGATATCAAATTGTTCACCAGTAGGTTTTTTTTCGCAGAGGAAATGCTTTGCGAATTTCCCCGGGATGGGGTATCCCCAGGGATATGTGGGACACTACCACACTAAAACCACTGCGAGTTGCCTTCAGCTGCCTAAAGGGGAGTATCCCGGATCTGACTAACACAGGAAACCCGGGCGCGACCGGCCGGTTCCCTCAAGAGGGCTAACCGGGCTTCCTCCTAGTATGGGTGAACTCCGACAACCTAAAGCATCCCCGCAGACGCCGTAACTTTTCATGTATAAGTTACCTACTGTACCTACTTTAATTCCCTACAATATATTATAGTATGATGAGCAAATACTGTATATGCTCAGCAATCACAAAACCCATGCTGCACGGAACATCGTGCATATGCTTGGTGAAATTCGTGAGTAAAACCATCCAGCAGGCTTTCCTAAAAACACGTCTCGTTAACAATGGAATATAATTTCAGTATTCCACCTTCGCCCATTACGCATGTCATGATTTATCGCCCGTTTGTTAGTCTCGCACGAACTACCTAAATATAATGTTTCCTTCAATTTAACATAACATCAATCATAGAAGCGCGCTGAATTGACGCATATGCAGTGTGAGTGAGCATACGTTTGCTAACAAGGGTATTTCTGTCAAATGATCCCTGTTATTTTTCCACCGCAAACTATTTTATAGTAAATCAACGTTTTACGGATTTTATCGCGGTTTATTAAACTTTTTAGTTTTTACATGCCCGAAGTTTCGGATACCTTACAGCAACCGTGGTCACGGGAGGACTGAGGTGACGGTGGCGCTCAATAGCCTAAGATGAACCCAGCACCATGGGCGAAGCCAAGTGAACCGAGAGGGCTGCTCTTAGTACCCCTTTTATAAGAAGAGGGTACAAAAGAGTAGGAGGGTACAAGGGGGGAGGATGGGAACCTCAACCCATTGTACTGTCCCGACGTTGGGAGGGATTGTTCTGTGGTGCGGGACAACCCCTCTGTGGAGGTAGCGTCGTTCCCTTGAGGCAGTCCCTCACTAGCCGTCGAGGTGCCCTGTTTGCTCAACAGATTCGAGGCACCTCACCAAAGGCGACATTGAATTGGCTTCGCCCAAGATGTTGGGTTCACTTTAGGCTACTGAGCACCATCTTTCGGGATCTTTAAAGTCAGATGACTAACTTCGAAGCTCCTACAACTTATAATCGTTGCCTTTTTTTTTAGTAGTAAGTTAGTAGGTACAGATTTAAGTAGGCATCAGATATTTTTAGTCCTTTTTGACGTTCATATACTACCTGATGTTGTAACCTAAGTCGCATATTGTGAAACTTCAGTCTACATAATCGTGGCATGTCACACAAACTGCGACCCGACGTAGAAAGTGGACGGAGCCCGACCATTAGCTATCGACGATTATGTATCGAATAATACTCGGGTATTGAAATTGCGACATCTCAGTGCACCGTGAATGCATAGACTTGGTTTTATAGGAATATATCAATAGGATTGCGGTAGCCAAATATAAACTTTATTTATAGTAAAATCATCTATATTAATATAGAGGTAAATACTAATAAAAGAGAATGAATAGCAAAGGACGGAAATATTTTCATGACGATGAAATTACAATTTTATAGAATTTTATAAAAGAAATATCGAATCCCCATTCAAATATAAAATATAGTATGTCAGAAGACGTAAGACGTGAGCCATCTGCTCACCTACTGTTCCGACTGAGATTAAAGGCCATCAGGCCGAACTAGCCCCTTCGAAAAAAAACCGAAACATATAACTTCAATGGTCAAAGTATACATAAATCAATGCTTCTTACACATACACAAATTTCACAATTTGCAAGACTTAATAAAACAAATTTGGTTTTGTTTTCTTATTTTCATACAAGTTTCAATTATTGTAACAAAACAAATCAAAATGAAAATGTCAGCAACGAAATAAAGATCTTCATAAATTACGTTAGAAGAACATTAAAAGAGACTTAGATAAAATGTTTATTCACACACAAATGAAATGACGTGAAGTGAATAAGAATTTGTAACATAAGACCTCTTCAACAAAATCAACAAAATATTGGATATAATCTCTTAATAATTGAATATCAAATTCTCAAAGCATATAATATTTCGGCTATACGCCTACCTCACATGATTAACAACACTTTCTACATATATACTAATATTTGTAGAAAGTGACATTGCTCAAAAGTGGATCAATAATAATATGAACATTAAAGGTTAGTGCTTCTATGCAATATGAGATGTTATCTTAACGATAAGACTTGTAATTGGATCTTCGATCGCAGATAAAAATAAATCAACTAGATATACATAATAACTATCTTCATCAATCTGGTTTTACACATGATCATTATAAAAACTGACGTATTTTATATGCAGACGAGCCTACTTTAGATTATAAGAGAGTGTCGTACAGTGGTCTTGATCAAAACAGTTTGTAAATCTAGGCATCAATAGTACTGCTTGCTTGCTTACTTGTAAATGTCATAAGCCGTTCTACATATTATTTAAGCACCAAGTACTCTTTTTTTCTTTAACGCCGGGAAATTCTCTGAAGTATCTCGCAGGGGAGAGGGTCTCCCCAGGCGGGTATGTGGGACTCGCTGCGCCCGAAAGGTGGTAAGCGGACGCAGCTCTACCCACTAAAACCCAGCGAGTGCCACCAATGCCGCTATTCATGAGGTGCCCCGGATCTGTTGAGCAAACAGGGCACCTCAACGGCTAGTCAGTTCCTCCGGGGACCGACGCCACCTCCACAGAGGGATTGTCCCGCACCACAGAACTACCCCTCCCTCCTTCGGGACAGTACAATGGGGTGAGTTAACGTCCTCGCCCCTTGTTCTTTTATCCTCTCATCTTATAAGAGGAGTACAAAGAGCCCCCTCGGCTCAATTCGCTTCGCCTAAGGTACTGGGCTCAACCATGACAAGGCCTGAACCATGGTGGGGAAGCACCAAGTACTCTGGGTTGCCAATAGTTTGATGGAAATCGCCCTAATTATAAATCAGGGGAAAACCGTAAATTCGAAAATTCAAAAATATGAGCTACAGTGTAATATTTCATTAAAGTCATTTAGATACTTTCATATGACTAACAAACTAAAATCCAACTCTCTAGACAATTCCGATATGTATTTAAAATATTACACAGTTATTAATAGATATATCTTTATTCAATATCAACAAAGAAAAGGCCTCGGAAAAGAACATAATCATTTCATAATTTTAATTACATACTCCGTCGAATCAACAATTTAATAAAGGGCATCCAATCAGATACAATCTAGTGAAATTTCCCAACCGTTGAACTTAACAGCCTACAGTAACCTATATTACTAACAATGAAAATTACAAACAAGATTGAACATAATTGTTACTATTTCACGTGCGAATATAATATTTCTCGACAAAGGTTCCCCCTCCCTATTTCGATTTATCTCATGGATAAACTAGTGTTGTACAAAGCACTCTCGCTTTTGTCGATGCTAATTAAAGCCATCTCTGCATCGCGTTTATTTATAAGCTTCATTAAGGTATGTACATTATTTATTTGCATACGTGGTGTATTGACCTTTATTATAGTACAACAAATAATATTGTTTTCTAATGTTTGCGCGAACTTCACTCATTATAATGAAACAATTTTTACGGATTTTATCCTCCCGTGAACATGGTTGCTGTAAAGTATCCGAAACGTCGGGCTTGTAAAAATCTTAATAAACCGCGATAAAATCCGTAAAAATTGTTCCATTATAACAATAAATAATCATTTCCCCGACCCGGGTCACGGTGTGTGTTTATTATGTATTTATTTCTTAGTACTATGGTTTAGTAGATTTTCACTTGACGTATAATTAGAATATAATTAGATTTATTAATCTATGAACGCCGGCTGCACGCACAAAGTGTCACGTTCCACCTGAACCGAGCTTGTAAACGAGAGCGCGGAAGTAGCGAGATAGGATAGGCGCGATCGGCCTAAGCGTTCGGCTTGTGATGCATTATGACGTCAAGTAAAATTATCGTCCGTAAACCGACTTTTCAGACAAGGGGTAGGTGTTTTTGTTCTTTTAATGGCATCGGTGAAAAAAGGGGATCTACCTAAAATTTGCAGCGGATCCATTATAAATATCATCATCAACTTGTTACCGTGTGTGTTGTAAGCACATACATACATGATCAATTCACTAAAAGGCCTATTGAGAAATGGCAATTATTTACGAATTAGTGGATGTGGAAACAATTAACAAACTGGTTGGCAAACATATGGCTAAGTAGATCGAGACGCCATCTCCGATCATTTGGGATCTCACAATCGCTAGATTGATCTTAATTACACGTTCTCGTTGTCTAGTGTCAGGGCTATCGTTATGTAGGCGATCGTCCCTAAACTTAACTTGTAACTGTACTCGAGTCAATTTGTTAAAATATTATATTCTACAAAGTTCTATATCTGTGGTGGGCTGGAAAAGGTTTATAATAATAATAATACATAATAAAATAATAATTATAAACAATGATAATTTTATGATAATGTTGTCATCGTCATCATGACGATGATGATGATGATGTTGACGATACGCCACCTCAGCCTACTTTTTTTTTCTTTAATACCAGGAAATGCTCTGAAGCAGCCCGAGGGGGAGTGGGTCTCCCTACGCGTTAGTGGACGCAGCTCTACCCACTAAAACCCGGCGAGTGACACCATTGCCGCCTTTGGTGAGGCGCCCCGGATCTGCTGACCAAACAGGGCAACTCGACGGCTAGTCCGTCCCTCAGGAGACCGACGCCACCTCCACAGAGGGGTTTTCCCGCACCACAGAACCCCTCCTAACGTCGGGACAGTACAATGGGGTGAGGTTTCCATCCTCGCCCCTTCCCCCTGCTCTTTTGTCCCCTCTTCTTAATATAAGAGGGGTACAAAGAGCCCCCTCGGCTCAATTAGCTTCGCCCAAGGTGCTGGGCTCACCCCAGGCTACTAAGCCGCACCGCCACGTCAAGGCTGAACCATCGTGGGGACCTCAGCTTGATCTTGATATAGTCGTAAGAACTTTTCTTATATACATATTTGTAGGTAACATATTTTAAATCTTTAATGTTATCATAAAGGGGTTTGTGTGTGTTTGTAAGGTTTAAGATGTGAAAGGTAATCTTGGAAGATCCTAATCGGGTTTTATAAATTATTTAAAAGTATAATTATAATCAGTCCGTATACGGCTGCAGTTCTAAACGGTCGAAGCTGCGGGCAACAGCTAGTAAATGAATTGTTTTAAACTAACGCGATCACTATTCATAGACTCCTCGTGATCATGGCGATTGAAAAATTGCCGAAATATCGGGACCTCAATAAACCTATAAACGCCCAAAACAATATTTATTTAAATATGAGCTAGTAAATAAATACATTCGCATCTATGAGCATTCATATCGCTTATACAATAAACCTTTGGCGGTATTCGAGACCGCGACCTCTACACGTGAATTTATCAACATAACAGATGCCATGTCAAAATCACTGTTTAATCTATAATTGTATGAAATATTTATGACGAATTGCTGTAATCAGTCTATTGAAAAATAGATATAAAAATCCACATTGTTCTATTACAGTTAATCACCCCGGAAATGACAAATACTTTACCAGTTACTAGAGAACTATTCGTAATACACTTGGTTGATGATATCATACAAAACAAGGCGTTCTAACTTCTACTAAATTTTACACAGTATTCCTCCCGGCAAATACGTACGTACATACGTAATCTATTCTTCAATAATTGGACTGTCAATGACTGACTGCCTGTTGGTCTAGTCATAGTGGTTAGTGACCCTGATTGCTCAACCATGGGTTCGATCACCACCCAGGACAAATGTTTGTGTGATGAGCATGATCATTTGTTCTGTATCTGGGTGTAATTTATCTATAATATGTATGTATTTAGAAATACATATATAAGTATTTACCTATCAGTTGTCTGGTTACCATAAGAACAGGCTCTGCCTAGTTTGGGATCAGACGGCCGTGTGTGAGTTGTCCCAACATATTATTGTCAAAACATATAATTTAAGAATCGAGTATGTATATTAAAAGCGGAATAAAGCGGTAATGTTATGTTTTGTAAGAAAACAAATTCCGCCAAATTTGTGCTGCGACGCTGCGCCGGTTCTGGGCTCTAATTGGCCGACTTATGGGCATTGATGGATGAATCGCCGATGGGACGCACATACTGGTCACTGGTTGCTATTACGTCAGTGACAAATCACTGAACTATTTCGGAATATGATGGCTCACATAACTACCTTTTTTTACACCGGGAAATGCTCTTGAGGCATCCCGCCTGGGGAGTGGGTCTCCCCAGGTGGGTATGTGGGACTCGCTGCACCCGAAAGATGGTGAATGGACGCAGGTCTACCCACTAAAACCCGGCGAGTGCCACCAGTGCCGCCTTGGTGAGTGCAAGGGACCGACGCCACATCCGCAGAGGGGTTGTCCCGCACCACAGAACAACCCCTCCCAACGTCGGGACTGTACAATGGGGCGAGGTTCCCATCCTCACTCCTTGCCCCCTGCTCTTTTGTCCCCTCTTCTTATAAGAGGAGTACAAAGAGCCCCCTCGGCTCAATTGGCTTCGCCCAAGGTGGTTGGCCCACCTTACGCTACTGAGCCCCACCGCCAAGTCAAGGCCTGAACCATGGTGGGGTCACATAATTACTTACTGTATCCACTTATATATTTATTTATTTGTACAAGTAACGTAAAATTTTTGCTCGTCATGTCTTATCTATGTTCAATTGGTTTATTGGCATTGAGTTCATAATTAGCCATTATATTATAGTTTATCAAAATATATATTTAAGGCGAGTCACAGCAGGCGAAACGGGAATAACGTGATATTTTTATTTTAATCTCAAGTATATATCTCTTTTATTCAAAGTTTTCCCAAAACTTGAATGCTATCTAGCGTTTAAGACGCTGCGACGCCTGCTTCCCCGCCAGTCCCGGCGACTCGTCTTAAAGGATAAATGAATGTATGGACGCATTTAATTTTGATGAAACATAAGTTCAGAGTATTTGAAATATAACAGATTTAATGAAAAATATTAGACTGTATGCTACTATAAATCTATATTCACGTGAAGAAGTCCAGCAACTGATAATAATGCTAATGTTTATAAGTCTTGTGTAGACATGGATAGACGGTTAGACGGAATAATGGATATTTGTTTTTGATCATAGTCGCCCAGCGTTTTTAAGTGTTACACAGCAAAGCTGTTTCACGGGAGAAACAAGGAAGATGGTGTATCCAAGCAGACAAAGTACGGCGCAACCCTCTCAGGGAGAGAGTTTTAAGTTCGACATAACCACTATATTACACTCAAACCTGCCTGTATGGAGAAATGCGTTGTCCCCCGCAAAAAGGAGTGCTTATGATATATGCTTAGAAAACAGAAAACAGCCATCTAGCGTTTCATCAAAGAACCACTACAATGTTGGTGCAGTACAACTGAACATAGATGGCTCTTACACATTTTTCAGTAATAATATTATTATATTCGATGATCATACTTTCCTAAATAATTTAAAATTGCATCATTATTATTTTCTATCCATATATTATGATTAAACTAGCTTTCTAATGTTTGCGCGAATTTCACTCATTATAATGAAACAATTTTTTACGGATTTTATCGCGGTTTATTAAGATTGTTACAGAGAGCACAAGGGATCTGTGATGAGCAGCACCTGGAGACCGAACTTCAACATGTCAAGCAAGTACTGCGTGACAACAAGCTTCGGGTACCGCGTCTCCGTCACAGTGAACGTGTGAAACCAGTCACCGTCGAGCGAGTACCTGCTGTGCTACCGTTTATGAAAGGCGTCACTGACAAGATTGGCTTCATCCTAAAGCGAGCTTCTATAAAAACTTATTTCAAGCCGCCTAAAAAGATAGGTCAATTCTTACCATCTGTCAAGTGTCATATACCCTTACAAGATGCAGGAGTATACAAGCTTGATTGTGATTGTGGCCTCTCTTATATAGGCCAAACCAAAAGATCAATTAAAACTCGCGTTAAAGAACATATAGCTGACTTAAAACACCGTCGCTACACTAAGTCTGCAATCTGTGAACATAGTCTAGACAAAGCTCGCCATTATATTAGATTTGATAAAACACAGATACTCGCAAAAGAACACCGATTCCAACCAAGGATGATCCGCGAGGCTATTGAAATTAAAAAACATCCAAATTTCAATAGAGAAGATGGCTGGCTCTTACCACCTGCTTGGGATCCCATTATTAAAATAATTAAATCAAAAACCAAGCATAATATGCCACAGATTAAAGATGCAGTTAGCACTTTCTGCGTAGAGAGGACTTATTAAAATAATGATGTATCATAGGGTAGTTCGATTAACTTTGTAACGTTAGGACATCTGTCACCTCAGTCCTCCCGTGACCATGGTTGCTGTAAAGTATCCGAAACGTCGGGCTTGTAAAAATCTTAATAAACCGCGATAAAATCCGTAAAAAATTGTTTCATTATAATTAAACTAGCTGTTGTCCGCAGCTGCGCCTGCGTTAACGTATTATTTTACTCGTGGAGGAGTTTTTGAGTTAAAACGTAACTAACATATAAAAAATCAAATCTTTCCCCTTTATATTATTATAGAAGTATACATATATAAACTTATTCTTTTTATATCGAAAAATAAATATTTAAAAGCAGCACAAAGGACAACAACAGTTCCGTAATGAGCCGACCACACGGCATGGTACCTCGCAGAGTTAATGGCGGCCGGCTTGGTTAAAACTATATCTCCTAAGATATTCGTTGAAATCGAACAATGACAAGGACAATTTCGTTCAATATTCAATCTTTATGAATAAAATTTATTTATTTGGGTACGATTAATATCATGTTTATAAAACTCTTTCGCAAATCATACATGATTTTAGAACAAATTTGAGAAGCATAAAATAGATTATAACGAGTTAATCTTTAAAGATACGACATATGCTGTCGCGGACTTTTTCTTAGAACTTTTAGAGGGGTACAATTGCAGCTTTAATAACTATTTACGCAGCGCACGCAACGAAAGTTTTATTCCCTTTCTTGCCAAATTTTTATTGATACTCCACTCTTATTGGTCGTAGGAGGATTCCTTCCTACCTACCTTCCTCTATAAACGAGGCCTCCCCCCGTGGGCGACGAATAGGGGTGCGTAGGAGGCGCTACTTAATGCGCCTTCAGTAACACCCCTGTGCTCGTGTCGGGTTCAGGATGGGAACCTGGGCCCAGTATGACACGACGTCGCGGGGACTGCCTAATCAGCCGGGCAGTCCCCCCTTAAGAGAAGTAGTATGGCCTAAGCCGGGGCCATTCTGTCGCTGAGGTGATCCTGTTGAATGCCTATCCGGGACCCTCAAATTAAAGCGGCTGAAGGCGCTCGCAGTGGTTTTAGTTTACGGGTAGGGCACTCCCACGTGCGAGTCCCACATAGGGTCAGGATCTACCCGAGATCCTGGCTACATGCGTAAAAAGCATTTTCCTGCGATAAAAAAAAGGGTGAAATAATTTAATAAAATTTACAAGTATAACTCCAGTCGATAAGGAAGATTAAGTTTTTCTGGTTGTGCATCCGTATCAACTGAGCAGTTCCACACAAAAAGACCACTTAGATATTGTGTAAAAAACCCAGAATTCAGCACAATTTATAAATTTAAACTTCTTGTGTGATCTCTGTTGAAATTATGTTCTCTAAATAATGAATTATCCTACACATAGTACAGAAGCAACAGTTTGATATTAACATGTAAACTGGACATACCTGATGTTCACGAAGTTTCCTCACTATCTCGTGATAGGGTGCTGCCCTGGCAGCCGTGAGCGACGGTGGTGGCAGGCGACCTTCCATGGTGTGCAACCATCTCCGTAGGCAGCGCAGCTCATGTGCCGTGTCTGTAATTAAAATAGCATGTATTATATGTAATAGGAAATATACAAAATATGGACACATTGTTTCACTAGTAGGAATGTATAAACTATGTATAGAAATACACATTTCTATAGACAGTTTCTACGTGGATCTTAGGAAGAGGAATCTGTAAACCCAGCGCCACATCAAGCTTTACATTCCCAGTTAACGTGGCCTCACTTTGTTTGTATTTTCTGTACAATGGGGGATCCGTATAAACTGGTATTGTAAAGCTTGACCAGTAGTCGTGCATAATAATGTAATGAAACGGAAGAGTTAAGTTCGAATTTCAAAAACTCATTTTGCTCATTCCCTGAGGAAAGTTATAGGTTATTTTTAAAATATGTTTAATTTTTTTTATTTTAGGGCAGATGAAACCCCGAGATAGCTAGATTAATATACGCGCGAATTATAATATATGCCCCAAACCACACCAGCACAATTCGAAAATATATAAAATTAGAAACGCCGTCAATTAAGAGGACGCCTCGGTAATTTTGTCGTCAATAATTTCAATTTATTTCAGTAATTCCAAAACACATGAAAATATAAACTGGTGACCTGGATAGTTCATGATATAAGCCTTATTTTTCTAATTTTCGAAACACGATTAGGTAACTTTTGTAACAGAGAAAAAAATATCGAACATACCTCTTATTAAAAACAGATTCACATCTTATGGGCAAACGGGTCCGGTTTAAGCCTCTTAATTTTCTTTGTAGATGAGTTTATACATGTTATTTAAAACTGTCATATGAATTTCTCCAATTATCGATTTTAACGCAATAATATAACAAAAACTATTTTGCCGTTTACGTCTTTTAGTTATAAGCAGCGTATGTATGAAGGCCTTGTCCCGCTCAAGCCGCTCAGTCCCCTCGTGACTATTGTCAGCGACGGGTCTGTGCCAGTTCCTCGCTAGTTCATTTCACGAATTTATTTAATGGTTTTATTAAATGTCTAAATTGTTTGTTAGCAAAATGTCAAAATATGACACAAAAGAGGTTTAAAGTTTACATCATAATATTTATTTGTAATTTATAAATATAGGTAATTTTAACTTCACTTTCTTTTTGTGTCAAAATATATTCTGATAAGTATTAAGTAAGTGGTAAGTGGTGGCGTATTATTTTAAATATTTATTATATTTTAGAAAACAATGGTTGGAACAATGTTAGGAGAATAAAACAATGGAGTCGTCATCTGATTGCAATAGAAATAAAGAAATATCGGCTAACTTTTTAAAAGGGCACGTATGAAAAATTCTTTTTTTTTTTCGGATGGATGGATGCTAACGGCCCAAAGGCCCTAATGCTACATCGGATTAGTGTGAGCCCATTTGGCTCACTTTTGCATTGTAAAAGTTGGGGGTTGCCCCCCGCCAACCGTGCAGTCTGCGACTACACGGCCTCCTGGCGTCGGGTTGGTGAAAAATTCTAATTTATTTTGTATCTTCTAGAAATCAAGACACCTTACCGAATTACGCAGAGTTACTCAATGTCTTGCCCGCATAAGTTTTTGTTACTATGTATTTAAAAATATTGATTATAGATAGAAGAGGGGGGCAAACGGACCGTCGGTTCACCTGGTGGTAAGTGAAAAGCGATATCCACAGACACCCGCTATACCAGATGATTAGCAGGTGCATTGCCGGCCTTTCGTATCGGTTCAGAAATACGTAGGTGGCAGCGGATTCCATTTAATCGTCGTGCGATTCAGGATTGCCGTAAAATCGAGTTGTTGTGGGTTTTCGGACATCGAGATGGTGTGGGTGAAATTTGGTAAATATCCGGTGGAGGAATTCAGCTCCAGGTATTAGTCCGAACAATTCCTCATAAAACTCCCCATGGTAGATGCGGTAAATTTTTTTATAGAAAAGGGGGCAACCAGATAGTCGGTGTTCGATAAAATGCAGAGCGATCCGACATCTCAACACAGCGCTAAATAATCAAGTTGATTGAACCTTACTATCGGCGACGATTCGAGCCGCACGGCGTTGAACGCAGTCAAATGGAAGAAACTGATATTGGGGCGGTCCAGCCTAGAGGTGAGAGCAGTATTCCATGTGATCGATAAAAGGCTATGGCTAAACTAGCCTTCCATATGATCATGAAATTGCACATCGCTCCATATGTCGACGCCAAGTATGCCAATGCTGGCTGAGGCGGTTAGGGAAGTGCCTTTAAATTGTAGAGAAACGACGATAGCCGATTTTTTTGCGGTAAACGCGCAAACTTGTGTCTCGTTCGGGTTAATTGGACTAGGTTAAGTCGCCCCCATTCCAGAACGTTGGCCAACAGAGACTCGATTTCAAACACAAGTTTCTTGCGACACTCATCGACTTGTTACCGAGAAAAATTAGAGCGGCCAAGTGTATAGGGCATCTCCAGTGCTGTCGTCTGCATAACACTGAAGTTTGCAGCATATCATTGATATGCAGAAGAAACAAGGTTGAAAATAGTACACAGCCTTGCGGAACACCAGAATTAACAGACTTGAGATCCGAGCATGCACCGTCGACAACGACCTTGATGTTCCTGTATGCCCAAAAACTGGTGATCCACTTACATAATTTCTCGGGAAGCCTTCACTATGTACTAAACTAACCGCCAACGATTCCCCTTTGGTCTCAACTGCTCCAATCGCTGCGTTAGAAATATTAGAAGATCACCAGCTAAGCGATTCCGTTGAAAGCCATATTAGCGATCGCTAGTCAGCTGGTGCTCCTCCAAATATCGCCAGAGCTGGCAGTTAATTATGGTTTCCATAATCTTTGAGAACAAGGAAGCTATAGCTATTGGTCTGTAGTTGAACGGGTTAGAGCGGTCCCCTTTCTTAGGGATCGGGTGGATCAAAGCGGTCTTCTACGAGCATCGGACGACGCCTAATGAATAAGAGTATCGGAAAAGACGGGTAAGGACGGGTGCCAACTCAGGAGCACAAGTTTGTAGCACTAGCCGAGGGATGCCGTCAGGCCCACTCGACTTATGAATTTCCACCGAAAAGAGAGCTAGGCGCACGGAGATCGGCCTCAAATTATTTCCGACATTGAGGTGTGGTACCAGTCACCGAGGGACCGTCGGTGGTATTTTTTCCTGGTCATTCAAAGTCGAGTTGGAAGCAAAAAGGGAGCCTAGAAGATCGGATATCTCCTTAACGTTGTGGCCCACAACTTGTGGGCCAACGAGTCATGTGATGTGATGGTGGGGATGGCTTACAAAAATTCCCTTGAACAGCCTTGGCGAGCGATCAAAATGCACGAGCTCCCGAAGGAAGTCGAACCAATCTCTCACCAATTCTGTTTACATGCTCCGCTTTTGCCTCAGCAATAGCCCTTTTGAAGGACCTGGAGGCAAAGTTATACTAGTAGTTTTTAATGCGCTGGTCTTTACATCCTGGAACATCGATCCATTGGCCCACGCTTGGTAGCTTACCCGCTAAAATGGCGTGTAGCAATCTTACACAGTTGACCAAACCAGGGCTGGGATTTGCCGCCTATAGGCACTGCAGAGCTTGAAATGAAAAGCTCCATGGCTTATAGCGCCATCTCGGCAACAAAATCGGCAACGATGTCTGGGTCATCCAGCGAGAAGCAAATTCGCCCCTATGGGTAGGATGCAAAAAAGGATCGCATCCCTTTCCAATCAGCTGACCTATAGTGCCAAACACAGCGGCAGACCGAAAAACGAAGCCGTGATGGGCTTGCAACTGGCACTGAACTTCGGATCAGATAATGGTCCAACGAGCCAAGTCGAGTCGAGCAACTTGTTGTGATGAACGTTGAAATCACCAAGTATTATGATCTCTATGGATGGGATCTGTTGTAGCACGGAATCTGTAGCCATTTGGATGTACTACATTAGTCGATCGGTTTTATCATTACCGTTGTGGGACCTATATAGGAATGTATAGACGCGGGGATGGTCATGCATGATGCACAACCAGAGGATGGAGAGGTCCCTTCAAGACTTTCAAGACTACCAAGGCGATGAGAGCAGACATCCTCTCTGACGTACGCGCAAACTCCAGCCCGTGGTACAAAAAAGTGTTCTCATTTGTACCCCGAACAGGAGAGATAAGAAGTATCAGCTGGAGAGGATATCTGAGTCTCGGTCAAAAATAGGAGGGCCAGCTTCGTCATCTAAGTGATAAGGGTGGTCAACCCCTCAAATTTTAAAAGTTAACGTGGGCGAAGCTGCGGGCAACAGCTAGTAAAAGTATAAAATGACAAAAAACAAAATTAAAAATGTATAAAATGACAACTCCAAGACGTCTACGATGTTACACATGGCGCGCGATAGCTCGCAAATTGCAATATTTACGTTACTTATCGGGGTGTGCTGTGTGCGGGGTGCGGGGCGCGCCTGCTCGGTTTTAGAATTATTGTTTACCGAGGCGTCGCCTTAATTGTAGGTGTTGGATAGGTTGGATAATATCGTTGTAACATGAATATATTATAACAAAAAAGGACTATTTTTTTTAGCTTTTATTGCCGATGAAAAATTGCTAACCATTGCTTAATGCGGGTCTCATTTTATCAATTTAATTAATGCGACATCGTAAAGTAGTCATAAAACCGTCTTGGTGTCCATTGAAAGAGGCTTATGTCCTACGGACAGAAAAATATTTAGTCTAATAATGAAAACAAAGATTAATATTTAAGCAAACAGGTATGTTTATTGCGGAATAAGACTAAGTAAAGTGGACCCCATAAGCATTCTATAGGTACATTTTTTATACAAATTTAGCCTATAATTTATATATTTTTGTAACTATTCAGTATTTTTGTATTCTCCCATCCTTAAATGCATAAGCAATATATGAAGTATCCAATGTAATCTATGATCTCGAACAGACTAATACATGAAGAGAAGGACTACCCACCGACGGTATCAGGACATTCCCCATCTCGGCTAAGCTGTTCGGGACTCAGAAGCAGTCGGAGACTCTCCCACTTCACGTTCAAGTGTTCCACGCGCCACGTCACCTGAAATACAACACAAAATTTAAAAATCTGTCAACTCCTACTTAATTAATAATTTTACCAAACTCTTATCTTGGCAAAACATATGTCTGCCCTTTTAAAATCGGATAAAATACTGGCTAAAACCTTTAATGTGTATGGAACCGTATTTATAGTTTGTCGCCTTTTCCATAAACCTACATAATCAAATTTTTTTTTGATTTACGCGACTAGACAAAAGTATCTAGATCTGAATTTCGTGGGCGTACCTAGAGTCAAAACTGAGCCCGTACTAAATTTGGTAGAATGGGGTTCGGTGTTGAAAATTTTATGTGTGTAATATTGTGTGTTTTTGGACTGGAATTTGTGTTCTTTGGACGGGAGCGGGGGGGATTGGGAAGAGTTTGTTCTCAACCGTGATACAGTCTGAACCTGAGCCCCTAAGCAAACGAAGGAAGTCTGGAATCTGGATCGTGTACGTTACCATTTAACGTCTCAGAATAGGCAACGCATGAATGAGTTTCCTGGGCTAATTTCAGTTGAACCTGTGTATGTTACAGGGCGACGCTTACCACTTACCATCATAACTTACTCGTCTGCCCTCTGCTTTCTATTTAGAAGGTCCATGTTACGGTAATGCCATAACATAATATATCCTCGCACTAGTAAAGTTTATCTTGGATTATAAAAGAGGGATAAAATCTATCTTTAGTTTCAGCATCATCATCTCTATCCATCCACTGTCGAACATAGGCGTCTCTCAAGAACGCCAAGACGGCCGATCCCTCGCCACTCTCATCAAACGGACCGGCCACAGCACGGAGATCGTCTTCCCACCTTGTTTGGCCGACCAACACTTCGTCTACCCAAACGCGGCCTCCACTCTTGAACCTTATTGGCCCATCGGCCATCCGTTCTCCTAAGTGTGTGAACAGCCACTGCCACTTCAACGAGCTTATTCATTGCGTGATATCGGTAACCTTATTCTCTGGCGGATGTCTTTAGTTTTCTCTTATAAATTTATTATAGTTTTGCCAAAACGAGAAGGATAATATTGTATAGTCAATTTCCTTTAGACTATGGTACTTACATCAGCCGTCGCCTCAGGTATCCTGTCGAGGATGGCCGAAGCCTGCTCTATGAACTTGACGCGGCGCGGCTCCACCGACGTCAGCTCGGACATGCGATTCTGAAACAAACATATAATAGAATCAATCATCTTATTTAGGGGCTTTCTCCTTGAAATAATTATAGTTCAAGTGACATGTATTTATTATTTAGTCTGTATTCAATTTGACCATTGGTACCTAAGTTAAAACATATACCTACATATAGGGCTTTTTCAAACAAAAACTTTATTTTGTAAATCCAAATAAAATAATGAATTAAGGTGACAATGATTCAAATTTTTATTGTATTAAAAAAGTTACGTTTGGCAATTATGAATGTAAAACGAAGTGCCCTGTTTGCTCATAAGATCCGGGGAGCCTCACCGAAGGCGGCATTGGTGGCACTCGCCCGATTTTAGTGGGTAGAGCTGCGTCCATTTACCAGCTTTCAGCCGCAGTGAGTCCCACATACCCCCATGGGGAGACCCATTCCCCCGCGGGATGCTTCAGACCGTTTCCCGGTGTTAAAGAAAAAAAAAGTAAAACGATATCTGATAAATGTCCACAATTAAAGGTATCGATTTCATCAAAGTTTTTGATAATTTTTTGAGTCGCTACCATCTTGTAATAACTAAATTTTGGGCAATTATTAATGACATAGGTAACTTGTGGTTTTAATAAGGCGGTGCCACAAGTCCCACAGCCACCAAAACAATAAATTTATTGCAAACCGAATTTCCCGATCGCGTAATTTCAAGAAATTCAGCTATTAAGTGGCCAGCTGTGATTTAGGGCCGTAGTAATAAATCGAACTCAGCTCTGAGAGCGATCTCAATCACGCTCTTGAGATACTGTTCTAATTAATAAACCGGACCTGAGTTCACATTGTAAGATCCCGTAATCACTTGAGTGACGTCGTATTAATGAATCAAACTCGGCACTTAAGAGAACTCTTGAGATCGCGCTCAGGTGCGTCTTTGCTGAGTGCAGTCCGACGGTGACTTGAGTGCATGCATTGTCAAGGTTCTTGTTCAATTTATGCTAACTATGCAAATATGGAAAATATTATAAACGAAATTAATTACTACGAAGCTATCGATCACTACGATGATATTAATTTATGGCCCAGCAGAATTCGTTTGCCAAAAATTTACATAAGAGACGCCCAAAATCCCTTTCAAACACCTACTGAAAATTTCAAGAAAAGGTACAGATTCAGCCAAGAATCTGTTTTATATATAATAATAATAATATGTACGGATAACTCGCACACGGCCATCTGATCCCAAGCTAGGCAGAGCCTGTTCTTATGTCAACGAGGCAACCGATATATACTTACTTATTTCTAAATACATACATATTATAGAAAAATTACACCCAGACACAGAACAAATAATCATGCTCATCACACAAACATTTGTCCCGGGTGGAAATCGAACTCACGACCTTGTGGTTTAGCAGTCAGGGTCACTAACCACTAGGCCAACAGGCCAGTCAATAACATCTTTAATTAGAGGACACCTGCAAAAAGTCCACGACAGAGGTCTTCCAATAGCACCAAAAATGGCAGTGCTCTTGACATTAAGGTTCAATGCATTGACTATAGAGTATAAATATAATCAATTATGTGCTCTCTGGTTTTATGCAACAGAATCATATCAGGTAAGGCTTAAATAGTTTTGAGATTCTTTTTTTTCTTTTACATGACTACAAAATTATTTAATCTACAATAATTACTTCTATATTTGTTATAAATAATGGTTTCCAAGCCAACGTTTAACAGCGGATCAATTTATAAGACGTTATCACGTCAAAATGACGCTTACTTGAGTGCAGAATCTCAAAATCTTGAGATGCTGAACTTGAAACCGATCTCAAGTGATACGCGCTCAAAATTCTTTCGTCTATTAATTAGCCACGAACTTGAGATGCTGTCCGAATCTTGAGTGTAACTCAGGTGAGATCGAACTTGAGAGCAGTATTGAGATCGAACTATTAATACGGCCCTTAAACACCGCTGGATTATTTTATAATATAGACATTGTCTTAACACAGCCCAAGCTATTTTAAGACAAATCGTTAAGTAATTAACAAAATAGACCCGATTTTTTCAAAAAGTAATCAAATCTTTGATGAAATAATCGACATTTGTAATCGTAGCAGTGGTTGGTGGACATTTATCGGATATCATTTTTCATCCATAATTGCCCAACGTTACGTTTTTAATACAATATAAATTTAAATCATTGTCACCTTAATTCATTGTTTTATTTTGATAGAAAACAAAGTTATTGTTGAAAAACCCGATATAAACCAAGTGGTAGGCTGAGTATAGAATCATACCTGTGTTAATGCTATAATTTTTTTTATAGAAGAGAGGGAAAAGGCCAGTCGGGTCACCTGATGGTAAGTGAAAAGCGACATCCACAGACACCCGCTACACTAGAGGGTTAGCAGGTGCGTTGAAGGCCTTTCAAATATAAGTGTGCTCTTTCTTGAAGGTCCCTAAGACGTATTGGTTCAGAAACACCGTAGTTGGCTGAATTCCATATTATAGGCGTCGTGCGTGGCAGGAAATATACCGTAAAAATCGAGATGGTGTGTGTAAAATTGGGATTTTTTATGTTAGATTATATATCAGTGACGATGGCCTAGTGGGTATGGGCTCGGTCTCTTGAGTGAAAGCCGAGAGGTCCGGGTGCGATCCTGACCCTCCTGTGATGCCTTAAAATTGGTCTTTCTAAATTTCTACGTGTACCTGAACATGAGACCATCGCTTGCTCACCGGTGAAGGAAACATCGTGAGGAACTGATGAGATTAAAAGTCTTTGAAGGTGTGTGAAGTTCACCAACCCGCATTGGGCCAGCGCATCGGTGAACTATGGCCCACTCTCCTCGCCTGATTCCGAGCAGGAGTCCCGTGCCCAGCAGTGGGACATATATATTATTATTATATTATGCTAGATTATATATTGTAACAAGTCTATAGTGACTCTAATGAGTAAAATAAACCCGAGTGTAATTTATAGTAAGTCTTTTTAGGTGCCAGGTGCACTCAGACTCGAACCCAGACCTTTCTTAAGAGACAGAGCCCCATACTCATTAAACCAATGTCGCTCGCAGCTTTATTGCATTGGTATAGAATAACATCTCACCATCCTCAGTTTCCTGCTGGACAAATTCTCTGGACTAGAATAGATCTCCTCCTGGACGTGGGTGAGCCACTGGCAGAGTTCAGTGAACTCGGCGATCAGCTGGCTTAGTGACCACTGCCTGTTGAACCCCGACGTCGGGTTCAGTAGCCGGGGCCCGCAGTGCAATACTGACGAATTGTTTGACAACAGCTCGCCGTTTGCCTCCTGTAACGTCAAATACATATAAAATAAGTATTAATTATGAATAAGCTAGTCCCCACAGCTTCACCTGCGTTAACTTAGATTTACAATCGTATCCGGCTTGATGATGATTATTTCTATAGCCTATGTCCTAATCCAAGGTATAAGGCATCACCATTTCAACTTATAGCCAAATCATTATAATGAAACAATTTTTGCGGATTTTATCGCGGTTTATTAAGATTTTTACAAGTCCGACGTTTCGGATACTTTACAGCAACCATGGTCACGGGAGGACTGAGGTGACAGATGTCCTAACGTTACAAAGTTATTCGAACTACCCTATGATACATCTTTATTTTTTAGCCAAATCAGTTCAGTTGTTTTGGCGTGAAAGGTCCAAACATCTAAATTTACAAAACTTTGGCTTTTATAATATAAGTAAGATAACACTCCGTCTACCTATAGGTACTTGTGCAAATCATCATGATAATTATTATCTTTTATAATATAAGTAAGATAACACTCCGTCTACCTATAGGTACTTGTGCAAATCATCATGATAATTATTATCTTTTATAATATAAGTAAGATAACACTCCGTCTACCTATAGGTACTTGTGCAAATCATCATGATAATTATTATCTGCCTTTTCCGTTCCCTGCTAGGGATAATAGGCCTTTCAATGAATGCCAAGACCGCTGATAATACATATATTATTGGGTATGTATTTAATAGCCCGATGCAGTTATCGGAGCATCATACAATTGTCTGCACTTGGCAGGATTCAATCCGGCGTCCGAACTAAATCTGCAGTACACGAGTCTCGTGAGCAAGGCATTCGTAGATAATGTCGAAATAACGAGTGTATGACGTTTTGATTAGTTTTAGAAATGAAAACAACCAGCAGCTTTATTGTATTCAGGATAGGCAGACTTCATAAATACATCGAGGCATCGAGTTTGCCGTAGCTCAAAGCGCTATGGATGCTATGCTGGGGGTTTCTTTGACAGATAGGATTCGGAACGAAGACATCCGCCAGAGAACTAAAGTTACCTATATCACGCAAATAATAAGCTCGTTAAAGTGGCAGTGGGCTGGTCACACACTCAGGAGAACGGATGGCCGATGGGCCAATAAGGTTCAAGAGTCGAGGCCACGTTTAGGTAGACGAAGGTCGGCCATTAACCAGGTGGGAAGACGATCTCCATGTGGTGGCCGGTCCGTGTTGGATGCGAGTGGTGAGGGATCGGCCGTCTTGGCGTTCATTGAGGGAGGTATGTTCAGCAGTAGACGGATAGAGGCTGATGATGATGATTGTATATACTGGCACCGATTACCTACAATCCTAAGTCTCCAGATCATCGTGATACAAATTGTAAGTCCTGTCTCAACTAGCCCCGTCGGTCGTTACATCTTTGTACCTTGCACGAGTCAATGATCTGGTTATCCATGATGTAGTCGTAGTGATGCTGCAGCAGCGGCCACAGGTCGTCGACGGCACTGCCGCCGCTCGCCGCGGAGCCCCAGCTACGACGCCACGCCTCCCGACATGGTTCCTTTCTGTAACACAACATGAATACGTCTATACTTATTAATAAATAACTGTTATTAGTTAATTATATTAAATATCAATATTAAATAATTACTTAATTGGATATGCGAAGGAGCAGACGAGCCGAGACAACAACTCGTCCACGCGTATCCCGAATCGTAGATTGAGACCTACTGAGGTGTCAGTAATTACACTGCCTGTGTAATTACCCTTCTGTGTAATTACCCTTCTTAACGAAACAGCCGGGAGCCAAGCACAAGCGCATCCCTCCCACCGGTATAAAGTCATACCCCATAATTTCTAGTTGCAAGATTTTATTGTGGCTTTTTTTCTTTCACGCCGGGTAATGCTCTGAAGCATCCCGCTGGGAAGTCGGTCTCCCCAGACGGGTATGTGGGACTCGCTGCGGCCGAAAGGTGTTAAGGTGGATGCAACTCTACCCACTAAAACCTGGCGAGTGCCACCAATGCCGCCTTTGGTGAGGTGCCCCGGATCTATTTAGGCGAACAGGGCACCTCGACGGCTAGTCACTCGCTCAAGGGACCGACGCCACTTCCAAAGAGGGGTTGTCCCGCACCACAGACATACACACGCACACGCACACGCACACGCACACGCACACGCACACGCACACACAAACACACACAGAACAACCCCTCCCATCGTCGGGACAGTGCAATGGGGTGAGATACATCCTCGCCCGTTGTCCCCGTGCCCTTTTGTCCTCTCTTCTTATAAGAGGGGTACGAGCCCCACCGCCACGACAAGGCTTGAACCATGGTGGGATGACTTTTATAACAAAGTTTACTATCAAAATTCTTAAAGTATAAATATTCAATCTTATTCTTGGTTACACATACGGTGATGGTAATCTATCTCAATACTAGCAGTTGCCCTCAGCTTCGCTCGCTACTACCAATTAACAACTGTTGGGGTTGATATATAATTATGTCTTTGAATTATATGCTCTAATAGCCAGGTCTAGATCATAAACTATAACACTGACGGGTTCCGTTCGGCAGTTTATGTAATTGCGTAACAAGCACATACATACATATTTATATTAGCATTTACAATACTAGTAGGATGTGATATAATAATAACCTACATGCTTATCTTTATATTAATATTTAATTTTATTATACCATTATTATTAATATATGGGTAAATTTTATTTATTTGTTTTTTAAATTTTAGATTTAGATCTATTGCCGTAAGATACATGCTGCAATAGTTATTTTTAATTGGACAAGCAGGGTGCGTAGCGTAGGAGGCGCTAATTAATGCGCCTCCAGTAACACCCCTGTGCTCGTGTCGGGCTCAGGAACCTGGGCCCAGTATGTAACGACGTCACGGGGACTGCTTCCGGCCTTCGCCGGGGCCAGCCTGTCGCTGAGGTAATCCCGTTAAATGCAATTCCGGGACACTCAAAAAGCGGCTGCATTCGCTCGCAGTGGTTTTAGTTTACGGGTAGGGCACTCCCAGGGGCGAGTCCCACATAGGGTCAGGATCTACCCGAGATCCTGGCTACATGCGTCAAAAGCATTTCCCTGCGATAACAAAAAAAAACGACTGTAAGTAAAAGTTAACGAGGGCAAAGCTGCAACAGACAGTAGATGTGAGTGATGTGATGTGTTAAGTAAAACATGTATTGGCGCGACTTGGCAGTAAAACATCACGAATGCCGTGACGGGAAAGGGCATGACGCCGTATTATACTTTTAACCGACTTCAATCAGGAGGTGGTTCTTAATTGGAATGTTTTTTATTCCTATTTTGTTAAAGCTTTTATTAATGATGAATTGCAATATCAGCATAGATGTTTCACATCCTGAATGTCCCGTGGTGGACAACTTCTTGAGTTCATCCGTACCTTTTCTTGGTGAGACTGTGGTAGGGCCTCTCGAGCTGGTCGCAGGGGCCGTTGTGCGACGCCGGCGCAGACCGGAGGGACGACAGAGAGAAACTGCTCTTCATTGCAGAGTACTCGAAACCTGAAATACATTTTTTTATGTTATTTGGATACACAAACTGGCAGACGTGCCTCCTGATGGTAAGTGGTCGACGTCGCCCATGAACATAAACTAGTTTACCTGGAACGAGCCCAGGCAACTCATCTATGTGTTGTCTATCCTGAGACATAAGATGTTAAGTCTCGGTGCCAGTAATTACACTGCCTGTCTTGCCCTTCTCTACGAGACACAGCAAGGCTGTTTCAGGGAAGAAACAAGCAAGGTGGTGGTACCCATGCATCCCTCCCACTGTTAAAACATAGAATAACATGTGAGACTGATTCTTGGGGGTTGGTGCCTAAGATCAGATGGACATTAGGCTCTTTAAATAAGCCGAGCCATTTTCTAAATACATATGACACTTTATGATGGTGTATAATCTATCCTTCTCAAAGCATTTGCTGCCTTACCACATAAACCTCTATCGATGAACACTAAGCCTTCTCCCATCACTTATAAATAGCTTGAGGCAGACCAACCTCGAACTAGCGACCTCTATCTGGAGGTCTCCCGCCTTATTTGCACACGCCCCAGTAAAATAGTTCTTCTTCATTCTTTTTCTAGTTTATTCAAGGTGCTTCGCCTTAATGACTCTTTATTTGACTTTTACATTATTTGACATCGTTATGCAACTCATTTAAAAATAAGAAATGTAAGGAAAACATACATATCAATTTATAGCAAACAACTGAGGCTAACCACTCTACTGTTAGAAGTCACTTGTTAGCAAATCATCAAAGAATGAAAAATATCTATGTATATTAGTAATGTTATCATCATTAATTTTAACAATTTTTAATACATCGCAAGGCCCTGAGTAACTCAACTAAAATACGAAGTTTATTAATTCTAATTACTTTATTACTAAGGGCCTTGAAAAACAAGGGGGAGATAAGAATCCCCCTTAAGTTAATAAAAATACTCACTTGCGGACATTTTGTGTTGGCGCTATCTGTCAATTTATTTGATAAATCGGCAATAGTTCCTTTGTACTGAGACGTACTTTGTACTTGTTCCTTACAAACGTCTAAAATGCTTTAATTCCTACGGCGACTAGATTCGTTAATATAAAGTTAAATAAATATGGGGTAGTTAATCATGTAATCGTGTGATTCATGAATATGAAGGTTGTCTATTGACCGGGTGCTCGGTGGTCACATTTTGTTGACTGCTCCACCTCCTGCGGGTTGCTCTTTATCGGTCCTGAAACAAAAGAAATACATGTTAGTATTGATAATCTTCATTAATAAACAACGACGACGACGTTTCCAACGACACCAGGAGGCCGTGTGTGTAACAAACTAATAGTGAGCCAAATGGGCTCACACTAATCTGACGAAGCATTAGGGCCTTCGGGTCATTAGCATAGATCCATCCAAAAATAATAATAATGATAAAGCACTATAAGAATTAGAAGTTTTAAATGATAACCTCTAGAGTCTAGAGAGTTTTGGAAGTAGTTTCAAATTTATTTAGTTAAAAATCAAATATGTTCCTTTTTTATGTCATCAGGAAGCATCCAGGCAGTTGGAGACTTAGGGTGACTACCGACAAGGCTGTCACTTGACGCCGGTGTTATGTGAGCGAGAGGTACCACCCAGGACGTACCGGCCCGTTTCGGCTGCAAAGCAGCATAGCACTACCTCTTACCAATTTATTATATTCTATTCTATCTAGGCCTCAATTTTCTAACTCTTAATCTTGTCTGTTTGTGATAGTGAAACCAATTATGTTTATTTATATTAATATCTATAATAATATCTATGGACGCTTTTACACCACGTCAATCTGGTCCCGTGGTAGGTTCTCGAAGAACTTGTGTTACGGGTACCAGACAACGGAAATATATTTAATACTTTTATAGTATACATACATTTTTAAGTGTTTTATTATATACTACACATATTTAATACACATCCATGACCCAGAAACACAGAAAACTTTTGTTCCCTGGCGGGATTCGAACCCGCTACCACCTGCTTGAGCGCCAACGCGCTAACCACTGAGCTCGTCAACTTTTAAATTGTAAATAAAGGTAATGAAGCTCAATTAACATGTAAAGCCTGTATCTTAATCAACATGTAAAGTATCATTAATACAAGACTATTTTTCAAGCCACCATTCACTTAGCTCTGAGATAAACGCACACTACTGCTCTCATTGTGACGATCAATGCGTTCATTGACAACGCCGTCAAAACCGATTTCCATCAGTTTTGATAACACGAACGAACCAGATTATATAAAACTCAAGTGTTACATTTTTATTATCACTAAACGTTAATACAAACCAATTACGGACAACATTTAAATGATCAAAACACACGCGAAACTCGACTTTCACAGGCAAAAGTCAATTTTTCTAAAGGGCCGAGCGCTTGGATTGGAAAGCCTTGTAATTTTCTCTAATGGCTTCACACCAATTTGCCGATTTTACAAGACAAATAGTAGAAACGGGCCCCGGGCGTTGAGTCAGAGATACCGGACATTTATGTCTTACCCGAGTTTCACCCATGCTTTACGGTCTAGAGTCTAGACTAGACTAGCCTGTAGACAAATGACACCTAATGTGTGTACCTATGGTTGTTTATCATCATCATCATCATCTTTTAAAAATTAGAAAAAGGTTCAAACTTATCTCGCTAGAAAATATGAAAATTTTAAACGTATCAAATAAGACAAAAAGATCAGTTTTTTTACTACTCTACAATCTAACACGAATAACAAAACATTATCAATGTCGTACCTATGAGGTAACACAAACAAAAGCTTGTAAAACATACTCGTATCAAACGTGCCCGAGATGGACTGATAAGGTCTCGTATGGAGTCTTCTAGATGTTTTATGGCTTATAGAGATTAGAATTTACAATAGGCAATATCGACCCTTCCGGCGGAGAAATGCGGCCCAGATTTCTTTCCCATAAATGTGTGCGGTGTGCAAGTTAAGTTTTAGCTTTCTAGGTCACCGTGGCTAGAGGGGCACCGTGGGGTCTGCCCTAAGACGAATTGGCACATGTCGTGAATTATTACTACTATATTGTAACACGAATAGCTTACTCTACAACAGAAATACAACAAGCGATTGGTATTGGATGCGCTATATTGACGGTTACCGGTGAGAAGGTGGCGCTGTGCCGTGCTCCCGTCTGCTTGGGTACCACCATAATTCTTATATCTCCCGTGAAATAGCTGTGATGTGTTTCGGAGAGAAGGGCAAGACAGGTAGTGTAATTACTGGCACTGAGACTTAACATCTTATATCTCAGAATAAACAATACATTGATGAGTTGCCTGGGCTAGCTTCAAGTTTTCTTGTTTATGTTTATGGGCGACGCTAACCACTCGTGGTCAGGTGGTCTCACGCCATCATGTGGCTCGTCTGCTCGTTTGTCTATCGAACTAACATAGTTTCATGGTGTAACCAGTTCATTAAAAGTTAAAACGATTATTTTCATATACGAATATATTTGTAAGCACTATTTCGTGCGTACGTTTTGAATTTAGCTCGAACACGGACCTCTCACTTGCGGACCCCAAACTATAATATTTACACCAACGACTTAAAGTGTTAAATCCTAAAAGTATCGCCTATCGGTACTGCAGTAATTAGCGGTTGTTGGGCATGACTAATCTATGCTAATATTATAAAGCTGAAGAGTTTGTTTGTTTGAACGCGCTAATCTCAGGAACTAGTGGTCCGATTTGAAAAAATCTTTCAGTGTTAGATAGCCCATTTATCGACAAAGGCTATAGGCTATATAACATCACGCTGTGACTAACAGTAGTTAAGTTGATTAAGTTAACGCGGGCGAAACTGCGGGCAACAGCTAGTACAAATATATTACCAATCTCATATTATAAACTTTAATTTCTCTACTATTTCCCTTCGTAAACGTCATACCAAGATAACTTGGAAAAGTTCACTACAGAATATATTTTCAGTGATCAGGTTCAAGTGTGCTCAACGAGTGGCATAACCATCGAGCATATAACCGGAATAGAGCGGTAAACAAATTCCGCCAAATTTGTGCTGTGACTCTGCGTCGGGTTTGCGATCTGATTGGCTGACTGATGGCCATTGATAGATGATTGGCCCATGTGACGTAAATACAAATCACTGGTTGGTTGAATTGCTATTACGTCAGTGAAAAAATCACTGACCAGTTTCGGAATTTTATTTAAATACACCTATTTTCAAAGAACTCCCACTCGACTCTTATCTTTCCACTGTGTTTTATCTGGTAAAATTAAGACTATCACCATTAATTATAATTAAGAGAACTGTCACCGGTTTCATCCAATCAATAAGATAACTACCTAATTCATTTACGTATGAAAAATTTACATATATATACATACATATAATGACATATATCAGTTAAAGTAATGGCCCCATTTCTTAGTGGGTGGTCGCTTATGTTTTATAGAAATCAAATAAAATTGCCACATTTCCGGGATATTTTGGGAATTGCCTCGAGATGCGCGTAAAAATACAAGAGTAATATTAGATATACGACTGGGTTACTTATATGTGCGTGTTTATTCATTGACACATATTTTTTATGGATTTCAGTTCCGCTAACCAGTAGGTAACCTATAGGTACAGGTGGAATTTTGAGACGGGAGTAATGGCAGGTTATCCGTTATAGTTACAGGAAAACGTTCCTAGGGATCATCTATATATATATATATATATATATATATATATATATATATATATATATATATATAACTTTTTAAGATATTCTGAACTTTAACGCCGGGAAATTTTCTGAGGCATCGCGGGGGAGTGGGTCTCCCCACGCGGGTATGTGGGACTCGCTGCGCCCGACAGCTGGTAAATGGTAAATGGACGCAGCTCTACCCACTAAAACCCGGCGAGTGCCACCAATGCCGCCTTTAGTGAGGTGCCCCGGATCTAGAAAACAAACAGGGCACCTCGACGGCTAGTCAGTCCCGCAAGGGACCGACGCCACCTCCACAGAGGGGTTGTCCCGCACCCCAGAATAACCCCTCCCAACGTCGGGACAGTACAATGAGGTGAGGTTCCCATCCTCACCCCTTGCCCCCTGCTCTTCTGTCCCCTCTTCTTATAAGAGGGGTACAAAGAGCCCCCTCGGCCCCATTAGCTTCGCCCAAGGTGCACCGCTCACCCTAGGTTACTGAGCCCCACCGCCACGACAAGGCCTGAACCATGGTAGGGAAGATATTCTGAACTGCATTCGCATGAGAAAATGTACGGTCAGCGAAAAAAATGCTGAAATCCAAAAAAAATATTTATATGCCTATCGTAGGATTACTTCGTATGTGGATTAAAAGACCATTTAAGGTACTGACCCGTCTCAAAAATCGAGCCTGTATAGGTATTATGTTAAAAAATATTTTTTATTCTATTTAAATTAATACCAGGAAATTAGCTTTTTGAACATCAAATGAATTTACCACCGGTTCCAAGACGAGCCCACTAAGAAGAATAGGCGAAACAAACTCAGTGGCTCTAATCTTTTGAATATTCTATAACATATAATTTCTAACTACCAGTCTAATCTATACAGATAAATAAAATTTAAAGTGTCTGTTTGTAATATTAAAATAGCCGCTTTTTACTAAATGCATATGTACCGTACATATACCAAATTGTCTGTCTGTCTGTTTGTTCCGGCTCATCTCTGAAACGGCTGGGCCGATTTTGACGGGACTTTCACTGACAGATAGCTGATTTTATAGGGAGTAACTAAGGTTATAAAAATAATCATCATCAATTCGTATACGGCTGTAAATCTAAGTTAACTCGGGCGAAGCTGCGGGCAACAGCTAGTGTTACGAATAAAATAAGGCTGACTACAAGCCTAAGCTCATCCAACATCATTAACCTCCAATTCTATCTCTTTATCAAAATGTAATATTTCCTATAACTAAGCAGCACACACCAATTACAGTAAACTCCCTTGGCTAACGAATTTACATTCTCTTACAATTCCAACATCAGCGATTTACTTTAGCCACAGATTACACAGAGATAGCCGCTCGTTCAATTATATTGAGCACAACAATGATCTGTATGGAAAGCATGTCTTTAGACCGTACTCACACAATAGCTTTTCTACCTTTTAAACGCAGTATCATATAATGTGACCAATAAAAATTTTGATACAAACTCGTAGATCACAGGGTTAACACGTTGGATCCTTAGAAAAATCCTTCAGGACCACCGAGAAAAGTGAATATATTTGAAAGGCCAGCAACGCGCCAACAAATGCCCGGTGTATTAGGTGTCTATGGGTAATCACTTACCATCAGGTGACCCAACTGTCCGTTTAAAAAATCAGATCATTTATATTATTTTCTAATGTTTACGCGAATTTCACTCACTTTCAAGCAACTTTTATGAAATTTACGCGGTTAAAAACAACAATTTTATTGTGTTAATATTATTACGGGTGCTTACCGCGTTTGGTAAGAACCGGTTATAATATTAATATAAATTTGGATAGTGATCGCGTACTTTTAAAACAATATATAATTTTATTGTGATCAAAACTTGTGCTGTAAAGGAGTTTAAAAACTTATTAAACTAAGGCTACATGAAAGAAATGGCAGAAGACATAAAAGGAAGACCGAAGAACACAGAACACGGCGTCAACTTCAAATGTGATATTGACAAAAGCAAGAATGTGAGTACAAAATAACAGATACAAGGCACTATGCTAAGAAACGTGTGAATAATTTTACAGTCCATTTTTACAATATTCCGTCACTTTAATTCGCCATTGTAAATCTGCTATAACTTCCTCAATGAAAGATAAATATTTCCGGTGTTAAAAAGCGCTCGTTGATGAACAAACGTTTACTTTCTATATGGTAACGAGCAACATTGGTCTTGATCTCGCAGTCTTGGTCATGTGAAAAGGCACCACCACAAGACCAAGACCACATTTACACTAATCGGAAACCAAGACCTTATATGCAATATCAAGACCAAATGCCTAAACGAAGAAATATTTATATAATAAATAATATGTTCCTATTATAAAATGTTTGCCATTAATTGAACATAATAAATGTTTTTTTTATTTTTTTATAGAAGAAGTTTACACGGTTATAAGTTATTAAAAAAACCTAACCAGTCATAGGGACTGCCGATAGAAGTGAAAATGAAATTAATATTATTGCGATTCTTAGAAACGGTTTTTATTTGTGTCAATATATGATTTTAAATCGGTTCCAACAGAAACGATGTTTCAATTACTGTGAAGTTACGCAGCGACAGTATCTGGCTCGGGCACACTCGGCGGACCCGAGTTGACCCGAACGAACTTTCAGCTTCGAGCGTGACGCCTTAGCCTAATTTATACCCTACAAAAATGTGTGCGGGGCGCCAAAAGAAGATTTCACTTCAAAAAACAAGTAAAATATCAAATTACTATAATCGAGAAAGAATATGCAAGAGCAAGACTCAAAAAGCAAGAGCAAGACTGAATTAGCAAGAACAGGACCAATACCAAGATTGTCATCTTGGTCTTGTAATCTTTGCTCATCCCTAATCCCTATTTCTATCCACGGATAGGATCGACTTGACCTCAGATTGTACAATTATATCTGTCTTCTCATTGTAACAGTACTGCAGTTTAAAGTTATGGTACGGATAATGAGTGTACGTGAGTACGGGTAACGTCGCTTTAAAACCTTAACATGTGATAACGCTAATTTCTAGCTTACAACTAACAACGTATAGATTATATAACTTAAGATCTGGAGATATAATTTTTAGCATAGAAGTAGTTACTTTTGGAGTAGGACGTAGGTATTAGAGTATTAGAGTTTGATCCTGAACTTAACATAACTGAAAATGTTTGTCATGTTCCACGACTTCGTTTGCTTTGCGCCGAAGAAAAACATATCGAAGAACCCCATGTCTAGCAAATAGCAATATTGTCTGTGACAGTTTGTACACTGAAGAAATTACCTGTCCAGTCTACTACATAGGTGGACTCCCATCGAGCATATAACCGAATAGAGTAATATTGTGAGCCTTAGAACTGGTCAGTGATTTATCACCGACGTAATAGCAATTCAACCAACCAGTGATCTGTATATTCGTCCCATGGGCCAATCCATCAATGGCCATCAGTCGCCTAATTAGAGCGCAGAACCGGCGCAACGTCGCAGCACAAATTTGGCGGAATTTATTTTCATACACAACACATTACCGCTCTCTTCCGATTAAATGCCCGATGACTGTACGATGGCATTATAAATTAATATTAATGATGTGTTAAGTGCTTACTTTATATTTTTCTCTTAACTTAAATCCCAAAATTTCTGCGCAACAGATAAAAATGTCAAGTGCATAATATAACTGAGAACATGTTTAATTGTGGGAAAAGGAAATTTTTAGGCATTTTATTTGAAAGTTGTAAAAACATTTCGCAAACAAAAGACATTGCTTAACTTGTTTTACATTAATATAAACACCTTACATTTCGTAGAAAACGTCAACAATAACATAATCATGAATGAATTCGCACAAAAATCACTTTCGAAAAACATTAACATCGAGACACTGATTATTACAGATTTTATCGACTTTCATACCGATCACTTAGACTTTCGCAGATAAGCCGTGGTGTATATAACAATGCAAATAAATTTTAAATTGGGCTAATATTAGCCCAAAAACGAGCCGCGAGCGCTAAACAAACATTAGACGATATCAGATCGTAATTTATTAGCCTATGTTTGGGTAACCTTATTTTTAGCCTATATAGCGACGAGATAAAACTAGAAAGCTATTTTGTAAAAGGTTGATTAATAATATGTACGCCGTTGTGATATACACATGATAATGTGTTACAAAGATGATGTGATGATAAAGATAGTGTGATATACAACCCACCGCGGTTCAAGCCTTTTTGTGGCGGTGGGGCTCAGTAGCCTAAGGTAAACCCAACACCTTGGGTGAAGCCAATTGAACCGAGGAGGCTGCTCTTTGTACCCCTTTTTATTATAGCAAGATGGGACAAAAGAGCAGGGTGGCAAGGGGCGAGGTTGGAAACCTCACCTGTCCACCATTGTACGTGTTCATTTCATACGTCATATATTACATCAAACATCATTTTTTACGATCTATCGGAAGTAACCAATAACATTGGTTTATTGCCAAATTATTATTTTTTATATTTCCCGTAATAGTTTTAATGTATGACTTAATAACGTGCGTCAATACATAAGATCGATATATATTTTAAGCATAAGGCCGTCGTTACATGTTTTGTCATTCAAAAATATACATATACAATATAAATATAGCAAACTTGTGGCGACGAACTAAAATTACTAGAAGCGAATAAGCAACCAACAACAGTATATAGAAGATAAAACAGCTTAGTGTATTAAAATACATTAAGCAGAGGAAAAAACTAAGTCGAAGGAAGCCACTCCGATCCGGTGGGAGGGATGCGATGTGCCGCGCTCCCAGCTGCATGGGTACCACCATTTTGCTTATTATTATTATTTTTTTTTTTTTTCATTTATTTGGGTCAACAAACAGTTTCACAATAATAATTTAACATACAATATATATTCAACTACACATCATAATTATGAAACCAACACCGTTAACCACAGATTAATACATAAGGCGTTTTTTATTTTTGTTTGCTTGCTTGTTTGTAAGCTGGCTATGTATTAACTGATTTATAACAAACAAAATGTTAGTTACTGCGTGATGTGGACTTCACGCAACAGACTTAGCACGGATTCTTTAAACGAAATAACATTTGTTATAAACATATATATGGTAGTAAAGTGGTTGTTATATTTCTTTCCCAGAACTGGCCCAGGCAACTCATTTATTGTGTTGCCTATTCTGAGACATAAGATAAGTCTCTGTGCCAGTAATTACACTGCCTGTCTTGCCCTTCTCTCCGAAACACAGCAAAGCTGTTTCACGGGAGAAACAAACAAGATGGTGGTACCCATGCAGCCGGGAGCGCGGCACAGCGCATCCCTCCCACCAATAAAAAAAGTTGAGAAGTTTCTCAGCTGATTTTGTCTTCGCGTGCATATCTAAAAATCTTGATATATGTAAACCTCCTTACGTACTTAGCTTATATTACATAATACCTGTTATTTGTAACAGGCTCAATTAAAATCAATGAGAAAAATGAAATTACACACTTTCACACCCGAGACTTTGTCTTCGTAATGATACTATCTCGGCTATAATTAACACACATAATTGGTTTTAGGCACATTTAGTTATATTCGAACATAGAACAAAAGAAAAAAGCGTGTTTATAATTATCAAATTATGAGACAAGTTGAAAGCTAGTTTCAACAACAATATGTATAATTTAAGTACAACGGACTAGCTTACTTATCCTTACATAAAATGACAAATCTAATTGGTGTATAATTTTAAACTTATCTCATAACTTTCATTCCACCGACACCACTTGGAGGTCTGGAAACGCACAATGGTGCGAATTTGTAGACATTTCCTGACTCGCACGACCAGCAGTGACCAGTACTTCCGAACGACTTAGGGATCTTCAAAAAAGGTGTCGTTATAAGGCCGGTAACGAACCATGAGACATTAATTCATCATCATCGTCATCATCATAATGATTCCTCAGATCTATCCGTATATACGGATGATGGTGATCCGTATCTATCCATAGAAGAATGTAGACCTCCCTCAATGAACATCTCGACGGCCGATCAAACATGGACTGCACGGAGGTCGTTACTAATGTATAATTCGTATTGATATTATCTGACCACGTATCCTTTACAAATAGTTTTGATTACATACAAACAGAGTCACAAAAAATATTTTGAAATGACTTCCAACAACCGCCATCCCAAATAAAAGACCACGAACAGTACGTTTTTGTGTAGACAAATTGTTTGTTGTTTGTTTCACATTAAAATTGTACCCTATCATTGCTTCAATCCAAAAAGAATAAAGTGTTTGATGTTATTTTGATGAACGGCTTGTGTGGTGTACACGCTGAGTTGACGGGTTCGATACCAGCAAGGGCAGACAATTTGTAAGATGAAATACCACCAATAACACCATCGTAATGAATTATATTAATTTCTTTATAACGTCGCGATTTTGTACCATGGCGATTTTAAATTTTTTGTATCTAATTTCGATAAAATAACTATTTCAAATGAGATATTTCTGAGATCTTTTTTTATCACGAGACGGTCCATAATCCATATTTCAGCATTATAAATAAATAAATGCATTTTTCTTGTGAACAACAAAAACATGGTAAATATCCCGTTTTAAATCATCATTTTAATCATGTAAATAACCATGATAATTGTCAAGGAATAGCTTATGTATCCATACGTACATACATAGCATACTTATTTTGATGGCTTATAGGCGAAGTCATCGTACCTAAGTATCGATGAAGCTCTCAAAGGTCTTTAGGCCATCAGCAAAGGACCACTCGAAAAAAAAAAACATTTTAGCACTTTTTCTTTTTCACCTCAGCTTTAGACAATACAAATAGAAAAAATGTAAACATCGCGATGATACAACCGAATCGGAATTCGTCATTGAACTAGACAAACACCCGATAAGCCTTCACAGTCCCATATCTTTTACCTTGTCTAATATTGATAAGATATAAATAATTTAAACTGTCTGTAATAACAGACAATTCAAATTCTATAAGGGATATTCACATCTTATCGTTTCCTTCTATCTCCTTGGACAACGATAAAACACGGTATTTAATTAGAATTTATTTATTTCAATGTTAGGAATTAGAAATTAGAACTAGAGTACGAATCAATATCCTTCGAATATAGTGTGTTTTTCAATCTGTGGGTCCCTTCCCCAGGGGGGTCGCCGGCAAACGGTAGATATAAAGAAAGAAAAGCAGGGTTCTTTACAGGCAGGTTACAGTAAAAACCTTATTTTTTTTTAAACATCATTTAATTTTTCAATAATTCTACTACTTGGCTGTTTATGATCCAAGGGGGTCGCCAGAAATTGTAAACCTGTCTTAAAGGGCTCACGTATTTAAAAAGATTGAAAAACACTGACTAGAGTCATATTTTAAACGGAATACGAGGAGAACAGTACATTGTACGCAGGCAGCATTCCGTATGACTTTGCACCAAGACAGATCTTGAACATCAATAATTGTAGACATTAATCCACATTTGGGCCGACTTGGGGCGTCCATTGAGAGATGCCTATATCCAGGTTATAATCATGGTGATGTTGCCAGTATCCATTCGATAAGTCACTAAAACCCAAGCTCATGCTCCGATCATAAACCAATTATCATGGAAATCAACCATAAGAACCCATCAAATCCTCCAAGCTCGAGTATCGTTACGCTATGATTGACCATTTCACTAAATAACACTTGTAAGGCAAAACGAATTAGTGACCGAGAAAAAATGAAGGGCGGAACGTTCCAGATCGATCTTGATGGTCCCTTTTGATTCGGTGAGAATTCGGAATTTAATTGAACTATAAATGGCTTATAATTAGGATTTTTAAAGTTTTGTGACCAGGCGTTGTCCAGTCACAGACCGCCTTCAACGTCGTTTGATTTACATAGAAATGAATACAAAAATTGGTCCTCCAAACCTGCTACCAGGATTTAAACTATTTTTTGTTAACGCTGGAAAATTCATTTCGTATCCATGTGGGACTCGCGCTTGGGAGTGCACTACCCGAACTAAAACCCCTGCGAGTGCCTTAAGCCGCTTTTTGGGGGTCCTGGATCTGCAGGCAACAGGAACACCTCAGCGACAGGTTGGCCCCGGCGAAGGCCAGACTACTCCTCGTTAGGAGGGACTATCGCCACTAAGCAGTCCCATCCTGAACCCGACACTAGCACAGGGGCGTTACTGGAGACGCATTAAGTAGCGCGTCCTACACACCCCGATCGTCGCCCGAGGGGGGAGGCTCGCCCGGGTTCCAAAATATCCTATCATTCAAATTAAACAAAACAATACCCATATAATATAACCACAACTTAACCCGGGTGGACAAGACTTTTATTTCTAACGCTTTAGGTAGGTACCTTCCTAAAAACATATACCTACACAATTTTAAACAACTTAATGACGTCGATATATCTACGTTTCATACTACGCAGCAATGACATAGTCATCAATATCTATTAACGGATTTCATGTAATAGAGCGACGAACATCCATATTCATGATCATTAGCATAATATAACTATTTGATGAAAAACCATTAAGATTTGATAAAAATAGAAAGTGATATTAGGTACTCTATGGATTTATTTTTCATTCATCAACCTGGCCTGGCCTCGAGCTATCAATTAGCAAACTTTTAACTGCCTTATTTTTTATCTACTACATCTAAAGATCATACTCGGGATCCTTCGAATCGTTTGCCAGTCTTCATATACACTATCTTTTGTCCAGTTTTTTTTTTAAATATTATTTAACAATCACACTACGATAACCCCGTGGTAAATGCGTTAAAACTTGTGTTACGGGTGCTCGGAATGGAAATAAATTTAAGAAATTTATTTAAATAAAACGTCCATGTCCCATCGACATTTATTGTTCTATATTCATCATATCATCTGCACTTGGCAGGATTCGAACTTGCGACCGCTACGTCAAGTGTCCACTAGCGAGACAACTCGACCAGCCGCCCGTCCTACAATATTGGACACACGCTTTTTTCAAATCTTCAAGTTGTTTGATCTGCCGCCGCTCGCATCCAACTACACTGCATATTATCGTCATCCTATTTAGTTTAGAGATGATAAAGGAACATTAAAAATAATAAAGGAACAATATTTACGGAATTTTAATTATTATAATGAAACAATTTTTTACGGATTTTATCATCATATCGCACCTTAAAAGTAAAACCGTTACTAAACGAAAATTTTCATTAATTGAGGTATCAATGCCATCTATCTGAAATAAATGTAAACTACAAGATAAACTTTGTGTTTCTGCAAAATTTTGTGTTTTGCGCCATCTAGCGGTAAATCAAAGCGTTACTAAGCCGACTTATGATCGGGTCGATAAATACAATATTGTGTCTATACCAGTAAGAACATGATCGTGGTAAAGTGATGACGGAAGTTTGTAACAACAGTGTGATTATTTGGATAAACACGGCTCGAAGTCACAAAAAGGTAAGTTGTTGATTTTTTTAAATAGGTAAAGTGTTTCAATTTGTTTAGACGCAATTTTCGTGTTATGAAATTACGCAATTTATAATTCAATTTCATTGATGAAATGTTACAGTTTGTATAGTCACAGTTTGCGTTTATTTTTTTAGAGATTAATCCAATAAGGTTTATCTCTAGAGTGTAACAATTTTTTTAGTCACAGTTTTTCCATGTGTTATGAGTAAATTAAATCATACACTTAATTACACTAGTGGTATATTTACGTTAGTCACGGTTTATTTCTTTAAGCACGGTATCTTTTGTATAAACATTTAAGAAGTAAAATATTACATTTTGTTTAAACTCCATTTAATATTTAAATTGACTCCATAATGTATGAAATTGTTAATGTTACATTACATATTTGTTTTAGTATCACTTTACTACTAACATAAATAAAAGTTATACATAATAGGAACTAAATGTATTCCTGTTAAAATGAACTTTATGTTAATAATTGATAAAAATAATAAAACTATTTGCTTCAGGTCATGGCACATTACCGAAACCCGCGTTTGTCACGCATTATAGAAGCTATGGAGTCTAAAAAACATTTTGTAAACACAGAAAATCCCAAGCAAATATCCATGGACGATCTTTATAATAATTTTTCACGCGATGCAAACCTGGTAACTACCGATACTTGTAGATCTCCTTCTTTATTGCAAGAGCAAACGCTACCACTGTCCTCAGTCTACGCTAGTCAGACTATGGAAGCTGAATGTTATGCTCATCCAATTGATGACGAAATGACAAACGGTACTGGTTTTCCAGAAGCTTCAGAAGATGTTATTGTACCAGGTCCTAGCAGTAGAGCAAGATCCCATTCAACTAGCTCAACATCATCTTCGAGTTCATCATCAACAAGATCAACCTCATCATCTTCATCTAGTGCGTCTGAATCGGGTAAGGATTTTTCCCCTGATGAAGCAGATTGTGATCCTGATTACATACCGGAAACCCCACCACAGCGTGTATCGTTTAGCCCAACGCCTCAAAGTAGTATTTCTGTGCCACTAGTTGAAGAAAATAATTTGGATCTTCCAGAAGAAAACAGAACTCCGATCAAACGAAGGCGGAAAGGTTTTAAAAAGCTATCCATGAGGCAAGATGCTAAAAGACTTCGTAATAGTGGTCAGCAATATAGAACTGTGTCTAAGTCTAAAAAAGTCATTCCAAAGAAGCAGATAGGACCACCATGCGGGGCAAAATGTAGACTAAAGTGCAGCGAAATAATCAAACAGGAAGACAGAGAAATTATTTTTGACAATTATTGGAAAATGGGAGATTTATCCAGACAAAGAGATTATATTGCAAAGTGTATTGATGTTATAAAACCTAAATATCAATATAAAATTCATAATAGTAATAGAGGACCTAAACATTCATTTTCATTCGAAATCAACAATTTTAAGCATCGTATCTGTAAACTTTTCTTTAGGAACACATTGGCCATTAATAATCGACCTATTGCAACTGTTATAGCAAAAAAGAACCAAGCGGGAACTGTTGAAGAAGAAAAAAGGGGTAAACACGGGAAACAATACAAAATAAGGTCAGATATTATTACAGGAATAAAAAACCATATAGACTCAATACCAAGAATAGAATCCCATTACCTAAGACAGCAAACGACTCGTGAATTTATTGATGGGGGTAAAAGCATTACAGATCTTTATACCGACTACCAAACGAAATGCTTGAATGATGGTGTTGAAGCTGCTAAAATTCATACCTACAGGAGAGTATTAAATGAAGATTACAACATCGGCTTTCACACACCTAAAAAAGACCAGTGCGAACTATGCATTAGCTTTAAAAATGCTGTTAATAAAACAGAGTTACAGACCAGATATGACCAACACCAGCTTGAAAAAGAATTATGTCGCCAGGAAAAATCAAACGACAAAACAATGGTCCAGGGAAACTACATTGTTGCCTGTTATGACCTCCAGGCAGTACTGCCTCTACCGAAAGGAGATGTATCTACCTTATATTACAAATGTAAGCACAATGTTTGTAATTTTACAATAACCGAATTAGCAAAAGACTATTGTGATTGTTTTGTTTGGAGCGAGGTCGAAGCACTTAGAGGAGCTAACGAAATAGCAACGTGTGTCTGGAAATATCTGACAAAGAGGGCGTCAGAAATAAATGATAATAATTTGCAAATCACATTTTATTCTGATAATTGCTGTGGCCAGCAAAAGAACAAATTTATGTTCTCTATGTATGTATATGCCTTAACTGTTCTTAAAATAAAGTCCATTACACACAAATATTTAATTAGTGGCCATACACAAAACGAAAACGACTCTGTTCACTCTGTGATAGAAAAAGCCGTCACAAAGTGCTTACGTTCTGGTCCTGTGTACACACCAGATCAATACGTGACCATAATCAGAACTGCACGAAAGAAAGGCAATCCCTACAATGTTACTGAAATGTGCTATTCAGATTTCGTTGATATAAAAAATCTTACAGAGGCATGCGGTGGTCAATTTTCAAAAAATACTGAAGGAGAAACAGTTAAAACAAGTGACATAAAGATAATTAAATTTGAAAAACTTGAAGATTCGAACCACATTAGCATTTATTATAAAACTTCCTATTTAGATACAGATTTCAAAGAAATAAAATTCCATAATAATCGTTCGTCGCGAACACGTACGAGCACTAATCTTCAAAATTTCCAGCTAAGGCCTTTATATCAGTCAAGATTGAAGTTAAGTGAAAGAAAAAACTGCGATTTAAAAAGCTTAATTAATAGTAATATCATACCACAAAGTTACGCATTGTCTTATTACAATAACATCTTGTTTTAGCCTTACTTAATATTATTATATTGATGATTATTATTGATTTATGAACACAATTTTGTGAGAATGTCTTTATATTAAGTTATTTAAAGATATTTTGTTTATTTTTGTTAAAAATATTATAAGGTACGTCAATAGATTTGACTCATTTTTTTATTAAGTAAGTGATAATAAGTGAACATTACTTTTTTTAGTTCAATCACCTTTCGTGGATAGAGAAATAAGGCTGTGATTATTACTATGTTTTTTTTTTTCTTTTTTTTTATTCCTATTTCAAGTTGTTTTGTTTCTAGACAAAGTGTTTTAAAATGTTATAGCATAAGATAATTAAAAGTTGAGACGGACTAGCTGTGATTTAAAGGTACAGTTTTCTTAAGACTGATTGATAAATAATAATTATTCCAAGTGATTGTATGGATCTCTCTTTGTTTTGTAATAAATGATTATTAATTTTGAATGTTTTTTATTAATTAAGTGTAACATTGCAATAATGAACAATTTATGATTTTTAATTTAATTGTATTAAAATATTGTTAAATTATGAAGTTTTTATAGTTCTTTTATTTAGTAACATTAGTTACACTGTGATTTCATAGTAAGATACAATAATGAACAAAAAAAAAATGGTAAAGTGTTACTATAATAATATAAATCAAAATAAATAAAGCTGTAAATATTAAAAAAAAAATTTTTAAATGGCATGTCATAATAGAAACAGAGATCTATCATAGAAACTCATTAAATACTTTAAAAAACCCTGAACTCAGATTTTATTTAGAAAAAACAGTAACTATTTTCTAATATTGGCTCCCCTATAAAATTTCATAATTTCGTTTAGTCACAGTTTTGCTTTAAAGGTGCGATATACAAAGTTCTCCCGTGATTATAGTCGCTTTTTTATGATTGACAAGCTTGCGTTTGGCCTCTCTCACCTGATGGAAAGTGACGAAGTGGCTGACGGTGGAGCACGCTTGCCTAGAAGTTACATATTCACTCTTTTCTTGAATATCCCCAAATTGTAAGTATCCGGAAACACAGATGCTGGTAATGAATTCCATAATTTAGCAGTACGTATTGTAAATGTGGAAATCGATGTAAAATATTCTAAACGTCATGAAAAAAATGTAATAAACCGGGATAAAATCAGTAAAATCTTATTTCATTATGATAGTTCCGACCACAAATATTTGAAATAAGGTTCCAGTCCCTTCAACTTCCCGTTCACTCCACTCTAGAATCGCTCATCCATTTAACATATTAATATAGGTATTTCTTAAATAATAACTATGCCTTATAAACGTTTAAAAACAAATTCATTTAAACATTTCACAACCCACATCCGGCTCATAGCAATAAATCACTTTTAAACTGATTACAACTGAATTCACAATACCAATGGCCATTACAGGTCGTTAGACCATTTATTCCCATACCTTAGATTAATGAGAAAATAATATATCTTCGACAATGCGTTCACTTTCGCTATAGTTTATGTATAACAAATAGATAAGACAATGTACCCAATTTGTCATAGATTTCTTTCTCGATAAAATCGTTCGAGTTATCCGTTAGGCGGCGACATTGCAGAAAGTATTCTCTATAACGTTTACAAGCTTAATGTTTATTGTTGTAATAACAAGTACAGTTGTAAGTACAGTACTGAATTGACGATCGATATAAATGAACTAAAGCAGTTAATGGTATGTACTATAAACTACAATCACTACATTACTCGCAGTAATTTGGAGTTAGCTAAGTAATATCACAAAGTGATGCATGCTCAGAAGTATTAGATGAATTACGTTCTTTATATAGGTCACCTGTATATAGGATGTAAGTGATAAGCGACATCCGCTACACCAGAGGGTTAGCAGGTTGCTGGCCTTTCAAATAAAAGTATACTCTTTTCTTGAACGTCCCTAAGTCGTATCGGTTCGGAAATGCCGTAGATAGCAGCTGATTCCACATATCGGTCTTTCGAGGCAGAAAATTCTATAAAAATCGAGTGGTTGCGGATTTCCGGACATCGAGGTGGTGTGGGTGAAATTTGGAAATTTTGACGCGATGTCCGGTAGTGGAATTCTGCTGCAGATATTAGACTGATTCCTCACAACACTCCCCGTGGTAGATGCGTTAGAAGATGCAGAGGTTTTTTTAAATACTGTAAATATATGGAAAGGGAAAACCACCCAATCATCAATCATGAAGAGTAAAACGCTACAAATAGACGATAAGATGATTTAAAACGACACAACAAAATGATTTAAAAATATTAACCCCTGATATTTTGCACGATCTCTTTGCATTAACGTTTGCACGACCTAGTAAAATTTGCCAAGTTTAAAACTTGATGATTATAAAATTCTGATACATACTAAAACGATATGTAATTATAGAAACAAATATATTTAATACTTTCTTGGTATTTTTTTTTCAGATCGAATACATATTAGATATACCTTAATACCGGACTTTCTTTGATCCTTGTATTCTTGTCTTTCATCTAAATACTAAATAGGATACAAGCGAAGTATTTTCGTCAAACACGGCGACTGCCTTATCGAGTTACCGGTTTTTTATAATGTTGTCGGTAAAACAGATAGAATGATCCTGTTTGCTTCTAAAACAAACCCAAAAAAATCACGCCCCACCTATTTGTGATGTTATAGTTTATGTTTGTGTTTGGATCAAAAATCTCATACTATTTCGATCGCAGACATATATATCTATGCGGAATCTGCTGCTATCCGCTTTGTTTTAGACTCAATATGACTTAGAAATCTGGAAGAAAAAGTCCTTAAGGTTGCCAAAAGACCAACAAGCTCTCTAATGTTGCGTCTACGGATGTCATTGACACAAACCTTAAAAAACCAACCCACTCGTTTCCAAAATATGTTTTCAGTAACTTTAAAACTATTATTTGCGCATAGAAAGTGCTAACTCAAATTCTATACAGTTTCATGTTTATTTTGTACATATTGCAAATAGCATCTTCCTTCTCTGTAACACGGTTTACATTGTCATAATCACACTTTCTCAGACTTAGTTTAAGATAATAAGGGACTGTTTACACTTTTCAACCAGGGACTTCACACTTTTGTAGGGCCCTTGATTGTTATATATAAACATACCACTCTCGCTTTTAATATGAATATGTGAAGGAAAGTGAAAACAACTTGACGTTTGCACAGTACACACGACAAACTGACCGTTGATTGGATTTCTAATTCGATTTGCAATAATAACATTTTAATGATGCGCCTCGTCTTTTATTCTTATTTCTTTGGCTCATTATTATTTAACCTTTACTTTTAATTACCTTTCTCCTTTAATTAATGGATATTTGTACTACAGCTTATGCAAGAGAAAGTCATTAAGTACAATCATAAGTTTCAATAGAGTTTAGACTAGCTGAAGCTGAACTGCGCACTTTCAGGTTTTCCAACTTCGTTCGCTACGAGTTAAATATCTTTCAATCATGACAGATTTTATCTTTATCAAACCATTTATGTCCATTGCTGGACATCTTTTTTAATCAATGTCAAAATGATCTATCCCCGCGACTAGCATACAACGAGTACAATGAACTCGACGATGTCCTACCGTTCGGAGGTCGTCGTCTCATCATCAAATTGGAGGTTAGCCTACCCTCAGACTTGCCGAACTAAACCATTCTCGAATCCACTTTGTAAGGGGTAGTGTCTGGCCGGCACGACCGCGGTGGAACCTCTCGCTCACATAACACCGGCGTAAAGTGACAGCTATGCTGACGCGTTTCATGCGGTTTGTGAGTTTCCGGTGGCCCATTGGGGTAATAGGGTAAAGAAGGGCAACGTATCTGCAAAACATCTAGTTGTGCGGATGAAAAAAAAATTATATTTACAGTTATATAAAGATATTCGATATCCGTTACATCTTAAGCATCTACTTATGATTATACACTTTAATCACGGCAATATGCAAGTTTTTGATACAACTACAATAATTAAGTATCTCTATGGTATCACTAGCTAACTTTATGACTGTTTACCAACAACATAGATAGAACAAGACAAAATATGGCCGCCATGCTGTAAAATTTAAAGGGTACGCCACACGCGATACGATATGCTCAGGTGAAACGCGAAGTAATTGTGAATATTTGATGAGATTAAACACGAACATAAGGTTAAGCGGGCATTTTACAATGATACTAATTTGGATGAAAAGGGTCGTTGTTCGATACGTTAGTCATACGTAAAATGGATTATTTTCGAAAGGAGGCTTACACACTTGAACCCTATCTGGTAATGCCCGATTGCCTATGGTACCTTTGTGTAATATGAAAATACCCTAAGAAGTAAGACATATTTCGGCACGTATACATATATATGTATGTATATATGTATGTATACATACATATATATGAATAACATATATGTATTAATACAATGTATAGATCCGCCAAAACATTAATATTTTAATTTCTTAAATTGCTAAAGATCTCCTTTAGCGGTAAATACCGTATTACAACTGTCTTTTCCATATGTTTTATTCTCATAGTTTTATATGCGTTTAATAAATAATATATAATCTGAGTAGTCGTAGTAAAGACTAATTTAAAAGTTTTTCGAGATATTCAGTTCAAAACCAATAAACAGTATTTCCAAAAACATGTGACGCATTAATCAATGTTTGTAGGTACCAAAGTAATCACTTATTAAAAGTGATCTTGCTTCAAGTATTTCCTACAAATAGAAAAAAGTAACATACATATTTTAACATTTAGTATTGCTCTATCTTGAAAAACTCTACACTCGTCACACTTGGTGTAATATAATTGGAACAAATACAAAAAACCAGCCAATTATGTTACGCTCCTGAAGATTCCGAGCAGATTGAACGAAAAAATATTTTTTCTGGAAAATATTATAATCCAAAATTCTACGGTATTTTTTCATTAGAGCGCACCAGTTTTTCGCTGGTCAAACAAATCCGCTCATTATTTAATTCAAATCGTGATCATTCCTTTCCATCATCAGCATCGCGCTTCTATTCATATAACGTATCTATCTTATCTCAATGAATTCAATGTGATAATTTAAACTGTAGGTATAATAAAATGTATCTAGTATCTACGATTTTATTTACATGTTTGTAATGTTCATCATCACCAGCATCATTATATAATATATTCACCTTTAAAACGAAAATACCGACAATATAAATATACAAACAAATAACGGGACCAATATGCAATTTTATGTTTTAACTGTTACGAAATAAATCTTTCCACTCTAGTAACTGGAGTCTGGCCAATTAAGTAACTAAACTAAGAGATACGAAAGTTTTACGACGAGGTTTATGATACAAACAGACAAACTGAGAGTATATATAGAGACAACTAACAACTGTGATGCTTTAAACTTGTACTAAATAGTCTCTTTACATCTTAACTCAACGATACACTCCGTACTTCGTAGTAAGCTTATAAGTAACGCAAACTGCGTTACGGGAGTAGGATCGAAAATAAAGCTAGATTTTATAAATCCATAATACATATTCATGCCTATCGTTTTGTTTTTTTTTTTGTTGGAATGCCTAAAGGGGTTATCTATCCCTAGTGGGAAGTGGTCGCCGAAGAAGAAAAAAAGATTCACCTAGCCCAGGCAAACTCATTTATGTATTGCCTATCCTGAAATGTAAGATGGGAAGTCCCGGTGCCAGCAAAGCTGTTTCACGGAAGACATAAGCAGGATGGTGGTTCCCATGCAGATGAGAGCGCGTCACAAGCACATCGCTCCCACCGGTAAAATATTTGGTCAGTATTAATAAAAAATACTTAATAAAAATATTTAGTGTAGCAATTATACATAACATAAATTTCAGAAGAGGGATTATAGTATATTCATTCTAGATTTTTAGACGGCAAAATTTATAATTTTTTTAAACACGTGGGTATAACATAATACCTATATACGAGCACATTTAAATACACAACTCAAAAAGACGCAAACTTATCGCGACTTTTGTCGCTAGGTCTATGTCGGAAGTATGAATAAAATATAAATACACAGACGCTCTAGATAGAAATATTTAAACAATCATTGTCCTTTGGATTCGAATCCGCGATATATATGGATAAACTATTAAATACCGAAAATACAAGTAAAATGTTCACTAATAGCAAGTTTTCGATTTAGCAAGGTCTGTGGCAACGGTGGTTCAGCACGCGACGACACCTGTCGAATTTTAAATTTGTTAACAACCAAACAATTACTTGTGTATGCAAATATGCTAGTTCGAACATGGCGTACATGCCGCTTTGTATTTTACACGTAACATAATGTTTTTCGTTCTATTATTTGCACATGTCTTCGTATGCAAAAACAGCGATATTTATTTTTATTTACTAATCACGGTATGGAAACTAGGAACAAAATTTATTTTGTAATAAAAAGCGATATCTAGCCGTCGGATATTTTATTCAATTGAGTGTGTTGCTGTGTTAAAAATATTAGAAAGGAATATTTGATAATATTATTTATTCAAATAATTAAATATAGTTAATTTTCTTAATTAAATAATAATCCAACATTATTTTATTAAATTGTAACGAATTGTAAGTGCCGTTAATACCTTTAATCATATTAGTTTCATTTGCAATATGGTAGGATTTAGAATTTCTGTTATAGTAATACTGTGGTAATACTAATAATGCAAAAATGCAAATGGCCGCTGTTGCAATTTGCAATTTCGAGGTTCTAGTGGTAGTTATGCACGAGATGCACGCGCGTAAGATGAATGTAAATACGCTCTGTGATATTTTTGTGTAAAAATTACCTCCTGAAAAATATCTCATACCTATCGAATTAATTAGTTAACATAAGATTAATATCATAAAAATAAAACACGGTAGGTAATGAGACATAATTCTTTACACTAAAAATATGAAAGGGTAAATGCCAACTGGATATAATAACATCATATTTTATAGAAATAATAAACCTTAGAATAATAATAAACGTATAATATATAGGCTATAGTTAGGTATAGGGTTTTAGTTTCATATCCAACAACTAGATGGCGCCACGTACGGCTCACATATATTTCATTCGAGTTTCCAGTCTATCTCTGGTTATACAATAGTAGTCTTTGTTACTAATATAACAAAGAGGGAATGCTTGTAAGTTTGGATGTGGGATGTTAATCTGCGAAACGGCTCATCCAATTTTTGTAATAAAACTCCTATTTGAACGGCAACGCACCTGCAAATGATGTAGCGGCTGATGGATGTCGCTTATCACTTACTACCAGGTAAAGCGACTGTCCGTTTGCCCCCTCTATATTATTTCACCAGTACGATGTTATGTTATCACCGAGTGACATAGGCTTTAAAGAATCATCATCAGTCCGGTTCTAAGTTTTTTTTTGACTAGACTGGCCTGTTGGTCCAGTGGTTAGTGACCCTGACTGCTAAGCCTAGATTTCTATGGTTAAACCAGTAGGTCGTGGGTTCGATTCCCACCCAGGACAATTAATGTTTGTGTGATGAGCATGATCATTTGTTGTGTCTGGGTGTAGTTTATCTATAATATGTATGTATTTAGAAATATATGTCAGTTGTCTGGTTACCATAAGAACAGGCTCTGCCTAGTTTGGGATCAGATGGCCGTGTGTGAGTTGTACCAACATATTTAAAAAAAGTCTATGATAATGCAGTCAAAAGTGCGGCAACAGTTAGTAGAAATATCCGTAAGGGGAAAGTACTCACTCCATTTTTAACCATACATGTAATCGGGCAGACCCGCGAGCAAAACCTAGTATATAATTAATAAATCAACCTATAGATAGCGATCAATAATGTAATACAGCAATCGCGATTACCCAATCTGTAGATCGAAAGAATGTTTCTATGTTACATTTAATCGCTGCGATGAATACCGATAAAATACAAGTGTCGGTCTGTGTAATTCGCTTACGTGAGGAAAACTTATTAGTGACAAATTAGATGATTTCCTAGCCTCGAGCAATCGCTAGTTATCGGAACATCCGATTGTTTTTATGTGCGGATATTATTCTAGCCTGTTATAGGAACAGTGTCCGATTGCTTTATCGTGGTATCATATACGTGGTATGTGTGAACCAACATTCATCATCCCGTATTCCGGAAGAGTGATTTTCAAATTATATTCTTTTTTATATTAAAGAGGGAGCAAACGAACAATAATCTAGTAATCTAGTAGAATACTAGTAGAAAATTACTTTAACTATAATGAACCCAATTTAGTAGACGCTTCATCGGGTCATCGACTGCTCTTTTTATATATGTAAATCTTTTCGATCTCCTTTTTTTTCATAAAAAAGCTAAAACCTCAGCTACTCGTCACTATAATCTAAGGCTTACCCTATATCTAAAAATTCATAAATATTAGACACTTTTCTATTTAAATCGTTCTTCGGCAAACGACAGTCGTTTCACCTAATGGTAAGTGATAAGCGACATTCATAGACACCCGCTACATCATGATAAGGTGCGTTGCCTTTTAAATATGAGTATGCTTTTTTCTTGAAGGTCCCTAAGTCGTATCGGTTCGGAAATACCGTTAATAACAGAGAAACAAAAAAATATTGGTTGTCTGTAAAGTCGGTTTACGGACGATAGTTTTACGTGATAACGTCATAAAGAGACATTGATGAAAAATTAATTACCTTTTTTGCCGCTGTTTGGAGAAAAACCTTTATTGAAGTGAACAAAATGTAATTAGACTGAAAATTATGGAGTAAATCAATTACATCTTATGAAATTGTAGAAATAAACACAAAAATACAAAACAAGTTGTCGCGTATTAACATTTGCTATGAATAATGGTATTCAAGCCAACGTTTGACAGCGCAACGGGACACTTTTTCGTGCGCGCTGCCGGTGTTCATCAATTAATAAGACGTTATCACGTCAAAAACCCAATGTCAATACACCCAAAATCAACAATACCACAAAGACCGCTAAAAAAACTCCACTATAAAAACCATCACGTGTTATTCATATTTAATCAAGTGGCGTACTGTACCATTCAAGCTACTCATAATGTGAAGGCTTCTTATTGACTTAACAAGTCCACGAAGATACGACCTTTTTCTTTGTTGGTGGTATTTAAACGGGTATATGGGAGGTTTGTGCGTGACACTATTTTAGTACTCAGGTTTGTCATTGATGTTCTGATGGGTGATGTGACTATTTCATGACCTATTTTATTTAATCTTAGGTTATACCTGGCAGGCAGTGTAATTACTGGCATCAAGACTTAACATCTTTTGTCTTAGGATAGGCGACACATAGATGAGTTGCCTGGGCTTGTTCCAGGTAAACTAGTTTATGTTCATGGGAGACGTCGACCACTTACCATCAGGTGGTATGTTTGCCAGTTTGCCTTCCAACATAAAAAAAACCATCATTGAGGCGCCCCGGATCTGTCAGCAACATTGCCTAGTGCAATGTTGCTGACAGATCCGGATATTGGAAGCCTACATATAATTAACAAATACATAAAGACAGTACACATCAAACAATTAAAACCTTTCCATGCAGCTTTTCACATAATTCGCGACACTTAGGGAAGCAGAATGTAGGCTCATGGCTTTCATAATTACTGGATGGGTGAGAAAGCTGTGGTGTGGACCAGCGCCATATTAGATTAGTCACCGTCGGCCATTTCGTAACGACATACGCAATATAAGTATTGATAAATCGATCGCCTATAACTTACCGCCTATTGTTATACACGAAATTTATTATACGATGACATAACGAACAAATATTTGTAGAGAAAAGTATATTTCTGTAGAAAATTTTGTACTGATTAATTGTATATTTTATATGTGTGGAAAGTATTCCATAGATATAAGAATTACAATAGTCTATGATGTTTACTGTGTATGTCAGCAAAACAAACAAAAGAATAATAAAATGAATGAAAACGGTGTTAATAAATATTACAAACATCATCACGCCGTGTCTGTCCAGCAACGTGAAATACACCAAGAACAAGCCTTAAACTCCCTCACACATAACTTCAATTTAAAATTTTAAAAAAACCTAACACTATATAATAAATACCCATTATAGTTAGTGATCCTTATCACAGCTACAAAAAACCTCATGACCTTGAAACAGCTGAGCCGATTTTAATAGAAAAAGTCTAAGAAACACTGCTACAAAACCCGTTTTTAAATATATAAAAATAACCAGATCAATTCAAGAGCTACGGTTCCCGTTTAAGAGCTTAAACAGCGATGAACCTTATAACACGAGATGTGTTCTCAAGATTTTTGCGTCGGGGGTAAACAACTAATACTATTACACGGACATGCAAAAATAACATAATACCTTCCTTATTCTCCATCTTTAACGCTGTTTAGACGTGTTTATATGCTCTGGTACCGCGCAACTTAATATTAAGTGTTGTGTTGCAAACGAGTTTAGCTATGAATGCGAGTCTAGCAGGATACCGGACACCGGCGCAGTCAGCGTCAGTTGAGGATTTAGAGCGGATAGCTTTAGACCATATGAGACTATTTAGACGGACAGATCACATGCGACTAACTTCGCATATTCGTATCATCATAATCATCATTATGAACCTTTTTTTTATTCAAAGCCATTAGTTACTAAGCTATTAGCCATACAAAATACAATATTTGTTCTATAACACGGAGAAGCGGAGGGAAAACACAAGGGAAGGCTTCGCCCCTCTAGTCCCCATCAATTACCTATCACTACTCACTCCACCCACCCAGAACAGTCCACCACAGTATTCGTCAAACAATCACAATAGACTTATACAAATTAAGTTTTAAAAATATACACCACAGAGAACCGTTCCGAACTAACAAACTACAAAACAACAACTTATTAACGGGAAACAAAAAAACACAACCGCGCGCCCCGATATTTCCCGCCGTTCTCTTTATGAACCTTTTACTATCCACTAACGGACTTTTTTTAAATGTTAGTTGGATAGGCAAACAGGCAGACGAGCCACATGATGGTAAGTGGTCAGCGTCGCCCAAACAAGTAAACCTGGAACTAGCACAGGCAACTCATTTATGTGTTGCCTATTTTGAGTCGCAAGATGGTGTCGGTTTAGTAATTACACTGCCTTGCCCTCCTTTGGGGAACCCAACAAAGATAATTGCACACTGAAATTGATGATGAAACAAGATGCACTGCATTGACAGCAGAAATGCACGCATCTCTTCTATTATATTATGTTACTAGAATCGACACGTTTTATTTTGATGTATAAGCTGTATCATTACAATCCATTCAGTAGTTTATGTGTGAAAAAGTAACAAACATACATACAAACTGTCGCCTTTATAATATTAGTAGGACTAGGGTCATCTAAGTCCATCTCTGCAACTGGTAGTCGTCGGTAGATATCGTATTTTTGAACATTCACTTGATTGAACTTGATGACCCAGTGGTCAGTTTAATAGACACTCTGTGCAGCGGTCGCGAGTTCGAATCCCATTGGTCATACCGTAAGTATCGAACACTGGCTGAGATTCAGATACTTAGTAAATAAATTAAACACAATTTCAACTCTTTTTTTTCTTTAACGCCGGGAAATGCTCTGAGGCATCTAGCGAGGGAGTGGGTCTCCCCACGCGGGTATGTGGGACTCGCTGCGCCTGAGAGCTGGTAAGTGGACCCAGTGGGGGACTGACTAGCCGTCGAGGTGCCCTGTTTGTTTATTAGATACGGGGCACCTCACCAAAGGCGGCAGTGGTGGTACTCGCCGGGTTTTGTGGCTAGTTAGTAGAGCTGCGTCCAGGGCGCAGCGAGTCCCACATACCCGCCTGGGCAGACCCACTCCCCCGCGGGATGCCTCAGAGCATTTCCCGGCGTTAAAGAATAAAAAAAGGTTCATCAGTGGATGGAACGTGGTTGATAATGATGATAATAAAAAATAAGACTTGTAATTTTATGTGCGTACAACTACGAATAAATAATAAGTCGCGTACAATAAATAGTATTCATTCAAGTATTTATGTTTATAAACGCATTAATTTCAACTTGGAATTGTACATGACTTCTCAATTCCAATTCGAAAGTTGTCTATCTCTTGGTGGGTGGATAAATGATGATGATACTAATATTATGATATAAAAAAAACATACAAACGCTTTTAATGAAGTTTCGTTTACATTAAGAAAACGTAATTAACTTCAACGATTTCGCGAAACGAATGCAAATTGTACTCGTAATCGAATCGAAGCTATTTATATAGTAAATGTTTTCGATTAACGAGATCCAAGGAGCATAACTGGATTCTCATGACAAGAAACATTGCATTCTTGAACAAGGCCACAGCCTACAGATAAAACTAAAAGTATTTAAGCGATAAAAATGGCGGACTGCAAAAAAATGGTCTAATTTCGTCTAAATTAGATTTTAATCGAGTTTTGTAATAATAATCCATTATCATATTAAGTATTGGGTTTTTGCTTCTCATTTTAAAATTCCGTATCCCTTACTTCTTATGTATATTATACTCGTGAATTCAATTTGATGATAATGATTATAATCTACTCTGGCAAAACCAGATTTAACGAAAAAAAAAAAGTAAAATGACTATAATACCATCATCATCATCATCAGCCTCAATCCATCCACTGCTGAACATAGCCCTTCAATAAACGCCAAGAATATAATATATTAGAATTTATTCGTCAACAATCAACTTTTTCATCACTGTTGTCATCTTTATCTGATGATAATAAAAGGTCTTCAAAAGATTAGTTCGGCTGAGTTTGTTTTGCCGGTTCTCTTAGTTCTTTAAGATACGTTCCTACTTATTTACTAGGCATACATTTCTCATTCATGCAAGATTCTTCGGCCTTATTGAATGAATCATAAGTCATACAGTCATCCATCTACCATTCTTTAATCTTTAGTAATACTATTCTGTATTTCGCACAAACCTAACCTGATTTGGCGCCGTTATGGAAACGCGATGCTAGAATATAAATGAGTACTTTTGTCAGGTTAAGGACCCGAGAGCCAAATTTATTGGCACTAAAATTTACGCGAAGTACGTAGTTGTCCTCCGGTAAAATTGGACTTAGAATAATAATTAGTCCGGTTTTAATCGATTACAAATTGGATTTTTTAAATTAATCGCTCAAAAGTAATCTTAGGGTTTGTTTAAGTATGGGGAGTGACTCAAGCAAGATGTGACTATACCAAAAATTTTACTTCAATTTTTTTATTTTTTTATAAGTAGCCTCGTACAATATATTTTTATGTCAATACGAAAGGAAAACTGGTGAATTCAGTGTGTTAGTCAGCGTAAATAGATATAAACGAGTTTATTCAAGAAGAAAAGACTGTAGCACATACTGTAGACGGTAGAGAGTAAGAGGTAGTGCCATGCTGCATTGTAGCCGAACTGGGCCGGCACGACCGGGGTGGTACCTCTCGCTCACATAACACCGGGGTGAAGTGACAGCTATGCTGTCGCGTTTCGTGCGGTTTGTGACTTTCCGGTGGCCCATTGGGAAGCATAGGGAAAAGGAGGGAGGCCTTGGTTTTGCGGATGTGTATGGGTGTCGGCGCCGTGAGGCTCCGACTGCTCGTTTGCCCCCTGATGACATAAAAAAGACATCTGATTATGGAATTATGGAAGAGATGGGATTATGGAAGATAAGTTAACCTTCTTTAAAATTCTAGAAGAGTCTATCTTGGGTGGCTTTTCTGTCGTTTGACTTACCTTACCTATCTATATAATAAGGCTTAGATCGGTCCGACGACCGACGACCATAAACTATTGGCAGACGACCTATACTAATACAATTTTGGGTATGCCGAACAAACAAATAATGATACGTCCTCCTCCTCAAGGTGTACAAGAATTACATAATTTCCTATTTAATAAATGTCTAATTAGAAAGCATGTACACTCTAAAACCGTCATTTATTAAACCTAGTTAAATGCAGCAACAATAACGTATTAACTATTAACTCTTGTATCTTACTCTCACGATCAAATGGACTTACAACCGAATATGATATGAATTATTCATATGCACCTTGTAATTTGGACGATAAAGGAAATTCAAGTACGTTTTCAAGAACCCGGAAAATACAAATAACGTTTTTTTTTCTCTCTTTGTTTGAAACGTAGCTGTGACCAACTGCTTGGGCCTTAAAAATAAATACAATAAAATTAAAATCCATGACCACTCCTCGACTTCTGCTTTTCACAATATTAGTAATTTCTGGGTAGATTAAAACGTGTAAAATATCTAAAACAAAAATTAATTTTTTATTGATTAGTAAAAGAAATATTAAATCGATCGAAGACGACTGTGGAAGGGTTGCGCTATGCTGAGCCCAGCACCTTGGGCGAAGCTAATTGAGCCGAGGGGGCTCTTTGTACCCCTCTTATAAGAAGAGGGGACAAAAGAGCAGGGGGCAAGGGGCGAGGATGGGAACCTCACCCCTTTGTACTGTCCCGACGTTGGGAGGGGTTGTTCTGTGGTGCGGGACAACCCCTCTGTGGAGGTGGCGTTGGTCCCTTGCGGGACTGCCTAGCCGTCGAGGTGCCCTGTTTGTTTACTAGATCCGGGGCACCTAACCAAAGGCGGCATTGGTGGCACTCGCCGGGTTTTAGTGGGTAGAGCTGCGTCCACTTACCAGCTTTCGGGCGCAGCGAGTCCCACATACCCGCCAGGGGAGACACACTACCCTGCGGGATGCCTCAGAGCATTTCCCGGAATTAAAGAAAAAAAAAGAAAAGAAAAAAGGGTTGCGCTATGCTGCACTCCCGTCTGCACGGGTACCACCATCTTGCTTGTTTCTCCCGTCAAACAGCTTTGCTGTGTTTCGGAGAGAAGGGCAAGACAGGCAGTGTAATTACTGGCACCGAGACTTAACATCTCATGTCTCAGGATAGGTAACACATAGATGAGTTGCCTGGGCTCGTTCCAGGTAAACTAGTTTATGTTCATGGGTGACACTGACCACTTACCATCATAATATAGCTCGTCTGCACGTTTGCTTATCCAATTATAATTTTAAAAAAACTCGGACTAGGAATATAAATAAATATTAATATCATACAGTTACACAAAAACTACTAAATATATTTTAATAAATATGTTTAGTGGTACTATTCCCACGAATTGGGTATGAGACGGGTAAGACTGCGGACCAACATCCACTTTTAACACGCAAACGTGAGATGCAATCTCTCAATAAACTGGTTAGGTAATCTGTCAATCGTTTCATCTGGGTTACGTCATGCCCCGGCCTTGTGCATTGAGAACCTTGTCACCCCGCTATTAGCCTTTCTTGGAAACATCCTAGTGTATGTTCATTTATCATTTTTATTGCAAAAGAGCGAATAAATGATTTTTTAATCAATATTCTTCGTAATCATTATGAACTTTTCCCGACCGCTGGACATAATTTTATTTAAACCTTAATAATCTAATTTAATCATTAAACCTTTAATGAATGCCAAGACGGCTGGTTCCTCGACACTCGCATGGAATTATTGCCATTGGTGAACGACAATCGACCCTCCGTCGTTCCTACTAGCCATCGAGCATTTACCGGTTAGATTAGTAATGTGAGCCATAAAATTAATAATTATGGAACTAGAAGTAGCCATTGGTGAAGGACAATCGACCCTCCGTCGTTCCTACTAGCCATCGAGCATTTACCGGTTAGATTAGTAATGTGAGCCATAAAATTAATAATTATGGAACTAGAAGTAGCCATTGGTGAAGGACAATCGACCCTCCGTCGTTCCTACTAGCCATCGAGCATTTACCGGTTAGATTAGTAATGTGAGCCATAAAATTTATAATTATGGAACTAGAAGTAGCCATTGGTGAAGGACAATCGACCCTCCGTCGTTCCTACTAGCCATCGAGCATTTACCGGTTAGATTAGTAATGTGAGCCATAAAATTAATAATTATGGAACTAGAAGTAGCCATTGGTGAAGTAAAATCGACCCTCCGTCGTTCCTACTAGCCATCGAGCATTCACCGGTTAGATTAGTAATGTGAGCCATAAAATTAATAATTATGGAACTAGAAGCAGCCATTGGTGAAGGACAATCGACCCTCCGTCGTTCCTACTAGCCATCGAGCATTTACCGGTTAGATTAGTAATGTGAGCCATAAAATTAATAATTATGGAACTAGAAGCAGCCATTGGTGAAGGACAATCGACCCTCCGTCGTTCCTACTAGCCATCGAGCATTTACCGGTTAGATTAGTAATGTGAGCCATAAAATTAATAATTATGGAACTAGAAGTAGCCATTGGTGAAGGAAAATCGACCCTCCGTCGTTCCTACTAGCCATCGAGCATTTACCGGTTAGATTAGTAATGTGAGCCATAAAATTAATAATTATGGAACTAGAAGCAGCCATTGGTGAAGGACAATCGACCCTCCGTCGTTCCTACTAGCCATCGAGCATTTACCGGTTAGATTAGTAATGTGAGCCATAAAATTAATAATTATGGAACTAGAAGTAGCCATTGGTGAAGGAAAATCGACCCTCCGTCGTTCCTACTAGCCATCGAGCATTCACTGGTTAGATTAGTAATGTGAGCCATAAAATTAATAATTATGGAACTAGAAGCAGCCATTGGTGAAGGACAATCGACCCTCCGTCGTTCCTACTAGCCATCGAGCATTCACCGGTTAGATTAGTAATGTGAGCCATAAAATTAATAATTATGGAACTAGAAGTAGCCATTGGTGAAGAAAAATCGACCCTCCGTCGTTCCTACTAGCCATCGAGCATTCACCGGTTAGATTAGTAATGTGAGCCATAAAATTAATAATTATGGAACTAGAAGTAGCCATTGGTGAAGGAAAATCGACCCTCCGTCGTTCCTACTAGCCATCGAGCATTCACCGGTTAGATTAGTAATGTGAGCCATAAAATTAATAATTATGGAACTAGAAGCAGCCATTGGTGAAGGACAATCGACCCTCCGTCGTTCCTACTAGCCATCGAGCATTCACCGGTTAGATTAGTAATGTGAGCCACACATAGCAATTCAACCAATCATTGATCTGTTTGTACGTGCCATCGGCAAATCATCCATCAATGGCCATCAGTCGGCCAATTCTAGCAAAGAAGCGGCGCAGCGTAGCAGCACAAAATTCTGGTTATTTGCTCGATGCTACTAGCTCACCAGCTATTTATACCTACTAACTAGAATCCCATATTGTTTATTTTTTTTATTTTTTAATTACCGCATTAAAATGAAACAACTTATCAGAGGTCTTATCGATGTTTATTAAGATTTTTACACTCTCGACGTTTCGTATACTGCAACCACCAACCAAACGTATCCCAAATAATAAACCAATTCCCACAGGATCCATAGTAATAAAGCGCTATCTATATTAATGATTGGAGCTATATGGGTCCTTATCTTTATTTATATTTATATAGCATAGTAACGACCTTTTTATGAGAATAAGGACATAATTAGGGTAACCATTGGGTTTTTAACGTGCTGGATCGTCTCGTTCCCACCGCTGCTACTCCTGTGTAGCCAGGATCGAAAGCGGTACTTTTACCACTTAATACCATCAGGATACGAGCTCAAATAGCCCGTAGGACACGTTAAAATAATTGTGACCCGCAATAAATTTTATCAGAAGATAGCGTAGTAACACTATGTGTGTTACTTTATTTTATAGAAGAGGGGGCAACGGACAGTCGGTTCACCTGATGGTAAGTGAATAGCCACATCCACAGACACCCGCTATACCAGAGGATCAGCAGGTCTTCTACTTCTAAATCTATTGCACACCCGATGTAAAAGAGGGGGTTTGATCGCCATGTATCTATATTCTTTTCTGTGTCTGTGGCATTGTAATTCTCAAACGGGTGAACCGATTTAGATACGGTTTTGAAGTGAAACTTCTTTGGCCGCATGAGGGTAATTTTTTTACGGATGAAACGTCACGAACATGTGCAACGTTTTTGTCCAAGAAGAGGGAGAAAGTGATTGAGACCGATTGAGAGAAAGAGTAAGAAAGGGCGAACGTAGCATGAAGCACATAGCCATGGCGTGAGAGTAGGGAGCAAGCGTGTGAGAAAGGTCGAGAGAGAGAGTGAGATAGAGCGAACGTCGCATCGCAAGTCTCGAAAATTTAAAGCTTTAGATTGGTATAAATATAAACGAGATTTAGAAATAGTTTTTTAATAGAATTGAAGCAGTTTTCTAGGGGTGGTTTTTAGACGTGTTCTATCAAAATCCGTTTCAATCTTAGGTTATCAGCTCTTTTGTTATTGCGTTGGGAGTTTTTAAGTATAACCATTTAAACTATTGATTCTAAATCGTAGACCAAATCTGATAACAAAAGCCGATGAGTTTTTTCCGCTCCATTTCTTTTTTTCAATAACTTAACTGTCAAATAGAAAGCTGGTGGGGTACTGACTGATTATGATAATTACAGATGCGTCGTGGATGCCGTTAGTGGTCATGTTTGGGTCGTGGGTTGGAATCCCGCAATGCGCATCATATGATTTATAATGATATTTACATATAACGGAGTTTACCTTAACTATTCAAGCTTATAACGTTGACCTTGTTTAGTATACATAACTTGGGAATTTATACAAGTTTGATTTGGGTCGAATATCTTTCATCTTCGATTCCAAGCATTATTTCAATATCCCAAGAACTTGGAACGCAAATTTATACAATTTTAAGAAATGTATAAACACATTCATGAATCATGACCTATTGCATATTTATTATACAATATATCTTTATTTTGTCGAATTCGAATCCGCGACCGTTGCATGTCCAGTCACTCGACAACTAGAACAGCCGGTCATCATTACTCATTATGCGTGCTGAATGCTGAACATAGAAATAATTGCCGAGCCAAGCGATATCTAGGACCAAATTTGTGCGCAGGCGAGGAAAGGAGAAAATTCTGCAACCGTGATGGGATGTATAACGTTATATAAATAAACAACTTTTACGGATTTTACTGCGGTTTATTAAGAATTTTACATGCCCGACGTTTCGGAAACTTCATGGTCACGGGAGGACATTAGTAAACAATTCCTGGCTGGATATATAGGATCAATTTTCTATATAAGTTATATAAACGACCCAAAGCTTAATACAGAGAATAACAGAGCACCAATAGTAATAATAACGTGTCAGCGTTTTAGTTTTAACATACAACAGCAAGCTTTCGTTTATGTAACATCTTGAACATATTTCAACAGATTTCTTCTCAACTATGTGTAAATTGTGAATACAACTACAATAGCAAAACAAAAAAAAAAAACAAATGGCAGTAATATATTTTTTAAACCATTGTTGAAAACATTATAACGAATTGTCGATTTGGGTGGGAAATGCTTTCATCGACTTTCTAAACATAATTTCTCATACTAAAAGGAGTAATACACAAAATATGTATTCATTTCATGCATTTGTCTATTCATAAATTATATTTTTAATTTTTATTATTATTAATATTTATTGATTATTTAAAAAAAAACAGATGAGCTTTAATAAATACTTTACACATAGGTTATCCCTGAATATACATCTCAATAATAAAATGAGGAGAAAAATCCTCCCAAGACCATGGTTGCTGTACCGTACCCGAATCGTCGAGTTTGTAAAAACTAAGTAAACTGCGATAAATCCTTATAAACTTATAACCCGACGCCAGGAGGCCGTGTGGTCGAAGACTGCACAGTTAGCGGGGGGCAACCCCCCACTTTTACAAACCAAAAGTTAGCCAAATGGGCTCACACTAATCCGATGTAGCATTAGGGCCTTCGGGCCGTTAGCATAGATCCATCCAAAAAAAAAACCTTATAAACTTCTTTCATTATAATCAGTCAAATTCGCGTAAGCGTCAGAAAACAATCCATTTCCTTGTTAGGATTTGAACCTTAAACGATCGCAGTAATACTTACAAAACTTATATTTACTTATACGGATAAGCAAACGGGCACACGAGATGATGTTAAGTGGTCAGCGTCACCCATGAACATAAACAAGTTAACCTGAGACCAGCCCAGCAACTCATTCATGTGTTGCCTAACCTGAGACAAGACGTAAGTCTCTGTGTCATGCACCGTAGTGCGGTACAGTGCATCCCTTCCACCTGTAATACTGGCTATAATTTCACATAACTTAAAAATTTTAAACAAAAATTAAAACCGACTTCATATAAAAAAAAAAACTAAAAAGTAATAAAATAATTTCCTTAATTTTTGTGCCTACAATTTATAATCAACTTGTTCTTCTACTAATACGCAATTTTTGCGTTTACCACGTCATTATTGTTACTTTTGGAGTCGGTGTCAGCCAAGGTAGGTAGGTTAGGAGGTAGGTACATCAACAAATAGGACACCGGCTTCAAAAGTAACAATAATGACGTGGTAAACGCAAAGATTGTGTATTAGTAGAAGAACAAGTTGATTATAAATTGTAGGCACAAAAATTAAGGAAATTATTTTATTTCTTTTTAGTTTTTTTTTTTTATTTGAAGTCGGTATTAATTTTTGTTTAAAAAATTTTATTTCTTAATTTTTAGTTATTTCAAAATTTGATAACTGATTTTATTTGTCTGAAATATGGGTAGAACTATTAAACGCGTTGCTCAGATTAAATAGCGCTGTATTAATGAGATGACCGTAGAAAGGGTTTAATTCCATTACATAACAAATGAAAAATGGAATTGTGTAAAACTTTATATACATGTAATTGAAAGCAATCACGGCAGATTTGCTTCTATTCGTTAAATAATTTCATTATATATAGGTATAGAACATCACCAATATATAGATATAGAATGGATATTATGATGACCTTGAAAAACTATGATGCGCTTCCAAGCCACAGTTGTTTTTTGTTCATTTAACAACGACAAGTAATAAAATTACATGATTTTGGCATAATATTATATACCGTATGAAGTAAGCCCAATTAAAGCTGTAAATCGTCGAGGATTCCCCTCGACTGTGTATGGTCTCTATCATTACACCTGTAATGGCGCTTATAACCCATATGGGTACAAAGTTCTCATCAATTGAAATTAATTAAGTCCAAACACAAGGTAGCTACTGTAAACTGTTGAGGAGTTCCCTTAACTGTCTTTTTGTCTTCATCATCAGACCCCTAATGACAGTCACAACCCATCTAGGTGTTAAGTTCTCATCATTACAAATTAATCAAGCCCAAACACAAGGTTACTGATGTAAATCGTTGAGGAGTTCCCTCGATTGTCTTTCGGCTCCAGCATCAGATCGACTCCAGACCTTCATTAAATTGTAGTCCTTCAAAACACTATATAAAAAAATATCAAACGCACTAGTCGCCCCTACGATTTTCGAAAGATCCCCTCGATTTCTCTGGGATGCCATCATCAGATCCTGGTTATCCTGGTTTCCTTATCATGGGACCATTTGGAAAGAATACCCTTTAGAACAAAAAAAGAATTTTTCAAATCAGTCTAGCCGCCTTCGAGTAATCAGGTATCATACATAAAAAAAAAAAAAAAAAGGTTCCGATAAATTGATAACCTCCTCCTTTTTGAAGTCGGTTAATAAAAAATAACTTGCTCCTTCATTCATATATCTACCCTACACATCAGTCACCTTTCATTTTACGTAAATAAATAAAAACCCTCCACTTTCCATTTCATTGGTACCGATATAGAATATTCAGTAAAAGTTGTTCCGCTAATAATCAGTACAATTTATCCTTTCATAATAGTAGATTATCGGTATGATTTAACAGGGGCCATTAAGATAAGTTTGATTTAGAAGTATCAATAACAACTTATTCGATCCTATCAACATGATTTACTCTTTGCTATTGTAAAGGACATTATGCTGGAAAGTTATAAGGATATTACATTGCTGCTTATGTTATATACAAGGAAGTAGTATTATTATTTCCAAATTTTGTTCATTGTTATGATTATTATGTAATGAAAATTATTTTTTAATTATACCGGTGTATTTTGGACGCTTGCAAAGATTTAACCCTAATATATATTTATATACTATATAATTCATGTAACCATTTATCTCAGAAACGTTTTTTAAGAAAATTTTAGGACTTATGTATTTTGCAAACCCGCAATGTATGTATACAACTTGAACAGCGAACTCTGTCAGCTGATGCAGTCCGCTGGCCGGCGTGAACCATAAACCAATTACATTGCCTTTTAAAAAAAAAAACATTATTTTAAAGCATTATCATCAAATTTCTGTAACATTATGTTTACTAAACCGGATTCTACAAAAAAAAAAGGCAACCAAATAAAAGAAACGCGTTTTTTTTTTCACTTTACCATGTCAGGCTATGCCAACACTATCATACCTCTTCGTTTTTGCAAGCGTTCAAAATACACCCGGTATATAAGTTCTTAAAACAAACGAAATTGTTTAAACAAACCCTTACAGAGTACGTATTAGTAATATAAGTCGCAAAAGGAACATTAGGTACTTCCTACTAGATGTTGCTCTCCTGATTTTTTCCTTTTTACATGATGTTGCATTCCATCCATACAAAAGTTCTTGAAATATTGATTATCAATAAACAAATATAAGACGCATTAAATATTATATTATACTACAGAGTACGTCAAAGTTCACACAAAATGTATTTATTATGCGCTCTTTTCCGTTGCATACAAAACTTTTAACTTAAACGTTCAAACACAAATATATTAGTGTGTGTTGGTTCGTTGATACCGTCTTAACGAGTTTTCTACTGAGTTTGTTTCCTAGTGGACTTCTGAGTTCGTGGTAGTAAGTACAGCATCGAATAAAAAAATTGAATCGGATATATTTAGGTTAAAATATGTTATAGGTATTTGAACCCGTGGCTCTATAAAATGGCACGCTAAACATTCAATCAGCAGTCAAATCTGATAAAGTTAACTTAACCATTAAACAAAACACGATATTTGGACAGGAACATTCAATACATTTATCCGGCTCGAGGGACCAATGTGACCTTTACCACGAGTTAGTATGATAATAAACCAGAGACAGGTTGAGAGGTCGGGCGCGGCTAGTGCAATAGTTTATGCAATGGTGGTAACTGAAAGTGCACACCAAATGGTATTTGGCCAAACTGTGACACAATATTATTGGTGAAGTATAAGAAATGGAATATGAAGTATAAGAAAAGAATTTTATATACACGATTCGCATATTATAAAATGGGGAACTGGTTTTTTATTTTTATAAATGTATAAATTATAATTCTTTTATATAATACCCATACATACATTTATATTCACCTACAAACCTTTACGGAATCATTGTAAATTGCCATCTTTATCTTTATTATTATTATTATTATCTTTGATAAGTAGCTTCTACCTGTACCTGTACCTGAATTGTAATATAAACTTTTCTTCTAGGCAGATGAAATGATATGCCTTTGATTAAGGGAAGATGTAACAATGCATGCAGCTGAAGGTTTTTATAAACGTTTTCGCACGATACAATGTATAAAGACTGTATAATTAAGGTGTATATAGTAGTGTAATATAGTGTTGTATATAGTACACAAACCTTCGCAACATTTGCACGGTGTGTTACTGACCAGAAAATTGCTTATACTAAATTCAATGTGAACGATCATAAAGCTGATCAAGACACTAAAAATATTTACTGATTTTTTCACGTAATAATAAAAGACAGTGTAGCAGTAAGATATAAAATCAACACGCGTTATACTGATATTTTTTTAGGTTAATAGGTTTTTTAGGTTATTAGGGCCTTATTTTTAACTGCCAACGTAAAAAGCACCCCTTTTGTAAGTTTTTCAGAGTTGAATTTTAAAAACCAGCATACTTTATTTGCTTTATTGTATGTATGTCTGAACAATTGTTAATAATACATTTTTCAAGAATCTCCGATTCTCTTATTGTTGTTAAATTCTGCTTCTTTTGAGATACAGTTTATAACAACGTTTAAAAAGTGACATAGTTTAAGAAAACACAGATAACAAAACTATTCAACCACACCTAGATCGTTTCGACAGCGACAAGACACATATACTCTAGATTACATTAAATACCCAGACTCTGTCGATCGTGTTGTTTAATGTAAATACTTCAATCGTATCGTAAATTACTCGGTTTTAACAGAATATTAAGGCTTGTCCTGTAGGCGCGCTTTGTATTGTTAATGACAGATCTGGGGCACCTCACTACAGGCGGCCAAAGGCAGCGTTTTTACATGCATTGTAATAGTATTGCTACAGGCTGATGACGTTTTTAATGCTATTTGGCTAGGCAAACTGTCAGACGAGCAACCTGATGTCAAATGGTCAGCGTCGCCCATCAACACAATCGAGTTCACTAGGACTAAAATAGACAACTCATTCATGCGTAAAATAGGTTCCCGTAATTAAATAATGCCCATCCAGGCTTCTTTTTCAAAAATTTCTAGACAGGCGCGCGGCTGAACTAATCCCTCTGGTAGCTGTTGTTGATGGCTTTTCTAGCTAATTCTGATATTAGCAGATCTATGTAGTATGTATAAATGCGTTTTCCCCACGCTATAAAAAGGCGCGAATTACATGGGAATGTAATCACATAGCCCTTTACAAAATACAGGGTATTAAACATGATGATAGATATACATATTATCATCTGTTATGCCACGTTATGACATTTCTCAGTGGCATTGTTTGGGAGACAGGAGAAAACATCATTGTCTCTATCCACACAATGAAGGTGAAAGAGACGAACATATGTAATGAATAGCTCATTAGCTCCTTGTACAGTCACCTGCGTTAATATTCATATATTCTATAGTTTTTAAATACCTTCCACGTGTGATGTTTTACTTATCTTATAGTCGTCTCGACATTTTCTTGTATTTTTATTAAATGACTCTCAAAAAAAAAAACAAATGACTATTGGTTGGAAGATCCCACCACACGAATTCTACAAAATGCGAAGAATTAAAGAAAGGGGAAATTACCACAATTATTTTAATACGGTACTTGTGGGGTTGCTCGTTTACAGAAATCTTCAACATAACTTTTCGCTACTCCCATCAAACGAGGAAAATCCACCTCACGGATATCATCCCTGTTTTGTGGTCGACTAGGCCTCGTCTTGAACGTGACCTCTGCCCCAAGACTCTATTGGTCCATTCCAGAACATTTACGTGCGTTTTATCCTCGCACACAAATCGCCAAATCCAGACGAGGCCTAAGTGAGAACGACATTTCAGTACAGATATTATCCGGTGGACGCGACGTGCCGTAATGAACTGAGAAACAACATTCAAGTTTAGATTGTTTGTGTTAAATATAAATCAAGGTTTCGTAACATTTGCTTTCCGCGTAGTAAACATTAAACTATTGGGATGTATGTTAATATTATAATATAATCTTTACATCATTTCATATAATATAATCTGTATATTTTAAGTTTTTAGTATAAAAAAAATGTAAAACTGGAATAAATTTACTTCCTGCCTCTTCTGTTATTTTTGCTACAATCTCGTTTAACCCACCCTAGATACTATCAATAACAGGTGGTTTATGATAGCAACTGAAATATTACAATACGAATGAAAAAAAAAGGAAATTCGAATTTCGGAATCACTAATGATTTAAAAAACCGGCCAAGTGCTAGTCGGACTTGCGCACGAAGGGTTCCGTACCATTACATAATTTGCAACATAAGACACTAACAAAAAATATAATTTATTTTAAAAAAAAGTTTTTTTAAAAATTTGAGTTGATTGAATGAAAGGTAAATTGCGGTTTACGATTACGATCATATGACGTATTAAAAAAAACTACTTACTAGATCTCGTTCAAACCAATTTTCGGTGGAAGTTTACATGGTAATGTACATCATATATATTTTTTAGTTTTATCATTCTCTTATTTTAGAAGTTACAAGGGAGGAGACATATTTTATCACTTTGGAAGTGTCTCTCGCGCAAACTATTCAGTTTAGAAAAAAATACCCCACAAGTATGGGACCCCCAAAATTCATTGGGTTTTTTTTTCTATTTTTATGTAAAAATCTTAATGCGGTTCACAGAATACATCTACTTACCAAGTTTCAACAGTACCTATAGATCTTATAGTTTCGGTAAAAAGTGACATACGGACGGACGGACGGACAGACAGACAGACACGACGAATCTATAAATCTAATCTATAAAATTCTATAAAAAGTAACATATTTTTTCAAAAGAACACTTGAAATCACAAGTTATTCTAAATCTCTAAAACACTTTTCTAAAAGTTCTAAAAATATCCATTCTTTATTTAAATTGTAAAGCTTAAAACCACACGATGAAAGAAAGCTCATAATCATTACATTCCTCTTGATCTATGGCTATCTCAATTTTGTTGCTGCTACGGAGATGTGTAATGATCCGACTGACATGTTTAGTACACAACAGGCCGTCGACAGACGTTGTTTGTTTTAGGAGAGCTCCTGCGCTGCATGGTTTTAGTTCTAATAATCTCAAACACTTATCTATACTAATATTATAAAGCTGAAAAGTTAGTTTGTTTGAACGCGCTAATCTCAGGACCTACTGGTCAGATTTGAAAAATTCTTTCATTGTTAGATAGCCCATTTATCGAGAAAGGCTATAAGGCTATAAAACATCACGATGTAACCAACAGGAGTGAAGTTAAGCAAATTAACGCGGGCGAAGCTGCGGGAAACAGCTAGTGCATTATAATGAAACAACATTTTCTTTTCTATTATCGGGAATGTAATTAATATTATAAACGGCGGTAAAACGGTAAAAATTTATTTCATTATAATGAGTAAAATTCGCAAGTACAATATTAGTAATAAGTTACTATAGGCGCCAAAACTATAACAGAATTTTTATACAGTTGTTACTATTACATGTAGGCAAATTACAACAAAGTGGGTAAAACAAAATCCTTCTCCATGAAAAATACATTTATGTAATTTTCAAACGTATGGTGAAACATTGTCGGAGTTTATTGATCTCCTGTGGACCGTCCTTTATTATTTTCATATTGGCTTGATATAATATATTCTTATTACGGATGGCCGATGGGCCAATAAGGTTCAAGAGTTCACGTTTAGGTAGACGAAGTGTTGGTCCGCCATTAACCAGGTGGGATGATTTCCGTGCGGTGGCCGGCCCGTGTTGGATGCGAGTGGCGAGGGATCGGCCGTCTTGGCGTTCATTGAGGAAGGCCTATGATCAGCAGTGTACAGATAGAAGCTGGTGATGATGATGATGATATGTCTTGATTATTTCTGCTGACATATCTGAGGCTGACTGTACAATCTAATGACATTTTCTTTAGCTCATGTCGCGATGAACGAAAGCAAATTGTGATTCATTTAGATATCTTCCGTATCACTTGGCCACTTACCATCAGGTGATTCGTTGGCAGTTCCTGTCCGCCTCATAAAAAAGATATTACCGTAAGCCTAATCGATATTAAGCAGGATATTAGATAAGATGTAATTACATCATTATTAAACATCTAATACAAGGACGTAACAAAAATTGTTATATTTTTTAATTATAAATTAACAAATTGCAATTTTGGATTAATTTGGGTTTTCAATTAACACCAAGATTGCTTCCTTACACAATTATAAATTTAATTAAAGATATAATTAATAATTGAATTTAAATTAAAAGAAAGTAGTTAGTCCGGAAGAAAAATCCGCTGACGTAATTCAATACAATATAAAAGTAATCATGATCGTCACATCGTAGTTATCCTTATCAAAACTCAAACCCGGGACATCATTGTATATTTCGCTACTGAACTACCTTCCTAAAGCGACCGTTATATAGTTAGGCTACAAAAAATACTCAAGAATAATTTATTTTGTAAAAAAGAAGTTACTGACTTAATTTTAATTAAGTATTAATTAAAATTAAGTCAGTTAATTTTTTTAATACTACAACGATCATGAAACTTTTAGAAACATCAATTATTTTCTTATAAATCTTTAATATAGAAAACACCACTAAGATGTTGAAAACCTTACTGTTTTTTCATCTCCTAAAATAAATAACATAATATGTCAACCGTGGTAAAGCTCGTGGAGCTAAGGAGCTCGTGGCCAAATATAATATGGCAGTCGCTCTATTTAAAATCCTGGTATCCAGCTGCGGTTGGACGGGAAGCCAACCCCAACGGCCAACATAGTTGGGCAAATGCTACGCAAATAGATTGATATAAACCGCGGCAAAATCTGTAAAAACTTGTTTCACTATAGTAAACGTCTTAGCGATCATTGAGGGAGGCCTATGTTCAGCAGTGGACGGATAGATGTTGATGATGATGATGGCTATAGGAAACCTTAGTCCTTTCAAAATATCGAACACTAGGCCTAACCTACATCTGTTATCAGCTACCGTGTCGCAAGTTAACGTTCTCACGGCGATTGTATCGAGGTAAACTTCAAACTATCGGTCACGGTTTAAATGCCAGATATTGGCGAACTTAAACGGTTTGTTCAACAAAACATACACAAACTTTCCTTGGGAGGATTTCTCAAATTTTACCAGTGGGACGGATGTGTTGTGCCGCGCGTCTCTAGGTATCAGCGTCCTACTTATTTCTTCTGTGAAACAGATTCGTTGTGTTTTGATAAGAAAGCCAGGACAGGCAGTGACTGGCACCAAGACTTACGTCCTACGTCTCAGGATAGGCAACACATTAATGAGTTGCCTGGGCTAGTTCCTGGTGAACTAGTGTATGTACAGGGGCGTTGTTGACCAAATATATACCAGTATGTATTCAACTAACGTAACAAAAGCCTTACTTTGGAACAGCCGTCTGTGTGTCACACTTATTTGGATATAGGAGTAATAACATCAGCAACTACATTATGTATTAAGAACTTCAAATGCAACATCTTCCAAAAAATTACGTTATTGTGCATACAAAGCATTTGTTACTTGTTACGACTCTCAAAAGAAATCCACAATATATTTTTAGTAGCACAATCACGGAAAATAATAAAATAAAACAGAATCATATAACAATTAGATTACGATGTGAATAGGCTTAGCGAAATAAAACTAAATACTAGTTCCCATAAACTAATGTATATGCGAATTAAACCGTACAATAAAATTACTTTAGACGGTATTTATAGTCACTCTTCTCATGGGTGTATCAAAATATTATCATCATCTTCATTAGCAACGTTTCCCGCCCTCTGCTGGGAATAGGCTTCTATCAATGAATGCCAAGACTCAAGAGGCCGATTCCCCATACCGCGATAGAAATATCCACGACGACGCGCCGGCCTGATGGTGTAGTCAGTAGTGTATCAAACGCAAAGGTCTTGAGTTCGAATCCCGTCAAATGTCGATATTTCGTACGATAAATATATATCAGCATCGGATCTTGGATGTTCATATAATTTTTTCTTCTATTATTTCTGATTCTAGAGCCTCTTCGTAATTGATAACAGGTCGTGGTTATTTTTTTATATTAGGTTTTTTTATAGAAGAGGGAGCAAACGGACAATCGGTTCACCTGATTTCACCTACACAGCTACACCAGAGGGCTAGCAGGTGCATTGCCGGCCTTTCAAATAGGAGTATGGTCTTTTCTTGAAGGTCCCTAAGTCGCAACTGTTCGGAAACACCGTAAGTGGCAGCTGATTCCATATATTCGTTGTGCGAGGCAGGAAATGCCGTAAAAATAGAGTTGTTGTGGATTTACGAACATCGAGATGGTGAGGGTGAAATTTTGAGCTTTTCTGCGATGTCCGGTGGTGGAATTCTGCTGCAGGTATTAGTCCGAACAATTCCTCAGAACACTCCCCGTGGTAGATGCGGTAGAAGATGCAGAGAGCTCCAACATCTCTACGCAGCGCCAAAGAAACAAGCCGTTTGGAGATAACCTTGCTATCGACGATTCGAGCTCGGCGTTGAACGCGGTCAAATGGAAGGAGCTGATACTGGGGCGCTCCAGGCCATAGGTGAGAGCAGTATTCCATGTGAGGCCGGATCTGCGCCTTGTAAAATTGTAGACGGTGTGAAGGCATGAAATAGTGCTTTGCATTACTGAGCACGCCGAGTTTTTTAGAGGCTAGTTTAGCCTTGCCTTCCAAATGACCACGAAACTGCACATCTCTCGATATGTCGACGCCAAGTATCTCAATGCTGGCCAAGGCGGTTAGGGAAGTGCCTTCAAATTGTGGAGGTACGACGAAGGGTGATTTTTTAGCGGTATTTTTTACCTAACCTATAACCTAAAAAATTATCTTACGTCATGAGACGTAAGACTGCAAGTCTCTGTGTTCGGTAGCTGATCAGCTATCAACCTTCTGAAAACGTGCCCTTCTTTCTGATCTGACATTCTCGTGATTGTCTGCGATACAATATCCATTCAAATCGAAGTGCCGGTGTTAGTGTGTGAATCGAGCCAATATCGAGCGCTTTGTTCAGTGGGAAATGGATTTGTAGAGCAACACTTTTAGTTTAGTGACATCGGAAACTGTGATACTCTTCTTTTAATATATCACCATCGACCTACTTACGACAGGCCTCTAACACATCCCCATCATGGTTTAGGCCTTGATGTGGCGGTGGGGCTCAGTAGCCTAGGGTGAGCCCAGCACCTTGTGCTAAGCTAATTGAGCCGAGGGGGCTCTTTGTACCCCTCTTTCAAAAAGAGGTGATAAAAGAGCAGGGGGCAAAAGGCGAGGACGGGAACCTCACCCCATTGTACTGTCCCGACGTTGGGAGGCAACCCCTTCTGTGGTACGGGACAACCCCTCTGTGGAGGTGGCGTCGGTCTCTTGGGGGACTGACTAGCCATCGAGGTGTCCTGTTTGCTCATTAGATTCGGGGCACCTCACCAAATGCGGCATTGGTGGCACTCGCCGGGTTTTAGTGGGTAGAGCTGCGTCCACTTACCAGCTTTCGGTCGCAGCGAGTCCCATATACCCGCCTGGGGAGACCCACTCCCAAGGCGGGATGCCTCAAGAGCATTTCCCGGCGTTAAAGAAAAAAAAGGGTTTTTTATATAAACCCTGTAATACCAATATCACACATTTAATCATCTTTAGTCGTAATTTTGAACAAATTCCTGTATAATCATAACACAAGTAACGTTTTGAGGTTTTATTAGGATTTGAGATTAAGTAATAAAAGTAGATAAATAAATAATTAAAGTAGATTAATTTCTTTATAGACAGTTCACCTGATGGTAAGTGATCGTCGTCATCCATTGACATCTGCTACACTGAAGTACGATAACACCAGTCACGCTCAACAGTACACTGATATCTGATAAATATCTGATAACAAAAACGTCTTCTCTAAACAAGCTATCCAAGACAAAAGATATGAATGAGCCTGTCGGTCTGGACCAGCCAGCTACCTTTCAACACCTGTAAATAAAATAGCTTGAATCAGATCCATCGTACTACTTACGCCAATCTTAATAATTCTCGTTGCCTTAATTCTTATCTATATTAATAGAAAGTAGACGATTTCGGGTCATAGGAATGTATTGGATTATTTTTTTATGAACTTTCATTACCGCTCGAAATATCTAAGTCAATTATGATTATCTATATTAGGAAGTCAATATAACACGATTTAGAGTTTTTTATACTCTAATCGTTACTTTTCAAAATATATGCGAGAGAACTCTTAGATCACTCTTCATATTAAAATTATTCGCATCTTTTAGACTAAACTAGAAGAACTTTTTTACATAACTAAAAGGCTCGCGAAGTTAGAATAAAAAATATATTTCCAATGTTTATGCCTGTAATCCATTTGAAAGGATATGCTAGCACGGATGGCCGATGGACCAATGATGTTCAAGAATGGAGGCCGCGTTTAAGTAGAGTGTAGACTGTAGACGAAGTGTGTGTCGACCATTAACCAGGTGGGAAGACGATCTCCGTGCAGTGGCTGGTCCGTGTTGGATGCGAGTGGCGAGGGATCGGTCGTCTTGGCGTTCATTGAAGGAGGCCATGTTCAACAGTGGACGGATAGGATGATGATGATATGTAATGTTTAATTCTGCAACCTATTATTACACTAACAAACTAAAACTATCATAAAATGTAATAAAACTAATTTTGTAAAATTTATTATCGTCGACAAGACATTAAATTTAATCCTTGACTAAAATTTCAAAAGTTCACAACCGACGCCAGGAGGCCGTGTGGTCGCAGACTGCACGGTAGGCGGGGGGCAACCCCCCACTTTATAAATCAAAAGTGAGCCGAATGGGCTCACACTAATCCGATGAAGCATTAGGGCCTTCGGGCCATTAGCATAGATCCCTCCGAAAAAAAAAAAAAAAAAAAAAATTCAAAAACCTAACACAAAGATTAACATTAAAGTAAATGGTATCCTAATGATTGATGACAAACAGAAAACCTTGGCTATATCGATTTCTCGACCGATGTCAGCTAAAATATGAATCCATTACAATACGGCTTGATGGTTTAAAAAACTAGCATTAAATTATGCAATTTTTATAGAAGGTTTTATTGCATAAGTGTTTTTATACATACAATGTAAATGTGATAAAAAATATATACATGTAATGATATAAACAATATTTTATTCAACGCTCTGATGGTCTAGCGGTAAAGCTACTGAAAACTACACACAGCGGTAACGGGTTCGAACTCGCCAAATTCATTTGTATGATGAACAGTAACTAATTTGTTAAAATAATTTTCTAGTATCCGTAACACAAGTTCTCACGGACTTCCCATGGGACTTACCTAGGTCTGTCTTATATATAAGATGTAGCATCACCTTGGGCCTCTAATTCATAGAATCATTAAAATCCTTAATTCATCCCTCGTATATTTTTATTAGCTGCTCACATTAACTTTAAATTTCTAAACGGGAATCTTTTAATGAAACCCAAAAGAGTGCCTCTTTTACTTTCCTCTACTTTCATTCAGTTCCATTAAAGCAGACAACTAATGCTTCTCGATAACCTACATAACCTTTTTTGCCCACAGCCAATCGTATACACAAAAAACTTATAATATCTATTATATCATAAGTGAAATGCATAACAGTGTACCGTAATCGAGATAATATTATCATTTACCGGCACTATATCATTTAATGATATGTTATAAACAATAATCATAGATACAAATGTCTCGATCATGATCGCCCCAAGTGTTGCCCAGCGGTGGGCGGAGGCGTACGACTAATATCAATAATAATAATAAATTGAAGTCTATAGGACAAACCAAAACGATTGCACATTTGTTGTAATACTTTGCATCGCTTGGTGTTAAATTTTCAACAGTATGGACAAGTACTTAAGATTAACATGCATATGCAATGTGGTAAAGGAGGTGCTTTATGCGCATACATATGCGTGCATTCGCACATTATTATAGACTACGTGGTTCGCGGAATAACAACAAATATATATAAAATACCGTCATGTATTTGCACTAGGTAACGCCTGATATGAAGTTTTTATCTGGTGAGTATACATTAGAGGCAAGATGTTAAAGCTACCACGATAAGAGGATTTAGGATAAGTCTGTTAAAAGTATTTAGTTTACTGGTCTTAAGATTAGTTGACAAGTACTTAGATTCATGATAATCATCGACTACTGTAGTCGGTCATTGATTACCTATGCTAACACTAATAAGTTCGGGTCCGAATTTCACGCGGTTCCAAAGTACATATAACTCTTCACTTACAATATCAATATCGTCCCCAACTGGTTATTATCATTTTCAAAATTGTGTACACTATGGAGACAGGCAGCCAGGAATTTCTGCTCGACGACCGAGGTTTATTTCGAGAAATATCAAAATAGTCATTCCATGTAAGCAGACTGAAAACTCGAAGATTCCTTGTTTCGTAGTCATAAACTTAAAGTGCGCATACTTTACGATACGATACATACGATTATAATGAAGGGAGCAGAAGCGAGAAGAAACACGGCACCGTACGTCACTCTCCCCGTTTCGATTGAAACATTGCCGAAATATCGGGACCTCAATAAACGCGGTAAGCACCCGAAACAATATTTATTTAAAAATTAAGAGACCATTAACACATTAACATCTGTCGCTACTGCATTTCCAAACTGATATGACAAAAGGACCTTCAGAAAAATCTACACTTGTGTCACAATTCTCAAAGGACAACATACAAGCAAACGCTGTCATTTTGTAGGTATTTACATTCTGGTAATAACTTACAATCAGGTGAACTGACAGCCCGTTAGCCCCTATTCCATAAAATACTAGTTATTGCCGTAGCATCGTCCACGTTAACCCAGTTACAACCGTATCAAAATCCGATCAGTACTTTAACCGTGAAAAGGTAAGAGTTGCTTTCGCATTTAAAACATTAGTACGGAATACGGAGTACAACTGAAGTACGGGTAACGATGGTCTTGGCGTTTATTGAAAGTCTAGCAGGACGGAAAAAGGGTCCCCACATGGTTCAAGCCTGGTCGAGGCAGTAGCCTAAGGTGAACTAACTCAGCACCTTGTGCGGAGCCAATTGAACCGAGGGGCCGGTCTTTGTATCCCTCTTATAAGAAGAAACAAAGGGCAAGGGGGGACAACGGGCAAAGATGGGACCTCACCCCATTGCACTGTCCCGACGTAGGGAGTTGTTCTGGCGGTGGTAGCGTTGGTCCCTTGGGGGACTGACTAGTCGTCGAGGTGCCCTGTCGCCCGCCGGGTTTTACAGGGTTAAAAGCTGCGACCACCTTACCATCTTTGGGACGAAACGAGTCCCACATACCCGCTTGGAGAGTCCCTCTCCTCCGCGGGATACCTAAGAGCATTTCACGACGCAAAAGAAAAAAAAGAAAAGGACGGAAAAGGGTATTGATTATGATAATGATGGAAGTGTTCATAACACAACACTAATCATTTCATAAAAAAACAAGTCTAATTGGCTACCAAAATACGTGTAGGGTCAATTAACCGAAGGGCCGGTCCGAGACCCGCTAATTTCACTTTCGTAGGCCGGAACAATGATTTATCATATCGATCAGTGAGAGTCAGCCGACTGAAATAAATGATGATTGAAATGTATCATTAGCTTGATGGTCTCCGTCGAAATGGTTATGCTATGACTAACCATCATTTAAAACCATATATGTAATTAAATAAAACATTTTTGCCTCACCTGTACATATATAATTTGCATTTCTTTTCCTCCGGATACATTATATATTTTTTTCAGGAAATCAAGTGGGTGGGATGAGTGGAATTATAACCACTACAACGTTAAACCTGCCTCTCTTAGAAAGATCGCAAAACGGACAAGAAATCTTTATACTCGAAGTTCTTACAACATCAAGAAATATTTGTTACAATTAAAATTATGTACCTTAGAAGTAGTTATTTACCTTTATGTAAGATGTTAAATGTTACTGTTTGACCAACAAAACAAATATATTACTATTAGAGAACTTGTCGCGATTCATAATCACGGCCACACACACACACACACATGCACACATACACGAAGCACACAGACATGCTATTCATATTTAACACCGTGACTAATCGATACATAGTACAGATCTGACGATAACGTTTGAAATTAAACCTGCGATTATGAAAGGTGTTGGTGCATGTTTAGAAAACGAGTAGTTCTTGATATCTTAACTTACATAATGCAGAGACTTTTTTATTGTGTGTTGAACTATACATACAATTATAGATATATTTGCAGGCAAACTTCCTTACTACGTTCACGTTCCGTACTATACGTTCCTTACACACATACATCCCAGCGCAAACATTCAAATGCTAAATAATAATTTCCATCGGGATAGAATTGTCGAAATTGTCTTCCATTACAGCATATTTTATAAAAGAAGAGGTTGTATTTATTCTGTGGCTACCAATTTCCGGAACAACCTGGTACAAATAATAATTAATAATAATAATTTCTATGGACGCTTTCACACCACGTCAATCTGGTCCCGTGGTAAGTTCTCGAAGAACTTGTGTTACGGGTACCAGACAACGGAAATATATTTAATACTTTTATACTATACATATATTTAAGATTTTTGTTACATAATACACATATTTAATACACATCCATGACCCAGAAACACAGAAAATATTTTTTTGTTCCCTGGCGGGATTCGAATCCGCAACCTCCGGCTTGAGCGCCAGCGTGCTTACCACTGAGCCATAGAGGTCGTCGGAATACACCAGTGATACGATACATATCAATAATGTATCGCACTCAGAATTGTACTTGATATTTTATTATTTAAATTCCATTCATCATCATCATCCCCTATCCGTCCACTGCAGAACATAGGCCTCCTTCAATGAACACCAAGACGACAGATCCCTCTCCACTCGCATCAACATGGACCGATTACTGCACGGATATCCCATGGCCCATCGGCCATCCGTTCTCCTGAGTGTGTGACCAGCCCACTGCCACTTCAACTAGCTTATTCTTCGCGTGATATCGGTAATTTACAGTATATTCCAATAATTATCATCAATAGTGGTATTACAATAATTCATATTTTTTCTAACATAGCTTCACTAATGTATGGCAAATTTGGCCCAATAATGAAATTAACGCTTTAATGACCCACAGACCTACAAACAAGAACAATGGACACTCACCGGGCTATTGAACGAAAACGAAAGCACTAGAACCCTTGCCGGATATGAATAGGCTATCCGAACCACCGACCGGCGACCAACCTGTTAAAACATTTGAACCCAAACTATACCGTATTTGAATGCTTGTAGATCGAGAATCGTATTCTATTTTATAATATACGCTTCTTTCTAATAAAACAGATTGGTCTCGTGCTGAGAACAATACCCTTGCGAAAATTATTTAAAACCGGGCCCACTTTCGCCGTCGTCGACGTTACAGATGCGTGTGATAGATTAAAGTACGATCCATTAGTTTGGACCGCATCTATGTACCAACAGAAACTAATTATCTTTTTTGCAATTATTGGCACACTTTTATAGAAGGTATAACTATGAGGTCTTACATTGAATGAATTCTATATGTTAAACTAACATAGATGAATTCCCCACCATGGTTCAGGCCTTGTCGTGGCGGTGGGGCTCAGTAACCTAGGGTGAGCCGCTGCACCTTGGGCGAAGCTAATTGGACCGAGAGGGCTCTTTGTACCCCTCTTATAAGAAGAGGGGACATAAGAGCAGGGGGCAAGGGGTGAGGATGGGAACCTAACCCCATTGTACTGTCCCGACGTTGGGAGGGGTTGTTCTGTGGTGCGGGACAACCCCTCTGTGGAGGTGGCATCGGTCCCTTGCGGGACTGACTAGCCGTCGAGGTGCCCTGTTTGTTTACTAGAGTGCCCCGGGCACTTCACCAGAGGCGGCATTGGTGGCACTCGCCGGGTTTTAATGGGTAGAGCTGCGTCCACTTACCAACTGTCGGGCGCAGCGAGTCCCACATACCCGCGGGATGCCTCAGAGCATTTCCCGGCGTTAAAGAAAAAAAACATAGTTGGTTTCACTATTCAAAAAGGGATATTTATCATCCCCACCATGGTTCGAGCCTTGTCGTGGTGGTGGGTCTTAGTAGTCTAAGGTGAACCCACCACCTTGTGCGAAGCAAATTAAGCCGAGTGAGCTGCTCTTTGTAACCCTCTTATAAGAAGAGGGGACAAAACAGCAGGGGGACAAGGGGCGAGAATGGGAACCTTACCCCATTGTACTGTTCTACGTTGGGCGGGGTTGTTCTGTGGTGCGGGACAACCCCTCTGTGGAAATGGCGTCGGTCCCTTGTGGGACTGCCTAGCCGTCGAGATGCCCTATTTGCTCAACAGATCCGGGGTACCTCACCAAAGGCGGAATGGGTGGCACTCGGTGGGTTTTAGTGGGTAGAGCTGCCCACCTTAACACCTTTCGGGCGCAGCGAGTCCCACATACCCGCCTGGGGAGACCCACTCCCCCGCGGGATGCCTCAGAGCATTTCCCGGCGCAAAAGAAAATTAAAGGGATATTTACTATGTATTTTTTTCTTTTCTCGATCAAGGCATTCGCAAACAATCCAAATTATTGACTTCCGTAAATAAAAAGCGAAGCAAGTATCCCGTCTTAAGAAGATTTAGAGATTTTATATATGTGGATTTTTAAAGTACTATTTTCTTATTACTACGGTTTCTAAAGATACCAATAAAACATTCAATGCTGGGACGGCCTCGTTGTTACTAAGACTTCTCTTGGCCAATGTCAGTAAGATCATCTGTGAAATAAAGAGAAGCAGTATCGATCTGCAGTTTCCAGATACAATCTGTAGAGGTCATCGCCCCTCCTCCATACGCCAGATACTAGAGGAATAGAGCTATGGACTATTATGGTATAGAACCTCAACCTCATTCGTGAAACTAGTGCTTGAATGAAGATAAAGATACGCTGAAATAGGAAATGTTAGCCGATCAAGATTATCTAGCATCATTAAACGTATCTATTTAATTTTAGTATACAATGGACTAGATGTCATGAAACTTGGCTGAGAATATTTTAAATTAACATGCAGATCCATTTATTGATCACATTCGTTGTTTACCATCTATATTTCTTCTCTTTCTTTTTGCAATGTTCAATGTAATTTAAACCGAATTATAAACGTATTATAAAGTTGATATTAGTGATGTAATGTATTTGTGTTAAAGCATGCCACATCGCAGTAGAGACTAAAACAATTCTTATCTCAATTATAAATTTCGGTGTAATGATTTGCAATTCCAATATTTCATAACACTCCTAACCATGCTGTTACAAACTTCAAAACGAGCAAGCAACCATCAATAAAATGTTTTAAAAATAGAATAAAACACAGAAATAAAGGCATGTAATAATTAATTTAGTGTCAAGGCGTAGACCTTGGCTATACGAGGAAAACCGTTTGGTTAAGATCCTTTATTGTTTACATTATTTCAACTACATTGATCGTATTGACGCACCAACAGGTATGAGGGTGACTCATACTGGCGGAAATATACCTCCTGATATGATTTGCAGTATCCGATAGCGACCGAATTTGCAAGTACAATTCGCTGCTCTATTCTTACCACGCATCGCCGGTGGGCTAGTAACATTCTGGAGTGGGAGTTTATAATATAATAATAATATCAACCCACTGCCTTGGCACGGGTCTTCTCCTCGAAATTGGGCGAGGAGGGTATTGGGTACATAGTTCCCCGATGCGTTGGCCCAATGCGCGTTGAACTTCACCACCTTTTAAGACATTTAATTTCATCAGGCATGCAAGTGCACAATGTTTCCTTCACCGGTGAGCAAGCGGTGGTCTATGTTCACGTAGAAATTTAGAAAAAACCAACCCAAAAATTTCAAGCCAGTCAGGATCGAACCCCGACCTTTCACTCGAGGATATGGAAACTCCAATCGGGAAGACGATCTCTGTGTAGTGCCGGTGTAGGGTCCTAGTTGCATGTGAGAGTATCGAAAGGTATCCATCCACCAGTGGACGGAAAAAATGTTGGTAATGCTGTATGCTGTGCATTTCGATCAACGAAATATTCTTGCACACTAGATAGAAAAAAATAACTTTTTTACGCCAAAAGTTAATATCAACTTAAGTGGAAGATTTTCTGCTTACAGATTCGGAAATTAAGGTCCTAATGAACAATCACATCTAAGTAAACCATTTAGTTGGTAGTTTTTGATAAAAGTTATACTTTCATACTGATCTACTTTCTGTGACGTCAAAATTCCGTCATTCAATTTATTCTGTTTCCATAACTAGATTGATAACACTATGTATTACAGAAAATACCAACACACTTGACACACATATCCGCCATCTAAGAAAACATGTAATTATGATAATGAGAAAATTTTCAACCACAGTGAAAGCACACTTTCTTGTTCGTCGGATGAGATGTCAACAAATAAACTTAGGAGATTGTATGTTATTGATATGTGTATATAAGATCATCAACACAAACGTAATTAGTATCGTGAGCTTGAGAAGTTACGTAATGATTTAAAAATCATTCATCATCTTAAAGAAATTACTGAGCGGATTGTTACAATATGCATCTCATCACACTTGAAAGACTTGTGTTACTCTTTCTAATTTTCAAACTACACACGCTTCATTGAAAATGAATCTTTTACAAAGCAGCCGTAGTATTTTATCAAATGTAGGAACTAATATACTTTATTAAGTACCTGCTATATTAAGCGTAACTTATGCAGATAATACGAAGGTAGAAAACTACTTTTTACCCGACTTCCAAAAAGGAGGTTTATCAATTCGACTGTATTTTTTATGTTTGTTACCTCGATTTTTTTTAATGTTATGCTTTAAAAATAAACATACAAGAAGAAATAAAAGTGTTAACGTGTCAAGATAGACTGCGTTCTCTGTGCTAGCATTAAAAATGCCCAAATACGACCGTATGGAGCAATGAGCTTGCGATTGTATAATACCATTGATAAGGAACAAAATCATGGGGTAATATGAACGATAAGGAACTACTGCTCCTCGAGCATAGAATGTATCTACTGTTCGTGACTGAAATATGACGACTTCCTTTGAAGACACCTGTTTTGATTCAAATTACATTTTATGTCGTGTCCACTTTTATTGTTCTGTGACGAGAGTTGACTACTAGCTTATTTCAAGTACTGACATGATTTCACATCTCCGTTGATTTTTTTTATTAAAAATGAATATCATATATATAAATTTTTATTAATATTTCAATTTCAATTCCTATTAAAGTAAAAGAAAATTTTGAGAATTTCCAATATTGCTTATTATTTTAATTTATATTAAAGATTTTAAATACATATAAAACATACAAACATCCGAATTGAGAACCTCCTCTATTTTAGAAGTCGGTTTAGTAGTTTATTTTAATTCTCTATTATTCGGGTGTCTATGGATATCGTTTATCACCTACCATCAAATGAACCGACTGTCCACATGCCCACGCTGCTAAAAAAAGGTCGCTTCAATAAGCCTTTATATTAACTATAATGCACACGCACGGATGCACATATATTTTACTGCGGACGTCTCCGCGATACCACAACAGGATCAGATTTCTTCTTTTATGAGGACGTATTAACTACTAATTACCGTGGGACACCATTTTCGTATGTTTTTTTTATAATTCTATACTTAGAAACCACGTCAGAAAAATGAAAAATATTTTTTTCTTGTATTTAGGTACAATAAAAATAACTTAAGCCAATTAATGTTAGGGCCGATACAACAACTACGATAGCCGTCACGCTTCCCTCTTTAGAACCAAACAGCGTTACTGTGTTACGGAAAGAAGGGCAAAACTGGAAGTGTAATTTCTGGCACATACACTCACATTATCACATTTTACGTCTCAGAATATGCAAAAAAGTGAATCATATACCCACTTTGTGTGCCCACACGTACTCAGCCTTAAGCATCGAGCATATAACCGGTAGGCGATAATGTTCTGTTTTGGATGTGGAGGTCGCAAGTACGACACGATTCATCTCTCTTCTAAAGGACTTAGTGACGATGATTTCTTCTTTTTGGGATTGCCCATTATTCTTTCTTGAGTATAAAATCAAAGCTTCAAGGTCTTCTATAACAATTCTTCCTCTAGCTAAGTGCTTCTATAGTTATTCTTCTCTTGAAGTATCCCTGAATCTTCTGATCGGCTGATGGCAGGGTCGCCATGTGAAGAGTTTATGGTTCTCCTCGTAGAAGGGAGATAAATGAAAACCATGTTATATGTGGATGATAATAATTAAAATCGTTTATTTAATTACACTTACGGCTATATATAACAATCATTTTACTAATTCAGCAATCCTTGAGTGCGACGTTCATTATGTTACAGTTAGAGTGAAATAGCTATGGTTAAACATTTAAATCATACATTACAGTATGAAAACAAATTCCGCCCAATTTGTGCTGCGGCGCCGCGCCAGTTCTGCGCTCTAATTGGCCTGATAGCGTTTGATGGATCACTGGTTGCTTGAATTTCTATTACGTCAGTGAAAAAACACTGACCAGTTTCTGAATTTTACGGCTCAAATTACTACTCTATCCGGTTATACGCTCGACGGCCTTAATTTACATAATAATATCGTTAGTCTGTGACTTTACTGTAGTGTTTATATTCTTAATTGAGTTATCAAACAATTATGTTATGAAAGCGTTAAACTACACATTCCTACGCACGCACCCACCATCTTCTCGGAAGTAGTATTGTGATTTGTGAAACACGGGTGTGAAGACTTAGAAGCGCCCCATACAATCTGTCAATTAAATTTCATGATTTTTCACCCCCGTTCCAACCTTCACATTTTTTAAAATTAAAAAAAGATAACAATTTTATTTTGTTAATATGTATTTCGAAATTGTATGACTTAGATAGATTAATTAATCGACGTATAAATCTCGATTTTCTAACTAATCCCGGTAGAGGGTTCGCCGCCATCTTGTTTTAAAGTTCAATTTTTTCGTTTTTCTGAAATAACTCGTTAATTTTCAACTTAATAGCAAAAATGGCATTATCCAAAGTTGTTGGAAATTTGATTTCTCACAAGTTTGGTCATTATTATTATCATATCATTAACTTTAAAACAAGATGGCGGCGAACCCTTTACCGGGATTAGTTAGAAAATCGAGATTTATACTTCTAACCCCCCCCCCCCCCCCCGCGGTTAAAAAAATCGCCCACGGATTTTTTTCTATTTAAATGTCTGCCCCGACTGGACTAATACCTTAAAGCTCTGTATACTGGGTGATAGTGACAAGTAGATGGCCTTAATACTAAATCAACATCTAATAACGAGATAACAATGTATCTTTAGTTTTCAAACGTTATTATAGTGTGGATAAATAATGAATTAGTTTTCCCCATTTAACAAGGCACTAATATTCACCTAACTGAAGTCTTAAAGAATATTTTAAATACATATATTTAAAGCAAATAGCATTATTTCTTACATTAAAATCCAGCGTGTTCATAGTCCCTCGTAAGTACCTGCAAAGAAAGTGAACATAACATTATTTGTGAATAACACAAAATAGTAATATTCTTATAATAATGCAGACTTATATAAACTAGGGTTGCCAACCGTCCGGTTTTCCCAGGACATGTCCTAGTTTTTGTAATGTCCTGGGACGTCCTGGATAGTTTTTAAGCAGCGTCCTGGGTTTTTAAATTTTAAAATTCGATAATTTAGATACTATAACTAACCTAATTAAGTTTGAAAAATTTGTTAAGTACAAACTAAAGTCATTGAGTCAAAAAAAATATTTTGATAACTCGTTTTCAACTCGAATAATTTTATTCAAATACTTTTATTAAAAAATATGATTATTTTAATTACTTGAATTTCATTTCACCTGTTTTCACTAGATATTAATTTAACTATTGCAACTCTATAACTGCGTCCTGTTTTTCTAACTTCATATCCTTGTTTTTTTTTTTATTTGAGGCTGGCAACCCTATGGTAAACGAGAAGTTAATACTTAAAAATGTATTTATTCATTCGCTATAGAATGAAAGTATATTGAATTTCTCTCAATCAATCACGTGTTCAAGACAAATCAAAGAAAACCAAAATCAAGATCATCACATTAGCATTTATCCATTGTAATACCATCTCTCAAGTAATATAAGTATAGACAAATACTCTGTTACATCAAGCATATTTACTTTCGTTTACAAAAACACGTGTACATCGAATATACACGCTAGGATACCCTCCGACTACCAAGTCACCAGACCGTGGATACGCCAAGTAATTATAAAAAATAACTTTGGCAAACTTTTAATCGCCAAGGATTACGATTTACGTAGCATACTATAAAGTATACAAAAATCTATTCAATCTGACATTATTCCACGTTGATTCTTATTAAAGTTTTTGTATATTAAAGAAACTTTTTACGCAGAAACATGTATTTTTAAGTAACGATAAGCAAACTTGAAGACAAGACACGTGGTGGTACTTACCACTTGATGATGATTGACTTGACTACTTGACGTAAAATTATAAGCACGATTATCGTAGCCATCGAGCATATAACCGGATAGAGTAGTAATGTGAGCCATAAAATTCCGAAACTGGTCAGTGATTTGTCACTGACATAATAGCAATTCAAAAAGTGATTTGTATGTATGTACCATCGGCCAATCATCCATCGATGGCCAGCAGTCGGCCAATCAGAGCGCAGAACCGACGCGACGATGCAGCACAAATTTGGCGAAATTTGTTTTCATACAAAATACATAACATTATTGCTCTATTCCGGTTATATGCTCGATAGTAGCAGATGGCCGCGGCAGAGCGAATCCTCACCGGTAAATTAAAGTAGTACCTCTTGTAAGTTTTGTAAATATCGATAAATGCGTTAACCAGTTGTAAAGTATCGTTTACCAGCTAATGTCTAACGTGTGAATCGTCTAATTGGTGTATTGTCGCTGAAGGCTGGGTGGCTGGTGGGAGGACCCATTAGCGGTTACACTGATACACCGGTATATACCGTACTGGGAATGAGATGCTTCGGTATTTGTAGTACTCGTAATTGTAGAATTGCTTGTTTGTTTATGTTGTGTCCCGTGTTACTCGATTTGGAACCGAAACAGTTTTTTTTTTTTTGTAAAGAAGATATAATTTCCCGGGCATATCTTCGAATGTTGTGCTTTCAATTGCAGAAACTACAGCTTTATCCGCAAAACTTAGTTTTAAAGCCATTTTATTCAATTCATGTAACCCGTCATGATGATGTTCGCTCGAACCGGCTTCGACAATTAAGAGATTTGGGAATGACTTAGTTTTTATGAGCAATTTAGCAATTTTTTATCATAATTATCATGCTTTCTCCGTCTATAATTTCCAATTGGTATCGAGTTTTGTTTATTATAATACAATACTTTTGATATTATGTAATTCAGGGTCAGCCGCGTCGAGAAAAGTCAGAACCGTGAATTGGCACCAGTGCGATGTTCCTTAATACTTCAAGGCCCCCTCAGCTCATGATCAATTTCTATTATGTACCTAAATTGTAAAAAGTTCTTCCAAGACACATTAACAATTAATAGAATCGAAGGGGAAGATCGGGGTTATCTTCGCCAGAAATATCTCAGTCTTGATAAAATAAAAAGTTTGTAACGCGAATCACTCTAACATTATAGGATCTGTACCTATAGGCATATATTTTAACATACTAAATACTTATAAGGAGCCTAAAACATCTGACGATATTCTTCTACATAGAATACCTTTATATTATCAATTTTGCATTATTTGGTTCGACTACATAATTTAAATGAAAAGAAATGGCCTCCGTGGGTGTTTGGAGCGTGCCAAAATTATGCTTAAATGTCACTTCATGTAAGGCTACTTGACTTTCAAGCTGGTTTCAAAATATTAATTACCTTAGTCCAAACCTCTACCAAGGTAGGTTTCAGTTAATAATTTACTCACAGCTTACTTCTGGAGAAGAGATTAGTTTCGGAAACCCAGAAGATGATAATGTAGATTGAGATGTCATCTTATATAGAAACGTTATGTACCAGGGAATTAGACTTCTTGGCGTTTTTTTTTTTTATTCAAATTTTTAAGAGGCCTTCATCTTAGCGTTAATGAAATCAGGTGTGAGTAGGCAAATATAAGTTAATAATGACAATAAAGGCTACGAGGCTACTAAGTATGTTAAGGTTCATTTTACTTATCGCCCTCATCCGATCCTACTAACAATATAAACGCGAAAGTTTGTAAGAAATAAGAATGTAAGGATGTATGTTTATCGCTGTTTCACGCAATAACTACTGAATGGATTTTAATTAAACTTTACAATAACATTGCTTATACATCGAATAACATATAGGCTATAATTTATCCCTGTATCCCCACGAAGATGGGAAGTACGCGGGTGAAACGGGGCGCTGCTAGTAGATTTAATATGTCTTAGCATGTTGCGTTTTCTACCTAGTCTGTACCAGTTTCAGATATCTCGATGCTAATATTTTATTATCATAGCCCCTCCCAAGTTTTATCCTAGTTAGATCAGCGTTGGAGTAAGTGAAAAATAATAAGCGTAATACGTTGATCCTAGGGCGCCGATAAAGCTATCTGTGCTGCAATTTTGTAATTTTAGTTGGCCATATTTATTGCGGTCCGATCTGGGACATAGTTTCAAACCCGTTTCTGTCTGAAAGGATAAGTTTGAGATTTATGTAATATTTTAGTTTATTAATAGCTAGCGATTTGGAGTTAATGAGATAGTCGTCCGCTTGACAGAGGACAGACATATGATCAGCAGATTTACCCCCAAATACTCAAACGAATCTCAAATTTAAGACGCACTTAAACTCATGCTACGACGTGTCAGATTCAAAGAAAAAAAGAGGGACAACACGAGTTTAAGTACATCGTTCGTTTGAGTATTTGGGGGATAGCTACTTGAATGTTGATAATGTATCTTTAATCATCATCGTCATCAGCCCCTATCCATCCTCTGTTTAACATAGGACTCTCAACGCCAACACGACTTATCCATCTTTGATTTATCATAATTATTATAAGATTAGCTTCATAGATAAAGTGACGAAAGCAAGCGTCATTTGTACGACTGTATTTTTGCTGCACATTTCTACCGGGAAACAGTTTTACTGTGTTTCGGTAAAAAGGGCAGGGCAGGCAGTGTAATTACACTGCCGGGCACCGAGACTTATAAGTATAAGCTCACGTCAGGATAGCCAATAACACATGAGTTGTCCGGGCTAGTCTCAGGTAAACTTGTTTATGTTCATGGGCGACTTTAACCACTCACCATCAGTGACTCGTCTGTCTCGCCTAACTAAAGTGCAATAAAAAAAGTCAATGGTGTCGAATTATCTCGGTTCTATGTGATATTTTCAAGTACATCATTGGACTATTGCGGATGGAAGGAGTCCAGCCGTTTTAAAACTCAATGAGCTCCGCACTTCGTTGAGGACGTGCATCATATGAACGTTATGGCTCCTACTTTATAGCACTTATTACTGGATTATTACGCGTAAATATTTTCTCACCATTACACGCCTCTCACGCGTCTCTTATGTTTCTCAGGGAAGGAGTTTACTTCAAAGCAAATGTCCATAACATCTCAGCATATGATCATCACCATTGTAAAATGTTTTACATCCATTGCCGTACATAGGCATAGTTCAAAGAACGTCATAATTTATCTGTACGAGTAGTGGACAACACTAGCGCTATGAAATGACAACTATAATATGATATTTGAACAGACTATATTTCACGTTCTTCTTCATATCCTTTTTTAAATTTTGGTAAATTGTTAGAATCACGCATTCCCTAACGTGGACACACCCTAGGCGTTTCGTTTTACAATGGAACAAAAAACCGTCAAAGTAACCTCCAAACGACACTCACCTGTCGCGACATTTGCCAATTTAAAGTATTGCCTTACAACAATAGCGGTTAAAATTAATACTTAGACACGATCATCAGTCTACAGCCGTATAATGTTAATACTAGTTCAGATAGGCAAGCTGGGAGGTGCCCTTATATCTTAGAGGAACGCCTACGCGTTGCCTACGCGTTGCCTAGAAGCAAGTGAGCAAATGCCTTTCCTACCCTAACATTTGATAGTAAGTGGTCGACGTCGCGCATGAATAAGAACAAGATGTATATCCTGGACTCGTTAGTAATGGTCAGTGGATGTGGCTATCACTTACCATCAGGTGAACCGACTGTCCGTTTGCCCCCTCTTCTATAAAAAAAATCAGCAGGCAACAGGATCACCTCAGCGACAGGCTGGCCTCGACCCCGTCCAGTCCGTCAGTCAGGCTACTTTGGGACATGGTGGTAGATGTCGACACCAGGCCTCATGATTTTTGGTACCTAACTTACATTAAATATTGTAATAATTTTGTGGTACATTCACGGTAGTTCGTCGTCGTCGTCGTATTGTAATAAGTACGTCTGTGGCTCACGGTGGGGCTGTTAGTTATTTATTAAGTCTCTTTTGTGGGCGATTGTCGACGAGGATAACACTGCCTCAGGCAGTAAATTTAATAATATTGTATCAATATAAAGAAAGCGAATATATATGAGAGTAATAGTTTGTACCATCTCGATACAAAGTGTTGTCTTGTGAGTAAAAGTAAGTAAAATGTAACAGGATTTTGAATTTATTTAAACTTTCCTTTCCCGAATAAAACAAATATCTTAGAGGAGTAAGTAAAAAGCTGCTACCAGTACAGACGCTTTACAATAATTACTTGTACCAATAAAACAACAGACAAACAAAACTAAAGCAAGTTACATTACAAAGGTCATTGACAGTTCAAATATAAAATCAAAATGGATGACTGGTTGTTATTAAGTTATCATGGCCGTTATATAGTGTTATTATATCTAATGAAGTTCATTAAACAGCCTACCGTTATCAATCAGACTCTAAGGGCCCGTAATGACAGGTATGGCTATAGTCACGTTGTATATTTTTGTTAACGTAGGTACGGGTATAACTTTATAAATATTTGTATATTATAAAATTTACTTATATACTTTTTTTTCTTCAACGCCGGGAAATGCTCTGAGGCAAACCCCGGGGGAGTGGGTCTCGCCACGCGAGTATGTAGGACTCGCTGCGCCCGAAAGCTGGTAAATGGGCGCAGCTCTACCCACTAAAACCCGGTGAGTGCCACAATACCGCCTTTTGTGTGGCGCCCCGGATCTAATGAGCAAACAGGGCACCTCGACGGCTAGTTAGTCCCCCAAGGAACCGACGCCACCTCCACAGAGGGGTTGTCCCGCACCACAGAACAACCTCTCCTAAAGTCGGGACAGTACAATAGGGTGAGCCTAGGTTCCCGACCGCCCCTGGCTCTTTTGTCCCCTCTTCTTATAAGAGGGGTAAAAAGAGCCCGATCGGCTCAATTAGCTTCGCCCAAGGTGCTAGGCTCACCCTAGGCTACTGAGCCTCACCGCCACGTCAGATTTTTATAGCCTATGCCAGCGAGTCATATAGAATGTAGAATCATAAGTCATGTAGAACAGGTGAAAGATTTTTTAATAGGCATGAATAGACTTGAAGGTTACTTCCTATGTCCTACACCTAAACACACCAAACTCTATTTTAATAGTATAGATAGCACTAACATTAAAACTACAAGATTTTCTATTACTTTCAATGAGTTTGTGATAAAGACCAATAGGGATAAATATTTAACAATGATTTTTTTTGAATTAGAGAAGAGGACGGCAGACGGACAGTCGTTTTACCAGGTGGTAAGTGATAAGCGACATCCATTGACAACCGCTAGATCATCAGCAGGTGCGTTACGTTTCAAATATGAATATGCTCTTTTCTTGAAAGTCCCTAAGTCGTATCAATTCAGAAATACCGTAGATGGCAGCTGGTTCCATATACAGATGATCGTAATTCGTATTTACTTTACGTTTGTCTCGAAGCGAGAGCACTTAACATACAAACTCTTTTGTTTTCAAGTAATTTTTACAAAGAAGACTGGATATTTTTTACTAAAACCAGTTTATCGCAATCTGTTTATGAATGCACACGAATAAGTAATAAAGTTTATGGATAAAACTGCTGGTCGACTGGCCTGTTGGTCCAGCGGTTAGTGACCCTGACTGCTAAACCAGAAGGTCGTGGGTTCGATCCCCACCCAGGACAAATGTTTGTGTGATGAACATGATCATTTGTTCTGAGTCTGGGTGTAGTTTATCTATAGTATGTATATATTTAGAAATATATAAGTATGCGTCAGTTGCCTGGTTGCCATAAGAACAGGCTCTGCCTAGTCTGGGATCGGATAGCCGTGTGTGAGTTGTCCCAACATATTATTACATTTTATTATTATTAAAACCTAATGCACAATGAAACCTAATACTGCTTTAAAGGTTAACTTTTGAGTGTATTTTGTTAGAAAATAGCTAGATAGTACGCACAATTAGTATGTATGTACAGACGTACTAACGACAAATACAAGCCAACATATCACATGGAGTTCCAACAGTCAACGACATGTTTACAGTTGACTTGAAGTCATAACACTGATGTAACTGTTTTGATTTCGTAAACATTGCGAGACATCTTGAGAAAAATGAGTTGGTTATTTTGCTATTTATTTATCAATTTAAGCTATATTTATATATTTTTTTATTATCTGTGTTATGAGCGATCACAGGCGGTCTGAAAAGCCTTTTGAAGAGTTACAATCCTATTATTATCATCAAAGACAACTACTCCTAAATAAGACTAACGATGAACCTAAGTTCTGTAATTGTCTTCTTCTTCTTCAAATGTTTAACAATACCTTAATCAAAAATTTTCTAGTACGATAATCTATACTAATATTATAAAGCTGAAGAGTTTGTTTGTTTGTTTGAACGCGCTAATCTCAGGAATTACTGGTCCGATTTGAAAAATTCTTTCAGTGTTATATAGCCCATTTATCGAGGAAGGCTATAGGCTACATTTATCTGTGACTAACAGGAGTGAAGTTAAGCAAGTTAACGCGGGCGAAGCAGCGGGCAACAGCTAGTAGAAAATAAATATTACATTTTTTGTATAATGTTGACAATACCTATAGACAAAATGAAATAATCATTTTGATGACTTTTAGACAAATTTGGGATTCAACATTATGCATCTCCCAAGTGCTTTCACTTTGCATCTTTAACATGTTACATAACTTTATTGGCTCCCATAACCAAAACCCACGATTTGGAGCCAGCTCTTGGACCTCCCGCGAGGTTTTCTCATCGATGGTCTCCAAAAGACTACGTAACCCACCATCTTAACCTACTTAAAAATAAATATGCCTTTTAAGTTAATTTTATCTAAGTCTTATCGACAACAGTAATGAGCGGGCAAACGCCGAATATGAAACTAACTGAGCATTGTTTAAAAATAATTAACACAGATATGCCGTTTTAGTATAATTGTAATATTCTAGCAGAAATAATTCATTTTTATTTGGAAGTAATTTGAAACCAAATATGTCTTACGATTACCCGACGCCACGAGGCCGTGTGGTCGAAGACTCCACGAGACACGGGCAACCCCCTCATATAAAAATCAATCAAATCAATAGCAATGCATCGTTCTTAGCGTTCAGTAAAAGTAACAGTACCCAAGCTATATTACGGCATTTTACTTATGTAAATGTTATTATAATCTAAACAACAAAACCATTCTAGTTTCAGACATATTATTAGTAGCAAATAATTACAATAGGAAGTATCTGGAAACAATGCTTCATTACTGCAGTAAATCACGGAAGAAAGTCGACCTATAGCATGTGGCAGTACTGACCCAGACGAATCACTTTACAATAGCTGCGATAATATCTAACATTTACTTCGTAGCTTCCTGTAAACATTTCATCATCATTATCAGTCCGTAATTGCTTATTATTGACCAGGTATGGTTTATTCGGTTAAATAAACTAGTTTCATAGGCAAATAGTCATCATCATCATCGTCATCATCATCATCGTCATCATCATCATCGTCATCATCATCATCAGCATCATCAACATTTATCCGTCCAGTGCTGAACATAAACCTCTTTCAATACAGTATGTCTTACTGATACTATATCATCACGTCGACCCTTAGATATGTCCTATAAAGCACAGGTCTCTACCTCGAAAATAGGCGAGGTGCTATGGCCACCTTATCCATGCTCTGGTCTAATCCGAGGTGATGTACTTTACACATCCTTAAACAAAAATTCTCATCAAGCATGCAGGTCTTTTCACGATGTTTTTCTTCACCAATAATAAAGAGATTTTTTCATGTTCAGGTGCTGGGGAAATTTGTAAAAACCTATTTTAAGTTCACCAGTTAGGACCGAACCCTGACCTCGCACATCTAGGCCGACCCCATACCTACTAGTAACTAGACCATGGGCCATGGACTCAGCAATATTAAAAATAACAGTAAATAATAAATAAACATATTTGAATACGTTATTGTAATCTCGTGGTCAGCCCGTGAGAACTTGTTACGAATACCAAATAACGGAAATAAAGTTAATGTTTTATATTATATAAAAGCATATAATTATATGTTATATACATTGTATATCTTAGACTTTTTATAATTTTGTGTAAATTTTTGTTCACTCATGTGTAAGCCTTTAACCTATAACTATGTTTATCATAAACGAAGGTCTTATTACAGATCGTGAAAACGAATTTGTTTTTGTTGTTGATTGATGATGATTATTTTTATAGCCTAAGTTACTCCTTATAACATTAGCTATCTGTCAGTGAAAGTCCCGTCAAAATCCGCCCAGCCGTTTCCGATATTAGCCGGAACAAACAGACAGACAAAAATTTAAAAAAATGCTATTTTGGTATATTTTCCGTGTAAACATCCATATGCATTTAGTAAAAAGCGGTTATTTTAATGTTACAAACAGACACTCCAATTTTATTTATCTGTAAGTACAGACTCTTACGGGTGCTTACCACGTTAACAGATCTATTGAGGTCCCGATATTTCGGCAATGTTTCAATCGCCATGAACAATAATAATATAAATATGATTAGTGGGTTCTCTATGCGTTATTACACCTATTATCAACTACAATGTAAATAATATAAAGTCGAAGTCACGTGTAACAGTAGTAGCATAACATTACCAAACAAGTGAGATGACAAAACGCGCACCGTAGGTGTCCGACCTACATAATCATTTACGTGAGATCGGCACGTCTCGTCTGAGACTATGTTACAGTAACATTGTTTATCATACTTGGCACATTTCCATAATTTGAGTAAACAATTAATAATTCTAATAAGCGGCGGCGTTAGTACAGCCACATAACATGATGTTATTACACTGTACAGGATCATACAGTGGGAGATCGCGTTTGAAGTAAGCATTCGTCATTGCTGCAGGGTTGTCACAATATCTACATAATAATATATAAAATGAACAAATATTGAAGTATATAATATCAGGCGTTTTATTATAAAAGAATACAAAAAAATTAGATAGGTAACTGATACCTAACAAAATTATTATTATAGATGACCTTTTAATAATATGCTCAAGATACCAAAATAAAAAAATGAGACTTAAAATTTACAAATGCGTATATTTCGACATTTGGTTTAATACTAGTTTTCAGATTGCGATTGTTAAATTTGACGATGTGGTAATTTTTTTAAATTATTTTTACGTATGACGTAAAAATAATTAAAAAAAAATTCAGACCGGAAGCAGGCATATGGTTTTGTATTAAAATTAATGTTCTTTAAGTGTTAATATAATTGACTTACAATAAATACAATATGTCATGCACGTGTAGTATGAACCATAAATAACCAATAAATAAGTACAACTCAAACGAAACACTAAAAACAATCAAAATAAAAAGCGACAGCCCCGGCTGACGTGTCCCAAGCGAGTGTATGGCAGCTTGGGCTCACTATCGCCCCTCTTTCGCCTCGCAAATCCCACACTTTTGCTCTGTATACAAGACGAGTTCGTTGGCAGACTGTAAGTTTCATAGACTTTGGTACAGCTATCGGCCCTTTGCTGTCCACCGCTGGAAGGCATCATTCAATGAACCAATCCCCGCCACCCGCGTGCAATCAAAAGCGGCTACTGTAATCGTCGTCACATGACAAGCGACACTCCGTCTCCCGAACGTAGCCACCAGCCACCACTCCTGAGAACTCCATAACTCTCCGGCTATGAGTACTTCGGTGGGTACTTTTACCATTATGTCTTGACCCAAACTGTATCACTTTAAACTAGGTGGGTCAAAATGAAGTAAAACATAAAGTTATAGCATTGAGTGAAGCCTGAATAGGGGACGGAAACATATTTATAATAATGATGCTGAAGATTTAAATTCGTACGTTGTAGAAGAGCTTACATGATATTACAATAGATTAGGGCACTATCAGTTACAATCGATAGACAAAAATAGAATGTTCCAAATCTGTTTAGTGTTATCTATGTTGATACATCATCATCACTATCGTTATTAATATATAGTAATGATGATAGATTAGTGTGATTGTCGCGTAACTGGGTATCTCACGCTATCACGCAGGTGCAGATTTGTATGATGAATAGTGTTTGAATATGCTCATATTGGTATTTTTGTATATATGTATGCAGTATGCAGTAGGTATATTTATGTATGCATTTATAACCTGACCTGGACTGGCCTCACTGGCATGTTGGTCTAGTCACTTGTGGTTAGTGACCCTGACTGCTAAAACCAGAAAGTTGTGGGTTCGATTCCCACCCAGGACATACGTTTGTGTGAAGAGCATGATCATTTGTTCTGTGCCTGGTTGTAATTTATCTATATGTATGTATTTAGAAATATGTAAGTATGTATCAGTTGTCTGGTTGCCAAAAGGACAGGCTCTGCCTAGTTTGGGATCAGATGGCCGTGGGTGAGTTGTCCCAACATTTTTTTATTTATTTATTAAGAAAACCAACAGCGTTTCAGTGAATACATACATTGAGTGTATTTTACAAAAAATAGGGCCAATAATAGGTTTCCCTTGTTGCATTCGGACCAATGGGATGGCGTGCTTATAATGGTTATAGACCATTTAATTATTATTTGATAAAGTTATATGAGTATTATATGGGAAGTATAGCGTGTTTATCCATGTTTCCGTTTATATATTATTATATAAAATATACATACATAATAATGTTTTAAATTATATATCGTAAAATAAAAAGTTTAAATAAAATTCTATGGTTAATTGAGTAGGTATAGGTAGATGTTAGATTATCATGTGTGTTGTCGCACAGTGTGTTGTGTGAATTAGAAGTTAAAACCCATTATCATAATATTATTATTTATAGCCATTAACCAGGTGGGAAGACGATCTCCGTGCGGTGGTCGGTATGTGTTGGATTTGAGTGGCACGAGATCGGCTGTGTTGGCGTTCATTGAAGGAGGAACATTGTGTTCAGCAGTGGACGGTTAAAGGCTGATGTTGCATTCATAACCTTAAACTTATTGCCGTTCCTAGCGCCCATAGCTCGTGGTCTGCTTATAAATATTCATTTCCTAAAGTCGAAAGACATTTCGGGTCCGTTTCGATAAGACCGAAGCCCTGCTCTTTCGCGGACCTGGGAAGAAAGGGCCCCCACCGGGAGCACGGCTTCTCATCGGAGAGATGGAAGTCAGGGTGAGCCCCACAATGAAGTATCTGGGGCTCACCTTAGACGGGAGATGGACCTTCGGCCCCCACTTCCAACAACTGGGGCCGAAGGTCATTAGGTGGCGTCAGCGCTGGGCCGACTCCTTCCTAACATAGGAGGGCCCAGCGAAGCCTGCAGGCGGCTATACTCCGGAGTCTGTCGGAGTATGGCCACGTACGGAGCCCCAATCTGCGGACTCCCTTACCGCCAGGAACAGGGCCTTGCTGCGGAGTATGCAGCGGGTCATAGCGGTAAGGGTAATCAGGGGCTACCGTACGGTCTCTGGGTGGCAGCCACTGCTCTGGCTGGAGATCCGCCGTGGGAGCTCGTGGCGTTGGTTCTTGCCGAGGTGCGCCTCTTCTGTTCACAGAGGAGGTCACTCTTTGGCGAGTCACCGACGTGGGAGGAGCTCTCAAGCGCGCGGAGGCTGGGGCAACAGTGGTTGCTGCGAAGGTGGGGGGAGGTTCTGGCGCAGTCGCCGTACGGCCAACGTACGGCCGAGGCACTGCGTCCGGTCCTGGCGTCGTGGATGCGCCGCCGGAAGAAACCCCTTACCTTCCGCCTGACGCAGGTGCTTACCGGACATGGTTGTTTCGGTGCGTACCTGTGTCGGGTGGCCAGGAGAGAGCCGACACCAGCCTGCCACGAATGTGGCGCTGTGGAGGACTCGGCTCAGCACACCCTAGAGGTGTGCGATAGATGGGCCGCACAGCGTCACAATCTCGTGGCTGTGCTTGGAGGGGACCTTTCGCTCTCGAGCGTGGTACGCTGCATGCTCGAGAGCGATGAGGCCTGGCAGGCGGCGGCCTCCTTCTGCGAAACCGTAATTTCGCAGAAGGAGGCCGCGGAGCGGGACAGAGAGGACGACGCTACGTCCGTCCCGCTCCGTCGACGTAGGACGGGAGTGCGGAGGAGGCGGTACGCGCACCTCCTGACTCCTGTCTAACGGGACTCGGGGTAAGGTTGGGTACCTGCCCCGGTAGAAAGTTCCGGCGTCGGCGGGGGTGCTCTAGGTTGTCGGAGTCCCCCCATATTAGGATGAAGCCCGGTTAGCCCTTGAGGGAACCGGCCGGTCGCGGGGGGTGTTCTGTGTTGGTCAGATCCAGGACACTCCCCTTTAAGCGGCTGAAGGCAACTCGCAGTGGTTTTAGTGCGGTATACCGGCGCCAAGGGGGGGGGGGCGCCGGGAGTCCCACATATCCCCGGGGACAACCCATATCCCCGGGTGAATGCGCAAAGCATTTCCACTGCGTCAAAAAAAAAAAAAAAAAAAAAAAAGGAACATTGTGTTCAGCAGTGGACGGTTAAAGGCTGATGATGCATTCATAACCTTAAACTTATTGCCGTTCCTAGCACCCATAGCTCGTGGTCTGCTTATAAATATTCATTTCCTAAAGTCGAAAGACATTTCAAAATACATTTTTGTTATATACGAAATTCCATACGAATCTACAGAATAAATTAGCAATAAATAATATTTTAGCTTTACGAGTAGGAAGTAGTGAGCATAAAATAAGTCCATATTGTTAGTAGAGGCGTAAGACAACTGGAACATAACGTGAACAACTAAAATTGGTCGTAAATTCATATAAAATCCAAACAAATTACACTAAAACTGTTAATTAACACACAAACCGAATCCCACGCTCGGCATGGCACAGTTTAACATCGCATCAATCTGATAAATCTGTTTATGTAATGTATATTTATTTGTATATTATGGTCACAACAGACAATGTTTTCATGGAGGTTTTATGCCATCACTTTTAAATAATTACTAAATCTTTATATACATAATTGTTCTGTGCGTATGTATGTCACTGAATACCTCCTAAACGTCTGGACAGACTTTGATATGAATGTTTGTGTATCTTCAAGTGAAAAATTATAGTTTTTTTTACCTTTAAACTGAATCGGGGTAGTAGGCGAGCAGATAGCTCACCTAAGAAAAAACATAAGTTAAAAAATAGTAAATATACCGTTTTAAATGGGAAAAAGTTAACTGATGATTTACATGTGTTTCCGCCTTTAGTTATTGATCCACTTGAACAAAGCCCCAGAAAATATCTCCTATCGCAAAGATACTCTCAAAGTGAAACAATAACGGTACTTGGGGACACTTGTTCCTCGCGTGTGTGAATGTGACCGGACACCGCGGACGTCGCGATCTTTATGATGAATCAGTCCATTATTGCTATTAAGGCAGCGGATATCCGCCTCTTATATGGTACGAGCATTAATTTTATCGATACTATATCGATATAAACCAGGTGGTCCAGTGGTCAGGATACTGGCCATGCAGCGGTCACGGGTTCGAATTCCGCCTAGAGTAGATAATTTGTATGATCAATACAGATGTCTGCACTGAGTCATGGAGGTGTTTATTTATATAAGTATTAGTAAGAGGTAGTGCCATGCTGCATACAACCAATCACAACCGACGCCAGGAGGCCGTGTGGTCGCAGACTGCACGGTAGGCGGGGGGCAACCCCCCAATCAAAAGTGAGCCGAATGGGCTCACACCAATCCGTTGAAGCATTAGGGCCTTCGGGCCATTAGCATAGATCCATCCGAAAAAAAAAAAAAAAAAAAAAAACATACAACCAATACCGACAACTTAGGGAAATTCAAAACAAGAGTGAATAGGTACCTTCTAGGCAAGCGTACTCCATCGTCGGGACGTGATGACGTGTCATCACTTTCCATCAGTTGAGACAGTGGCCAAACGCAAGCCTATTAATAATTTAAAAATAAAAATAAATTGGGCCGGCACGACCGGAGTGGTACCTCTCGCTCACATAACACCGGCGTTAAGTCACAGCTATGCTGTCGCGTTTCGTGCGGTTTGTGAGTTTCCGGTGGCTCATTGGGGGGATAGGGAAAAGGAGGGCGGCGCATCTGCCTGGCTTTAGTTGTGCGTATGTGCTCTGACTGCTCGTTTGCCCCTGATGACATAAACAAAAAATGAGTTTCTTAAAATGTCCGTTCCTAGTACCTGTAACACCGGTTCTTACGTACTTACCACGGGTTAACGTGTGATTGTTGGTTGATATTCAATTAATCGCAGAGATGAAGATAACAGGCGGGATCATGTCAGAAAAACACACATAAGAGGCACCTTCAAAGTGTGATCTATGCCAGAGAAGAGCGTCTGCGGTGGTACAGAGGCACATTATGAGGCGACCATCCGACAACATGATCAGAAAAATTCTAGATATTGGAAGCTAAGCTCCGAGGACGAGGAAGAACCCGAATCACATGGATGTCCGTACTAAATAAGAACCTCAAAGTCCCCCCCCTCAGAGTATTTCCCGGCGTCCCGGAGTCCTCCCGTAAAAGTTGTTTCATTATATTAAGTGAAATCCGCAAAAACTTAAAAAAAATATCATTATACCTGCATATTTTCAAATGGAAATAAAGACGCGCCATATCTTTGTACACTTTACTCTTAGGTCACCTAGTGCATTAAAACGGATGTAAATTTAGGCATTCACTTTTGGCCAAATATTTTAATTTATATAATGAATTCTATTTATGGTTTTTTAAGACTTATTTAGCATTTCGTAACAAACAATATAAATCTATAAAAAATCAATACTTAAACAAAAATAGGTACATGACCAAAGTATACAAAACTGAAATATGAGAGTATAAAACTAGGTATACAAGTATAAAGATACAAGATACAGGAGATATATATTTCGCAACACAAGCCGTGCCCGTCCGCCAGTCCTTCTGTCCGTCACAGTCATAACCAGCGCACGCACCGGAAAAGGGCCCCGACTGTTGAACTTCGGCCAGTTAGTCACGGTAAAGATTTATATCAATGTTTATACAGAGCTTTTATAATTATTATCATTAGCAGCAGATAATCTACAGCTGCACATTTTTATGTTCAGCGTCGCCCATGAATATGTTCACCTTGGACTAGCCCTGGTAAATCATGTGTTTCCGCCTGGGTCGCACTGCATCACGAGAGGAGTGCTTGGAGGGACCTCTCTCTCTCGAGTGTGGTGCGCTGTATGCTCAAGAGCTCCGTCATTTGCTCCGAAGAAGGAGGCCGCGGAGCGGGACAGAGAGGACGATGCCACGTTCTTCCCGCTTCGTCAACGTAGGACGGGACGGGAGTTCAACATATTCCCGGGGACGACCCATCCGCGGGTGAATGTGCAAAGCATTTTCACTGCGACAACAAAAAAAAATAAGGAAGTCATCTTTTGCCTATCCTGAGACGAAAAATGGTGTGTAATTACACTGCCCGATCGTGCCCTTCTTTTTTAGAAACAGAACATAGCTTTTTAACAGAAGAAACACGCATCACGCATAAAGGTGGTAGACATGCGGCACAGGACATTTCTCATTCTCATACGACTGTTTCATTCCACTCGCATGACGCATTCAACTCGTTCCTTAGGTCCCTATCTTTCCGAATATCTCCACTCTAGAATCCTATTGCGCAATTGCCCAATAGGATACTATAGTGGAGATACACAGCGAAGATCTGAAAGACAATGGGCTTTCAGATCTTCGCTGTAAGTTACATATTACTATAATCACTGGCTGTGGTGGAAGATGGAAGTGATTAGTATTTAGTAATCGGCCGTCGTGTTTGTTGAAATATCGTGTTCCTGTAGAGGGGACGAACGGGACAATAATGTTAACTTTAATATCAATAAACCTTACAAACAGTACTTTTATGTGATATTAAAATAATAAAACTTAGTTTTATTGCACGAGTAATATAACTAATACTGGCTATTAATTTTATGAAATGTGATTTTTTATTATAAATATAGAAAATTTTATGAAATCGATTTTCGAGACCTTAATAAAAGAGCCTACTTGTATTAAGCTGGAAGCTTTCGCGAAATCAGAAATCTCATGTTTAGGTTAGGTACACGGAAACATTTAAGAAAACCCATTTCACCACCGGTCAGGATCGAACCCGGACTTGCCAACCCGCAAGATGCCAACGCTATACCTACTAGACCATCGTCGCTCACCCAAACTTTACGGTTCTAAAATATTGCGGATGGCAGCTGGTTATAAATAATAAATATTTACCGATCACACCCCGTTAACCTAGCCCCGTGGTAAGTTCTTAAGAACCTGTATTACGGGTACATTACAATTCATCATACAAATTATCGACACGTGACGAGATTCCATCCTTCGACCGTTGTGTGAAGTTACCACTAGCCTGAACAGCTGCTCCCCATGGTTCAAGCCTGGTGGGCTCAGTAGCCTAAGCTGAACCCAGCACCTTGGGCGAAGCAAATTGAACCGAGGAAGATGCTGTTTGTACCCTTTTTATAATAAAAGGGGACAAAAGAGCAGGGGGACAAGGGGCGAGGTCGGGAACCTCACCCCATTGCACTGTCTCGACGTTGGCAGGGGTTGTTCTGGGGTGCGGAACAACCCCCTTGGAGGCTGACTAGCCGTTGAGGTGCTGGGTTTTAGTGGGTAGAGCTGCGTTCACTTTACCATCTTTCGGGCGTAGCGAGTCCTGCCTGTCTTAGCCTGGGGAGTCCCCAGTCCCCCACGGGATGCCTCAGAGCATTTACCAGCGTTAAAGAAAAAATAAATAATTGCCTGAACAGCCGACTTACAAGCAGCTGGTTCCAGTAGTTTTCTCAGTAAACGTATTTCGCTGACAATCATTCAAGGTTAGCCGACATTGCGCAAACATTCAGGGAAGTAACTTGACTTCCATCCTTACGCAAGTTTATAAATTAATTAGTATGAAGATCTTTCGTCCCGCTCTGAGAGTTGTTACGTCGCATTGAATAACTCCGTTATAATATGAAGAACCGAGAACGGTGAGCAGTCAGCAGTCTTCATGTTTATAAGTTTTGATTCGTGTAATGTTACAGAGGCGACCTCTGTGACCGACTCACTATAACACGAATCGAATATAATCGAAAAGAATCGAATACCGCCAAGTATGTATGATAGATATCTGCAAATGTAGCAACAGCTTTTACAAGCCAGTGCGTGCTCATAGGACCCCTTTCAACGATCGCCAAGACGGCCAAGAATAGAAGAATTAAATGGGTTAACAAAATAAATAAATGATATTACTTATTGTAAAAAAGCGTGCTCGATATTCATTGTTAAAAATATTTCATCGGTATCTATTTTTAAAAAATGAAGTTAGTATAAAAACTTAGTTACAAGCACCACGCTTTTTTACAATAAGTAATATAATTTATTTATTTTGTTAACCCATTTAATTCTTCTATTAAAAAATATTTTTAAATTTATAGTTCGGTTTGCTATTAAAGCGTGTTTTTCAGTTTTTACACGCTTTTTATTAGCTTCACCTGTATGTTTGTATGTTTGTATGTTTGTTTGTAACCGACTTCTTTGGACGCTATTTTGACCCACTTCTAACGACCAGATTTTGTTCAAACTTTGTAGATTTATCGAGGACCGATGACAATACAATAATTTGATAAAATTATTCCAATAACCTGATCAGGATGATCAGGATAGCACATGCTAGGAAGGCGTAAGGCGCGCAAGTTACCTACATCACTTGTGTTGTTTTTAGTCTCTCACTCATTTCTAAAGTGATTGCCATTAGTTGAGTACTTTAAATTAATAAAATCTTTAATTAAAAAAATCGACACTAAAAAGTAAAAAATAAATTATAGTTTAAAAATAAAAACTAAAAAACACGCTTTAATAGCAAACCGAACTATAAATTTGAAAATAATTTTTAATAGAAGAATTAAATGGGTTAACATAATAAATAAATGATATTACTTATTGTAAAAAAGTGTGGTGCTTGTAACTAAGTTTTTATACTAACTTCACTTTTGAAAAATAGATACCGATGAAATATTTTTAACAAGAATATCGAGCACCTCGCGCTTTTTTACAATAAGTAATATCATTTATTTATTATGTTAACCCATTTAATTCTTCTATTAAAAATTATTTTCAAATTTATAGTTCGGTTTGCTATTAAAGCGTGTTTTTTAGTTTTTATTTTTAAACTATAATTTATTTTTAACTATAATTTATTTTTTACTTGTTAGTGTCGATTTTTTTAATTAAAGATTTTATTAATTTAATGTACTCAACTAATGGCAATCACTTTAGAAATGAGTGAGAGACTAAAAACAACACAAGTGATGCCTTGCGCGCCTTATGCCTTGCTAGCATGTGCTATCCTGATTATCCTGATCAGGATATTGGAATAATTTTATCAAATTATTGTATTGTCATCGGTCCTCGATAAATCTATAAAGTTTGAACGAAATCTGGTCGTTAGAAGTGGGTCAAAATAGCGTTCAAAGAAGTCGGTTACACACCGGTGGGAGGGAAGCGCTGTGCCGCGCTCCCGGCTGCATGGGTACCACTATCTTGCTTATTTCTCCCGTGAAACAGCTTTGCTGTGTTTCGGAGAGAAGGGCAAGACAGGCAGTGTAATTACTGGCACCGAGACTTAACATCTAATGTCTCAGGATAGGCAACACATAAAATAGTTGCCTGGGTTCGTTCCCGGTATACTAGTTTATGTTCATGGGCGACGTCGACCACTTACCATCAGGTGGTACGTTTGCCAGTTTGCCTATCCAGCTAACATAAAAAAAAACACATACAAACATACAAATAACATACAAGTGAAGCTAATATAAAGCATGTAAAAACAGTGAAGAAGACTTCAAGTTGACACTATAGACTTTTGTTTTCTTTTACGCCGGGAAATGCTCTGAGGCATCCCGCGAGGGGAATGGCTCTCCTCGACTCCTCAGGCGGGTATGTGGGACTCGCTGCGCCTGAAAGATAGTAAAGTGGACACAGCTCTACTCACTAAAACCCGCGAGCGCCAACAATGCCGCCTTTGGTGAGGTGCCCCGGCTAGTCAGCCCCTCAGTGGACCGACGCCACCTCCATAGGGGTTGTCCCGCACCATAAAACAGCCCCTCCCAACATCGGGACAGTACAATGGGTTGAGGTTCCTATCCTTGCCCCTTGCCCCCTGCTCTTTGGTCCCCTCTTCTTATAAGACGGGTACAAAGAGCCCCCTCGGCTCAATTAGCTTCGCCCAATGTGCTGGGCACACCTTAGGCTACTGAGCCCCACTGCCACGTCAAGGCTTGAACCTTGGTGGGGGACATTATAAACCTGCCTTTATAGAGGTCCACTAATAATTCCCAAATACAATTTCCACTCAGGTGCAATCAGAGAACTCAGTGGATCTAGATCCATACGTACACGTTATGAGGAATCATAACATATTGTATGTAGGTATATTGTATGTATGAATATTGTATGTAGCGATGTATAAATTACGTAAGACAACATTTTAATCATCTAACATCACTTAACCAATTGATACTGAAAGCGAATCATTGTCCAATTTCGTGGTATCTAGTAATAATAATACACGTGCAGGGAATTAGGGTGGAGCCCTGCGATAAAATATTATAACATCCTTCGTATATCGTTCTTATTAGTTTATAATCGAAGGGTCCCGAGGTGTAATACGAAATGGATAAATACTAAAAGTCCCAATTTACTTAACTGATGGTAATTAAAACCGTTAATGAATAATGACGATGATAAAATGTGATATCATAACGTCATCATCATCATCATTTCATCCGTCTGCTGCTAGTTTTTTTTAAAGCCCTAAGCGAGTAGACCCACTGTATCTGTCCGGACTAGGCTTATTCCAATAAACTCTTTGACGCTCACTACCCGCATTCAACTGGCCAAGTTTTTGGTGAGAAATATTCAAATATATTCAATTACATAATTAACATGTTAGGAAAAACGTATGTTTTATATTTAAAGTCAAATCTATTTTACATTGTACACAAACAAACGTAATCATTATACTATTATTTTTCATTTAAATACTATAATATGATGTATCGACAAAAAAGCATTACAATTGATATGTAAACGAATTGATATTCTACAACTCGGTAAGACAAACATAAACGAGTCAACATAATTCAAAATGATTTCAATAATAAATTTATAGCGGTAATTGTGAAGACAGGTGAATAGGAAGTACTAGGTGACCTAGAATCCTACATTAACCATAACCAAACTAGATGGGATATAAATTTATTGGGCATTGAAATAAGCTGAATAATCAAGAGTGATTTAGAAGCTTACGGCTCGAAAGGCGCAAACTTTCTTTGTGAATTAATATGATAGGAACCCAACTACACTTTGATTTTTTATTGCGTAGAATTCTGACATTAATAAGTGTTGCTACTAAAGAAGCTCTCCACACGAAAAAGGAACAAAAATACCAATCTGAGGGGAACAAAAAATAAAGTAGATATTTTATTATATTTTCCCTGGAAAAAAATCTAAATATTTACTTACTTAAGTAAATATTTACTCACTCAAATGAACTAATACAAAAACAACCAATTTTTCAATATCACAAACAATATATCGAATTAATTTTAATTACTTTATTTTATCCTTTAGCTGGCATCACTCCCTAATAATTCAGGTTTATTAGCTGTCAGATAGCTGTCAGAATTCTACGGAATAAAACTATGAGTTTAATATTCAAAATATCGACGCTATCTTTAAAACTGCTTCCTGCGGTTTTATGATCGCCAAATTTAAAAAAAGAAACTTCACATATTGTTTTCTAATGTTTGCAATTTCAATCATTATAATGAAACAACAACGGATTTGCTGTGAAGTATCCGAAGCGTCGGGCATGTAAAAATCTTGATAAACCGCGATAAAATTCGTAAAATTTGTTTCATTATAAAAATAAATTTCGTTAAAAAAAGCTTACAAGTTATCATAATATATTAGTGTACCAAATGCAAAAATCCACAAAAAAAGAGAAACAAACCAACCAAGTTAAAAACGAAACTCTAAATGTTATAAGTACATTAAAAATGTTATCCGTTATTTCAATACTAATGGTCACTTAAACGATATTTAGTATCCGAAGTCCGAACCTTAAGCAATTAATGTTACAAATTCTAATGAACATAAAATTGAAAAATATCCGTTATAATGGCAATGAGGAAATGATTACTTTAAATTCTACGTCTAAAGTCTGCCTGGTCGTGGTCGTAGCATTGTGGACCTCAGAGGTCATGGGATTTAAGTCCTGCCACATACCATATGATGGATGCGGATTCTCGGATTGTAAGATAACGGTTTAGTGTGCGAAAACAATATGAATACTAATCAAAATAAATGGTGTGAAATCTATCTAGTCTTTATTATATACTAGCTTTTGCCCGCAGCTTCACCCGCGTTAAGTTAGATTAACAGCCGTACCCGGATTGATGGTGATATTTTTTATAGCCTAAGTTACTTCTTATAACATCAAAAATCTGCTAGCGAAAGTCTCATCAAAATCGAGCCAGCCGTTTCAGAGATTAGCCGGAACAAACAGATAGACAGACAAAAATTGTAAAAAAAATTGTTTTGGTATAAGTACCGTGTATACATCCATATGCATTTAATAAAAAGCTGTTATTTTAATATTACAAACAGACACTCCAATTTTTATTAACTGTGTATAGATGAAAAAAGGAAATTAATGGAATTAAATGTTAAACTCTAAAGTTAAAATAGTTAAAATAACTAAGGATAAAAATTAAATTCAACACCTAGGAACATAAGAAATATAATATAAAACTTTCTCATAATATAAAGTAGGTATACACTTTAAAATATACACACAAGTATCTCTTAATATTGAAACCACTTATCGCTTACCAATAAAACTTTAATGCAAAAATAACGACTGCAAATAAACGTGTTAAGCAAAACTAGCAAACAAGAAAGCCTTGCTTATCCATATTCGTGGAGGCTGTGCAGTTTCTTATCACACAGATCACTTTGTAAACAACGTTCAGTTCGTGAGAGAATCTGTGTCAGAATCAGAATCCGCGAGCCAAGGTCAGAATCAGATTAGGAGAAATGCTAGAATCGAATATGATTTACTTCAAGTAAAAGTATTCTGTCATTTCCATTTCAGTTCGAGCAAGGAAAGTAGTTTCTAAGATTCACGATCATTCCAGCCAGTTCGTGAGGTGAGGTCGGGGAGTTTACAAACGGTGTAACTAATGTTGGGTCAAACATTTCATCGTTAATAGAATAGGACATTCGTTAAACATTGAAACACTGATGTTTGAAGAAAACGTAGGTATTTGTTTAGTTAATATATTTACTTTACAATGAACTCACAACTTTCTGCCCTATGATATAAAGAATTATACTACTTTTAGTATTAGGTATATTTCTGTAACTTTTGTATCAATAAAGATTATTATTATTATTATTAATTGTTTCCATTGAAGTATATAATACAAAATTTTATACGTATGAAATTAAAATTGAAAAGGGTAGTTTTAAGCTTTAGTAACGTACATACGCATGCAAAAATATTACTAACAATATCTTCTCAAATTGCAGCAACTTAATTTGTAATCAAACTTATTTTTTTTTTAAATTAGTGATTCTAAAATGTTAATATCACTAATATAATTATATACCACTTAATTCTTTATGAAGAACAAATATACGTTTAGAACAGAGATTCGCAAGCCTCGAAGTGAATATTCGACCAAGCATCGATACAAAAGGTACCGAACCAAATTTTCGGCTAAACATTGGGCACATTTTTAGTTTAGGCATTATTAGTTTGCAATATCCTACAATAGACAGTCTTTACATTTAGAGAAAATCCAGTGAGTGTTACGACCTACCATTACGTGTGACTTACTTACTACGAATGTAATCAAAATACCCGAAGTATACAGATTCCAAACCGACGTGATATCATCGAAGTTACAAATGCAAACGCGTTTGACTTCGACGAGATTGGAGTGAACATTGAAGACCACCAAAAATATGTTAAATAAGATGTAGCTAAGCTGTCATGTTTCAGAATATATAAATGGGTTTTCTAACTAAATAAACAGTAAAAGAAATGGTACTCTATCATTTCTTTTACTGGTTATACCCGACTAAGTTGATCCTGTTATCTATATAATCAACTTGGCAATTAAAAAATAAAATCATATCGAGCATAATAACAAAATATCAATAAGACGTTCTTAATAAGTATTTAATTAGAAGAAATATGTCTCACAAGAATTAGAACTTTTTACTAGTCTCAAATTATTATACTTTTTCATTAATATGTATGAATGAATATGAGTAATCGTTATCTCTAGAGGCCTTGCTCTGGATATTCACTTGTATACAGAATAACAAAGTGAACGGAAGCAAAAAGTAACACTTTTAATTTACTTACAGCGTTCTTTGATTCACAATTAATATAGAATTTGACCTACAATTCGTGCGAAAGAAATTTGCGAATCATTGTAACATTCACTACCTAAAAATGCGATTCACAAGTTCTGGCACCTGTAGACAGTTTAATTTAACTTCATAGGACGGTTAAGATAGGGATCTTAGTTTATTGAGCCTAAGATTAAGCATACAAGATTCGCAAGTTACAGGACCTTAGAAGATTAAGCATACAAGATTCGCAAGTTACAGGACCTTAGAAGATTAAGCATACAAGATTCGCAAGTTACAGGACCTTAGGCCTTAGAGCTTTGCCAAATCGAAGGTTGAGACCGCTTTCCCACACTATTGAATAACAGTTACTTAATGTAAATCACGACGTAGCCACAAGTTGTTAAGATTTGATGATCAATTAAAATTCTCGTTTTGCATAAATATGATTATTTTCCGGTTTCCATTCAATGTCATCAACGTGCTTGGACAAGTATAATATAGCGTTTATTTTCTTGTTCTACACATTGCACTTTTAAAATTAAAAGACGCTACTAAAATACTTACCATATGTAAAATGAACTTCTATATATCCAAGTACATACAAAATCTATTTAAAGATTTCGTGTCGCCTTCGCATTAACAAAAAAGTAACACTTGCACTACACACACTTCACAAAACTTAGCACTAAACTGAATCCAAAGCGCAGGAAGTACCATACGGTTCCTCGATATCTGTTAAAGCATTAACAGTTTGAAGTTGTCACGTTTTCGCAGGACGAAATATGGACGCTTGGTCTCAGACGTTTAGCAACAGTTCAACCGATTTACCGGTCACAAGCTTTTGAAAATCGTTTTGGTAATTCCTGTAGACTCCTGTAGCACGAGTGAGCTGCGCGGCTCGCGCAAGCAAACTGACTCAGGTCGGAACGAGCGCGGCCATGCGTCGCTCGTGGACTTCAAACTTTTACGCTGATAATTTAAAAACCCACCGACGTAAGGTAATCTAGAATACGTCTCGGTGTTATAACATTGGTGGTGTAATCAAGTTGCGAATAAGCTATCACACATGTCACCTTTACAAGGCTTTCGAGTAAGCTGGAAACTTTACGCTCAAATTTCTTGATAACTGGTCAATATCGTTACGTTATACGTATGCCTACGCAAAGACAAAGTAAAGAAAGATTTAAATGTAAAATATTGTAAGGACTTCGTTATTTTACAATCCTTTAAGTGCATTTATAGAATGTACAATATGAATTTCGTCAATAACTTACAGCTAAAAATATTTTGTCTACACAGAAACCCATACTTAATAAAATTTATATCAAATAATAAAGACAGAAACTATTAAGAGTGGTAGTAATTATCTGTGAAAACTTTTAATTGGCCTTCCTATACTATTGCTGTTTTTACAAGTATACTACCTTTAAGTTTTCTAAAGTAATAAAATAAATAAATGATGAAAGCCGCAACTTTTACAAAAGAAAAGGTTTAAAAAGAGGTCGCCTTTTTAGAAGGATTGACCCGATTCGTTTGGTAATCAAAGGGATGCATCATCTAAAAGACCACGTTAACATTTATTACAGCCATAAATCCTTTCAACTTAATACCTATTAGTCGGTTAATAAGATATCGAAATATATCTTCATCAGAATGAAAAAGAGTGTTATTTCTATTTACTCTACATATATAAGTACAATAAGGTTGATATATGCATTAAAATCACTGATAGTAGTATAGTTTACATACGGGGTGGTGCACTTCACACGCCTTCAAAGACTTTAAATCTCAAGGCGTACACATTTTTTTTTATGTTAGTTGGATAGGCAAACTGGCAAACGTGCCACCTGATGGTAAGTGGTCGACGTCGCCCATGAACATAAACCAGTTTACCTGGAACGAGCCCCGGCAACTCATTTATGCGTTGCCTATCCTGAGACAAGATGTTGAGTCTCGGTGCCAGTAATTACACTGCCTGTTCTGCCCTTCTCTCCGAAACACAGCAAAGCTATTTCACGGGAGAAATAAGCAAGATGGTGGTACCCATGCAGCCGAGCACGGCACAGCGCTTCCCTCCCACCGGTAGGGACACATTTCCTCACGATGTTTTCCTGCAGCGGTGAGCCAACGATTTTCACATATTTATGTGCATAGGGAAATTTAGGACAAACCCATTTATATGCACAGTCAGAATAATACCCAGACCTCTCTTTCTAGACCATCGTCGTTCACATCTAAATATAGCTTCAATATATGAGTCGACAAAATCAGTTGTAGTGTATCAGCATTTACCAATGCAAATAGTTCCGATTGATTACTCTTGCGTTAAGTGATGTATAAGTAAAAATTAACATATCCAACTTCAATCAGAGGGTAGACCGGGGAGAACTTATATAGAAAGGATCAAGGAGAAGACCGTACAGGTCGTTTCGTATCAGTGAATGAATTGGCAAGAGAGAAGGAAGGATTAGCGAATGGCTCTTAAATTATTTTTTTTTTATGTCATAAGGAGGCAACCGAGCAGTCGGAGCCTTATGGTGACCACCGACCTATAGACATCCGCACAACCAAAAGTTATGCGCTGTCTCTTTTTCCCAATCCCCTCAATGGGCCACCGGAAACTCACAAAACGCGACAGAACAGCTGTCACTTGCCGCCGGTGTTATGAGCGAGAGGTACCACCCCGGTCGTGCCGGCCCAATTCGGATGCAAAGCAGCATGGCACCTCTTAAAAAAATGGTGGAAGAGTTTCAATCAGACGTGGGTTTACACTAATTAATAATAAACAAGTCATTAATTTTGTTCTTCATCATCATTACCAGCAAGATAGTCAACCTTTTCCTGATCATTAAAATTCCTTAAACAGGATTCTAATTTGACGCTAACGTATATTACTACTACACCAGGTCATATCTAAAATATTATTTCCTCAATCTTAAAGGTAAAAGGTGATATAATTTAATTACACTCAGCGTTAAAACCAATCCTTATCTACAGACATACCGATAATCGCACCATTATTACTGTCGTGCCCAACTTCCATCTCTAGAACATTCTACATATATTATTAGTACCAAGATGCTAAAGATCTACAGGGTGAAGTGCCAAGCCATCTAATTAAAGACCGTAGAAATCAGGAACTGGATTTATACAAATAATGAAATTAATTTCAAAATTGCCTAGTATTACCTGCGGAGAAGACATGGCAGGTTGAGTACTAGATTACAGGAATAGTGTGTGGGGCTTATACTAGGTTTATAGAGGATTAGCGATCGTGGAAAGCTCGTAAGAACCTGCTTTACGGGTATTTATGAGTAAAATAGATTTAAAGGTGATTCAAGTTTTTAGGCAATTACCATTTAACCGATGCGAGTGTCGAGGGATCAGACGTTTTGGCGTTCATTGAGAGGGGCCTGTGTTCAGCAGTGGACGGATAGGGGCTGATGATGATGATGATAAACCATTTACGCGGTCCTTAAAACCGAAAGAGACGCAAGTCTGATTCGCGCGCTGAGGGTTCTGAAAAACGTGTTTTTTTAATGTAAAACACACAATATGCAAAACAACAAACAAAAAAAAAGTAAAACATGATGGTGATGTACCCTAAAACTGATAGCAAAAATTAAAAGCATTTTACAAAAAATTAAAACCGACTTCAAAAATACTAAACTAAAAAGTAATAAAATAACAGTTTCTTTAATGTTTGTGCTTACAACTTATAATCAATTTAATCTTCTACTAATGTACAAACTTTGCGTTTACCACGTCATTATAGTTACTTTTGGAGTCGGTGTCAGCCAAGGTAGGTAGGTAGGTAATGTACAGCAACAAATACGACACCGACTCCAAAAGTAACTATAATGACGCGGACGTGGTAAACGCAAAGTTTGTACATTAGTAGAAGATTAAATTGATTATAAGTTGTAAGCACAAACATTAAAGAAACTGTTATTTTATTACTTTTTAGTTTAGTATTTTTGAAGTCGGTTTTAATTTTTTGTAAAATGCTTTTAATTTTTGCTATCAGTTTTAGGGTACATCACCATCATGTTTTACTTTTTTTTTGTTTGTTGTTTTGCATATTTTTTAATTTTTAGTGATTCCGAAATTCGTCGTCTTGGCGTTCATTGAAGGAGGCATGTTCAGCAGTGGATGGATAAAGGATGATGATGATGATGATGATGATGATGATGATGATGGTGATGGTGATGATGATGATGATTACGATGACCGCGACATACTATGGTGTGCTACCAAAGCATCCTATACAATTGTTACATCGACACGTAATAAAATGATCATATCATAAAGGTAAACAAAACAAACCAAATAGGCATTATTGGGAATAACTAAAAAACGGCTTGTCAGATCTTAATAAAATTAATATGGGACCAAATTGGAAACCCCAGCTTTCAAACAAAAAAAATAATCGAAATCCGTTCACAAACGGCGGAGATATCGTGTCACATACATATCAAAAAAAAAAAAAAAAAAAAAAAAACATACAGACGAATTGAGAACCTCCTTTTTTTTTAAGTCGGTTAGAAATGATTTACAATTTCAATCTGACAAATATCAATGTCGACGCTTCAGTTGCAACAGAATTATTAAATATTTAAAGTAATTATGTATGTATTACAAATTGTTTTAAATTACTTATTAACAAATTAATTCAAAGCCAAAACGAAAATATATAAAAAAAATTGTTAGCACATTAAAATTTAACAAATATTTGCAGATTAAATTTAAAAAATATTAATATTAAGATTTTAACTAGAAAATTTAAACTACACACTTTTTTTTTACGCCGGGAAATGCTCTGAGGCATCCCGCGGGGGAGTGGGTCTCCCCACGCGGGTATGTGGGACTCGCTGCGCCCGACAGCTGGTAAATGGACGCAGCTCTACCCACTAAAACCCGGCGAGTGCCACCAATGCCGCCTCTGGTGAGGTGCCCCGGATCTAGAAAACAAACAGGGCACCTCGAAGGCTAGTCAGTCCCGCAAGGGACCGACGCCACCTTCACAGAGGGGTTGTCCCGCACCACAGAACAACCCCTGCCAACGTGGGGACAGTACAATGGGGTGAGGTTCCCATCCTCACCCTTTGCCCCATGCTCTTCTGTCCCCTCTTCTTATAAGAGGGGTACAAAGAGCCCCCTCGGCCCAATTAGCTTCACCCAAGGTGCACCGCTCACCCTAGGTTACGGAGCCCCACCGCCACGACAAGGCCTGAACCATGGTGGGGAAAACATAAACCCTACTTAAACTAAAATATAAACGAAAACAATGGACTTATAATATATTTATTTTAATATTATTAAATGAATTCCCAGCAATCAAACATTATTATTATTATAAGATAACTCTTATTTATATTTACTTTAATAATATCAAGAATATAATATTTAAATTATTAAATAATATAAAGATACATATTTTTAAACTATAGACGTGAACGAGTCTCACATTTCAGCTTATGTACAAGTATACTTTGTTCGAATTTATGTACCTCAATAAAATAGTATCTCTTGGTGAGTTTGAGTTCTCTCTCTCACTTGGCGTTCATTGATTGTTATAACTTGCCTATGTTTAGTAGTGGACGGATTGAGGCTGATAATGATGATGATGAATAAAATAGTATATTTCTAATACATTGTAAGTTCGAGTTACTAGTATATTATGTAAGGCACATAACATATTTTAATTAATTATATAAGAACATCCCTAATGCACACCAATTCATAACATCCTACTTCTTGATATTTTGGATAGTGCTGCGACGGTATTTAATCGATAATATTGATATTTACAGCATTTTGTCGATATGAAGTATTTAAATATTAAATTAACAAAAATTCAACTACCAGACGTAGTTGAGGTGATTTTATTTAGAAGAAATGACTTGAGTTTTTTTTTTCGGAGGGATCTATGCTAATGGCCCGAAGGCCCTAATGCTTCATCGGATTAGTGTGAGTCCATTCGGCTCACTTTTGATTTATAAAGTGGGGGGTTGCCTACTGCCTACCGTGCAGTCTGCGACCACACGGCCTCCTGGCGTCGGTTGTGACGACTTGAGATATGCGGTAGCTTGCCTTTAGCAATCTCTTCTCAAATCTCACCTCTCAACATACTATTGAGGTTAACAATCGTATCAGTTGATATATTTATGCTTTTATAAGCTCAGCAGATACCTACTTAATTATATTTTATTTAGCATCATAAGCTTATGTACTAGGTTTTCAGTAGATTTTTATTAGTTTGGTTTGCAAGCCAAAGGAATCTGATCAGGTTGTTTATATTTTAGACCAAGCTAAAACCTTCAGTGCGAAATCTCACGGCGAAATTTTACACTTGAGATGACGCGACCGTTTCTGTTCCTAGGCAGCTTATATTATGCTTTACATGAAGTATTTGATTACAGCTAGTATAGCTGTTATCCACGGCTTCGTCTGCCTGGACTGGTATATTATCCAGTTAGTGTAGTTTTTAGGACATTCGGTGTAGTAGTCGCACAAAGGACTACATTTTAGCAGATTCAACATCAACCCCTATCCATCCACTACTAGACACAGGCCTCTTTCAATGAACGCCAAGACGACCGATACCCCGCCATCCGTATCCAACCAGGGTCGGAGATCGTCGTCCTATTCTCCGTCTTTCCGGGTCGTAGATACCCTACAAGAATAATCCCATTATTTTAGCTATAAAAAGTGTAATCAATAAGGATCATGACCTAACAATAGGAAAATGCGTTCAGTCTTTTATTCCGTGCAAAATAGCAAAAAACTAAAATGAGCAATTACTAACGATGCAAAGAAAACGATAAGGTACCTTAAGGGCCTTTTCGCACAGCTATATTGCACCGCGAGATTTTTATTCGCGCGAAAATACGGTTTCGCATTCAAATTGCATCAAATTTTCCGTCAGTACGGCTACGTCCTTTAAATAATGTGCTACAGAATTTCGATCAAAAAAGTGAAATATCGCTGTGCGGACAGGCCCTATCAATTATAAAAGCGCACATACAAAGCAGTCTTATTCCTGATACTCACATAGATGCCGATTGTAAAGATATAAATGAAATGATCACAAATTGCATGTATACACTGAAGTGCGTTGCAAAACCATGTGAAACTGAGTTCAGGTCGGTCGAGTCAAATTGTTATTACTATACACAGTACACGTGCAATTACTTCCACGCTTGGATCTTTAAGTTATAGTGTTCTTACATTTACGATAATTTCACTCATTGTAATAAATCCTCTTTTATTACTTCGTTTCTTCGATCGCTCTACACTGACGAGCTTTCTAGCTGGTCTCAAATCTTCTGTTATGATAAACTAACATAATATTTAATAAAGCCAATTCTCCATGGCTATTAAGATGATGATGCTAATAATAATATTCTCATGAAATTGATTCTTTTGTTATGTCATCATTTTTTATGTTAGGATATGCGAACTGGTGGCCTACCGAGTGGTTTGTGGTCAACGTAGGTGACGTTCATCATCATCAACCCTTACCAGTCCAATGCTGGACAATTATGCTTTTTATAAACACGCCTCTCAAGTCGATCTTCGGTTCTCCTGTGTTTTTTATCAATATATAATTAAACACTACTGAACAATTGTATTATCGATAACTTGGGAACATCGGTAATTAAGTATAGTGACTTGGATCAATCGTCGAGTTGGTTTCATTATTAATAGAAAATATTTTTTACATCAAGATAATAGATGCTACTTCGGGTTGGCAATGAGTATTCAAAGTTCTTTTTTTTTGCGTCGGGAAATGCCTTTGGGAGGGGTTGTCCCGCACCACAAAACAACTCCTCCTAACATCGGGACAGTGCAATAATGTAAGGTTCCCATCCTCGCCCCTTGTCTCCCAGAGCAGGCTCTTTTGTCCCTTCCGCTTATAAGTGGGCTTCGCCCACGGTGCTGGGTTACCTTTGGCTACTGAGCCCCACCGCCACGACAAGGCTTGAACCATGGTTGGGATGAGCAGTCAAAGGTGTTTCAATAAAATGTAGCCAACTTCAAATACTCAGAGGATTCGATTTTCGATTACTTAATACATAAAGCTTATTTCCTTTCTCGGTCGTCTTGTCGTTAATTGAAAGAGGCCAAATTGTCTAGCATAGACGGAAAAAATTGCCGGTGGGAGGGATGCGCTGTGCCGTACTCCCTGCTACCTAAGTACCACCATCTTGCTTATTTCTCCCGTGAAACAGCTTTGCTGTGTTTCGGAGAGAAGGGCAAGACAGGCAGTGTAATTACTGGCACCGAGACTATTTGAGATGGTTACTTTCATTACTAAAATGTATTTTTCACGAGACTGAAGAAAGTCTAAAACTAGACATTCGTAGATAATGTCAAAATATCGAGCTCAGCGAAATAAAAATGAAACACATTCTGAATTATCCCGTTTTTAATAATTTTAGTAACATAAATAAATTGACTGGACTTAGTGCATGTCCAAATAACATACAAAAAGTTAAAAATTATAATGAATTCCCTGTCTCAACTTTACACATTTTTCAATATTATGTTAAAGTTATTCCAAATAAGCTTCATTTAACAAAGCACGGATATAACATAGGAATACACGAAAAATAGGTATTTATGAAAGCTAAGTAAAAGGAATATACTTCACTGCACTACAGGCCTTAATATCTGGTTATTAAATCGCCAGATCCCTCTGGGCTACATCCAATGAATTAATAAGTACTCTGAAATAAAGATCAAAACAAGAGCATGTTAAAGAATAAACCCTGTATAGCAGTGCGGCTGCCTGTACTTAGTACTTACTCGATTGGTGTGGGTGTTCAGGGTCACCAACGTGGCCTGAAAGATATCTAGTATTTAGACTTTAGGACGTTCGGGCCAAACCGGGGAAGTCTAGGTCATAGTTAATAGAATCAGGCGTTACCTTGCGGAAATCCATTATATAAGATATTAAATTAATTATATTAATTAGCAATTATCCCGCGAAAAACGCAGTCTTTACAGCAAATGTGTGAGTGCACGCATATGCATGCATATAGCACCGCCCTCCTTTCCCACACTACATATGCGTACACTCGCATGCACCACCACCCCACATGCACCACAACCACAGTAAAAGACCACCACCAAACAATCTACGTACGTTTCGCCCCGACACCGAGGCATCCTCAGGATGTAGACTCTACGATTAGTAATCGTTAAGTGACTTGCAGGCCCAAACACCCGCCTTATATTAGCTGGTTCCCCCACTACCCCCACCGAATAACCGTATTATGGGAGAATTCGTTAAATCGGTTTGGTCATTCAACAATGCAATCGATTTATTATTTTTATTTTTTATTATTTCGAGTTGTTCCAACACACTTAGTCGAAATCCCTTGTCGCATTTATGTAAAACCTGGAACGTATGGCCGCTACTAACGTTATGTCCTGTCTCTAGTAGGTGTTTTGCGAAATGGGATTTTTGGGGCTGATCGTTCCTAAACGCTGAGATATGTTCTTTATATCTAGTTTCGAAATTGCGCCCAGTTTGGCCTACGTACAAGCCGTTACACTGTGAGCATTTTAATTTGTAAACACCAGATAAATATTTGCAGTCTATTTTGTCTTTGTTGTTACAAATATTTCTTAGTGTATTATTAGTCTTGTAAGCAACATGGACATCATAATTTCTCAGCGTCTTAGCTATCCGTTCAGATACCGGTCCCATATAGGTCAGGCTGGATTTATAATTATTGACTTCTTTATTTGGCGGTACTGCATATAAATATTTCATTGTAAGTTTATTTTGTGTTTTATTAATTATATTCTTAATGACCTGTGAACTGTATCCATTAGCGTGAGCAATATGGTGAATTATGTCCAGTTCTTTTAGATAGTTTTCTTTCGTAAGTGGTACGGACATTAATCTATGAACGTAACTATGAAAAGCCGCGAGCTTGGCAACACAAGCTCGCGGCTTTTCATAGTGAAAAGTTCAACAAAGACAAAATAGACTGCAAATATTTATCTGGTGTTTACAAATTAAAATGCTCACAGTGTAACGGCTTGTACGTAGGCCAAACTGGGCGCAATTTCGAAACTAGATATAAAGAACATATCTCAGCGTTTAGGAACGATCAGCCCCAAAAATCCCATTTCGCAAAACACCTACTAGAGACAGGACATAACGTTAGTAGCGGCCATACGTTCCAGGTTTTACATAAATGCGACAAGGGATTTCGACTAAGTGTGTTGGAACAACTCGAAATAATAAAAAATAAAAATAATAAATCGATTGCATTGTTGAATGACCAAACCGATTTAACGAATTCTCCCATAATACGGTTATTCGGTGGGGGTAGTGGGGGAACCAGCTAATATAAGGCGGGTGTTTGGGCCTGCAAGTCACTTAACGATTACTAATCGTAGAGTCTACATCCTGAGGATGCCTCGGTGTCGGGGCGAAACGTACGTAGATTGTTTGGTGGTGGTCTTTTACTGTGGTTGTGGTGCATGTGGGGTGGTGGTGCATGCGAGTGTACGCATATGTAGTGTGGGAAAGGAGGGCGGTGCTATATGCATGCATATGCGTGCACTCACACATTTGCTGTAAAGACTGCGTTTTTCGCGGGATAATTGCTAATTAATATAATTAATTTAATATCTTATAAGTCTAGGTCAGTTTATACAACACAAAGTTTCAAATTGAACATAATATAAATATATGGCACATAATATTGTATTACTGAGTTTCACTCATAGGATTTAGAAATAGGAATTAAAGCCGTCGCTATCTTTCTTAACTTAAAATTTTTTGAATATACAAAAATAACAAAAAAATATGTTAGACTCAGTTTTATTAATTAATAATAATAATAATCTTTAATAATCCAAAACTTACAGAAATAAACCTAATACTAAAAGTATTCTTTATAATATCATAGAACAATTCTTTATAATATCATAGGACAGAAAGTAACATATTAACATATTATTATACAATAATAATATACTAGTCATTATAACTACATACGAAATAAAACAAGAGACTGAAAAATGACCGTTTGATGCGGTGAATATATCACCACTATTCTTTAAGATATAATTTATATTAAAGAAATTATATATTCCCACTAGACGTGTATTTAATAAAATGCTCCATCCATTTTGTCTGCTCAGTAGAATTTGCTATGTGATTTACATTTTACGTTCAAAGCGAAACTGGAAACAAAAGCTTGTTAAATCTTTGGCAGTTTTAATATTATAAAATAAAGACTAATAAACAATATAGACGCCACAACAAAATGAGAACGTCAATGATCTATGAGAAGTCATCGTAAGGCAATTATTCCCAAGCTTATGTAATATTCTGGTTTATTGCTGTATAATGACATGATTTAATGGGATGGCTATCTAAGGTCCAATTTACCTTACACCAGATCTGTGGTTAACAAAAAAGTATATCCCATGTGCCCATCCATGCCCCTGAGCTGAGGAATGTAAATGACAGAGTGCATGTAATTACAGGTGGGCAGACAGGACACCCTCTATCATATTCCTATTTGACATACCTTTCGTTCTTACTACCGTGTTACTAGCCATCGAGCATATAACCGGAATAGAGCGGTAATGTTAGGTTTTGTATGAAAACCAATTTAGTTCTGCGCTCTGATTGGCCGAATTATGCCCATTGACGGATGATTGGCCGATGGAACCTACAAACAGATCACTGGTTGGTTGAATTTCTATTGCGTCAGTGACTAATCACTGAACAGTTTCGGAGTTTTACGGCTCACATTAAGTTACTCTATCTGGTTGAATGTGCTCGATGTTACTAGCACACAAGTAGACATGCATATTATGATTAATATCGTAACTTTACCTACTTTGTTCAGCATTACATTAAGATAAGACAAAAATGTGTTCCTGTTGTAATAATAATAAAAATATCTTAGCTTTAATCTAGTCTTGCTTTGAAAGATTTGCTAGTCGCTAAGATAAAAAGTATAATTTAAAAGGTGACAATCGCAGAACTAGAAAAATATGCATCGCGATGTTGTCATCTAATGGTAAGCGTAACCAATGTACATATGAGTTTCAAATTCGAACCCGCTTGTTTCTAGTACATTTTCTTGTTGGGAACGTTAATAACTTATTATTAACTTTATAATGTTATTTCTTGTGCACTTCTGAACAAATGATTTTGAAAGAGTTAAATAGCATTTGCTTTTTCAGTATTTATTAAGCACGTTTATATCTTTAACTATCATTATCATTATCCTGTGTTGGACATAATATTCCTCCTTCAATGAACGGCTAAGTAGATTCCCCGCCAGAACCAGCCACAGTGAACATCGTCCCGTCTCATTCGACCAACCCTCCGTCTCCCCGGAACATTCATCATCATCATCAATCTTTATCCGTCACCTCCTGAACAGTTTCGATTCCGGTAACATTATTCCACTTTTTTTTCTTTTTTTTTTTTTTTTGTTATCGCAGGGAAATGCTTTTTACGCATGTAGTCCGGATCTCGGGTAGATCCTGACCCTATGTGGGACTCGCACTCTGGGAGTGCCCTACCCGTAAACTAAAACCACTGCGAGTGCCTTCAGCCGCTTTCATTTGAGGGTCCCGGATAGGCATTCAACAGGATCACCTCAGCGACAGGCTGGCCCCGGCGAAGGCCAGACTTCTCCTCTTAAGGGGACTGCCCGGCTGCTTAGGCAGTCCCCGCGACGTCGTGTCACACTGGGCCCAGGTTCCCATCCTGAACCCGACACGAGCACAGGGGCGTTACTGGAGGCGCATTAAGTAGCGCCTCCTGCGCACCCCCGTTCGTCGCCCACGGGGGGAGGCCACGTCGGCGGCCTCCTCTCTCACCCGCTCGTCGGCCTCCTTCTGGGACATTACTGCCTCGCAGAAGGAAACCATCGCCGTCCAGGACTCGTCATCACCGAGCATCGCGGTAATGACACTCGGCAGAGACAAGTCCCCTCCGATGACCGATATCAGATCATGACGCAGCGCCGCCCATCTCGGGCACACCTCGAGGGTGTGCTGGGCCGAGTCCACCGCCGCGCCACAATCGTGACACACTGTCAACGGCTCTCTGCGGGCCGTCCGGCACAGGTACTCACCAAAGCAACCATGCCCAGTGAGCACCTGTGTCAGACGGAAGGTGAGGGGTTTGCGCTTACGACGCATCCACCGCTCAAGGACCGGACGCAGAGCAACCGTTAGGCTTTTGCCGTACGACTGTCGCGCCAGGTCCTCCCCCCACCTTCGCATTAACGCCTCTTGCCCTAGTCGGCGAACCCGAAGGATCCCGTCCAGCGTAAGGCTCTCACCAAGAGACCTCCTATCCGAGACATAGGAGTGCGTCTCGGCAAGAACCTCCGCCACGAGTTCCCACGGGGGGTCGCCGGCCAGGGCAGTGGCTGCCGCCCACGATACCGTACGGTACCCCCGAATCACTCTTACCGCGATGACCCGCTGCGCCGCGCGCAGCTGGGCCTTATTCCTCATGGTAAGGTGACCCGCCCAGATGGGTGCACCGTAAGTTGCCATACTCCGGCAGACTCCGGAGTATAGCTGCTTGCAGGCGGCACTGGGTCCTCCGAGGTTCGGGAGGAGTCTGCCCAGCGCACTTGCCGCCTTCACGACCTTCGGTCCCAACATTGAGAAATGTGGGCCGAAGGTCCACCCTCCGTCAAGGATGAGCCCCAGATATTTGATATGGGGGCTCATCCTGACCCTCACCCCTCCGATCTGGAGGGCAGCCCCCGGTGGGGGTCCTTTCCGCCCCGTCCCGCGGAAGAGAAGGGCTTCGGTCTTCTCAGGTCTGACCCGAAGCCCTAACCTCTCTATGCGGCTGATCACGAGTTCGAGCCCGATCTCGGCCAGCCGCGCCGCCTCCTTATAGCCTCGTCCCCGGGCGTACAGGAGGGTGTCATCCGCGTAGCAGATGACACCCGTCCCGGGGAGGAGGCGGCCTCGCAGGACCCAGTCGTAGCCGATGTCCCACAGGATCGGACCTAGAACTGATCCCTGTGGGACACCGCACCCGACTCGCCACCACTCTACGGACCCACACCGGTTCTCGCAGGCTACCCTCCTCTCGGAGAGGTACGCCTCCAACAGTCTCCTTAGATACAGGGGCACTCCGAAGTAATTCAGTGCCTCCCGTATCACACTGTGAGGGAGGCTGTTGAAAGCGTTCGCGATGTCCAAGGACACCGCGACCACCACCTCCCCCCTGTGTTCCGCCTCACCCGTCACCGCCCGAAGGCGTTTAAGGGCATCGACGGTCGACCGACGTGCTCGGAAACCAAATTGGGACTCAGAGAGTCCCGGTCCCGCGCCCTCCTCGAGGTAACATTATTCCACTATAATATTACTATTCGTTAAACTTTTGTTTATCACAGATATTCCCAGCCGGTATTTTCCTTGACCCCGCCCTGATGCCTACAGGGAAAAGGAGCCTCGGATCCCCCACTATCTACTAAAATATTGTCCCCCAAAAACTTAGAAAATTTTGTAGACTATAAAAGTAAAATAAAGAAAAACTTAAACTATTCTATATTATTATAGATTATATATATAATCTTTATATATATATTTATTGTGTGCGTGTGTATGTCACTGAACTCCTCCTAGACGGCTGGACCGATTTTGATGAAATTTTTTGTGTGAGTTCAAGGTGATTCGAGGATGGTTTAGATTCACAAAAAAAATATTTTGTACAGGACAACGTCTGTCGGTGCCACTAGTTATATATATAATTCTTCTGTGCGTGTGTATATCACTGAACTCCTCCTAAGCGGCTGGACCGATCTTGATGATTTTTTTGTGTGAGTTCAAGTGGATTCGAGAATGGTTTAGATTCGCAAAAAAATAATATTTTGTACAGGACAACGTCTGTCGGGGCCACTAGTATTACTATAGATTATATATAACACTTATATTATATACATTACATATTTCAGTTGACATGTAGCTAATACAATCAGTAACAATACAGTCCAAAGATACAATGGACGTAGCAAATAGCTGTATCGTGATGTTAGACACCGTTAAAACGAGAGAGCGCTTCCGTGTATCGGATTGGATCTAACTTCACCTCACTCGATAGCATTCCCAATTCGAATTATACGCGAATTATCAGCAACAGCATCATTAGCATCATCATCGGAAGTCCAAGAGACCTTGAGTCTACGTTTTTTATGTTAGTTTGATAGGCAACCTGGCAGACGTGATACCTGTAAGTGGTCGCATCGCCCATGAATATAGGAGTTTACCTGGACCCCACCAAGGTTCAAGCCTTGTCGTGGCGGTGGGGCTCAGTAGCTTAAGGTGAACCCAGCACCTTGTTCGCCCAAGGTGCTGGGCAAATTCAACCGAGGAGGCTGATCTTTGTACCCGTCTTATAAGAAAAAGGGACAAAAGAGCAGGGGGGATTTGATTTGATTTAATTTGAATTGTGGTGCGGGATAATCCCTCTGTGGAGGTGGTGTCGGTCCTTTGAGGGACTGACTAGCCGTCGAGGTGCCCTGTTTGATCAATAGATCTGGGGCACCTCACCAAAGGCAGCATTGGAGGCACTCGTCGGGTTTTAGAGCTGCGTCCACCTTACCATCTTTCGGGCGCAGCGAGTCCCACATACCCGCCTGGGGAGTAAAGCGGGATGCCTCAAAGCATTTCCCGGCGTAAAAGAAAAAAAGTTTACCTGGAATTATCCCAAGCAACTCATTTACGTGTTGCGCCTATTCTGAGACATAAGATATAAGCCTCTCTGCCAGCAATTGCACTGCCTACCCTGCTTTTCTGTTCGAAACACAGCAAAGCTATTTATATCACATAAGTAATAAGAAATCTTAGAACGACTTATCAACAAAATACCAAACCAAACATAGCAACTAAACAGACGATGAATTTGCAATATCACTTCCTGGCTTGTGTTGATCGTTCATGCGATGACAACAAGAGACTTTAATTTAGTACTTATTATAACAATGAGGACGTTACTATTAATTGAAATAGCCGCTAACCGTAATACATATTTTTAATGTCAAATGTCGGAGCTTTATGGTTTTTACTATTACTATTACTTTATGGTCTGTACTACCGCCGCCTATAGACATCCGCACAACAAACATTTATGCAGATACGTTGCCCTCCTTTTCCCTATCCCCTCAATGGGCCACCGGAAACGCACAAAACGCGACGGCATAGCTGTCATTTTACGCCGGTATTATGTGAGCGAGAGGTATCACCCCGGTCGTGCCGGCCCAATTCGGCTGCAATGCAGCACCTACCTGTCACAAAAAATACTTATATTTTGACCACATTCCACAATCATTAATCCTCACTATTTCTAGTGTAACTAACATACAAAATACACAGAGTTAAACTCTCTCATCCACTACAACCGTAATCCCAAATAATTGGTACCCTCTCACTAAAACCGCTCGCACACTCGATACTATCCACTATAAAACCGCAGAGATCATCAAACTAGTAATTTCAAAAGGGTTCCGTATTACCAGTTAGTGTGTCAGCTAACCGTATATAATATCCACCAGATAATGTCGGTAACTTGATAATTAATCTTCGATTTACATGTTAAGGTAAAACGCTGCGTTTAACTTGATAGTTGTAACTGTACCTGGTGTTAACGACGGTAACTGAGGTTAAACGTTTAGTCTGATAAGAACTTTGTGCTTTAATGTCTGTCGTGATAAGCGTAATAGCTTTAGCTACGGATCTGGGCATCACCATCACTCCCAGTGGGTTCTCCGAATACGAAAATGTACGAGATTCTACCGGTGATGCGATGCCTGTGCCGCGCTCTCGACTGCATGGGTACCACCACCCTGCTTGTTTATTCCTTGAAACAGCTTTGCTGCGATTCGGAGAGAAAAAATCAAAATTAAAAAATTAAAATTAAAAACTAACAACTTTTACTATAATTATTTCGAGTAAAACCAATTAGCTTCTTTATTTTTAGTAGAATTTATTAAAGAAATATCCATTTCTAATTTTTTTTTTTTTTTATAGAAGAGGGGGCAAACGGATAGTCGGTTCACCTGATGGTAAGTGAAGAGCGACATCCACAGACACCCGCTACACCATTGGATTAGCAGGTGCGTTTTTCTCTTTTCTTGAGTTAACACTAAATAGGACAACACAATCATACCTGTGTCTAATATTACATGTAAAATAAATGTCAATAACCGAATAGAGGGTAACTACTTTACTCTCAAGAGGACCAAGGTCAGTTAATTTGCTGCAGACATTTGGTAGCATTTGGGAGCATATTTTTCATTAGAAAAGGGGGCAAAGAGACAGTTGGATTTTTCACCGACATCCATAGACATTCTATACACATCTATTACACCGGCGGTTTCAAGTATGCTCCTTACTTCAAAAAAGTCACATAAATTTATGTCGAGTCCGCATCCAAATCTTGAAAAATTATTTGTCTAAAATCCCAACGCAACCAAAGATAAGAATACAATGTTTAAAGTAGAACAGTAAAGTAAAATAAATATACTTGAAGTTGAAGCGGGAACTGGTAATAAAATCAGATATAGATTAATATTTAATATTCCACATATACCGAAACTTATTTGGACAGTGGACATGTTCGAATTGTGCTCTTAAGGTAAATTTTGTTTAAATAAATGAATTAATGTTCTCTTTTACCTGGATACTTATATAATTCTACATATAACCATTGTTGCCTATTTAAGTTCCTAACATTAACATTACATTCCCATAGACCGTTCCAGTGACATTTAAAAGTAAGGCAAAAACACATAATACCACATACTAACACCTCCTTAAAGAAGCGTATATTATTTATTTTTAATTAAAAAAAGACACAGGAATCCGCCATAGAGCCAAGCGTCTATATTTAGAACATTAATTTTAAAAAGAGAACAGTTTATTCTTGTTCTTAATTCAATAATTGTTGTCTATAGCCATCTTGTTTATTAGCAGATGCTTTGCTTGTGCCCTTTTCTATAATACATATTTGAGATGTTTTTCTTGTTGTGAACGTAAATAGCTTTTAATGATATGTCGTGTGCACTCAAGCAGATGGTTTTAAATGAATTCTAGAATACATCTGCTTCTGAAATGGATCAAAAATGACATTGTTTCAAAATATAAAGGTTATGGAATTCCAATATACCAATTATTTATCGGAGACAGGTTCAAAAACAACGCAACAAGTTGTAAGGACGATCATCAAAAAGATAAGGAATAAAACATCAATTTTAATATTTATATACATTTTATGCAATAATTATTCGATATAGATATTATTTTTTCAAAGCAATTTTTTTTTTATTAAAAAGCAAGAAATATTAAAGTTTCGCGGGATATTCAGAACTGACCGGCTAAACAGTTGATAATATCTAATACAATTGAAATTAGATTGCAAGATCAGACATATCGACAAGTTGATACGTAAAAAAGGTATTATATGTTAATGGGCTGACAGACACCATACCGAAGCGACGTAACGTGACGCTCTTGTTACCACCATTTCGTAACAGCAGATAGCATGTCGCAAACCACAGCGAATCATGTTCATTGTTTGTCATGTGACAAAACATTATAATATTTTCCTTTCACTTGGACGTTATCTGTAATCTAATAAATGGTGCGGTCCATCAGATTTGCAACATCCAAGTACTGTATTCGAATTTGGCAAGCGCAAAAAGTTTAGATAGGCATATACAAGCCATTAGTGTGATCAACGTTGCTCATAAAAGAGTTTTTATTTTAGATAGGCTAACTCGCAGACGTGCAGGTTAGTAGTCAGCGTCCCAAATGAACATTTTTTTATCTTTATTTTTTAAAAGAGGGTTTTGTCTTTTGAGTCACCCTTATAAATCATAATAGAACTCAAACTAGCAACACAATAATTAAATACACAAAAAAAACACTAATTTTTACGATTCATTAAACCTAAAAGTACAATTTATACAGGTGCTTGGCGTCATCAGAACACTGAGAAGCCAATATGCTGTTGGCCCATGAACATAATGAAGTTCTTCTGAGAGAAATCCAAGCAATTCATTCGTGTTTGGCTTATCTATAACGTAAGATGGTAAATCTCCCCATTAACTAACTACACTGCCTTTCCTGCTCTTCTTTTCAAAAAGGCTCAGCTGTTTGGCAGAAGAAATAAGCAGGATGATGGGATCATACCATCGAGCATATAACCAGATAGAGTAATAATGTGAGCCATAAAATTCCGAAACTGGTCAGTGATTTGTCACTGACCTAATAACAATTCAACCAACCAGTGTTCTGTGTGTACGTCCCATCGGCCAATCATCCATCAATGGCCATCAGTCGGACAATCAGAGCACAGAACAGGCGCAGCGTCGCAGCATTTAAGCAGTTTTTTTTTTTCATACAAAACACATGCCATTACTGCTCTATTCCTGTTGTATGCTCGATGGACCATACAGACAGGCGCGGCTAAGTGCATCCCTCCCATCGTAAGCTATACGTACTAGAGACTAACCGATTATCACCTCCAAAGTAATGTGAATTATTAATTGCTAGTTACTATAAACAGTAAACGGTGTATGCGTAATTCAACCACACCATCAATCAAATATGAAGTACACACAAATTCAATGACAGATTTCGAAGGTTGTCAAATATTTCTCAAGTATTTGAAAATCCCATAGCCATAGGTCGATGGCGCAACCGAGTACTTTGGTTTACCGTGGCATCCATTTATGCAAACACTTTGCCTCGCTGACAAACGATCGTATTGCTAATACGCTCAAAGAGTTTCAATTAATACTGATGCGATAATTTTGATGGCTTTTAAGGTATTACGAAATGAGGCGAAATTAAAGAGAAGCAATACTGGCTTCTTAACCTAGTCTTGCTTTGTAAGATTTTGATTGGCTATTTAAAATGGTAGTTTCTATACTAGATTTTTTTAAATCGAAAGTAAGTACTGAGAACCAAGTAACTTTTGGCTGGAGTTGTGATTAAATGGTAAAAGTAATATATCGCAATTTACCCGCGAGTCGCGAGTTCGTTTAATTAATTGCTACTAGGAATCCAGAACCAGGATTTACAAACTCTCCACAGGACTTACGAGATGAGAAGATGACAGACATAATTTAAGAGAAGCGAACCTTTTTTTTGTTTACCGCCAAGAAATGCTCTGAAGGCATCCCGCCGAGTATATGAGGTTCGCTGCACCCGAAAGGTGGTAAGGTGGGCGTAGCTTAACCCACTAAAACCCGGCGAGTACCACCAATGCTGCCTTTGGTGAGGTGCCCCGGATCTGTTAAGCTAACAGGGCACCTCAACGGCTAGTCAGTCCCACAAGGGACCGACGCCACCTCCACAGAGGGGTTGTCCCGCACCTCGTCGGGACAGTACAATGGGATGAGGTTCCCATCCTCGCCCCTTCTCCCCCTGCTTTTTTGTTCCCTCTTTCTATAAGAGGGGTACAAAGAGCTCGGGTCAATTTGCTTCGCCCAAGGTGCTGGGTTCACCTTAGGCTACTGAGCGCCACCGCCACGACAAGGCTTGAACCATGGTAGGGAAGAGAAGCGAACCTAGCAGAAAGTAAATTAAAAGTTCTGAAGGGCACGCAATAGCACAGATGAAAGTATTATAGAACAATTCATCCCGTGGTAAGTTAGTAAGATTCAGTGTACGGGTACTAAACAACTGAAACATCATCAGCATCATCCGTATCAAACTCTCCGAAATACAAATACATCATCATCATCATTATCAGCCTTTATCCGCCCACTGCTGAATATAGGCGCAATCAATGAACGCCAAATACATACATACAAGAAATTATAATTAAAAAAGGGGCTGGAATCCAGACCTCTCACTTCCATCATATAAAACTAGACTATCACTGCTCATAGACCAAACGGTTAAGTTAAAATAGCGTACACGTAACATCGCCAAGGATTACATTCAAAGAAACCGTCGAAAGTAATTCATCAAGATGAAAACGAAAGTCGACGAATACAGACACAATAGACCTGCTAAACGGTGTTTGAATGGATTTCCTCATCGAATCCTGTTAGTGATGTAACAATATATATCGAAAAAATAAAAATAAATATACTTAAAGTCTGTTTAATATAGCGAGCTGTAACTCGCTATATCAGCTTGTAAGGCTGAAACCAAGAGATAAACTAGAAGATAGCTAAGCTTACATTACTCTGCATCCAACTTATAAACGCGAAAGTTTGTAAGAATGTATCACTCTTTCACGCAAAAACTACTGAATCGATTTTAATTAAACTTTACAATAACATAGCTTTTACATCAGAATAACATAAAGGCTATAATTTATCCCTGTACTTCCACGGGAATGGGAAGCACGCGGGTAAAACCGCAGTGCGCTGCTAGTTTGTTATAATCGGTTTGATTTTATCCTGTACAATCAACTACATATGAGAAATATATAGTTTAAAAGAGTAATAGTAAACACTCGTGGGATGGAATAAAGTTGGAGGTTTATGGAAGACTTATCTTCGATTTCCATCCCATAAGTAGATTTTACTAACAATCATTGACTCATTTCTGAGAACAAAATTAAATGACAGTCAACCATATCGGATAATTTATGACAATTAAGCCATCGACTTCCCCGTCCAATCCATCATTTAATGTAGTCCGGCCACATTTTATTGAACACTTACAAAAGCATTTCCTTAAATGCTACATTAATTGGTTCAAGGTACAAATTATACGTCACAAGTTGTCAAATTCAGGTCATTATCACTTTCGAATTGAAGACCGGCGCACATATCTCTCGACATGCCTTTTGGACAACTTCTATATTTTGTTTCTGTATTTCTCGTCTTATCTTACACTTCGTCGCCTCTAGACATGTAAAGACAGCAATATCCATTTCCTTTACTATTTCTGTAACTTTATCCGTTAAAAGCTCCTTTTTTACTTTTTTAACATCTTAGTCATCCAACATCCGTAGCAATCTTGTGTTTCTTAAAGTTATATCGGAACAAAAACAAACAGAAAATTATTCTTTTTTAATTCCTTTCATTTGAGTAAGAATATTTAACTTCAGAGCTCGAAATAATGCACACTTTCATACAAACCTCTTACTGAGCTCTTCTAAGTAAACGCTAAGAGAGAAATGAGGAACCAACATGGAGATTATGGCCTCATCATAATATAAATTAGCTTTATGAATAAATTACTCTAAGCTAAATCGTTCCTTTTCAGCATAGCTTTTAATATCTAAGAAAATGGTGTCACAGATGCACTATTTCGTTTTAGTTAAAACAGAACTCCATATTATTGGAAATAAGAAACCAATGAAACATAGACATTATATAGACCAGTGCCGAAGCCTTTGAAAATGGCAAAAAGTGAAACCAAATTATAGTAGAATGTAATAAATATTATAGTAGAATAAAATGAATAAAATAAAATATTACAGTGACTTTGGTACATAAAAAGGTAAGTTTTCACCAAATTTCGTGAACAAAAAATTTTTTTTGTAAAAGAAAATTAAAAAAACGAAAACTTGGCTATTTGAATTTTTCACATAAATTTTGAGGTTATGTGAAAAAAGTGTGAATACGAAAGTTGTAGATCTTATTACCTACAACTTTGCTATTCAATTTTTTTCCATGGGACTTGTAGTTTTGCCGGAAATCGAGATAAACCGTTTTTTACCCTTAGACCCCTTCCACCCTCAGATCACCCGTAAATTATATTTTCCTCCTTTTCCAATAGGTTTCAACCTACTATAATTTTTTTCGGTTTCAAAAATTATCGACCCTGGTCTAATAAAGGGCGGTGCTAGATAGAACGACAACGTAGACCTATGGTCTAAAAATATCTCAGCGTTTATTAATATTCAATTGAGGATGGATATATCTAATGCGGATTTTAAAACAACTACATTAGTCATCTTAATGATACACCAAATACATCATGTCATTGACATCAATAATTACTACAAAGAGATATTATTATAGGTGTAAGGTATGCAGTAGGCGTGAGGTGGCACCACCTATCAGACAACCTCATCACACCCGCCCATATGTCAACCCATAGCAACCTCCTTAATGTAACACCTGTGTTGTAATACATGCTATAAAAATGAATACTGTTCAGAAGATTTCTATCTCCGTTCTTTGAAGGGGGCAAACGGATAGTCGGTTCACCTGATGGTAAGTGAAGAGCGACATCCACAGACACCCGCTACACCAGTGGATTAGCAGGTGCGTTGCCGGCCTTTCAGATATGAGTATGCTCTTTTCTTGAAGGTCCCTAAGTTGTATCGGTTCGGAAACACCGTAGGAGGCAGCTGATTCCATATATTAGTCGTGCGAAGCAGGAAATGCCGTAAAAATCGAGATGTTGTGGATTTCCGGACATCGAGATGGTGTGGGTGAAATTTGGAGTTTTGAGCGATGTCCGGTGGTGGAATTCTGCTGCAGGTATTAGTCCGAACAATTCCTCAGAGCACTCCCCGTGGTAGATGCGGTAGAAGATGCAGAGCGATCCGACATCTCTATGCAGCGCCAAAGAATCAAGCCGATTGGAGATAACATTGTAGTCGACGATTCGAGCCGCCCGGCGTTGAATGCGGTCAAATGGAAGGAGCTGATATTGGGGCGCTCCAGCCCAGAGGTGAGAGCAGTATTCCATGTGAGGCCGGATCTGCGCCTTGTATAATTGAAGGCGGTGTGAAGGCATGAAATACTGCTTCGCCCTATTGAGCACGCCAAGTTTCTTCGAGGCTAGTTTAGCCTTTCCTTCCAAATAACCACGAAACTGCACATCTCTCGATATATCGACGCCAAGTATCCCAATGCTGGCTGAGGCGGTTAGGGAAGTGCCTTCGAATTGTAGGGGAACGACGAAGGGTGATTTTTTGGCGGTAAACGCGCAAACTTGTGTCTTGTTGGGGGTAAATTGGACTAGGTTAAGTCGCCCCCATTCCGAGACTCTGGCCAGCAGAGACTCGATTTAAGACACAAGTTTGTTCCGACACTCATCGACTTGTTCCCGAGAAATATTAGGGCGGCTAGAGCATCTCCAGTGCTGTCATCTGCATAGCAATGAATGCCGCTGGTTTTCAGCATATCATTGATATGCAGAAGAAACAGGGTTGGAGATAGTACACAGCCTTGGGGAACACCAGCATTTACAGACTTGAGGTCCGAGCATGCACCGTCGACAACGACCTTAATGCTTCTGTCTGCCAAAAAACTGGTGATCCACATACATAATTTCTCGGGAAGCCCATAAGATGGTAGCTTTGCAAGAAGTGCTTTATGCCACCAGCCACACCCACACACATGTGCTTGCTAGATTGCCAATAGTGTGTTATATGCGTACATAATACTTTTTTTTCTTTTACACCGGCGGCTGGGCGACGAAGAGAGTAGAGTGCGGTATTCCACAGGGTTCTGTACTGGGCCCGCTCCTGTGGAACATCGGGTATGATTGGGTCCTCCGTGGCGGGAATTTGATAGGTGTCTGCGTCGCGTGTTACGCCGACGACACCATCGTGAACGCGCGTGGAGCTACCTTTTCAGAGGCCCGCATACGTGCGGTAGCCGGAGTCACCCAAGTTGTTGCAAGGATCCGACGTCTCGGGCTCGAAGTGGCCCTGGAGAAGAGTGAGGCTATATGCTTTCACGGGCCACGGCGAGCCCCTCCACCCGGGTCCAGTTTAATGGTGGGAGGAACTTCCATCTCTGTCGAGGCAAATATGAGGTACTTGGGCCTCATCCTCGACAGCAGAACTTCAAGGAGCATTTCAGGCGGCTAGTTCCGAAGCTGCTTGGAGCCGCGCGGGCGCTGAGTCGCCTCCTCCCCAACGTGGGTGGGCCGAGCGCTGGCTGCCGCCGCCTATATGCGGGCGTCTTGCAGCCGATGCCACTGTACGGCGCGCCGATATGGGCGGCCGCTCTGACAGCAGAAAACGTGACCCTGTTGCGACGTCCGCAACGAGTCATGGCTGTCAGGGCCGTCCGTGCGTACCGCACAACCTCGTATGAGGCGGCACTGCACCATGGGACCTGGTGGCAGGTGCCCTGGCGCGGTCCTGGCGGAGGAGGAGAGGAGACGCCGAGGAGGAGGAGGTCTCACAAGATGACGAGACTGAAAGAGAGGAGAGCTGGCGGAGGCGCCTAAGAAAGTGGGTGCTCCGTAAATGGAAGGAGCGGCTGGAGGAGCCGAGTGCGGGCCATCGCACGGTGCAGGCCGTCGTTCCAATCCTGGAGCAGTGGGTTGACCGGCGGCATGGCATAATCACCTTCCACCTTGAGCAGATCCTGACGGGGCACGGCTGCTTCGGAAGGTATCTGTGGAAGGTGGCAGACGCGGAGGACTCGCCAGGGTGTCATCACTGTGGCAGTAGTGAAGACACTGCAGACCACACCCTGGCGGAGTGCCCAAGCTGGGCAGAGGAAAGGGCGCCACTTATCACTGAAGTGGGCGCGGACCTGTCGCTCCCTGCGGTCATCCGAGCGATGACTGACAGTGAGAGCGCATGGCAGGCGGTCCTCTCATTCTGCGAGGTAGTGATGTCGCAGAAGGAGGAGGCGGAGCGGGAGAGAGAGCGCACTGGCGCCTCATCCCGCAGGAGAGCACGGCGGCGACAAGCAGTTGCGCCGCCGTGAGGGACCTGTGCGCGGCCGATCGGGGGATCCACCGCGCGCGCTTATGGTCCGGGCTACAAGGCACCCTTGTGTGTTCCAGGTGCCTTAAGCGGAGTAGGGGATGTCGTCGTCCCTGCCTCCAGAGGAGAGTGCCAGATGGCATTCCGTTCTGGCCCGATGCGGACGTCCACAGCTCCCGCGTCGGGTCACCCAATACGACGAGGAGAACACCGCTGGGGTTTAGTGGGTAGAGACTGCGTCCACCTTACCATCTTCTCGGGCGCAGAGAGTCCCACATAACCCCCGGGACCCCCCGGACCCAGGGGTATGCCTAAACGCATTCCCCAGCGAAATCAAAAAAAATAATGGTGGGGTTAACTAACTAACCAAAACTAACTACATAATTAACTAACAATAACATATTTAACTTTAACTAGCTTTATTAAATATATTAACAAAGCTTAGATAGCTCTAATAAAACTGTGCTAAACATATAAATTAAATCAGTTACATTGCTACAAATTTTACGATCATATTTGAGTTACATCAAACTGAATCACAAAACCTATTACCGAAAACGTTAAAAATCCAAAGTTACATAAATTTGATAAAATATGATATAGAATAAATCTCAACAAACGATGCGGAGTCGAATAAAACTAAAATAGAAGTAATTAAATAGAGCGGAAGATATAAAGCAGAGGTGGCGAGAATATCGGCGCCTATCGTTTAGGCGTGACGCAGACCAGCGATTTAATTGGTACTGTTATTAATAATCGGCGATTAGAGAACGAAACAAGGCCTCAGAGATAAATCACGCCATACTTCGTAGTAGTAGATTCGTAAGATTCCGAGGCAAAAATTACTTTCGTACAATTTATACTAATCGTAATAAGTGACACATGTTTTTCCATGGTCCTACAAATTTTTTACTTCATAAGACCAGGGGTTGTAAGAAAAGCAAAAGCAAGAGGTTTTGTGGCAAAATATGAAAACTACTAGGTGGAAAACATGGCAGATACTGGTCAGTGGTCGGAGAAAAGCATGACGGTGGTATCAAAGCAGACGAGGGCACCATACAAAGCACATCTCTCATATCTTTTTAACTGATGAACCCATCGCAAATACCATAAATAGTCTTACGATTAACTTGTACCAAATCGTTATTGGATATGCTCAGTCGCACTAGCGAGTGATGAAAACGCAAGTCTGCATTGATCCTTAACCAGCATTTACATTTGTATAGGGAATTCGATACAAACATTTCATCATACGTTTTATTACTTAACAATATTTAACGCATATCTAGACCGACTATTAGATACATTTTTGATATTACACTTATGTAACGAGTCTAAAACTGGATTTATGGTTCACCTATTGTGAGTGCATGAGTGCGAGAATTTCTTTACCCGCACAAATCGTAAACGCAATATTAATTGCTATTTTTATGAGATGTTATCTATTGCTAGTATTTTGATACGCTACATATGTCATACACTTTATTATAACCCTGTAAAAAACAGTTTACTTGGTGGTTAGTGACCATAGGCGCTAAAAGATACCTCACCTTGGGACTTGGTGTGTCAGTCTTTGAGGAAAGAGTAGTCTCTATGTTTTCTTAGTCTGCGCGATTGGTAGAGATATCTCTCTTAAACATATGCCTATTTCAGTAAACTCTATTCAAAGATCTCGAATACACCCTGCTAATTAAATCCTTTCTAATCAGACACGGATACTAAATTATAATGACTCGATCTAATTTCATTACCATTATTGTAGCCACATAAGATTAAGGAACATGAGTCAAGAATTTTCCGACCGAATCTTTTCAAAGTTTTTCGTTTTTCTCGAAGATTCTTATGAAATGCGAGTTAAAGAATTATTTACGAGCATCAATTAGAGGCCGTCTTCCGTGTTCAAACTGTGTGATGTCACGGGACTTCCTCGCCTGTCATAAAACTTTGTTTTCTGTTCTTTTTAGCACTTTTATGTAGCTATTCTTAACTTCTGGGAACTAGTTAAATCTAATTTATTGCTTATACAGGTTTTAACGTTTAAGTTGTATTTATTTGATCAACGATAACAATGGTTTTCATGATAGCGATAAAAATGTCGAAATTGTGCCGAATGATGGTGAAAAAAGTAATGATTCATCATTATGCAATATAATTCGTAGATAAGCGTCTAATAAAATTAGTACTTTATTTGACTATATGATTTGCTGTTAAAATAATTGAAGTGAAAACTTCTTTAGCAGCGTTGACCACTTTTTGGTAGGGGAAAATCTTATAGGCTCGCGACACCGACATGCTAATGTGACATGCGAATGTGTAATTAAGACGTATGAAATTTCAATATCTTGTTGCATAATAGAAAGAAATTTGAAAAAATTCAAAACAGTCGCTGTGACTGCCATTTTGAAGTTTTTTTTGTATTACTATACTGCCGTAGAAGTAGTTTACTGACGTAGTAGTAAATAAATACAGGGTTTATCATCTCTATGTACATACGTTATTCTCTTTGCCCTGTCGTGTATGTATAATGTATGCAATTTAATCCAATACGGAAGAATACATCCTGTATTCTTATTACGGGTTACATTTACGAACCGCTTTTGTATTTATTTCTAATATGAAAATATACATGCATAAACAATATTGGAATGCAGATATCGTCTATTTTAAGAGTGCAATGCTTAAAATATCCCTTCAGATCTAGAAAAGTGCATCTTGTAAAAAGGTTAAGACAACACAGGCTAGGAAAACACCATAAACTTTATTATTGGTCCTCAAAGACGGTTAGTGGTTAATAGTTTTCCGAGAATTTACCAGTTCGAATCCCGAAAGGCAAATTCTTAATCTGATGAATATTACTTTTTAATATTTTTTGGCATTAGTATTTTTTATCTTACTTTAGGATAAGCAAAATGGCAGACGTGCCGCCAGATTTTAAGTGGTCAGCCGTCAGCGTCCCCGATGAACCTAGTTTACCTGGAACTAGTTTAGGCAACTCAATCATGTGTTGTCTATAAATATAAGATTTGGTATATTCATGCATTAATATAATGCAATTTATTACATACAACTACTTTATTTTTTCTTTAACTCCGGGAAATGCTCTGAGGCATCCCGCGGGGGAGAGGGTCTTCCCAGGCGGGTATGTGGGCCTCGCTGTGCCCGAAATCTGGTAAGTGGACGCAGCTCTACCCACTAGAACCTGGCGAGTGCCACCAATGCCGCCTTTGATGAGGTGCACCGGATCTAATAAGCAAACAGGGCACCTCGACGGCTAGTCAGTCCCTGAGGGGACCGACGCCACCACCTCAGAGGAGTTGTCCCGCACCACAAAACAACCCCTCCCAACGTCCGGAAATAACAATGGGGTGGGGTTCCCATCCTCACCCCTTGCCCCCCTGCTCTTTTGTATCCTCTTACAAGAGGAGTACAAAGAGCCCCCTATGGTTAATTAGCTTCGCCCAAGGTGCTGGGCTCACCCTAGGCTACTAAGCCCCACCGCCACGTCAAGGCCTGAACCATGGTGGGGATCTTACAACTACTATTCGAATACTAATTATCAAATTAATCGCTTTGAAAATGGAAAGGAAAGCTATAAAGTAAAGTGACGTCACTTTCCGGTCTTTAGTAGGTACATTTTAAGTCACTCATACAAATTTAAAAACACTAACACATAAATTACACACACAATAAAATTATTTATTATATTAATATGTATGAATTTCTCCATTAATTATCGTCGAGGAAGTCGTATATGATTGTACTAATATCGCCGACATAAAGAATAAATTAAGCACATTCATAACGTGTCAAGTTAACCCCGTGTATAGGACGGAAATAAATTAATATATTTATAGATCCATGCGTTTACAAACTACTAAAATGTAAGAAAATGGAAGAAAATGTATGTAATATCATTTACACATTTCACATGAGAGTAACATTTATCTTGCATACGTAGAACTGAAGATCTGAAACGACTAAATTATGTATTTTGACTAAAATGTAGAGTTTGTGAAATTAGGCTTTATGGAGTTACGGCGTGTGAGTCAAAAGCTTTACTTTAAAAGACTTTAAAAGAGTCATATTATGGTCTCATCCGGGCATAACATTACATGATTCTTAAAATATTCATCTTAAATCGACGTCCAGCCCTTCTTTCCGAAACAAAAGCAAGATGTGCGTAAGAAATAAGCATGTTAAGTAAGCATGTTAAAGGAGATTATTAGTCCATTAACCGGTCACAAAACCGGAATTTCATTGTTTCCGAAGCAGTATTAGAAGCCGCGGGTCACTTGCTATGTCCATAAACATTATCACAGATACATAAAGATTACAACTTTCTTTATCGTACCGTTTCATTAGAAAATAAGGGTCAAGACCGTAAATATCACGCAGAAATCTTCGCGCGACATTTATCCATATCAACTGCCATCAACACTGCCCTTTATAGAACTTGCATTTCTCTTTTACCTCCTTTTAAAGGAGAATCACAAATTCATAGTTTGTACACTTTGTGGAACAGTACCCAAGACGCATAAGAACTGATAGCTGTCTTAATGAGGATCTTGAGATATGCATAGGAGAAAAAAGGATGTGTATACATACATTATACATGCATATCTGACATTTTTTAACCGACTTAAAAAAAAGGAGGTTCTCAATTAGTCTGTTTTTTTTTTTTTTTTTTTTTGTATATGTGACACGATATCTCCGACGTTTGTGAATGGATTTCGATGGTTATTTTTTTGTTTGAAAGCTAGTGTTTCCAATTTGGTCCCATATTAATTTTATTAAGATCTGACAAGCCGTTTTTTAGTTATTCCCAATAATGCCTATTTGGTTGGTTTTGTTTACCTTGATGATATGATTATTTTATTACGTGTCGATGTAACAATTGTATAGGATGCTTTGGTAGCACACCATAGTATGTCGCGGTCATCGTAATCATCATCATCACCATCACCATCATCATCATCATCATCATCATCCTTTATCCATCCACTGCTGAACATGCCTCCTTCAATGAACGCCAAGACGACAAATTTCGGAATCACTAAAAATTAAGAAATAAAAACATTTTACAAAAAATTAAAACCGACTTCAAAAATACTAAACTAAAAAGTAATAAAATAACAGTTTCTTTAATGTTTGTGCTTACAACATATAATCAACTTAATCTTCTACTAATGTACAAACTTTGCGTTTACCACGTCATTATAGTTACTTTTGGAGTCGGTGTCGTATTTGTTGCTATACATTACCTACCTACCTACCTTGGCTGACACCGACTCCAAAAGTAACTATAATGACGTGGTAAACGCAAAGTTTGTACATTAGTAGAAGATTAAGTTGATTATATGTTGTAAGCACAAACATTAAAGAAACTGTTATTTTATTACTTTTTAGTTTAGTATTTTTGAAGTCGGTTTTAATTTTTTGTAAAATGTTTTTTCATATGCAAAGTTTGTTACAAAAACTTACTAGCTTTAACACCCTAAAGAAGTATTTAAAGTCAGCTGTCTATCATTTAGCTATTCTGTCAGAAAATATAGATGAATACTTCTGTCAGACACCTGCCCATCCAAGGTGCAGTCCCCATACCAGTAACATTGCTGTCCTAATATAGCTTTTTAATTTGTCACCCAAATAACTTAGCAAGTGGCATATGCATTTGACATGGAGTTTCTAAAGGCCATCTTTGTTAAATACGGCAATTATCGGTAAAGCGATAAAAACTTGAATAAAAGCATTTTTCGTTTCACACCCGTCTGCACGGCACTGATCATGCAATTGTATCATCTGTATTCTCTTATACAGGAAAAAAAATTGCCAGGGGATGCTCGGTACATGTACTCTATAGATGTGTATTAATTAAGAATTCATAACAATAACATCTATGAACGCTTTTACACCACGTCAATCTGGTCCCGTGGTAAATTCTCGAAGAACTTGTGTTACGGGTACCAGACAATGGAAATATATTCAATACTTTATACTATACATATATTTAAGATTATTTATACATAATACACATATTTAATACACATCCATGACCCACACAGAAAACTTCTTGTTCCTTGGCGAGATTCGAAATAGCTACCTCCTACTTGAGGCCCAATGCGATAACCACTGAGCTACAGAGGTCGTCAATAATACATGTTTCCAGTTTCACACCAATTACATCACTAATAGACTCAGGTAAATTATAACGATGAATGTACACTGATAACAGTTTTCATACTCATTTTGGCTTTGATAAAATCTATACTAATATTATAAAGCTGAAGAGTTTGTTTGTTTGTTTGAACGCGCTAATCTCAGGAACTACTGGTCCGATTTGAAAAATTCTTTCAGTGTTAGACAGCCCATTTATCGAGGAAGGCTATATAACATCACGCTGTGACATATATGAGTTGAGTAACGCGGGCGAAGCTGCAGGCAACAGCTAGTATTCTGATAATTAAGGTGAAATGACATTCTCAATATTATAAATGCGAAAGTAAGTTTGTTTGTTATGCTGTCACGTCTAACTCGCTGATCCGTTTTGGATTAAATTAGGTAAGGAGATAGATTATCATGAGGAAAGATAAATGTTATCAAAAATCGATTGATTCGATAGATCGATCTAGATTCGGCTGTAAACCTAAGCTGCGAGCTACATCTAATAATATTTTTAAACTTTTTTATCTCTATATATCTATATCTATATTTTATACAGCTATACAGATAAATAAAATTAGAATATCTGTTTGTAATATTAAAATAACCGCTTTTTACTAAATTCATATAGATGTATGTATACACGGTACATATTATACCAAAAAAACATTTTTTACATTTTTTGTGTTTTAAGGAGTAACTTAGGCTATAAAAATAATCATCATCAATCCGAGTACGGCTGTAAATCTAAGTTAACGCAGGCGAAGCAGCGGGCAACAGCTAGTGTTGAATAAAACTTGCCACAGCCCACCACGACGAGTCACGTCATAAATGTCAAATCAGTACATTAGTAAAGATAATATCGAGAGCCGTTGACTGAGCAATAAACCTTCCAACATCGAGTTCCTGAAACGACTGCAACGAATGATAAATAGGAGGCTGCGTTATGAGTACACCCACGCGAACGAATTAGAATATCAAACACTAAGCAAAACGATTTGGAGGAGTAAAATTATTCTAGCAATATTGAAAAATACACTTAGTTTATAACATGCCATGGAATGTGCCCGCACCCAAGGAGAGAGGGAGATATTTGGGAGGAAATTTAAACGACGTAGGAATCGTTCACAGTATTAGGTCGACCAACACACAGATTGACATTATGTCAGACTAGCTTCTCATTCCCGTGGCAGTACAGGATAAATTATAGCCTATATGTTATTCTGATGTATAAGCTATGTTATTGTTAAGTTTCATTCATTCAGTAGTTTTTGCGTGAATGTGCGACATAGCTACAGTTTTTTTCATATTAAATCACTCTTAAAATATTTTTCGCAATTGCAATAAATAGCATAATTCTCAACTTTACTTTTGGTATTTTATTCAAATTTACATTGGTATGTCCAGAATTTCGTAGATCCCTTTATTGAAAAGCTTTCTCACGTCCATGTAGTCTGCAGTCATTTGGCAGTATCGTGACGTGGAAAGCTACACAATATAAATTGTATAGGCTAATAAGTCTGACAACATACACAGCCAGATCTTGACAAATTTTCATACTCCCTTTCTATGCAAATTGTTCACTTTCATCGAGATGAAACAGTTCATCACACAGGGGTCTAAATATACATTGCTTTTCTACTATTGTGAAATCATATTCCATATAACGAATTTATATTATATTTAAATCAAATTACTATGAAAGGGTAACAAGAGATTAGGATGCGTTTTATATTGCACGCCTCAAAGCGTTGAGTGTTCTACTCTCGATGACATTTCGAGAGTAGAACACTCAACGCTTCGATTAAATTAAAAGATTAAAAGCATTTTTCTCGAATTATAAAACATAATATCTTTTATACTTTATTACATTACTTGTTAAAATAATAAATGAAACCTCTTTTACAGGTGCACTTAAATTTTATATAAAGCGTTTGCAAAACACGAATTGCTTTTAGACCTATATCCGTATTTATTCAAAACTGATATTGATATTTTCATAAAGGCATTATAAAATTCAGATCAAATGTGACTAAGTTGTTTTCTGTGATTAAATAACTAACTAGTGTTCGTTCATCTGGCCGTTCAAACGCGTTTAAAATATGTGCGATGAATTATTAGTATTGTTCTCCAATGTTGACGCAAATTTCACTCATTACAATGGACTTCTACGGAATGAAACTTCTACGGATTTTATCGCGATCCATAGTTTCCTAGATACCCAACGTTTCGGATACTTTACAGCAACCATGGTCCCCCCATGAGTTTGCCCTTAAAAATTGTTTCATTATAATGTGCGATTATATATAAAACTATTAACCTTTACTTTTTTTTATAATAACATTAAAACAAAAAGTAAACGATACGGTGAGGTAAAGTTAGATAGTGGCCGAAACACACTTTATCTCAATCGCGTTTACAAAAAAGCCAATTCCTAAGTTTGGTCCTAATAAACTGCTAAATAGTAAAAGGAGTTTCGACTGTCCGTTTGCCCCCTCTTCTATAAAAAGTACGTTCCGTCTTAGCGTACATTGAAGGAGGCCTATGTTCAGCATTGGACGGATAAAGGATGATGATGAAATGGTTGTAACTTTTTTAGTGTTGTGTTCCTAGGAAATTACTAAGTCATTTTGAAGACTAATTTATACAGCCGAATATGTTGCCTTTAGGTAATTTTATTGAAGGTGCGGTATATGTTTCATTAACCGGTCGGGTTGCCAGCCAACCCACCGTCACTCGCGAGTGCCAGTCAACCGTATTAATGCAATCTTGACACATGACCACATACGCCACTAGATCTGAGCTAATTGTGTATATATACGCTAGCTTTGTTAGATAAGTTATTAAAACTATGTAAAATAAGATTTTTTTTTTTATCATAGGAGGGCAAACGTGCAATGGAAGTCTTTTGGTGACTATCGACGTCCATACACATCCGCACAATCAGAGATTATGCAGATGCGTTGACACTTGACCTCCTTTTCCCTATCTCCCACCAATGGGCCACCGGACACTCAGAACCGCAAGAAACGCGACAGCATAGCTGTCACTTGACGCCAGTGTAATGTGAGCGATAGGTACCACCCCGGTCGTGCCGGCCCAATTCGGCTGCAAAGCAGCATGTCACTACCTTATATTTACTAAGTTTTTCATTTTTGTTTCGCGGAGCACAAGATTGCGGCATTATATATACGAATCGGAAAATGCGGAAAAACGAAGCCTTGTTCAGACTCGTTAAGAAGGCAATGCCGAAATAAAACCAAATTGCGTGAAGTGGTAAATATCGCGTTTCAAAAAGTTTTAACGGTGTTATTAAACATGTTAATTTTAAAGTTATTACTAGGGCAATAATGTAAATATATATATAGTATAAAAGTATTAAATATATTTCCGTTGTCTGGTACCCGTAACACAAGTCCTTCGAAAACTTACCACGGGACCAGATTGACGTGGTGTAAAAGCGTCCTTAGATATTATTATTTTAATTTGGTATTGGACATCGAGCTTTATGTTTTAGGCATTAAACTTATTTACATGGGACTTTTAATACTAATACTTTCGCATCAATCTATCTTTCGAATCTCAAGTATCTACATTTGCTAGGTACTAGCCATGAAACGTCATTTGGATATAATCCCTAGATCTCCAACCTACATGACATGACAAACATAAGCAAAACCCCCAAACTCAAACATCCTACATAATTCACAACATTAGAACTAATCATTGAGTGTACTTAGCCTCAAGTCATACGATACCATTTGCTCCTTCAGTTGGAACTAACGTGCATTTAATGCTCGTGTGCAGAAAGCACTGCACTGTACTTTGATACTCATTATACACATATCAATTTGATTGACGTCGGAGAATACTAGAGAAGAGACTGACATACTTCTTCAATCTGTATTTTATAAGATGAAATCGCGAAATATTGAACGAATCATGTAATTATTGACCTCTTTTGAAGGCTGAGAGAGGCTATGTCTAGTGGACAAAAAGAGGCTGATGGATACAATAATGGTATCTACGTTTGACGGCTTGGTATAGTTGTTAAATTGGCATGACACTTCACACGGTCCAAAGTTGAAATCTCTCCAAGTGCAGTTTTTTTTTTAGTGAAAATAATGATTTATAATGTGATCCAAATATGATCCAGAAACAAACTCAGGTTTGCGGTGGACAATGCTTTACGGTAATTCAGGTCATAGTAACGTCTGGACTGCTTGTTACAAGTCATCATCATCATCATCAACAACCCTCTCTCCGTCCACTACTGAACATAGGCCTCACTCAAAGAACGCCAAAACAACTGATCACAAGTCAATATCTTTAAATTACCTAACCAACCTAAATAACCTAAATCCAGTTCCAATCGATGGCAATTCTATTTTGCCATCATTACGTTTCGGGTCATCGCTGGTGATGTACGCTCGTCGATTAAGTTGCGTCATGTCTCCATTCTGGTCGGAAACGGTGGCCTTATTAGTCATTGGTTGCCATTGTTTAAAACTCAAACTTAAGGTGTAGGCAGGCTAATGATTCTCCAATGTTAACTCCTTTTTAAAGTCTAAACTCCTATTATTTTACCTTGGTATTTCATTAGGCCTTCAACTGGAAGAAAGAATATGCTGTGCCAGTTTAAGTTGCTTCGCTGCCGGGTTAAGTAAATGTGGTTTTTCCTTTAGGCAGAGGTCACATTAAAGCATGATAATTACGTTACCCAGTCAGGTCCTTGAATAATGTGGAACTCTTCAGAGTTATTTTTGATATGAAACATATCATAAACATATTAAAAGTGCAGAATCGGAGCAGCGTAGCAGCACAAATTTGGCGTAATTTGTTTTCATTTATCCTTCTCTATTCCGGTTATACCTATGCTCGATGGCGCGCGCATACTATATTTCTTTATTCGAACTTTCGTAAAAAAATATATATATTGATATAGATTTGTCACATGGCGGGCGTCCCGTGACGGCCGAATTTTCACTACTAGATGAGTTCAGTAACAAGTCGATTGTGTCATTCGAGAAAGTTCGATATCGATTGATATTTATCACGGGATCGTATATGGTGTCCAATAAGCGACACGCTTTCTTTCGCCAACCGGAACATAAACTTATTAAGCCCGGGCAGGTCTGGTCTCGGGAGACCAATAGTTAAGATGGCTATCTAAAGGCAACAGACAATGACTAAAAGGTTATCATCGTCATCATCATCAGCCCCTATCCGTCCACTGCTGAACACAGCCTCCCTCAAAGAACTCCGGACCGTCCGTGTTGGGTACAGATTCTGTTTGGATACAATCACAAACGACGCCTTTTGATATTGACGATACATTATTCAGCATTAGATGGACATAGACTGACGATAATTTTAAATTAAACGAAACAGAATACCACAGATATACTAACTACTACTAAATCAATTTTATATTGTATGTAGGTAATGTTTAATACATTTTGAAGATAAAACCTTTTTGGTGGCTTTTTCCTTTAATATTTACCGTGATGGGTAAATAGTAAGTAGTAGTGGCTTTAATGCCACCATTACTATTTACTATAATACAATCTTCATTTCACAATTTACCTAGTACAATAAGTTTTATTGATACACGCTCGCGAAAAGCTCTCTCAGTACCAAGATCATTAATCGTACTATTAGAGTATACACGCTAGGATATGACTTTCTTACTCGAAACATGAGCCTTATTACCATAATTACGGATACATACAGCGTTACAGTTTTTATAAGATTTTATAATAGGTTTCTTCCATATTTAATGTGATATTAAACTCGAATGGAACTTTGAAAACTGAAGCTTCCAACATGATGCTCAGAAAGAAGGTGGTACCTAACCACAAAAACACATAGGTTAAAATGTAAAAATCCCTACTTTAAATAAGCAAAGACATTTATAGAACAAAGAGGCAAAAGACCAGAACATGGACAAACTACTAAAACGAGCTCAAAAAGCTTAATGTGGTAAAAATCTAACAATATAAACGCAAGGACCATTTTGTTAAATTAATTTTGTTCGGTTCAACAGGACTAAAATGATGATATTTGTCATGTTTCTTACTTTTATTGTTCAGCAGTGCACTGATAGGCGCCGATGATCATGATGATGATGGTAATGATGATGAAATGTCCCGTTTTAAATAGTTATAATAAAATCTTGATGATCGTCATACTACTACATCAAATCAATTAGTCAACGAGGACCGAGGTATTTCTCACAATTCGCAGTCTATATACAGCTCGCATTAGGAATTCCATCATTTCGTCTAAGCTATATTCGTTTTCGTATTTGTCTTTATTAAGAGCGGGTCAATGAACCTTACAAGGCCACTGGTATTGTCCTCGCCATGATTTGTGAAGCCTATACTTAATACTACAAGACTGCGGTTATTTTGGGTTAAAATAACTCCGGCGGTTTGAGTGACACGTTTTTGGTTGATGAATCAGTTTATTACTTCCTCTAGTTATATAACCGGTCGTTTATTTTGGCATTCCTTGAGCTTAGGATATATCATCATCATCATCATCAGGGCATGTTATAGACGTTTTTGAATGAACACCAAGACGATTAAGTTTCTCTCGCCAGCCATTGAACGAAGATCGTCTTCATATCTACATACATGGAAGTAGAGCAACCATCCGCATTTCGAAATTATTGTTACATGTTCCTTGAGCCTCTGGCCTCCCCACCATGGTTCAAGCCTTATCGTGCCGGTGGGGCTCAGTAGCTTCAGGTGAACCCAGCACATTGGGCAAAGCCTATTGAATCGAGAGAGCTGCTCTTTTTACCCGTCTTATAAGAAGAGGGGACAAAAGAGCAGGGAATAAGGGGCGAGGATGGCGACCTCACCTCACCGAAGACGGCATTGGTGGCACTTGCCGGGTATTTGTGGCTAGAGCTGCGTTCACCTTACCAGCTTTCGGGCGCAGCGAGTCCCACATACCCGCCTGGGGAGTCCCCCAGCGGGATGCCTCAGAGCATTTCCCGGCGTAAATGAAAAAAAGCCAGACGTCCACTCCTGGACATCCAGTGGTGGACAGTTGAAAATGATGATAATGTTAATCTTCTAATCCGTGTAATCGTTGTTACAAAGTGTGACAATCACTTCATTTGATGTATTCTCAACTTCAACCCAGACGAAGCGACAACACACATACCAAGCAATCAATGCCTCAATTTTCAATAAAACCGAAATAAAAAGTCCAACGAAAACTTAAGGTCATGCCTACATAGCGTTAAATTACCCGTGGAGCCGTGGGAACAGACCACACTACACTTAGGCGCCACAAAATAATTACTTTATTAAGCTCAGAACTATAGTTTACGAAAGATGACCTTTGGAGAGGTGATGAGTATTAAAGAATGGCATGGATGGTATTCCAGCTATTGCTCTATATAGAGAATGACGGTCGGTATACCGTCATTCTCAAAATATTATAAACGCGAATGTTTGGATGTTTCTTACTCTTACACAGAAATATTACTGAATGGACTTTATTTGAAACTTTACCATAATATAGATTACTAGCAGCGCCTCGCGGTTTCACCCGCGTACTTCCCCTTCCCGTGGGAGTGAATTGTCCGAAATCCTGCGCAGACCATTGAACTATATTACTAGCGTATAATTACAACTCCCCACCATGTTTCAGGCCTTGAGGTGACGGTGGGGCTCAGTAGCCTAGGTTGTGCACCTTGGGCAAAACTAATTGAGCAGAGGGGGCTCTTTGTTCCCCTCTTTAAAAGAAGTGGGGACAAAAGAGCAGGGGGCAAGGGGCGAGGATGGGAATCTCACCCCATTGTACTGTCCCGACGTTGGGAGGGGTTGTTCTGTGGTGCGGGACAACCCCTCTGTGGAGGTGGCGTCGGTTCCTTGGGGGGACTGACTAGCCGTCGAGGTGCCCTCTTAGCTCATTAGATCCAGGGCACCTCACCAAAGGCGGAATTGGTGGCACTCGCCGGGTTTTAGTGGGTAGATCTGCGTCCACTTACCAGCTTTCGGGCGCAGCGAGTCCCACATACCCGCGTGGGGAGACCCACTCCCCGCGAAATGCCTCAGAGCATTTCCCGGCGTTAAAGAAAAAAAAAAACAACTCACTGGCGCAACGAAGTTGCGGGCACTATCTAGTGATCAATATAGATGCTTGCAACGGGTCAGGGATATACTTACTTATATGAACTGCTATTTTGATTGCTCATCATATTTATTTTATTTAAAACTTATTTCGGTTTCAAGTGCACATAAATTCAAACAAGCTTTTCACGGAACTAAATTAACATAGTATGATAGTTAGTATTTACATGTATAATGCCTTTGTTTATTTGCCTTTTACGTTGTAACTGAGTAACGGATCGACATATATTCATTAGATAATATTCCTATTCGAAACACATAAAAATTTATTTGAAACTGACTTTTAATCGCTTCGTATATTATGAAGACAAGAATTATATGACTGTCTTTTACCGGCCAGTGTAGTAGGTACATGAAGCGAGGTCTGGCAATGCTCAATATATGGTCATGCGATATATGGTAAGAAATTATATTGCTGTGTAGGTTGGTTATGTTTAAGAGTAATAAGATCAAATTGTGTTAAAAAATAGAAAGGTGAACAAGATACAAATTGTTCGTAACGCCAATCTCTTAACGTTTATAAGGTTCCGATCCTCAAAATGACGAAAATGACCCTTTGTTGTCAATCTGGCTGTCGGTCTGTCTAACAAAAAATCGATTGTCTGTAAAGTCGGTTTACTGATGATAGTTGAACGTGAAAACGTCATAAGAAAATGGAACGCCTCAGAGCGAGGTAACGCCGCATACGTCATGGCATACGTCATGTTTTTTCGTTAGTGCAGCCGGCTCCATCGAAATATAAGACGTTGTCACGTCAAAACCTATACTTAGGATACTTCCCATTGACATGAAACCATGAAATTTGGTAAAATAGGTTGAGCAACATAAGTAAAGGAAACAATCTGAAAATTGATAATTTGTTGTTATATTACATTAAAAATACGTTTTTCGGAACCCTCAGCGCGCGACCCGCACTTTTCTGGGTTTCTTGCAATGCTTGGATTTTCAAATTCAAGTCAAATTCGTCCATAACCATCAACGACTTCACACGAAACTAGTCCAAGGAACAGCTTCGTGCTTTGTGTCTCCTAAGGTGCAATTCTTCTTAATAATATCTATGGACGTTTTCACACCACGTCAATCTGGTACCGTGGTAAGTTCTCGAAGAACTTGTGTTACAGGTACCAGACAACGGAAATATATAATTAATACTTTTATACTATACATATATTTAAGATTATTATTATATAATACACATATTTAATATCTACCTACACATCCATGACCCAGGCACACAAAAAATATTATTGTTCGCTGGCGGGATTCGAACCCGCAACCTCCGGCTTGAGCGCCAACGCGCTTACCACTGAGCCAAAGAGGTCGTCTTGCACTTCTTTTCTGAGAAGAAAAGCTTGGATAACGGTACCCATGTAATAGCTATCAACACGAGCGGACACTATCAGAATTTAGCTCATAACTCCCAGCAGTAAGTAATATGAGGATAATTTAATTACGATGTTATTACATCTAGCCATGATAGTGTCATTATGAATCTTTCATCGCAATTTCATTAATAATGTAACTCCATGGCCATGAAACTTAAATGACCAACTTATGATGCTAGCAAGCGATCGGAACCCGTGATACATACCTTATTATTTTAACAATAAAACATATTCAACATCTCCATGCTTTCTACATCTGAAACAAAAAGATATTATGAATGATTAACGTAAACGAAAAAGACTTAAAAAATACGGAGTAAGAGGTAGTGCCATGCTGCTTTGCAGCCGAATTGGGCCGGTCGGTATCGCTTGTTTAGATGAGTTTAACATTACTTGGGCCAGATATTAGTAACAGCAGAAGCTAAGCTTACAAGGTTAGAAATATATCACGAAAATAACTCGTACTAAATAATAACCCTCATGATTTTCGGACTAGGCGAGCTTTATTAAAAAATTATATTCCGACCTTTACAATAATTTTATATCATAATATTATTTATTTCATACCATATAATTTAACGGCAAGGTCAATCATCATCATCATCATAATCATCATCATCATCATCATCATCATCATCATGTCCACTTCTGAACATAGGCCTCCCTCAAAGAACGCCATGGTCACTCCTATAAAAAATATTTATTTAAAATATTATTTTTACTATTCTTTAATCTAACGTTGGACAGATAAGAGTGCGAGGTTGTCCAAAAAACTTTTGTTACTGTACTATAGCTTAGACGCGCAATAAACTTGAAATCGGACACTCGATATAAACCTACGACACTACCTACGCAATAAATATCTGGGGCGTAGATACTAAGATTCCATTTCGTGGTTAAGTTATATTTTTTACTTCTGTTAGATACTGTACCAGGAAGTGGCTTAGAAAAAGCCTGGTGCGAGTTTTGGTGTTATTCTTACCGATACTAGTGCTCCCCAGCAAGCAGATATCATTCGACAAAGGTCTTTTAATGGGTTAAATCGCTTTATACCCAGATTATTCCTTAAGAACCATAGCAGTCCAGGTACCTTTTCACTTTTAAAGGGTGACTATCTTTCGGGAAATAATACCCCTAAAATACTATTCTACAATAATCAGTCAGTAGGGGCTGCCGATAGAAGTAAACGCACTCAGTGAAGAGCAGCTGACTGTATCTCTCTCATTCAGGCACACTCGGCGGTCCCGAGTTCCCTCGATCGAGCCTTCCACCTCTGAACGTGATAGATCAGCCTCACTCGCAGCCTACGAAAATCTGTGTGTGGTGCGCCAAAAGAAGTTTTCGTTTCAAAAAATAAAAACAAATTTGAATAAGTCTAAGGTCGTGTGCAAAATAATATGTGCCGTGTAGGTACGCGCACTGCCCTACATATCCATTTACCTAAAAATGCATTTCCAATGTAGTGTAATATGTTCTAAAGTTATAAGGAAAAATATGATCATACGGCACGACCTTAAGGCTTCGGTTTGTCGCAGCTAATAATTTCCAGGTAGTATGATTTGAGACCTCTTAGTCAAGCCTCAGTCCCTCAATGTTGGGGATCGTGAATCTCATGATGCATATCCATGTGTATTACTCAAGCAGTGGATTGGAAAGGCAGATAATGATGGCCATATCCGATACGTAAATTATGCACTAACTTCATGTAAATGTAATCTATGTAATAAATAAATACAGCTGTCAGGTGACTTTTGACACGTCATGTCAAAAGTCACATCTGTCTTCTCATCTGACAGATGTGACGGTCAGACTAGACGGCGCGGCCGCAGGCAGCCATGTCAGACATCTGACTTTTAATTCAGTCTACATTCCCAAAGGTTAATTTAAATTCCTAATTCCTATTTCATATGGTTTACAGTTTAAACCAAACCTGTATATTTATTAAATAATTTAACTTTAAATACAATATAACTCAAGCAAGTCTAGAAGAACACTAAAATGTATGTTTTATGCTTATAAGGGTTTTTATTAGCATCTGCACTATGATATCATAGTAAATTATAAGCCCGATAGCCTGCACTATGCAGTATCCATATTCTAATAAAGGAGATGAGCGAAGCTGGCACCGCGCCAACCGCTTGTATATTTCTGGAGATCCTTTTAGATGTTTTATTATTACAACTTTAAACTACATACAACAAGGTATTAGAAAGCTTCATCTATTACTGGATGATAATAGTTAAGTCAATTAATACATAATAGTACATAATCACGTTTAAATGTTCAATTTTGTGATCATTACTCTAAATGCCTAATTGCTTATCTCCGATGATTGAACAAGTCAGAATCGTCCATCTATTATCTATCTTTATCTTATCTGTACACCAACAACACTGTCTGTAGATCGATTCGATTATATTATTTCATTCCCTCTCATCTCAGTGTTCAGCACGGCCTCTCCAATGTCAGAAAAGGAAGGAATCTATAAGAGTCTTGATAATATGCAAGCTTCATACGACTTAACAAACCTAATATGTGTAGCACTTACCCATGTCAGACGAATAGGTTTAAGTTTACCTTTATGTTTCAGCAGCTATATCCTAGTCAAATTTAATATGTGTAGCACTTACCCATGTCAGACGAATAGGTTTAAGTTTACCTTTATGTTTCAGCAGCTATATCCTAGTCAAATTTAATATGTGTAGCACTTACCCATGTCAGACGAATAGGTTTAAGTTTACCTTTATGTTTCAGCAGCTATATCGTAGTCAAATTTAATATGTGTAGCACTTACCCATGTCAGACGAATAGGTTTAAGTTTACCTTTATGTTTCAGCAGCTATATCCTAGTCAAATTTAATATGTGTAGCACTTACCCATGTCAGACGAATAGGTTTAAGTTTACCTTTATGTTTCAGCAGCTATATCGTAGTCAAATTTAATATGTGTAGCACTTACCCATGTCAGACGAATAGGTTTAAGTTTACCTTTATGTTTCAGCAGCTATATCCTAGTCAAATTTAATATGTGTAGCACTTACCCATGTCAGACGAATAGGTTTAAGTTTACCTTTATGTTTCAGCAGCTATATCCTAGTCAAATTTAATATGTGTAGCACTTACCCATGTCAGACGAATAGGTTTAAGTTTACCTTTATGTTTCAGCAGCTATATCCTAGTCAAATTTAATATGTGTAGCACTTACCCATGTCAGACGAATAGGTTTAAGTTTACCTTTATGTTTCAGCAGCTATATCCTTTTTTTTTTTTTTTTTTTTTTTTTTTGGTCTCGCTGGGGAATGCGTTTAGGCATACCAACGGGTCCGGGGGGGGGCCCGTTGGTTATGTGGGACTCTCTCTCTCTGCGCCCGAGAAGATGCTAAGGTGAGCGCAGACTCTACCCACTAAACCCCAGCGGTGTTCTCCTCGTCGTCTAGGTGACCCGGCGCGAGAGCTGTGGACATCCGCACCGGCCACAACGTTGTGCAATCCGGCACTCTTCCCTGAAAGTGGGGGTAGTGACCCCCCCCTTCTCCGCTTAAGGCACCCTGAACACATAGGATGCCTTATAGCTTGGACCTTGCGCGCGCGCGGCGGATCCCCCGATCGGCCGCGCACAGGTCCCTCACGGCAGTGTGACCGCCTGTCGCCGCCGTGCTCTCCTGCGGGAAGAGGCGCCAGTGCGCTCCCTCTCCCGCTCCGCCTCCTCCTTCTGCGACATCACGTCCTCGCAAAAGGAGAGGACCGCCTGCCATGCGCTCTCACTGACAGTCATCGCTCGGATGACCGCAGGGAGCGACAGGTCCGCGCCAACCTCAGCGATGAGGGGCGCTCTTGCCTCCGCCCAAGCTGGGCACTCCGCCAGGGTGTGGTCTGCAGTGTCTTCACTACAGCCGCAGTGATGACACCCTGGCGAGTCCTCCGCCCCTGCCACCTTCCACAGATACCTTCCGAAACAGCCGTGTCCCGTCAGGATCTGCGCAAGGTGGAAGGTGATGATGCCGTGCCGCCGATCAATCCACTGCTCCAGGATTGGACCGACGGCCGACACGGTGCGGTGTCCCGCACTAGGCTCCTCCAGCCTATCCTTCCACTGACGGAGCACTCGCCTTCGCAGGCGGCTCCGCCAGGACTCTTCTTCTTCGGAGGTTTCCTCCTCCTCTTCCTCTCCTCGTCGTCTCCTCCATGCCTGCGCCAGGCCCCTTGCGATCAGGTCCCACGGCGCTGAGCCCGCCAGTACGCACGCAGCCTCGTATGAGGTCGTACAGTACGCACGGACGGCCCTGACGGCCATGACTCTCTGCGGACGTCGCAACTGAGCCACATTCACCGTCTTTAGGGCGCTCGCCCATATCGGTGCGTCGTACAGCCCCATGGACTGCACGCCCGCATATAGGCGGCGGCAACCAGCGCTCGGTCCACCCATGTTGGGAAGGAGACGACTCAGCGCACGTGCAGTTTTGAGCAGCCTCGGGACGAGGCGCCGGAAATGCTCTCGGAAGTTCCATCGACTGTCGAGGACGAGGCCCAAGTACCTCATGGTCGGCTCGACAGCGATGGAAGTCCCTCCTACTATAAGGCGGGATCCGGGTGGAGGGGCTCGCCGGGGCCCGTGGAAGCATATAGCTTCGCACTTCTCCAGGGCCACTTCGAGCCCAAGACGCCGGATCCTCGCCACCATCTGGGCAACTCCAGCTACCAGGATTCGTGCCTCCGAAAAGGTGCCACCGCGCGCGGTGACGACGGTGTCGTCGGCGTAACACGTAACGCTGACGCCCGGCAAGTTCGCGCCGCGGAGGACCCAATCGTAGCCGATGTTCCACAGGAGCGGGCCTAATACAGAGCCCTGAGGAACACCGCACGCCACTCTCTTCGTCACCCAGCCAGCGGCCGTGGGGTACGCGACGCACCTACCAGACAAGTAGTTTCCTACTAGGCTGCGCAGATACGTCGGCACGCCGTGGAACCTCAGCGCCTCCAGGATTGTATTGAAGGGTAGGGTGTTGAAGGCGTTGGCGATGTCAATAGACACCGCCAAAAGCACCCCTCCCCCCTCAACTGCTTCATCGGCAAGGGCTCTCACCCTAGTCAGAGCGTCCAGGGTGGACCTGCCCCGCCGAAAGCCAAACTGGTAGGCACTGAGGTTCGGGCCTGTCTCCTCTAGGTGTTCGACGATCCGGGCAGCTGTAATCCGCTCCAGCAGCTTGCCCGCCTCGTCGAGCAGCACGATTGGTCGGTACGCCGATGGCGAGTCAACTGGTCGTCCCTCCTTCCGGATCAGGGTCAGCTTTCCCTTCTTCCACGCCGTGGGAAACTGACCCTGCGCTAGACAAGCGCTAAAAAGGCGCTTCGCCTGTGTACGGAGCGGGCCAAGGGCCAGAACCAAGGCCCGCCCGGGAACACCATCCAGACCTGGGGCGGTATTGTGCGCCCTCATGCGCGCTAACGTCGCATCCAGCTCTGTCTCCGACACCTCCGGAGCCTCGTCATCCGGTGGCTCACTGTCTGATGGAGCCATAGGCGGGGGCGCGTGCTCTCCCCGGCCGGGGAACAGAGCCGGAACTATCCGGGCCACGAGGTCAGGCTGGAGACTCTCCGTCAGGGGAGGGGCACAGGGGCGCATTTTGTTGCGAACCATCCTGTACGGCCTCCCCCACGGGTCTCGGTCCAGAGACTCCAGCATCTGCTCGTGGGCAGCCTCCTTGGCTCGGCCTATGGCCGTCCTCAGTTCACCGGCGGCGGCCCTGTAGGTGTCATAGAGCCGCCCCTCTTCAGCCTCGTCACGGCGCCTTCGCCTGCGACTCCGGGTGTACTGGCGTCTCGCCACAACGCACCTCCTGCGCAGCTCGTCAAGCTCACCTGACCACCAGTACACTCTCTTGCTTCGCGGTGGCCGCCGACCGACCCTCGGCATGGCCACGTCGCAAACCTCCGACATTGCAGCGACCATGTGGTCGGTCTCTTCATCCACCTCGGTCGAGACCGGGCGACCATCCATGCCCCAGGCCTGGACTATGGCCGCCTCAAGGAGGGCTTCCCTATCTAATCTCCTTAGGGCCCAACGTGGGCCACACTCCGCATTCGAGTCAAGTCTTTGGGAGAGAGTGGCGCAGCCGTACCGGAACCGGATATACCGGTGGTCCGATAGCGTCTCACACTCCAACACCTCCCAGCCTTGCACGCGGCGAGCGAGAGCAGCATCGGAGAAAGTCACATCGACGATGCTGCCGCCCTGCCGCCGTACGCAGGTGTTCATGGACCCCACGTTTAGGACCTCTAGTCCGGTCTCGACTAGCCAGTCTTCCAGGACCGCACCTCGGACGTCAGTCGCGGGAGAATCCCACGCCACAGATTTGGCATTGAGGTCCCCGGCGACAAGCACGTGGTCAAGACGAGCCCGCCTCACCAGAGAGCCGTCTCGAACTAGAAATTGTTCAAAATCGGCGACGCTCCGGTTGGGCGAGAAGTATGCCCCGACCACGAGAACTCGTCCTATTTCAGCCGCGACATAACCGCGCCCCTTTTCTACTACACCGAACGGTGGCGAGCCATTTAGACTGGCGACTACCACAACGCCGTCCTCGTCTCCGACCCAACTTGGAGAGTTGGGGACGCGGTATGGTTCAGCAAATACTGCCACCTGCACTGACCACTCCGCCAGAGCCTGAAAGAGCAGATCCTGGGCTCTGGCGCAGTGGTTAAGGTTCCCCTGAAGTACTTGGGTGATTGGGAGTACCATCACTCCAAGGCCATGGGAACCTCCTCGCCCAGGACAGCGAAACTGTTGGCGGTCGGGATGATGGGCTGCGAGGGGGGACTAGGGCCCTCGCTAACCCTTTCGGCCTGTTTGCGCCCTGCCCGTCCACGGCGCGGGGCGACGCACGCTCCGCCACCCATTTTGTGGGCGGCAGGTAGCCTCTTTTCGAAGCAGAGCGCACACTTGGGGACGGCCGCATTGCAGTCCCGGGCCTTGTGTCCCGCTTCTCCACAGCGAAAGCATAGGCCACTCCGGTCCACTTCGGAGGAACAGACCGCTGCCACGTGCCCCTGCTCCTGGCAGCGGAAGCACCTCAATGAGCAGCTATATCCTAGTCAAATTTAATATGTGTAGCACTTACCCATGTCAGACGAATAGGTTTAAGTTTACCTTTATGTTTCAGCAGCTATATCCTAGTCAAATTTAATATGTGTAGCACTTACCCATGTCAGACGAATAGGTTTAAGTTTACCTTTATGTTTCAGCAGCTATATCCTAGTCAAATTTAATATGTGTAGCACTTACCCATGTCAGACGAATAGGTTTAAGTTTACCTTTATGTTTCAGCAGCTATATCCTAGTCAAATTTAATATGTGTAGCACTTACCCATGTCAGACGAATAGGTTTAAGTTTACCTTTATGTTTCAGCAGCTATATCCTAGTCAAATTTAATATGTGTAGCACTTACCCATGTCAGACGAATAGGTTTAAGTTTACCTTTATGTTTCAGCAGCTATATCCTAGTCAAATTTTTAATGATCTTATCACGAGAAGATTATCTTATCCCGTAAACAGCTAAATATAAAGACATGAAATTTTTCTATATTTACATTACATTTAAGTTTAGCACTTGTTTAAACCATATGTGGTTTTTTGCTGCTAAAATGTTTGATCTCTTCATTTTTTTGTATTTTTTTTTTATTTGGTAAATAATAATAAAAAATATATATAAATAGATTATGATCTCGACTACGACAAAGGATGGTTTTTATCCGGTAATAATTATACAAAATACAATATTTACTACGCCGTATCTCAGCAATAACGCTTACATCATATTATAACTTTGCAATTAGTCTACACAGACTAAATTAATGATAAATATAGAAAGAACTTAAATTACCGACCGGAAGGCCAAAACGGGAGACGAACGGTAAGCTCTAATGAATTAAAAACAGAAAAGGCGTGCGCTACTTATGGTTACGCAACGCGGTCCATTCAAGAGCATTCCATATTTCCTGCTATTCATGAGACCAGTTCGTCCCACAGAGGCAAGGGACGCCCTTATTGTTGGTCCCATTTCACTTGCGTAACGATTAAGTTGTTATGTTGTTTACAAACTTTGCAGCGTTTAAAAGTTCCTCGTTCAAAAGGACAATTCTTTACACTTTTCATAATTTCAAATCAAAACTTATAAAGTGAATATCAAATAATCCTTTTTTTCTAGCAATAAACCATCAAATTTAAGTTTCATTAATAATATTTTCAAATCATCATCATCATCAGCGCCTATCCGGCCACTGCTGAACATAGGCCTCCCTCAAATAACGTCAAGACGACCGATCCCTTGCCACTCGCATACAACACGGACCGGCCACTGTACGGAGATCGTCTTCCCATCTAGTTTAAATGGCCGACCAACACTTCCTAGCAAATGGTGGCAATTATGAGGATATCCCCTCAAATAGATTACAGGCATATTTTTTAAATATCACATTTAAAATCGAAAAAGCGGTCTTTTGAGATAAAACGGTCATAAAGTTTACCCACTTCATTTTCTTTTAGCATGGAAGCCATTTTTATCCCAAAACTAATCTAGATCAATTATTTAGCTATTTAAGCGTGAAAGCGTAACAATCGAACTAACTTTTGTATTAATAATATTAGTCGGGATTAGGATTACTTTTATAGGCTAAGCCAACTAACTTGAAAACCGATTACCTAGGTTTTAGCGAGCAATATACTAAAGACCGTATCATACCTAAATCATAATCGTCAGCGGTCAGCCTGCTAACATCTGTTGCTGGACACAGCTCTTATTGAACGATAAAAAAGTCGATCCTCACATCTAGCTAGAAGCGGCTGCTGGACGCTTTTCATAGGCAAAACGGAGCATTTATCGTGTTCATCCAACTCGACGTCAGGAGGCCGTGCGGTCGTAGGCTTCACGGTTGGCGGGAGGCAACCCCCCACTAAATCTTAAGTAAGTCAAATCGGCTCAGAATAGTCAGATGAAGCATTAGGGCCTTTTGGCCGTTAGCATAGATCCATCCGAAAAACCCCATTTTAAATAGTTTTAATGCAGGAATATTTAATTTAAATACATAGTTTAAATCTAATATATTAAACAAATCGTAATACGCGGACATAAAAGCTTGTGCCGAGCTGAAAGTTCGCGATACCCCTGAGAACTAGTCTAATTACAATTGTTATTGAATAACAGTTACCTAACTTGACATTTCACCATCATTTACCATTGGCACGACTCATGCCCCTTGAATCTGAATTTCAAATGCCGTGCAGATTGTGTGCGATTACATTTGAATACCTTTAATATGAAAAACTGCAATTTTAAAATTCTGTTCAATTCCAATTGGTTAGCAATCGATCCATCACGCTTAGAAACTATGGTTTGAATAAAATTTAGTATTTTGATTCGGTTGTTTACGTGAACTTCCGATATACTCTAATGAGCATAAGACGAAAGCTTACATGGACTATCGATTTACTCTAAAATAGACAAATATTGTTTTTTCTGGCGACGTTCAACGTTAATTTCCAATACTTCACGCAGATAAACACATGAGTCTGTTCACGAAATGAAAAATGCAAACTATATTGTTGCTTTTGGTTTGTACGTTTTTTCTTTGGCATCATCTTTTTTACTTTGTTTTAAAACCATAACATCACGAACAATGCAACAATCTCTGGTTGTTCGGATGTGTATGGGCGTCGACAGTCGCCAAAAAGCTTCGACTGCTCATTTGCCCTCCCTCCTATAATATTTACAGCATTTAAAAAAACAATAGATTGACGTGATCATCACCATCCTGTCCACTAAACCACCCTTTCCCGCAAACAACCGACCTAAAAGTAACTGTAACCAGCTGCAGGGAATCGGCCGTTTTCAAATTACCAGATAAGATGATATAACTTGACCAGTAATGTGTGAAACGCAAAGGGCATGCCTACATAATGAAAGACATGCATTCTATCTTAGGTTTGAGATATTTATTTCTAGCAAGAACAAATAATCATTCACTTTAATAGAAAATTTATTCTATGGTACAATAACATTAAGACAAGTTGAGCTTAATTACTAATTCAAATACTTTTAACATAAATATATTTATATGTATATATTTTTTTAATAATTTAATCTTTCAACTTACTTTAGTAGAATAACGCACAAGAAAAAAATACTCAAAGTTTGGTATTGGTAAAAAAAGGAGTGCATATTGATAACGCGGAGCGCATTTCAATAGAAACGACAATAGTTGGTGGTTAACTTTTGTTTATTATGTAATGTTAAAGTAATATTTTTAATGTAGACAGGGACTTAATTAATTTAATATGACATCTCAGAAGTATATCTCAACCACCCGCCGCGCACAATGAAATTGCTGTGTAAGTTAACATTTCAAGAATTATGTAAATATATGAGAAGTGAAGTATAATTATATATTTAGAGTAATACCAGTGTAATGACGAGGAAATGAGCATGAGGTTATCAGATTAACGCTCAAGTGAAGTTTAATCTTTAGTGTAATACAAGATTTAAGATAAAGTTTTCATTGCGTTTGTACATTTCGCAGCAGTCGAAGCCTTTTGGCGACTATCGTCCTTATCATAACACCTCCGCACAACCAGAAATTATGCAGATGCGTTATACTCCTTTTCCCTATCCCCCCAATGGGCCACCGGAAACTCACAAACCGCAAAACGCGACAGCATAGCTGTCACTTTACGCCGCATATACGGAAACATAAACAATGTATATTTTTGTCGTTTATCTCTCCCTCGTTTAGAAAATAAAAATAGCCTACCATTTTCCACAGCCAAAGGAAATGGACAGGGAGTAGTAAATTTGACATAAGAAATACAGGGTCGTAGTATCGATGAAGACGGGCGCTTTTATCGAATATCCAACCTGGACTTTCCAACTGCCTAAATGGTGAAATTCGACACCAAATATTCCTTGGGGGCGATTAATAATTTCTGATGTTGTCACACCTACCTACAACAAAAATAGACTAATTGCTCTTTGAGATGTTGCTGCGTCTTCCATGGATACAAAAACAGTGCTATGAAAACGTCTATATCAGTCGAACACTTAAATGAGATTGAACAATACTACACTAGAATTAGTTTCATAAACATATCAAGACTTGTCTGACACCAATAACATTGCCTATAATTTCTGACTAATTTAATTATAGCACAATTCCCAGAACTTTGGAAACATCACTCGTATACATGTATCCAATCAAACTCTGAAACTGCATATCTATTTTTTATTATGGTCATAATAATAGAAAGGTTTAGACAGTCGGATGCAAGCCTTTTGCCATTTTTGTACTTATATACCCGTCTGAAGAAACACAATTAAAAATTAAACGCAATTTTACTTGTAATATAACATTTCCTCTCGACGTATCAACCGAGAAGTGTGCCGTGGAAAGGCGAAAGGAGTAGTATTGATAATACCGTGTAGTCCGCTCTTCGTAACTGTTCCATGGTATTCGCAACTAAACGATAGGCCCACCACAATAGGCCCAATAATTTACAAATTGGATATAGACCGTTGCGAAACATAGAAAGCGCACTCGTATATAATTAAATACGTAAAAATCGCCATAATTAATACTCGAAGTATGTTTTACACCCTTTCTAACGGTTCCGTACTAGTTGTTATAAGATCGCTTTTTCAAATAGCTATCGCCTACGGCTTCGTCTTCTTTTAAATTCGTGTCGCGGGTCAAATAATTGCTCAGGGATCATTCGTATTATCCGTTTATTCAATCATGGATGAAAGTAATCATTTTGCCTACTCAAGTCGATAAATTTAGCCTTAATCAGCAACACAATCCATTTTATAACTTATAAAAATCTGAAGAATTACATTAGCATTCAACTCGGTAGCACTGTATGGTTAAAAACTGACGATAATACCAAAAGAAAAACTCATAGAAACGCCTCTATGTAAGAGGAAAAACAACACTAAAATATTTCCAGCATAGTTTTCGTTTGAACTCTGCATCGATAACCGTTTTATAGCCCAAACACTTTCGATTGCGAGATTACGAGAGCGGTCATCGGTTTACCACTTTTATAATGATCTTTTACGTTTCGAAATTTTCTAGAAAATTAAATCGAATTGAGCGTCACTGTCCATACAGAGCAAATTACCTTGACCGGGCTGAAGTTCGATATGATTGAAGTCGCTGCTAATAATTATGAACATTTCGGGAGTCAATTTGCTATTACTGTATATGCCTAACATAATAACGCCCGAAATACTACCATTTATCATAAAAACTATTAATAATTCCTAATTAAGGTTCAGAAGAAACTTAGTACCTACTAGTAGTAAGTAGTATAAGAAGGTAGGCAAAGGGCACTGCTATTTTTTTAAACTCTACTCTATACCTAAACATCTCGCAGGTTCTTACGAATTAGGAGTACTGGATAAAGCATAAAAGACGGACTTTTTGGGTAGATTCTCACCCGCGACCGCACACAATACATACTTTTATCTTCATTCAATACAGACATGATGCTAAATATGTATTACTAGCTGTTGCCCGCAGCTTCGCCCGCGTTAACTTATTCAACTTAACTAACAGTAGTTAAGTTGAATAATATAGCCTATAGCCTTCCTTGTAATATAGCCTATAGCCTTCCTCGATAAATGAGCTATCTAACACTGAAAGAATTTTTCATCTCGGACCCGTTGTTCCTGTGATTAGCGCGTTCAAACGAACAAACTCTTCAGCTTTATAATATTAATATAGATGTGTGATGTTTCCAGCCTGACCTCGTGGCCCGAATAGTTCCGGCCCTGTTCCCCAGCCAGGGAGAGCATGCGCCCCCGTCTATGGCTCCAACAGGCGATGAGCCAGCGAGCGACGAGGCTCCGGAGGTGTCGGAGACGGAGTTGGACGCAGCGTTAGCGCGCATGAGGGCTCGCAATACCGCCCTGGGTTCGGATGGTGTTCCTGGGCGGGTCTTGGTTCTGGCCCTTGGCCCGCTCCGGACACAGGCGAAGCGCCTTTTTAGCGGGTGTCTGGCGCAGGGTCAGTTTCCCACGGCGTGGAAGAAGAGGAAGTTGACCCTGATCCGGAAAGTGGGTCGACCGGTCGACTCGCCGTCGGCGTATCGACCGATTGTGCTGCTCGACGAGGCGGGCAAGCTGCTGGAGGGGATCGCAGCTGCCCGTATCGTTGACCACCTGGATGAGATAGGCCCGAACCTTGGCGCTTACCAGTTCGGCTTCCGGCGGGGCAGGTCCACCCTGGACGCTCTGACCAGGGTGAGGGCCCTTGCCGATCGGCAGTCGAGGGGAGAGGGGTGCTTTTGGCGGTGTCTATTGACATCGCCAACGCCTTCAACACCCTACCCTTCGACACAATCCTGGAGGCGCTGAGGTTCCACGGCGTGCCGACGTACCTGCGCAGACTGGTAGGAGACTACCTGTCTGGTAGGTGCGTCGCATACCCCACGGCCGGTGGTTGGGTGACGAGGAGAGTGACGTGCGGTGTTCCACAGGGCTACGATTGGGTGCTCCGGGGTGCGAACTTGACGGGCGTCGACGTTACGTGCTACGCCGACGACACCGTCGTCACCGCGCGCGGCGGCACCTTTTCGGAGGCATGCATTCTTGCGGTAGCTGGAGTTGCCCAGGTGGTGACGAGAATCCGGCGTCTTGAGCTCGAAGTGGCCTTGGAGAAGTGCGGAGCTATATGCTTCCACGGGCCCCGGCGAGCCCCTCCACCTAGATCCCGCCTTATAGTGGGGGGAACTTCCATCGCTGTCGAGTCGACCATGAGGTACTTGGGCCTCGTCCTCGACAGTCGATGGAACTTCCGGCGCCTCGTCCCGTGGCTACTTGGAACTGCACGCGCGTTGAGTCGCCTCCTCCCCAACGTGGGTAGACCGAGCGTTGGTTGCCGCCGCCTATATACGGGCGTCTTGCATTCCATGGGGCTGTACGGCGCGCCGATATGGGCGAGCGCCCTGAAGACGGAAAACGTGACTCTGCTGCGACGTCCGCAGAGTCATGGCCGTCAGGGCCGTCCGTGCGTACCGTACGACCTCATACGAGGCTGCGTGCGTACTGGCGGGCTCAGCGCCGTGGGACCTGGTGGCAAGGGCCCTGGCGCAAGCATGGAGGAGACGAAGAGGAGTTGAGGAGGAGGAGGAGATCTCCGAAGAAATGGAATCCTGGCGGAGCCGCCTGCGAAGGCGAGTGCTCCGTCAGTGGAAGGAGAGGCTTGAGGAGCCTAGTGCGGGACACCGCACCGTGTCAGCCGTCGGTCCAATTCTGGGGCAGTGGATTGACCGGCGGCATGGCATCATCACCTTCCACCTTGCGCAGATCCGGACGAGGCACGGGTGCTACGGGAGGTATCTGTGGAAGGTGGCAGGGGCGGACAGCTGCGACAGCAGTGAAGACACTGCAGACCACACCCTGGCGGAGTGCCCAGCTTGGGCGGAGGAAAGGGCGTCCCTCATCACTGAGGTTGGCGCGGACCTGTCGCTCCCTACGGTCATCCGAGCGATGACCGTCAGTTAAAGCAAATGGCAGGTGGTCCTCCCCTTCTGTGAGGTCGTGATGTCGCAGAAAGAGGAGGCGGAGCGGGAGAGGGAGCGCACTGGCGCCTCTTCCCGCAGGAGAGCGCGGCGGCGACAGGCGGTCCTGTCGCCGTGAGGGACCTGTGCGCGGCCGATCGGGGGATCTGCCGCGCGCGCGTAAGGTCCGGGCTATAAGGCACTCTTATGGGTTCAGTGTGCCTTAAGCGGAGAAGAAGGCGGGGGTGGCGTCCCCCCCGGACGCCACTCCCGCCTCCAGAGAAGAGTGCCGCATGGCACATCGTTGTGACCCGGTGCGGACGTCCACAGCTCCCTCGCTTGGCCACCCAGACGACGAGGAGAACACCGCTGGGGTTTAGTGGGTAGAGTCTGCGTCCACCTTACCATCTTCTCGGGCGCAGAGAATCCCACATAACCGCCGGGCCCCCCCGGACTCGGTGGTATGCCTAAACGCATTCCCCAGCGAAAGCAAAAAAAAAAAAAAAAGAAGTGTGATGTTAAAAATACTTTATTATTAATCGATGACAATTATTATTGCTGAAGAATTAATTCTATGATGATATTGGCATAAACTTAAGGTCCGCTACTTTATTAGGAAGTATTGACCCTGTTAGCACAGACCTTAACTGACATAAATATTTTTTATTGCTTTCAACAATGTGAGTGAAAATTGGTATTCCATATAAAGTCAGCCGAGATTCTTTTGGTTGGAGTAGTTAAATGGAAATGTACATGATCGTCGCACACATCATAATATATCATATCATCATACATTTACTGGTAGCATTCTCCAATTTTCGTGTTCTTAATTTAGTAGAATTACGAATTGTATTTTATCAGCTGTGTCAAATAAGCTAGTGGCTGCGTATTTCTACAACACATGGGCTCTATATAAGCTTAATATACGACTCATTCGTTCTTTGTCGTCTTAAGTTAAAATTAAATTATAAATGCTTGCAGCTATAAAGCTAAATCCTTTCGAACATTCATTTTAAATAACGTCATAAACCCTAGAAATTAGCCATTTTTGGCGGAATTCAAACCAGCAACTGTATTTTGTACTGCGTTTTGTACTGTCACACAGAGGAAAAAATATTTTATACTCATCGATATAAAGCATAGTACATTGTTCACTACATCTAAAGTAATATTTACTATTTAGATCAATGATAAAATCCTTATTACACTGTTATATCTTACACGCAACGCTTTATACTACGTTAGTTTTTTTTGTATTATGAGTACACACCTTATGCAATTAAAAATATATTATTTATTAACTTTCTAAGAAAACCTCCATTTAGATAACAGGTCTTACTTTTTGCACCGGTGGGTTTTTATCTCAATATTCAGAAAGCTACAACGGTGATAAAATTATTTTGGTATAATTTTACCGATAGAGAGATGGACTGTCCTGCATTTTGTTCCGCAAAGTAGCTTTCGGTAAGATAGGCAGGATGAAACTTTAAATTAACATTATTATTTTGACTACAATCTATTTCAAGGGGGATTTTAACCATGTTTTTCAGTTTTCTTTCGCGAAGCTCGATATTTTCTAAATGTATGAAGGAAAAAGACATTCGTAGACAATGTCGAATAGTTTAATTTTGTCATAATAGTCTTATAATTAAATCTATACTATTATAGTAATAATATAATTATTATACTATCAAAGCTTAAGTTTAGAAAAGAGTTTTAAAAAGTAAGTGATTCCTGCATCCTTTTTTATTATTAGTTCTTCAGGATACGAGAATTGGCTAACCTGTGCAGCCACTAAGAAAACTGTAGCATATTTGCCCTTCTAAGACTCATTTCCTATGCTATTAATTAATCTATAATAGATATTATGTGTAAATTCATTATCTCCGAAAGATTAAATCAATTTGAAAAAATACTTCCCAATACCACCACTAGCACACATGGAAACATTCTACACATCGAACAAACATAAAATCAGGTAGACCCATTGTGCATAGGAATTCCTTATCTTTGAACGTAGAATATTTTCACGGACAAATCGTAACTGTCGTTTTATCGACAACAATATATTTAAATACCAAATTACGCCATGTTGTGTATGTGTGTGTACGGTAAAATGTCAGTAACTGTTAATTAGCATGAGAATCAAGCTAACTGGCGCTCCACATGCATAATTCATTGCCACTTTCGGAGTTTCTAAGATGACATAAAATAGATCAACCAGTAACAGACATTGGAAAACTCAGACGAAACTCTAAAGTGGTAATAAATAATTCTTCTGTGCGTGTATGTCACTGAACTCCACCTAAACGACTGTCCCGATTTTGATAAAATTTAAACGTCTTCCAGTGGTCTCAAGAATATTTCTATTCACAATTCCGTCCAATACAAAAAGTTTTGTACAGCAAATTCTGTCGGGTCTGCTAGTATATATTTATTGTAGAAAATTGAAAAAACTACTGATGTTGTTTCGCCGTTGTTCTCAGTGGGCTCACCTTGCATGAATTGACTTTCGATGAGCTACTGTTGGTATGCTGTTGAATAGAAAATTGTATTTTGTATAAAATTTTATATCACGTTTTTTGTGCACAATGAACTCCGGAACAAAAACAGACTTTGATAATATATATTTTAAACGTGTGAAAATTTCCAAATTGAAAGTTTTTAACACGATAGCTTGCGGTGTTGTCTGTAATCGAACGATGTCTTCCCGAACCACTTTTTTTACGCCGGGAAATGCTCTGAGGCATTCCGCGGGGGAGTGGGTCTCCCCAGGCGAGTATGTGGGACTCGCTGCGCCCGAAAGGTGGTTAGATGGACGCAGCTCTACCCACTTAAACCCGGCGAGTGCCGCCAATGCCGCCTTTGGTGAGGTGCACCGGATCTAATGAGCAAACAGGGCACCTCGACGGCTTGTCAGTCCATCAAGGGACCGACAACACCTCCACAGAGATGTCCCGCACCACAGATCAAGCCCTACCAACGTCGGATAGTACATTGGGGTGAGGTTCCCATCCTCGACCCTTGTCCCCTGCTCTTTTGTCCCCTCTTCTTATAAGAGGTGTACAAAGAGCAGCTCGGCTCAATTTGCTTCGCTCAAGATGCTACCTGGGTTCACCTTAGGCAACTGAGTGCCCTCCAAAACTCCAATTAATGATTTATCAAACCCACAAAAATGGAGAGAATTCCCTTTGTATTTTAAATCAAGAGAAAAGCTTTTAAGTTCAGCTGTTTCAACATATCTCACTGGCGATGGTAGAGTGTAGGTAAAATTCTAATAAACCATTGTTCCCGTGATTTAATGGTGCATCCGTACTGTTGGTATTTTTGTGAAACTACGACTACATAAATTAACTTTCTATAACTTATCAAGTAACCTTAAAAGCCACTAGAAGTTACTGTAGTGTGAGCGCACCATAAAAACGGTAAATGTTACAGTTGCATTTATATTTTATACTAATTAGATGTGAAAGAGATAATTGTTTAAACAATAATTAATATAAAATACACGAGTTGGAAAAGATTTAGGTACTGGACCAAGCTGAAGACAAAGGAAAGCAAAGTAAATTTTATGTAGATTTGTTGGACATAATAAAAAGAATTGAGCGGCAACCATTATGTTGGTCTATGTTTAATTCGACTATTAAGCATATAACCAGATAGAGAAGTAACGTGTGCCATAAAATTCCGAAACTAGTCAGTGATTTGTCACTGACCAGTGATCTGTATGTACGTCCGTGGTACGTCCCATCTGCCAGTCATCCATTAATGGCCACCAGTCGGCCAATCAGAGCGCAGAACCGGCGCAGCATCGCAATACGCAGCACTAATTTGGCGGAGTTTATTTTCATACAAAACACAACATTACCGCTCTCTTCCGATTATATGCTCGATGAATACGACTGACGTGCTTAGTCAGGTAGCGAAGATCATATACATTTTTTTACTGAATAGGCACAACTAATAAAAGCCCGACAGCTGGTAAATGGACGCAGCTCTACCCACTAAAACCCGGTGAGTGCCACCAATGCCGCCTTTGGTGAGGTGCCCCGGATCTAGAAAACATAAACTAGTATACCTAGAACGAGCCCAGGAAAATTATTTATGTGTTGCCTATCCTAAGACATAAGATGTTAAGTCTCGGTGCCAGTAATTACACTGCCTGTCTTGCCCTTCTCTCCGAAACACAGCAAAGCTGTTTCAAGGGATAAACAAGGAAGATGGTGGTACCCATGCAGCCGAGAGCGCGGCACAGCGCTTCCCTCCTACCGGTCTCGGTCATAACTATCCCAGAAAAGGCCTAAGTTCTTTCGCAGAAAATGAATCTCAAATCAAAGTACGAAAGAACAAGCGCTCAAATCCTGAAGTTGCGGAGCGTCCGTAAGCATAGCAGTAATCACTTAAACATTTCGTGAGTCGCATGCTCGTTTGGCGCTTCCTGTAAAGCTATTATTTTGAGAGGTCACGGGTTCAAATCCCGCCAAAGGCAAACATTTCTTTGATAAATATGAATGTCTATTTCGAGATTATGAAAGTATTTATAGGAATATTGATTTTTATGGTAATGTATAAGTTTTGGTGAACTTTCTAAGACAAGGTTTCTAAAGCTTTATAATAATTAACGTGGTATATTAAAATCTTAATTTTATGTTGGCCTTTCGCTTACGGCAAGTGTGATCTTGGAAGGATTCTCGTGACGAAACCAAAAATAAGTATAGCAAATAAAAAAAAGTACAGCAAAAAAAAAGTACAGCAAATAAAAAAAATCTATAAGTCGTGTTAAAAATACAAAACTCTATATAACATTAAAAAAATAAACATGTCTTAATAGCACAACTTCACAAAGTTGCAAGACACGCGTGCATTCAATAAACACATTTTCTAAACCGCTAAAACACATTAGTTCGACAATAGCTGGAACACATGACGCCTATAAACCGGGCTGGAAACAAGAGGTCAAAAGGGAAATTCCTGTTGGTGAAATGGAAACGATATCATTTCTCTTTAACATATAAAGGGCTGTCCGTCTGGCAAAGGTCAGGCTGTAGATCTAATTCGCTGTGACTGTGCAATGGGCCGCGTGTACCGTTAATCTTTATCGATTTTATTTTCGAATCTCTTGCTAAATCCTTATAAGATTGGAAGTAAAATAACAGTATTAATATGAAAAATAAAGATTCCGACGAATTGAGAACCTCCTCCTTTTTGAAGTCGGTTAATAATATATTTTAGGAACGCAAAAATAATATGTGTATCGGTTAATTAAGCCAATTAACCACAGATATTGAGAAGGCTCGATATCTGTGCATTTAACACTTATGGGTCCTATATTTTGACACTCTTATTTGATAAACCCGAATTTATAGCTTATAGGTTACTTACTACTCTTTCCTAGAATCAAAAATGTAAGAAGGTAGTTCTAATAACTCGTTTACATAGATGGGCTGTGATGTAGACAGATAAATAAAAACTCTACTGAAAATATGTAGGTGCAATTCAATGCAAATTAACATTCTTTTCTAAAACCTTATATTATTTTATAGAAGAGGGGGCAAACGGATAGTCGGTTCACCTGATGGTAAGTGAAGAGCGACATCCACAGACACCCGCTACACCAGTGGATTAGCAGGTGCGTTGCCGGCCTTTCAGGTATGAGTATGCTCTTTTCTTGAAGGTCCCTAAGTCGTATCGGTTCGGAAACACCATAGAAGGCAGCTGATTCCATATATTAGTCGTGCGAGGCAGGAAATGCCGTAAAAATCCAGTTGTTGTGCATTTCCGGACATCGAGATGGTGATGGTGAAATTTGGAGTTTTTCCGCGATGTCCGGTGGTGGAATTCTGCTGCAGGTATTAGTCCGAACAATTCCTCAGAGCACTCCCCGTGGTAGATGCGGTATAAGATGCAGAGCGATCCGACATCTCTACACAGCGCCAAAGAATCAAGCCGATTGGAGATAACATTGTCGTCGACGATTCGAGCCGCCCAGCGTTGAATTCGGTCAAATGGAAGGAGCTGATACTTGGTCGCTCCAGCCCAGAGGTGAGAGCAGTATTCCATGTGAGGCCGGATCTGGGCCTTGTATAATTGAAGGCGGTGTGAAGGCATGAAATACTGCTTCGCCCTATTGAGCACGCCGAGTTTCTTCGAGGCTAGTTTAGCCTTTCCTTCCAAATGACCACGAAACTGCACATCTCTCGATACATCGACGTCAAGTATCCCAATGCTGGCTGAGGCGGTTAGGGAAGTGCCTTCGAATTGTAGAGGAACGACGAAGGGTGATATATATATATATATATATATATATATATATATATATAATATCTATGGACGCTTTCACACCACGTCAATCTGCTCCCGTGGTAAGTTCTCGTAGAACTTGTGTTACGGGTACCAGGCAACGGAAATATATTTAATACTTTTATACTATACATATATTTAAGATTTTTTTATTATATAATACACATATTTAATACACATCCATGACCCAGGAACACAGACAATATTTTTGTTCCCTGGCGGGATTCGAACCCGTAACCTCCGGCTCGAGCGCCGACGCGCTTACCACTGAGCCACAGAGAGGTCGTCGGAGTATATATACTCCGACATACAACATATACAGCTTCGCCCGCGTTAACTTATATTTACAGCCGTATACGGATTGATGATGATTATTTATCCATGGACGGGCGTAGGACTTTATTTTATAATATGTAGTGATTAATACCATATTTTTGTAAGTAAATAGGTTTTACATTACCGCTATATAATTGGCAATTTTTTAAAGTATGTAGTAGTATATTATATTTAACATAATATAGACATATTATGCCATCGCGGACTTTTCAGTAGGCATATTTAGGATACACAATTCTAGCATACATTGATACAATAATAATTATCCTAACTTTCGGAACCGAGGCCGAGCCCGGCTCAGACGCGAGGCGTGGCATCACGGAGCGCCCGACTCCGCGCGGCGCGGTCGAAATCACGACGTCGCATTATTTTGATTTTGCTATATCTCCTAAGATATGCATTTAATTTGCATGGTGTAAACGGGAAAAACATACTTCATGAAATGCTCAAGCTAACTAACATATTTAAAATGATAAGGACTAATACCACATTTGTGTAAATAGCTTTCCAATAATTACCGCTTTATAATTGCCCATTTTTTAAGTATTAAAATGGATATAGTATGTTATCCTTAAGAGAATCCTTAAGAATACGCCATCGCGGACTTTTTTGTAGATCTTTCTAAGGTGTACAATAATGTAGTACGTCATTTTGATCTATCTGTTAGGGTTCATGCAGCGTTTGCAATGTAAGTGCAAAAAATGTGTTTATTTACGACATCACATTAGAAACCTCTAAAATTATCAGTGTTTATCTACTATATTATGCATGTATTATACACATAAACCTTCCTCTTGAATCATTCTATCTATTAAAAAAACACATCAAAATCCGTTGTGTAGTTTGAAAGATCTAAGCATACATACAGACAGACGCGGGAAGCGACTTTGCTTTATACTATGTAGTGATTATTGAGCATGCAATAAAGTGTGTGACCATTTATGAAGTACATAGATAATCCGTACATGTTATGTAACTCATGCTACATAAAACGTCTTCCCACATTCCCAATGTAAATTACAGAGGAAATAATTTTACGCACAACAACAAAAATTATGTTAACGTATCATTGTAATTTGTTAACGAAACATAACTAGAAGTTAATTAGGAAGAACAGTTAAACGTTATAAAGATAACATAACAATGCCCTTTGAATGGTTGTTCTAGAAAGGTATCTATGTCAATACGAACATGAGAAAATGCACAATTTTGCTAATAATTTTTCCCAAAATTCATTATCAGCTCAGGATATGATAATTATGAACTGATTTTTTGAAGTATAACACCAACAGCGCTCTACACCTGACACCACGCAGGAGCCAGGCAGCCAGCCACGACCAATTAGCGCCACAGTTCTAAATCGCGCTATCGAAGTTTCACAGTTCGGCGCTATACATACAACAGCTGAAATAATAACAAGTGAGATTCGGCCTGACCAAGCATATCATCTTGGTCGGTCGGAGGTTTCCCTTTGGGCCTTCGCCTATATTCCCACATCTTTATTCTTAGATAAAAGCTTTGCGGTTTGTGATTTCGTCCTATTTATCCGGCTAGTTATTTCAGCGAAGTAGCTTTGCCCTGTCTCATATGAAAGAGGACTGTAACTCCCATGCTCTCCCAAAGACCTCCCATGGTCATGGACGAATCGCGCTTTGTCACAATAAGGGTTAGTCCCGGGTTAAATTATTTATTTCCATGGACGTCGCTCATGCTTACCATCAGATGTCTCTGTTTGTCTATCAGGCAAATTTTTGATTGAATATAAAAATGACATATAAAAATATATTCGAAATATCGACTAGCTTGTGCCCGCAGCTTCGCCCGCGTGGAGTTCGAAAAGGTAGCTTATATATTTCCTTGCTAGAATGAGCTTAAAAGAAACAAACAAATAGCAAAAGTAGTGTTTATCCTTACTAACATTATATACAAACACGTGTTAATGTAACACTAAACACATTTTATACTATATTGCAACTTTGAAAGACTGGTTGCGTTCGGCCAGTAAATATAAATTTTGTGCGTTTGACAATTACCTCGTCTTTGACATTTCAATTGACGTAATTATGAATTACTAATGATAAGACAAATTTAAATCCCGTAGGAATTTTAAATTTTTCGGGATAAAATGTAGCCTGTGTTATTCCGGTATATAAGCTACAACACTATCAAGTTTTAGCTAAATCCATTCAGTAGTTTTGTTGTAATTGAGTAACAAACATCCCAACTTTCGCATTTATAATAATAGTAAGATATAAAATCATAAAAACCTTTTAGAGCATCAATATACAATTCCCGTTGTGCAAGTTGCACGCGCTAAAGAATTTGTGTAGCGTAGGCCGTATGTTTGTACAAGTGTGAATCTGTATCTAATGTTTAGTTTCGTATTGTTCGACTTGAAAGAAACTTCAAACGAACACAAGTGCTTTTTGGTCCCAAAATTAATGAACCATGTGAGCAAACTGATATTAAATTTTAAAATACAACGCGTGTGGTTCTTCTCTCATTTCAACATTATTTCCAACCAGAATTTTTTCATTTTTACTAAAGGTCTATTGTTATAAAATTTCAATTTGACTAATGTCTCTTTCATATAAGGTAGGCTTCTAGTTTTCCAAGTTGTACGTTCGATAGTTTCTTATCGTTTTCATAAGGGTTTCAAATATTTTGAACATCAGGTGAATCTATCACACAACCTAGATGTTGCCATGATAAGTCTAGTTACCGTTGATTTTTTCACTTGAATCTATCTATCACTATTAAGGCGCAACTCCACCGCGGCGCACGCAGAGGCTACGCACACGACATGTCGATGCAAGAAAATTTCGTTTAATGCGTAGCATGTCAGTGGGTTGCAGTGGAAACAATCAAATACAAAAGCAAAGCAAAACTTAACAAACGTGCGTAGCCTCTCCATACGACGCGATGGAGCTACGCCCTTATTTATTTGAAACTGGCTGTTTCACAGTCACTTTAAGACAGGACTGTAATTAGGCCAACACTACGCCAATGATTTAAACCAGCCCACCATTAACTAGAACATAATAATATATGTACATAAACTAAGAAAGTCGATTTATTATTAACGATTAAAATAAACGTACGCAAATTGACATACGAAGAGTCAAGTATTCATTACGACAAGTTAAACTATAAATTCACAAACAGATCCACTTTCTCCGGCGCACTTTCTTGTGTCCATCTCATGTTTGACAACCAACAAATGGAATGATCATTAGAAGTACGCAATAAACATAATATAATTACATAAATGTTGATCATATACAATAATCATAAATATATTATCACTCATGATTAATCATTTTTTTATAGAATGGGAGGCCAAACGAGCAGACAAAGCCTTTTGGCGAAGTATCAAGCTATACACAGTGTAATGTATAGCCTGACTAGAAAAATAAAAATCCTCGCTAATTTCTGTACGGACTATACTATGTGTTGACGTAAAAATGAGACAGTGGCGACATCAAACAGGGTTTATTATATTTCTAGTCAGGCTATAACGCGGATTCAACAACAATACGTAAATAACAATCAAATATTTCTGTATAATGAAACCGTAATTTTTACTACCATCTACATTCTAAACCATAATTTGAGTAACAAATTGTTTTCGGTATGTAGGACTGTCGGTTTGTTTAGACGCATCACGTAACCGCAGAGCTGACTTAAATAGGAGCCGCCATCATATCGCACCAAAATCGGAATATCATCAGATTCTGGATCTGCCCACACTGACGAAACTGTTATTACGTTAATATTTTAAGCTCACTAACTGTCATCAAAAGACCATTTTAATAAAATTTGCACACTGTGCAGTTCTTTTTGGAATTTAGGGATAGAATAGTTTAGTACAAGATAGGGTTGTCATTTGTAGCAAGACAACGTCTTTCCGGGCCACTACTAATAATATATAATCTATATTCTATAGTAATCTATACTCGTATAACATAGAACGATCGACGATGATCTCCGTGCAGTGACCGGTGTTCATTGAAGGAGGCCTAGGTTCAGCAGTGGAAGGATAAAGGCTAATGATGATGATGATGATGATGATAATAGGTCGACACTTTCAATTTGACCGGGAGTCGATAGACCTTCGATAGAGTTCTTGAAAAAAACAAAAAAAAATTATGTATGTGCTCAATAATATGTATGTGCGAAATATCGGGACCTCAATATAACTATAAACGCGCTAAGCACACGAACAAATTTTACTTTAATTTAAGGAATTAAAAATTGATAAAAAAAACTAAAGAGAGGTGTCAAGGGACACCCGGATGGAACGAAGCTCCTTTCGATTAATTAGTGAAGGAATTGTAATAAAAACAAAAAAAAATGTACATATACATACACACACACACACACACACTTCAACAGCGCCACAATTGACCGCCCAGTTTGTGACGTCATTATGTTAAAAGAATTTATTCAATTGAAAATCAACTGTGTATTAGATTCAATATAAAAAAAAAAAAAATTAGATGATACTACGATCTTCTTGCACTGCTCCAAATAATTACGGATGGCAGGGAATCAGCCGTCTTGCATTATTTGAAAGTGGCCGGATACGGACTGGTAATTATGATAAATGCTAATCATAAATGAAAATATAAAAATGTATAAGACCTTTTACGTTAACATAGTTATTTTCATAACTAAAATTATTTAAAACGGGATATATACCATCCTTTTCACTTTCGATATTTCGACATTATCTACAAATGTCTTGTTCATGATCTCATTGATTCATGAGTTTTTTTTTTTTTTTTTTTTAGTTAGATAGGCAAACTGGCAAACGTGCCACCTGATGGTAAGTGGTCGACGTCGCCCATGAACATAAACTAGTTTACCTGGAACGAGCCCAGGCAACTCATCTATGTGTTGCCTATCCTGAGACATAAGATGTTAAGTCTCGGTGCCAGTAATTACACTGCCTGTCTTGCCCTTCTCTCCGAAACACAGCAAAGCTGTTTGACGGGAGAAACAAGCAAGATGGTGGTACCCATGCAGCCGGGAGCGCGGCACAGCGCTTCCCTCCCACCAGTTTCAAAGAGTTCAACGAGTTTCGCGAAATAAAAGTAAAAAACATGGTTTTCCCGTTTTAAATCATTTTAGTCATTTAAAAGTCCATTTATAAGTTCGTGTTTTCGTAAAGAGTATTTACCGGTGACTTTATAAAGTACGGCGCCATTGTACATAAAACACCATGTGATACAATTTCCACGGTGCTGTACTGTTACATACGCACAACAATCAGACAATATCAATATATCAACCTTGAACTCGCATCGATTGTACATTTTTCTTCAGCCTTGTCTTTGTTCTTAAGAGAACTAATGTCTCTAATTTTTTGTTTCTGTGCAATCTAACAGTCATTTAAGATACTGCAATGCGTAAGGTATATAAATAATAATAAAGCCTTTTAATTCCTTGCAAGTTAGAATTTACAATTAAAGTTTAAAGTACAATATCTTCTGAATTAAAAGTGACAAATATATTAAAGTTATAAAATTATAGTTTGATTTAGTAAAGTTACTTAATTTGTAATTATATTTTATGTATTTTTTTCTTTTTTATTACGCAAGAACCCCTCTCAGTTGAAGGTGAAGGCCTCCTCTAAAGAATTCCATATATCTTGGGCAACTTTTGGCCAGCAGGGGCCGGCTATTTTTATGATTTCGTCTTCCCACCTCGTGTGGGGTCTTCCTTGGAGACGCTTGCCGTATGGACTTTTCCATTTTGTTATTCTGCTAGTCCACCTGTCATCCTCTAGCCTCGCTATATGCCCTGCCCACTTCCATTTTAATTTTTTGGCGTAAGGTATATAATGAATAATAATTAATTAATCGTTAAAAAAAAATATAGATCATGATTATTATAGGTATTGGAACAATTTGTGTCCTGTGTTAGTCAGATCTGGGACACTCCCCTTCAAGCAGCTGAAGGCAACTCGCAGTGGATTTAGAGCAGTATACCGGCGCCATAGGTTAGATTAGGAGGCGCCGCGAGTCCCACATATCCCCGGGGACAACCCAACCCCGGATGAATGCACAAAGCATTTCCACTGGGACAAAAGAAATTAAATTTTGCGGAATTCTTGCTAACAAATACATTCATATCATGGATAACCGCATAGCAATACTTGACTCTAATAATAATAAGTTTCTAGCCTTATTTTATTTTGAAAAATTATGCTATCATTTTATCTATCTATTTATATTTATAATGGTCTATTACACTTTTAAACAATAACAATATCTACTAAAACTATGATTGGACCAATTTCTTTTAATTCTATATGTGTATAAAGTTGTTATTATGTCAGGCGTTTTACCATTAGCACTATAGATGTGATAACACTTACAAAGTAATCTGGGTAATGCAATAATGTCAACTAACTAGAAAGTAGGCACACCTCCAGAACATTATTTAATCGTTTCAGATATACCTGAATGCATTTTATTGGTTTCTATATTTTAATATAAGAATTATTTCATCATTATCAAGCTTCTGCCTAAGGCCTCCTAGAGTCACAATCGACTGCAAAAATCTGACAATAACTCTGGTCGCTTTATAATAATGAGGTTTTTTTTTGTCACGATGAACGTTGGTAATCGCAAGTGGTCTACCTAATTCTGCGATTGCCAATAAGGTTGACTTTAGAAAAGAGAGAATGATAAAGGACATAGGACAAATAATCATTATAAATCCGTATACGACTGTAAGTATACTGTCTATATCTGTAAAACTTAACCCGAGAAAACTGGGCGCAGTCCAGGGTTTAATTAACTTAAACATAACTCATACCATTCTCATGTCATTTGATCGTACTAAATCTCTAATCGCAATCTCTAAAACCGTTAACCATTGTTCCCACTTTCGGTCATAATAAGGATTCAATTATCCGCAGCTTCCCCGCTTTATCTTAGATTTCCCGCCTTATCCGGAGTGATGATGATGATTATTAGCCTATATTAGTCTGTGCACACGCGGCATTATACTGCATCTTAAATCACAAATTTATTATGAATTACCTCTGTAATATTAGTATTGTTAACAACATCGATTCTAACATTAAGCGTACTAACATTAAGCATATTAAGTGTTGCCACATCTTCATCTGATACGATCGCCGGAATAGCCAGTCCCTTTAAGGAACTTACTAGAAAGCCGGAAAATCGTGAGAGATGTCAGATTGCGACCACATCAAAATGAAACATCGCATGCAAAAACCTGCAAGCTTAACAATTTCTAGTGTGTTTTAATGAGTAGAAAGGAATGCCATGCATGTCATGTGTTTTGTTATTGATGTATTGAAAGTGGAGTAGTCTGCCGCGTGACGAAATGTTGGTCATGATGCTGGGGGTCTGGGATTTTACTTTGATGATGATTGATATCATTTTTTGTGGGATCCATTTAATCGCCCTCCAGGATAAATGTCTTGAGTAACGGTTCGGTATAATGATTGAGATAGTACGACAGATCCCCAGACACCGAGAACTGTTTTGCCTCAAGGTATACAATAAAGTAAGCCCCTTCTTTCCCTTTGGGCACTGCGAGCAGGTGACCAGGGCCCAGCGATCCATGGGGCTATATTATTTATATATCAGAAGACGATTGAGTGATATTTTTAAGAAAATCAAACAATGATTGCTGACTAGAATACCTGTTAGTGCACTAGTTACTAGGTTTACTCTTCTCCAGTCCTAACATCAGGCTCATAGACTTCAAGTTTGTTGTTTTCGTCGGGGCTCCTCACAGAACACTTATTATTACTATTTCTGTGGGGGCTCCTTTATCCTAATGCCCAGGGCTTCCACAGAGTAAATATTAAATTTATCCGGGCCACACAACTCATGACAACTCATCGTCGGCCCAAAGTTGATACAGGTAGGCAAATTGATAGTAATGTCTACATAATTGGCTTCCTTTTCCATTTATTGGAGATATTCACCACCAAATCCTAAGATCACCGACTTCACCCAAACTTAAAACAAAATAAATAAAACCAATAAAGTATTACAAAATATATTTGCGATTTAGAAATTCGTTAATAAGTAACAGCCATCCAATTTAGGACACCATTTACATAATACTTTGTTTCTAAATTACGTTTTAACTGGTAACTTCCTTTTGTAAATTTATATAGACGGTAATGTTTCTAGATTCATGTTCTTGATTTATTATTTAGGAACAGGCATCATATTTGGCGCCGGCCATACAAGCGACTCCCTTGTACAGTTATGGCGAAATATTTTGAACCTAGTCGTTTTGGGTCTGCGTTTTTTGACTGACAAGTGTGACCCACTTTCAAATGCCATATTGGTACTATTAGTACACTTACAATCGTTATCGTTACTCGCACTGATCGGCCGGACAGATTTTGATGAAAAGGCGTTAGAATAGATTCAATTATGAAAACAGGTCTTGACGATTCGTACGAATTTATTAAAGTAGGTATAAAAAGTACTTTAATAAATTTATATTATTTTCATGATTATAATTTTACATATAAACCATTTTCATCGCCTCAAGAAATTACACTGAATTAGCTAATTAATGCCTCAAAGAGGTATGAAGCTTGACATAAAACTTCTAAACTTCTAGCAAAATCTGATGGTAATTAGACACCATCATAAATCTAAGCCAAGAGATTATTGACGGTATACATAAAGTGCATGACCTCTACGATTGCCAAAATCCTTTCGACTAAGTGTCCGAAACGTCGGACTTATAAAAAAGTTACTTAATTAACCGTGATAAAAACCGTAAAATGTTGTTGCATTATTTATAGTAAGATAAAAGTAATATAATAATGTATCACACAATCTAAAAACGAGCAATATTTCTGATTAACACCATTAATGAATAATTCCAAGATTCTTAGTAACAAGAATTTTTTGTAAATTATTGCTAACTAATAAAGATAATTTACCATTTCTATAAGTACTGCTATACAGCGATCTATTAATAATGAAAAGTAAATAGTGTTCGGAGACGCGGCAGACCTCGACGGAGATGGCGGGATGACCTAGACGCTTTTCAAAAAGACTGGCGTAGTGCAGCTCATGATAGAGACGCGTGGAAAAGAGAGAGGGAGGCCTTTGCCCAGCAGTGGGACAGTATAGGCTAGAAAAAAAAAGAAATGAAAAAACATTAAGTTGCTTATTCTTTAATATTTCGCAAAATGATTGAAGCAAATTGATTAATTGAATATGCAGTAACAAGTTACACAGCTGCACCAGATAGGGTTGACAAATCATATCTAAAATCCAAAAAAAAAATGGAGGTTAACTAAAATGCCTGGTATTATATAAAGAAAGGTAATCTTGAAGAAATAAGTGTAAAGCTTAAATTTCAGTAACATTTCTGTGTATGTAATGCGAATCAAAAAACAAGTATTAATATTTGAGTGTTGCCAACCCTAGCAGCATAGCCTTTTTAATAGCCTCTCTAAAACCATTGCGAGACTACCTGTATAATTTAAGTCGGTATCTACGTGGAAATGACAAACATAATAAATCGGACCTAACACGACTTCTGCTCCGTAATTTCATTATGAAAGCTTACGAAACGAAATACAAACAAATTGTACATCTTCTTTGTTATGATATTATTAGGCGTTTCTCGACGTAAATAAATACGTATTATAGAACATAGCTACTTCCAGCTGTCTTGTTTTAAGCTAACTTTTTTCTAAGCTCTGAAACAATCGCCATTATGAGCCTCGTCCGCAAAAGAGCATTTTCATCACGAGATCTCAACTTTTTCTTATTTATTTCTTACTCCTTTCATCATTTCTATTTTTAGCATCACATATATTATTTGCATAAATATGGGAAAATGTGAATACAAAGAAGGTTGATTTATTAACATCAATCGTGTAAACCTGTACGATGTTAAATATCGCAGTGGATTTACAATCATCACGATCAGCAAGGGTCGCTGTTTGTCCCCACCATGGTTCAGGCCTTGTCGTGGCGGTGGGGCTCAGTAACCTAGGGTGAGCCGCTGCACCTTGGGCGAAGCTAATTAGGCCGAGGGAGCTCTTTGTACCCCTCTTATAAGAAGAGGGGACATAAGAGCAGGGGGCAAGGGGTGAGGATGGGAACCTCACCCCATTATACTGTCCCGACGTTTTTAGGGCTTGTTCTGTGGTGCGGGACATCCCCTCTGTGGAAGTGGCGTCGGTCCCTTGCAGGACTGACTAGCCGTCGAGGTGCCCTGTTTGTTTACTAGATCCGGGGCACCTCACCAAAGGCGGCATTGGTGGCACTCGCCGGGTTTTAGTGGGTAGAGCTGTGTCCACTTACCAGCTGTCGGGCGCAGCGAGTCCCACATACCCGCGTGGGGAGACCCACTCCCCCGCGTGATGCCTCAGAGCGTTTCCCGGCGTTAAAGAAAAAAAAAGAATCGCTGTTTGTAATATTACCGTCGAATCAATCAGCAACTAATAAGGCACCTTTTCTTGATGACGCATGCTTTCGCATGACAGGTTTACCTCGGGTAAGACTCCTGGACCTAAGTGGGGACTCGCACTTGGAAATGCACTTCCTTTAAAGCCACTAGTTTTAAAGCCATCTCGTTTAAGATGATATAGTCTTGACACGTGGGAGAAAGAGGTAAGAGCTTTATCCGACATCATTGCCATATACGGATACCATTTTGCATACCGATGGAGGCACCGGTGGGAGGAAAGCGCTGTGCCGCGCTCCCGGCTGCACGGGTACCACCATCTTGCTTGTTTCTCCCGTCAAACAGCTTTGTGTTTCATCAGTAAAGTAGTTCCAGGTTAACTCGTTTATGTTCATGGGCAACGTCGACCACTTACCATCAGGTGGTACTTCTGCCAGTTTGCCTATCCAACTAACATAAGAAGTAGTTTACGTTCCGGAATCAGGGTGAACGTGTATAAGTCTATGGGCAACTAATTATTGAAGTCTGAAAGGATAGTCTGAAGTTTGTATCTGTAAAATATGAATTGTCATGCTGAGTTAAAATCATAATCGCAGAGCCAAATAAATGAAACCAGAGCTACCCGTCACAAATCCACCGTATCATACAATTTACTGCATAAATAAGAGAAAATGACTAAAAAACGTAAAAAACTATACGTAATTAATTGGGGGGGTTGAAAAAGATGGCGTGATAACTTAGAATCATACCAGGCAGACTGGCCGGCGGTGGCAAGAGATCTCGATATATGGCAGAGCTAGGGGGGAGGGCTTTGCCCAGCAGTGGGACAGTATAGGCTAGTAAAAAAAATTGGGGGATCGGCGGTCTTGGTATTCACTAAAAGAGGCGTATGTCAAACAGTAAACAGGATTATAGTGTAAAAAACCAAGTACGTGGACGACGCCGTAATTTTTTTTTTTTTTTTTTTTGAGAAATTGTAATTATTTTTATTTATATATTAATTCGAAAGTGTAATATCTATCACCATACCGCTAGAAGAATGAAACAAGACAATACCTCTTAATCGTTTGCAAAACCTTACCCAAGACTAATATACGTTCTATAGTAACACGGTTACAAAAGATTGTGGGTATCATGTCATCGCGTGTTCATACATATAATAGCCACCAGGAACAAGATATTAACAAAGGTTCGCATCTGGTCAGACACGCACCGTCATAATTGCATTAGTCTTTGTTCAGCAGTTAATCAATGCATCTCCTCATCACCAATACGGTATACCACAGTATAAGTATCAACCTGTATGGAAACTACGAACGTGTCGAGGCAATTATAAGTTATGAAACTTTCGATCTATTGATAAGTCTCAAATCATTATTTCGTTTTACTGCCAAGGTCGGGTAGAAATAAGTAAAGAATCAATCAATCGGGAATTTTGCATAGCGCTTACAAGTTTCCGTAGTGTAGCGGTTATCACGTGTGCTTCACACGCACAAGGTCCCCGGTTCGATCCCGGGCGGAAACAATTCTTTTTAACATTTTTTCATTTTTTTTAATGTACGTACCAATATTTTTCGAGATTCAATAAATAAATTAGGTCAATACAATGTCTTAGTTATTTCAATTATGTAATCGTAAAAAATATATTAAATTTAGTACCTCACGAAATAAAATCTTAATTTTATTACTTACTCATCGTTATCAAGAGCCAGTCAGTTCGCTTTGCAACAATAAGCCAACTGACAAAAGTTACTTTTTTAAAAGAAGAGGAGGCAGACGGACAATCGTTTCACCTGGTGTTAAGTGATAAGCGCGTAATAACTGTACCTCAATGTCACCGATGAACAAGATATCCTACCCCACCGAGAGAAGAGACGGTGATCTAGTGGGTATGGGCTCAGTCACTTGATTAAGAGGTCCGCGTCCGATCTTGACCCCCTGTGATGCCTTTAAATGGGTTTTTCTTAATTTCTATGTGCATATATTGTTTTCTAATGTTTACGCGAATTTCACTCATTATAATGAAACAATTTTTACGGATTTTATCGCGGTTTATTAAGATTTTTACAAGCCCGACGTTTCGGATACTTTACAGCAACCATGGTCGTGGGAGGATTGAGGAGTCATACGACCTATCGTTACAAAGTTTCTATGTGCACCTTAACTCACGGGTGAAGGAAACATCGCTTGGAAACCTGCATGCCTGATGAGATTAAATGTCTTTGAACGCATTTGCGCATCGGTGAACTATGGCCCAACACCCTCCTCGCCTGATTTCGAGGAGGAGACTCAGCCCAGCAGTGGGACATATAAGGGTTGATATTATTATTATTATTTATTGCACCTCTTGTGCCAAGCCCAGACTAACCCAGTGGGTCTAGTAATTACATATACTGCCTTTCTACTATCAGGCACACAGCAAAAAAAATACTTCTTGATAAAATAAAGCAGCTCTTATAAGAAGAGGAGACAAAAGAGCAGGGGGAAAGGGGCGAGAATGTAACCTCACCCCATTGCACTGTCCCGACGTTGGGAGGGGTTGTTCTGTGGTGCGGGACAACTCCTCTGTTGAGGTGGCGTCGGTCCCTTGGGAGACTGACTAGTGACTAGCCGTCGAGGTGCCCTGTTTGCTCAACAGATCCGGGGCACCTCACCGACACCTCACATTGGTGTCACTCGCCGTCGCCGGATTTTAGTGGGTATCACACACCATCGAACCCCACCCAGGGCCGTTGACGGCGCGTAAAGGCTTTTCCCCGTGCTAACAAAAAAAAACAGTCAACAGTTTTACTCAGCGAAGATTCAAGAAAAGAGGTTTATATCAACACCTGCCTATTTTATATTAAAATTATAATTTGAAATGGGATTGGCAGATACCTAATACGAAAGGGAATGAAATTCCAATAAATCCTATAATAAGATTAAAAAACACTGGCGCAACTGTCCCAATAAACTGGGATTACCACAGATACCTAACAAAGAAAAAATATCATGAGTATCAGGTTTCATCATCATCATCATCAGCCTTTATCCGTCCACTGCTAAACATAGGCTCCCTTCAATGAACGACAAGACGACCGATCCCTCGCCGCTCGCATTCAACACGGACCGGCCACTGTACGGAGATCGTCTTCCCACCTGGTCGACTAACACTTCGTCTACCTAAACGCGGACTCCACTCTTAAAACTTATGGCTCATCGGCCATCCACTCTCCTGAATGTGTGACCAGACCACTGGCAATTCAGCGAGCTTATTCTTCGCGTGATATCGGTATCAGGTTTATACACCACCACACCATTAATTCACTATGTATGTATAGTTTTATAATGAAACAATTTTTTTTACGGATTTTATCGCGGTTTATTAAGATTTTTACAAGCCCGAAATATATATATCCGAAATATATATATAGTATCCGAAACGTCGGGCTTGTAAAAATCTTAATAAACCGCGATAAAATCCGTAAAAAAAAATTGTTTCATTATAATGAGTGAAATTCGCGCAAACATTAGAAAACAATATATGTATAGTTTTGCTAAACTTAATAGAAATTGAAGTAAAATACAATCAACAGCCAAAGTTAAACCTACACTATTATTGTATTATATAATTTTCGTTTATTTTATTAAAAAAAAATTAAACCTAAAAAATTGATTATAAGTTGTAAGTACAAAAACTAAAGAAATACAGTTATTTTATTACTTTTTTAGTTTAGTATTTTTGAAGTCGGTTTAATTTTTTTGTAATTTAATGGTTTTATTTCTTAATTTTTTTTTTAATTATTATTTTTTATGTTAGTTAGTAGTAGCTAGTTAGTCTTAATTTTTAGTGATTCCGAAATTCGTCGTCTTGGCGTTCATTGAAGGAGCCCTATGTTCAGTAGTGGACGGATAAAGGACGATGATGATGATGATGATGATTACGATGACCGCGACATACTATGGTGTGCTACCAAAGCATCATATACAATTGTTACATCGACAAGTAATAAAATGAGCACATCAGCATAATATCGTCGAGGTAAAAGGAACCAACCAAATAGGCATTATTGGGAATAACTAAAAAACGACTTGTCAGATCTTAATAAAATTAATATGGGACCAAATTGGAAGCACCAGCTTTCAAACAAAAAAATAACCATCGAAATCCATTCACAAACGGCGGAGATATCGTGTCACATACATACAAAAAAAAAACATACAGACGAATTGAGAACCTCCTCTTTTTTTGAAGTCGGTTAAATAAACTAGGTATTATCTATACCTAGGTTAGAAATTTACAAATGTTTACTTAATGTTTAAACTGAATAAGACAAAAATTAACCGGTTTACACTTTACATGAAACTCTATAGTCTCATCTGTAGTCTAGTATAACATATTGTTGAAACAAGGCTCTGTAGGAATAAAATATAGCAACAATGTAAATTCTTCTACTAAGATGCGTTCTCACAATACTTATAAGAACTGAGAATAGATCCCAAAGATTCACGCTTCTTTTACGCTACATGCAAGGAAATAGCTATAAAAATATGTAGAATATCAATCAATTTTCATTCCTTAAGATTCAACTAGTCGATGCCGCGAACTCTAACAAAATGATTGCTATCTCACCTGACATAAGGCGCGAACATGCGTGCTAGAATGAAATGCACAATGATTCATTCCGAAAATGTCCTTTTAGTAAAACAGATATTATAGAAAAACTAATTAGTGTATCTTTTCAAAATAAATTTATTTTATCCTTTGTATAACTAAACTATATCTGTACGGGCTTTATTTTTGAGCTTTCGTGCTCGGTATACTATTTATTTACGCCCAAAGTTGGGCTAAAATCAGTGTTCAAATACGAAAGTTTAGAAGCTTGTATTTTTTTTATGTGTAATTTTTTTACGAAATTGGGTACATACACACATAGATAACGACGAGATAAATTTATATTATACTTAGTTTTTCGTGGTCAACGTCAAACATTGTAGTAATTACTGTTCTGCGTTTGTATGGAAAGATGAGCGACTTGTGTAACCTTAAAATAATTGCATATACAATTTAAATATATTTTATTTCATGCATGCGAAACAACTTGCATGCATAGGTGCACGTATTTTTATTTTACAACTTAGCCAGAGTTTTTTTAACTCCATAAGGAATGCACCGGATTGGTGTCGCGGGATTATCGGTGAGTAACCTTTACACGTGCCTCTATTTTGGTTCCACCACTATATTAGCTTAAGAAATGTCACCACAACTGATAGCGGCAGATTTGTAGTGACTATATGTTTGGATTGTAGTGGCAGGTTTACCTTTTACTACTTTCTATATAATTCATAAATGATTTCAATTATTACGATACGTCATAGGGTCGCCGAATACATAAAGATCATGGGAATCATAAATGTGGGAATATCTATTAAATTTACAAAGTAACAGAAAAAATCATAGAATGAAATACATACAACTGCTGGACATAGCCCTTTTATCCTTCCACAACAACTCGATTTTTACGGCATTTCCAGCCTCGCACGACAACTATTATACAACTCATATAGAACCAGGTGCCACCTCCGGTATTTCTGAACCGATACGATTCAAGAAAAGAGCAAACCCATATTTGAAAGGCCGGCAACGCACGAACGATGAAGCGGGTGTTTATGGATATCACTTACCACCAGGTGAAACGACTGTCTGTTTGCCCCTCGTATTATTATTTTTAATTTGGCCATCATTTATTCGGCCTATGTGACTAGTCCCCTTCAACTTCAGCGTGATTTTCTTTTGCTTAATGTCTTAAAATACTTCGTTTTCTGACACATCACAGAATTTCGAATACTATCCTTATCCTAACCATGTAATACTTTATTCCCGTCCTTCAGGATGAAAACCGACGCAATACTTTGCTTAGCAAGTTTACCCTCTTTTTTTTCTTTCTATTACGCCAGGAAATTCTGTGAGGCATCCCGCCGGGTAAGGGGGACTCCTACGCTCGAAAGATGGTAAAGTTGATGCAGCTCTACCCACTAAAACCCGGCGAGTGCCACCAATATCGCCTTTGGTGAGGTGCCCCGAATATTTTGAGCAACAGGCCACCTAGATGGCTAGTCAGTCCCCCAAGGGACTGACACCATCTCCACAGAGGGGTTGTCCCACGCCACAGAACAACCCCTCCCAACATAGGCCATAGGGACAGTGCAATGGGGTGTGGTTCCCATCCTCACCCCTTGTCCCCCCCGCCTGCTCTTTTCTTCCCTCTTCTTATAAGAGGGGTACATAGAGAAGCTCCCTCGGTTCAATTTGCTTCACCCAAGGTACTGGGCCCACCTTAAGCTACTGAGCCCCACTGCCACGACAAGGCGAACCTTGGTGGGGTAACAAGTTTACCCTGGCATTGCATGAATTAATAATTATTATGAATACAAGCATAGAATTTAATTAATATTGTCACAAGTTATACATTCACAGATGATTCATAAGCTAAAGAAAGTAGTTAATGTTGCCAGCTGCTTCAGTATGTTAAATAAGATTTATAGAATTATTTGAACAAATTTTTTATCGGGTGAGACGTTTTGCAGAAACATACAAACTCATAAGCATTACCTCTTAAATATATTAGTATAAATCAGCACGAATTTGTAGATAATCTAATTCGAGATCTGGATACAAAAGGGGGAACACATCAAATGCAAACCATATTATTCAATACAACTATGTTGATGATGTTCTCACATGTGCTGGCTGCTCACATACCTCCGAGCCAAGTAGGCTGAGAGCATGTGAGAGCCAATCAACATAATGAAACTGACTTCTTAAATGTATTTATTTATCAGATTTTTTTCATCATAGCCAAAATCGACTTGGAAAGCCGTTATTAGTATAAACCAATTAGTTTCTAACATTTTCATAAAAATTCTATCAGAAGCATAAAATTAAAACATGCCAAACTATATAGTTACGACTTACAGCAGATTTATGAATAGAACTAATAGAACTTAACAATAAATATAATTGAGTTAATGAAAATTGTGCCTATAGTATCTACAGATTGAATTTCAGCGATAGCTACACACAATATTCTAATAAAATAAAGTAATAATAATGTGGATTGTTGAAAAAAAAATACCGATGTAGGTTAGGTAATATATAACATAGATACAGTTATTGAGTTATAATAAGTTTGGCACTTATTATAATAAACAAGTAAACAGATAAAGACATTGCGTAATAATAGTTACAACCACCTTAACTTTTATGACACTGTAATTTTTCATAATCCTCCTATGTCAATTTACAGGTGAGACATTCGTAGATAATGTCGAAATGTCGAGCTCTGTGATATATGGTTCAAAAACATGGTAAATATCCCGTTTTAAATAATTTTAGTAATAAACTGACCTTAGTTAGAACTATTAGCAGATTATATTTAATAGATTAATTGATGTTTACGCATAACTTAAGATCCTTTAGAGATCAGGTTCTTATTATTTATAGCATGAAGCTGTATAGATAAGGGGAGGATGATATTAATGATTCATTTTATAGTGTATTTATTTAAGTTATTTATTTAGTGAACATAAGTCACAGTCAGTAAAAAAAAATCTAATAGGAAAGGTCTTAATCTTATTAAAGCACTATGATAATCCTCAAGGTAATAGACATTGCTGTTTTATGGGAGCAATAAGGATACAACTGTCTAAGGATAAATCTGCTACTATTTTGCGTTGGGATTATAACACGGTTCGACGGGATTCTCCGCAAATCGATAAATCATGGGAGTGCAGTTGCACTTTTTATTGAGATGCGTCTCGGCTACAAATATTAATGAAATTATAAATCTTCGAGGGTAATTCGTTTAAATTTTAACTCAAATTCTAGTGTTAAGAAAATTATAAAATGAACTACTTGTCCCTTGTACTTACCAGGCGACAGGTGTAGAATGCAAAATAATTCTCAGTCAGATTATTCAGGTTTATTTTCTTATATTGAGTAAACTCTGCACAACACAACACAAAATACACGGTTAATATACACGTCACATTCAGTTTTAATATGATTTTAATACAAAATTATAGTTTATTAAAATCTTTCAACTGCACTTTAAGTCAACACGCACGCATAGATTGCATTTATAATCTCCTTTACAGAGCGCGACTAAACTGTTTCCCACTCTCGTTAATGATTGTTTGTGTAATTTAAATTAATTTTAATACAATATATACAATCGATTATAATTAATAACACAAAGTATAAAATTATAAGAATATTGAAATAGGGATTAGGGATGTAATTTGTCAATGTCGTCAATATAACTCGTAGTCGTCTGTCGTATAGTGTAAAAAATTTAATACACATTACACATGCAATGGACAATTTTCAATTAACCGAACCTGTGACATTGCTGCCATCTGTAGATAAACAAAGAACTTTTGAAATAAAAATGACATAGGATATTTTTTTACACAGCAATGGATATAAGTTTTTAGGATTGAGGGATGGTGACACTTGACAGTATTTATATAAAAATTAAATTTTGATGTTAATTGGTAGTTTCTATGATAGAATTCTGAAAAAATATAGTATTTTGCCTTATTTTTATTTGATTAAATTTATATTTTATAAATAAATTGTAACAAAATTTAAAATAGGTCACGTGATAACAAACAGCAATGACGTCACTTGTTCTTATTTAGCAGAAGCGGAAGATTATTGAGGTACATGTACATACACCATTTACCGTACGCAGTACTTACAGTAAAAACTAATTTTCAGGTGTTTTGACATAGGCACCGTACAACACATAAAAACTTAGAAGCCATTTTTTATTAACGACAACTAGAATCATTTTATCACTTTTACGATGTTTAACAACATATAATGTCACGTGACAAATGTTAGCGTTTTGGAGCGAAATTTAAAATGCATTATAAAATGCAAGATTATATAGGCATTAGACCTATATAAGCAAAAGTTAATAATATTTAGGCCTCCATTAGATATTTATAAATGATTTAAAAACATTTCTGAAAAATGTCAACATACCTATTATGTTTTTACTTTTTAGCGATCGATACCTACAACTATACGTACAATTCATTTTTTTTTCAAAACATCGCTACGAAAAATATAAATTAACACTCGAAACAATAAACGCTAAAATAAATTCCTACCGTCACGGAGTACTTTTTAACTGGCTACCGTCTACCGACTTTCTTTTTTTCCAACTTATAATTATTAATTTATTAGTATTAAGCAGTCTTTTTCGTGCAGTAACCGCTCCATGTTGGATACGAGTGGCAAGGATCGGACATCTTGGCGTTCATTTAAGGAAACGTATGTCCAGCAGTGGACCGATAAAGGCTGTTCATGATGATGTAGTAGTCTTTATCTTTAAAAAGCTTGGAACACAGGAATTACAAGATTTGTCTATGCCTTTGTTCCTTGAATGTGTGTATGTCTGTATCATTGAGCATATTATAACCAGTTAGAGTAGTAATGTGAGCCATAAAATTCCGAAAATAGCTAGTGATTTATCACTGACGTAATAGCAATTCAACCAACCAGAGATCTGTGTGTATGTCCCAATTGGCCAATCATCCATCAGTAGCCTTCGTTGCAGTACAATTTTGGTGAAATTTGTTTTCATACAAAACATATTTCATTACCACTCCACTCCGGTTATATGCTCAATGGTGTGTGTAACCATTTTCTAAGTTTAGTTAACTTTCTCATTCAAACCCATTACCCGACCCTAACTTATTGTATTTTGTGCAAAAATGTTTTTGCAGTAAATCAAACTTTACAAATAGGAAAAAAAAAACATTTTATTATTTTTGTCTATATTTTACACTAATTGTATATTACAATTTTAGCCTAGTTGTGGTTTAGGCACAGGAGATACAAGTTTCCGGGTAATTTTTCTGCGTGAGACGCGCATCTGTTGCAGCTGATTGTTGACTTCTCCCCATATTTCACTCTGGTCTTCTACTGGTATTGTTTTTCTAAAAGCAAAATACAATTTTAAATGAATACCAATCATGAGCAGAAAGTATGATGAGCATTAAGATTAACATCTTCGAAAGAAAGAAAGAAACAAACATATTTTTGGATAATAGATGTTTGTAAATTTGGTATTCTTTACTACATTTCATATTGTTTATTAATAGATATACTATGGGTATACAGTATGTTTGACTTATATTCTACTGGATAGTGTGATAGACCCACCTATATTCCTTCATTAAATCATATTTCTCCCAAGGTGTTTTTCTTAATTCCCTCCTGACTCTATCTTTTTCTTTCAAGTATTCTTCAATGTTAGAAACTCCCTTTAATTCCTGCCTTTCCCATCTCTCAAGCCAGGGTCTAGGTTTTAACTTCACCTGCAAAACAAAAACATAATAACAACAGCAATAGAAATAATATAATACACAAAAAAAAAACATATTATCTTGTATCTGCTACGACTCTCATATGAATCCATCAGATCTGAATGAGGCACATACACTTGAACAACCTTTCTTTTTCTTTTACGCTGGGAAATGCTCTGAGGCATCCCACTGGGGAGGGGGGGGTCTCCCCAGGCGGCATTGATGGCACTCGCCGGGTTTTAGTGGGTAGAACTGCGTTCACTTACCATCTTTCGGGCGCAGCAATTCCCACACACGCGCTGGGAGTCCCCACTCCCCCGCGGGAGGCCTTAGAGCATTTCCCAGTGTCAAATAAAAAAATAAAAAATATATGTTAGTTAAAACTACCAAAATTGACCAAATATCCACATATTATATTTAATGAACTCAGAACTCAAACTATGTGAACTCAGAACCTTTGCATGCACAAACTAGGGATGTCATGGAGCTTTGACTCCGATTCCGAAAGGAAGGAACTTCCGATTAATATTAGGCCTCCAACTTCGGCTCTGATACTTTTAAATCGAAGGCTAGAATCGCAGGGCGAAGGAGGCAGCATGTTCGAATAAGTTTATACTTGGGAAATTACTACATGTGACCAGACGTCCCGTTTTTCGGTAACCTGTCTTGTTATCTTTTGTTTTTTTTTTCGATTTGTTAATTGTTTACTAAAAAAATGGCATCACTTTTTGTAAACCAATTATATAATTTTAAACCTGCTCTGATATAAGGTCCAATAACTCAAATTTAAACTCCGACTTTGGTTCTGATATAACAATGTCACATCCCTAGCACAAATAATAATAAAATATTCTACAGTACCTGTACAGGATTGACTGGAACAGCTGTTCCTTCCGGCAGTATTTCTGGGTCCATGTCCAGAGGAAATGTGCAGTATTCAGGTAATGCATCTCTCAAGTAAAATAATTTATCATCAAGACGTTTTTCTAATCGTAAAACTTGGATAGTTTGTATTGTTGGATCATACAGCTCGTATCTTACCTATGAAAACATTTAATGTTATGAAACAAACATTCTGTTAAGATTTATTTTGTATCGGTGAATTATTTGACATAGGCCATTTTTCTTAAAGCAAGCCTGCATTAGAACAAGTTTTTATTGGCAACAACTTTAATTAACTTTTCACACATGTTGTGCACAAAACAATTTATTTACCTATGAAATACAGATGTTTTGATTTTTAATTTATAAATAATCATTTCTACTGAAATTAAAATGGTATATATTATTTTTTACTAGTCATATAAGTTTTTTAGATGACATCATCGCAGTAGCACGGAAGAACATGGGCACAGAATGGAGGAGGCATGTACCCGAAAGGAATCCAATACTTACAAAAACTAATCAATATAAAGTAGAAGTAAGGAAAGACATCAAAATAATACCAACAGAGTATCTTTTTGAACATCAATTGAGTCTACTACCGGTTTCAAGTCAAGGCCACTGGCAAACAAACTCAGTGGAATAAATCTTTTCAATATTTTATAACAAATTTTCCATTTTGTTATCCTGAAATGCCTGAGAGAAATACTCTATTCCCAAGGTATCTACCATAACCAACATAGCTAACAGAACAGATGTAAATAAAGCTTTATTATTATTATATTCAAGTTTAAAAAGATATTTTCTGCCTGTGTTTTGTAGTAATATTCATTTGTTTTGTGGGACAATATTTAATAGCATACCTCAACACCTTGATGATCAATAACATTTCTCAATATGAATTCTGCTCGAAGCCCACTCCCTTTACGCTCAATACAAATTCCTACAAATCTATTTGTTTTGCCTTGGGAGTGTGGATCTGATATAGTTACAGCAAGTATGGACCCTGTAAAATTATTTATTATGCATTAGAGATAGAAGATATTGAACCACTCTAATGTAGGATTAGTTAAACAAAACATATATATTATTCCACATTTAATAATTTAAATCTATATTTTAGAGGCAAGAGTTAAAATTATGAGAATTAATTAGTTTCATATGTGAATAGTAAATTCATCCAAATTGCGAATTATAAGCAGCTAGAGTAGCATTATTATTATATTATTATAGGCTAATGAATAGCTTACCCCATCAGGGATTAAATCCAGCTCCAAACTGATCTAGACTAATACACAACAAAAATAGATATAAGAGCCCCTTGTTAATATAAAATACAACTCTTACCAACATAAAACTCTGGGATATCGATTTGACTCCTCCTTTTAAGCATGTCTGCCCTTTCTAATTTTTCCCGAAGCGTATTTCTCCATTTCGGATTAGGGTCCGGTAAAAATTCTGGGTAGATATGTCTGTATTCTAGGATTGGATTGTGAAACCCTGGTCTACGACGTGGCCTATTAGTGTCCTCATTATCCTTTACTTCTTCAGCTTTTTCTGGCAATGTACTTAATGCACGATAGTCTAAACCAAAAAGAAAATTATTTATACATGTTCATGTTAATTGGTTCGTATCATTTTATTGCAAGAAAATTAAAATGAATTATTGTTTGTTGAACTATTGATATTGCTACTATTTATGGAATTAGATAATATTATAAGAATAATTATGACCTTTATACATATTTTAAATTATAAATTCAACTAACCTCTTCTCACGATCCATTTAGAAGCATAAAAAATGTCTTGTATAATGTATCCTTTTCTTATTGCAAGCGCCATAGCACTTTATTTTTGTTTCCAAAGCTTTAATTGCCTTTTAATTAACTCCTATAAATTTTATATTATACTTATGAGATTGATAAACACAAATTGTACAATACTTTTATTTTTTTTTTATTTTTTTTTCATTTAAAGGCATTAGCTACTAGGCTATTAGCCATACAAAATACAATTATTCGGTCTGTAATACGTAGATATGACGGGAAACCCCAAGGAGCGCGGCTTCGCCCCTCTAGCCCCCATCAATCAACTATCATTCCCCATTCCATCCACACAAGGCAGTCCACCACAATATTCGCCAAACAATCACATTATATATTACACAGATTAAGTTTTTAAAACAAACACTATAGAAAACCGCCAGAACAGCCCTACTACGAAAACCACTCCAGAACGGTACTCCATAAGATTCGCCAACCAATCACAATATATAAAGACCAAGTTTTTAAAACAAACACTATAGAAAACCACTCTGGACAAAACACAAAATAACAATTAATTAACGGGAAACCAAAAAAACACAACCGTGCGCCCCGATGCTTCCCGCCATTCCTTAGAATAATTAATAATCTCTTTGAATAAAAATTTCCACAGACTACTTAGATAAAATTTCGAAAATCTTGAGCACAGATTAATTATATACTCTATGATCTTGAGGAATGAAGATTAGTTTTTTTTGTTTAACTTTTAAAATATGCAAGAATCTAAGGACTAAGATTTCTAAGCTGTTGCTCAAAATCTGAGTTCCCAGTGAATGAAACTGCCTAATTTTAATTTCTCTATCATTTAGTTTTTTACATAACGTATTGTAACTTGTATTTGGAACTAATAGGGATGTTGACATTTTTCATAAATGTTTATAGATCATTTATAAAAATCTAATAGAGGCGTAAATAGTATTAACTTTTGCTTAAATACGTCTTATGCCTATAAAATCTTGCATTTTATAATGCATTTTAAATTTCGCTCCAAAACGCTAACACTTGTCACGTGACGTCATATGTTGTTAAACATAGTAAAAATGATAAAATGATTTTAGTTGTCGTTAATAAAAAATGGCGTCTAAGTTTTATAATTGTTGTACGGTGCCTATGTGTGTGTACACTTTCAAAACGCCTGAAAATTAGTTTTTACAATATGTACTGCGTACGGAAAAAGGTGTATAAAAGAACGTCAATATTCTTCCGCTTCCGCTAAATATGAAACAGGTGACGTCATTTCCGTTTATTATCACGTGACCTATTTTAAATTTTGTTACATTTTATTTATTAAATATTAATTGAATCAAATAAAAATAAGGGAAAAGAATGTATTTTTCCGAATTCTATCATAGAAACTACCAATTAACATCAAAATCATATTTTTATATGAATACTGTCAACATCCCTATTATGATATTCGGTTCTGTATTTTTAGTTAACCGTTAATTAATTGTTATTTTGTGTTTTGTTCATTCGGAGTGGTTTTCTATAGTGTTTGTTTTAAAAACCTAATCTTTTTAATATGTTGTGATTGATGGCGAATATTGTGGTGGACTGTTTAAGAAAAAAAAAATGACATTTGCATTTTGCCGTGACAGTAACCAGGCCATAAAATATTAATAAAAAAAAAAAAAAAAATTGCCGTGACAATCAGACATCAGTGGTCATTTTAGCTGTCAAATATTTGTGTAATTTATTAAATTTTTTTCGTACAGTATTATTGATCGACCTAATTTAGGTTTTTTTCATATTTAATATAATAATTTAATCGTAAAATGTCTTCAATAATACAGAAATGCAATGACGACAACATTCCTTTAGCTGATGACGATCCCCAAGTAATTATTAATGACGAAGTTATTGATAACAATCGCTTAGATCATGGACGTTCAATGGATTCCCTACCGAGCTCCTACACTGGAGGCTCATCGAGTCCCGGATTAAATGGTCCAGCCAGCTTTGATCCCGACTCTGGCATTGATGAACAAGAAGAGAAAGCACGATTAATATCACAAGTTCTAGAGTTACAGAACACATTAGATGGTAAATCTAAAATTATAACTTTTCCTTTGTTTATGTGTACAATGAAACCATTTATTTATTTATTCCACATTTTCGCAGATCTGTCACAAAGGGTTGATTCTGTGAAAGAAGAAAATCTCAAGTTGCGTTCTGAAAATCAAGTGCTAGGCCAATATATAGAAAATTTAATGTCTGCTTCCTCCGTTTTTCAATCGACCTCACCAAACGGCCACAAAAAGTAAACAAAACTAAAAACAAGATATGTGATTGCTTTAAACAAAATTTGCACAACTTCTAAAAGGCCATAAGTTTCTAAACAAAGCAAAGCTAAGCTTAAAGCTTGCGGTGTGTAATAGTAGTTAGGGCAATAGGTTTTCGAATTGAACCTTTTATTTATTGTATTGAGGTTTTACACAGCAAAATGTATTTATATTAAACTTGTGCACTCAAGCAACCTAATTGAAATGCAAAGAGAAACGAACTTTATTAAATGTTTAGACATTCCATGTATTAAATGTCTATCAATGATATTCACTCTAGAATTATTTATATCATTTTTTGTATATTTTTTGTTAATTTAAATCAAAACTTTATACATCATACAAACATTACCTTTATACTTTTCTTGCACTTGCATATAATTTAAGTCATTTTTCTATTATATATAGTTATATTAATAAATAAATGTACCAATTAATGTAATGTTAATGTATATTATTGCAATATTATAAAGATCTGATTAAGAAATGTCTTGTTTTACTAGAATGTAACTCATGAAGTTACACATGGAATTTTCTGAATTTTAATTTTTATTCTTTGTGCACCATTAGTACTACACTAATAAGGTAAATAACTTTTTAGAAAAGTTTTTTAAACTTTTACTTGAACATGATTTGGTCTTCATTTAAAGTAAAATATAAGAAAACTAGCACAACTACAAAAAATTTAAAAAGTGTGCATTAGCAAATTACATCTAGCCAATGAAGCAAATCCATATATAATCAGTACCATCTTTGCATTGTATTTATGGGCCTCATTCTCACGGGGCCTTGAAATACGAAAACATGTAAGATGTTTTTTAAGTTAACATGGTTATTTTTATTACTAAAATTATTTATAACGGGATATTTACCATGTTTTTCATCAGTCTTGTGAACAAGACATTTGTAGATAATGTCGAAATATCGAGCTCCGCAAAATAAAAATGAAAAACATGGTAAATATTCCGTTATAAATAATTATAGTAATATAAGAGGTTGTGCCATGCTGCTTTGCAGACAAATTAGGTCTGCATGAAAAGGGTCTCTCGCTCACATAATACCGACGTCTAGTGACATAAATTTTCGCGTTTCGTGCGGTTTGTGAATGTTCGGTGGGCCATTGGGGGGATAGGGAAAAAGCGGGCAACGCATCTGCATAACTTTTGGTTGTGTGGATGTCTTTAGGGGTTGGTAGTCACCATAAGGCTCCTACTGCTCGGTTACCTCTTTATGACAGAAAAGAAAACTGTTGTTCCAGTACTATATTAAATACCAGGTACTTATGCTCAAGTACTTAATGACCAGTTGCATTCTTATCTTATATGTAAGTTTGAATTGTAACGATTAACCACAGTAAATAGTAGATCAACAGCATCAACATTCTCTTTCTTATATTTCCAAAAGGGCCTCCATTTTTGTGTGCCCAGGCCCCAGCATATCCTAAAACGGCCCTGTTAATAAAATGACTAACCTACAATTGATGGCTGACTGTATTGAAAAAAGTAAGCTCTTGAGAAATTATTTTTAATAATTCGTACATCTGTGGAAAAATCAAATTCCTATCATCTATACCTCATATAAATCAAATGTACCTCTAGAACTCACCAATATGTTTCAATAATGGTATGTAAATCAGATCAACAATGTCCGATGGCCAGGCGTCCTGTCAAATCCGTATGGGTTGGAGAGCAGAGAGAGGCAGGGGGGTTAAGTTTACTAACACTCTTCAACCTTTACGTGAGTGAGTTGTTTTGCGAGCTCGGCAGCACCAGGGTTGGCTGCTACATAGATGGGGTTTTTTTTAAATAATATAAGTTACGCCGACAATATGGTGCTCTTGAGGGCGTCGATCTGTGGTCTCAGGGCCCTGTTTTCCATTTGCAAGGCTTATGAGGGAAGACAAGTTCTCCGTTTTTACCTTCAATACGAAGAAGCGTGTGGTGATGGTTTTTGGGGCGAGGGAAAGACACCAAATAGAGTACCTACCTCCTATCTCACTGAATGGAGTAGGTAGCATTGTAGAGAGTATATCAATTCAAGTATCTCGGACACATGTTGACTCCAGACCTCGAAAGAGAGCGGAGAGCGTTGTCAGTGAGAGCAAATATGCTGAATCTCAGATTTTCGCGGTGTTAAAATCACGTTGCTTAGAGCATATTGTACGACTTTCTACACGTGCAGCCTGTGGGCCAAAATACTCTCAAAAGTTTACAACGCTCTCCGTGCACAGTATAATAATGCCTTCAGGGTGCTGATGAAGTAGCCCCGCTTTTATTGAGGCGCGAGTCGACTGCTTTTACGCCACAGTGCGCAAGATATGGCTCCCTGGTACTGGTACAGGTTGGGGTCGAATAGCTCCAACAGCATCCTGAAGATGACACGTTGGACTGCAGCTACATGAATTACTGCTGCGCTATTGCAAATGGTGATTCACATATATCCATGAAATGTAGGTAAATATTATGATAACGTTTTTCTGTTATACGTACCTACCTAAATGACTAACATAGAATTAGTAAGTAATTTACGAAAAAATATGGTGTGTAATAGCTTGAAATAAAAAAATATTACTATAATCATCTAAATAAAATAAATTTTGGCTCAGCTTGTTATAGGCACAATTGAATTCAGAGTACGGAAACCTCTTTAAAAACCACCTGGAGGAATGCGTACCGGAAGCGAAACGTGAGCAGGTGGTTCTACAACTCGTTTCCAAGTCCCAACGCAAGAGGCCGGGGCCAGAGGACGGAAACCTCTTTAAAAACCACCTGGAGGAATGCGTACCGGGAGCGTAACATGAGCAGGTGGCTCTACAACTCGTTCCCAAGTCCCATCGCAAGAGGCCGGAGCCAGAGGAATGCGTACCGGGATCGTAACATGAGCAGGTGGCTCTACAACTCGTTCTCAAGTCCCATCGCAAGAGGCCGGGGCCAGAGGACGGAAACCTCTTTAAAAACCACCTGGAGGAATGCGTACCGGGAGCGAAACATGAGCAGGTGGCTCTACAACTCGTTCCCAAGTACCAACGCAAGAGGCCGGGGCCAGAGGACGGAAACCTCTTTAAAAACCACCTGGAGGAATGCGTACCGGGAGCAAAACGTGAGCAGGTGACTCTACAACTCGCTCCCAACGCAGGAGACCGCGGCGGCGTTGCCGGTTGTGATTGTGTGCAAACGTGCGCTGCCACTGATGCAGCTCGCACTAGGGTCCCGAATTGGACGGCTCCTTAGATATTTTTGGAACCTAAGGCGGAAAATGTTGGTGTGAAATGTCACAACACCCAGAGGAGAGCTCGCAAGGGCATCCTCAGACGGAGTTATGATAGTATTTCGTACCCATGACCCGGTTAACGCGCTACAGTCTACAGAGGAACGTCTTGGGGGTTTTAGTTTACGGACTAGAGTTCCACCAGGCTCCCCGGGGGCTGGAGTATTATGACGATTTGCCCAAATAAAAAAGGCACAAAAGAATAGTTATCACGAACTTTGGTATACTTACAGAAACAGTTTGAAATTCATTCATTTAGATTTTTGTTACATATCATAGGATATGACAGTCCGCCAACACTCAACAGGATAAGTGATTGAAAAGCAGTGTGTTCATGATTTTGAATCTCGCTTAGAATTTAATTAATAATAATATGTGCAAAAAATCTGCACATATTTATGTTTGTACATCAAGACTTCTTAAAAATATATATACCAGCTGTTACCTACATAATATGCTAGATGAACCAATATTGCGTAACCGCTTTTTACTTAGATACCTAATGCATATGGATGTATGGGATATATACACGGTACAAAATATACCAAATTATCATTTTTTACAATTTTTGTCTGTCTGTCTGTCTGTCGGTCTGTCTGTTTGTTCCGACTAATCTTGGAAACGGCTGGGCCGATTTTGACGGGACTTTCACTGGAAGATATGCTTATGTTATAGGGAGTAACTTAGGCTATAAAAAATAATGAACATCAATCCGGGTACGGCTATAAATCTAAGTTAACGCAGACGAAGCTGCGGGCAACAGCTAGTAATATATAAAATTCTCGTGTCACGGTGTTTGTAAATAAACTCCTCCGATATGGCTATACCGATTCTCATAAAATTTTGTGTGCATATCGGGTAGGAATGAGAATCGGTCAACATATATTTTGCATTCCCCTAAATGTTAAGGATGGTCACCCCAATTTTTATTTTTAGACCTCTGGTTATAGAATAGTAGTCTTTGTTTTAGACAAAAGTTAGCGCGGGCGAAGCTGCGGGAACAGCTAGTAAACTATAAATATTTATTTAAATGTTTTTTTATGTAGATCAACTGGTAGAGCAACATAAATAATGTAATAATAAATTTACTCTTTCTTGTAACAATGATTGAGTTGTTTAATATGCCCAAGGGTCCAAGTTTGAAAGATCTACATTCTACAATTTAGCAAAGAATGGGTTTTCTAAAATATGTCCTTGTGACTCATGCTTGCGTGAGGAAACATACATGCCTGATAATATTAAGTAAATATTATATTAAGTCTTTTAGGGTGTGCGAAGTTCCTTAAACCTAACAGATATTTTCTCATAATCATTGCGGGGTAAAAACCTCGAACTCGAGTTCATTTTGAAGCGTTTTAATAGGTATACCTTCGTATTCGAATATAATAAGCTCGGTCTATAACCAACCATTACTATCATATAAATAGGTATTGCGTCACAGCAAAAAAAAAATAATTTCGCATAAATTCTTTGAAGAAGTCCATTGACAGTGGGTACTGGGTAAGTAGTATGTTAAAAAAAACCGTAATCGTTCGACGAACAGACAGCGGTCGCGTGAAGTAAACGTGATCATTGCATGAACCTAAAGAAATAATGTTACAGATCAACTAATTTTCCAGCAATTTAGGGTAACTTGCAGATTTTCTAAGAAAGCTACTTTTTTATCACATTTACTACATTAAGACTAAACATTAAGTATTAACGTGAAATAGTGAAAGAAAGATTTTAATAAACTAATAAATACTTAATCCAGTCACATTTCTTAAGCAGGGTACGATAATCAGTTTTAAAAGTAAATTAATCATAAGAAACAGACAAATAAGAAAAAGCTTATCATATACTTTTAGGAAGACGAAAGAAAGAAAAGAAAGAAAATATACTTTATTGTGTACATAAGAATACATACATCAAACATGGCAATTACAGAAAAAAAAAACGTACACAAAAGGCGGCCTTATCGCTAAGGTAGCGATTTCTACCAGATAACCTTAGGGAGAGGAAAATTTGAATACATACATATAGGGTCGTTATGAAAAGAAAAGAAAAAATAAATAAAATGGAAGAAATATGTATACATTTAAATACATAATATAATATATACTATATAATTTAAACACAAATAAATATGTACAGTATTACATAATATACTAAATAAACATACTTATATCGATACTTATTATATGATATATACATTTAGACATATATACCTATACACTAATATATTATATTATATTATTTTGGTGTATTTATAAATACATAAATAAATAAGTACATACCAAATTGCTTTATAATATAAGTATTTAAGTACTATTATTTCGCACAGCAAATTGATTTTAGAAATCGATTCAATAATATTGTTGATTTGTAATTTCAAAATATGAATTTTTAAGTAATGTCTTAAATCCGTTGAGCGTTTTAGCTTTTCTAATGCTTTCCAGCAAGGCATTCCACTGTATGATAGACTTCACTGTATAGGAATAACTATAGAATGTGGAATAATGAATAGGTACTTGTAGAGTGAGAATATCATTTGAGCGCAATGCCTTATCGGAACTACGTATAATAAATTTCTCCTTAAGATACTCTGGTGCCTTAGGATTATGAAGCACGTGGTACAGGAGCGACAGCATTCTTGTATTCCGGTAAAAACGGATTGGCAACCACTTGAGCTTAGCACAATATTCAGAGATATTATCATATTTCCGCAAAGAAATTATGAATCTTATTGCTCAATTTAGGAGTCTCAAGTTTATTTAATTGTTGCTTGGTGAGATCTGGGTAGCACGCTTCGGCATAGCCAAGAGTAGAAAGTAAGAGAGATTCAGCAAGCGCAATTTTGGTAGAGATAGGGAGCATGTATTGAAGTCTTCTTAAAGAATGCGAAGTTGCAAAACACTTCCTACTTACTTCATTAATTTGAGTGGTCCATGATATATTCTCATCCAAGAATACTCCAAGATTCTTAACACGTTTACTAAAAGGATATATAATAACTGTGTTGTTCATGAGCACCGGTGGGAGGGAGGCCCAGGCTATTCTCGAAACAAGTACAGCCGGGTACTTGTTTCGAGAATAGCCTGGGCCTATTACTATAACTTGCGATTTCGCTGGTGTAGTTTTAAGCCGTGGCATCGACTCCACTCGGAAACTGCAGCCAGATCATTGTTCATGATAGTAATAGCCTCAGGCAAGCTTTTGAGTTCAGCCTGGGTGTAGATCTGCAAATCGTCTGTGTTTATAAAAATAGCAAAAAGGAGAGGAGATAATACGCCACCTTGTGGGACACCGACAGGTAAGTCAGCCCATGAAGATAGCTCCAGTGCTGTTCTTATTCTCTGCCGACGTACCTGCAGATAACTGCGAAACCAGCCAATCACTGTTGGAGATATGTTAAGAGAGAACATGATGCTGAGAAGTATGTCATGGTCAACCGTATTAAAGGCATTACTAAAGTCCAATAGTGACATAATGGTGAGTCTTTTACTGTCCATACCATGTCTGATGTCATCACTCATCAGTGACTTTAACAAGAGTCGTGGTAGTACTATGTCCTATTCGAAATCCAGACTGAAATGGATTAAGCAGTTCATTTATAGTCATATAATATGTATTTTACTAAAATATTAGAATATAAGTTAAAAGATTTTGGGGAGAATATAATATTTGAATCTGTAAGCACTGTCTTCTTACCATAAAGTTGGAAATCCATAGATGAAATCATCAAAGAGTAAAGCTGTAAAGAATAAAGACGTTTTATTTATCGTTTTGTGTTGCAGTTGATCGATCGTTTCGGCTGTTTTCGTGATTTTTGTTGAAAAAATTGTGTGTAATAATATTGTTAAGTACTGATATTGCTCATTTATTTACCAAACATCAATATGCCGAAAAAGTTAAAAGTAGTTGTTAAATCTCTTTACTCTCACGAAATTCGCAAAGATGTTAGTTTGGAAAATTTGAAATCTTTAAAACTGGAAGATGCATGGCCCTTCATCAGAGAAGAAATAGAGGCTGAAATTGGGAGCAGTCAGCTGGTTTGCATACCGCATATAACCGAAGCTGATTTGTACAATATCACATCCCTTTTCGTCCAAAATGAGAAAGAAACAAATGGTAAAATGTTTAAGCCACTTGGCGAGCTCAAGAAAAATATCAACAAAGAGAAGTCAACACCTGAGTACGTAGAATTGTTGGAGCAAGGCAATTTTCAAGACAGTGAATTTAAGTTTCCTCATGAAAGTGTAAAGGTAAGTTTATCGTAAGGCTTCTATAAACGTGGAGAATATGCGACATTTCATGACATGTCCTTGTGCTCGGCTATTTTAAACTTGTGGCTTTCGAAATAATATATACACATCTAATTGAATTCATTGTAAATTTATAATACAGGAAGCAATTTATAGTTTGTATAAAAGAAAAAATTCACATTGAATGATGTGCATGTGTAGTGTTATTGTGCTAGGTGCATCATAATGCAAATTTAATTAGTGACTAGCTACTGTGAATTGGTTTGTATGAACATTGTGATTAGTGGTAATGTATATGTTTGTTGCAGATCACATTGCAAGATGAGGCAATTAAAAATAAAGTTCGAGTAATTATGGTAAACTTTACAAAAACATGTATTCCCAAAGGCAAAGACTTTGTGAATAATATCTACTTGGATGTAGAAAACAATATAGGTACTTTTAAACTCATAGTCCTGTTCAATTGACTACTGCATTGTTGCTGAGACAGCAATAAGATTTTGCAATTACAATTGATTATTTTCTCTCTTTTAGACTTGAAGGGCAAGAAATCAGTGTACATGATTACAAAAGTGCTGATGGCCAAAACAATTGAGTTTAGGGTTACCCGTGGCACTTCATCTAGAATTTTCCATTTGGGTAATGCCTCTCCATTGGTATTTGGATTAGAAGAGTTTTTGATTGGTGAAGATGGAAAGCTAAAGGCCAAGGTAAGAGGTTATTACCTATTCCAAATGTAAATTAATATCACACCAAAGCTTATTGTTACTTATCATTATAGTTAAATAAAATATATGTCCGAGATCATAGTTAATAGGTAATGAGGTGAACAGTTATCATGTTTTAATTGAATAAATATTATAGTATTGTGTTGCTATATGTCTTATCAATAATTTATTAGTGACTAGCTGTTGCCCGCTGCTTCGCCTGTGTTAACTTACTCAACTTAATTACTGTTAGTCACAGTTTGATGTTATATAGCATATAGGCTTCTAAAGCCTTAGGCTTAGATAGCCCATTTATCGAGGAAAACTTCTTTCAGTGTTAGAACACACACAGAAGAAAGAATTTTTCAAATCAGACCAGCAGGTCAGAGACTAGCGCGTAGTGCGAAAGAAACAAATTCTTTGGCTTTATATTATTAAATATAGATTTAGGTCAAGGGCATTAATGACATTGTACAGCAATTCATTTAATACAAAAATAGTTTTGGAAAAAATCAAAGTATGATGCAATAAATTATGAATTTGCATATCCTTTAGCTTACTTTACCAACTTTTCATAAAAGGGGAATCATGTGGTTAACATGTTTTTGTTAACCATGGGTCAGTTGTCACATAGTTTTTATTTATTTAAAAAATGACTAAGAGTGACTCTTTTAGTTAATAGAGAATTTTCTAGAATCAAAGATGAGTAAACAAAAACATTCTAGGTTAGGAAATGGAAAGATTAAAATAGCTCAATTTTACATCTACATGCTAAACAATAATATGTGAAAAGATACAACAAACAGACATGTCTATTATTTACAAATATGGCAAATAAATGAGATGAAAAAATTGTTTACTGTTTCATAGCTAGGAAATGTTTTTTACAATTCAACATGTTTACTTAATACACACTTGCTTATGCTAATTAATGTGGTAATGAATTGGTAACATTGCTTAAAGAACTGGTATTTTAAAATATATTATGGGAAAAGAACACTTCACTTGTAACAGAAATAACCTTTTGAAGGGCATGAAAAAAAACCACTTTTGCTGATCACAATATTTTATGAATTTAGAATTATTTTATTTAGGGGATTTCAAAAATTCGGTTTATACTAATTACTTAGAATAATCTGTTTTTCCGGTGCTTGTTAATTGTGACTTAGATCTATGTTACAAGTATTATGATGTAGACAAATCTCAAAGGTAATTTTTGTCACTGAATAATCACAAATTTGACTGGTCTCTTGGTCTAGTAGTTAGTGACCTTGACTGCTAAACCAGAAGGTTCAATCCCCACCCAGGACAAAAGTTTGTGTAATGAGCATGATCATTTGTTCTGTGTCTGGGTATAATTTATCTATAATATGTAGTTATATAGAAATACTAGCTGTTGCCCGCAGCTTCGCCCATGTAAATTTTTAAAATTTGAGGGGTTGACCACCCTTATCACTTAGGGGTATGATAAATAGATAGTAGCCGATTCTCAGTTTATTGTCTTACTAGTATAGTTTTCCTCTTCTCTCATCTTTCAAAGATCTTTAAATTTTTTCTACATAAACATATGTTTATAAACTTTAGTATAGCAATTGACTTCGGATATTTTTTTTTCATGCTTAAAATAGATAATATAAAACTGTAATAATATGGGAGTGAAGTCAGATTGAGTTGAGGCGTAATTTTCATTATTTGCAAAAGGAAGTAAGAACTGATAACAATCCTTTTATATGATTAAATTCCGGTTATATTTTGTCAAGGGTAATTACCGTTATCGGTGATGAGCTAGCACACATAGATAAGGTTGTAGCTTAGTCATATTCATCCTTTTATCTATTATATATTATCTGTCTGGCTTGGCTAATAAAGGCTAATATTACCTGAAATACAAAACATTGAGTTTTTTTTATTTGTATATTTATGAAGTAAAATCGGGTAACATTATTTCGGACTAATAGTAATTAGTTAATTATGTACTGCATGAACAATATCATCATCCTGAACTTTGAGAAGTAAGAAAAAATTAATAGGTTCTAATCATACTTTTATATAAAACCTTTTTTACCCGACTTCAAAAAGGAGGAGGTTATCAATTCGTCGGAATCTTTTTTTATTTTTATAGTACAGTAAACTACTACTAGGATTCTAATTTGCCACACACATATACCTACATATATATAGCGGAGTTGTAATTATGGTCTTAGTTTTAAAGTATTGTACTGTAAGTACATATTGATGTTCCGCTTGCAAGATCAATATGATTCTCTGATTTAATCAATGTGTATAAAGTTGAAGGACTTTTACGCAACGGAAAATGCGCGTCATTCAATAAAAATGCTAATTACTAGTTTCAACCCACTGAAAGTTTCATTAGTAGTTTCCATAAACAATATGCAAATATTTTACTTCCCTGTAACCTGAGGAATATTTACGTCGTATGATTGAGGCTATATATATTTTATTCCGTTTTCTATTTTCATAAAACTTGTAAATTATAAATACTATGGTTTTAAAGTTTAAGCGTGTTAGATGATTTTCGTATTCCCGTTATGATGAGAACGAAAAAAAGATGCTATTATTTTTTAAAGTTTTAACTTCTCTTGGAAGTCTTCAATGACTGCCTGTTATTATATCTCTGTTCTGTAATTTAGTCAAGATTAATAGCGGTCACTTCTCTTACTATCTCAGACTATTTTTATGAGGGAAGTAGCGTTGGGCGGCTAAGGGAGATTATTTTCATGGATTATTTTAAGGGACTCACCATTGCGAGATCACGTTGTACTGCAAGCTCTGTGGCATATAACTTAGTGTCTTCAGACTACAAGACCTTTCTAAACCCCTATTGACCGACCGATCATCTATTAACCGACCGATCGTCTATTGACCGACCGATCATCTATTGACCGACCGATCGTCTATTGACCGACCGATCGTCTATACCGACCGATCGTCTATACCGACCGATCGTCTATTGACCGACCGATAATCTATTAATCGACCGATCGTCTATTGACCGACCGATCATCTATTGACCGATCGATCGTCTATTGACGATTATTCCCATCTAGCCTCGTGATGAAAATATTATCTTCTCAAAATATCAATGTCGTATGATTTATTGCCTCAGATGAAGTAAAAAAAGGTAGATGACGCACGGCCTTTGCTAATACTGAAGCCACAAAACTAAGCTCCTTCATGTAAATACACGCGCTCACGCACACAGATACACCAAAACTAAGCTCATTTTTGTTAGTATCTTACGAGTCGTCGTGCAGTAAGTTTGCCAAAAAAATACCGTTCTGTGTAATTAAATGGAGTAAAAACAATACAAAAGTGACCAAAGAGTCTAAAGAAATATCGTTTCACACATAAATAAACACAAGACTATATTCTTTTAAGATATTTTAACACTATTTTGAGGTTAATCAACATAAATAATATTATTGCCCCGAAATGACGTATCGGAAGAGTGTTGCCAGAAGTTAGTGTTTCTAATAGCCCAATAGTGGGTAAGTCAATTGCAGGCAAAGCCATAGCAAAAAAAATTAAGTACAGAGGTGACATAATTAATATTTTATTATTTGATCGCTATATGACTGAATCGAAATGACCTCGTATAACCTATGTTGTATTTTTTTTGGGACTCACGTACCCACAGCAGGACTATGTATTTAATTATTTATAAATTCAAAGATTTACCATTTAATAAATTAAAAAAAATGTAACAGTGTGGCTTGCAGAGAAATGTTTTTATAATTTAAATGTTTTTTTTAATGGAAAACGACATATTATGTATTTAATTTAAATTGTGTATTGATAAAATGTGACTTTCTAATTACTATTATAATCAATTATTTTGAAACTGTTATTCTCTGACAATGATTTTAAGGACATGTTGTATTTATCAAGTTTATTTAATTGTAACAATTTTTTCCTGTTAATTTATATTAATTGTTTATTTATGTAAAGTTTTATTTTCACAAACCATGTTATAGTAGAATGCATAGAACTTGTTTTTTTTTAATATCACCTATGTATTTACTACATTCATGGGAATAAATAAATAAATAAAACAATTGTGTCAATAAGATATCTATTGAGACAGTTTATAAAGTGATCCTACACGCCTCCTACATATTCGTAATATTATTGTATTTTTTAAAAATATTCACTGTCGCATTCACTTATTACCTATTTTTATTAATATAAAATTTTAAGGGATATTTAAAAAATGGCAACCCTTCATTCACTCACACATACTTAAAAAAGTGGCTTCACTTTCTTGTTCCAAGTGCGCTATCTACCTTTTTTTACTTCATCTGAGTTTATTGCCATTATTATTATCGCAGATCTTTGTTGACGTTATTTTTTTCAGACAATGTATAAGTCCATTGTTTTCATTTTTAAACCTACTTAGAATTGTAATTTTATAAACGCGTATGTGCCTAAACCACCAAACTGATTTTAAAAAATGTTTCACCAATGGAAAGCTTTTTTTTTCTTTAACGCTGGGACATGATCTGAGGCATCCCGCGGGGGAGTGGGTCTCCCCAGGCGGATATGTGGGACTCGCTGCGCCCGAAAGCTGGTAAATGGACGCAGCTCTACCCACTAAAACCCGGCGAGTGCCACCAATGCCGTCATTGGTGAGGTGCCCCGGATCTGTTGAGCAAGGTCGTCAGTCGCTCAGGGGACCGACGCCACCTCCACAGAGGGGTTGTCCCGCACAACGACGCACAGAACAACCCCTCCCAACGTCGGGACAGTACAATGGGGTGAGATTCCCGTCCTCGCCCCTTGCCGCCTGCTCTTTTGTCCCCTCTTCTCATAAGAGGGGTACAAAGAGCCCCTTCGGCTTAATTAGCTTCGCCCAAGGTGTAGCGGATCACCCTAGGCTACTGAGCCCCACCGCCTGAACTAGGCCTGAACCATGGTGGTACGTAAAAACCCACCCTAACCACTGGTTTATAAACTTGTTTCATGGACACCGATATCTGACTTTATTATTGAAGTTCAGGGTTATAAGTTTAAATATAGAAGCTCTCCATTTTATTGTTTGTAATCTATACTTTGTTCATTTGTTTTAACGCGTTATTCTACAAGACTGCAATATAGATTGGATAAATTATTTTTTTCATTTGAGAGCCCAATTAAGTTAGACTTAACATTGTACTGTAACGGGAACCTCACCCCATTGTACTGTCCCGACGTTGGGAGGGGTTGTTCTGTGGTGCGGGACAACCCCTCTGTGGGGGTGGCGTCGGTCCTTTGAGGGACTGACTAGCCGTTTAGGTGCCCTGTTTGTTTATTAGATCCGGGGCACCTCACCAAAAGGCGGCATTGGTGGCACTCGCCGGGTTTTAGTGGGTAGAGCTGCGTCCACTTACCAGCTTTCGGGCGCATCGAGTCCCACATACCCGCGTGGAGAGACCCACTCTAAAGTTATAGAAAAAAGGTTTTTACGTAGAAAAGCTTATAAGCCAGTAGTAACGTCATATTTTGTTTTTTTAAGTAGCCATTTTGAAAAGTAGACGTAGCGGAAGAAATAATAATATATTTAGCATAATTCGCCAATAATAAGAAACGATAAAAAAAACTTTAACCTTTGACTTGAATTTTATTTTCACTGCGTATTGTTTGTTGACATTTTTAGTGCGTAGTTTGTGTTGTCGTATTTTGTAACAAATTATCAGATAGTAAAGTAAATATTTATCGGCTATTCTATGAATGTGTTGCCTTTACGAAATCGTGGAACTAATTTTAGTTTCCAAGAAGCATAATATTTGTATTGGTGTACTAATTATAACTCCAGCCAGTTCACATTTGTACATTCGAACTTCTCACGTGAATATCAAAGTCGTTTAAAATTGTAAATCTCGCAGAAAGGTCAACATTATGTATAACTTAACTTTAAAAGGGACTTATTTGTGCGGAAAATTTAAACATTTATGATGTTTAACGATAATATATAAATTTAAAAAAAAGTCAGGTTCCACCGAGATTTGAACTCGGATCGCTGGATTCAAAGTCCAGAGTGCTAACCATTACACCATGGAACCGCTTGATAAACTGCCGAAATTTAGTGTCTATTGTATTTGAGGATTGGTTTTATATTATGTACTAGCGAATATTTATCTTATTTAAATGTTATACCGATTTTCTAGACATCGGCCTTACGACTTACGCCTATACTACCGTGTTATCTAGTGAGGAATAATTTAGGAACTTAAAATCTATTGTCTTAAGAATGGGATGTTAACATAATATTTATCCCACTTTCCAATAATGGTATTATTTTTCCTTGTTTCAGGAACCAGTAACAATTAAGTCAAAGCTTATGCACTGGAAGCAAATTTATCCATCGGACCAATTGTACATCCCTGACAAGGCAGAAGAGGAGCGTAAATAGAAAAATATCAAATAGATCGAATAGGCTTATTGGGAAATAAATTAAAAAGTGTTTACAGCTATGAGCTAAACTTAAATTGGTGATGTTATCAAATGTGTAGAAAGCAGGTCTTATTACTTAATAAGTATTTTTATGGTAGCTCCATAACTTGTTTGTTAGACATACTAATGTATTAGTTTATTGTCCCAAAAACAATTTTCCAAATTACTTTATGTAGACAATACATTTGTGATATTGTATTAGATATGAATCTTTATTTATTCAAAGACTTGAAGCAATTTAGGTTAAGTTTATTGTTCGTTTTGATTGTTTTTTTTTCTGTGTTTTGTCACCTAGTGCATATGTGTTTTTCTATTTTAGTATTTACACATATTTATTTTAGCAGTACTGTCTTACTTCTTAGTAACATAGATGTTAGTATACTTAAATATTTACACCCATGACATATTGCCTCACATGCTGTAGTATTTAAAAATACTTATCTTATTTGGAAGTTATGTAGTCATACTATAAATGTGGTTTTTGTACATCAGTACAAATTTTAAAGTATTAGGAAATCGATTAGTAGAATTCATAAAATTAGGAACATCTGTAGTTTTTTAAAAAAAAGATAAACATTCCAAAAATATTAAGATTCCACATTTAAAAGCCACAACCTGTGATTATATTTATAAACCAGTATTTTTCTTTTACTAATGGAGAGTGTTTAAATCGCTAAGTACTTAATGTTACAATAGTACAACTATTGTATTGTATTGAATAAATTGTGTTTAATTGTAATTGTCTTTTATTTAATCTATCTAGTTGTAACTAATACATATTATAAATGAAAAAGTATTTATCTATTTCTCCTCCTTCAATGATAGAACTATCAGTAGCTCTACCATGAGTTTTGTTACAAGCGTAAATGACTTAACTATAGTAGTTACGTAAAACGCAACACGAATAGAAAACTAAGGTATGATATAGTTTTCTTAACTACTTATATACGCAACGTCACGTTAACGTAAAAACGCAAGTCGAATAGAAAACTATATCATACCTTAGTTTTCTATTTGTGTTGCGTTTTTACGTTAACTACTATAGTTATGTCATTTACTCTAGTAACAAAACTCATGGTAGAGGTACAGCTAAGCAATAGATTGACACATCACACAATTGAAAGTTGAGCATATTGCAGTACAGTCAAACTGCCTTGGGAAAATAGTGAAAATGTCTATGTAGAAACTTATTTTAAACTAAAACTAGCTTCTTTTTTTGCAGCCAATACAGGCGTGTTCATGTAGCCAAGATATTTAAGTTAGTTTTCATAAAGTTTTACGAATGCATGAAGCATTGTGTTCAAAAATTACTTTCCAAGATCTTAGTAAACTTAATCCTAGGTCCAACATGTTTATACTCAAATGTTAATGTTCAGGATAAATTATTAAAAACATAAACTGTAAAATATAATGCTTATTACAAGCACATAGTTATAAATGATGCACAAAAAGATTATAAAAACTGTTTTATTACAAATTTTTAACTTAGTAGATAGAAATATAAATTTTAATATTTTTTAATTGTCTTTCTTATGAGTGCCATACGTTGCTTGTGGGCTTCTGTGACGGCAGCTCTCTTGTATGGTCTAAGTTCGTCATTTCCAAAGCCTGGTATCCACATGTTCCATTGACGTTCTGAAAACAAATATTCTTTGAATGATGGAAAACTAAATTATTTAGAAAAGGTGCATTCTTTGAATTGCATTTAAATTAAAATCTATATTTTATATTAATGTTTCATAATCAATTGAGGACAATATATTAGTAATTTCTATGTTAATTAATGTAATCAAGTCTATTTACTTATAAATAAGTATATTGGATCCGTAAGGGATTGGTCGTCTTGCCGTTCATTGAAGGAGACCCATGTTCAGCAGTGGATGGATAAACTGATATTAGATGATGATTAAGTATATTTTTATATTGATGCTTCATTGTGACACAGATAGAGATTAAAACAATTATTACACAAAAATACTTTATTAATAAAAATATGCAGATAAAATCCGACTAACTTATTCCTCACATCTCTATTTTATTGAAGCTAAAAAACATAATTACTTAACATTAACATGCAAATTACTCACCTAAATGTAATTGTACGTCTTTTAACTCAACTGTCGGAGCATGCCTGTGCTTAGCAAGTGAACACGCAGCATTCAAAGTAGTGTCAATAAAGTCATCAGCTAACTGTAAAAGCATTTCCTCTACTTCTTCATCTAGTTGTACTGTAGGATCCACTTCTCGTACGAGTTCTTGAAGCCTCGGTTTACTCAACAACTAAAATTATTCATAACAAGACATATTATAAGATATTTTAAAACTTTAAAGTAGAGAGAAGTTTTTGTTTCAAAACACTGCTTGTCTCAACTTGATTTTGTAGATAATTTAATGGCAAAAACCAACTTCACGAAATGAAAGAATACAAAGTTTTAAACTTGATTTCGAATACCTGTGTAGTTTGATCACCTCCTCCACATTGATTTACTTTGGCCGCCTGTGACTGAGTACCCATGGGACTGTGTTGTGACGGAGAACCTTGAATTGATGTAGATTGTAGCTGAGGGCTTTGTAAGGGATTGTTAACGTATTGTACACCCCCTTGAGAATTTAAAGAACCGATAGTTGGCATGTTTGTTGCCTGGTTCATAGAATTATTGGACATTTCATTCCATCGCCTTCTTTAGAAAACGGGTCACAAAGTGATCTTTAATGTATAATCGAGTTTCACCTTTCATTAATTTTAAAATATCATCAACGGTATGTATGCAATTAATCTTTGTACCTAAGTAAATAAGTTTTTTTTTTTTTTTTAATAATATTTTATGGCCTGGTTACGAGACCTTTAAGCCAAAGTAAATAAGTAATTCAAAACATAAAAAGTTGAAACACGGATGTCGGATGCAAACAGCAGTCAGCACAGATTATACTAGCGATGTGTCGACTCGGTTTGGCAAACCGAGTCAAACCGGTTTGAGGGTAACTCGAGTCAAACCGAGTTGCTATCTGTCCAACTCGGTTTAGGTTTCTAACCGCCGATGCGAGTTGCGTATTTACGGTTTGGCGGTTTGAAGTAGCGATGTGTCAACTCGGTTTGAGTGTAACTCGAGTTACTATCTTTTCAATTCGGTTTAGGTTTCTAACCGCCAATGCGAAAGACGATGCGAGTTGCGTGTTTGCGGTTTGACGGTTTGAGTGTAACTCGAGTCATTCGAAGTTACTATCTGTCCAATTCGGTTTAGGTTTCTTACCGCCAATGCGAACGAGATGATGCGAGTTGCGTGTTTCGGTTTGACGGTTCGAAGTAGCGATGTATCAACTCGGTTTAGTAAAGTAATAATATCACAGTATAACCAAAGTCATAGGCCAACGGACGCGTCTAGACAGAGAGATCGTGCGGGATTTGCGGGATGAGGGAGGGCGGGCAGCTCCCGAACTGCCATATAAATACGTATTATTCTCTTTATAGTTTGTGGCCATATACTCGTTCGGGAGCAGTCAGTCAGGGCTGTCACTTTTTTTCCCAGATACTTTTGACTTAAGAGTATTTTATTCTTTGTTTTTTTTGTTTGTTTGAGATACAAGATGGCGGACGCAAATTTTTAAATAAAATCAATATGGGTAACGTTTTCATGGTTTTTAGGGGTGCCGATTACGAATATGACGATATATTATGAGGTTCAAGATGGCGGACGCGAATTTTTTAATAAAATCAATGTGGGTATCGTTTTCTTGGTTTTTAGGAGTGCTGATTACGAATATGACGTTATTTTTTGAGGTTCAAGATGGCGGACGCGAATTTTTAAAAAAAATCAATATGGGTATCGTTTCCTTGGTTTTTAGGGGTGCTGATTACGAATATGACGTTATTTTTGATGTTCAAGATGGCGGACGCGAATTTTTAAATAAAATCAATATGGGTATCGTTTTCATGGTTTTTAGGGGTGCTGATTACGAATATGACCATATATTTCGAGATACAAGATGGCGGACGCGAATTTTTAAATAAAATCATTATGTGTATCGTTTTCATGGTGTTCAGGGGTGCCTATTACGAATATGACGATAAATTTCGAGGTTCAAGATGGCGGACACGAATTAAGAAAAAATAAACATGGGTATCGTTTTCATGGTTTTAAGGGGTACCGATTACGAATATGATGATATATTTCGAGATACAAGATGGCGGACGCGAATTTTTAAATAAAATCTATATGGGTATCGTTTTCATGGTTTTTAGGGGTGCCGATTACGAATATGACGATATATTATGAGGTTCAAGATGGCGGACGCGAATTTTTTAATAAAATCAATTTGGGTATCGTTTTCTTGGTTTTTAGGGGTGCTGATTACGAATATGACGATATATTTTGAGGTTCAAGATGGCGGACGCGAATTTTTAAATAAAATCAATATGGCTATCGTTTCCATGGTTTTTAGGGGTGCTGATTACGAATATGACCATATATTTTGAGATACAAGATGGCGGACGCGAATTTTTAAATAAAATCATTATGGGTATCGTTTTCATGGTGTTCAGGGGTGCCTATTACGAATATGACGATAAATTTCGAGGTTCAAGATGGCGGACGCTAATTTTTAAATAAAATTAATATGGGTATTATTTCTATAGTTTTCGGGCATGCCGATTACGAATATGAAGTAGAGTACAAAAACCTCTAAAACATAATTATTTTAGAGGTTTTTGTATATAAATGAATAAACAACAAAATTAAAACAAAATAAACAAAATAGGCCGTGTTCTTTACCTATATTTTAAAATTTCACGCATTACAATTTGTTAATTGATTATAAAACAAAGTTAAAGTAAAGCGATTTGCTATTAAGTTATTTTATACTGCTTTTTTATGTTGAGCGCAAAAAATGCTTTAAAATATTACAAATGTCAATCTTTTATATTAGAGTGTTTATTGTAATGATGTAAAAGTATACCACATAGCACTGGCATAAAAGTTTACTATAGTTCATAGGAATATTTTGTCATTTGTGAGTCTTTAGGATGAGACTAAGGATTACCCAATGAGAGCTTCCTAAAAAACAATGTTATCAGTCCTTTTGTTTAGATGTAAGAGACAGTCGCCGCCTGTGCAAGGGTTTTTATTTTTTAATCATAGTATTTGCAAAAATTAGATGACAATAATACTTATAGGCGACTTTGTTTTCAAGGCTTTGGCCGCTCCATTGTGTTAAAATTTTATTTGTGACGTCTTTTTTATCGACCATTTTACATAAAAGAATCTCTTTTGTTTCCTTATCTCACAGAATTTGCGAAAGGCTTAACGTAATTAGTTAATTACTGCACGTGTTGCCTAACAGAAATATAATACTTTGTTTTGTTTATTGTTCGTATATTATTTTTTAAATTTGAATAGTAAAGAGAATCAGAAATGAAAATTCTGAATTTAGAAATTAGAATTACCTACCTCATTCGTCTCGTCGCCTTCCTTGATGTCATACGTTACGGGTGCTCTCTGGATTATATCTTTTAACAACTTGGCTTGCTAGATTATGCAGAAATATTGGGACGAACAGAAAACTTTATTTCCCTCTTTTTATATAAAATGGCTATAAAATATCTTTGCATTCCTGCTACATCGGTCCCATCAGAAAGGTTATTTTCTAAAGCAGGACTTTTGTGCAAAGAAAGAAGAAACAGACTGGCTCCCAAAAAAATACACGAAATATTGTTCCTTAACAGTTATTTACAGTAATTTAAACTATTTTTCTATGTAAATGTGCTTAATTAATATAATAATTATGTCATATTTCGATCGAATAAGAACCCAATTAACTTCTTCTTATATCGAAATACTTATAAATAACAAAGCGGTTTATTATACTATATTTTTGAGAATTTTATTAACAATATACTTTGCCTGAAAGTTAAACTGAACTTAGTGCATCTGAGTTTCATTTTATACCAAAAAATCCAAATCAAAGAAAATCTAAATTCCTCAAATTTGTCTTTTTTTTTTTTTTTTGCTCGTTTCAAGCCGTTTTTCACATCTCCACTAACCGCAGCACGGGCTCGATTCGGTTTGGCCAAACCGAGTTGCAAACCGGTTTGAGTCAAATTTTGATTCGGTTTAATCGGTTTGAAAAATTTACGGTTTGACCCATCGCTAGATTATACAATTTTTTTGTTATTTTTATTCCTGTTGGAACCGGCTAAGCCCAGAGGCCATGTTGCCAAATCTGTCGTGTTAATATTTTGTCTGTACTTTGGAGAAACGGCAGGGAACCCCAAGGAGAGCGGCTTCGCCCCTCTAGCCCCCGTCAATTACTACTACATCTACTATTACTTCCTAATCTATCCACTCAACACAGTCCACCATACTCACCAACCAAACAGATTATAATATACACAGATTAAGTTTTTAAAACAAACTATAGAAAACCACCAGAACAGTCCTACTATAAAAAAAAACCGCTCCAGAACAGTCCTCCACAATATTCGCCAACCAATCCCGCCCTCCTCTTTTGTTGTTATTTTTTTTTTCTTTTTAGAACCGAATAAGACCAGAGGCCATGCTGCCAAGTCCGTCGTGATAACAATATCTTGTCCGTAATATGGAGAAACCGAGGACGACGGGAAATAACATGACGTGCGATTGTTTTTTTGGTTTCCCGTTAATTAATTGTTATTTTGTGCGTGCGGTTTTCTATAGTAGGACTGTTAAGTACGTATCTATAACGACTGTAACGACAGGAAATCAAAACATCCATACATACAAACTTTCGCGTTTATATTATAACAAGTTACAAATTTAAAATAATACAACAAATTTACATTACTACTGTGTTTCATTCAAATAAAAAATAAATATAAAATGTATATTTTACTAATTAATGTGACTATTTTCTTTTATTCGTTTCATATCAATAAACATTCTTGTAACATAACAACTTTACATAATCATGCCCATACTTTACCGCACTTATTTATGTATTTATTATTTTTGCTATAACAAATTGTTATCAGCGACCAAATCATTTCCCATTTTCGGGAAAACTTCACCACCACAACATTACACATATTGTGTATGTGTGTACCTATATAGCTGAGATAGATTGAATAGACTCGCTCTACAATGACTTGACAGAGTGCTTGTATGAAGACTGTCTTTATATATTGTAACTAGCTGTTGCCTGCAGCTTCGCCCGCGTTAACTTAGATTTACAGCCGTACCCGGATTGATGATGATTATTTTTATAGCCTAAGTTACTCCCTATAACATCAGCTGTCAGTGAAATTCCCATCAAAATCGGCCCAGCCGTTTCAGAGATTAGCCGGAACAAACAGACAGACAGACAAAAAAAGGCTATTTTGGTATATGTCCCGTATATACATACATCCATATACATTCAATAAAAAGCGGTTATTTTGATATTACAAACAGACACTTCCATTTTATTTATCTCTATAGATTATTCTAAGTCACCCGCTAAATTTGAATCGGCGATGTCTGCGACTGCAACGCCTACAATAAAACTATTTTCTCTATATTTCGTAGACATTCTTATACATTACACTCGTTCTCCTACTATAATATGAAAACAAACAAAACAGCCATCATAAAATTCAAAGTTAAAACTTCAAATTATAGTAATGTTACCATTGCTTGATGCAGGGATAATTAGACATTTTTTACAAGAAGAAGCTGACAAATTCAAATTTCTTTATTGTTAGATGTAGTACGTACAATAGATAGGTCTTACAAGTATAAACAGTCCTTACATCTTACCATAACTATGGTGTACAATAATTTTTAACATTATGATGAAAATAATTTTTGTCAAATAAACCGTATAAATTTCCGTTGAATAGTTAAGAAAATGTCGACGCACAAACAGACCAACACAAAAAACGACTTTAATTTATATATAACTAGCTGTTGCCCGCAGCTTCGTCCGCGTTAACTTTTAACATTTGAGGGGTTTATTATATTACCCTTATCACTTTGGGGTATGAAAAATAGATAGTAGCCGATTCTCAGACCTACTGAATACGCATATAAAATTTGGTAAAAATCGGTAAAGCCGTTTCGGAGGAGTACGGTAACTAACATTGTGACATGGAAATTATATATATAAGATAGTAACCCTTATAATATGTGCCACTGCTGGGCACAGGTCTCCTCGAAATCAGGCGAGGAAGGTGTTGAGCTGATGCGCTGGCCCAATGCGGGTTGGTGAACTTCACCCACCTTCAAAAAAGTTTAATGTCATCAGGCATGCAGGTTTCCTCACAATATTTCCTTCATCGGTGAGAAAGCGATGGTCTCATCTTCAGGTGCACATAGAAATGAAGAAAATCCCATTTCTTGGCATCACAGGAGGGTCAGAATCGAACCCAAACCTCTCACCACACCAAGTCCATACACCTAGTGGGTACATACCACCGTCGCTCACATACTTTGTAAATAAAGAGAAGAATTTTCAATCATTGCAAAAACTGATACAGCATTAAATTATACAATTCGCAGATCCGGCCTCACATGGAATACTGCTCTCACCTCTGGGCTGGAGCGCCCCAATATCAGCCCCTTCCATTTGACCACGTTCAACGCCGGGCGGCTCGAATCGTCGATAACAATGTTATCTCCAATCGGCTTGATTCTTTGGCGCTGCGTAGATATGTCGGATCGTTCTGTATCTTCTACCGCATCTATCATGGGGAGTGTTCTGAGGAATTGTTCGGATTAATACCTGCGGCAGAATTCCACCATCCCGATGTCCGGAAATCGACAACATCTTGATTTTTACGGCATTTCCTGCCTCGCACCACAAATATATGGAATCAGCTGCTACCTATGGTGTTTCCGAACCGATACGACTTAGGGACCTTCAAGAAAAGAGCATATTCATATCTAAAAGGCCGGCAATGCACCTGCTGATCCTCTGGTATAGCGAGTGTCCGTGGATGTCGCTTTTCACTTACCATCCGGTGAACCGATTGTCCGTTTCGTTTGCCCCCTCCACTCCACTATTTAAAAAAAAGCATGGACGACTCCGTACATGTTTGTTAGTGATTAAAACAATGTTTTTTTATCTAACACTTTAATCGATTTCCGCAATTCTATCCAAAGAATTATTAATTTCGTCGTCTGTCAAAAATTGTTTGTCGTCTATTTTTTTCTTTTCAAGTTGCGAATAAAATTCATGGAGGCATAGTTTTATATCCCACGAATGTTTGGTCATTCGCCTGAAAAAATTGAATAATCAAACACATTAACATATTTTGATTGGTACTGTTAGTACCTTTAATTAATTAAATTAAGTTCTAACAATTAAAACTACTCACGACTTTACTTCAGATCTCTTTAGTTGTGTCAAATGTGTGAATAATTTTATAATAATTTCTTTTTCCTTTTTCGTCGGATTTATTAAAGTTAAATCGCCTATATGTCTAGTTGGATACTGAAAGTAATTAAATTAATTGTCAGTTTTTTTTTTCGGAGGGATCTATGGCTAACGGCCCGAAGGCCCTAATGCTTCATCGGATTAGTGTGAGCCCATTCGGCTCACTTTTGATTTATAAAGTGGGGGGTTGCCCCCCGCCTACCGTGCAGTCTGCGACCACACGGCCTCCTGGCGTCGGTTGCGAGTTATTAATTGCGTTTCATCATTTAATATGAAAAGGTACTGAAACCATTCCTACAACCCCGTTACGTGGTTCTTCTATGTTCTTAAATTAAAAATCACCAGACATGCATCCATGCACTGTTCAACAAAATTATGAATTTCAAAACATCCTTGTTGTTTATGACCGCAGCTATATTATATTGTTTTAAACTAATGCGATCACTGTTCATATTTAAATAAATATCGGAACCTCAATAAACCTATAAACGCAGTAAGCACCCAAAACAATATTTATTTAAATATGAACAGCTATATTCTTTTCAATTATTTAATATTGAAGTGAAACTTTTTTGGACGCATGAGAGTAATTTTTTTACGGATGAAACGTCACGAAAATGTGCAACGTTTTTGTCAAAGAAGAGGGTGAGAGAGATTGAGACCAATTGAGGGAGAGTGAGAAAAGGCGAACGTAGCATGAAGCACATAGCCATTGAGTGAGAGTAGGGAGCAAGCGAGAAAGATCGAGAGAGAGAGTGAGATAGAGCGAACGTCACATCGCAAGTCTCGGAAATTTAAAGCTTTAGATTAGTGTAAAATATAAAGGAGATTTAATAATAAGTTTGGCAAAAAAGATTCACTTCTGACATGTGTACTTTGTACCCACCCACATTTGTTTTACTACCAAGGACTACAATATTATAATACAATTCACTACCATACATTTTCGCGATACTTGTAATGGCAAAATAAAATTTACTATGCTAAGTTCAAAATATAGGAAATAGAAAAAATACCTTATAACTATTTTTCAAGTCTTTTGTAGCCAAAGAGATTGTGAACATTTCGTTTGTTATCAAATAATTGCGCTGATCGTTAAACGATTGATCTTTCATAATAAATGACCTTCTAAAACTAAAATATCGTTCGCTTACTTCCTCTTTAAACACGCCATCTATGATGAAAACTAATTTACCGTCCTGAAAAAATATTAGGATACAAGATTGATTTAATTATCAATAAATTTAAAAAGGCTCAGTGATGAAAGCTCTTAAAAAGGAGTATTTTTGTCTGCCACAAATAAATGATTTTCAAGAAGCACACCACTTTGACCTAGTCCCATAGACTTGTGTTACAGATACTTGGAATGGCAATATTTTTAAAATTATAAATTGAGTTGTGGATTTCCACATGTGTGGCCATGCAGGTGATGTGGGTGAAAGTTATAGTGTATATACTTTTGGACAAAAACGCCAAAATAGCTGACCATATTTCGTATTTAACTAAGACTGGCTACAGCATGGAGATTGGAGACGATCATATAATTGGAGGTTGACAACATTTATACACTCACAAAGTTAAGTATGACATCAATTTTGAAAGTGGTCAGGTCGTGGCGACCTCGCGGTAAAGAACACAATACTCCCACAATGGAGTCCTTAGTTTTGTACAGCCGCGTGTACTCGGTCTTGTTCTGTTTATGAAAGTTCCGCGAAAACATTGCTATTTTTGGCATAGACTCTTTTTCTATATCTGCAAAAAGAGAATTGGGTCATGAAAAATAAAAAAAGATAAACATAATGGCAGCGTCTGTCATTGGTTCCATGGTGTAATGGTTAGCACTCTGGACTTTGAATCCAGCGATCCGAGTTCAAATCCCGGTGGAACCTGACTTTTTATTATCTCAAAAACAAATAGTTTTTTTTTGTGTAAAAAATGTATTTATATTTTGCATCAAATGCTTTATTAGAAAGTAAATTTATTAGCTCAAGATAAAATATGTATATTTGAAATCCAATTTTTATTTTAGACAAAATATTTCAAATGCTGTTACAAAATTATAGTGCAAATTTTTTATATAAATTATATAATTTTATATTAAAATAATATCTGTTTAATCATTTCAACATATAATTTTTGGCCACTCCAACTGCATATTTGGTCCAATAAAATTTCACAACAAAATTATCTGAAAAATCATTCAAGACATTTCTACAAATGCTGAGGTTTGTACTCACCATTAAAATTTGATGAGAGTGAGAACTTGGCCCCCATGTCATAGAACATTCCCACTCTCTGTCTGTTGATTGAGTCATAGTGTGAAAAGTATCGAGTAACAAACTCCTCAATTATCACCTTCGTTATGTGGTTGTCGTTTAAAATGTAGTATTTGTAGAATGGTATTAGTAAACCACTGTTATTTATTCTTACACCATCCTGAAATATATTTTCATTTTTGGCAATTTTTTTTGTTGGAAGATGGTAAGTGTTCAGCTTTTCAGTTTCTTTATTATGTAGTGTGAGCAAAAATCAAAATCAAAATCAATTTTTTTTATTCAAAATAGTACTAATACAGTATCTTTTTGAACGTCAATTGAATCTACCACCGGTTCCAAGGTAAGCCCACTGAGAAGAACCGGCGAAACAAACTCAGTGGAACTAATCTTTTCAAATAATATATATTAATAACAATTTTAACATCTTATCTTGAAATGCCCGGGAGGAACGCCTTATTCCCAGGGTGTGGTATCTTCCATGAAATCTTTTACTTTATAATATGCTTTACCACACAAACGTTCTTTAACAACTTTTTTGAATTTTTTTATGGAGAGCTTTTGAACGTTTTCTGGGATCCTATTGTAAAAGCGTATACAGTTGCCTTTAAAAGAATTGCTTACTTTCGAAAGTCTAATCATTGGTGCATGTAACCTGTGTCTATTACGTGTATTCCTACTATGAATATCACTTTTCTTACAAAATTCATTTATGTTTTTACGGACATACAGTAAATTTTCTAAGATGTATTGAGAGGTGACAGTCAGAATTCCTATTTCTTTAAATTTTTCTCTCAAAGATGAATAGGGAGGCAACTTGTAAATTGCACGAATAGCCCGCTTCTGCAGCACAAAAATGTTGTTTATGTCGGCTGCATTTCCCCATAAAAGTATGCCATAAGACATAATGCTATGAAAGTAGCTAAAATATACTATTCGCGCTGTATCTACATCAGTAACAGAGCTGATGGGTAAACTAGCCACCAATATCTTAGATGGGTTTGAGCTTAGGCACACGGCACACCTATGTACAGATGAGGTTAGACCAGACCCTGGTCACTTAGGTCCTTTCGAATTAATGAGTTCATGTGAATTCCTTTAATTATAATGATCCTTTAATCTATTGAAATACAGAACAGTAACTAAATTCTTGTAAGCCCTAGTAACAGAAATGAAGGTCATGCTGGGTTTTTTTTATATTGCAGGGAAATCCTTTATGGATGTAGCCACAATCAACAAATCCTGATCCTATGTGGGACTTGCACTTGGAAATGCCCTACCCTAAACTAAAACCACTGCGTGCCTTTAGCCGCTTTTTGAGGATCCCGGATCTGCAGGCAACAGGATCACTTCAGCAAAAAACCTGAAAAAAAAAGACTAACCTCCAATAGATAGGCAAGTGGATTATAAGATATTAATTTGTATGATGTTTGTAGTAAAAACAAGCCACGCCAATATATAATGTGGTATGCCCATATTTAGCCCTTTGGTATTTTTTAAACAGCTACAATTTCATTAACACAGTGCACAAAAATAATATTAGAATTTTAAATATGTAAGCACTTTACTTACTAATTCTACTAATCTAGGAAATTTTTTCCTTGCTTCTCTTATATAATCATTCGGTGTTAAATCTTCACATAACGGATTTCCTTCTATCCACAATTTTTCTATTTTACTATTTATCCTATGCAATGCTGCTATCGATGGGATCTGTAAAATATTATTTTATTTTTTATTAATATACATCATGAATGTATAAAACAAGCTACGGGTGGGACGGAAGCGCTGTGCCGCGCCCTCGGCTTCATGGGTACCACCATCTTGCTTGTTTCTCCCGTGAAACAGCTTTGCTGTGTTTCAGAGAGAAGGGCAAGACAGGCAGTGTAATTACTGGCACCGAGACTTAACATCTTATGTCTCAGGATAGGCAACACATAGATGAGTTGCCTGGGCTCGTTCCAGGTAAACTAGTTTATGTTCATGGGCGACGTCGACCACTTACCATCAGGTGGTATGTTTGCCAGTTTGCCTATCCAACTAACATAAAAAAGCTGTTTGTAGTAGTTCTAAATTAAATGGGGTGACAACCTTTATTTAGATAGCATCACATATTAAAATATAATAAATAGGATAGGAAATTAGTTAGACCATTAGTTTAACTTCTGTAGGCATATTTTATAACTGAATTAAGACTAGCCAAAATTGGAATATTAGATGATGATCAAACTATCGATAGAAACTTTTTATAATAAAATAACTTTGTGTTCATTTCACTATATTCAGGAATAATTGAAACTGAGGAAATGAATATAATTACACATTAGCAAACAAAATAATTTTCATCAATATTTCTTTCTTTTCATTAATTTCAGTTCTTACCTTGTGTTTAGTTAGTAACTTTTTTTATGATACTTGGATAAACAAACGGGCAGAGAAGCTGCACTGCAATGGTAAGTTGTCAGCATCACCCATGAACATGAACAAAGTTAACCTGAGACTAGCCCAGACAACTCATTCATGTGTCGTCTATCCTGAGAGTCTGTGCCAGAAATTGCACTGCCTGTCCTGCCCTGTTGTTAAAATTTTAGGTACTTACATTATTATTGCTCAAGTCAACTCCTAGCAAATCTCCTTTTATAAAGAAATTCATTATCTCTGTTGGAGCTTCACTGAAACATAGTAAGATTTGTCTATAATTATAATAAAATTATTTCGTAAATAAAGATTTCTTAACAATTGTACTACAAGTCTATACGGTGATAGTTGATTTATTTGTGAAATCATAAAAGTCATTTCAGCTCAGTGAGTTGTAATTACTACGTATGGAGAAGCTATACCTAACGAAAAACGTGTCGCACCTTGGCGGGGCGAGTGGCGACACAAGGGGGCGGCTTGCGCGGGAGAAGCGCGGCATAAGCTCACGCTACGGCATCAGCATTCAGCCGCTAAACCTAGCGGCTGATGCCGTAGAAAATAATGTATAAAATTAGTTTTGATTGGTTTTAATTAATAGTTGTGTTTACTTAACGACGATAAGCCACTATTTTTTTTCTTGGCAGTGGATTGATTTTTACATTATTATTATCATAAATAAATAATCGTCGTCGCAATTTCGGCACGCACTACGCATGCATTCGCTTATGTGTTCGGCGAGTGACTAAATGAGTTGATGCCAATTGGCAGCAACTCATTTATTGGCAGCAACTCACGGCGGAAAAATATTGTTCGTTGTGTCTGTTCCATATGCTAGTCATATACTTCAATGTTTCAGCTACAAATAAATGTGTGTTCAGAACTCAGAATTTTCTGTGTATATATCAGCCATCAGGTACTTCTAAATGGCGGACGGACCAATGATTGATAAGTTTTTTGGAGTGTATTCAAATGTCCACAACAAAATGTTTTAGACACGTTGTTCTTTACAGTGGACAGTTGGGTCCTCTAGAAGTTTAATAAAAAAATTGTGGGGGTATTAATTATTTACCTTAAGTTGTTATTACTTAAGTTCAACATTTTAGTATCTCTTCCCATTCTTAACATGAGGAGTTTGAAATGTGATAACAAGGTTAGTTTATAAAAATGTATTTTCTTTCTCACTAACTCTGAAAATATAAAATACAAATATCATTAATCAAAATATGCACCTGTTAGTAATTATCTAGTAACCAAAAAAAAAATGCTGTCCCTTCATACAAACAAACTTACAAATCTCTTTATATTATTAGTACAGAAGAATATAAGTAACAATTAGAGATGCGCCGAATGTAGGGTCAACCGAATACGAATGTTCGGCCGAATATTCGGTCCAAAATGTACCGAACCGAATGTTCGGCCGAATCATTCGGTTCAATTTTTTTTCATTTCTGAACTAGTATTTGGTCGGAAATTATATCTGTTTATTGTTGATTTCATAGGATTTTATTGGACTTTAATGAATTTTTTTGAATGTTTTTTTTAAGGTAGGTAGGTACATTGAAATTTACTTACAATAAACTTGATTAGATTAAGACTACAATAGGAAAATTCCTAGTTTTTATGTTGCAAATTAGTATTTGTTAGTTAAGGTTTTTAAATTGTTGATTTCTTAAATTTTATTTAGCGTATATAGACATTAGTTAAAATTTAATTTGATTATAGTATACATATTTTAATACTTGTGTTGGTTCCCAAAGATAGTACTTAGATAGTTATTATATTTTTTTTTTTTTTTTTTCGCTGGGGAATGCGTTTAGGCATACCACCGGGTCCGGGGGGACCCGGGGTTATGTGGGACTCTCTGCGCCCGAGAAGATGGTACCGCCGAAGGTGGACGCAGACTCTACCCACTAAACCCCAGCGGTGTTCTCCTCGTCGTCTGGGTGACACGGCGCGAGAGCTGTGGACGTCCGCACCGGGCCACAACGGTGTGCCATCTGGCACTCTCCTCTGGAGGCGGGGGGGGGCGACATCCCCTCCTCCAACTCCGCTTAAGGCTCTCACTGTCAGTCATCGCTCGGATGACCGCAGGGAGCGACAGGTCCGCGCCCCATTCAGTAATAAGTGGCGCCCTTTCCTCTGCCCAAGCTGGGCACTCCGCCAGGGTGTGGTCTGCAGTGTCTTCACTGCTGCCACAGTGATGACACCCTGGCGAGTCCTCCGCCCCTGCCACCTTCCGAAGCAGCCGTGCCCCGTCAGGATCTGTGCAAGGTGGAAGGTGATTATACCGTGCCGTCGGTCAACCCACTGCTCCAGGATTGGACTGACGGCCGACACCGTGCGATGAACTGCACTCGGCTCATCCAGTCGCTCCTTCCACTTGCGGAGCACTCGCCTTCTCACGCGCCTCCGCCAGCTCTCCTCGTCTCCCTCGGCCTCGTCACCATTCGAGACCTCCTCCTCGGCTTCCCCTCTCCTCCTCCGCCAGGAGTGCGCCAGGGCACCTGCCACCAGGTCCCATGGTGCAGAGCCCGCCAGTACGCATTATATTACACTAAAAAATTACTGAAAAAAGTTGTTACTCAAAGCAAGTGTTCTTAAAATTGTTAATTTCATAGAAATTTAATTTAATTTAATTAAGTAATCATTTGTAAAAAAAGTAGAAGTTTATTTGATTAAAATATTAAATATTATATATTTAAATTGGTTGTTAAAGCAAAAGGTATGTTAAGTAATGTTTCTTTCAGTTACAAATAACTATATTAAGTATATAACTTTCGAAATAAACCACACTTATTAAGTAATATTTAGTTAACCTTACCAATTATTATTTTTTTAAAGTGAAACTTTTATTAAGTACATCGTCTCAAACTTTTTCGTCTGTGTTGCATGTCACATGACGGTCGGCCGCCAAGTTTTCCAAGTATAAAATTAAGATTGATAAAGCGATTTTTATACCCTTAATGGAATGTTATTCCAAAAATTTTTAGTTAAATGTCTATAATGTGAAAAAAAAATCACTTTTACCATGGTTTCACAAAACCACACAATCCTTTTTTTAAATATTAGAAATAATTTAAATATTCGGCAAATCAACCACATATTAGGCCCAATACAAACATGAAATAATCATCATGAATGTGCAGAATGTACTGAATAAGAATATTTGGCCGAACATTTGGCGCATCTCTAGCAACAATCAATGGAGACATTCCAATAAGTAATATTAGAACAATTTTGTTTGATCACAACTATGAGAGGCAATATGTTTAAATCACACCTACCATGGTCATTATGAAAATTTGATAAATCCAATTTAAAATCTTCATTAAATCTATTGCTTACAATCTCACCAACAATATCATCTAGTGTTATCTTTGACTTAAACATCTCCAATGATGTTTTATCATTGAGTACAATTTGTATGCTGAACATAAGGCGATTAAAAGGGAATACGAAGTCAAAGTTAATTATCTTCATTATTAGGGACAAGCTACTTGTATAAAATGTCGCAATCATGTTTTGTGTTGAAAAATTAACAGGTACAAACGTTACATTGAAATAGTCATTCAGTATTTCATAAAGTTGGATATCAGTGTACGTCCAATCTCGTACCTAAAACATATTACAAACACAGACATAAACATGTATTATTTTATAATTTAATATTACTAATACATATCTATTCAATATTAACTTTACGTGCCATAATTTTATGAAAATAATGTTTTGAGGTGTCATCTTCGGAGCTAATGCAATTTTCAATCAATTCTATTGTTGTTTGTTTTACAGAATTCCTATTTATTAGCTTTTTCGTGTACATTGACATCTTTTATTCCTTATCACAGTCACAAACTATATAGGGAATACTACAACACAGTTATTATTATTGAGATTAATGAATGTACATTGTACAATGTTGAATGGTATTTAAACCAAGTGGCAAGTATTTACCAAAGTGCATATTTACATTACAAATTACCTCAAATTACAATACACACATTTAACATTTTGGCATTTTTTTATTATTTTCATTTAAAGGCATTAGCTACTAGGCTATTAGCCATACAAAATACAATTATTCGGTCTGTAATACGTAGAAATGGCGGTAAACCCCAAGGAGCGCGGCTTCGCCCCTCTAGCCCCCATCAATCAACTATCATTCCCCATTCCATCCACACAAGGCAGTCCACCACAATATTCGCCAAACAATCACATTTTTTTATTTTTTTTTATCACATTATATATTACACAGATTAAGTTTTTAAACAAACACTATAGAAAACCGCCAGAACAGCCCTACTAAGAAAACCACTCCAGAACGGTACTCCATAAAATTCGTCAACCAATCACATATATATATATATATATATATATATATATATATATATATATATATATATATATATATTATACAGATTAAGTTTTTAAAACAAACTCTATAGAAGACCGCCGGTCCTACTAAGAAAACCACTCCAGAACGGTCCTTCACAAGATTCACCAACCAATCCCAAAAAAGACCAAGGTTTTAAAACAAACACTATAGAAAATCACTCTGAATGGACAAAACACAAAATAACAATTAATTAACGGGAAACCAAAAGAAACACAACCGCGCGCCCCGATGCTTCCCGCCATTCCTTTTGGGCATTAAATTTTCAAAATTGTTTTTTTTATTATTTTCATTTAAAGGCATTAGCTACTAGGCTATTAGCCATACAAAATACAATTATTATTCGGTCTGTAATACGGAGAAATGGCGGGAAACCCCAAGGAGCGCGGCTTCGCCCCTCTAGCCCCCATCAATCAACTATCATTCCCCATTCAATCCACACAAGGCAGTCCACCACAATATTCGCCAAACAATCACATTATATTATATTACCTACACAGATTAAGTTTTTAAAACAAACACTATAGAAAACCGCCAGAACAGCCCTACTAAGAAAACCACTCCAGAACGGTACTCCATAAGATTCGCCAACCAATCTCAATATATAAAGATCAAGTTTTTAAAACAAACACTATAGGAAACCACTCTGAATGGACAAAACACAAAATAATCATTAATTAACGGGAAACCAAAAAAACACAACCGCACGTCCCGATGCTTCTCGCCATTCTTTCAAAATAGTAATGTGTAAATACAAAAATTGTAAAAAAAAATATCCCTAGATCAAAGATGTATCTATACCCTATTTTTTATTATTATTTTAAAATGACGACTTCTATGAAAACACCTCGATCTAGAAACAACAATTTGGGAAAAGGGGCCCTTAACCAATAACCATACAAAATACACAGAGACTAGAGGAAGCCGTAGACGAGGACGCAGACCGACCATGACAGCTACGAATCGTAGCTGTCATGACAGCCACGGTTTCGTAGGCTACGAAACCGTAGGCCGTGGCATTCATGAAAATATGACAGCATGAAGACATAATACTAATGCCGCATTTACACATTCTCGCGAACCGCGAGGCGAATCACGAGGCGAACAACGAACTGACTGTTTAAGCATGCGTGTTCGCCATTCGCCTCGTCATTCGCCTGCGGGTTCGTGAGTTAGTGCCGCGTTTACACATTCGCGCGAACCACGAGGCGAATGACGAACACGCATGTGTAAACAGTCAGTTCGTTGTTCGCCTTGTGATTCGCCTCGTGATTCGTGAGTTCGCGTTGGGAGCGGTTTTTCGGCCGCGATCAAGGGCACGAATGGCGAACACGAACTTACTGTTTACTCATTCGCCTGCCTTCAGTGAACAGCTAGCGCCTGACCCAACAGGACGTATAGACAAAATGGAATGGATGGAAGTTCAAGTTTAGTTTAACTAAATATCGTTTTATCAACAATCCATCAGTCACTAACAAACGTTTTTACGTATATTAAAACTTTTTTTTTCTGAAATAATTTGATTAACAAAAATATATTAATGATGGTATATAGCTCTTTTAAAGATCTACAAAAAGTTGAATAATTATTATCATCAGTCCGTATAAGTCTATAAATCGAAGTTAACAAGGGTACTTATAGTATTAAATAATATAAAAAAGTATACTGTTATTATTACATAGTATAAAACAAAGTCGCTTCCCGTCTGTCTGTCCCTATATAATATGCTTAGTTCTTAAAAACTACGCAACAGATTTTCATGCAGATTTTTTTAATAAAATCAAAATGTTTTTATTCAAAGTAGTACTAATACAGTATCTTTTTGAACGTCAATTGAATCTACCACCGGTTCCAAGGTAGGCCCACTGAGAAGAACCAGCGAAACAAACTCAGTGGAACTAATCTTTTCAAATAATATATATTAATAACAATTTTAACATCTTATCTTGAAATGCCCGGGAGGAACGCCTTATTCCCAGGGTGTGGTATCTTCCATGAAATCTTTTACTTTATAATATGCTTTACCACACAAACACTCTTTAACAACTTTTTTGAATTTTTTTATGGAGACCTTTTGAACGTTTTCTGGGATCCTATTGTAAAAGCGTATACAGTTGCCTTTAAAAGAATTGCTTACTTTCGAAAGTCTAATCGTTGGTGCATGTAACCTGTGTCTATTACGTGTATTCCTACTATGAATATCACTATACAATAGATAGAGTGATTCAAGAGGAAGGTTTATAATAATATGTATATACATGCATTAATATAGTAGATAAACACTGATAATTTTAGAGGTTTCTAATGTGATGTTGTAAATAAACACATTCTTTTTGAGCTAACTAGTTGTATACATAATATAAAGACATTCTGTAGTATTTTTAGAATCAGCATTGCACCCGTGCAACATCTCTGTTTGTGCAGATGTGTATGGGCGTCGGTAGTCTAAAGCTCGTTTGCCTCCTATGCTATAAAAAATATATAGAGACGCAGATACGGTGACAGTATAGTTTTATCCTGAAAACGCGAGTGAAACGGCGGTGACGGATAAAAGCATTCTCAAAGTAAAGTTTAGTCCCTACTAAGACTAATTCACGTAATTAAGACAATTAATAGTTAAATAACGCAGTCTACCATACCCTGAAAAGATATTTTAATTCTTCGCTTGATTTTATTTTTTTAGAAATCTCTTTCACTTTTAAAATTATACGTTAACACGAAGCGACATTGACTATAGAAATAATCTTCAGTGACAAGTCACTGACCGGTTTCGGAATTGTATGGTTCACATTACTACTCTATCTGGATAAATGCTCGATGCCTATTGTATTCATTGGGATAGTTATATATGCGATAATTTTATTTTTTCTAGTATTATCATACATACAATACAATAAACAACCATTATTTATTATATATATCGAGAAAATTATTTTATTATTAATAATAATAATATTATTAATAATAAAATAATTTTCTCAGTCCGTACCTATACATCCGTAAATCTAAGTAAACGCGAGCGAAGCCACGGGCTTTGTCTGCTTATAGTATAAAATAATATAATATAAAAAGTCTAGGCGTTCATTGAGGTTGGCCATATTTAGCTGTGGACGGATAGAGGCTGATGATGATGATTATGAATATAAAATATATATTATAAACTACTATATACATGAATAAAGAATATCTACACTACACTATATACACTAAACTAATATTATAAACTAATAAAGTTTATAATTTTGTTTGTACATGTACCTATGTTTGTAGGGGAATTACGCAGAATATCTAAATTATTGTATAAGCTCAATAGATATAGCGCGCAAACCACCATTATTTCCACGTCTTCCATGTTTGCGTACAAATGTCAGAATTATCACAGGTAACGTAGTGACTAGAAAGTTAGACTTAGTATGTGTAGCTCGTTCAATTTTAAAGACCCGGGTCAATACTCCATACTGAACCATTTAAAAAATGACCCGGTTCTTTCGACCCGTTCAATCGATCGATTGGTTTACTAAAGCATTCGGTACTTGGTAGTCTCGGAACAAAAAACTAGCTCACGAACAAAGTCGCTTAGTTCCTTGTTTAGTTGGCGAGTTGCGAACCTATCGACTAATATTGTCAACTAGCTGTTGCTAGTTGCCGCAACTTCGCCCGCGTCAACTTAAAATTACAGCCGTACGTAGATTAATGATATACCTAACTTATTATATATACGTATAACCTCAGCTATCTGCCAGTGAAATTCCCATCTAAATCGGCCCAGCCGTTTCAGAAATTAGCCGGAACAGACGGACAGAAAGACAAAAATAGTAAATTCTATTTTATTATATGTACCGTATACACAACCATATCCATTAAATAAAAAGCGATTAATTTAATAGTAGGTACAAACAGATACTTCAATTTTATTTATCCGAATAGATGTATAGATTGTGTAGGTACACACAACCAAATGGGTCGTAACATCACAAATTTTTAAACTTGTATTAATAAAAGTTGACTACAAAACATTTAAATCCAACTTACTAATACCATAAATACAAAGGAATAAATTATTCAGTAGTCAATACCTAATATTATACTATATAACTAATATATTATTATACTGTAATAATACAATATTGTATAATAAATAATTATACAATATAAAAAAATAGTTAACTGTAAAGTATGAAGGAACTGCTATAATTCGATTGCTGTGAGATCTAAGCAATAATTCAAATGACCCTGTCATTCCCTGACACTCGGGTCCTCGGGTCGTTTGATCCGTCCATTCGCGAATCGCGAGTCGCGATCGACACATATAATAGGTTTTGTTACACGGATCGTGGCTCATGGGTCGATCTAGTGAACGAATCATATTTTTCGAAATGACCCGATCGTTCGCGTGGATCTTTCGACCCGGGTCGTTTGATTCGTTCGTTCGCGATCGACACATACATAAGTTAGACAGACACTAGTGTTTATACTTTATAATTTATATACTATTTAGTCTTTGAGAATGATTCACCTCGCGAATGTGTGAACAGTAGTTCCGAGTTCGCGACGGCATTCGTATACGAATGTTTCCGCGAATGAGGAGGCGAATGGCGAACACGAATGTGTAAATGCGGTGTCACAGTCAATAAATAGTAACTAATACACAAATACGCACACATAAACAATTCATGGGCCGCATTCAGTACTTAACAATTATAAAATTCCAAGAACTTATTTTAAAAAATTACAAAAATTGCAATTTCAATGTTTCGGGAAACTCGAGCACATCTGGACCGAATTGGCTAATTTTGGTCTTAAAATAATCGTATCAGTACAAGAAAAAGTTTAAACGAAGAGAAATTTTAGAGAAATTGCGGGGAAAATATTAACATTTTAAACGGTGAGAAATTTTGGAAAAGGTAGGCTGTAAGACGTGTAGGAGTCACGTAGGAGTAGTTATTTATTTATTCCTGCTCACAGTTAAGACAGAACAACTTATGACAGAAGATAATTTATAAATAGAGTTGGAAAACCTAAATGAAACAAAAAATAATTTACAAATTATTTATTTTTAAACCTTAACGTAAAGCTTGTGTTTCCAAATGAAGACTGTAACTGTCATCTGAAAAGCCGTATCCGTATCAACATGCCCTTTATATTTATTTGTACTTCCCTCCCAGATTAACCCTTTTCCTAAAGCCATTTCGTCAATACTTAATTTGACAAATATATTGTTCTTTATTTTTTGCCAATGCTTCAAAAGTGTCAAAACTTTCAGATGTAAATCCTCTGCTCTCCTCTGTAAAGCTCTGCGTTAAGTTGTTTATTCTAGCACGACAATGTGGCTGTATTAAAAGTATTGCGTACAAAACTGTATGCTCTCGGAGAATAGAAATGTAGTTGAAGTGCAAAAGACCTCAACTCTGGGGAATATAATCTTTCTAATGAAGATCTTTGCACTTTTTTTTATATATTTCACAAAAAAAAAACATCATTATTTACTGGTACGTAGGGCACACTAAAAGTTTCCGGAATTAATGAGATAAAAATACTAGGTCAAAAATGAATTTATTGTTTTTCAAAATATTCTCCCTTTGCGTTAATGCCCTTTTCCATATGATTAAACCAATTTTGAAAACATTTGTGCCACTCCTCCGTGACTTCATAAATTTTTATTGTTGATCGTAATTGGGAACAGAATAAAGTCACAAGGTCCAGGTCGGGACTATATGTTGTCTCAGAAGTTCTACGTTTATCACCTTCAAAAATTCGTTTGATGTCTGGCCGAGTGGGAACTAGTATTGTCATGGTGCAAGATGTTAGATGATACCGCGTTTACGGTTATTTTTACGAAGTTCGTCAATAACTTCCGTCAAACAAATGGTCATGTACCCAGTTTTATTAAAAAAAGAATCAATAATCCGCTTATATATACACTTTTTACGCGCCGCTTTGGTTGGTTTCGGCTCATCTTGAAAGACCCATACGCTCGATTGCTGCTTTTGAGGTCGTAGCAATAAATCATGTTTCGTCACCTGTTACTATGTCTCACACCAAATTTGACGCTTTTTCGTTGAATCTGGTAAGCATGGCATTGCACCAAGGGACGCGGTCCGTTTTTTGAACCTCGGTCAAATTATGTGGGATCCACCGCGAGCATAGCTTTCTTACACCCAAATGTTTGTGTAGGATTGATTGTATTTGACTCATGCCTATATGGTAGGTAACATGCCTGTCTGTTTCGATCATACGGCGCACAGCATCGATGTTTTTGTTGTTCACAACGGTGGACGAGCGACCATTGCGAAATTCGTCACTGAGATTGACACGACTATAGTCGCTATAGTCGTCCGGCATAGTGCTTCATCGCCAAAAGCAGATTGAAGCCGAGCGAGGCTCTGGGGAACTGACAAATTACACTTAAAATCGTAGAAAATCATACTACGAAATTTTCCCGAGTTAAATCCATGTTAATGTAGACACGCAATTTTTAAAATGGCGCCACAATGTAAAAACAATTGATAGCCAGATAAAGAAACTGCATTCTACAGCCAAAGAGTTCCATTTTCAAATGTTGTAATAACTTTTTAAATATTGTTTATGTAACTGAGCAGTTCTGGAAACTTTTAGTGTGCCGTATGTATATTTAATAAAATATGAGTATCGTCATGACTAAGTTTCTTTTTCAAATGAGTTATTACATCTGAAAACTTTGACACTTTGCTCTTTAACCTTCTGTTTTTTTGGCTAAATGCCTTTATTTTCTTATTTTTAAGCTTAATTATGCTTCTTAACTTCATTACTTCATCTTGAAGATTTTTTATTCTATTAGAATGCTGCTCCTTAGCAGATATCGCCAAGGCAGGTTCGCTTTCGTCTATCTGTAAATATATATGTAGATAAGTAGTAAGACCAGTGAAAATATAATTACCACATATTATGTAACCTTTAATTGCCATTCCCAAAATCATCAATATGATATAAAATTTTAATTTAAGGATGACATAGTGTGATGACTATCAGCCAATCAGTTAGAAACTTTCTGATTTAATTTGACTAATTCATCCTATTCTGCTTAGCAAAGACCTCCCCTTGTTACTATTTCTCTGCTGAAATCAGCACAATTTCCACACGCCCATCCAAATAGATACATAATATTGATAAATACCAACTTCCAGAATAACTAAAAAAATGTTATAAACATTACCTACGGATAAGTCAAGTTTTAAAAAGACGTTATTGATGTACAATTTTCTATCAATATCTCTTTCAATGACATTAATTTTTACTTACATCCTGTATTGTAAATGAAATGTTGTCACTCTGCTTTGAAGTAGATGGCTGTGGTTCTATTTTATTTTGTACAGTGCTTGGTTCGATCAGGACACATAAAATATCTCCAGTAGCATTTCTTTTTCTAGTTGGTCCAGGTTTTGGAAATGTATTATTCTATAATAAAAAGATTAAAATAAGTGATAAATTCATCAACAGGAAAATAGAGATAGACTACCATTTATCAACTCCTATACTTAACATATTAACTGCCCAAGCCATATAGTACACCACCCCAACACATCCAATGAAGTTTTTCAATTTATACCTTTGTAATAGTATATTTTTTGACAAATAATTATAAAAGCATGTAGGTAGAAGATTCAGTACCCTACTCTTGAACACTTCAAACTTTTTATAAAATTTTACTACCATATCACACAAGCATGTAAAATTAAAAACATACCTCTTGCAACGGTAAATCAAATAATGTTGGAATAGCTCCATGAAATAGTCTTGCACGAAAGCCACTTTTATCAATATTACGATTGTCAAAATGTTTTGAACATAACACACAAGATTTTGTGGGCTGCCAATTTGTCACATTCATATTTGCCAACCAGGAATTTTTCAAGTGCACATCATTTGGAAACCTGAAAGGAAGTAAATGTATCAAGCAAGAATGTTTGTGTACTTATAAAGAGTTTATCCAAGTATCAATATTAAAAACAAACTAGGCACAACACGTAAACGTATTAACTTAATACGTTACCTTTTATCGCTTAACCTAAACCATTAAAATAAAATAAATCTAATAAAATATATAAAGTAAATCGAAATCCGGCCCCTCTAAGTAACCAGTATACCAAAACTGTCAAACAGGATTTCAGGGGAGTAAAATGTTGTAATAATTAACTGAACTTAAGATGAATTTGCTAGGTATCATACGTATTTCTAAAGTATACACGTAAAACAAACGCTTAATGTTTATATTTAGCTGAATTAACTATAAATAGTAGCAAAATAAACAAAACAACTTTAACGATGTTATTTTGCTTATGAATACTTACTTATGAAATGTTATGTCAGGTGTTTTATTATATGTAGAACTACTACACCGTGGGGCACTGCACTTTACCATATTTAATCCGTATTATTTTCACAATTTACACATCAATATTTTTAGGAAACAAAAACACTTGAGCGGTTTTGCTATTAGACGCCATGTGTCATTTAGCATCATCTATCAACATGGCGAATTGCTTCAATTTCTGATTTGTCAATGCGTGTGCTGTGTTTCTACATTGAAAGACAAAGAAAGATGTATTTGGAGTTCAGACGAGTGAGAATGAGATGAAAAAATTGCTTATTACTGTCTATGTGTTTGTGTAATTTGTGTTCGGTCTACTTCTTTTATTTGTCTCTAACAAAATACATTTAGTTTGTAATATGGGGAAACGGCGGGAAACCACAAGGAGCGCGGCTTTAACCCTCTAGCACCCATTCCATCCATCCAGAACAGTCCACCACAATATTCGCCAACCCATCACATTATACATATTACAAAGATTAAGTTTTTAAAACAAACACTAGAAACCCCCTAGAACAGTCCTACTATCTATGCCGTTTAACCTATAGGGGGCCCTGGGCACTAGGATAATGGGGCCCTGATGAAAACAACAATTGTGAGATCTGTGAGCCTGATTTTTGGACTAAAATAATACTCAATCATATTCTGATAGTAAAAATGGGGCCCCGTGGATCGCGGGGCCATGGGTCATGTCCAGAGTGCCCAATGGGTAAGACGGCCCGGCCTACTATAGAAACCACCCACCACTCTAGAACAGTCCTCCACAAGATTCGCCAACCACTCACAATATATTATACCGATCAAGTTTTTAAAACAAACACTAAACTCCGAATGAACAAAACACAAAATAACAATTGATTAACGGGAAACCAAATAACACAACCACGCGCCCCGATGCTTCCCGCCGTTCCTCCCGCAAAATATATTCCACGTGTAAATATTTCACTTATTTGCTCAGATTAATTATTCTGAGACTAGAAGTCATGCTGCCTATACTGTCGTAGACCGTGGTCAATATTATTCTGTATTTGTTTGTCGCTGAGGTGATCCTGTTGAATGCCGATCCCCTCAAAATGCGACTGAAGGCGCTAGCAATGATTTTAGTTTACGTGTAGGGCACTCCCAGGTGTGAGTCCCACATAGGGTCAGGATCTACCCGAGATCCTGGCTACATGCGTAAAAAGCATTTCCCTGCGAAAAAAAAAGTATGTATTTGTTTGGTCTGACGTATGGAAAAACGGCGGCAGTATTTAAACAGACGCAGAGCTCGCCATTAAACTACACAGTTAGGTTTTTAAAACAAACTCTATAGAAAACCGTTCCGAATGAACAAAATAACAATTAATTAAGGGAAAACCAAGAAACACAATCGCGCAACCGGAATTCTTAGCGAAATCCTTTTTTTTTTTTTAGATTTTATGATTCTTTTTTTAGGTACATTTGGCAAAGAGCATATTATGCGATATGAATAATATTATGTCGAATGTTTGATACCAGCGTTTCCTATTTGGTGGGTTGCGAACCCAGGTGTAAGAAATCCGTCAACTACCGCTACCTAACCAAATTTATAGTTAGCTACCGATAAAATGCTGTTATTTACGGTTAATTATCCGACTGCGACATAGAACGACGATGAGATGATCTGTCTTTTTTATTTTGTAGGTAACTCTGTCTGAGTGAAGTCGATATCCGAAGGATAAAGATTCCGTTTTTAACCGACTTTAAAAAAAAGAGCAGGTTCTCAATTCGTCTGTTTTTTTTGTATTAGATTTTATAAATCATATTTAAAGCAACAAATATACATAATCCAGCTATAAATATAAGTAATTTAACGTAAACGTAAATAATGTACGTAACTAAAATATAAAAATGATGGGTCAGCCAAGGGGTCATCCATTAGTAGCGCGAGGCGCGAAAGGGAGGGGGAGGGGGTTTAGAAAAAATTCCGAAACACAACGTTATGAAATAGTTTCGTGGACCTACTAAATCAATTAAATGTTTTGCATTATATTGATGTAATTCCTTCAATTGTTTTAATCGAATACCTATATTATAATAAATATAATAATATAATAAATATTATAATATTTTATTATGTTTAGTGTGCATATTGTCGTTTTCGTGAAAATTGACATGTTTTTGTCCTAAAAAATAGAAGATTTTGGGTAGGGGAGGGAAGGCCACGAAAAAAAAGTAATATATTATTTATAGATATTTAAATATATATTTGTTCGGGTGTTTACCGCGTTTATAGTTTTATTGAGGTCCCAATATTTTGACAATGTTTCAATCACCAATCGCCATGATCACGGGGGTACTGACGTACGATGCTCGCTGATGGCGATAGATCAGAAAAATCTGTCTACCCTCTTTCTTCTTCGTTTTGGACGACTAGTTTCAGCATACGGACTGATACGGATGCACTTGTTCACTACAACAAACTACACTAACAGTGTCTTTTTTGGACTATGAGCACGGTTACCGTGACGCACTATTACACAAACTAATCACCGGTAATCATTTTTTTTTTTTTTATAGAAGAGGGGGCAAACAGATAGTCGGTTCACCTGATGGTAAGTGAAGAGCGACATCCACAGACACCCGCTACACCAGTGGATGAGCAGGTGCGTTGCCGGCCTTTCAGGTATGAGTATGCTCTTTTCTTGAAGGTCCCCAAGTCGTATCGGTTCGGAAACACCATAGGAGGCAGCTGATTCCATATATTAGTCGTGCGAGGCAGGAAATGCCGTAAAAATCGAGTTGTTGTGGATTTCCGGACATCGACATGGTGATCATTACACTTACACGGTATTCTGAATCCATCTTCCCTATTTAAATTCTACTTATTACTGTGCCTGGTCCAGGTTGCAGGGAACAAGTTTCAATAATTGTAAATAAACAGGACTTGCTTACACAATACTGGCGGTCCGTCCCGGCTTTGCACGGGTAAACAATTTATAGCATATGTTACTTGCTGATAATGTTTAATGCTTTCTATTGGGGGTTTTTTCAAATCGTTCTAGTATTTTCGAAGCCTATTCAATGCAAACAAACAAACAATTAAATCTTTACTCATTAAGATAAGATATTAGTTTTTTTTTCTTCATAAAAAGTATCCTATGTTACTTCTAATACCATCAAGAATATGTGTACAAAGTTTCATGATGATCGGTTAAGCAGTTTTCGCGTGAAAGCGTAGCAAACAAACTTACTTTTACATTTATAATATTAGTATAGATGTAACAGTATTTTTAAGGCGTGGCATGGAAACTCAACCCTTCACAAGGGTAATGAAATGGCAATCCGGAAAGCCGCTGAATGCAGGCAGCACAGGGTCGGCCAGAGGGCCACACACTCAAATTAGTAAAAAATAGCATATACTAAAAGAAAGTCTACTTACTTAAATTATTTATATATTTGCAATAATTACAGATAGGAATATTAAATTTACAAAATATGTAAACACATAATAAAATTAAGTATATAAATTTATTATACCTTAATTTAAATCAAACGAAAATAATCGTTTTTTCTGTGGTTCTTTTTTTATATTTTGCTCCCCTAACAATTTTAGTTATCCCCTAACTCTTGTGCATGAGTTTTTTTATGGACATTTAAATTACTGTGTTGGGCAAAATGGCGATAACAAATGTCACAAGCATATGGTTTTTCACCTGTATGTTTTCTTCTATGCGTAATTAAATGTCCCTTTTGACTAAATTTGCATTCACAAGAATCACAGCTATATGGCTTATCACCTGTATGTACTCGTGTATGTTTAGTTAAATCACATTTTTGTTTAAACTTGCGTGAACAAATATTACAGATGTGAGGCTTCTCGTCTGTTTGTATTTTGGGCTCTTTTATTTGTGGGACTTGACTTTTTTGAAAAAACATTTTGCCTTCAGCACGAGTGTAAGGCTTAGCGTCTGGGTGTGTTGTTAACCTATGGCTGATCAAATTACTTCTTTGAGAAAATTTACGTTTACAAATATCACAAGTATATGGCTTTTCACCTGTATGTACTCTAGAATGGTTATTTAAATTATCCTTCTTTGCAAATTTACATTCACACTTATCACATTGGTAAGGCTTAAGGCCTGAATGTGTTTTTATATGTTCAACTAAAACACTTTTTCGTTTAAACTTGTGTTGGCAAATATCACATATATATGGCCTGTCATCTGTGTGTGTGCTTCTATGGCTAGTTAAAGTGCTTAAGTCCGAAAACTTTAATCTGCACATATCACAACTATATGGCTTAATTCCTGTATGTGTTCTGAAATGTTTAACTAAATTATACTTTTGAGCAAATCTGCGTTTGCAAATGTCGCAAATATAAGGTTTATCCCCTGTATGAGCTTTTTTATGACGGCTTAGTGATCTCATTTGTGAAAACTTTATATTACAAACATCACAACTATAAGGTTTGTCACCACTATGAGCTCTTTCATGTAAAATTATATATGATCTATGTATTGTGGCATATGGACAATGTTTGCACACAAATAATTTTTTGCCATTAGGATTATTGTGAATCAGTTTGTGATTCATTAGAGTGTTATATGTTTTAGTTTTGTATGAGCAGACATTGCATGAATATTTATATTTGGATTCTTTTGTTAATATTCTTTTATTCGTTTTACTATCAGTTTCTTCTTTCACTATGTCTATAGTACATTTTATAATGTCACATTTGCTCTCATCAGATTTACATGTTTCACCTTCAGATTTAAATGGGTGTCCCCTATTTGATTCTTGCTCTTTTGTTCCTGTAAAAAGTTTTAGATTATAATAACATTACTCCAGATTGTAAATATGTACAATTCATTTATTATATTATACTAGCTGTTGCCTGGTGAAGATTTACCCGCCTTAGCTTAGATTTACAACCGTATCCTGATTGATGATGATTATTTCTATAACCTATGTCAGTCAGGCTAGACCCACCACTCGTCCCATCGCTGCTACTCCTGTATAGCCAGGATCGATAGATATATCACAAAATTACCCTTTGATACGATCTCAGGGAGCCCGACGGACACGTTAATACTACCTTGGGACCCGCAACGAATTTAATCAGAAGAATTCAGGGCGAGTAATAAATATCTCAAGTTTCCCTGTCAGTTAGTGTTTTAGTAATGAAAGCAGCTAGATAAGCCAGCAAGATAAAAGCATTTTAATGATATAAGAGTTTTTAAAATCATTAATCGGTCGAGTAATCTTTGAGTTAATTTGTAACAAACAAACCAAAAATCAAATCTTTCTTCTTTATAATATTAGTGTAGATTTATAGATGTATGAATATTTAAAAGCAGTACGCAGGACAACCATTCCGTAAGAAACCGACCACGCGGCACAGTACCTCGCAGAGCTAAGCGTAAGTGCGCGTCGTACTTGATTACTATGATATCTCTTAAGATGTTTGTTGAAATTAAACAATGTTAAGGGCAATTTTGTTTAAAATGAAATCCTTACGATTAAAAACGTATTTATTTGCTCAATACTGTTCCGATTGAGCTTAAAGGCCATCAGGCCGAAAAGTCTAGCCCCTTCCAAAAGATAAAGAGCTTTTTGCTCGGAGACAAAAAAACCATTCACCGACACGAAAGCCAAACCAGCATATCACCAAACCAATTACCGCTTCTGATCCACGCTTTCCAACTGGTTTAATCTCCAAATAATAACCTATGTGCAAGCTGTAATCGAAAACATCAATGCATCAACCTCGAACTAAGATAAACACTACACAACAAACTCCGTTCTAGAGAATAATCTTCTAAACGAAAGCAAGAAGAATGATCTTCTCATTCAACAAATAGGTAAGAGGTAGTGCTATGCTGCTTTGCAACCGAATTGGGCCTGAATAACCGGGTACCTCTCGCTCACATGTTTGATGATACCGGAGTAGAGTGGTAGCTATGCTATGGGTTTCGTGCGGTCTATGAGTTTCCGGTGGCTCATTCGGGGGGATAGGGAAAAGAAGGGCAATTTATATGCATAACTTTTAGTTGTATGGATGTTTGTGGACGTTGGTAGTCACCATAAGTCTCCAACTGCTTGGTTGCCTCCTTGTGACATAAAAAAAGAAAAATATAAGTTGTGCATCCCGGTTCACCTGCAACTCTCAGATCCACAAATACCTCAACATGCATCAAATCAAAACTTCTTTATTTCGTAGGTTACAACTTGTACACCATAATATAGACATATACGCAGACCGATTGAAACATTACTGTAACCCATTGACAAGTACACTTCTAATGCAGAACCCAATTTACCACCTAAAAAGAGCAAATGTGCTATCTGAATAAGGAGAGATAAGGTGGTGGCCATAACTCACTTAAATTATTCTCCTATTTCACTGATCTAATTATAGTCCACTGACTGATTGCAGATTACTGATTTAAAAAAAACTTTAACCTTTTACATAGCGCAAGCAGCAAAAGGTCTCAGAAATATTTTTCACCCGTTTTTACCACATTTTTTATGCTGCTCCACTTCTATTGGTCTTAACACAAAATGATTTTTTCAATTTGAACCAGTAGTTCCTGAAATTAGCCTGTTCTACCAAACAAACAAACTCTTCAGCTTTATAATATTGGTATAGATCCGGAAACGAGTTAGAAGAGTTAATATATTGAACTGTAATGTTACTGCTTCCAAAGCAGTTTCAGTCCTAACTTTAATACTTTACTTATATATAAATTGCCTGGAACAAAAGGGGACTTTTCTTTTGTTTATATTGAGCTTTTATTATTTGAATGATTGTTTGTTATTTAATAGTTTTAATTTTTCTTGAATAAACATGTACTGCATCTGTGTCATGAAAAGTAGTATTTTGCTTGCTGGTCCTGATGGTAGCACATTCAGAACATTAAAACTTAGTACCCGGCTACGTAATTCTGGTGTGAAATATTTGTCAAAATTTACTTTATTTGCATACTTCACCTACCATCAGATAAGTTGTGATTAAACTCAGAATCCTCTTTGATCACCACATCACAATATGTGCTTATAAAATTTACATTGGTTAATTCATTATCTTGCTCTGGCATGTCTTCAAAATAATCTTCCGGTTCAATTTTTACTTGTACCTGAAAAGTTGACACATGTTCTTGTAATTATGATACATGTGTTGCCTGAGCAAATACAGTGCTAATTGTATGCCCTCTTTAATCCGTTGTGGTGCCTGGGCAGTAGGATAATGGGGCCCCAATGAAAACAACAATTTTAAGATCTGTGAGCCAGATTTTTGGACTAGAGAAAAATAAACCTAGTAATAAGTGCAGTACTACTCAGCAATCCTTTTTGTAATATCACTCTTATCATATTCTGATAGAAATAATGGGGCCCCATGGACTATGTTTTGGTACATGGGTGAAATTGATAAATAAATGCTTTAATATTTCAATCAAATTGCTTTTCTCAAACTTACTAAAATGAAGTTGTTGTTATGTTGTCATTTCTTAGTATTACTGTATATTAACTTTATAAAGCTATTAACATTATAATGAAACAATTTTTACGGATTTTATCGCGGTTTATTAAGATTTTTACAAGCCCGACGTTTCGGATACTTTACTGTATATTTAATCTGTGGCATAGATACAGTTAGCACTTTATGCGTAGAGAGGACTTATCAAAATAATGATGTATCATAGGGTAGTTCGAATAACTTTGTAACGTTAGGACATCTGTCACCTCAGTCCTCCCGTGACCATGGTTGCTGTAAAGTATCCGAAACGTCGGGCTTGTAAAAATCTTAATAAACCGCGATAAAATCCGTAAAAATTGTTTCATTATAATGAGTGAAATTCGCGCAAACATTAGAAAACAATAAGCTATTAACAATTATCTTTTAGCTCCCTTTTTTTAATTACAATAAAAAAACTATAGTGTTCCATATTTTTGCAATAAAGAATTTACCTTAACATTACATATTTGGTAAGATAGCAAGACTACTTTAACAATTCAGATTTTATGGAATTACTTCAATATTTTCAGCATACCTGTGTCACCTTATCTCCATCTTCAATTCGATTTTCTATGGCTACAATTTGTGACAAAATTTGTGACTGAGAATCTTTCCCTGTGATATTGTGCTTCGTCTGAGAAGTCTCATTATATTCATCATCTAACTGACGACTTTGTAATGAATTCTCGACATATTGTATACGTTCTTTGCGATGCAGACTACCAATAGAAGTCATAATTGAAGCTTGGGTCTCGGAACTCTTAAAGACATTCGTTTTATACAGTTTCAGTTAGGCTGAACATTATAATGGTAGTGATATTACTATACAAAAATATATTGAATCCCAAACATAATATGTATGCACTATTTTAATTTTCTTTGCTGTTTACATACATATTAAGTATGTACTCTAAATTATATATAAACTACAATAAACTAAAATACACTTTAATGTACATACATATTTAAATGTATTCTTTGATTTGATAAAAATTCTGTATACACAAAGGTACTCTGTGTTAAAAAGGATTATGCACCAAAGACAAAGAGTATTTAAACCACAGATGAGATGACAGACAGAACACAATTACTCCCACAGACTTACTATCTGTGATTACTCACGGAGTTGATTTATAGTATTTATACCCAAGTTAATATACTTAACGGAATAGAGGAACAAGAGGCTGAGCGAGTGAGATGTCACTAGCAACAAAACTGTGTGATAAAAAGATATGCGTGTTGCGACGAAACAGAACCGTTTTATGCAACTGTTTGACATTTCTCGGCATAATTCGGCACGCTGAGAATTTAAGCTTTGTGAATTTTTGTGTTATTACGTGAAATCGCATGTGTGCGTAGCACACGCACACATTGACTTTTCAAAAATCGTCACGCATTTTCGGGCTGTCAGGTGGTCTATATGACAGTTTATTATAAGTCTATGATTTAAACCTAGGAACAAGTATGAATTGACATTCGCGTATACCTGAAAGGAACAGGCATATTTTTGCATGGATACCACATTCATGATAACAAGTCCACTTATTTTCTTGAAAGAAGTGTATTTAAAATAATAAAAAAAACTAGAAAAGATTGATAGATAACTATACTAGCGGGTATACGCGAATGTCAATTCCATTCGATACTTATTCCTAGGCAAAGAAAGTGTCGTCTCTGTCACTCTTGAAGTTTTTCGAGTGTTGTGATCTCGTTCCAATACTGTATTATTTTTTAGCTTGTTAAATCCATTTGATGCTTGATCTTAGGTTTTCAACCGTTTCTCCGTATTACAGACTACATATGGTATTTTGTATGGCTAATTGCTTAGTAGTAAGTAGTAGCTAATACATTTGAATGAAAAAAAATATTGACATATGTCTGGGTGACACAGGAGTTGACAGGAGTCAGGACTCGCCCTGACCCAAAGAAAACGATTTAAATTGTATCAGTAGAATTTGATTTTACAATTTACGTCTTTTCAACTCATTTATTGAGTCTACACTTTACGTTAATCAATATTCAAAATGGCAACAGTTTTAAACTGTTACTGCAAAATTGTTCTTTTTTTGCTTGTTCTTATGGGTGTTTTTCATGGTGTGGTAGTAGCAAGTAATCCAAATCCCAAGAAATTGCAAATTGGAGTAAAGAAACGACCTGCAGAATGTCCAATCAAAAGCAAGAAGGGTGATCTCTTGCATATGCACTATACGGTACATATGGTTTATACGGTATTTTTAAAAATTTCTTCCCACATTATTTTCATGGCCCGATTGCATTGTAGATAGATTGATATAGTTTAGTGGGGGACCGTTTTGTGATAACTAATAATATTTCTGGGTATGTATTAAAAGTTTAATGAAGTACTATACATGTCTGCATAAAATGCCACTAGGGTTGGTTTTAGGGCCTCATCCCCTACCAATTAAGACCAAAATTGTTATTAAATTCCTGCGCCTCGATTCTAAAGCCAGCCCTTCCTTCAATGCCCTCTTAGACAGTAAGAATTTAGAACTGGTAGACTCCATAGTTTTCCGGGGAGAAACTTTAGATCCTAAGCTATACTGGGATCCCCGTAAAGCTAAATCGCTGAATAGACTCAGTTCAGCAGCACAAGGAGAAAAATAGTTCTCAGATGAAAATATGGTGCGAACAGTTTAGTGATGTGACCGTATCCGTATCCATATCTGCGGATATCTGAGGAATTAAAATATTTGTATCTGTATCTGTTACTTTTTGGCAGATTTTTTATGGATCTTTTACCTTATTAAAAATCTTCTACCTCTAATAACTTTTAAATTTTATTCAGATTTTTTAAAATAAAATATTTGGCACATTTTTATTGCAAACGATTATTATACATTGTGAGTTATAATTCAGCCATCCTGACCAGAAAAATAAAAACTCTCCCCAAAACAAAAAAAAAAAAAATATTGCAGAAAAATTTGGAACTAATTTGAGTATGGACTTAACGTAACATTTTACTAGACACCCCCTCAACCCCCCCAAATTCGTTACGTAATAGACAACCGTCCACTGAACAATTACAATACTTATTTTATTTGCCTCCATTCCTGTACAAAAATGTTCACAGACTCTTGTATCAATCACACCTCGCACTGTTCCTAATGTTCCACAATATGCTGTCCATGAACACTGACATTGTGTGCATAGCTCGAGCGCGCAAAGTATGTAGATTGCCTTCTGTTCATATCTATTTTGTGGTCTTCTTCAGGAGATTTACTTTAAATTGAGAATAACCATGTTAATATAAAATACATGTATTGCTGTTTTTAACTATTACAATGTCTCAATAAATTTTGTCTTAATAATAATGTTCACATATTGTTTTCTAATGTTTGCGCGAATTTCACTCATTATAATGAAACAATTTTTACGGATTTTATCGCGGTTTATTAAGTAAAAATCTTAATAAACCGCGATAAAATCCGTAAAAAAATTGTTACATTATAATGTTTCATTATAATAATGTTCAATTAAAAATGTATTTCATTCTTATATCTGACTACATTATAAGATATTTCACTTACCTAAAAGTAAGATAAGCCCTTATTACTATGTATGATATATAATAAAATAGAGTTTGGGGTGTCTTTTAGGGTTTATAAGTTTGTTTCTAATTTATATCACAACTCAGTATAACTAACTACATGAAACTATATTTTATTAACAATTATTTATTAGCTTTATATTATCTAAATATTAGTTTAAATTCTTAAACATTGTATATTGAATTTTTAGGGTACACTACAAGATGGAACGGAGTTTGACAGCTCCATTCCTAGGGGAAATCCCCTTACTTTCACCCTGGGATCGGGACAAGTTATTAAGGGTTGGGATCAAGGCTTGATTGGTATGTGTGAAGGAGAACAACGAAAACTGGTTATTCCTCCTGAACTAGCTTACGGCGAAGCTGGAGCACCGCCCAAAATTCCAAAATCAGCAACACTAACATTCCATGTTGATCTAGTTAAAATTGAAAGAAGGGACGAGTTTTAAATCACAGAATAAACAATTTGAAAACACAACTAATTTGCTGTATTAATTTCTTGTATATGATTTGTAAAATTCCTTCCTCTTTCCATAAAGCAAGCTATTCAATGACATAAAATTAAAAAGAAAAAAAATACTTCTGCTTTTTCCAACTAAAGATTTTGGTGGAACGTTGATAATTTCCCAACCACAAAAAAAAAACAGCTTAGGTTAGTGCTCATCACGCAGCGTTACTTCTGGCCCTCGACACACCGACGTAGGCAAGTGGGCTAAAGTATACCTACACTGCCAGGAACTAAAACACAACGAGCCTGATATTAACTTCAACAAATTCACCGGTGGGAGGGAAGCACTGTGCCGCGCTCCCGGTTGCAGGGGTATCACCATCTTGCTTGTTTCTCCCGTCAAATAGCTTTGCTGTGTTTCAGGGCAAGACAGGCACCGAGACTTAACATCTTACGTCTCAGGATTGGCAACACATAAATGAGTTGCCTAGGCCCGTTCCAGGTAAACTGGTTTATGTTCATGGACGACTTCGACCATTTACCATCAGGTGGCACGTTTGCCAGTTGCCTATCTAATTAACATAAAAAAATCAAGTTTCCCGCTAACATTGCAGCCCGCGGACGTCAAGAGCGCGAACCTTTTAACTTTGGGAAATGCCTATTGCATACCACTAGACCCGGGGGGACCCGGTGGTTATGTGAGACTTGCACCCACTAAAACCCAACGACGTTCCACCTTCCTTCTATTGGACAGGGTCATGGGAACGCCAGGCATACAACCTATGACACTGTCAGAGCCTGGCGCGAACCTGCGAGTATAGACTGGGTATAGACTGTTAACAATCTTAATTCTTATCCGCGATTCACGCCGCGCTTCGCGCTGCTATTCGCGCCGCGGTTCGCGTGCGAGTGCGGATCGGCCTTAACAATAGATCAAGGTCGTCAATTCGAGAGCAGAGTATTTGCGTGTCTCACACGTTTACTAGGCATCTAGAAAATACGCTCTATGCCATACCATCTGCAGTCAAACGGCATTGGCCTGCATCGTACTCTGAAGGTTGCACTGAAAGCAAGACTGCAATCAACACGAAGTTGGATCGACGAGGTATCATCTAACCTAAGATTACCAGGTGTGTTTTACAATTACAGCATTAACGCGCATTATGCGGCATAATGCTCAATGTTGATGTTCCAATGGACCTGACAAATGTTTTTTACTTTACATGCCAAATAAATCTACAACAAACCTTACCCCATTGTACTGTCCCGACCGGGGTCGGGGTTGTCCCGTACCAGAGAACAACCCCTCGCAACGTCGGTACAGTACAATGAGGTAAGGTTTCCGCCCTCGCCCTTGCCCCCTGCTCTTTTGTCCCCTCTTATAAAAGGGATACAAAGAGCCCCCTCGGCTGAATTAGCTTCGCCCAAGGTGCTAGTCTCACCCTAGGCTAATGAGGCCCACCGGCAGGTCAAGGCCTGAACCGTGGTGGGGTCAATAAAGGCATAGTGCCGCATAGGTTTGTCAAAATCAGTTGAAAAACCTGTTGCATAAAAACATAAAATTGCTAAACAGACAACTTCCTCAAGTAAATGTATTGCTTTAGTAAATAATTACTAAAGATAGATTACTAAAAAATAACAAGTAAACTATTCTTAGTAGGGCTGTTCTGTATAGTGTTTGTTTTAAAAACTTAATCTGTGTAATGTATAATGTGATTGTTTGGCGAATATTGTGGGGGACTGCCTTGGGTGGATGGAATGGGAATAGATAGTTGATTGATGGGGGCTAGAGGGGCGAAGCCGCGCTCCTTGGGGTTTCCCGCCATTTCTCTGTACTACAGACCGAATATTGTATTTTGTATGGCTAATAGCCTAGTAGCTAATGCCTTTAAATAAAAATAATAATTAACTGTCAGTGTCAACTATGACAGTATATATTGTGTTTGGGGATGTAAAAATTGCATGTAAATTGGTAGTTACTAATGGTTACAAATAATTAGCACTATTGTAAGGATTGCATTTTTTTGGTTGTAGTTCTAAAGGAAGTAGTTTGAGGATTCTAAATTATTATATGTCTTCAAAATCTGTAAAATGGTTAAAATAATTTTTCTTCACCCAGATCTTGGTATAGGTGGTGCCGAGCGCCTGGTAATAGATGCGGCATTGGCCTTTAAAAATCGAGGCCATGAAGTAGCTTTCTATACAAATCACCATGATCCTGGACATTGCTTTGCCGAAACAAGAGATGGTACGTTTCCAGTGAGTGTCATTGGCGACTGGATACCGCGTTCTATTTTTGGAAGGTTTCAAGCGGTGTGTGCGTATACACGTATGGTTTACGCGGCTATGTATTTAGCTTGGTACGTTATTCCAGCCGAGGAACCCACATTAATTTTCTGTGATTTAATATCATTATGTATTCCATTTTTGAAATTAGCCAGAGGATCTTTTAGAGTTGTATTTTACTGCCACCATCCTGATAAACTATTAACTTCAGAAGGTGGTTTCTTTAAAAAGCTGTATAGAGCACCTTTAAATTGGTTAGAAGAATTAACCACTGCCCATGCTGATAAAGTACTTGTTAATAGTAAATTTACTGCAAGAGTTTATAAAGATGCATTCCAAAAGATTAAGGATGTTCCTGACATATGTTATCCGTCAATTAATACTGAGTTCTTCAAATCAACCCCACCAAAGAACTTAAAGGAGATAGTCCCTGTGGGTACAGACAAGTTTGTATTTTTATCAATTAACAGATATGAGAGGAAAAAGAATTTGAAGTTAGCATTAAGAGCCTTGGCGCATTTGAAACATATAGTGAGTGACGCAGACTGGGATAGAGTTCATTTGATTATGGCTGGTGGCTTTGACCCAATCAACTTAGAAAACATGGAGCATTTTATGGAATTGACAGACTTAGCTACAGAACTTGATTTAGAAGACAAAGTTACATTCATGAAGTCTCCTAAAGATGTGGAAAAGGTTTCCTTGCTTTATCATTGTAAAGCTCTGGTATATACTCCATCAAATGAACACTTTGGTATAGTTCCTCTGGAAGCTATGTATTACAGTAAGCCAGTTATTGCTGTAAATAGTGGTGGGCCTACGGAGACCATTGTCAATGAAGTTACTGGCTTTCTATGTGAACCTCACAGTGAGGACTTTGCCAATGCAATGGCAAGCCTAATCATGACTCCAGAATTAGGTTTAAGGTTGGGTGAAGCAGGTAAAAAGAGATTTGAGAGTAAATTCTCATTCGATGCTTTTACAAATCAATTGGATGGAATACTGACACGGGAAAGGCAAATTATTTCCGAGAACCGGGCTATTCAATATGATGAAAGAAAGAGACAATAACACAATGATGGCACCCAAACCATATTCGATATGGTTTGAGTGCAAATTAGAGACACTGTTAGTATAGTGACTTAAAAAATAATATTTGAAATTATTAAAAAATCGGATTCTTAATGCTGCTTTCATAACTTAGTTTAAACATAACTTTACATATGTTTATCTTGTTACTTGAGGTCAGGCTGGTTTCCGCAACTCGATGCTTTTGTGCCTATTTTGCGTGCTGTGAGCCTGAAGCACTCCCTACTGCCAGTTAAGCTCCCGCATATGTTTATCTTATTTGTGATTAGTTAATTTGAAGACACCATGCCATGCATGGGTACCATCATCTTGCTTGTTTTTCCCGTGAAACATCTTTCAGTCTCAGGATGGGCAACACATAAATGAGTTGCCTGGGCTAGTTCCAGTTAAACTAGTTTATGTTCATGGCCTAGTTTGCCTATCCAACACATAAGAAGTATGAAGGCAATTATGTTCCATAAATTGTGCTACTTTTAATACTAAACATTATTTAAATACTACTTTTCTTAGATCTGTTATAGCACACACTACTTTGTCTTTAAATTAATGTACTTGTTTTTATCGTCATATTATTGTCATATTCAAACAGTATTAATGTTACCCTAATTGATTTATTGCCATGATTAAAGATTTATATAAAACAGGCTTGTTAATTTATACTATTGTAATATATTCTTCATCCGAGCTTCATAATGTAACAGTAGATTGTAGATTGGTTATAAATCAATAATTATGTTATTTTTTAGTATCTTCATGCAAGTTAAATGCAAGGTCAAATCATTATCTTTATTGCTTGGCATATTAACCTGAAATATATTGCTAAATGTTGCTAAAGTAACTAGATATAATAGGAGTTGTGATTTCATCCTAGTCTATAGAAGATAAGGAATATATCATGTCAAAATAATAAGTAATACGGCTTTTATTATATGGCTGTCTAATTCTGGAGATGGATAAATATTTCACACATTTTTAAAGTAAAATTTACAGTTATGATTTTTTTTCTTATACATGTATTTATGTTTTAAAGACTATGGTTATTTAAATCAACATTCTGAATTTTGACCTAAAAGCATTTATAAATGTATCATAAATAATGTGAATTTATAGTAATTGTGTTGCTTCATGTTGTAAATATTAATTATTTGTTAAGGATATAATGTCTATTATTATAATGTGTTCATAATATAAAATTATTTTTATAAATGTTTGACAGAATTTAGCAAAATCCATTTCATTGATTTTTTAATATTTCTAATGGTATAGAGAAGGCAATTGAAAGCTTTTAAGATCAGCCAAGTATAAAATCAATGTGTAACTTCTATTCTAATTGATGTTTTCATGTCTTGTTAGTGATAAATAAAATATATTGTTGATAATTTTCTGATTTTTTATTAGTGTAAACTCCATAGAAACAACAACAGCAAAGAAAAGAATGCTAAGTATTTTTTCTCAATTTCGGCAACTTAAGTGCTGCTAATGATTTATATTGCTGTATGGTTCTCGTTAGAGTGACCATGACACTTTATGGAGTGTATTATTGTATACAAGGCAAGGTAAACCAACCAAAGTTCCAAACGATTTCGACGTTTTAGGAAATTTGGCGTTAAATGTACGTTATAAAGAGTATGTATCTCTCTTTTATAGGAACATCTAAAACCGGATCAAAATGTCTTATTTTTTTTACATTTAAGTTGTTTAGACAATTTCTAAAATGAGTCATTTGATAGTAAGTGGTCAACGCCACCTATGACCACAAAATAAGATATATATATAAGATATATAAGATATAAGATATTTCTTTACGAATTGAACTTTCTGCTGTATTCTTATTACTTGAGGAATTATAATAGAAATATAAAACAATATTGTGAAAAATAATTTATTTATACATAGGTAACAATATTTAGCACAAGCCATGGATATTATATATAACTGGAATATAATGGTAATGTTATGTTTTGTACGAAAACAAATTATGCAAAATTTGTGCTGCGACGCAGCGCCGGTTCTGCTCTCTGGTTGGCCAACGGGCTATTGATGGATTATTGGCCGATGAGACGTACATACAGATCACTGACAGTGACAAATCACTAACCAGTTTCAAAATTTTATGGCTCATATTACTTTTCGTATTTGGTTATATGCTCGATGGCACTAGCATACTATTCAGTAATAACTTTGTCGGTGGTGTCATATGCTTTATCGACTTTCTCCTCTGGTAGAGGATCAATAATTTCAAATTGCAGCTCGTATTGCTGATCTAGCCCCATGTAGCTGTCACTCATGATGTATATTGTGTAGATGACACGACCTGAAGAAAAAGCAAATTATTGTAAATTGTAAGGCAGTTTAATGTAAATTGTAAGGCAGTTTATTGTAAATTGTAAGGCAATTTATTGTAAATTGCAAGGCAGTTTCTTGTAAAGCAAGTGACAAAAAATGAAACATATATTATATAATGTTTATTTTTTATGTAAGTTGTATGCCAAACTGATAGATATTATGGTATGATAGATATACCACATTGTGGTAAGTGGTCCATAGTTGTCACAAGCGCATCCTTGCTGCCGGTTCAATGCCTTCATGATTCGAAACGTAGTTATATAAATTTAGTTTTGAACCTCACAGCTAAATTTATATAACTACTTACTACATTTACATTTCTTATAGCATAGTGGGGCAAACGAGCAGTCGAGGCTTTAGACTATCGACGCCCATACATCTGCACAACCAGAGATTGCAGATGCGTTGCCCTCCTTTTCCCTTTCCCTTTCCCCCCAATGGGCCACCGGAAACTCACAAATCGCATGAAACGTGATAGCATAGTTGTTATTTGACGCCGTTATTATGAGCGAGAGAAACCATTTAATATAACATCTTTAGCTTCTTTCTTCCTTCCATCAACATTTTTGCTGTGATTCTCTAGTCTCAGAATAGTCAACAATTGAATGACAGATGAAGACAACTTTGTCCACTTACCTTTTGCGTTTGCCTACCGACGGCTAGTTAGTCCACCTCCACAGAGGGGTTGTCCCGCACCACAGAAAAACCCCTCTCAACGTCGAGACAGTGAGATGGGGTGAGGTTCCCATTCTCGCCCCTTGTCCCCCCATACCATTTTTTCCCTTTTATAAGAGGGGTACAAAGTCCAGCTCCCTCGGTTCAATGTGCTTCACCTAAGGTGCTGGGTTCACCTTAAGCTAATGAGACCCAACGCCACGACAAAGCTTGAACCTTGGTGGTCCTGAAACATAAGATGGCATATCTCCGTGCCAGTAATTACAGGATATATCATACCAGGTGTGGAAGGTGAATAGAAGGTGAGCTGCGCCGATCCGCGTGCCGGGATCCGTTTGAGCGCGACCAGCTCGTCGCCTTCGACGGAGCCGAGCGAGGCGAACCAGCCCTCGTTCTTGCCGCGCGGGAACCTCGGGCACAGCACGTTGTTGGGGTTGCCGCCGCGTCGCTGCACGTCCAGGACGAGAGTATATTCCTGAATGAAAAGTATATTAATAATTATATGGGAAATTGTTATAGGTGATTAACTTTTTATATGCATACTAGCTGTTTCCCGCAGCTTCGCCTGCGTTAACTTTGATTCATAGCAGTACCCATCATTGATGATGATTACTTTTATAGCCTAAGTTACTCCTTATAATACCAGCTATCTGCCAGTGAAAGTCCCAACAAAATCGGCCCAGTCGTTTCAGAGATTAGCAGGAACAAACAGACAGACAAAAATTGTAAAAAAATGCTATTTTGGTATATGTACCGTGTATACCTAGGTAACACTGAAAATGTTTAGAAAATGAAAAACGGCTTAATGTAGAAAGTTGCCAATACTTTTATTGTTTTTCGAAGTAATCTCCGTTTCTTTCTACACATCGTCGCATTCGATGGAACCACTGAGAAAAGCAGTGGGCCCATTCTTCCTTAGGAGTCTCTTCTATGGCATTTTCGTACGCTTTCACCGCATCTTCAGGGCTCGTAAAGCGAATACCTCGATTTTTATCTTTAGTTCTTGGGAATAAATGAAAGTCGCAGGGCGCCAGGTCAGGACTGTAAGGCGGATGACTCATTATCTCGACACCTGCCATAGTCAAATATTCAACAGTCCGTTTTGCGGTGTGCGCTGAAGCATTGTCGTGGTGAAGGAGGATCCTGCTTCGAGGGCGCTGCTGTCGAATTTTTTCCAAGACAACAGACAAACAGCGATTGACATACCAGTCTGCAGTAACTGTCCTTCCATCTTCTAGCACAACTGTCACGAAATGACCTTTCCGACCAAAGAATGAGGCAATCATCTTTTTTCCATGACTTCTTCCTTTCTTTACCTTAGTTGGCCGATCCTCGAAAGGAAACACCCACTGAGCTGATTGTCTTTTGGTTTCGGGTTCGTAGCAATATATCCAGCTTTCATCACCTGTGATGATGTTAAATACAGCATTTGAGTTACCGCCGTTGAACTTATTTAACATTTGGCGACACCAGTCCATGCGGAGGCGTTTCTGGTCGTCGGTTAAAGTATGGGGAATCCATCTGGTACAAAGATTCCTGACGCCTAAATGTTCGTGTAATATTTTTTGAACTTGACTCATACCAATGCCTAGGCTTGCCCGTATCTGCTGATAGGTCACACTCTTATCTTCCTCTATCATGCGTCGCACAGCACTGATGTTATCTTCAGTAGTCACTGTTAAAGGACGTCCCTCACGCGGATCATCACTGAGATTGCTACGTCCACGTTTAAACTCGTTAAACCAATTGTAAATAGTGGCACAAGATGGGGCTTCATAAAAAAATGCTAATCGCAGCCTATCATAGCTTTGTTGTTGAGTAAGCCCACAACGAAAGTCATAATAAATCATTGACCGAAAATTTTCTCGCGTTATGTTCATTTTCACGTGTAACAAGAGTTTTAGATTTGCCGCCAATTCACAAAAAACAAATGACAAATGAATGCAATATACTACATTAGGTTACCAAAGAGTTCTAAAATTGAAATTCAAAAAAAGTTTTCATTTTCAATTTTTGTAACTGGCTAGTTCTAAATATTTTCAGTGTTACCCACGTACAGCTTGGCAAAAAAGAGTATGACGTGGTGACAGGTGGAACTAAAAATTTTACTAAATGAAAACCTATGATGTTGACAATACTTGGCCGACAAATACTAGATTTTGAGTAAAGCTTAGTGTTTAACATTTATTTTTAACAATTTGATTAAATTATCTTACTGATTTTCCATATTATGATGAGACCTAAGTGAAAGTGGCGCCCTCATTTTTTCCATACTCTTTTTTGCCAAGCTGTACATCCATATGCATTCAATAAAAAGTGGTTATTTTAATATTACAAACACACACTCAAACTTAAACTGGCGGATATTTTTTAAAATTTTATCGAAGCATGTACACTTACAGACAAATTTCTGTACATCAGTACTTTTTTATGTCATAAGGAGCCTAGCAAGGAGCAACCTAAACCAAGGAACAGGAAAAACAGAACAGGAAAAAACCAAGGAGCCTTATGGTGACTACCGACGCGCATAGACATCTGCACAGCCAAAAGTTATGCAGATGCGTTGCCTTCCTTTTCCCTTCCCATTGGGTGGACCCCAATGGGCCACCGTAACTCACAAACCGCACGAAACGTGACAGCATGACTGTCACTTCACGCCGGTGTTATGTGAGCGAGAGGTAGGTACCAACCCGGTCGTGCCGGCCCAAATCGGCTGCAGAGCAGCATGGGACTACCTCTTACTGTACTTAAACTAACATCCATTGTAATATTAGAATAAAAGTACTGACAGCAGACTACATAGTCTGCTGTCAGTACTTAGTTAGATATATATATACCGTATCATATTAATAGTATGCGCGTTACACCATTAATTAATGAATATTATTATAGAAAACAGTAGGTACAAGACAGGCGATTTTATCCTCTTTATGTACTTTATCATCATCATTTTTGCATGCATATATTATCTTTTTTATATGTCGCAGGTTAATGCTTTCACATTATCCATTATCTGTGATTTCAATCTCAATTCGTTCCGAGGTATAGTCAAGCTTGTGCCTATTAATAAAATTAATAATAATAATAATATCTATGGACGCCTTTACACCACGTCAATCTGGCCCCGTGGTAAGTTCTCGAAGAACTTGTGTTACGGGTACCAGACAACGGAAATATATTTAATACTTTTATACTATACATATATTTAGGATTTTTATTATATAATCCACATATTTAATACACATTTATAACCTGGGAACACAGAAAACTTTTTGTTCTCTGGCGGGATTCGAACTCGCTACCTCCAGCTTGAGTGATTTAAGAAAGTTTACATTTATATGGTAACACTATTATTATCTGTGATCGATACTCGCTTCTAGAACTCTCTTCTTTTTCCGTTTTCCTGCGTTCGATTTACTGCATTTTTGTGAGCGTGAATAATAAAGTGGAAATTGTTTTTTAATGTTTACGCGAATTTCACTCATTATCATGAAACAACTTTTACACATTTTATCGCGGCACATTATGTTTTTTACAAGCCCGACGTTTCGGATACTTTATAGCAACCATGATCACGGGAGAATTCTTCATAAACCGCGATAAAATCCGTAAAAAATGTTTTATATATTATAATAATAAAGTGCAAGTAAGAATTCTATCTCATTTTATTACAAGTCATTATCTTAATAATTAATTATACATGTTAATTTAAAGTCCTAAGCCCTCACCTGGTCAGCGTGTATGGGCATCCAGTGGCCACGAGGCGGCGGCTGCGGGACTCGCTTGTCCTGCTCACTGTCACCGTCGAACCACAGCCCACGAATGGACAGCTTTATGTCAAGTGTCGGCAGGTCACATATAGCCTAGAAAATATATGATTCTCGATTTAAAGAATATCCAAAATATTAAAAGGTATACTTAAAACGTGAGCGACAATGGCCTAGTGGGTATGGGATCGGCCTTTTGAGTGAGAACCGAGAGGTTTCGATCCTGACCCCCTGTGATGCCTATAAATGGGTTTTTCTAAATTTCTACGTGCATCTGAACATGAGACTATTCCTTGCTCACCGGTGAAGAAAACGTGAAGAAGCCGGCATGACTGATGAGATTAAAAGTCTTTGAAGGTGTGTGAAGTTCACCAACCCGCCAGGCCAGCGCATCGGTGAACTACGGCGCAATTACAAAATAGCTCATGACCTTGGAACGGTTAAACTTAGAGTAGCTCAAATAAGATTTATACGCACTTTACGTATGTTTTCCATTTGCAACTCAGATGTGTATCTCCAAGATATTTCACACGTACCCTATGTATCTCCTCGATCTGCGATTCGTCGAACTCCCTCCTCAGAGGTCTGGCCAGCCCTTCGTAGCCGACGCGCTTTAGTCCGTTGAGCGTGCACGGCGTGCGCGCGTCACGGGCGGCGTGCGTCAGAGCGTACAAGTGGCGCGCTTCTACGTGTGGCAACGTGGTGAGCGCGCAATCTGTGGGCCAACGCGCCTGCACTACAGACTGCATCAGCACTTGACACCACAGACAGACGGACAGCCACCCGTTCTCGGCACATGTGTCTATCATCGCCTGGAATTGACAAATTAAATTTAAAATTAACATTTTTATTCAAAACTAGCTGTTGCCTGCAGCTTCGCCCGCGTTACTCAATTCCTATATGTTACAGCGTGATGTTATATAGCCTATAGCCTTCCTCGATAAATGGGCTGTCTAACACTGAAAGAATTTTTCAAATCGGACCAGTAGTTCCTGAGATTAGCACGTACAAACAAACAAACAAACTCTTCAGCTTTATAATTTTAGTATAGATAATACCAGCAAAGTGGAATGTCAATTGAATCTACTACAGACTCCAAGGCAAGCGAATATATAAATGGATAGGATAATAATCCTTAAAACTTAGATTTACAACCATACCCGAATTGATGATTATTTTTATAGCCGGAAACTCACAAACCGCACGAAACGCGCTGGTATTATGCGAGCGAGAGGTACCACCCCGGTCGTGCCGGCCCAATTCGGATGCAAAGTATGGCACTACCTCTAAACCAGCAACTTTTAGTAAGCTAAAAGTTGCTGGTTTTATTACATACCTGTATAATCCTGATAGCCTGGTCCAGCACGGACTTGGTGTCGGTGAGGTAGTCGGTGTTGGGCAGCGGCAGGCGGGTCATGTGCGCCTGCAGCAGGAGGAACGCCTTCACGTGCGACGAGTCCAGCGACAGAGAGTCCACGGGCAGGCGGCACTGTTGGGATAGCTCGCTGCAAACGAACAGACTAAATTATAAACTACCGAATGAAACAAACATAATATCTTCATGCAAGTTTCCTTCACCGATTTCTGCATAATATGTTACACGGTCACATAGCCTAATAGTAATTCATTTTTGTAATTCTCCAACATGAGTTTCGATTTAAATGCTATAGGTATGTGTCATATACCCATAGAGTAGGAAGTATAAAAGCCATATATGTATCACACACTCGTTGAGTGGGAACTATAAAAGGCATAAAATATGTATCACATACCCAGTGAGTGAGAAGTATAAAAGGCATATACATATCACATACATGTTGAGTGGGAAGTATAAAAGCCATATATGTATCACACACTCGTTGAGTGGGAAGTATAAAAGGCATAAAATATGTATCACATACCCGGTGAGTGAGAAGTATAAAAGGCAAATATATATCACATACATGTTGAGTGGGAAGTATAAAAGCCATATATGTATCACACACTCGTTGAGTGGGAACTATAAAAGGCATAAAATATGTATCACATACCCAGTGAGTGAGAAGTATAAAAGGCATATACATATCACATACATGTTGAGTGGGAAGTATAAAAGCCATATATGTATCACACACTCGTTGAGTGGGAAGTATAAAAGGCATAAAATATGTATCACATACCCGGTGAGTGAGAAGTATAAAAGGCAAATATATATCACATACATGTTGAGTGGGAAGTATAAAAGCCATATATGTATCACACACTCGTTGAGTGGGAAGTATAAAAGGCATAAAATATGTATCACATACCCGGTGAGTGAGAAGTATAAAAGGCATATACATATCACATACATGTTGAGTGGGAAGTATAAAAGCCATATGTAGTACACACCTGTTGAGTGGGAAGCATAAAAGGCACATATGTAAGTATCACACACCTGTTGAGTGGGAAGTATAAAAGGCACATATGTAAGTATCACACACCTGTTGAGTGGGAAGTATAAACGGCATAAATGTATCACTTACCCTTTGAGTGGGAAGTATAAAAGGCATATACATATCACATACATGTTGAGTGGGAAGTATAAAAGGCATATATGTATCACATACCCATTGAGTATGTCCTCGTTGTGCCGCACCGGCAGCGTGGCGTACTCCTCGCAGTCAGCCAGCACTCGCAGGAGGTCGTCGCAGTTGAGGCGCGCGTGCAGGGAACGCTGGAAGTGCGCCGCGGTCTTGTGCGACAGGTAGTAGTACGACGCGATGCGGCCCATCCACGTGCAATTGACTACCCTTTGGTCCTAGGGATACAATTACTTATCAGTTTCGTTAAAAAAAAATTGGACAAGTGCGAGGACGGTTCGAGAAAAAGTATTTTTGATGATAAACATCGTGCATTTGTCAATACTTCAGAATCTTTGTATTACCATAGGTCATAGACGTTTGACATCTGCCGGATGCCTAGTTCGTGTGAAGTCGGCTCGAGTCCAGTAAAACAGCGAGATACAGTGGTCGCTGCTATACTAGTCGGGGAGTGTTACATGAGACAGTGGACCTCCTGGTATAAAGCAAGCCTTTAACACCAGATTGTACTCGTAAATGATTATTTTCATTCGTTAGCACACAAGTTTTCTGGAGTATTCTAGTAATAAGTGCTGGTTGCCCGCTGCTTCGTCTGAATTTAAATTTATAATTACATACGAATTAAGATGCCTGGTTATTTTAACAATAAATTAAAACATTTTGTGGATAGATAAGAGTATCTTCCCAGGCCATTTCAAGTAAAAAACGTATTTTTTTAGAATATACAAAAGATTAGATCCACTGAGTTTGTTTTACAGATTATTATCTTTGAAACCAGTGGTAGGTTCAATAGGCTACATAAATTAGTATATTTTAAAAACATCGATTGAATATGATATGAAAACACTACCTCCTCAATTTCCACGCAATTGGCGTCAACCAGCGCGTTCAGGGACGTCTGCACGAGGTTGGAGAGGTAGTAGTTGACGTCTTGAGGGTCCAGGCTCTCCAGGTTGTAGTAGGAGGGGTTCTGCAGCAGCCGTCGGAAGAAGTACGTCCACGTCAGGTAGTCTAGGATGCCCTGTTTGGTTTGTACCGTGCCTGGAACAACGTGCGTAAAGTTGAACGCAGGGCTGAATAGTAGGAACTATGATTAGTGGGACATTATATTGACTGAGACCAAAAGTTCAGCATGGTGCGTGATAAAATTAAAAGAAAATTTGAAAAAACATTGCATACAATAAACAGCAGTGTTGATGTTAGAATATTCAATCATAAAACTTTTACTTTTAGAATTAGCAACTGCGATGCCAAGCCTGTTTAATGGAAATTATTAGCAAACTTTTTCTTTTGAACGTTAACAATGGTGTTTGACGATCTTTCATAGAATCTCATTATCAATAGTAGACGAAGAAGGGTAATAATGCCTGAAAAAATATATCTCGGGTATTTTCTAGAAAGCTAGCGAATATTCCAACATCGCTTGATATCAGTTTATCGCGGTCTTACCGGCAACAATTTCGGCGTTCAAATGATCAGCCAGCACCTGCAGCAAGCTGGACTCCACCGGGAACGGCTCGTACAGGAACTTCTTGTAGAAGTTCTTCTTCTGGTCGTGGACCAGCACGACAGCTACCCCCTCGTTGTCGTACTATTAATAATTGAATTGACATGTTTAAGGTATTTTGTGATCTATTTATATATATAAAAATCAATTGCTGTTCGTTAGTCTCGCTAAAACTCGAGAACGGCTGAACGGATTTATCTTATCTTGGTCTTGAAATGTTCGTGGAGGTCTAGGGAAGGTTTAAAAGGTGAGAAAAATTCGAATAATGGCCGGGAAACCATAAAAACAGCCCTTTTCTTTTTCCCATACAAACGTTTTCTAAATAAAATGTAAAGTCAATTTGAACTTTATTGCTATTCAATAAAGGTCATATTATATTATAAGTTGTAATTATAGATTACACTGTTGTCTAAGCAATGTAGGTGTGTTCCTAACGTCAAAGAGTCAATTTGCAATTTATTATCACTGCATAAAGTTCAAATTCAGTCTTCGAGTGCGCATTGGAGGATCTAATGTCGCGTTCCGAAACTCAACAAAAGTAATAATATCGCGACCAAATTGAATAGTCACAAAATGTAATAGATCATATGTAGTAGTAATGATTTTCAATTTGGTTGGCTTCGTGAAACTTAATTTTAGCTAACTTCAGTTGTTAATCTATCAGTTTTTTTATTTTTTTATTGATAAATCTTAAGTTTTGTCACAAATTAAATTTCTGAACACAACAATAATAATGACCATAATAAACCATATTTGACAACCAACTAATAAGTCAATCCATCCTGTCGCACTTCAGAACACGGAAAAAAGTATAACGACGACCTCTGTGTCCCAATGGTAAGCACATGGTAAGCACGATGGCGCTCAAGCCGGAGGTTGCGGGTACGAATCCCGCCAGGGAATAAAAATATTTTCTGTGTTCCTGGGTCATGTATGTGTATTAAATATGTGTATTATATAATAAAAATCTTAAATATATGTATAGTATAAAAGTATTAAATATATTTCCGTTGTCTGGTACTCGTAACACAAGTTCTTCGAGAACTTACCACGGGACCAGATTGACGTGGTGTAAAAGCGTCCATAATTACTATTATTATTAAATTATTGTGTTACGATATCTATTTATTATTTATAGTGATATTATTATAGTGATTACCACCACGTGCGCGAGAACTTTCTTTTCTTTGGTGATCCTTTGTAATAGTGACATTCAAAGTAATGTGCTCTTTTTTGTTCGTATTTTGTGATAGTGACACTTTACTGCTAAGTGAGCAAGAAATTTTCTCACTTTGATTAATTACAATTTACGATGCCGAGGAGAAGACGAACTGACTTATGTTGTCGCAGTCAATCAAGTGTGCGAAGAGCTACCTCACGTGTTAACCGCACTGATGACCAGAGAGAGACAGATCAAGAAAATAGTCGTATTGCTATACCAGAATTGCGTTATTCAGTAAGTGACAATGAAGTAGATAGGCTTAGAATGCAACGAGTTCGTTGCACATCAAACACAACAACAGCAAGCACGATATAATGAAATTGAGCGAATCCGCAGACGCAGTGCTCCTGTGATTCTTGAACGAGTTGCATTCCACTATGATCCGGCAATTGATTATTGTGCCGACAAATCGGTAACAATTGGGGGAATGAAAATAATTTGTAAATATTGTAAGGTGTTAAAATACACTGGTGAATCTACTGGATTATGTTGTGCTGGAGGCAAAGTAAAATGCCCACAATTACTCCCACCATCAGATCCTTTTTACGTTCTTTAGTTTCTGGGATTAGAAATGATTCTAAGCACTTCTTAGCCAACATTCAGAAATATAACAGCTGTTTCCAGATAACTTCATTTGGCGCTACACATATTGTACAGGACAATTACATGCCCACTTTCAAGGTGTTATACCAGAATAATTTTTATAATATTCAACTACTTTGTTTGTACTAAAATATATACCAGAAATAATTAATGGACAATTTTTTAATAAATACAGATACAAGGACTAATTTATCACTTACTGGGGGCACTGTTACTTCTACTTTATGCAGATCATCAATTTTTACAAATTTATTTCATGGGCAATTCAGATGTGGAAGTTGATAATCGTTGTGCTCACAATCCAACAGTGAAGAGAACCATTGTCCAAGAATTAAAAATGTTTCTTCATCAGAATAACAATTTAGTAAACATGTTCAAAACAAAAAATATAGTTTATGAGAAAGCTTTAAAGTTTAAATTGATTAACAGACTGTATCATAACAGTGTGTGTCTGTTTTCCTTAATCAAGTCAAATTTAAACCTTATAAATAGCCAGTATTTCAGAAAAACTCTGTTTTGTAAGTAAGCAACATGTTGTGTCGAAATTAATAATAAAATTTCATGCTTCATTCAAAAAATGCTTTTTTATTAATTACGGATTCGTTTTGTTTGTTTTAAGATTATTTTATACAAAAGTTTAGGTCTTTTATTGATCGATTGAGGCAGTACGAAATCTGCCGGGTCAGCTAGTTCAAGATAAAAAAAGTGAGTACAAAGATTACAATCAGTCAAATTTTATCGTATTGTCACCTACAAAGGACGTCACACAGCTAAAGGCAGGAAATCACAGCACAATACAACACGACAACACAAGGATCGATAGTGTAACGTCGCTTTCGGTGCAGATACGATGCAATTTACTTTTTGTAAATTTTACTCTTGATGCAAAAAGAAACTTTACCTCTAAGAGATAGTTGTGTATTGCCTGTATTGCCTACCATAGACATTATACATTCTCTCCCTTTTGTTTAGCTCCCGTGGCGCTCCCTCTCTCTCATGCAACGAAATATGTAAACTGTAAAAAAGACTCGTATTTCGCTTCAAAACTAAATGTAATCTTTATAAAAAATTTATCGCGGTTTATTAAGATTTATATACGCTCGACGTTTTGGATACTTTACAGCAACCATGGTCAAGGGAGGATTGTACATGGTCCTGTCCGCGATAAAATCCGTAGATTCCTGGTTTATTATAATGAGTGAAATTCGCGTAAACGTACAAAAAAAGCGATTATTAAAGTAGTGGTTTCTCACCTGCGGTCGGCCGGCGCGGCCCATCATCTGCAGCACGTCGGTGATGGGCATGTCGACGTACCGCTTCTGTTTGCCGTCGAAGTACTCCGTGCCCTTGATGACCACCAGGTGCGCGGGGAAGTTCACGCCCCACGCCAGCGTCGCCGTACAGATCAGCACCTGCACATACGTGGCGGCCATCTTTAGGATATGTTGTCGGCCATCTTGCAACATGTTGTCGGCCATATTGCAACATGTCAGCCATCTTGTCAGCCATTTTGTGTCAAAATAATTTGTGTACGTGGGGCCACGTACAAATGGTTTTTTTAATGTAAAAATAAAATTGATCGGTCTTTGATAATTAGTTAGGATCTTCAAATGTTTTAACTGTGTTTTTACAGAAAAGTAAAAAATGTAAGTTTAATTATTTTTGTATTATTAAATCTCATGTTAAATGAAAAAAAATTCAAAACAATGGACATGAAAAGTTCTTAAAAATATACAGCCAGGCACATTTAGCGAGGGCTCTGGAAATTACACAAGGAGAATATTCGATCATACCAATGCGTTGCCAAAAAAATGTAGCATATGAACTAGTAGTAGTGTGAAAGATAACCTGGATCTTCTGATTGATGAACAGCTCCTCGACGGTGGTGCGGTCCTTCTCGTGCAAGCCCGCGTGGTGAATGCCGATTCCGAACGCCAGCGTGAGCTTCAGGTTGGACTCCCTGATGCTGGAGAGGACCTGATCCATATACACGATGATGTGATCACTAAGATAATAATTCATTGTTATATGTCTATAGTTTTCACCACAGACACTTTGTTGTGTCGGATAGAAAGACAAAACAGGCAGTGTTATTACTGGCACATATAACATCTTATGTCTCAGGATAGGCAACAAGAGAATGAGTTGCGGGCTAGTTTTAGGTTTACTCATTCATGTTCTCCGGCAACACTGACCACTTACCATTATGTGGCTCTTCTGCCAGTTTGCTTATCAAACTAATATTAAAAAATATATTTTGATATTGATCCTGGTCACACAGGAGTAGCAGTAAGAACGAGTGAACCTAGACTGTAAAAAAGAAAAAAAAGACCTGTTCCATCTCAGATTCCTGCATGTGCAGCCACTGCTTCGGGTTGTCTTCCGCAGCCAGGTATGCTATCAGGTCCAGCGCTGTTAACCTGAAGAAAAGATGAAAGGCCTTTTTGCTGGGAGTATCGAATCGATTCAGCAACTAAATAATAGAATATTTTTATTCATCCCAATAACTATTTTAAGGACAATTTAAATCTGGATGTTCCGATCGACAGCACATTCAGGAGGCAAATAAATGATAATTTTTTTACCAGGATAAAAGTAAGTTCATGTGACACTAAGCACTCACTAACGGATGGCACCATGGAAAGCATCTATCAGTATTTATGCTGCATAAGCGAGAGCAACATCGTCAGACATGATGGCGTTACAATACTGCGGATAGATCAGGCTTGTCCTTACGGTCACAGTGAAGTGGACTTCTCGTAAGTACTAAAACCTCGTAACTCTATCTATTACGGCTCGTTTGATGAGTACGCTCGGTAAGGGCGCTCGTGGATGTTGCTAGTGAAGATCGTTACACACACTAGTACCTCGGAACGTTTGTGTTTTGCGTACATTTTACATCTATAAATCACGTGGTCTTAAATGTCATTTCCATACATTTATTAGTTTTCTACTAGCGTTTACGACTGTAGAATGGCATCTTGGCTAACCCACCTGGTCTGTCGTCGACTTGAGACGAAGACGAGCGCGGGCGCGCGCGGCGAGTGCGTGCGGATGGCGTGGAACGTGGGCTTGTTCATGCTGAGCATGCGCGGGCAGTAGTGCCGCCCGGGGTGGCCCGAGATGTGGACCTGGGGACCGACACGAACAACTTCAGTTGGCCTCTAGTAGGGAAACTACAATAAATCAATTTTTACGGATTTTAATCGCGATTCCTTAAGTTTTTCCCTACGATTCGACTCAGTTAGAGTCCTCTTAAAAATGATGATATACCACGATAAAATCCGTAAAATTGTTTCAGTGGATGAAATTAACGCGTAAACATTAGAAAACAATAGATGTGTAACATCTATGAGAGCGCGGGGTACGAGGGGGGATCACGACATGACGCACGTGACGCGCGTGACGTCGTTTGCCATAGTCGGCGCGCAAGGATAGCCCAAGGCGCGCCAATGGATGCTTTAAGGCAATAATAATTTACAATTATTTATAATACCTAATATAATAAAGAAGTACGTAATTTTTGTAAGTTTGAATGTCGGTAAGGATAAACAATCGCGTCAAGTTGATTTACATTATTTCTTATGAAAATAAATAAATTTCCCAACGTCCCGATACAAACAAACAATAGGGATGGATGATACAAATTCATGTCAAGTTACGTTTTATACATAAAAGACAGTATTCTAAAACCTAAAATAACATTTAAAGAGTCTTAAATAAAAGAAAATTAATATAAATTGCGTTATTTATTACCCATTATCACGTGACTGCGAACGCCATTAAAGCTCGATGACGTCATTGGATGGTGAACAAACTGTCATAGTTGTACAGAGCGCGAGCACATGAGTAAATAAACGGACAGAGGCAAAACTTCATACAACCGCGCGAATCGATTGCACTACTACAAGCGTCGTAACGCATGTGTGCGTAAGCACTCGTGGCTCGTCACGTACGAGTAGAAACCGGTCGAAACCGGTTCGACGAGTGTTCGAACGCGGGGATGTGAGTGCACGTGTTAAGTTGCTTTGTATATTTTTTCGCTTGGCGGGTATTTCGAATTATTATCACCGTTCTTAAATTTTTGTTAATTAAAAGTAAAAAGTGTCAATATTGTTTATTATACTGTGTGTATGAACAATAATAGAGCAAATAAAAGAGAATGATATTTTATAACATTGTTCTTAAATTATTGTTGATAATTAAAAGTAAAAAGTGTCAATATTGTATACTGTACTGTGTGTATGTATCTGTATGAACAATAATAGAGCAAATAAAACAAATCATATTTTAGCTATCCCAAAGATTTCAATAGGTAAGTTGTATATTATTATTTTATTTCTACTAATTATTATAACTTTTGTTCACTAAGTTTTTATGGATGTGCCTAAAGTCTAGTTAGGGAAACATTTGACCCGACATTAAATCTTAAATCTTAGCTAAACTTTACAGTAAAAATACAATAAGTATAGGTACAGAATACGTAATTAGCAGACGATTCCTGTTCGGAATAAAAAATATTATAATAGTTATGATAAAAACTGATGTGCAATGAGAGTGCTTTCCATTAGAATTTACCACTCTATTAAAAGGTACAACATATTATTGCAAATAAAAAATATAAACACAATTAGAAAAAATATTTTGTAGGTAATAAAGATAGAATATTTACATAGATTACTACTCGATAAAAAAAACTTTTTGTTCGTTTAATTTTATCCACGTGTGACAACCCTACCACAATAGGTAACAGTTTTACGCGTAGTATGGAAGCTTTGTCTCTGTACGTTTACTTACTCATGTGGCGCGAGTATGTATAATGGTTTGTGACGTAATCATGGTCATATGACAGCTTGGAGCGTTTTAGCGAGAATTTTATAACTATTTTTGTTTACGTCTTATTTTTATTAAAATTGGACATTGGACATTCTTAATAAAAGTATTTTTTTGTGTTTATATAGGGTATATCTCTCAAATAACTAAAATCTTTGGATTGATATTTTGGTACTCAGTTACCTATTTCTTTGCGATTCTGCACATACCTTATATTATAGGGTCATATAATTAATTATGTATGTTTGTGTAATTTTAATATTTATTTTAACGTGTGAATATGTAGCATTGCGAAAAGGTTTTCATCTGGCTATCCCACTAACCTCCAAGGGGACTGGCCGCACGGAGGGCCGGAAGTTGTAGAGGCCGATGTCGCCGATATTGAGCCAGTTGGCCAGATCGCGCGCGTTGGCCAGCGCCGTCGATAGGCCGATGATGCGCAGGCGCCGCGACGTATGCGACTCTATGAAGTTCGCTCTGGAAACGAGAGATATAGTAATATCTCTTATATATTTATCTTCTATCTTCAATAAAATCTTTTATTTCATAATAGCCTTTACCACACAAACGTTCCTTTCAGCAAACCAAAAGTCATGCAGATGCGTTGCCCTCCTTTTTTCTATCCGCCCAATGGGCCACCGGACACTCACATACCGCACGAAATGCGACAGCACAGCTGTCACTTGACGCCGGTGTTATGTCAGCGAGAGGTACCACCCCAGTCGTGCCGGCCCAAGTCGGCTGCATAGCAGCATGGCACTACCTGATTTCTGGTTTGGTAGTTACCATAAAGCTCCGACTGGTGGTTTACCTCCTTATGCCATGAAAAAAACTACTTATACTTTTTTTAAAGGGTCTATATTTTGTGTACCTGGAGACGATGACCTCCAGCACGGGCCCGCGATCTTCTCCCAGCAGGTGTATCTCGTCGATGACGAGCAGCGCCACGGCGCGCACGTAGTCGCGCGTCTGCCACGAACGGCTGATACCATCCCACTTCTCCGGCGTCGTCACGATCACATGCGCGCGCTTGATCGCGCGGATGTCGGGGGACACGTCGCCTGGAACATTCGGGAATATATCAGAACATTCGAGAATGTACCAGTTACTAGGTATTAGAGGCCATACATAAATTACGTCACACGAATTTAATGATTTTTTATTCCCTCTCTGACTTTGTCACAGCTGCTCACATTTGTGATATTCCGCCAATCTTATGAGTGGCATCACATATTTTGCAATTTCACAATGTCACACATCGATGACCCGCTCCTTCCCCTTAACATGTGTTTATTGATGACCCCTCATGCTGAAACATTCGAAAATAAGCCAGTAAACAAGACGCCTATTTGTGGAACATTCGAGAATATATTATTAACTAAGACACTTAATAATTAAACAAGAAATACGCAGGATGGCGGTGCTCATACATTCAAATCTGCCGCGACAAATGTGCATCCCTCCCGCAAGTAATAAAAGTAAAAGTATTTATTCCTGTTGGTCATTATTTTTTTGTGTCAGGGACTTTAATATTCATGCTTTACCTTTCCATAGGCATAAGATGGTTCTTAAACTCATTTTTTGATCCCAGCAAATCTACAGACAGGGGAACTAATAGGCCTACCGTAGACCAGTGTTAATAATGTTAGTAATTGGTCTATAATTATCACCTGTTAATTCAACAACGTTTTTTCCAAGTTTCTGTTCTAGTCTGACTTTCCAATCTTTTATACGTTCTTTGACCAGTGCTTTCAGAGGTGCGATGTAGACAACCTGGAAACAATTACACCGAATGAAACTGGTTACTGAATAAGGATATGGAAATATAAATAAGTAGGCGAACTATCACCTAGTACCTACTATTTCCGCCTGATTTCGTGGACGCCAGGCACGGATATATAAGGGTTGTTTACGCAATACCTATCAACCGAGGTACTTTCATATTCAGTAGAATAGGTGAAATATGGCTTAATATCCTCCTCGCCGGATTTAGAGGAGGAGATATGAGCCTGGCAGGGGAAAAAATAAGAGTCGCTTTTGTTTTGACTTGCAGCCGAAGGACTTTATATTGGCTTGAAGACAAGCTTATACGCGAACTTTGGCCTACTACCCCCTTGGCCTGAGGAGGAGAGCGATGCTAGTAGGACATATAAAGTTCGGTTATGATAGCATAAGCGGTATATATATTGCAGCCTTAATTTCATGTTATCTTAAAAACATTTGTTTGTCTGTCTGTCATTGGCGAATTATGACCTAATACTCTCCTCGCCTCATTTCGAAAAGAACCACACTTAGCAGTGGCTTATACAATACCTTGCAGCCAGGGCACTTTCATGATATCTTAATTCTAGTAAGAGATAGTTTGACGACCTCCGTGACTTAATGGTTAGCGCGTTGGCGCTCAAGCCCGAGGTTACGGGTTCGAATCCCGCCAGGGAACAAAAACTTTCCTGGGTCATGGATGTGTATTAAATATATTTCCGTTGTCTGGTACCCGTAACACAAGTTCTTCAAGAACTTACCACGGGACCAGATTGACGTGGTGTAAAAGCGTCCATATACATGGTAGATAAAAGCGAGAGGCATTAAACTAAACTACATATACTACACATGCCTACGGTTAATCCGAAACTATAAAAAAATAGTTTGAGAGCAATAAAAAAAATTTTTCAAAGAACTTAAATACGTGAATAGTCAAAGTAAAACGTAAAATCTCTTTGTAAACCTTTGTAAAATGTCCTTCGAATCTAAAAGGCAACGTCGCACAGCATGTTGCGTCTCACCGGGTCGAACAAACCGGAGCGGCTTTAAAACTTTAAAAATATCCTGTGACTAAACTATTGATTCTATTGGTCTAAGTTTTGGTGTGTAGCCTGAAAATGGTACATAGTATACGTGGTTTAATTTAATGCCTCTCGCTTTTATCAACCTTGTATATTATTATTATAGTGCCATGCTGAATTGCAGTCGAATTGGGCTCAAGTGACAGCTATGCTGTCGCGTTTCGTGTGGTTTGTGAATTTCCGGTGGCACATTGGGGGGGGGGGGGGGATAGGGAAAAGGAGGGCGGCGCATCCGCATGTCCTTGGTTGTGCGATGTGTATGGGTGTCGGCGCCGTGAGGCTCCGACTGCTCGTTTGCCCCCTGATGACATAAAAAAAAGTGCGCGTGTACAAAGTACACATGTCAGAAGTGAAAGTTATTTGGTAAACTAATTTTTAAATCTCGTTTATATTTACACTAATCTAAAGCTTTATAATTCCGAGACTTTGGATGCGACGTTCTATCTAGGTAACTCACTCTCTCTCTCTCTCGATCTTTCTCACTCGCTTGCTCCCTACTCTCACTCCAGGGCTATATGCTTCATGCTACGTTCGCCCTTTCTCACTCTCTCTCAATCGGTCTCAATCACTATCTCCCTCTTCTTGGACAAAAACGTTGCACATTTTCGTGACGTTTCATAAAAAAATCCGTAAAATTTTTACCCTAATGCGCGCAAAGAAGTTTTACTTCAAAAATTCTTGCCAAATTTCAATGAGATCCGTGCCCATACCTTGCAGCCGGGGTACTCGTTGAAGACACGGAACATGGCGACTTCCGCGACCACCGTCTTGCCGGAGCCGGTGGGCGCACCCAGCAGCACGTTGTGGTCCGTGTGGTACAGACAGTGGAACACCTGCGTCTGGATCGGGTTGAAGTGGCTGAAGCCGTACACCATCTCGAAGGACGGGTTGTTGAGGGCGGTCACCGGTAGTGGTTGCAGCTCCAGCAAATCTGTGTAACAAATGTATTTTATGGTCATTTTCATGTAATATATTTAAGTGAAGTTTTTAATTAGAATTTCTATTGTCCTTTTAGTAACATGTTTTTTAGTAATATAACTGTAGAACATTCGAGAATATATAATTTACTATGACTCCTATAATTGGAAAATTCAAGATTATATCATTTACTACGACTCCAATAATTGGAAGATTCGAAAATATATTATTGACTCAGACACATATTATTGAAACATTCGAGAAGTTCCAATTTTAGGCGTCGTAGTAAATTATATCATTTACTACGACGCCTAACATTGGAACATTCGAGATATATAATTAAATAAGACACAGTCTATTATTATTGGAACATTCGAGAATATATAATATTCTCGAATGTTACGTACGACACCTATATTTAGAACATTCAAGATTATACTATAAGCATTTAGGCCATTAGCTTAGACAATTAAAAAAAAAAACTACGACGCCTAAAATTGGAACATTCGAGAATATATCATTAACTAAGACACCTATTATTGGAACATTAGATAATATATCATTAACTAAGACACCTATTATTGGAACATTAGATAATATATTATTAACTAAGACACCTATTATTGGAATATTAGAGAATATATCATTTTAGCTACAACGCCTATTATTATTGGAACATTCGAGAATATATCATTAACTACGACTACTACGCCGCTAATTGTAATATTCGAGAATCTATACTAATATTATAAAGCTGAAGAGTTTGTTTGTTTGTTTGAACGCGCTAATCTCAAGAACTACTGGTCCGATTTGAAAAATTATTTCAGTGTTAGATAGCCTATTTATCGAGGAAGGCTATAGGCTATATAACATCACGCTGTGACTTATAGGATTTGAGTAACGCGGGCGAAGCTGCAGGCAACAGCTAGTATGTCATATAACTAAAACGCGTATTATTGGAATATTCGAGTACGCATTAGCTTACCAGTATGTGGCGGATGTGTTTCAGGCAATATCAAATGCTGGAATGTCAGCGGCAGCACACTCTCACATCCCAGCCATCTGTAAACAAAACGTCCGTCTGATAAAATTATTTTATTGCTTAAATAAGAGCTATTCCTCGCTTTATGCCTACATTAAATAAAAAATATCTTCCTCTAAAATAGTCTATAACCCTCATCAATAATGAGACCTATCCAAAAAAGAATTTGCATATTATTATCTAATTGGTAGTTCTCGTGACCAGCTCCTCATAAAAAGAAGAGACTGGCAGTCATAGGGACTGCCGATTTGCCGATAGAAGTTGAAATTTATAACTTAGAATTATGGCATTATGAAATTTCAAAATGTTAGTATTAACATTTTGAAATTTCAAATGTTAATACTAACATTTTGAAATTTCATAATGACGTCATAAACGTCACATTGGAGGCATTCGGTGACGGTGTTGCGAGTTCCATGATTTTTGTTCACCCAAAGTGCTTAACACGCCCAAAGAAGATTTCACTTCAAAATGTACACTGTCTTATTATATGAATAAATACATAACATACATTCTTTAAATTTCCTGGTTTTTTTTGAGCAGAAGAAAAATTGTACAAGTGCTTGGGAGAGCTGCTTTTTAAATCTAAATTTTAATCTGAGGTTAACTGACTGTCCGTTTGTGCCCTCCTATATAAAACCAATTAAACATATTATCGCTATTACCTTTCAGACGTGGCTCGTATGTAGTACTGCGGCGGCAGGGGTTCTGCTATTGGAATGGTTATCACCAACTCCTGAGGTTCTTTGGTGATTACCTGGAACAAGGCGTTAATAATAATCCCCAACTCTAGTCATAAATTTGAAAATATAAAAGAAATAAATTAAAATCGTCTTCAAAAAATAAAAGAAAAGAAAAGTAATAAAATAATTGCGTTTCCTTAATTTTTACACATAAAATCTATAATCAACTTGTTCTTTTACAGCTAATGTACAATCTTTGCGTTTACCACTTTGTAAACTTTAAAATTAAAATTCGTGGCTATGCTGTAGTGTCCCAAACGCGGAGAACGTAAACAAAATAACAAGGCTCGACAAAAGCGGAGAGACCTGTAGCACTGAAAGTGTCTTTTGTTATCTTTACTTTCTGGCGGACACAGTCACGTGCTAAAGCTAGTGTAAGCATTAATTTTTTACTGACGCGGGGTCGGAATGAAGAAGAGTGGACCGAATTAGCCAATCACAGTACCCGGAATCTCCACACCGCATCAGTGGAAATAGTTTGATTGGACAGTTCACGGTCCGCTTTTCTCTACTCCAGCCAGTTCCGCGTCAAAGAAAACACACCCTTAGTGGTAAAAACGTGGTGGCTGACCTGTTTTTTGGTGATGAGGAAGTACTCGTGGTAGTACATGATGTCGGAGTCAGGGTCCTCTACCCAGATCCAGAACGCCTCAGGCGCCTTGCCGTGGAACTTGTCGTTCCATCTGGAAAGACCACAGTAATGAGATGCCACTGAGGAGTAGGCGGCAGAAAGCTCATGCCTTCAATTGGTAGTCACTTACTAAAAATACCTGGACATCCATTAAACGTATATAAGCCCTGTTACAAATTAGTTACTCCTTTTCATAAGCTTTTATGTCAGTTCGATAAGCAACTTGAAAAACGAGCCAACTTATTGTAAATGGTCCGCATCCCCAATTCAAATTCATATGTTGCTTATCCCGTAAGATGGTAGGTGCCAGTAATTACACTGCCAGTCTTGACTTTCCCCCCTTACGAGAAATAGTCTGGCCTGCACCGGGGCTAGCCTGTCGCTGAGGTGCTCCTGTTGCCTGCAGATCGGGGACCCTTAAGAAGCGGCTGAGGGGGGCTCGCAGTGGTTTTAGTTTGGCCAAAGTGTGAGTCCTACCTAGGTCCAGGAGCCTTTAGCGAGATAAAGAAAAAACGCATTCCCTCCACTGGTGGATGACGCTCCATAAACTCACTTGAAGTTAGGTATGATGGTGAGCCGTATCCTCAGCACGGTCCTGGTGATGGGGTGGAGACTGGCTTCCATCTCCAGTAGAGGGAACTCGTCAGCGCATTTCTTCAGGTGCCTGGCAGCTTTGGGGTTGCGTATGAGATCGCCTGTAATGTTTCAAACATTTAAAATTCTGGATATTCTAGATAATTTCACTGGATTAAGATTTAACAGTAGTGTATATAATGGAATCTATAATAATATTCTCAAGCGTTTGTTAGTTAAAAAACTCTTTGACTGCATTTGATGGCCTAATTATTAAGGAAGGTTATAATGCTATGTATTTTGTTGTAAAGTTTCTTTCCGATTTGAGGCGAGTGACACCGAAGCTAGTTAGAGTTTAAGAGTTTAGAAACCGACATTTGGGTTTAAAAATATATTTTTGTAAATTAATAGGTGAACGACAGAACAAGATTATTAAAGGTTTATTAATATTAACAGAAAGTTTTTGCAATATTTTGGCAATTTCAACAATATGTAACAGTTTTATAAATGGCATACCCAATTCCTTCCAATCCATGTCCCTGATCTGGTCAGCCCTGAGCATGGGGTACTCGATATGTCTGAGCACCTCCGGGGGGAAGCAGTTGAACTGTCGCATGTCGCTGTAAAAGTCCCAGTGCTGCAGCTCAAGCATCTTGGCCATCTTGAGGTAGAGGCCGGCCATGTACGCGTTGTTCTTGCGGAGGGTTATCTCGAAGAGCGCGCGAACTATGCGGACTGCGTTCTACAAAGTCAACGATTTTTTTAAGTAAAACTTTTATAGGCACGTTAGAGTTATTTCGTGATGGCGTCACAGTGAAACACAGATGGCGACAGTGGGGTCTGCTCGGTTTTTTTCGGCTGGGCCCAGCGGGCCTAACGTGATCCACGTTCACACAGATGATTGCGATTATTTTAGATTCACGCGGTTATTATTCATAAATCACGGATATATTTCATTCCTTTGTCAAATAAGTTTTATTTCACGTCGTGTGTATGACCCACTACTTTTTTTTATTGTACTAAAAGTAGTAGTGGTAATTGAACGTTAAACTGAAGAAAGTTTTATTCCCCAGTTCCACCACTCGGTGGTTGTCTATATATTTGGCTTTTTGGGGCTTACTCTTGACACTCGATCCTCTTGTACTCTACATTAGCGCACGATTTGATCATATCCCAAACTCGATTTCAAAGTCGATACATCAACGTCAAAATATTGTCAAGAGTGCGAAAAATGTACGAGATTGAGAAATACCAGTTTCAATTAGTTACATAAAATTCCACTGTGAGCGAGTCAAATTGTGCACTAGTGTAGCGTACAAGAGTACCGATTGATAGATTCTCGATCCCAATCCTAAATTTCAATAGGATCTAGTGTCAAGAGTAAGCTCGCAGGTTATAAAAAACCCAACCGGTCACAGGGACTGCCGATAGAAGTGAAAAAAAAAACAATTAAATTCAAATACCTATAATACAGGCTGTAAAAGATTATGACAACACATACAATTTAAACGACGTACAAAATGGCCGCATGACATAATTTAGAAGCAACACAATTTGCAAAACAAATATTGTATAATCTTACATAAATAAATCAAACGTCAAACTGCGTCTCCAGCGGCTCGCGTGCGGTGTCGCGAGTCCACGTCATATAAACGTAAAACTATGTCTCCAGCGTTTCGTGTGTTCAGAGATTTTATCTCATCTAAAATATGCGTAACGCGCTAAAAGAAGTTTACACTTCAAAAGCTGATAGTACCTGGCTGATGTAGTTGAGGTCGGACTGCAGCGAAGAGGCGTGCACGCGTCCGCGGGACAGGTACGTCTGCAGCAGGATGTTGACCTTCCAGTGGATGTCCTCGGGTGCGTCCTCTATTCGCAGCTCGCAGAACTGGTCCTTGAGGCTCCACAGCTCGGTCAGCTCTTCTTTCCGCACCTGACGAAAATGATGAGAGATAAGAAGAAAAATTAGGTGGCTGGCCTCACCTGGTATTACATCGTTTTATAATATGAGGTGGAAAATATATTTCTACTGTATTAAACGGATAGATTGATAATAAATCCAACATGCTGTTTCCCGAGGTTACACCCGCCATCACGGTACATGGTGGAAACGTATGTTATTATTAGAATTAATAATTAAAGCAAGGATTTTCATCATTGCATTCGAGTTAATTTTACTATCAAGGCGCGTTTTATTATAGAGAATATTTTTGATGTGATCACAAACTATTTTCTAAAATAAAAAGCCTAACTCGATTATTGGGCTCGCATTTGTGGTGGTTTCAAAATATTTAAGGCAAATTTATTAAAGTTGTGTGGGTCGAAATTCGACTTTGCTAGTTTGTATCTATATTAACATTACAAATTTATAAATTTGTACGAAAGAATGTAAACCTAAAGCGGGCGAAGCTGCGTGCAACTTTTAGAGTGCAGTAATAGTAGTGTAATAGTCTTGTAGTTGTTGTAGTAATATTGAAGTACCTTCAGCTGCTGGAAGTCGGAGCAGCGCGTGAGCATCTCGAGCACGTAGCCCTGCGTCATGGACTTGCGCACCATCGAGTTGAACACCTCCATGGTCTCGCACGTGATGTAGTAGTGGCTGGCGGTGCGACCCAGGTCTGGACGGACGAACAGATCGTATAGATAGTAAATGTGTTAAATGTCGTCCACTGCTGAACATAGGCCACCCTCAATAAACGCCACGACGACCGATCCCCCACCACTCGTATCCAACGCGACCGGCTGCACGGAGATCGTCTTCCCACCTGGTTGATGGCCGGCCAACACTTCGTCTACCCAAACGTGGCCTCCACTCTTGGACCATATTGCCCCACCGGCCATCCGTTCTCGCGAGTGTGTTGGTGACACACTGCCACTTCAATGAGCTTATTCTTCGCGTGATACAAAATAAAACAAACATATTATAGTGATGATTACTGCTTTCGCGTGCATTTCTTGCATAAAAATATTCATCGTAGTACACACGCACACAAGAATTTGAAAAAGGGACAATTTTGCCAAAAACCGGACGGTCCCGTTCATAACGGGACGTCTGGTCACGTCACGCATACCCGTGATGTTGAGGTCACCGGTCCGCTCGTTGTACCGCAGCATGTGCGTGCGGTCGAGCTGCATGGCGGCGGCCGTGATCAGCTCGCGCCGCTTCGTCTCCAGCATGGGCTCCTCTTGCACGTCGCTGTATGTTAGCCCGTACACCTGTGATGAAACATGCATAAGCAATGTATGAACAAATGCATTGTAGAGTACGAAAATAGCACTTCACGGCTTCAAGACATTTTTTTATTAATTAAAATTATTGGTGAATCACAAATTTAGTAACACAAATTAATACATCTATTATCGTTGTCGTTTGACGTGTGCAATCTGTGACTATGTTAGCTGTTCAGTGTTAAAACGTCAAATGTTGAAATTTTAATTAACCGCAAAGTATTAATTTCATCTACTCGACGGGAATCCTAGTCTACAATAAATCTCTACTCTAGTCTATTAAAAATATATCTCTTCAGCCAGCATGAGTAGCTAATCATCGTATAAGTGCACGCACGCACGCACGCACGCTCAAACGCACAACATACCTGCGGGTTGATGCGCATGCGCACGAACAGGTAGGTGTAGCTGAGCCACTCCACCGCCTCGTCGATGTTGGTCACCGTGCCGAGCGCCACCTAGGAACGAATACAATTATATTACTTACTTATAATACAAATATAATAAAGCTAGTTTGTTTATTCGGCACTACCAGTTGGATTAAATTCGTTAAAAAAATTATAGAGGAATGCCTGTTTATTGTAGAGAAAAGATTTTTCATTTGAAGAGCGGATGAATCGTCAGAGAACAGCTATTACAGTACATGACAGTATGTTATGTCCCTTTAAATGATTAAAACTTTTATTATAGAAGAGACTATTTCCTTCTCGAAGAGTATCTGCTCCTCGATCTTACCTCAGCGTTGAGATTGTCAGCGAGGAGGTTGATGAAGTTGCTCTCTATAGGGAACTGGTTGGTCATGCACTTGAGGTAGTGCGTGAGCTTGTCGTGCGCGGTGATGATGATGCCCGTGCCCGAGCTGTCGAACTGCGGACGGCCTGCGCGCCCGAAAATCTGCAGCACGTCCAGGATGCTCAGGTCCACGAACGTGCCGTGGCTCTGGTCGTATATCTCCGTGCCCTGGATGAGGAAAGAAAAGTTGTTTAAGAGAGTGAGTGAAGACAGGGGAGGAAGAGAGAAAGAGGAAGGGAGTGATTGTAATAGGAGGAAAGAGAAACAAGGAAAATGTCGTGACAAAACTGCATGCCTAAAGAGATTAAATGTTTGAAGTTGTGCATTTGTTCTTACTACCTCTTGGTAGTGCTGCTTTGTCGAAAGCCGAAATGGGCCGGCACGACCGGAGTGGTACCTCTCGCTCACATAACACCGGCGTCAAGTAACAGCTATTCTTTCGTGTTTCGTGTGGTTTGTGAGTTTCAGGTGGCTCATTGCGGGGAATAGGGAAAAGGACGGCAACATCCTTTTTATGAAGATCCCCTAAAATAACGAAAAGAGAGAGAAAAAGATACAAAAAATGTCTTCATTAAACTAAATCTCTGGGACTATGAGTTGCTGCCGCTTGTTGAGGTATTAGAACCACATGATGATCATCAGTACTTGCCCGTATGATGACAGCGTGCGCCGGCAAGTTGACTCCCCACGCGAGGGTGGACGTGCACACCAGCACCTTTATGAACCCTTCACCGAAATATTTCTCGACCATGTTTCTGAAAATAAAAAGCAATTTTGTTAATTGTTCGGAACTTTATCGAATATCATAATAAAGAATTGGTTGTCTGTAAAGTTGGTTTACGGACGATAGTTTAACGTGACAACGTCATAACAAAACGCAAGCGTATAATTAGCGTAACGGGACAATGAGTGTTAGGGGACATTTTCGTGAATGCAGCCGGCGTTCATCGATTTATTTGACGTTGTCAAGTCAAAAATATTGATTTGATTTGGGTAACATTGTTGTTTTGCCACTGTCATCACGGCAGTTTTATGTTTATTCAAACGGGCAAATGTAACATACAGAAATTACAGATACTAGTTTTTCCTTAACCACCTTTAATTTTATGGGCGTTGTTTATGTACATTGTCAATGAGTCTTATGATAATAAAGCAGCACATTGATGTCTTATGTATACGCGAATTACACTCATTATAATGAAACACATTTTAACGGATTTCATCGTGGTTTGTTTTTATGTGCCTGACGTTTTTGATATTTTACAGCAACTAAAGTCATCGACTTTAGTTGCTGTAAAATATCAAATTCGAAAAGAAAAGATAGATATGGTCGGTATGGGACACGCAGCACATGAAACACCTATGTGACTATCTCAATTCATAATAAATAAAAATAATAAAAACGAATGATAAAATAAAAAAAGGAATATCGTGTATGCGCACAGAGAACGGCAGCGTAGTGGGGACATAAAATGTCAGCGTCATGCCGTTTTCTATCACGTTATTTGAGCCGATTTTACTGCCAGCGCGCCAATCCCATCAACATACCTGTCACTCCGCAGCATGCCCGCGTGGTGGCACGCGAATCCAGCCGCGAACAATTCGCCCAGCTGCTTGTTCGGGCTGCTGGCGATCGATTTCTTCGCCTTGAGGAACCCCCCACTATCTTCCGGCTCAAAGTGCTTTAAGTGGCCCTTCTTCTGCGCCAGCTCCTTTAACACCATGGCGGTCTGGTGCGTGGCGTTGCGGGCGTGGACAAAGACCATCACCTGGTGGCCCTTTTGCACCATGTCTACCGCTTTGTCGTAGCATATCTCGTTCATGGTCTGCATCTGTAAGTTGTGTGGAATCGACAATATTATTTCGTATATGGCAGTAGATTTTTACCAACTTTTTTTTTTTTTTTTAATATGTTAGTTGGATAGGCAAACTGGCAAACGTGCCAGTTGATGGTAAGTGGTCGATGTCGCCATGAACATAAACTAGTATACTTGGAACGAGCCCAGGCAACTCATTTATGTGTTGCCTATCCTGAGACATAAGATGTTAAGTCTCGGACCTCAGTGCCAGTAATTACACTGCTTGTCTTGCCCTTCTCTCCGAAACACAGCAAAGCTGTTTCACGGGAGAAACAAGCAAGATGGTGGTACCCATGCAGCCGGGAGCGCGGTACAGCGCTTCCCTCCCACTGGTAAAACTTCAACCAACTTCAAAAAATTAATGTATAAGAAAATACTTTATTTCAACTGAACTATTAAACAGGATTCACAAAGTGAACGAGAAATTCTAGTGTGAATGGGCTTGGCCTAGAAGTGAGAGGTCTGAGGTCGGTCCTAACCAGTATACCCAAGGTAGGTTTTTCAAAATTTCTCCGTACATCTGAACATCGCTTGCTTACCAGTGAAGGAAAACAACGTTAGGAACCTTGCTTGCTTGGTAAGATTAAAAGTCTTTGAGTGTGTGTGAATTTCAACACCACACGTTGGGCCCAATAGCGTCCTCGCCTTTGATGGGGAGATCCGTGCCTAGCAGGGGGGCATATAAGGGGACATATATATAGAAATCTGAACTACAAAGCCCACGTTAAAGAGATCTGCACAAAATCCAAATGTGCCCTTGTGCAATGCAGGAGAGCGGTAGGTAGAACCTGGGGCATGAAACCAAATGTGGTTCATTGGATCTACAAGGCCATAGTACTACCAAGAATTCTACATGGAGCCTTACCGCCTTATTCCAAAACGAAGACTAAATATAGTACCGAGTTTAATACCAGCTTTAAACCATGGTCTAATATAAATGTTATTACAAAAAGTAGTTTAACGCTAGTACCAGGACTATCTATGGTACTAAAGTTAGACCACCGTGACCCCTAGTTTAACTTCGGTACTAACCTCAAAACTTTAAATTATCAGATGTCTTATGCGTTGAATTTGCGTTTTTTCGTATTAATCGTATTGAAAGGTAATTAAATGAACTCGATGTAGACAAAATTATGGAATTGGACTAACCTTTAAAATAATTATTCTGACATCCTTATATAATTTAACATTCTATTTCTGTAATTTTGTTGTATTGTATTTTGTCATTAATATACATACCTATTTTATATCATATGTAATAATTCTAATTAACTCTGATATTTTTCATGTATGTTTGGATTAAATAAACACTAACCTTTTCTTGAGAAGTCCAATTATCATCCCTTTTTTCTTTTGTTGATACATTTTACAACATAAGTAATGTTCGTGGCACACAAATTCACAACAAAAAATATTATACTATTCTTATGAACAACATACCGTCTATTTAGAATCAAAGAACAATAATGGCTGTATTGTAACTATTGGTAACTCGACTTACATTGCAATAACTAAACATTAAACAATAAAAATAAACAAGAATTTAAATCACACTACCTCAAAGTACAAAGTAGTAAAGATTTCAGATATTTTATATAACACAATAAATTTTATTATCAAAATATTGATGTATTTTCCACATTATATTTAATTATAAATTAGCGAGCTTTGCATAAAAAGGAACGGTGTACCGAACTAATCCAATATTGAACGAACAAAATGAATGATATGTTGCTCAATAATCTGTGGATACAATTAAACCAGGGACGATCTTTGGTACTACCTAGACCTCGGTTGGTCCTCGATTTGTAATAAGAATGAATTTTAGTCCATGGACTAACGTTAATACCGTAACAAACCTGGTCTTTTCAGTCTTGGTTTAATCCTGGTACTAGATAAGTTTTTTGTAATAAGGCGGTTAGTGTGGTAGCACAAGGCACAATTAGGAACGAACAGGAAAGAATTCACAAAAGTACAGAGACTAGCCAGCATCATGATATCGAGCGCCATGAAAACAACAGCAACGGCGGCTCTAGAGATGATACTCGGCCTCAACCCAGTTGATCTCACGATCAAGAAGAAAGCGACTGAACAATGGTTCAAGCTCAAGGGCAACAAATTATGGAAGGGAGGGCATTATGACAAAGGTCACGCCGAGATAGCAAAACAGTACGAAGAAAATCTATCCATGATTTTATCAAACAATGATTTGATAAAGAAGGAGAGAATCTTCGACAAGAAATACAGGATAAGCATAGGCTCGAGAGATAACTGGAACATTGACATCGACCACCCAAAAACAACGATGGTCGGCTACACAGATGGATCCAGGAAGGAATCGACAAAGCTGTCAGGGGCTGGCGTATATATCAGCCATCCAACTGAAATGAAAGCATCGTTTAATCTAGGCAGATTCTCCAGCGTATTCCAAGCGGAGATATGCGCAATACGAGGATGCGCCAACATGATTAAACAAAATATCATTAGCGCACATAGGACTGAGAAGGCAGTCATATACAGTGACAGTCAAGCGGCACTGAAGGCCCTCAGTAAGAGGGAGACTACCTCAGCACTGGTCAAAGAATGCAAAAACACCCTGCAAGATCTAGCAGACCAGACTGAATTAGAAATTGCCTGGGTACCCGGACATGAGGGAAATGCGGGCAATGAAGAAGCAGATAGACTGGCGAGAGAAGGTGCCGATGAGACGTTCATAGGCCCTGAGCCGAGACTGCCAATAGCACACAGGATAACAAAAAATGTTATAACCCTGAGAATAAACAAAGAAACAAACCAGAGATGGAATGACACGAAGAGCTGCAGACAGTCGAAATTATTCATCTCGACGCTTGACAGCAAGAAGACTAAAGAGTTGCTTAAACTCAATAGGAGCAACATTAGACCAGTTGTAGGAATATTGACGGGACACTGCCCACTCAACAGACACCTGTCAATAATGAAGCTAACAGAGGACCCTCTATGTCCTAAGTGCAAGGAGAAAGAAGAGACCAGTCTGCACTTCATAACGGAATGCCCAGCATATGCATACGCAAGATGGGAGCTGTTTGGAGCGGACGAGCTGAAGAAGGAAGATTTAGCATATCTAACCATAAGGCAGCTAAGTAGTTTTTGTAGATCAACACGTAGGTTTGAGGGGGTGACACCGGAGGGGCAAATAATAACTCATCCCCGCATCTAATCCCAGAGGCGAGCTTGGGGAATTGGGTGAAATGGTCCCGTTAATGAGGACTGATCACCCGCCTGGCCTTGCTGGTGTCCCCACCCTTAAATAATAAATAATAATAAGGGGACATATAATATATAATGATAAGGACTCCCAAAAAAACCCCTGGATCAACTAATACATCATTGAGTACCCTCTGACCTGTCTCAAGTGGGACCCGCCACCTCCACCGACGTCCTTCACTCCTATAAACTGCTGTTCAAGGGGCACTGGCCGGAATCTCGAGTCAAAGAAAAACAACCCGATGTTTGGATTGACCCGGAGAAACCTGATGAATGAAACTTATGTTATTTTGCTGTAAAACAAATATATTTTTATTATTTCAGATGGATTGACCAACTGACAGGGGTGCTACAATCTGGTAAGTTTTCAGGGTTGCCCATAATCGATTAATCCAGACGACTCATTCATATCTCTCACACGAATTTCATTATCTACCAGAACGCCGCAAGACGTAAAAAAGTAGGTAATTCGAATCCCCGCCATTTTTCTTCGATATTTTTATTGTTTTGTTCACAAAAAAATTAGTGATTCTAGTTTTAAAAGCACGTCAGATATTTTAAACGCTGTATAAGAGATTATAATAATAAAAAAAGAATATCAAAGGGTAGTATATAATAGTGTGTGTGTGGCCCCGACAGACGTTGTCATGTGCAAAATATTTTTTTTGAATCTAAACCATTCTCGAATCCACTTGAACACAAAAAAAAATCATCAAGATCGGTCCAGCCGCTTAGGATGAGTTCAGTGACATACACACGCACAGAAGAATTATATATATAAAGATGTTTCTTTTTTTTTCTTTTACGCCGGGAAATGCTCTGAGGCATCCCGCCTGGGGAGTGGGTCTCCCTAGGTGGGGATGTGGGACTCGCTGCGCCCGAAAGATGGTAAATGGAAGCAGCTCTACCCACTAAAAACCCCCGAGTGCCACCAGTGCCGCCTTGGTGAGGTGCCCCGGATTTGTTAAGCTAACAGGGCACCTCGACGGCTAGTCAGTCCCGCAAGGGACCGACGCCACCTCCACAGAGGGGTTGTCTCGCACCACAGAACAACCCCTTCCAACGTCAGGACAGTACAATGGGGTGAGGTTCCCATCCTCACCCCTTGCCCCCTGCTCTTTTGTCCCCTCTTCTTATAAGAGGGGTACAAAGAGCCCCCTCCGCTCAATTGGCTTCGCCCAAGGTGCTGGGCTCACCCTAGGCTACTGAGCCCCACCGCCACGTCAAGGCCTGAACCATGGTTGGGATATATAAAGATGTAGTAAATAATTACACTGTACAAAATATACGATAAACCTACATTCGTGTTTTAATACCCCTTGTACAACAGTTGCATAAATAAATAATAGTTTAGTTATATTTATGTCTCTAAACTAGTAGAAGGATGAGCATATTAAAGTGTTTGTGGGGTGGGTACATACACTGAAGAACTGGTGGTCGGTGGTAGACCCACCGGCCACCAGTTCTTCAGAGTTGAGTCGAGAATGACCATACTTAGGAAGACGGTGGCCATGGGTATGACGACGACATTTGTGCAGTGACTGTCGCATTCGAGCGGGGATCTCAGATCGGTTGTCTTGGCGTTCATTGAAAGCGGCCTATCAGTAGCGGAGGAAGGAAGGCTGGTGATGATGATGATGACTAAGATTTCATTTGTAAATTTATTGACTTTATTATTTTGACGTTTTTCAAGTGTTCAAGTTGTTCATTACGAAATTTTGTTTTGATGATGATGATAATGACACCCACCTCGCAACATCCAGGTAGTTGGGCAGCGTGGCCGAGAGTCCAACGATCCGTATCATGTTTTGCGTGGTCTCGACCTGCCGCAGCGTGCGCGCCACCACCGCCTCCACCGTGGGCCCGCGGTCTCCGTGCAACAGGTGCACCTCGTCGATGATCAGCAGCTTCACGATGGACGCCAGCTCCGTGTCCGCTGATGATCATTAACGATTATTCAGATGGTTCTCGGACCAGCTTCGCGAACTATTAAAGGTCTGCAAGAGCTAAAGTAAGGTTAGGTATCCCACCACGGTTCAAGCCTTGTCGTAGCGTTGGGGCTCAGAAGCTTAAGGTGAACCCAGCACCTTGGGCGAAGCAAATTGAACCGAGGGAGCTGCTCCTTGTACCCCTCTTATAAGAAGAGGGGACAAGGGGCGAGGATGGGAACTTACTCTATTACACTGTCCCAAGTTGGGAGGGGTTGTTCTGTGGTGCGGGAGGACCCCTCTGTGGAGGTGACGTCGGTCCCATGAGGAACGGAGTCCCACATACCCGCCTGGAGAGCCCCGTCCCTCCCCAGCGGGATGCCTCAGAGCATTTCCCGGTGTAAAAGAGAAAAAAAAAGGTTAGGTAATTAATGCATTTTTTTCAAGATTTTATGACAACTCACGTTAAATATATACTAGGAGCGATCAAAAAGTAATGATAAACAGGTATTTTTAAAGAAGATAAAAATCCAAAAAAAAATGTTTTTCACTTCCTCAGTCCCTCACGACTTCCCAGCTAAAAATTGTATAAATAGGACGTCATTTGCAGGAGCTACATTCATTTGAATACCAGCAGTCGGAGCGACAAAACGAAAATGGAGAAACACGAAGTGACATCAAGTACCTCTGTTTGAAAAAAATGTCTACCAAAGAGATACACGCTGATTTGGTGGAGACATTAGGGGACTCTGCTCCTCCATATTCTACGGTGGCACGGTGGTGCAAAGAGTTTAAGCTGCCTTAAACCTCGTCCCTCACTGAGGAAAAAAGTCGAAGGAATCGTATTAGCAGACCGAAGAGTAACCGTCAGACATTTAGCTGAGGTCACAGGGATCTCATATGGCAGCATTCAAAGCATTTTGACCAGCAAAATGAATATGAAAAAGGTCTCCGCTCGTTGGGTACCGCGAATGTTAACGGACGAACAAAAGCAAAAGCGAGTTGACATTTCAAGAGCCAATCTTGCAAAGTTCCAGGCTGACAAAGAAAATTTATTGTCTCGATTTGTGACCATGGACGAAACATGGATTCATCATTTTGATCCTGAGACCAAACAACAATCGATGACATGGAAAAGGCCATCCTCACCGACGCCGAAGAAGTTCAGAGTTTCAAGCTCGGCGGGCAAGGTTATGGCGTCCGTTTTCTGGGATGCTCAGGGAATCATAATGGTTGATTACCTGGAAAAGGGAGCTACTATAACGGGCTCCTACTACGCTGATCAAATAAGACGACTGCGAGAAGCCATAAAGGAAAAAAGACGCGGCAAACTCCGAGCGAAAGTCCTGTTTCATCAGGACAACGCTCCTGCACACAAAGCCGAAGTTGCGATGGCTGCCATTCGAGAAGTAGGCTTCGAACTGGTCGAACACCCGCCCTATTCTCCAGATTTAGCCCCCAGCGACTTTCATTTGTTTCCTCGGCTCAAGGAACACCTCAGGGGCAAGAAATTTGACGATGATAGCGAGGTGATGGCTGCTGTAGAGGCATTTTGGGAGAGCTCTGATAAAGATTTTTTTTTAAAGGGTATTTTAGGTTTAGAGAAACGTTGGACTAAATGTATCGACTTGTTAGGAGACTACGTAGAAAAATAAATTAAATTTAAATTAGAATCGTTGTTTTATTATCATTACTTTTTGATCGCCCCTCGTATGTACTGTGAGTTTATAGAGGGTGGACCCAATGAACCGATTTTGAAATTTCTTTTACTTGTCGAAAACCACATTATTTGTGAGTGTCAAATTCAATCAATTTGGCTATAAAAATAAACATGTTCCTTTGCGATTTAATTCAGAGGAACATCAACAAAACAACATTGATCAAGTGTAATTATACCTAAATTAAAAATTATCAGAATCAAGCCAGGAATATACTAATACATAATCACTCGCCTGGGTTTTTACTTTTTAAGCCCCCGATGCAAAGAGGGATGTAAGTTGACAGGAGCTAAGTTTGTCTGTACAGAACTAGTTCTCAAACGGGTGAAACACTTTATTTATATTTAGTTTTTTATTACTATTATATACAATACAAAATTCCAAATAAAATGATTCAGACAGATTCATAACAAACAGAAGGGTGGTTCATGTCACCCATACGTACTAGCCCCCTTCCTAGTGACCACATCCCACTTCTCCGGCGTGGTGACGATCATTTGTGTCTGCTGCACCTCAGTCTTCGTGAGTTTCATGTCCCCCGTCAGCTCTCGCACCGCTATACCCAGGCCTTGCAGCCGCCTGCCGAAACTTGCCGTCATCTCGGATGCTAACGCTTTCATCGGGGCTATGTAGATGATCTGTGGAGATGTATAACTAGATTATATTAGAAACATAAACCCTCGCCATATTGCCGATTTTTCGGAACTAATTTCTGTATGGATTATGTGTTACCCATCGAGCATATAACTTGATAGAGAAGTAATGTGAGCCATAAAATTCCGAAACGGGTCAGTGATTTGTCATTGACGTAATAGCAATTTGACCAACCACTGATCTGTATGTACGTCCCATCGGCCAATCATCCAGCAATGGCCATCAGTCGGCCAACCAGAGCGCAGAACCGGCGCAGCGTCGCAGCACAAACTTGTCGGAATTAGTTTTCATACAAAACACATAACATTACCGCTCTATTCCGGGTATATGATCGATGGCGTTACCGTATAAAAGACAGCCACCGTCTTTTGCAGGGTTTATAATATATTTCTGGTTAGCCTATATATTTCGAGTGTTCATGTAAACCTGCGGCTTGGCAGTAAAATTGAATAGAATGTCGTTAATGAAGCTGTTATGACAAGCGTTGTAAAAAGATTATAATCAAAATATTTTCTGAAATAAAACATCTATATCTCTCATCTATAAATGTTTTATTTCAGAAAATATTTTATAGCATATAATATTTTATAGCAGGAATATCGAAACGTGCCGTGACGGAAAATAGCATGACGCTGTCATGTTAAGTTGTTAATGTTTATTAATTTCTGCCGGACGTTCCATGGCGGCGGAATGCTTATTTTCATTCAATGCTTTGACTAACAGTGCAGTCTTACGAATAAGGCGATCGTAAACGATGCCGAAACGAGCTCCACAAAATAAAAATATTATTAATAATAATAATAATAAAAGCCTTTATTTCAGACAAACATACAGGTTAAATAATATGTTTTTATTTTTTATACATGCTTAGGTTACTTATTTCTATTAGTCTGTTTGCCAATTTTTGGCAAAGGCCTCCTCCATTTCTTTCCACCTTGTACGATCCCCTGCTAGCCTTGTCATAGTTTTCCTACATGTTTATTGAGCTCGTCTTCCCAGCGTCTGAATTGCCTTCCCCGATTCCTTTTGCTCGTCCTGGGGTACCAAAACATCATGACTTTACTCCATTTTTCGCTCCCTCTTACAGTGTGGCCAGACCATCTCCATTTCAGTCTTCTAGTTTTCTCAATAACGTCGGTTAGCTTTGTGGTTTCTCTGATGGTCTGGTTTCTGATGCGAAAGGATTTCCTGATGTTTAACATACTCCTTTCCATTGCTGTTTGGCACCTAGCTAGTTTCAGTCTGTGTTGTTTTGTAAGGGCCCATGTTTGGCAGCCATATGAAAGAATAGGAAGTATGCATGAGTTAAAAAGTTTTCTCTTGTAAAAGGGTTTAATTTCTTTGTTTTTCATGATTTCTTTGAAACTCCAGTACATTTTCCACGCTTTGCCTATTCGTATATCTATCTCCTTTTTCGTAAGATCTGTAACTGAGATGAGTTGGCCGAGGTAGCTGTATTCACTAACATACTCAATTTCGTTGTTTTTGAGGAAAATAGGATGTTCAGTAGTATTTGTCATTATCTTCGTCTTTTCAGTATTATTATGTAATCCTGCTAAGGCGCTTTCCCCCTCCAGGTCTGATAGCATAGTTTGCAGCTGAGTGCTGGTTGTGGCGAAGATAATGATGTCGTCCGCGAACCGTAGATGGGTCAGCATTTCTCCGTTTATATTCAACCCATATTCTTCCCAGTGTAATTTTCGGAAAATGTCTTCTAATACGGCTGTAAAAAGTTTAGGGGAAAGCGCGTCTCCTTGGCGAACTCCCTTTTCTATCTTTATTACATCGCCTTCATTCTCAAGTTTCACCCTTGCTGTACTGTTTTGGTATATGTTTCTTATTATATTGATATATTTTGTGAGCACTCCTTGATTGTATAGAGCATCCCATATTCTTTCATGTTCCAGATAATCGAAAGCTTTGGAATAATCTACAAAAGCGCAATAAAATGCAATATTATATTCTTTGTTTTTCTCAAATATTTGTTTAACCACATGTATGTGGTCGAGTGTAGAGAAGCCACTCCTGAAACCGGCCTGTTCTCTTGGCTGGTTCTCATCTAACACTTTTGTGATTCTGTTTAGGATGATTTTCGAAAAGATTTTGTATAAGTTGGATATAAGGTTAATAGGACGGTAGTTGTTCACATCGTTTTTTTATCCTTTTTTGTGTATTAATATTATTGACGAGTTTGTCCATTGCGTTGGTATAGATTCGCTCTGAAGTATATCGTTGAAAATATACGTAAGTGGTACTATTATCTCTTTAGTGTTCAAAAGCAGTTCATTTGCGATCATATCTGGCCCAGGAGCTTTATCTTTTTTCTGCGTTTCTATTGCTTTTTTTACTTCACTTTTTAGTATGTGTGGAACAGTTGTGTTATTTTTTATTGGTCTTGTCTGTTTGTGATTGCTTGATGAGTAGAGATTTTTGTAAAATAGAGTAGCAGTTTTAATAATATCGGATCTTTTCAATTTGTTCTTTCCGGTAGTGTCTTTTATCCTTGGTATCCAGTCTACTTTGTCAGACAATAGTTTGATTGCATTTTTGATACCTCCGGTTTTCGCAATGTGTTTTTTTAAAGTGTCTAGCCTTACACGTTTTCGATCATTCCTCAAATTTTTCAGGAAAGTTTTGCTGAGGTTACAGTATTAATCTGTTTTACAGTATTAATCTGTTTATTGTTGAGTTGTCGGGTTGTCAGTAGGCCGTGTATTACGTCGTACTTTGCCTGGGTGTCTAGATGGTTTAGTGTTGTTAGTTGGAGTGACTTTAGCTTTTCTTTCAGAGTTTCGCTTGGCATGAGTATATTATATCCCGCTTTCTTGGCTCTAAAAGGTCTTGTCTTTATATTAAGTTCAGTGCGTAGCTTTGCTCGAAGCATTCTGTGGTTGCTGTTGAAGTTTAGGTTACTTATTGTGCTACAGTCACTGAAGAGCGCACTGCGGTTAGTTAGTATATAGTCTATTTCATTTTTATAGTTGCTCCCTGGTGAAATCCATGTCCACCTTTTTTGGAAACGTTTTTTGAAACAGCTGTTAAGTATTTTTAAGTTATTTTCAAATGCAAATTCTATTAGTTTTTCCCCGTTTCTTGTCCTTTTGCCGGAACAATGAGTCCCCAAAATTATATCTTCTCCGTTTCTTTTGTTGCCTATCTGGGCATTGAAATCGCCCATCACTATGCAGTTTTTGTGTGAATGTTGCTTAATTGTTTCGTTCAAACTCGAATAAAAGTTGTCAATGTCCGCTATGTTAGATTGTTCAGTTGGAGAATAAATTTGAATTATGGTCCATTTTTTCCGGCCTGGTAGAATTATGAGATTCAGTACTGCAATCCTTTCTGATACTCCGACAAACTTCTCTATACTGTCTTTCAGCTGTTTTTTAATCAGGAATCCGACGCCATTCCGTCCCGGAGTTTCGCCTTTGTAACATAATATAAAGTCCTTGTATTCTTCTATACCTTCTCCGTATCTTCTCACTTCGCTTAAACCGATAATGTTCCAGTGGATCCGTTCTAGTGCTGCTACTAATTCTTGTAGATTCTCTTCCGACTTAAGTGTTAATGTATTATATGTTGCGACGTAAAAGTTTTTGTTATTTTTATTGTTTTTTTTTGCGGGGTTTATTGGAGGGTAGTGGTCTACTTCCCCCACGGTGACCAGCCGGCTTGGGGCGCTTTTATCATAGGTTGGTTTGTTTAGTGTTGTGTTCTTTGTTGTAGCTTTGTTTCTGGTGCCGGTGGTCGTTTTTAGTTTTTTGATATTTCAGATAGTGAAGTGGTTCTGCTTCGTTCAACGTAACTAAACTAAACTAAAGAATACTTGGTTTCATGGTTTCTTTTGAGGTGCCCTTGGCTGATGGTGGCATCGAGATGTCTTTCGCGCTTATTTTCTTTTGGGATGATGAGTTGGGTGAGTCTGACTCTTCTCTCTTCCTTTTATCCCTGGTTTTGTCAGTTGGTTTCCTTACTATCAGTTTGTCATGTTTAAGAAAAACGATGTAACCTTTCTTTCTTTCCTCTTCTAGTTGTGGTTGTAGTTGTTTCCGCTTTTCAAGAACCTCTTTAGTGTAATCCTCTTTGACATACACACCTGGTGGTAGATGGGCAGTTTTATGTTTTCCACTGTGATTATTGACCAATAATGTATTTTGGTGTCACACTTGATAAATTTTTGTGCTGAGATACCACTAATTAGCACTATTTGCACTGATATATGTATTATTTGTGGAGGACGTTAATTTACGTGTTCACTGCACAACCACCGGAAACGGAAAAAAAATGAATGGTAAATATCCCGTTTCAAGTAGTCTTAATACTTTTATATATTTGCTGAGATGACTAATAAACCGAGATAAAAATCGGTTGTCTGTAAAGTCGGTTTACTGACGATAGTTGAACGTGACAACGTCATTAGAAAATGGAACGCCTCAGAGCGAGGTAACGCCGCATGCGTCATGTTTTTTTGGTTCTTGCAGCCGGCTCCATCGAATTATAAGACGTTGTCACGTCAAAATCAGTGAAATTGTATCACCTTAAACTTATTCTTCATGATGACATTGTTCTCAATATGCTGTTTGATCTGATGCACCACCGTCAGCAGCGCTATGTTGGTCTTTCCCGCGCCCGTGGGTGCGCAGATGAGAAGGTTTTCGTTAGTGTTGTACGCCGTTTGGAACACCACCGACTGGATCCTGTTCAGTTCCTTTATATTCTCGAACGCCATTTGGCCGATCTGTTGATTGCAAAATGAAGAAAAAAATTACGTGTGTTTCCTAAACTTTATCATTAATTATCATTAGCGATGAGCAAAGTATAGCCTGACCAGAAAAGTGAAAACCCTCGCCATATTGCGGAAAAATTCGGAACTAATTTCTGTATGGACTATACTATGTATTACCGTAGTAAAGATATAGTGGCGACACGAATGCAGGGTTTATATATTTCTGGTTAGGCTATAAGAATAAAACCAAGACTAGAACAATCTCGGTACCTATTGATCTTGCTTGTTTGGGTCTTGCAAGAGCATAATGTTAAGTCTCGACTTTACTCATTTGACATGTTATTTGGTTTATTTATCTTTACGAAACCAATGCGAAAGTTTGGATGTTTGAATGTTTGTTGATATTTCACGGCAACAAGATAATGGCAATAAGGACCATCATCAATATTTTACCCAGTGCAAAAGTATCAAGTAGAATAGAATCATCCAAGTATAGACGAAAAACAATGATTTTATAAGCGAATTTCGTAACGAAAATTATCTTACCTCATCAAGTTCCGCTATTGGGACACGTTTGTTGCCCACTTCCAAGGGCATTTGTTCATTTTTAGGTATAATGACCTCCTCATACTCCTTGGTATCTTTTCGTATTGCATTTTCAGGTAGTATTAACTTCATGCCAGACACAAAACCTATGAGAAAAAAATCAAAATATTGTCTTTGTTCAAAAAATGTTTCGGATTTTTTTTATTGGAAACACATAACTTAGTAAGACTTGCAATGCAGGGACTGTAAATAAATGGTCACTCGCTAAAATCCGGTTCGAAGGACCAAAACTGGCACGTAGTTGATGCAGGACTATTGATAACGGAAATTAATTTTAAAATAAGTGGCCACATGAACATGCTACTTATGACAATCTGCAGAGCAATGGGACAGCATTTGCACCATCTTCTTTAGGTTAACTAAAGATAAGGAACAGACAGAAAGAGACTCGGAGAAAGAAATTAAAACATTCCAGGGCTTTTTAAGACATTTTTGTCTTGTGTTTTGAACTAGTACATATTATGTTATGAAGTAGTTAGAGAAATCTGTCAGGTGCAATTTTACTAACCTGCTGCGTTCTTAGCGTTTATTGACGAATCATAAACGTTCGGGTACTGCACTTTGGTTTGAAAGTAGGAAATTTTTTGTAGTATTGGATCTATATTTGACTTATTTGATGAAAATGGTACCACTGGTTTCGTTAGTTCTGCAATTCTGAGAATAATATAGTGAACTTTAATAAATGAGTTTTTTAAACCTTAGCAATTGAAAAAACAAAAAGATTTGTAATATTCACCTGATTTAAACATTTTGTAGCCGTTTCTCAAAATACTTAACAAGATATTTGATGCCCCACCAAAATTATTTAAGGCAGGAAGCAAAACCTTTAAACTCGAGATTCTAAGATGAATGCCAGGGGTGACCAGGATCCTCACTATGGTTAAGTCTTTAGGCCTTGTCCAGGATGGATAAAATCAGGAATGAGTATATACAAGGAAGCCTTAAAGTAGCACCGGTGTCGGAAAAGATAAGCCACCGACTGACATGGTTTGGTCACGTTTGTAGAAGAGACAGAGATCACGTGACACGTAGGGTAATAGACATGCGGATAGAAGGGTATATGGGCAGGGGAAGAAGGAAGTGATGGCTGGATCGGATTATGAGAGATATGGAGGAGTGATGCTAGAATTAACGGGCATAAGGCCAGAATGGAGACACAAGATATTCAAAGCCAACCCCAAATAAATAAGAATAATCACGGCTGAGAAGAAGGTGATGATGATGATGATATATGTTTAAGGATAAAATAGATATGATATAAACTCTTTGCTAAATATGATTTCAATCGGATCATCGGTCTAGATATTATATCAATGCAGACTCTCTATTAGGGATAAGGATGAAAAAATTTCAAACCTTTTTGCTCTCAACTGAGCAATATTAAGTTCAGGCTCATCTACTTCAATCTTCTTTATATTTTTTGCTTTCTTCTCTTCTTTTCTTACAAGTTTAGCTATCATTTTCTCTTGCTCAGATTGTACTGACACCTGACATAAATACTGCGGCATTTTGTTTTCAGGCAACAGAGAGGCAACTGTATAAAAATATGAACATCAAATGGTGAAAACAACATTAAGTATTGTGTGGGTCCAATCAGGATGTTATTGTTATCTGCTGTAGAGTTCTCATCAATGAAGTTAATCTCAAAATTTGTGTAAGTTAAAGATAGGTAGGCAAAATATAGATAGTATTAATTGAAGGTAAGTTACTGAGTGAAGTTAGTAAATAAGTTACAAATTCACCAAGTGAACGAAACCGGGCTTATTTGAGGCCAGTCGCCGAGGTGCCCAGTTGTTGATAAATCATAGACCTGCCTACTATAGACGGCCGGAGGCACCAGCTGTGGTTTTTAGTCGGTAGTGGCTTATGTCGAGTTACACATAACCACCAGATCCCACCCAGGACTGGCGGTAGGCTTAACACAACTTTTTTTGCCACCACGGCATTTACATCACGGAAAAAAAAAGATGAGAACACATTGTCTATTATTATCCATGGACAGAAGAAGGTTGATAGTGATGATGACAATGGAGGATTGTTCAAAATCTATCTAGATTGGAATTAAATATTCGGGGGTACCGTACGGCATCGTGGGCGGCAGCCACTGCCCTGGCCGACACTGAGAACTCGTGACCGTGACGGAGGTTTTTTGCGACACGCACTCCTGTGTCTCGGATAGAAGGCCTCTTAGCGAGAGACTCACGTTGCACGGGATCCTGCGAGTTCACCGACTAGAGCAAGAGGCGTTAATGCGGAGATGGGGGGAGGATCTAGCGCGGCAGCCTTATTGCAAAAACATAAAGGCTGCTTTGCGTCCGGTCCTCGAGCGGTGGATGCGGCGTAAGCGCACAGCCTGGGCATGGTTGCTTTGGTGAGTACCTGTGCCAGACTGCCCACAGGGAGCCGATGGCAGTATGTCACGATTGTGGCGCGGCGGTGGACTCGGCTCAGCACACCCTCGAGGTGTGCCCGAGATGGGCGGCGGCTGACGTCGGTCATAGGAGAGAGATTGTCTCTGTCGAGCATTGTCATCGCGATGCTCGGCGATGATGGCAGTAATGTCACAGAAGGAGGCCAACGAGCGGATGAGAACAGGTGAGTGAGCAAAAGGCCGCAGACGAGGCCTCCCCCCCGCGGGCGAAGAACGGGGGTGCGTAGGAGGCACTACTTAATGCGCCTCCAGTAACATCCCTGTGCTTGTGTCAGGTCAGGATTGGAACCTGGCCCAGTGAGAAACAACGCTGCGGGGACTGCTTAGTGGCGGCCAGACAATTCCCCCTTAGGAGGAGCACACTGGGTAGTGCACTCCCAAGTGCAAGTCCCACGTAGGGTCCAGGAACCTACCCATGATAACCTGGATGCCCTTTGTTAAAAAAATGCCATGACCAGTCCAAGTTACGGGCAAATGCTTGGAATTTAATCGAAATATAATAATATATATGATTAAGTATGCAAGCTATTTTAAATCTTAAAATAGTGAAAACAAAATTCTTACGTTCTGCCACAGATGGTTGCGGAGGAGGTCCTTTGAGACTGTTGATGATTTCATTTCTATGCTGAAGTACCTCTTGTATGAATTCAAATTTATCAAAACCTAACAGCTCAAACATATCATTTTGTATTTCATCATTAGATCTCGGTGAATTGAGCAGGGTAATAACGGACTGGAGAATATCTGCACTTGATATGCCACTGGAGTGTTCATATTCTTCTCGTACTTTGGTTTCCAGCCAGGTTTTGCCAAACTATAATTATACAATTCTTTTATACTAGCTATACCCTGCATCTTCACCCAATAAGCTTCCTCATTAAATGGACTATCAAAATTAAAAAAGTCGTACATTATTTTGTAATATCTTAGAAGTATATGTTTTGAACTTCAAATTTCAACAAATTAACACAGCTGGCCAAATGTGTGAACTTCCCACACCTTTAAACATGTTTAATCTCATCAGGCTAGTAAGAGGTCAAGTCAAGAGGAGTGCCATGCTGCTTTGCAGCCAACATGGACGGCACGTCTAGGGTGGTACCTCTCGCTCACAAAACGCCGGCGTGAACCATTGGGAGGGATAGGGAAAAGTAGGGCAATGCATCTGCAGTATCTCTGGTTGTGCGGATGTGTATGGGCGTCAATAGTTGCCAAAAGGCTTCGACTGTCCTCCTATGGTATGAAAAAAGGCATGTCTTTTTCCTCACAATGTTTCCTTTACTGGTGAGCAAGCATTGGTCTTATGTTCAGGTGCACATATAAGTTCAGAAAAACCTACTAGACAACCGTTGCTCTGAGAAAATTATACATACAGGTCAAATGGCTCTAAGCAACTATATAATATACTTGAGATATATATATTAGTATGTATAAATCTTCACACAGCTATAAGAAATGTTATATTCATAGAATTTACCTTAGAAACTGATTTATTTGTATTAGCACTGGTGTTTTCTTTTTGTACACTTTTGTTTTCATATTTCATTGAGAAGTCGGTGACAAAAGCACTAGCTGTTGCTGGTTTTTTTACTAATTTTGCTAAAGGTTTCTTTTGTGGTTTGTATGGAATGTAGTGACACTGTATGTTGTCTCCCCACAACTTTATATTTTCTTTATTTTCAATCATTTCTCTTTTTATATACTCTTTTGTTTCTTCCGTAATTTGGCTAGATATTTTTGTTACAATCTGTAAAATAAATCTTCTTTTGTACTATAGCAATAAAAATATAATTTGATGATGCATGGAAATCTCTTTAGGACATATGTTTATATATATTTTTTAATATATCAATGTAGTATCAAAGGGTAACTTATAAATAGTAAATATTATAATATGATAACTTAGAAACTATAAGTAAAATTGGTACCTTAATTACCTATTTTTTGTATTTGTATTTACCAACATTAAAAATAAAAGTGAAAATCGCATAACAGATTTTTGTATTATATTGTACCTTGAGAAATTAAGTAATAAGAAACAAAATTATTACCTAATCTAAGTCAACGGATCCAAAATATATAATAAGGTATTATAACATTTAAAATTTCATTGATGATATTAATTATAATTTAATTTTGTGCATAATATTTATTACCTCACAAATCTTATTAGCAGTTGAAGATGAGACTGTTCCAAATGTTTGACGTAGCTGAGACAAGTGCTTCAGCATTACAATATCTTGGTCAAGGAACATTCTAAGTGTTAAGTTTGCGGCATCATTAATTATATCATCTGTAGCCTCTCCTGTGAGACTTCGACATGCTTCTTTTTGTTTGTCCAAAAGCTCTAATATTACATTTGCATCTTGTTCATTTTGTTTTATATAATCATATATATCTTTATATGATTTATATCTAAAATTAAAATAACATTTCATTTTTATTTCAACAGGTTATGAAATAATTAACCTAAAGTATGTTTAATCTGCATGTGTTTATTTACAAATGGTGGCAAATCAATTTGCCACTATTTTTTTCACCACTGTAACTGTTTTTTAGCTAGATTTGTTTATGGAACATTAAAAAAATATAGTTGTTATTTGTATTCTCACCTTTGATGATTTTTCGGAAAATGTACAATAAAGCTCTTAAAGTCTGATGAAGGCTTCAAGCAACGGGGTTTGTCAAGCTGAGTATGGGCTCGTAAAGCTCTAGTTATTCTTGGCAGCTCTATCATTTTTTAAATAATCATATAATTTGTTTATGATAAATAATATACATGTGTTGCTGGAAAGTATCTTATGACAAAATATATTCAACAAATTGTTGCATACACTGAAATATGAAATATTAGAATTAGAAAACCAAATGTAATAACCACAACCTCTATCATTATCATCATCATCAGCCTTTATCCGTCCACTACTGCACATAAGCCTCCTCCAAAAAAACGCCAAGGGGACCGATCCCTTGCCACTCGCATTCAACCACAATATTGATGTATATTCTAGCTAAAATGCTGTCAAATTGCTTAATTAAAGTATATTTATTATGTGCAAAATTAGTTATGGTGAGATATTAATCATATCTACCATAACAACATATTTCCCAAAAATTTAATGTTTCATAACTGCACGAATTTTTATAACTAAGAAAACTTTACATAGTTTACAATAAAAAATATTAAAACGCAGTCAGCTAACTTACAATTAATCAAAATTATTATATTTATCACTTGAAAACTATTAGAAAACTTAGTGAAAAACTCTTTAAAGCTAACAATGTTATCATCAAATGTTATGACTTTTGATTGTTTTTTCCATTCAAATTTCAAAGGCTACTAGGCTATTAGCCATACAAAATACAATATTTCGTCTGTAATAATATGGAGAAACGGTAGGAAACCCTAAGGAGCACGGTTTCGCCTCTCCAGTCCTCATCAATCGATTATCACTTCCCAATCCACTCCACCCAGAACAGTCACAACAATAATCACCAACCAATCACATTATATATTACACAGATTAAGTTTTTAAATCAAACACTATAGAAAACCACTCTGACACACAACACAAAATAACAATTAAATGACGAGAAACCAAAAAAAAAAAAAAAAACGGTGGTCTGTAAAGTCGGTTTACTGACGATAGTTGAACGTGACAACGTCATAAGAAAATGGAACGCCTCAGAGCGAGATAATGCCGCATGCGTCAAGTTTTTTTCGTTCGTGCAGCCGGCTTTCTTAATATGACGTTGTCATGTTCAAGTATCGTCAGTAAACTGACTTTACAGACAACCGATTTTTAACCGGTACGTATACGTAGTTTTATAGTTTGTGGTTAGTAATTATTGTATAATCTTGTTTTTTTTTTTAACTTTCGTCTCATCCTAGTTTTTTGGAAATAATAAAAAAATCGGTTGTCTGTAAAGTCGGTTTACTGACGATAGTTGAACGCATAGACTTAGAATATACTTTCATAAATTTTCACGATCCAATTAAGCATAAGCATAATTCGGCACTGCACATTGTGCGGCACTGAGTCGTATTACGCGCTGTAATAATTGGAAAACACTTTATACATCTAAACATAGAGATGACACTTCTTGTGTTCCGCACAGTGCCGAATGCATGAAGAAGTAAGCGGAAAATCAAGTCTTTCTCTTCATTATATTAGTAAAGAAAGATAAATTTATTTTCAATATAGCAAAAAAAAAAAGACATTTAAAAGCAGTAACGTAGGCGGTAGATGTCAGGACAACCGTTACGTAAGGAGCCGACCACGCTTCTATATCTCGCAGAGCTAAAGCTAATGGTACGTGGCTTCACGTCATAAATGTGTGCGTGGTACTGTAGAAATATATAAATGTTACATACCTAGTCATGGGCGTACCCAGCTTCTGGTCTAGGGGGGGGGCAAGTCAAATTTTTTTTAGACCGGAGCGCCCGCGCTTGTTTTGTCATACACACTACACAAAGACACTTTCATGAAACAAGGTTAAGATAGGGCAAACACCAGAACAGGGCGACGGGTCCAGACGGGGTGCTCGGGAGGGTTCTCGCTTTCTCTCTCGTGCACCTCGGGGATAGCCTTCGACTGCTGTCTACGGACCGGACAATTCCCGAAGGCCTTGACGGAGGGTAGGTTCTGTTTGCTACCAAGGGCAAGGCCGGACTCGGACTCGGCTTCGGCGCTGGTGTTGCTGAGCGAAGCTGGGAAGGCCTTGGAAAGAATAGTGGCCTCTCGGCTCGCTAAGCACCTGAAGGAGGGCCCGGGAGCGGGACTCTCAGAGTCCCAATTTGGGTTTGGACCATTGACGGGTGAGGCGGAGCACGGAGGGAAGGTGGTGGTCACGGTGTCGCTGGACATTGCGAAGGCCTTCAATAACCTCCCCCACAGTGTGATACGAGAGGCGCTGAACTTCTTCAGGATGCCCCCGTATATAAAGAGGCTGATGGTGGCGTATCTCTCCGTGAGGTGGGTAGCCTACGAGAACCGGTCGGGGTCCGTAGAGATGCGGCGAGTCGAATGCGGTGTCCCACAGGGGTCGGTTCCGGGTCCGATCCTGTGAGACATCGGGTACGACTGGGTCCTGCGAGGCCGCCTCCTCCCCAGGATGGTGTCTTCTGCTAAGCGGATGACATCCTCATGTCCGTCACGTATGCCCGGGGAGGAGGCTATGCAGGACCCTCATAAAGTGGCTGAAGGCGCTAGCAGTGGTTTTAGTTTAGGTTAGGGCAAAAATTGAGAAAGTAAAACAAAAACCGAAACTTTTTTTGCACTAAAAAGGGTAAAAAAATATATAAAAAAAAACCGACTTAAAAAATCACAAATAGGTATGTACTCAAAAGCGAAAAATAAATTAATACATATACAAGTTTGATAAAAGCGAGGGCCATTAAATTAAACTACACATGCTTACGGTTAATCTGAAACTATAAAAAAATAGTTTGAGAGCAATAAAAAAAAAAGTTTTCAAAGAACTTAAATACGTGAATAGTCAAAGTAAAACGTAAAAACTCTTTGTAAACCTTTGTAAAATGTCCTTCGAATCTAAAAGGCAACGTCGCACAGCACGTTGCGTCTCGCCAAGTCGAACAAACTGGAGCGGCTTTAAAACTTTAAAAATATCCTGTGACTAAACTATTGATTCTATTGGTCTAAGTTTTGGTGTGTAGCCTGAAAATGGTACATAGTATTCGTGGTTTATTTTAATGCCTCTCGCTTTTATCAACCTTGTATAATAATTATTATATGAGCTACCCAGTCATCTCTTTGAAGCTGGTGCCAGCCAAGAATGGTCGGACAATTAGAATACACCAGGAACAAGTTTCGGCGGAAATAAAATATAAACGTAGGTTTATTCAAAAGTTAACGCAGTTAGTATAGTGGAAGATACAACTTCCAGGGGGGGCAGCTGCCCACCCCTGCTCCCCCCTGGGTACGCCCATGTACCTAGTCACTAGCTGTACTATCTACAGATGTAGATAGACATTGCTCCTTAAAATTGTTAGGCGTTTTGTATAATTTTATATTGTCACGGCACGCCTCGGTGAAAATTCGGGTATCGTCGTAGCCTTTGGAGCTAGGCCTATAATTGCTGGCTTAGCTTTTTTTTTTGCGCCCCACAGCCGCGTCGTGCACTCGTGTGATATTCAGTAGTTAAAGTTCCTTGGCGTCTCCGGCAGCAGTCGATCGAAGGCTGAGTAGTTCCACGTGGGTGTAACACGTGGCCTGGTTGGAAGTAGTTGGCAGCCGGAAGTAAAGCGGGGATCCCTTTTATAAGAATTCTCCTTGCCGGACGAGTTGGACCTTTGAGGGTTTCAGTCGGTGTTGTATTTGTTGATAGGTACACCTACCTACCTCCCTACCCACTTGGCCGACGCCGACTCCAAAAATAACAATAATGACGTGGTAAACGTAAAAATTGTACATTAGTAAGAGACCCCATAGATTATAAGCTGTAGGCACAAAAATTAAAGAAACGCAAAAGAAAATTATTTTATTACTTTTTAATTATTTGAAGTCAGTTTTTTTATTAAAACTTTTTTATTTCAAAATTTTTAGTGATTCCGAAATTGGCTAACTGTTTTTATTTGTCTGATATATGGGTAGAACTGTTAAACGCGATGCTCATATTAGACAATGTCGTTTTAGTGAGAAGAACAAAGAAAGAGTCTAAATCAATACACGACCAATAAAAAAACCAATTTAGAATTGTGTCAATATCATACATGTAATTGAAAGCAATCACGGCAGATTTTCTGCCATTTATTAAAATTCCGTTGTATAGGATCACCAAATTAGAATGGATATTACGATGACTTCGAAATACTTTGATGCGCTTTATAACATCCAATACACTTTTTTGGTCATTTTACATCGACAAGTAATAAAATGACACATGATCGACTAAAACGATTTTTTGTACTCGAACATTTTGGCATATTGAACCATATAAGGTAAGCCCAACAAAAGGTAGCTGCTGTAAATCGTCGTGGGATTCCCTCGACACTTTAGTATCCATCAGATATGTAATGGCACTTATAACTCATATGGCTGCAAAGTTCTCGTCAATATAAATGAATTAAATTCAAACACAAGGTTGCTATTGTAAACCGTTGAAGAGTTCCCTTAAATGTCCTTCGTCTTCATCATCAGGTCCCTAATGACAGTCAAAACCCACCTAAGTGTAAATTTCTCATCAATACAAATTAATTCAGCCCAAACACAATATAACTGCTGTAAATCGTTCCCTCGGGTCTCTTTTGGTTCCACCATCAGATCGACTCCAATTCTTTATTAAATTGTAGTGCATTAAAATACCTAATTTACAACTTTACAAACGCACTACGATTTTCCGAAGTCCCCCTCGATTTCTCTGAGATGCCATCATCAGATCCTGGTTTCCTTACCACGGGACTATTAAGGAAGTATAGCCTTTCAACAAAAAAAGAATTTTTCAAATCGGTTGGTAAATGAAGATAGTTATGCCCGAACAAACATAAAAAAATACAAACATCCGTCCTGCTATCACGATCATTTTAGAAGTCGGTTAAAAATAGTTTTGTTTTCTTTTCCTTTTCTATTTTCTCCGATAAGTAATGAATAATAATCACGACAATATATTTTTTTATTAAAATAATGAACTAGGGTTTATTTATGACTAGCTGCGCCTCGCAGTTTCACCCGATTACTTAATATGTGATCAAATATTGTCGACATCAATAATTGATACTTGGAAGTGTCCTACCCTAAGCTAAAACCGTCGAGCGTCTTCAGCCGCTTTTCGAGGGTTCTGGATCTGCAGGCAACAGGATCACCTCAGCTTACGGCTTAGCAACACCTGTGGCAAGACTAACCGTTTTTTTTTTATTTTTTTTTTTTTATAGTAAGTATAGGTATACTCTTTTTTTTTCTTTTACGCCGGGAAATGAGGCATCCCGCCTGGGGGTGTGGGTCTACCCAGGTGGGTAAGTGGGACTCGGTGCGCCCGAAAGATGGTAAATGGACGCAGCTCTACCCACTAAAACCCGGCGAGTGCCACCAGTGCCGCCTTGGTGAGGTGCCCCGGATCTGTTACGGACGTCGGTACAGTACAATGGGGTGAGGTTCCCATCCTCACCCCTGCTCTTTTGTCCCCTCTTCTTATAAGAGGGGTACAAAGAGCCCCCTCGGCTCAATTGGCTTCGCCCAAGGTGCCGGGCTGACCCTAGGCTACTGAGTCCCACCGCCACGATAAGGCCTGAACCATGGTGGGGATAGGTATACTCTGGTCGACTACTCTGGTCGTGGGGATAGGATGTCGAGTTAAACTTCTGTTTATCCGTTTATTAGTCTTAGTAAATAAATAAATAGGTACGCAGTTTTTGAGACAGTGACTCTGACCGTAAGTTGATAAAATATGCGTTTTCACACGTCCCGGTTGCCGGCTAGCCGGCGCCGGCTATCCGGTAACTCATTTCGCTTTCACACGACCCGATTTTGTATCCAAATATCAGTTGAAATTTTATATCAGTCCTTAGAATAATAACACTAGTGTTATGTATTAACACTAGTTTTATTATTCTAAGTATCAGTCATATATCATCGGTTAATTGATAAAAAAATATCGATATTTTTAATGGTTGAAAAATATACTAGTTAATAAGTAGTTAATAATATTATTTGTCAAGTACAAGATTTGGTTATTGGTTAATGAAGTTGAATATTTTATCCTATTGTAGCATGATATAATAAATATACTGTCTAGCTATCGCGGTTCTTGAGTTATAGCCTGGTGACATTTGTAAGAGGTAGCGCCATGCTGCATTGCATCCGAACATCCAGTTCGGCAATGCAAATCATTCAGAATCTAGCTCTTCAATTCCGCTCATCTCTGCATTTCTTCATTTTCCGAGTGCCCATCGGATACGTCGTGATAACATGTTTTTATTTATCCCCGTAGCCAAATGAACTCGCTTGTTCATTTTAATTGCATTTTTCAGTGTTTGCAAAATGGTAGCGTACATTTCACGAGTCAAACTTATATTTCCTTCAGGTCCTCACGAGTCACGACGATGCACACTAACAACGGCAATATGGCGACCGGCGTCCTTATTTTCTTTAATAATTTTAGCACCAATTAAATAAAAAAATATTATTGTATGGTTTTAGAAACGAATTATGACTTGAATTTATTTTAATCTTGCAACAACAAAAAACTATTAATTATGTAAATAAGTTTTTTTGTTAACTGTACCTACTTTTCAAGTGATGTTTTTTTTTTAATTATTTATTTAAGGATATTCCACATAGATAACTCTTATGCTTAACAATATGAGAACATCAATAATTATATAAAATTAAAAGTATCCATAATCACGGAATATCACCGCATGCCAGATTGATCATGGATTGATCCATACAATGCAACAGTTGACAGATAGAGGTTATTGACATGCCTATTCTCATTTGAAACGCATAATACCTACGTAAGGATATAATAAAAAAAAGCGCTTGACATTTTTTGATTTCAACGAATTTCCTTATTACCTATCTACATATCATAGTTGTAATTCTAATTTTGTTTTAATCCAATAGGTACCTACCTACCACGCATAGGTATATAGGTACATGCCGTGCAAGGGCGATCAATGAACAATAATCATGACCTACCTATACCTACCTACCTACCAATTATATTATGTAATGGTCATCATGACTCATGAGGGTTCGAAGTTTGAACTTAGAAACCAAAGAGTGAAACTAAGGTTCGAAACTACTATAGACCGGTTGGGTCCACCCGTCGGTGTACTGCTTTAAAATAAATTTAATATTTTGTTTTTGCAACATCTCATAATAGTATTATAATAATTTATATGGTAGGTATAACAACGTTTGCCGGGGCAGCTGGTGATAGTATAAAATTAGCACTGTAATGTACTTAATATATCATATCTAACCTACCTACAATACCGAATTGTAGCGAAACCGAATTATTTTTGTATTCAATTTGACGCGTGCATTGAATTAGTTTATGAATACATAACATATGTACCTTTATAGAATTCAAACGCGAGTGTCAAATATCTAGAATCTAGATGCCTATTGAAATAAATAGTTTTGAAATCAGATATTGAAACCAAAATCTGATTCAGATAAATAACTATATTCAGAAAAAGCGATACGTCCCATATGATCACGTAGCCACTTGTCACTGGCTGGCTGGCGGCTGGCGGACGGCGCGTAGCGCGCGGTGCGGCGAGGCGCGGCGGGCCTGAGGCACGCGGGGTACGGCGCGGCGGGGGACCATCCGGCCGCCGGCGTCCGGGGCCCGGGCTGCCGGCCGGCGGGGCGCGGGCAGCGGACTAGTGTGCGCGGCACGGACGGGCGGCGACGTCGTCTCCTCGCGATCCGGTTTCCGTGTCATCAAACGGTGAGTGTTCCATTTTACCTACCAAGTACCACCTGTCAGCGACCGCTTTGGCGACGGCCACCACTTACCACCCACTGTCGGTGACCACTGTTGGCAACAGCCTTGCTGCCTCGAGCGCTGGTGACGACTGACGCAACGCCGGTGTGTGTTTGTGTGTACAGGTCGCCCGTGTCACGTCATGCATGCAGTCATCACTCATTAGTTCATTACCCCAACTGCGACTTGTACAATATTGTTCGGTCGCGAGTGGTGCAGGCCCCACTCGCTCGGTCGCCGGTTCGATCCGAGACATGTGATATTTTAGTTTAGTCTGTTTAACGGATTACATCAGAATGGACAATAAAGAAAATGATAAGAGTAGTATTCCTATTTATTATAATTATTGAGCGACGATGGCCTAGTGGGTATGGGATCGGCCTTTTCAGTGAGAGCCGTGAGGTCTGGGTTCGATCCTGACCCCCTGTGATGACTAGAAATGGGTTTATCTAAATTTCTACATGCATCTGAACATGAGACTATTCCTTGCTCACCGGTGAAGAAAACATCGTGAGGAAACCGGCATGCCTGATGAGATTAAAAGTCTTTGAAGGTGTGTGAAGTTCACCAACCCGCATTGGGCCAGCGCATCGATGAACTATGGCCCAAAATCCTCCTCGACTGATTTCGAGGAGACCCGTGTCCAGCAGTGGGCCATATAAGGGTTGATATTATTATATTATTATTATACTTATTTCAATATATCTGTGACGTACTTTTAATCGTTTCTTGTTCATCATAGGTCTTTCTCGATGACGTCTTACATGTAACTTCAAGTGTCGACCGGCCCCTGCACGGAGATGGTCTAGTCGGAAGTCAACTGACCTCTGTCCTCCCGCCCGTGACCTCCACTCTGGAACATTATCGGCTCATTCGCCGCTAAATCTCATATTATTCCTAAAAATATCAGATCACATAATAAACTGTATTTAATTACGTTAAGTTTTTTTAAAAGTTTAGGTAAGGTAATGATGACGCTTTTGTAGAAGGCGGCGGCCATGGTGCGCAACAGCAAGCGTCTGATCGAGCTGGTGCAGGCCAACCCGTGCCTGTACGACCGGAATCACCCCGACTACCTGAAAGTGGGCGTCAAGAGGGACCTCTGGGCCGCCATCGCCCGCGAGATGGACCTGCCCAGTGAGTATAGCACCCATTTATTTTCTTTAACGCCGGAAAATGCTCTGAGGCATCCCGCGGGGTAGTGGGTCTCCCCACGCAGGTATGTGGGACTCGTGCGCCCAAAAGCTGGTAAGTGGACGCAGCTCTACCCACAAAAAAACAGCGAGTGCCACCAATGCCGCCTTTGGTGAAGTGCCCCGGATCTGTTGAGCAAACAGGGCACCTCGACGGCTAGTCAGTCCTTCAGAGGACTGACGCTACCTCCACAGAGGGGTTGTTCCGCACCACAGAACAACCCCTCCCAACGTCGGGACAGTACAATGGGGTGAGGTTCCCGTCCTCGCCCCTTGCCCCCTGCTATTTTGTCCCCTCTTATAAGAGGGGTACAAAGAGCCCCCTTGGCTCAATTCACTTCGCCCAAGGTGCTGGGCTCACCCTAGGCTACTGACCCCACCGCCACGACAAGGCCTAAACCATGGGAGGGGAGTATAGCACCCTAACCCACCCCACACGCCACCCGCTAGCGTCGACTAGACCTCTAATGTCCGACTGTCCGCAGCCGTCAAGTGCAAGACGCGGTGGAACAACATGCGGGACTCGTACAGAAAGGCCGCGCTGAAGAAGTCCAAGACTTACAAGTACTCGCGGCACATGACGTTCCTGGAACCGTTCCTGCGCCATGAGGTGGATGCCGGACACACCTTCAAGGACGTCTCCGACAACGACGACCGTGACGACGACTGGGACGACAGATCCTCCTCCAATGCCTGCAAGGAGGAGCCCGTCAGCGCGGACGCAGTGGAGGAGCCGGGCGCCTACTACCTGCCCGAGTTCCGGGAAGCCGCCGACGAGGAGGAGGGTGGCGCGCCGGGGTCCCCCATTGCGCCGTACGTGTGCCCCGAACACCCGGTGGACGCCTTCCTGTCAGGCATCGCACCGCCTCTCAAGGGGCTGCATCCCTACGACCTGAGCCTGGCCAAGATGGAGATTTATAAGGTGGTGCACCGCTATGAGCTTAAGGCCATCCGCGACCGGCAGTTGGCATCTGGCGCCAACCGCACCGACGGCGCGGCTCCTGAAAGATCGAACCACTGAGTGTCCACCGCCAGACCCTGGCCAGTACAAAAGCTGATTGTGTAACATCAATCCATCCGACACGTAAGAGTCAAGACTACATTGTTTGTAATGATACGTTGTTCATTATATAATAAGTGCAAGTGTAAGCTAAGTATAAGTACCTAAATTGTGTCGAAATGACAATGTGATTTTTAATTAAAAATGGCGGACTAAAATGGCGGATACAAATGTTGCCAGCTGCTACATACTTTAGAATCGAATACAAAGTTATCTTACACGAAATTAAGTTTAGTTACCTAATTATACCATTCTTATATACATATTATGTGGCACAAAGGCTACTGCTATATTCCTCATTGTAGGTATATTGTTCTGTAAATATATACCTGCTTACTTGCGTTATTGAAAGTGTTAAATATTTTTTATTAATAAAATAATGATCGAATTGTAACGGTATTGTTTGGACTGCCTCTTATTTATCTGATTTAAAATTCATCATCATCATCAAAACCCTCTTAATTCTTAATCTTAATATCTATGGACGCTTTCACACCACGTCAATCTGGTCCCGTGGTAAGTTCTCAAAGAACTTGTGTTACGGGTACCAGACAACGGAAATATATTTAATACTTTTATACTATACATATATTTAAGATTTTTATTATATAATACACATATTTAATACACATCCATGACCCAGGAACACAGAAAATATTTTTGTTCCTTGGCGGGATTCGAACCCGCAACCTCCGGGCTTGAGCGCCAACGCGCTTACCACTGAGCCACAGAGGTCGTCTCGTCGTCGGAGCCTCTATCCGTCCACTGTTGAACATAGGCCTCTTTCAATGAACGCCAAGACGATCGATCTCTTGCCACTTGCCAATATTACTATTTACTATTTATACAATTTTTTGGGATTCTATAAGAACTGTATGAAAAAAAATGTTTATAAAGTAATGTAAAAAAATTTTGCGCATTTTTTTTCAACAGTTTAAGATTTTGAAGTTACATCGCAGAGTGAAGCCGTGGATGTGGAGTATTCGTGTAGAATGCGGAGTAATATCTGTCTCACCACGAAACGGTGGAACAAATCAGCCGCCATGATTATACACGGTCACGGGTCAGTGTTCCCAACTCTCAGAGCTTTATCTCCCTAAAGCCCCAGTCAAAAATCCCTAAAGTCCCCACATTTACTAAGAAATCCCCGTATTTTTTAAAATCATTTATCATGTACACACTCAATTTTTTATATAAACAATGAATTAATATAATGTATAAAATATCATTGAACAAATAATAAATTTTAAGCAATAAATAAAAAAATTATAACCTACTTCAAAAAATAAAGTAACTAAAAAGTAATAAAATAATTGCGTTTCCTTAATGTTTGTGTTACAACTAATAATCATCTTGTACTTCTACTAACGTAAAATGTTTGCGTTTACCACGTCATTACTGTTACTTTTGGAGCCGGTGTCAGCTGAGTTAAATAGGTAGTAGATCAGGTACAGCAACAAATTCGTCACCGTCGTCCGTCACCGGTGTCGTATTTGCGGCTGTACATAGGTTGCAATCGGGAATGGAATATTTCCACTGTTCCTGTCATATTAAAATCTTTTTAATTGAAAACTCATTGGTTTTAAAAATCGAATACCATTTATTTATTTAAAAAAAGATTCTCGGTCTTGTCAAACTTGTTTAGTCGTTGAGAAAATGGTATTGACTCGAGAAAATTCTAGAGCGATGATTTATTATGACTTTCGAAGTGGTTTAACACAAACAGTGTGTTGACCGGATGATTTCTGCATTTGGTGATGAAGCCCCATCCAAAACCACAATTTATCGCTGGTTTGCTGAATTTTAACGTGGACGTGTCAAGCTCAGTGATGATCCCCGTCAAGGTCGTCCAAAAACTGCAGTCACCCAAGAAATCGTTAATGCTGTGCGTAAGCTGATTGACGAAGATCGACATGTGACATACCGCGAAATTCAGGCAACTTTAGACATTGGCATGAGTCAAATACAAATAATCTTGCATGAACAATTAGATGTAAAAAAGTTGTTTTCCCGATGGATACGCAAAAAGCGGCTCGCGTTACTTGGTGCGTCAGAACTCTCGAAAGATTCCACGCAGGATCCTCAAATGCTGTATACAATATCGTATCAGGTGACGAATCCTGGATATACGCGTACGAACCCGAAACAAAAAACCAGTCACGAGTTTGGGTGTTCGAAAATGAGTTAAAGCCAACAAAAATTGTTCGTTCACGGAGTGTTGTAAAAAAAATGGTGGCCACGTTTGTCTCCAAAACCGACCATGTTGCGACTATTCCTCTTGAGGGACAAAGAACGGTTAATGCAGAATGGTATGCTAGCATTTGTTTGACACAGGTCGTTTCTGAACTCCGTAAAGAGATCTGCAACCGCCGCATCATCCTCCATCACGACAATGCGAGTTCTTACACCGCGCACACAACAAAAGAGTTTTTAGAGCAAGAAAACATAGAATTATTAGACCATCCGCCGTACAGCCCCGACCTAAGCCCTAATGATTTCTATACTTTCCCTAAAATAAAGAATAAATTGCGTGGTCAGAGATTTTCATCGCCTGAAGAAGCTGTGGACGCCTACAAAACGGCCATTTTGGAGACCCCAACTTCCGAATGGAATGGTTGCTTCAATGATTGGAACCATCGTATGGAAAAATGTGTCAAATTTCGCGGAGAATGCTTCGAAAAGCAATAAATACATTTTTAAATAGTAATGTTGTGTCACTTCCTTGATTCCCGAAATTTTCAGTGCCGCCCTCGTAGGTACCTAACTACCTTGGCTGACACCGACTCCAAAAGTAACAATAATGACGTGGTAAACGCAAAAATTATACATTAGTACGAATACAAGATGATTATTAGTTGTAGACACAGTCATTAAGGAAACGCAATTTTCTTATTACTTTTTAGTTATTTTATTTTTTGAAGTCGGTTATAATTTTTGTTTAAAAATTTTAAGCTATTGCATAGCTTTTATCGCGGGCCTTGAGCGCGGCGACCGAATCAAGAAATTCCGTAACGAAAAAAACCAAACACCCGACGAGAGACGAGCTGCTCCGAAATCGGACGAATAAGTAAGCAGCTGTTTGTGAGAAAGTATATAGGTGTGGGATACGGTAAGTTCTCCTCTCAAATTAACGTATTTAAATAAATCTTTCGAATCGACAACATATATCCACAATATTCGGATAATGGCGTAGTTTAGATTAAAAAAATGTAAATAATGAAAAAGAATTGACATAATATTTTAAGTATAATAGTTGTCAAATTTTTATGCGTGTGTCACGGAGCTTAAATAGAAAGGAGAGCGATCATAATTAAATTATTATAATTGCATAAGTTGATAAAAAATGCTATGCAATAGCTTTACCGCGGCAGTCCCCGAGTGCCACACGTTTTTTATTTCTTAATTTTTAGTTATTCATTCAAGAAAGACATTCAAAGATAGACATTTTGGCATATTTAACCATATGAAGTTAGCCCAACATTTTAGAATTTACAATAAAATAATAATGTTTAACAGTATCACTTCCTTTAAGACAATCAAGTCAAAACAACACAATTTGACGTTAACAAAAATTTAATTTTTTTATGTCATAAGGAGGCAACCTAGATTTCGGAGCCATGGTGACTACCGACGCTCAGAGACATCTGCACAACCAGAGGTTATGCAGATGCGTTGCCCTCCTTTCCCCTATCCCCCCAATGGACCACCGGAAACTCACAAACCGCACGAAACGCGACCGCATAGCTGTCACTTGACGCCGGTGTTATGTGAGCGAGAGGTACCACCCCGGTAAAATTATAAAGTAAGTATGTAATAATAATGGAACAAATAAAATAGGGATGTTGACATTTTTTGGAAAATTATTTTAACATATTCCTTGTCTCAACTTAACGGAAATATGAATATTTTATTGCTAAAAACTAGGATTTTATTTTATTTTTGCATTTTTAAAAACTTTTTGACATTTCCGCTATAAAACATGGTCATCTCTCACGGCGTCACGTGTTACGTCAAAGGTTACCAAACGTTGTTTGGTTGAATAAATTAATAGTTTCGCAAAATTTTATCCAGTAAAATGGATTATAAATATTACAAATACTGTGTGTAACGCAATGTGAAAGATGTTGGGCCGTCAACCGTCGAGGAGTTCCCTAGACTGTCTATGGCCTCCATCATCCGACCTGTAATGCATGTATTGCCCATATGGGAGCAAAGTTCTCATCAGTATGAATTAATTAAGTCCAATCACAGTGTAGCTAGTATAAACTATTTAGGAGTTCCCTTAACTTTCCTTCGTCTTCATCATCAGACCCCCAATCATAGTCACAACCCATCTAGCTGTAAAGTTCTCATAAACAGAAATTAATCAAGCCTAAACACAAGGTCACTGAAGTAAATCGTCTAGGAGTTCTCTCGACTGACTATGGTCTCCATCATCAGACCTGTAATGGCATGTATTACCCATATGGGTGCAAAGTTTTCATCAGATTTAATATATAAGTCCAAACACTATGTAGCTACTGTAAACGATTTAGGAGTTCCCTTAACTCTCCTTCGTCTTCATCATCAGACCCCCAATCATAGGCAAAATCCATCTAGGTGTAAAGTTCTCATAAACACAAATTAATCAAGCCCAAACACAAGGTCACTGAAGTAAATCGTCGAGGTGTTCCCTCAAATATCTTTCAGCTCTAACATTAGATCGACTTTAGACCTTAATTAAATTGTAGTGCTTTAAAATGCTTAATTAAAAGAATATTAAGCGCACTAGTCGCTGTTACGATTTTCGAAAGTTCCCCTCGATTTCTCTAGGATGCCATCATCAGACCCATCACATTTCCTTATCATGGGACCATTTGGCAAGCCCCCAAGCCCAAGCATACCCTTTCAAACAAAAAAATAATTTTGAAAATAGGTCGACTTTGTCGTTTGAAATTGACGGAGAAATCGGTGTACATACATTAAAAAATACCGATCGAATTGATAACCTCCTCCTTTTTGTTGAAGTCGGTTTAAAAATAGACCCAACATATCAACATCGATCTTGGGTATGTTATTACTGTTTGCTTTAAGAAAACCTTTGTCCACTGCAGTAAAAGTCAGTCATAGAGGATCATTTCACAGGAAAATTACAATATCCAAATTTACTAACTGACAACGCAGATTCACGTCACGTCATAGTTTCCAATACAAACTATATGTATGTACATATAGTTTGTATTGGAAACTATGACGTCACGAGCTCTGATTCGCGTTCATTATCACGTGACCAGTGCGCCTATTTTTGTAAATTTATTCCTCAAACATACCTAATTATTTTTATTATATATTTTGGTCAGGATGACTGATATGTAGCAAATATGAAAAAGTGTCACCTTCCGCCTGAGCCGAGCGCGGAGCAAGCGGTAGAGAGGCACGATCGGCCTAAGCGTTCGGCTTGAGACGCATTATGACGTTATATAATGTAAAATTATAGCCCGTAATCCGACTTTACAGACAGCAGTTTTTTGACGTGACAACATGCTGCATGCATGAAATGACGCGTCATTGTCCCGTTATAGTAGCTGGCACCAATTTTTAACCCGTAAGCGTACAATGAGCGTTTTGTTATGACGTTGTCACGTTAAACTATCGTCCGTAAAGCAACTTTACAGAAAACTAATTTTTTTCTCATATTATACAGAGGTGGTACTTCATATTTCTATAAGACATAGAAGTCAGAAATAAAAAAAGATTAACTAATGTTAGACCAGCCAAGTAAAATTACGTGTACCTATTGTATTGCATGAATGCATTTAGCCATTTAAAAAATAAAATTTTCTTCATGATTACAAATTTGGACCCTTTTTAGCTATGAGGTATTTAGCGTGGAGTATCTGTTTTTGATGATTAATTATTTGCTCGATGCAAAATAGAGCTGTAATGTCCATAAAATTACCGCTCTTATAATATATATTATGCTTTTCTCATAATTTATATTATGCTCGATATGCTTCGCTTTGTATGACAACAAATTCCGCCAAATTTTTGCTGTGACGCTGCGCCGGTTCTGCGCTCTGATTGGCCGACTGATGGCCGTTGATGGATGATTGGCCGATGAGACGTACACATAGATCACAGTTTGGTCGAATTGCTATTATGTCAGTGACAAATAACTGACCAGTTTCGGAATTTTATGGCTCACATTACTACTCTATCCGGTAAATGCTCGATGATTATTTGAAATAAAACCATTAATGGTATATTTTGCTTTAAATTTTAATTCCTCGAAGCAATAATTACAGTATTACTAGTGGTACATAAAGTTACAATTACAATCTATTTTTCATAAAACATTTTTTTCTGGTTACATTGATTAAGTATTTGCTACACTTGCAATATTTGTAGATATAGGTATTTACAAACTTTTTTTTTATAAATATAATTTTTACGTTTACAATTTTGTCCAGAAGCATAATTATAATATGTAAGTAACTATATTCAATTAGCTCTAAAATATCTACTAATGGTGTACAAATAGACGTTAATGCAAAAGTTATTAAAACTGGTGAAAAGTATTAAAATAGTGTTTTTGCTAATGGCACCACACCCAAAATATGTGTTTTTTTATCGCGCCATCATAGATCGCAAGCATTTTGCTTTGTTTTTTAAAATAAATATCTACGTTAGTTGTTTTACCAGTTCAGTAGCCCGTAATAATTAAAATATCTATCAATATGACAATTCAATAATAGTATTTCATAGTGTTGTTCGTAGTTCTGGACGCCACATGTTTAGGTTGACTAGAATTATTACAATGTTATGTAATAAAATGCCATTATTTAAAATTGGATGCGATTAATTTTTTTTTATAATTAATAATTATTAAAATCTTTATAGCATACGGCCTCTACGCACGTCTTCTACATAATGGGAAACGTACGCAGATGCTCGTATTATATACACATATTATTATGTAGAAATTTCTCGAAAATATTAATTATTATTTTATTTTGTTAATTTTAATAAAATAGTGAAAAAAGTGATTCAAATTTATTTTACAATAGTATTAGAAATAATTTTAATAAAATAAAGGTTATAAATGAAACGTTGATTTATTGATGTTAAAATAACTTACTGAATCATCTATACATCATGTATGACGAATTTTCAGGCGATAGTTTGTAATAAAATATTTTTAAGTGCTTACTTAGCACACACGTCTAACACAATATGTATTTTTAACTATAATCTTTAATATATGTTTCATATTGGAATGTTGTATACTCTACATCTACTTATGAAACACGTATATTTATCGTTATAATAGGTAATAATCTTAATGTATAAATCTTATTGTATGATAATAAAGGGAAAAGCATCAACGGTCACTGGTTTATATAGCAAAAAAAAAAAAATAGTATCGAGACAAAAATGAAACAATTAAATAGGAACCGATTGATTGTTTTTTTATTTAAATTGAACTTAAAACATCACAATTTATTACTTAAGTTTTATAATAATTCTACCGTTTATCGGCAATCTTTATTATTATTATTAAAAAATATTTTTTTTTGTTTTGCAGAATAAATAAAAGTCGTTGTAAACTTTTCCACTTTATCGATATTATCCTATCATGTCTGTAAAGACATTATGGTGTGTTTTATTTTACCTTACAGTGAATTATAGCCTAATTTTTAAAACACATTCATTTATAAATGACAATATGATAATTGGCTCATCTATTATTTTATTGCCATTTATTATTTAAAACCGTTATTTTTTTTTGTTATTTTATATATAACCAACGATAATGACTGGTTTCCACTCCATAAAGCAATATGAAAAATGCTATTTGTATGAAGCATTTCAAGTCACTTTAAAAGTTTTCAAAATACATTCGCGTTTCTAAAAGAAAGGCGACCTTATATAAATTTTATCTAAATATTTCACACTTTAAAATTCTATAACGTTCCTAGTATAAAGATTCAACAATATCGTAACATATACTACATAACTCGATACTCTTTATGAATAAATTAATTTTTCTAATAATTTCAACTAAAGTTGTAAAGTTTGAAGCTATCATACGGGCTATATGGAGACACAATGGAGATTACCGACATCGAGTGATGTAACCCGCAGATATGAATCGTTAATGCGGGTCGATCGATAATTTAGTTCTTCACGAGTGTTGTGGTGCGATTTTACTTTTATTAATGTCTTCGCTAAGTTTATGCTAATCGTTCTAACTTACTAGCCTTCGATATCTTTAAATTTCTCATGTACGAATGTCCTCATATGTATCGGAGATGATCGGTCGTGTCCGCAACAACTTAGAAGGACGGCTCACCGAACGCCCTTCTTGGAACCACAGACCTGAGCGATCGTCTTGAAACTTAAAACTTATCATTATTGATTGCGCCGTATGATAATTTTACCTATAAAATATCTAAATCAAGTAAGCAGTGTACATCGAGATTATTTAATCTAATATAAAATCTAAGCTTTGATTATAATTTTACACATAGATATTTAAATTGTCACTATTCTAAATACAGATTATACTTTCAAATCTATTACTATCCAATAAACACAGAATAACTGTAGCAAATTCGTTATTATGCACGAGTACAACAACTATTTGTTAATAATATTCGTTACAAGATAAACGCTAATAGACGTATTTAAATGTGGTTGGGGAAATTTTATACAAAAGTTGTATCGAAGTATGGTCCTATTCGAAACATATTTCAAACTTATCAATTATACATACCTGGAGATGCCATTAAAATTGGTTGGAAAAAGATAGATATAGTGTTCAGAGTTTACAGAGTACATACACATCCTGGTACATATGCGTCAATATTATGAAATTATAAAACTACGCAGATAATTAATTAATATTTTCGATTTTTAAACGAATTTCCCATTATTTTTATAATAACATTCTATTAGGTCTATTAATACACCAGCTATATTCGTTATAAACAACCTATGTACCTATTCAACATCTAAAAGGTATTTTATACAAAAATATTAGCAATAGTACAAATGAAGTACATACTATATCAAAATCAACTGGTTGTATAGGCTGGCGTCACACTAAGGGATGTCATGCCGTTTTTAAAGCAGTAGCAACTATAATAAATCAATCTGAAAGTCGTTGGTACGGCATGACGCGTGACAGTTCTCCCTAGACGACAGAATAGAAAATATACGGAGTATAAAAATAATACAGATATTAACAATTCATTTGACGTTGGTCCAAAAAGAGAAAAGAAATCAATACTATTAACCAAAATAATTAGGCGCATGACAGCTAAGACATCATTGGAACTAGTGAGGGGACACCTAATTACGCGAATGGTTATTGATACATAGTACTTACTTTGTTATTGGTTTATGGAGAAGACTTTAGGGTCCAATTAAAAATGATAACTTTACTGTTTACTGTTGAGTAGTGACATTTTTATTTTTATACATCAGAATCAGAGCCTAAACTCTAATCCCTCAATCCCCGACATTGCATTAAAACTAGATTCATCGGAAATGCCCGTACTACTGCTATCGTCGTCATTGACATTTATAATAAATTCTCCGGCGTCTTCCAAGCTTTGTTTTTCTCGATCACTTCGCCATAAACATTCGACATGGCTAATTTCTTATTTCCAATCATGAGGTGGTGTGTGTAGTAGATCTCGATTTCTAGAGCATTTCTTAAGCCAATACTCCAATTTCTCTATAAAATTTTTGCTTAGTCTCTTTTTGACCTCGCTTGACAGCTGATATATTTTGCAAAGTTGGTACTTCGGGTACTGTTTCAATTTTTTTATGGTCACAAATCATCAATCTCCAACATTTTCTTTTGCACTCGCTATTTTTCTGGGGTAAAGTTTTACGGTCGCTTCGGAGGCCACGCTTGACGGACCTGGTTGTGGCGAAAGTGGCTGGTTGTGCAGCACGTTTTCCTCTTCTTTTTTATTCTTGTAAGTGGGGGTTGATTGATGACAGTAGCAGCGCAAACTCAGTTTTCTACTTGTGATTGGAAAAGGGCAAGCGCGGGACTAAGGCGGGGTTCGGGCATCGTAACCGCATTGCATCGTGCGCCTAATTGTTTTGGTCAAGAAGTAAATACTTGTACGTCTTTCTCTGAACACAATTTAAACTTTGAGATATGGTTATTTTGATAAGCCTTAGGTATCTAAAATGTATAGCAAATAGCATTTTGTTATTACATTGTAAGAATATATTTCAGTTATAAAGAAAGATCGTCTAAAAATACTCTAATTTGTTTTTGTATTAGGTACAGCTGATAGTGACTAAAGGATTAAAGGACGTGTGAAAACATTAATATTGATTATTTAGAAATGCAATCTCAAAAGTCCGAAATATTATAATAATTTAAATAACTTCAACAACTCTAATTTCTAATAAAACATTTTATATTAATTTAATTGTCGCTGATGTCTGCAACTGAAATTCTGTTGAAATAGGTACCTGAAATAATTGTATTATAATTAGTGGCAATGAAGAAATGAATACATAATTAATTAGTGGCAATGAAGAAATGAATACAGTGTTTTTAGCTATATGTCAAAAATTCTAGAGTTCTAGTGTGGAGTTCTATTACATAGGTCACCCTTCAACTGGATGTGGCCACGGTTTCTGTGCAGTAGCGGAGACTAATTAGATGCGAGCGGCGTGGCAGGGTCCGGGTCGGGGTCCTTGACGTTCATCAAAAGAGGGTTATGGTAGTAGAAGGAAAAAGGTAAGGAATAATGATGATGACGGTTACGAAAATAAATGAAAAGTTATGATTGAAAAGTAAAACAATTGAACCATATTGAAAATTCATGAAAAGCAAAACGCTTTCGGCCTTTTTGCAGCGTTCATTATAAACGTAGTATTTTTTTGTCTTCATATTGTATTCAGTGGGATGGATTTTTAAAATGATTATTAAGTATTAAGTATGTTAACTAACCTCGGCTTCGTTTCTAGTGATGATGTTTAAAAACCTGTAAAACAAGATACAATTACTAATTGTACACAAAAAAAGCAGAAATTCTCTAACATGAATAAAGATGACAAAGTTATGTTGAATTAACATTGGAATAATTGGTCTTAAGATTTATCTGAAAATAACTTTCGTATAACAAACTTTTTATTGACTTTAGAACTTGTAAGTGAAGATAGAACTAGGGTTAAAGGGGCAAGCATCGCATTCTTGGAGAAGAGGGGTAAGGTTTCGATTTTCGTTATTCTATTTATAGGTTAAGACAGAAACGACACAGTAGACAAGATATCACAGTGGCAGTACAAAGCTGAGTATATATAAAAACTGACATTTTACATTGGTGATGATAGAATATTTACAGTTTTAATATCGTTCATGGTTCAGTGAGTCAGTGATCCCTATTGATTCTACCACAGACGCAGTAAATTAGTGATTAGTAATTGAAAGCGAAAGTCTACTACGGTTATTGACCGAACGCTCGTTTTGTCTCTTTCTTTCATGTATAATGATGTACATATGTGTATGTCCATAGGTTATGTCACATCCAGGATCCAGATAGTTGTATCCATAGAAATATTAAGACAACATCTGTGGTTGTATGGATATTCTTATACGATTAAATTAGTTTGCAAATGTTTTGGAAACTGTACTTTAGTTTATGGAATATAATAAATTACACGATTATAATAAATCACCAATGCAATAGTCAGTCATGTCAGCTAGTAGGCATGAAACATTTTTCAACGACGAGAAGATTTGAAGATACAAAAGAACAAACAAAGCAACACAGAAGCCCAATATATCGGCTATATTATAAATTGCAGTTCTGTAAAGGTACAGGTGACATTTTTAATAAACACGCACCGAATTATTGTAAAAAAATAACTTTGACATAAAAAAAACAAAAAAGCCTGTATTTTTATTAAACAGATAAGAGTTTTAGTCAATGAATAAGTTTTTTTTATTTAAAAAACTGCCAGTGAAAAAAAAGCAAAAGAAAAAATAACTTTACATACAGAATTACAATTTAGCACAACTCATTGGCTTTGGTTACGACACGACTCACTTACCAAAGACAAAGTAAGAAAAATATCAATAAAATAATCACATACGTAATTTAACTATTTTTATACTGCTAAATTAAACTTCGGTTACCGAAACTGGTTCACACAAAGTTGGCTGAAAATGTGAAAAAGAAAACAATGAATGGTTATGTATGTTGAGCGGCGTTGTCTATTTCCTATGTTGGGTGATGATTGTGGGTATGCTCACCGATGATCAGCGCCAGGATGATGATTCCGATGACGGCCGCGATTATCATCATCTGCAAGTAAATATTTTTGTTAGTGTTTATTACATTCATGCAAATAGAATTTATACGACGCCCTAGAAACGGGAGTTTTGCATTAAAGACTAGATTTTTCTGTGCATGTGATACTCCTGTTTACATATTTCCTTAATTCCTTATATATTAGTTATAGCCTGACCAGAAATATATAAACCCTGCGTGGTGTCGCCACTGTATCTTTTTTACGTCAACATAGGTATCGTCCGTACAGAAATTAATTCCGAAAGTTTCCGCAATATGGCGAGGGATTTTATTTTTCTGGTCATGCTATAATATAGATATATTGACTATGACATTGAACAAGTATGTAGTTCATTCTGTCTTAAGTTAATTATCTACTCGATTTTATCCTAAATTCCTTTGTACAATTTGAGTTATCAATACATCTTCAATGCACTTTGATGAATTGGACTAATAAATTGTGTAAAACGGTATGAAACAGACGTAGTGACTGTTATATCAACTACTCTTTACCAGGCTGTCAGTCTAAATCCCTTCGATTTAGTCTTTAGAGTTAAGTCTAAACCAAACCAACACACTGACTATCCATTTCATAGAACGTTCTATCACATCTCACTGTCTATAAGAGACTATGTAATGCACATTGCTTATATCAGTTATTATGTGAGTCAATTTATCTCTAAAGAACTGGAATATCTCTAACTTAGCTCTGTGGTTAAATCTCAGAGGCAACTAAAGAGCTATTAATAAATTTACGTAATTAACATAGATCTTAGACTGAGCTATTAAGGAAAAGATATCTTTAAGGTACTAATGGTAAGACGATTTTTTAAAATACAAGTATAGGAAAACCGTCTGGCAAGATTGGGAAGTAAGTAACGAACCTAATTAAGTTCCAAGTCATGTCGTCTTTAAATTATTTGTGATTATGTGGGACTGTCTACGCCCGATAACATGGTAAGGTGGACGCAGACTCTACCCACTAAACCCCAGGAGTGTTCTCCGCATCGTCTGGGTGACCCGGCGCGAGAGCTGTGGACATCCGTACCGGAGACTGAATGTCCTACCCTTCTATCAGAAACACGGCAAAGCTGTTTCACGGGAGAAATAAGCAGGATGCTGATATATACTGGTTCAGATATTTATTCCCAAATATAGATATTATGTCAGCCAATCTAAAACATGATCTTCCACACATAGTGCATCCCATCTATTAAGCTTGTTAAAACGCCGGCTAGTGACGCGACGAAGCTATGCCGTCACACTTACGAGACTGTATCTCAATCATCTTGATCAACATCATTAAAGAAATTTCTCAAAATATGTTAACGTTATTGTTTTTTTAAATTTTTTTTTAATGTTAGTTGGATAAGCAAACTGGCAAACGTGCCACCTGATGGTAAGTGGTCGACGTCGCCCATGAACATAAACTAATTTACCTGGAACGAGCCCAGGCAACTCATTTATGTGTTGCCTATCCTGAGACATAAGATGTTAAGTCTCGGTGCAAGTAATTTCACTGCCTGTCGTGTCCTTCTCTCCGAAACACAGCAAAGCTGTTTCACGGGAGAAACAAGCAAGATGGTGGTACCCATGCAGCCGGGAGCGCGGCACAGCGCTTCCCTCCCACCGGTATTGACCATGTTTTCGTTTATATCAGTCACAGCTGATACGAGTAAAACGAGCTTAAGATGAAAAATATGGTAAATGGTCTGTAGTAAACAATTATAACATACCTTTAGATTTTGTAACCAAAATTTGCTTTTCAATTTCCCAGCCTGCTGCTCGAATTGTGACGCGCCCTGTTGCAGCGCGTCTGAACAAATAATCATAATTAAAATATTATCTTTACAATATAATAAAGCGTTTGTTTGCAAGTTTTGATGTAAGAATTAATAATACTCATACGATAAAAAAAAACCACAATTATAATGCTTCGGTATTAGGTAGAGTAACACAGAGTACTTATTAAAAAGAAAAGAAAAAAAGGACAAGAGTCTAACCCATACGCTAAGGGTTCCGGGAAACTTATTATTATTTATGTCAAGTAACAACAAATTAATTACTGAAATTATAAAATGACATTTTAAAGAACGGAAGGCTCAATATAAGTGGCTGCTGAAAAGTTAACGCGAAGCTACGAGCAACAGCTAGTTATTAAAAGATGTATTCATAATAGGGACGTAGATTCTTATGTTTCATCATCATCATAATCATTGGCCTTTATCCTTCCAATTTAAAAAAATAAAATCATAAATATAAAAAATAAAAACATTAATAAATTTTGAATACTAATTGGACTGATTGGAAAAATAATGGGAGAACATCGCAAAGCAATTATCGTCAAACTATGAGATTGTAAATTGAAAGAAATATAAGATTGTACCTGCTCGGTCATCCAGTTCAGAAAGCTTTTGATCCCTCTCGAGCACCTTCTCGACGTTCGTTTTCATTATATCAACCACCTGCGGCCAAATACATATTAGCGAAAAATTATATTTAGTCTAAAACAAAAAATGGCGAAATATTTATATTGTGCTTCATAATAAACGAAATAAAGTTCTTATGTTAACCTAGATTGGAATTTATGGTTTGATTGAAACGTTAAAATTTTTTTTAATATACATACTTATATTCATTTCAGTATTAACAATTATATTCATTCATTCAATTGCCTTGCTGGAAGTTTAATCCGTTTACTGATAATTTTAATTAATTATAAACCTAATCAAATCAACTAAACAAATAATAGTTACTTATAGTTACATTAAATCTATAATTTATATAGGTTCCAAAACAGCCTTAAATAATAAACCTTGTTGGTTTTATTAATTATTGATTAAATTTATCGATTGAAATAATTAAATTACTTTTCTTCTGGCACGACATGTACTTATGACATGACATGCCTTAAACGGTCAACAACATAAATAGGTATATCAAAATTTTAATATAATCTTTAAACCTATATTTAAAGATTATATTAAAATTTCGATATTAATACAACATTAATAATACAATTTTAAACCAAATGATCATTAAAAATAAATTAAAATTAAACGTCTTCTTATCCAAAAGCCAACCAAACATACCATTAGAATAAGTACAAATAAAGATTGTATAACATATATACAATTTTCTAAATAAAAGAAAGACCATCTCAAACTTAGTATTAGAATTAATATTATTATTATATTCATTGTAATAATAATAAAAAAATATTAATTAGAATGTAATGTACCTCGTCAACTTGTGCCTGTGTCTGCTGTAGGCGGCGCTGGGCGGCTATCTGCTGGGGCGTCTTGGGCCCGCCCACGGGCATGTCATCGCCGCCCGGCGCCAGACCTCCTTCCGTCGCCCTGCAACATGACACGTATCGTGTATATCCCAATTCCATGACGTCAAACGTTTAGTCCTTGCTCAGATATGAGGTTTTTATTATGAGCATTATTCATATATTCCAGTGTAATGGAAATATGAGTTGTAATTATCAGCAGATAATAATATGTTCATCATCATTGTCAACCATTTTCCGTCAGCTGGCTATAGGCCACATTAGAGTATACACAAGCAAGCTATAGAGTACGACTGTCAGTAAGAGCAGGTGGGTTAGCCAAGATGCCATTCTACAATCGTAAACGCAAGTAGATAACTAATAAATGTATGGAAATGACATTTTACATCGATAAATCACGTGGTTACTTATCATTTCGATACATTTTTTAGTTTCCTACTAGCGTTTACGATTATAGAATGACATCTTGGTTTACCCACCAGGCGTGTTATAGATACTTATCTATAGTACAGCGTGTTAACGGTGACGTTCCACATGTAATCCATCAAAAATATCGATATTTGAAATTAGGACATTCATCCTCGTCATCATCATCGGCCTCAATCCATTCAACGGCCGATGCCTTGCCACTCGCATCCAACCCGGACACAGTTATGAGTACTTATGACATTTACAAAGAAAAAAGAATTAGAATTTAGTAAAATTTATATAGTTATCATTCGTTATATTTAATTTATTTATTAGTCTATTATACACAATCCATACTTATATTATAAATGCGGAAGACTGTCTCTAACAGCTCTTTTATGCCCGTATATTATTAAGGCGATTACTGTTAAAAGAAGAGACGAAAACGTGCACAAAGGCGGACTTATCCTGGTACCAAATCTTTACCAGCCATCTTTCGGTCATTTGAAAGACCTTGCAAAACTTTGGGATATATCAGAAAACAATAATTATCATGATCATTATACTAGCGGTTGCCCGCAGCTTCGCCCGCGTTAATTAAGATTTACAGCCGTATCCGGATCGATGATGATTATTTTTATAACTCAAGTTACTCCTTATAACATCAGCTATCTGCCAGTGAAAGTCCCGTCAAAATTGGCCCAATCGTTTCCGAGATTAGCCGGAATAAAAAGACACACAGAGACGGTCTAGGTTGAATTTCAATCTGTTCTGATTTCTTTTATAAGTTAGCATTACTGTCTTTCTGATGGAGAAAAAAAATTGTGAAAACCTGCCTGATGATATTATGTGTATGTGAAGTTCGCTACCCACTTAACAGCATAGCTGAAGTGCAGCCTAATACGTTCCTCAGCTGGCTTCGAGGAGACTTTGCCCTGGATATGGAACTTAGAAAAGTTCGGTATGGTAATCGTAAGGTTTTTCTTTAAGGTTTATTTATAAATTATACAATCAATCTAATATTTAAAATTCTTGTAATTAAACTCCTCCAAAATGGCTCGACCGATTCTCATGAAATTTTGTGTGCATATCGGGTTGGTCTGAGAATCGGTCAACATCTATTTTTCATCCCTCTCAATTTTAAGGGATGGTCCACCCATTAATTTATTTTTGTTTTTATGATAACGATATGGCTGTAAATCTAAGCGCACGCGGGCGAAGTTGCGGGCAACAGCTAGTATATAATAACGTTTTAGTTTCAGTTTAATCGTATCATATATTTGTGTGATATTAAAGATAAGAATGATGATACAAGAACGTCTTCCGATTTGGAATGTATAGAAAACGTGATTACCTCTTATTGAAGGGAAAGAAAATTTACATTTCCTTTAGGAAATGGAAAAGGCGCGGATTTGTCCCCGCCGTGAAATTACTTGGCAATTCTCAGCTACTTATATAATATGTATATACAAACTATTTCGATGACAAAGGTATATTACATGTTATTTTAAGAAAATAATATACTATTAAACAAAACCGGTAGAAGAACAAGATTATATACCTAATAAGAATATATATAAGTAGGCAGAAACAATTTTTACCTATTTTGAGACTTTTTTTTATGCGCCGGCAAATGCTCTGAGGCATCCCGCAGGGGAGGGGACTCCTCAGACGGGTATATGGGACTCGCTGGGCCCGAAAGATGGTAAGGTGGACGCAGCTCTACCCACTAAAATCCGGCGAGTGCAACCATGGCCACCTTTGGTAAGGTTACTTTTAGGTAAGGTTTGGTAAATGTTCAACTGGCCGTGGAATTGCCCTGTTTGGGCACTTCGACGGCTAGTCAGTCCTTTGAGGGACTAACACCACCTCCTCAGAGGGATCGTCCCGCACCACAGAACAACCCCTCCCAACGTCGGGACAGTGCAGGTTCCCATCCTCACCCCTGCTCTTTTGTCCCCTCTTCTAATAAGAGGGGCACAATAGAAGCTCCCTCGGTTCAATTTGCTTCACCCAAGGTGCTGGATTCACCTTAAGCTACTGAGCCCCACGACCACGACAAGGCTTGAACCTTGGTGGGGTATTTTGAGACAAATTTTAACTTATATAATAAAAATAAATTGTTTTTGTAAGAGGCAGTGCTATGCTGCATTGCAGCCGAATTAGGCCAGCACGACCGGGGTGGTACGTCTCGCTCACTGGCGTCAAGTGCAGCAAAAAAATTTATACGTCAATCACGTCATAAATATTTATACGTCAATCACGTCATAAATATCATGTGTTTAGATTTCAAACATGAAAAAAGTCCAACCAATTTACTAAAACGATATTTGTTTTTCTTATATTTTCTGGTGTAGTAATTGTATCTGTGGATATCACTTTCACTTACTATCAGGTGAACCGTCTGTCCCTCTTTTATATAAAAAAATACAATAAAATCTGTATAAATTTTATTGCCCTATCCTCCGCGCAAGCGTGACTCTATTAAATTGTAAGTAGTAACACCTTCAAGTACATTGTATAAAAAGTCAATACAAACGACTAGACGAAACCCATAAAATAAATTAAAAATCTTTAGTTCAACGCTCTCTATAGTCCTTATTTGTACTTCGAATATATGTAATTTACCGGTGGGAGGGAAGCGCTGTGCCGCGCTCCCGGCTGCATGGGTACCACCATCTTGCTTGTTCGACTTCCCAACTGGATAATGGTCGAGGAGTATGGCACTACGTCTTAGAAGCCTATATTACCCAGGGATAATGTAATTTTATTGCGAGAAACTAATCGTGAAACATTTTTAAATTAGACCCGTAATTTTTGAGTTTATTCGTTACACACAAATAAAACATATTTATTATTTATAGTATTATGATATTATTTTAACTGTGTTTGTTTCTCTGGTTATTCTCGGAGGGTTAGCTTTAAAAGCTTTGGAAGTGTATTTATTTCCAGTAATCTACCACAATAGCGCAGAGCGCTGGCGTCAGATTAACGGAAAATACTACGGTAAGAGCATAGTAGTTGTAATGACTAGAGTAGTTTGTACGGTCTCTTTTCATACACAGAGATATCCTCTTTGTAGAGACCCTCCATATTATGGACACTTTTCATACAGAGATAGGGTCCTCCTTGTAGAGATCCACCATATTACGGACACTTTTCATACACACAGATGTCCTCCTTGTAGAGACCCTTCATATTACGGACGCTTTTCATACACAGAGACTCCTTGTAGAGACTCTCCATGATAAGGACACTTTTCATACACAGAGATGGTCCTCCTTGTAGGGATCGTCCATATTACGGACACTTTTCAAATACAGAGATGGTCCTCCTTGTGTAAACCCTCCATATTACGGACACTTTTCATATACAGAGATGGTCCTCCTTGTGGAGACCCTCCATATTACGGACACTTTTCATACACAGAGATGTCCTCCTTGTAGAGACCCACCATATTACGGACACTTTCATATACAGAGACTCCTTGTAGAGACCCTCCATATTAAGGACACTTTTCACACACAGAGATGGTCCTCCTTGTAGGGATCCTCCATATTACGGACACTTTTTATATACAGAGATGGTCCTCCTTGTAGAGACCCTCCATATTACGGACACTTTTCATACACAGAGATGTCCTCATTGTAGAGACCCTCCATATTATAGACACTTTTCATACAGAGAGATGGTCCTCCTTGTAGAGATCCTCCATATTACGGACACTTTTCATATACAGAGATGGTCCTCCTTATAGAGACCCACCATATTACGGACACTTTTCATACACACAGATGTCCTCTTTGTAGAGACCCTCCATATTACGAACGCTTTTCATACACAGAGACTCCTTGTAGAGACCCTCCATATTACGGACACTTTTTATACACAGAGATGTCCTCCATTGTAGAGACCCTCCATATTACGGATACTTTTCATACACGGAGATGTCCTCATTGTAGAGACCCTCCATATTATAGACACTTTTCACACAGAGAGATGGTCCTCCTTGTAGAGATCCTCCATATTACGGACACTTTTTATATAGAGAGATGGTCCTCCTTGTAGAGACCCTCCATATTACGGACACTTTTCATACACAGAGATGTCCTCATTGTAGAGACCCTCCATATTATAGACACTTTTCATACAGAGAGATGGTCCTCCTTGTAGAGATCCTCCATATTACGGACACTTTTCATATACAGAGATGGTCCTCCTTATAGAGACCCACCATATTACGGACACTTTTCATACACACAGATGTCCTCTTTGTAGAGACCCTCCATATTACGAACGCTTTTCATACACAGAGACTCCTTGTAGAGACCCTCCATATTACGGACACTTTTTATACACAGAGATGTCCTCCATGTAGAGACCCTCCATATTACGGATACTTTTCATACACGGAGATGTCCTCATTGTAGAGACCCTCCATATTATAGACACTTTTCACACAGAGAGATGGTCCTCCTTGTAGAGATCCTCCATATTACGGACACTTTTCATATACAGAGATGGTCCTCCTTGTAGAGACCCACCATATTACGGACACTTTTCATACACAGAGATGTCCTCATTGTAGAGACACTCCATATTACGGACACTTTTCATCTACAGAGATGTCCTCCTTGTAGAGACCCTCCATATTACGGATACTTTTCATTCACATATATGGTTCTCCTTGTCTCTTCACTACATATACTAAACTTAATCATAGAGCATAAGTTCTTAAAGGAAGATTATTAATACTATTATTATTGGTAAATAAAAACAACTATTACAACTAGGTATTTTTAAAGTTTGCTTGGCCCTAGTTGGACCGTACTTCAGTACCAATTTGCCATTGGTCCAGTGCCAGGTTACAGCAATTATTTTCACACAAGAGCACTCCAGTGAAAGCGCAAAACGTTAAAATAGCCCTGCATTTCATAACAAAGAGTGTTTTCAAATGTTATTATAACATTACGTAGCCATCGTGGAAATTGTTTCAGCTTGAAGTAATTAAAAAAATTTTTCATTAACATTGGTCAGTTATTTTGTAAATTTCTAATATTTAAGATGGTATTTGTGAGGAAATAAAAACTGTAAAACATTTATGCTATCAACAAAGCTTAAGAATCAAGATTCTATATCCTTTAATATTCTAATAGTAATAATTTAAATGCGAAGAATTTTATACATAGGGTATAAAATGTATTATGTATTTGGTGTTTATAATAAAAAGAAAAAATAAATCTATACTAATATTATAAAGCTGAAGAGTATTTTTGTTTGTTTGAACGCGTTAATCTCAAGAACTACTGGTCCGATTTAAAAAATTCTTTCAGTGTTAGACAGCCCATTTATCGAGGAAGGCTATAGGCTATATAACATCACGCTGTGATATATACGAGTTGAGTAACGCGGGCGAAGCTGCAGGCAACAGCTAGTTTTAAATAAAGGGCCTTTCTTCACCACTGAACAGTGAATATGGAAGATTGTAATGAAATGTTCTATCATAATATTATACTCATTAAAGACCTCTGTGGCTCAATGGTGAACGCATTAGCGCTCAAGCCGAAGGTAGCGGGTTCGAATCCCACCAGGGAACAAAAGATTTTCTATGATCTTATTCCTGAGTCATGGATGTGTATTATATAATACAAATCTTAAATATATGTATAGTATAAAAGTATTAAATATATTAATTCCCCGTATATATTTAATACTTTTATAATAAAAATATATCATAGGTACCCGTAACACAAGTAGGTATTTCGAGAACTTATTACGGGCCCAGATTAACGTAGTGTGAAAGCGGTAATGTTATGTGTTTTGTATGAAAAACAAATTCCGCCAATTTGTGCTGCTATAACGTCAGTTACAAATCACTGAGCAGTTTCAAAAATTTTATGGTTTACATTACTACCACATTTACTACTCTCTCCTGTTATATGCTTATGTTTTAAAGCGAAGGTTTTTATGCAATGAGGATGAATAGATATTGATTCAGTGTTTATAATACATAACACGAAAAAATATATAAAGTTACGAAGTTTGAAATATTTTTTTCCCTGTACATCCATCCTTTCATATATATTCATTTAAATACGGAGTTTTGTATGCATACAAGATAGATATTTGTTGTGTTTAGAACAGTAACCAAAAATATTCTAAAGTTACGAAGTTTGAAACATTGTCAAAGAAATGCTCATAAAGTATTTACCCTCGCTATCTAAGAATCGGATAAAAATAGAATATCTAACATACGTCAGAAATAAGAAACTAAACCCCTCCCGCATGACGTGGATAGTGAAGATTGCTAGCCAGCCAAGTGGAACAAACATGATTACATATAACGAAGCCAAGTTGTACAAGAACCACAAAAATATAAGAAAAAATATAAAGTGATTTTCTGTCATCATCACATCTTTTGCCGGCGATTGTTTTCTTTTTTAATTATCTATCATGTATATATATTTTAGTGGGTAGAGATCCAACCCGACGCCAGGAGGCCGTGCGGTCGCAGACTTCACGGTTGGCGGGGGAAACCCCCCACTTTAACAAACCATAAGTGAGCCAAATCGGCTCACACTAATCCGATGTAGCATTAGGGCCTTTGGGCCTTTAGCATAGATCATTCCGAAAAAAAGGTTAGACCTTACCATCTTTCGGGCGCAGTGAGTACCACATACCCATCTGGGGAGTCCTCCCTCCCCCGCGGGCTGCCTAAGAGCATTTCTCGGAGTAAAAGAAAAAAGGCTTACATCCAGCAGGTAGGCCGAAAATACTGATGATGATAAGTTACACTTGCAAGGGAGACATATCTTGTTTACTGGTTGCATTATCAATAGAAAATTTCCTTGTGATTGCGATGCTGACAAAGTTTACCACTTTAAAGAACCACGTTGTTTCGATAAAAGTGTGCCTATTATAATTATTTTAATTAAAATACATATGAAGCAAAATCAATGATTAATTTATAAAAAGCAGCCTCATCAGAGAAAACAATGGCTCTGATTAATTATATTTCGAGATAAACGTTAATAGCCTTCAGGATTACTGTTTAAATCTCCGGTGGAAATTATAAATTTAAGTCTGAAAGATTCCAATCTTTGAATAATCTATATTTGATTTGTAAAGTATTGAAAGTTGCTATAACAATAAATATTTTCTAGATATGCAATAATATGATTTTTTTACGAATTTTGTCGCTGTTCATTAAGTTATTTAACATTCCCGACATTTCAGATACTCTACATCAACAATTCCCTGACATCCCCTGACAATCGTTGCTCTAAACTTATAAAGTATCCGAAATGTCGATACTGTAAAAACCGTGTTAATCCACGATAGAATTCGTAAATAATTGTTTCATTATAATGAGTTAAATTCGCGTAAACATTAGAAAACAATATTTTTATTTAGCTTAATTGTCTGTTAATTATTATTAAAACAAATTTTCGAGCACTCCAAGGATATTTAAATTTAATAAGTTTTGGGCCGTTTCACAGTGATTAAGAATAAGGTGGTAGCCCCAATTTAAATTTGGTCTTAAGGATTGAGAAAGCTTGTTTGAAAATATATAAAAAAAACCGGCCAAGTGCTAGTCGGACTCTCGCACGAAGGGTTTCGTACCATTACATAATATACAACATTAGACACTTTTAACAAAAAATAAGGTTTATTTTTATGAAATTCAATGTTTTTTTTTAATATTTGAGTTTCTTATTTTAGAAGTTACGGGGAGGGAGACGGAGACTATTTACCACTTTGGAAGTGTATCTCGCGCAAACTATTTAGTTTAGAAAAAAAATATATTAAATATTATTACAAACCTCAATATCATTTTTAAAGACCTATTCATAGATAGCACGTATGGGTTAAATGATTTTTTTTTGAGTTTCAATTCTAAGTATGTACCCCCAAAATTTATTGTTTATTTTCTACTTATGTATAAAAATCTTAATGTGGTTCACAGAATACATCTACTTACCAAGTTTCAACAGTATATTTCTTATAGTTTCGGAAAAAAGTGGCTGTGACATACGGACGGACAGACAGACAGACAGACATACAGACAACATGACGAATCTATAAGGGTTCCGTTTTTTCCGTTTGGCTATGGAACCCTAATAATAGTATCTCCGACCGCCCATGCCATTCAAACCGAGGTATAATTTCTGGGCGTATTACGTTCAGTAGTTCAGTTCAGCTCGTTTTTATACAATCTTCCACGATCGTTTATTCTGCGTTCATCCATTCTACGTACGTTCATTCGGCATTAAATTTTGAGATTAAGCATTCTTGGTTTGTTCATTTTGCGTTCTACCGGCCTCAGAAGGCCTGTTGAACGCGAAACGTGTAAGCAGAAAGCATGATCGCTTTTTAGATTTATGAATCTTTTATTACACTTAAATTTTCGAGCCTTATTAAAAGCTATAAGCAACTGCGTTATTAAATGTTAATTAGCTATATTTATACAGGCGCAAGCAAGTAATAAACAATTTCATTATGTAATCGTCCTAAGGATAAACGTGGATAAGGAGAAAGTCACGTTCGGTAAACACCCTTAATGGATGGATTTCGCAGAGTAAAAGTGGAGAGGGTTTTGAGAAAAGTCTATGGGTCGTCCATATTGTCATGTCCTCAAGTACTCTTAATTTGGAGTGGAAGGCGAGGGAGGGGCGTGATTTTTTTGTTTCTGGGATAGACAAATAGGCAGACCAGTCACCATGGTAAGTGGTCAGCGTCGCCTATGACTATAACAAGTTCACCTTATGTGAGAATGTCTTATCTTCCGACGCGCGACGTAAGATAATAGTTCTAGTAAGAAAGAGAGAACAGAAAATTTAGGCTACAGTCTGTCCTTCTTACTGGCACTTCTTCTTTTCGGAATATAGCAAATCTGTTCTCTCGTAAGAAATCAGCAGACCAAGCACCAGCCCCACCGTGGTTTAGGCCTTGACGTGGCGGTGGGGCTTAGTAGCCTAGGGTGAGCCTTGGGCGAAGCTAATTGAGCCGAGGGGGCTCTTTGTACCCCTCTTATAAGAAGAGGGGACTAAAGAGCAGGGGGCAAGGGGGCGAGGACGGGAACCTTTGTATTGTCCCGACGTTGGGAGGGTTTGTTCTGTGGTGCGGGACAACCCCTCTGTGGAGGTGGCGTCGGTTCCCACAGCAGCTGACTAGCCGTCGAGGTGCCCTGTTTGCTCATTAGATCCGGGGCACCTCTCCAAAGACGGCATTGGTGGCACCCGCCGGGTTTTAGTGGGTAGAGCTGCGTCCACTTACCAGCTTTCGGGCACAGCGAGCCCCACATACCCGCGTGGGGAGATACACTCCCCCGCGGAATGCCTCAGAGCATTTCCCGGCGTTAAAGGAAAAAAAAGACTAAGCACCAGCATGGGAGGACCACCCCCTCAAAAATGAATTACAGAAAAATCCTGACACGAGTTAGCTGGTTAACTAGATATACGTTAGCAAAACAAACATTCAAATTTTCATATGTGGTTGGTTTAGGTTCGTTACTAGGGATATGCTATATGTTTCGCCGGGAGGAATCTGTGACACGTCACACGTCACGTGTAGGGGGTCAACATCATAAAAATGTGCGTTGCCGGCCTTTCGAATAGCCTTTTGAAGGGCCCTAAGTTTATTATCTTGAAATTGTAGGGATTGTGGTAAGATGGACCCCGCTGTCTGCGGTATCATCCCGTCTCTACCTATAGATAGGTCTACAGACCTATTGTAATAGACTACTAATGGATTGGATTAGTAGAAGGTTCTATAACAATACTCTTGACTCAGCCAGTAAAGTAACAGCTGTAGCTTCCTGATCCATTGGTTCTTTTTTAACCGACTTCAACAAAAAGGAGGAGGTTTCGATGGGTTTTTTTTTATGTATGTACACCGATTTCTCCGTCAATTGTGGGCCGATTTCAAAATTCTTTTTTAGTTTGAAAGGGTGTACTTGCCAAATAGTCCCTTGATAAGGAAACTAGGGTCTGATGATGGCATCCCAGAGAAAACGAAGGAAAATTTAGAAAAACTAGGGGCGACTAGTACTCCTTATATTTTTTTAACTAAACATTTTAAGGCACTACAATATATTGTAGATTTAGAGTCAATCTGATGCTGGAGCTAAAAGACAGTCAAGGGAACTCCTCGACGATTTACTTCAGTAACCTTGTGTTTGAGCTTGATTAATTTGTTTTGATGAGAACTTTACACATAGATGGGTTGTGACCGTATTTGGGGGTCTGATGATGAAGACGAAGGACAGTTAAGGGAACTCCTCAACAGTTGACAGTAACTACCTTGGGTTTGGACTTAATTAATTTAAATTGATGAGAACTTTGCACCCATATGGGTTATAAGTGCCATTACAGGTTTGATGATGGAGACCAAAGACAGTCGAGGGAACTCCTTGACGATTTACAGCTTTTGTTGGGCTAACTTCATACGGTTCAATATGCCAAAATGTCTATCTCTGTCTGTCTTTCTTTCTTTTTAAATCACTTAAAATTAAGAAATAAAAAAAATTAAGACTTCAAGAAATAAAATAACTAAAATGTAATCTAATAATCGCTTTAGGTAGTTAGGTACCTACAGAAATAAATACGACACCAGTGACCGACGACGGTGACGTATTTGTTGCTGTACCTATTTAACTTAGCTGACACCTACTCCAAAAGTAACATTAATGACATAAAAATTAAAGAAACTCCATTATTTTATTACTTTTTAGTTATTTATTTTTTGAAGTAGGTTTTAATTTTTGTTTAAAATTTTTGTTTCATCAAGCTGTATATTTTTATATTTCTATATTAAAATTGAAAAAAAACTTACAGGTCAACTTTAGGCATACATAATATGTAAATGCTTTTGTGTAGGTTTGACAGATAAGGCAACAGGCTTTTACCGGTGGGAGGGAAGCGCTGTGCCGCGCTCCCGGCTGCATGGGTACCATCATCTTGCTTGTTTCTCCCGTAAAATAGCTGTGTTGTGTTTCGGGGGGAAGGGCAAGACAGGCAGGGTAATTACTGGCACCGAGACTTAACATCTTTTGTCTCAGGATAAGCAACACATAGATGAGTTGCCTGGGCTCGATCCAGGTAAACTAGTTTATGTTCATGGGTGACGCCGGCCACTTACCATCAGGTGGTACGTTTGCCAGTTTGCCTATACAACTAACAGAAAAAAACGCATGAAGTTTTGGGTAACCCAGTATTTTACACCACGGTAACGTGTCTCAAAGATCTGACACAGTTGGACTGACCAAAATCATATCCTCTTAGGACTTACACTCATTGGTAAATTAAGGTTTATAGTTTATACGTTTGTATACTAGCAGCACCCATCGGTTTCATTCTCGTGGGAATGGGATAAATTATATATTATTCTGATGTATAAGCTATTTTTAACCGACTTAAAAAAAAGGAGGTTCTCAATTCGTCTGTATGTTTTTTTTTTTTTTTTTTTTTATGTATGTGACACGATATCTCGGCCGTTTGTAAATGGATTTCGATGGTTATTTTTTTGTTTGAAAGCTGGTGTTTCCAATTTGGTCCCATATTAATTTTATTAAGATCTGACAAGCCGTTTTTTAGTTATTCCCAATAATGCCTATTTGGTTGGTTTTGTTTACCTTGATGATATGATTATTTTATTACGTGTCGATGTAAAAATGTCGATGTAGTCGGTGTCGTATTTGTTGCTGTACATTACCTACCTACCTACCTTGGCTGACACCGACTCCAAAAGTAACTATAATGACGTGGTAAACGCAAAGTTTGTACATTAGTAGAAGATTAAGTTGATTATATGTTGTAAGCACAAACATTAAAGAAACTTTTATTTTATTACTTTTTAGTTTAGTATTTTTTATTGTAAAGATTCATTAAAATCCATAAAGTTGTTTTTGCGTGAAGGGTAACAAACATACAGCCAAACATTCTTACAAACTTTCGCGTTTATAATATTACTAGGACTGTTGCCCGCAGCTTCGCCTGTTAACTTACATTTACAACCGTATTTGGACTGAAGATGATCTTTATTACCTAAGTTACTCATAATAACTTAGTATTACACGGTTAAAGATTTTCAAAATTCTGATGAGTACTTTCGCAGACTTAACACATTACCTCTTTATTAATTATATTAGATACACAATATATTAACTAAAATAACTGAATATGTACATAACGCTTTTAAAGCCTATATGATTAAATAAATACACCCTAGAACCTCCTTTTACATAGTCTTAAAAATTCATTATTTCAATTATATATTTTCACAGAGCTGAATGGTAGTAAATACATATATTAATTGCGTTACACAATAACTTAATTATTTCCACACTTAAAAAAATGTATATCTTCAAAATACTTAATTATAAATCTAGAATAGTTCGAAATATACTCACATATCTATAACTTTCCTTCTAGAACGTAAAAGAAGAAATCCCAATGGCTTCAATCACCGTACACTCCTGTATCCACCATCAATGTCTGGTTTCGAGTGAATGTGTTTTATGAATGGGACGCTTACTAGGTACCGCTTTTGGACTATTGGCGTTCTATTTTTAGTCCAACCCCAAAAAATATCCCGATCACACCATAACATACGCAATAAAATTAAAACAAATCGAAAATCACGTTAAAGAATGCGATATTTAAGAAAATACAGGCAGAAATGAAAACCTTCCGCGACGAACCTTCGGAATTTGAATGGTAGAGGGCGCTTCTTTTTTATCCCTTAATAGACACGAATGGTCTAAAAATACCAGGGTATATGCTGTTTTGATATTCGACCGTAAAACAAAGGGGTAAGGTTGGATGTTGGGTGCCTGGGGTTGCGTGTGTGTGGGAGTGTGTCTGTGTATTAAGTGTGTGTGGCGCATGCGTGGAAAAGCGGGTAACGCCAACAAAAATCAATTCGGTAGGTGGGTGTTACGTAACGTCTAACAGTTTTGCGTTGGCGACTGTTTTACCCTTATTAGAGTTAATATCGAGCACATACTTATTTTAATAACTCATATATAACATGTTTTATATGAAAAGGTCACGAAGTTTTCGAACAAGTCTTGTTAAACATAAAATTAAGATAATCAAAGTTCGAAAACATTTAAGTAGATTATAAAATCATTTTATCAATAATGAACCATCATCATCAATTATTCAAAATACAGGCATATGAAGCACTTAATTCGACTCATCATCGTCATTATCATTATCTTCGTTGTTGACGTGACAACGTCTTATAATTCGATGGAGCCCGTTGCAAGAACGAAAAAATCGGTTGTCTGTAAAGTCGGTTTACTGACGATAGTTGAACGTGACAACGTCATAATAAAATGGAACGCCTCATAGCGAGGTAACGCCGCATGCGTCATGTTTTTTGACGTGACAACGTCTTATAATTCGATGGAGCCGGCTGCAAGAACGAAAAAACATGACGCATGCGGCGTCTTACCTTTCGGACTTAGCGAGTCACATACCCGCGTGGAGAGACCCATTCCCCCGCGGGATGTCTCAGAGCATTTCCCGGCATTAAAGAAAAAAAAGGTGAAGTTGTGGGCACCAGCTATGAATAATAAAATTAAAATACATCATATACAACCTTAAATTATTTTGTAATAGTTTATATTACAGTGATGTTTTTTGTCCATTACGCCGTAAAAAGTAATAGTTCTATAGAGAGAAAATCGAAAAAATATGACAATAAAACGATGCAACGGACGGATGATTAAGTGGTACTTGGTCGCAGATACGAATCCAATCAAGGGCAGACAGTACTTCTCATGGAAGATTCTCATATATTTTGATACATTTCTCTCTTTATTGCCAATAATGCCTATGCAATTATTATTTTGCTTCCAGGAATCATTATTACAAATTGGCACTGCACATTTCACCATTATAAGATAAAAACAAATATGATGAAAAGCACGTGTTGTTTTGACATTGATTGAACGTTTCCAAGACAATGGTCGTCTTTGTTCATACCCATGCTTACAGTTCATACTTAGTAACGCACGCTCTATATACTATGTATACTCTAAGATTAGAGGCAACTATCATGGCGTTTATGAGTTCTTATGAACATTACTTTCCTCCACATTTTCGGTATATAATTTCATAAGTTTTTATAAAGAGCCGTCTAGACTCCAGGCGACGATGGTTTTCTCGGAAAAGTGAGTCAAGCGTCACCCCACCGCTTATGAATGGGAGTGCTCGATGACGTATCCAAATTGACTCACAATATTCATTAAAAATAACTACATTTTGGGTATTTTGGTGTAAATAGCTAGTTAGTAGTTCTTTAGCAGTTGTAAAATATTACACGTTTTTGAAATATTAAAAAGTTTATTTCTTACAGAAAATATATTATACTGAACTACACTATAATTGAAAACGTACGCTGTAATATGTATAAAACATACTTCTTATCGCCATGAATTTATTTCTAATGTGAAATATACAAACTTGTATACATATATGTTTTCATTGAATAACAATGAATGAATTGAAAAGCATTCATCAATAAATATTGGAAATGTATAAAATTATACAAAATCCTGGACGTAGTGGTCTCTTTGAAAACTTTGTAGAATAATGGAAGGATTTCACAATGAAATATTGTTTTTTGCTCCTTGGTAAGATTCATTAAATTTAAAACATGCTTCAATATAATAAATGTAAATCTTAATTCGTAATAATAGAAGTGAGGTTTAATAATCATCATGTGTGTCATCATCGAGTGGCGAGGGATCGGTCGTCTTGGCGTTCATTGAGCGAGGCCTATGTTCAGCAGTAGACGGTTAGGGGCTGATGATAATGATGACTGCAATGTTGTAGGTTTCCTTTAAACAACATTTGAGGTCGACTTCCGTCTTTACGATTGCGCCCAATAACTCCTTCTCAGATTTATTAGATTATTTACAATTTTATTACTTTATTATAATAAATAATAATATCAAACCTTATATATCCCACTGCTGGGCACGAGTTTCCTCCTCGAAATCAGAAGGACCGATGCGGGTTGGTGATCTACACACACCTTCAAATACTATAATTTCATCAGACATGCAGGTTTCCCCACGATGTTTCCTTCACCGATGAGCAAGCGATGGTTCAGGTGGACATAGAAATTTTGATAAAAGTAAATAGGAACCCATTTCGAGTCATCACAGAGGTCATCATCGGACCCGGAGCTATCACTCAAGAAGCCGAGCCCATACCCACTAGTGACAAGACCAACATCACTCATTACCATTTAGATTTTCCTAATACTCAGAGGGTAATCAGCCTCTCAGCCATGATCAATGAAACAAGAATTAATACAAGAATTAATACATTATTTTATTGATTTGTATAGGCTTGATCATATGATGGTTACCTTTTTTTTCTTTAACGCCGGGAAATGCTCTGAGGCATCCTCACTCATGACTCGCTGCGCCCGACAGCTGGTAAGTGGACGCAGCTCTACCCACTAAAACCCGGCGAGTGCCACCAATGCCGCCTTTGGTGAGATGCCCTGGATCTAGTAAACAAACAGGGCACCTCGACGGCTAGTCAGTCCCGCAAGGGACCGACGCCACCACACAGAGAGGTTGTCCCGCACCATAGAACAACCCCTCCCAACGTCGAGACAGTACAATGGGGTTAGGTTCCCATCCTCACCCCTTGCCCCCTGCTCTTATGTCCCCTCTTCTTATAAGAGGGGTACAAAGAGCCCCCATGGCCCAATTAGCTTCGCCCAAGGTGCAGCGGCTCACCCTAGGTTACTGAGCCCCACCGCCACAATAAGGCCTGAACCATGGTGGGGATATGATGGTTACCTAAATTAATTATAAGTTCTCTACATCTCTATATTTTTACCATGTTACTAACTCGCCAAACCGCCTGCGTGTGTCCGGATGGAAAGTAATTGAATTCAAACAAAATTTTCGATGAGCTAAATATATTTGGGCCATAGCTAGAAGATGACAATGCCTGAAAATTTAAAAACATTGTACATAGTTTCATTTGTATTATTGTTTCAGTTTCATTTGTATTATTGTTTCAGTTTCATTTGTATTATTGTTTCAGTTTCATTTGTATTATTGTTTCAGTTTCATTTGTATTATTGTTTCAGTTTCATTTGTATTATTGTTTCAGTTTCATTTGTTCCATATTATTCGATCCAACATTTTATTTGGGTAAGATTTTTATATATATTTACTTACAGTTAATAAAACACCAGTTTCTTTTAATTTGAAACACAAGTTACGACTAAAAGTTAGACTAAGTTTAGACCGCTTTGGACACGTGGTGAAAAAAGTATTAAATAGTTGAGATTACTTTAGCAAATTTAGATTTTAACAACAAATTTAGAAAAGCTGTTGCTCATAGCTCCGCTTGCGTTTGTGTGACATTTATAATTATTTAATTAAATACTAACAGAATCGGATAAAACAATTATAACAACATATGAAATAATCTTATATCAATAGATATGTCGGTTACAGGCGTTAACACCTTATGGTCCAGAATACAGGGTCCATTTTTGCACTTCAGTACTATCAAACTAATTTTCCGTAACTTCATTTTGATAAGACGCCCAACAATTTCATGTGAAAATTCTCGATTGTGGTAGCTAACAGAGGTACCAAGGATAAAATATGTCGATTCGATGATTCTCAAAAATTTATTACTAACTGGGTTTTTTGTTAAACCTGATGATAATTATCTAAATTATTCGAAAAAATATTTGTCCTACAAAATGTATGGTTTGATCAAAGAGTTCCTTCCAGGCTTCCTCGTTATCGATTACATGTTATATCGATAACGAGGTCGTCAAAAATGATTACTAACCAGCCGAATTTTTTTCTTTTCCTTAGTTAATATTTGTATAATTTAACAGTCGTATACAAACAAATTGCGTGGTACGTTATCTCGGTAAATCGACATATTTCATCCCTGCTACCTCTTTTTTTTTCTTTAACGCCGGGAAATGCTCTGACGCATCCCGCGGGGGGTGGGTCTCCCCACGCGGGTATTTGGGTCTCGCTGCGCCTGAAAGCTGATAAGTGGACGCAGGTCTACCCACTAAAGTTACTAAGCATTTTTATTCAATTATGTTAAAATGTTTTTAATTTGCATTGCGGTTTGCACCTGTAATTGAGGTGACACTCAACTCATTTTATTCAGGCTAGTTTTTAAGTGATTGTATTAGTGTTTATCTTGTTGGTGCAACTAAATAAATAAACAAATAAAACCAGGCAAGTGCCACCAATGCCGCCTTTGGTGAGGTGCCCCGGATCTAATAAACAAACAGGGCACCTTGACGGTTAGTCAGTCCCGTTTGCACTTTGCCGTTTCGTCCTTAGGGGTTTCTTCGACGGCCTTTTGAAATGCCTAAAATATTACCTTCTCTACATAAAAAGGACCTGAAAAAACGTGGAATGATTTTATTTATATTGTCTGATAATCGTTAAATATCTAACGCATGCCATTTCAACAAAACAATACTATAAAAAGTGATATATTTATACATGGATTAATTTAAATGTACCTAAAATGTTGTTACTATAAGTAGAGTACATGGCGCGTAAATTTATTTTATAAAAGAAAATACAACGTTTGTGGAACATCGCGCTGGGCGCGGCCTTATCGGTACATGCGATCTTTATTGTTCAAATGCTCAATACAAAATATTACATACTTGCGATAAGAATACTCTCGTTATTTGGTTCAAAAAAGGAAAAACACAAACAAAACAGATATACATATATATATATTTTATTCGCATTATAATAAAACAACTTTTTACGCATAATATCGCGGTTTATTTTACATTCGGATTCGGGAATTCTCGGGAGGATTCGGGAGGCGAAGTATCGGAAATGTCTTGAATGTAAAAATCTTAGTGAAATCGTTAAAAGTTTCTTATATAATCGTATTATAATGTGCAAATTCATGTAAACATTAGAAAATTGTATTTTTCGCAATAATTAATCTATGTGAAACTACGTTGTGTACGATTATCTATGTTTTTATCTTTGTTATGGACAGTAAAATATTTTTCTTTCTTTCTTTCATAATGATCTGTAATTTAATGTAAAAAAAAATACTACTAGCTCTATTACTACTATACTCCTACTCCTACTAATAAAAAAACATTTCAAAAATTATCGACACTGGTCTAATATAGAGATAGGCAATCAATCATTTGAAATGTGTGTTTTAAAATCATAGTAAAAAAAAAAAACAAAGATGCTGATTACGGGAAAGGTGGTCACAGGTTCGAATCGCGCCATGTGCAGATAGTTTATATGATGATTGATGACCAACTGACTCGACAGACGTTGTCCTGTACAAAACATTTTGTAGTGGATCGAATTGTGAATCTTAAACCATTCTCGAATCCATCAAAATCTGTCCAGCCGTTTAGGCCAGCACAGGAGAACTATATATAAAGATTATAAATAAATACGTGTGTTTATTTGTTTAAACTTAAATTTATTCTAGTTTCTGATAACACAAATTCACACTAGTTTACGGGACTAGGTTAAAGTACTGTTTTTTTTTTTGTCATAAGGAGGCAACCGAGCAGTCGGAGCCTTATGGTGACTACCGACGCCTATACACATCCGCAAAACCAAAGTTGTGCAGATGCGTTGCCCCCCTTTTCGTTACCCCCCAATGGGCCACCAGAAACTCACAAACCGCACGAAACGCGACAGCGTAGCTGTCACTTGACGCCGGTATTATGTGAGCGAGAGGTACCACCCCGGTCGTGCCGGCTCACTTCGACTGCAAAACAGCATGGCACTACCTCTTACTATATTATTATACTTTGATATCGTTAGATATTTATTAATTATTTACTTACAACTTTTAATTTGACTTACTAAGCAAACATATTGTTTTAAAGTGTGTAGGACTGATTGTCTTTGATTAGCGTTCAAATTAAATACAGTTAATACAATGATTGAACAACCGTCAGCTAATACGTAAATAACATTGTCACGTGTAGATTTGTGGGCGACGGGATGGGCAGGACGGCAGGAGGGGTAGGAGAGGGCAGGACAGGCAGGACTCGGCAGTTAACAATTAATTAGTTCTGTTTGTTCCACGTGATTCAAGCCTGTCGCCAATTAACTTGTATTTATAGCCTTCGTTAATTTGTCTACAGTTTATATAACGCTAGGTGGAAGCGTTGAATTGGCTTTTATGTAAGCAATGTCAGATTTTCTGGAAGCCTAAAACATGCAGAATTCAGAACATTGAATTCTCGAGTACTTCATTCACATCGCAAGGAAAGACGGCGACAACCTCAAGAGGCTTGTCGTGACCGGCAAAGTAGAAGGGAAAAGTCCTCGTGGACACAACCCAAAACGTTGGCCCGTAAAGATCCGCACCGCTCTTGACTCTACCGGTTACAACGCCGTCCACATCGCCGGAGACAAAAACAGATAGAGAAAGATAAGAGAGAAAGTAGGACAGATAGGCCACAACCCTCAGCACAGACGAACACGAAGCGAGGAGAAAAACATGCAGGGGTATATATGATATGTGGATAGGCAATCGAGTCGATGATACCAGACGAGTGGTCAGCGTCGCCATTGACATTGGGCCCAGGCAAGTATAGTATGTTGCCTATCCTGCGACTTAAGGTCTTTATTAAGTCTCCCTACCAATAATTACACTGCCTGTTGTGACCTACTTTCCTAAACATGAGAAGTGGTTTGACAGAAAAAATAAGCAGGAATCCTGTGCAGACGATCGCGCGGTACAACGCATCCCTTTTTTTGCCGCTGGGGAATGCTCTTATGCATACCACCAGGCCCGGGGAAGCCCGGGAATGATGTGGGACTCTCTGCACCCGAAAAGATGGTAAAGTGGGCGCAGTACCCACCCACTAAACCCCAGCGGTGTTCTCGACGCGTCGTATGGGTGACCCGGCGAGGGAGCTGTGGGCGTCCTCACCAGGCCATCCGGAACTCTTCTCTGGGGGTGGCGGATGGTGTCCCCTCCTCCTTCTTCGATTAAGGCACCCTGAACACATAAAGGTGCCTTATAACTCGGGCCTTATACGCGCGCGGAAGATCCCTCGATCACTGATAATAAATACGATTTTTAGAGTTTTTTTGAGGGATAGGAATGAATGATAATTAGCTGAAGGCGGTAATTACGTATTCTTAATCTCGTTAAACTGCATCTGGTCTCTGTTGAAAAAAAGGTCTCTTTAAGGAAACCTCCGTACTTTATTATAGTAGATATTTTTTACACGCAATCTATGTACATACTTCTGGTTCGCTTTTATTATAAAAACTAGCTCTTGCCCGCGTTAACTTACTCAACTTAACTACTGTTAGTCATGTGTGCGTGATGTTATATAGCCTTCCTCGATAAATGGGCTATCTAACACTGAAATAATTTTTCAAATCGGACCAGCAGTTCCTGAGATTAGCGCATTCAAACAAACAAACTCTTCAGCTTTATAATAAACTTTCTTAAAGAGTCGTGTACGAAGTACGAACTTTACACACTTATACCATACTTTTATAGCATGGTATAAACATGGTAAATATGATTATTAAGATAAATATTCGAAGTGCTAGTTTGCATGGGTTCACATTTCTGTTCATAATTTAAATTGAGCTTTGCTGTGCTATGAAAGGAGGGCAAGATAGGGATGATAGGGATGTACGGTGTACATGTACATTTTAAATCTCAAGATGTTTCTTATTATCATATAGACGAGTCGTCACCATCAAGCAAATTATCGGCTAACCCCGTGAACTTGTTTAAGTTCATGGCTCATCGTCTACTCAAATATTTGTTGGACACAAACCTTTGGGAGGGATACGCTGTTCCGCGCTTCTGTCTGCTTAGTTATCACATTTGGCTTGTTTATCCCGTGAAACAGCTTTGTGTTTCAGAGAGAAGGACAGGCCAGGCATCTTATGTCGCAGGTTAGGCAACACATGAATGAGTTGCCTTTGTTTATTTTCTTTTGCACCGGCAAATGCTCTTAGGCACCCGCGAGGGAGAGGCGGACGCAGCGCTACCCAGTAAAACTCGGCGAGTGCCATCAATGCCGCTTTTGGTGAGGTGCCCCGGATCAATTGAGCAACAGGGCACCTCGACGAAGGCACCGCGCCACCTCTACAGAAGGGTTGTCCCGCACTACAGAACAACCCCTCCCAACATCGGGACAGTGCAATGGGGTGAGGTTCCCTTCCTCGCCCCTAGCCCCCCCTGCTCTTTTGTCCCTTCTTCTTATAAGAGGGGTACAAAGAGTGCCCAAGGTGCTGGGTTCATCTTAGGCTACTGAGCCCCACCCCCACGACAAGACTAGAACCATGGTGGGGATAATTGAGTTGCCTGGGCTAGTCTCAGTTTACTTTGTTAATGTTTATGGGTGACGTTGACCACTTACCATTGTGTGGCTCGACTGTCCGTTTGGATATCCAACTATTATAATTATAAAAATGAAATAAAATATTTTTGTTGATCGTATTTCTATCTCAAATTATATAAAAACATGGTACAAGCTAATATCGCAAATTTAATAAAAATGTCTAAAAATCCTTGTAAAGCTGACGCCGAAGTCAACGGGAGAAGTGTGTCAAGATATTTTAAAGTGGTGCTCACCCCTACACCAGATTACATTTTGCTCATAGCAATATCTCGTTACTTTTTGTTTCATAAATTGAGACTCGATTAAATTTTTTTTTTATCTTTTTTTTTTATTTTTATAGAAGAGGGGGCAAACGGACAGTCGGTTCACCTGATGATAAGTGAATAGCGACATCCACAGACACCCACTATACCAGGAGATCAGCAGGTGCGTTGCCGGCCTTTTAGATGTGAGTATGCTCTTTTCTTGAAGGTCCCTAAGTCAGCAGCAGCAGCTGCAGCTGCAGCTGCTGCTGCTGCTGCGGCAGCTGATTCCATATATTTGTAGTGCGAGGCAGGAAATGCCGTAAAAATCTAGATGTTGTGGATTTCCGGACATCAAGATGGTGTGGATGAAATTTGGAATTCTTCCGCGATGTCCGGTGGTAGAATTCTGCCGCAGGTATTAATCCGAACAATTCCTCAGAACACTCCCCGTGGTAGATGCGGTAGAAGATGCAGAGTTATCCGACATCTCTACGCAGCGCCAAGGGATCAAGCCGATTGGAGATCACATTATCATCGACGATTCGAGCCGCCCGGCGTTGGACGCGGTCAAATGGAAGGAGCTGATATTGGGGCGCTCCAGCCCAGAGGTGAGAGCAGTATTCCATGTGAGGCCGGATCTGCGCCTTGTATAATTGAAGGCGGTGTGAAGGCATGAAATACTGCTTCGCCCTATTGAGCACGCCAAGTTTCTTAGAGGCTAGTTTAGCCTTTCCTTCCAAATGACCACGAAACTGCACATCTCTCGATATGTCGACGCCAAGTATCCCAATGCTGGCTGCGGCAGTTAGGGGAGTGCCTTCAAATCGTAGAGGAACGACGAAGGGTGATTTTTTGGCGGTAAACGCGCAAACTTGTGTCTTGTTGGGGTTAAATTGGACCAGGTTAAGTCGTCCCCATTCCGAGACTTTGGTCAACAGAGACTCGATTTCAGACACAAGTTTGTTCCGACACTCATCGACTTGTTCCCGAGAATTATTAGAGCGGCCAGTGTATAAGGCATCTCCAGTGCTGTCATCCGCATAACAATGAATGCCGTTGGTTTGCAGCATATCATTGATATGCAGAAGAAACAGGGTTGGAGATAGTACACAGCCTTGCGGAACACCAGCATTAACAAACTTGAGGTCCGAGCATGTACCGTTGACAACGACCTTGATGCTCCAGTCTGCTAAAAAACTGGTGATCCACTTACATAATTTCTCGGGAAGCCCATATGATGGTAGCTTCGCTAGAAGTGCTTTATGCCACACCCGATCAAAGGCCTTTGCTATGTCCAAACTAACCGCCAGCGCTTCCCCCTTGCTCTCAACTGCCTCCGCCCATCGATGCGTTAGGAATATTAGAAGATCACCAGCTGAACGATTCCGTTGAAAGCCATATTGGCGATCGCTTATCAGCTGGTGCTCCTCCAAATACCGCCGGAGCTGGCAGTTAATTATGGATTCCATAATCTTTGAGAACAAGGAAGTTATAGCTATTGGTCTGTAGTTGGACGGGTCTGAGCGGTCCCCTTTTTTAGGGATCGGATGTACCAAAGCTGTCTTCCACGAGCATGGGACGACGCCTAATGAGTATGAGTGCCGAAAAAGACGCGTAAAGACGGGTGCCAACTCAGGAGCACAAGTACGTAGCACTAACGGGATGCCGTCAGGCCCACTCGACTTATGGATGTCCAGCGAAAAAAGCGCTTTACGTACGGAGCTCTGTCGAAAAATTAATTCCGGCATTGAGGTATCACACCGAGGGATCGTCGGTGGTATTTTTCCCTGGTCATCCAAAGTCGAGTTGGAGGCAAAAAGAGAGCCTAGAAGATCGGCCTTCTCCTTCGCGGTGTGGGCCAACGAGTCGTTCCTCATGTGCAGAGATGGTAGGGATGGCTTACAGAAATTCCCTTGAACAGCCTTGGCGAGCGACCAGAATGCACGAGTTCCCGATGGAAGTCGAACCAATCTCTCGCCAATTCTGTTCACGTACTCCGCTTTTGCCTCAGCAATAGCTCTTTTGAAGGACCTGGAGGCAAAGTTATACTCCTTTTTTAATGCGCTGGTCTTTACATCCTGGGACATCGATGCATTGGCCCAGGCTCGGTAGCTTAACCGCTTGTGGCGTGCAGCCATCTTACAAGTTTGACCAAACCAGGGCTGGGATTTGCCGCCTATAGGCACTGATGAGCTTGGAATAAAAAGCTCCATGGCTTGCAGCACCACCTCGGCGACAGAATCGGCAACGATGTCTGGATCATCCAGCGAGAAGCAAATTCGCCCCCATGGGTAGGATGCAAAGAAGGACCGCATTCCATCCCAATCAGCTGACCTATAGTGGCCTATGATTGGCGGGCAACTTGCACAGAACTCCGGATCAGACAGTGGTCCGATGAGCCAAGTGGAGCGTCCACGGAGACCACGTAATTGTCCGGGTGAGAGGTCAGCAGAAGGTCCAACAGGGAAGGCGTATGATCTTCCACATCAGGGATACGAGTTGTTATCTTGCCTCAGGTATAGGTTGTTGACCTTTATTAACTTTGAAGGGAATTTGCGAACGAGAAATTAATGTTAAATATTTTTTTTTTTTTTTACTCGGGTTACTGATATTGTTTTATAAAGTAGTTTTTAAGTATGTTTAAAACAGCTCGAAATAAGAGTGTAGCCATTTAATCTTCAATGATTGGTTACTTACTTTAGTTTCTTCTATTCGGAACTTGTGGAAGGCAAGCGCAAGCATGGCGGTCAATTCCTCAGGTACAAAGATGTGGTTAAGCGACACATGAAGAGGTGCAGCAACGACCAGCTGCTATGGGAGCAGCAGGCAACCGGACGGCCTAAGTGGAGGGCGCTAGTTAAAACTAGCGTTCAAAGCTTTGAGGACAGGCGGCTCTACGAGTTGTACGCCAAGCGAGACGATCTAAAGGCCCGACTACCAGCCGCCATTACATATAATTATATAAACGGTGTGCTAACGTGCCCGCAGTGTGCGAGGATTTTTTACGCAAAAAATTGGCTAAATAAACTACGCGCGTGCACACCAAAGATAAAATCGGAGTTGAATGCAGTCGCTGTGGCCGAAATCGGCCGGGATGGGATTATTATTATTATTACTTACTTCAGAAATTCTTTAGGGAGTTTTGAACTTTTTTCAATCTACATCTATACGTTCGTTTGGAATGTGAAAATACCCGAGAGAGGGTGTAATGGATAATCTCTGACATTTAATATTTCGTGATGAAACATTTTTCGCATCATTAGCGATGTTTTTGGTTGTGTGGGCGGTTACGGTTCAGTTATTCTGTTATCAGGAGCAAAGGTCTCGTTATTTACACTTTGGTTACTAGGCTTGATAAAGTCCAAAGGGCGTAGGGCTTGTTTTTTTAATTCTAATTTACCTCCAACACAAATGTTGGCCTATGTAAATTATATTGTGATAGTTTAACCTTACACTATATTCTAGACGCTGGATCTAAAGAGCCAAGATTAAATCGACCACTTTTAGTGTTATATCAGTGGTAGATGGGTGGCAACAGGACAGTTTTTTTTCTTTTACGCCGCTTTGGGACTCGCTGTGCCCGAAAGGTGGTGGTAAGGTGGATGCAGCTCTACCTACTAAAACTTTGGTGAGTTGCCCCGGATCTATTGAATAAACAGGGTACCTCGACGGCTAGTCAGTCTCTCAAGGGACCGACACCACCTCCACAGAGGGGTTATCCCGCACCACAAAACAACCCCTTCCCACGTCGGGACAGTACAATAGGGTCAGGTTCCCATCCTTGCCCGTTTCCCCGTCTTTTGTCCCCTCTTCTTATAAGAGGGGTACAAAGAGCCCCCCCCGGCTCAATTAGCTTCGCCCAAGGTGCAGCGGCTCACCCTAGGCTACTGAGCCCCACCGCCAAGTCAAGGCCTGAACCATGGTGGGGATGACTAAGTGGCCTGGAATAGTCCTAGGTAAAATTATCTATGGTCATGGGCGACGCTGACCTGGCCTCAACAGATGGCTCTGTCCATTTGCCTATCCAAGTAAATTAACACCTTCTATTTTAGAGCAATAACAGCTAGGTTTTTTTCACTGTAGCCGCTTCACTGGTGTCTTCTGGCAGACATCTGCAACCACACCTGGATACCGGAGTGCGCCACGGATGACGAAGACAACATCTACAGGAGAAGACTGTTCATAGACGAGTGCGACATGTACGAATACAACTGTGATAACGTTAGGGGTGAGATTTTTTATTTCATTTTTATTTTAGTTGGATAGGCAAACTAGCAAACGTGCCACCTGATGATAAGTGGTCGACGTCGCCTATGAACATAAACTAGTTTACCTGGAACGAGCCCAAGCAACTCATCTATGTGTTGCCTATCCCGAGACATAAGATGTTAAGTCTCGGTGCCAGTAATTACACTGCCTGTCTTGCCCTTCTCTCCGAAACACGTGAAACAGCTTTGCTAGCTGTTTCACGGGAGAAAAAAAACAAGAGTGGTACCCATGCAGCCAGGAGCGCGGCACAGTGCTTCCCTCCTATCGTTATAAATAAATATAAATATTATTCAACAATCACACAACGTTAACCTAGTCCCGTGGAAAATTCGTAAGAACTTTTTTTTTTTTTTTTAATACTTTATTCTCTTTTAAGATACACTTTTATTTCTTATCATCTAATCGCCAAACTGTTCAAGCAGTTTGTAGGCGTTCCGCTCAAACTTGTAACATACATACATATATTACTAGTATTATTTAAATTTTGTATCTCTCTCTAACCACATAGATAATCCATAAAATATACAATATTTATAACAATAAGCAATAAAAAAATAATTATTACACATACCTAAGACTTACTTACATTTTTAGTATATCCAAACACTTTTTTCAACTTTTGTTTTAATTTAAATTTACACAAATATATATATATTATATCATATAAGACGATATATAGGAGTATAATATCTACTATTGTATATAATATTAAAGGATATCGGGTTCCACATTCAAGCCTGCTGAATAATATACACCATTAATTATTCATTTTCACTTCCAGATTACGTACTGATAAATTATTCAGACTGCTTCAACATACCTGCGACTTCGTGTCCCGTTGTGTCCTGCCCCTCCAGACCTCCTTGCCCAGATCACAGGAACCACAGCCCAGCACACCTTCGCTTCGCAAGACCGCACTTTAGGAGGCGCATGTCTACACTAAAAATGAATCTGCCGAAGCATATGCTGCACGGAAAGCGACGGTACACACCACAGCCTAGGAATAGAAGGACTACTTCCAGGAAAACTTTATCTACGACTCGCACTATTATAATAAAGAAAGAGGTGGTTATGAAAAATGGGAGGAAAGTCGTGAAGATTATCAAAGGATTTTTAAAAAGAAGAGAGGCGAGAAAACCAACGTCCAAAGATTCAGATTTTCTTGAGTAAACGGCAAGCGTTTTATCTTAGTCTTTATTTTCTGTTTCATTAATACGCGGGATACATCGAATTGTATAATATATTAATGTATATTATTATCTATGTTGAAATGTATTAAAACACTAGCAGCGCCCTCCGGTTTCACCCGCGTACTTCCCATTCCAGAGGATTACAGGGAAAAATTATAGCCTATATGTTATTCTGATGTATGAACTATGTTATTGTAAAGTTTCATTAACATTCAGCAGTTTTTTCGTGAAAGAGTAACAAACATACATCCATACATTCTTACAAACTTTCGCGTTTATCATATAAGTAGGATTAGATATTTATATGCCCGACGTTTCGGCTACTTTACGGAACTATGGGCATCCGAAAATCCGAATAAGAATTTTTAGTAGAGTTTCATCATCATCATCATCATCAGCCTTTATCCGTCCACTGCTGAACATAGGGACAACATCAATTATAGACCTTACTGATAAAAATTACAAATAATTGAATATTTTATACCAGTTAATAAACTACAAATATTCAGTAAAGTTAAAACTTACATGTCGTTGACCCGCTTGATTAACCTCGGCATTAAAACACGTGATTCAAGTTTGTCTTTCCCAACGATGGCCGTCAAAAGCATATTCGTCAAAAACACATTTATAATGACTTGAAAATGTGCTTTTGATGAATATGCTTTCCTAAGTCATACTCTAGATCAAAAGTACGCAATATAGCAATCGAAAGATCAATCTAAAACCTAGTAAGAGTGGATAGCTTTGTAAAATAATCATAACTGAATGAAACAAAAAAAACTATAAAATACCATTTTATTATAATATACAGATACTACTAATATTATAAACGCGAAAGTTTTTATGGATATATGATTATCGCTCTTTCACGCAAAAATTACTGAATGGATTTTAATGAAACTTTACAATAACATAGCTTATACATCAGAATAATATATAGGCTAGTACTCTATGTATAAGTAGTAGGTAAAATGTCGATGATCCTCTTGAATGTCCTCGGCAAAAAGATAATTGTTACACAAAGATGAGCGTCAAAAACAATAAATGCCATCATATTGTACTTCTGTACTTCTTTTTGAACGCTGAATATCTATTTTAGTAAAGCAGTATTGAGAACGTGAACGAAAAAAGTTTTATAAAAATAAACCACCAAGGCAGCTGTGCGGGGAGAAGAAGAGCAGTTAAAAGTGGCGCTTCCAGTGAAGCGGGGCGGAACGAAAGAATACCAATTTTCTGTTTCTCAATATTTTGCAACATTTTCTGACAAGTCAACTTAACTCGCTACGTTGCACCGTTTCCCTACCCCCCGAATTAATTTTTTTCAGTTTTTCCGCTCCACATCATACTTACACTGTTTCCACTGATGTGGAGAAGAGATTTCAAGCACTGTGATTGGTCTATTCACAGTTGACTCTCCTCCACTCAGTCCAGCCGGCGTTAGTGAAAACGCACATGTACGCATTTCCGCTAGTTTGTCAATCCAACTTACATAAAAAAAAAATTTACACTTGTGTTGTTCTGTCTGAGTGAAAACGTACCTTTATTCATTATTCATTATTTTCCAATACATTAAACAAGCGATAATGAACGCATTAATGGTTTTCCAACGGATTTTTATTTGCAGTAAGTTCGAGATGAAAAATAATTCAAATAATTAATTGTATTTTATAAATGAAACGTAATTTTACAGTATTTATTATGTTATTCGAAATAACCGTGCAACATTATATTCCGGTAAGGATATATGTATATTAACTACTTTGACCTTGATTTTTCTTTCATTATATTATTAGGGTTTGTAAAGAAGGGCAGGACAGGCTTGTGACAGTGTCCTGGCATCCAGACTCAAAATCTTACGTCTTACGATAAACAACTCACGAATAACTTGACTAGCACCAGGTGAATTTGTTTATGTCTATAAATCCTACCATCAGGTGGCACTTTTGCCAGTTTGTCATGCAACTAACAAAAATTAGCTAGCATAAGTACGTATTAATATTAAATAATTTCTGTAATTTCCATTGGTCCTCAGAAGAACCTAATTGTTCTCGTACAAAAAAATAAATGTTTATGTTGTATTGTATAGTTACGTCCACTTCTTATTTTCTTTTAGCCACCGAGTGCATGTCTTCTTTCCTCAATCTGTAACCATACACACATTAATGTATGTGCTTTGGAAAATAATAAAAAATGTTACAAACTATTTTTAGACGAATGTTCTATGTTTGAATATAATTGCGATAACAAAGCAGGTAACGTAATGATAAAAACTGATATTAATATATCATTAATATTATGAAATTAATTTTGTTGATCATGTTGCAGAATATATAGCATCTCAACTGACAAATTGTGAAGATACAAAAACAACAGTGGGTACGACAATAAGTGAGAATTTGAATGAGACTACTATTAAACCAACAACCGTAAAAACAACTAAAAGAACAGACACGAAGTCACGTCCTATTAATACCAGCACTTCTAAAACTACTACAGTGACTCCAAAGAAAAACATAGTCAGTACTACTATTGCCAATAAAACAAAAGTTACAAATACTACAAAACAACAGGGAAGCACAAAAGCAAATACAACACAAAATAGTAGTACTTTTACAAATATCAAATTAAGTTTGAATATCACAGTAAAGAATACAGTGCATAGTACAGAATCAGACACAGTAAAGCCCAGTACCATGCATCAGAACAGTACAAGTTTGCCTATGACGATTTCAACAATTCCTGTTACTACAAAAACTGAGATTAGTACTATATTATCATCGACAGATGTTGCTACTAATATAACCACTATTACCGAAGCAACACGTATTCCAACTATAAATTATCCTAATACTACAATTGTAGGTGTTTCTACAATACAGGACACTACTATAGTTGAGCATACAAAACTTACTACAACTGTAATAGAGCCTAAGATGTGCGTGTCATATCCAGTGAATTGTAATAGACCAACAAAATGGGACACTACAGTTAAAGGCGAGACTAGGGACTTTTGGAGAGTACTTGGAGATAAGTATGGTAAACGAAGTAATGCAGAGCAATTTAAAAAACACACTTCACACTCTTTGAGACGTAACGCAATTTTGAACTTACGGAAAAATGCTGAAATTTTTAATTTTGCCCGTCATGTAGATGCTTATTAAAATAATACAGATTTTATGATAAACTTTCCATTTTTTCATACATAGTATATGTCATTTTTGGTCAATTTGCAAAAAATAAAATTATAAGCATTTAATTGTAGCAATAACTTGGTCTTTTATGCTAAACTGTTAGGCCAATTAAATTTCGGGTTTCATTTTCGTACTGTTTCTGAAATTAATTAAATATACCAATAATTTTAATATATGATGCATCGTCCTAAATATAGGTGCTTAGACGAGGATAATGATAAATAAACCCTTAGCTAAAGAGCGACTTACACTGCCTTTCCGTCCCACTTTCTAGAACTCAACAAAGCTATTTAGTGGAATAAACAAGTAGGACGAGCCCATAATAGACGGGGTTTCCGCAAAAATGAATCATATCCCTTTAGTGATGACAATCATCAAGATCTAGCCATTGATGTACATTCCGATACATGTCATACCAACAAATAACAAAAACATAAATTAAAAAGTGTGTACAGATAGAATGTACAGGTTCATAAATTACCCCCACCATGGTTCAGGCATTGACGTGGCGGTGGGGCTCAATAGCCTATGGTTAGCCCAGCACCTTAGGCAAAGCTAATTGAGCCGAGGGGGCTCTTTGTACACCTCTTATAAGAAGAGGGCATTGGTGGCACTCGCCGGGTTTTAGTGGGTAGGGCTGCGTCCACATACCTGCTTCCAGGCGCAGCGAGTCCCGCGTGGGGAGGCCCACTCCCCCGCGGGATGCCTCATAGCATTTCCCGGCGTTAAAGAAAAAAAAAGGTTCATAAATTACAAGCTGTTATACCTATCCTAACTACATTCTTGTGATGAAATAAATGATATGATATGGTATCTACCTAGTTTCGCATTTCTATCTAGAACGGTACTCGAACTGATGATGATTAATTTGAGATAGCCTATGATATAATCACTTGCCCAATTTCACAAATTTTGTAGATTTGGCGAGATTAAAGAACGTAATGTAAAAAGCAATAGCGTCATTAAAGAACTAAACATAGAAACAAATTCGTTTCACCATTAATTACATTAAAATTTATCAAATGTTGGTTGTGTTGTCGTGTATGTTTTGGCAGATAAAAATGGTGCAAATCATAATGGTTTTACGTCTTGAAATTAAGTAAGTATCACTACATATTATAAACGAAGTCCTCCACCGCGTCTGACTGTATGCGATAAACTCAAAAACTACTAAATGGATTTTCATCTTGTTATCACCAATATATAAGAAAACACTGTTTAGCACTAATCATTTAATATCTAGTTGACATCATTAATTACCTTAATACCTTCTCACTTTATATTTATCTAATACCACTTACGATCCTAGGACCTAGAGTATATATCAGAATATAACATAACAGAATAACAATATGAATATAATAACGATACAGTATAATAACTAATAACTACATATTATAATATAACTGTAGCCTCTACGGCAGTCGAGAGCCGAGTGTCTTTACAGTGTCTTCTTAAAAGTCCCTTACAAGACTTTTTAGAAGATTCAGGTGGGGTGATGGCGCGCGGATGTGACGTCACAGCCACTAGCGCGAAAGCGGAAAATGAGTGCGACAACAAATAGATATAATGACTCGTAAGACAGGTTTTAGTATATGATTTGTTTATTTTTTTTTGTTAATTTGTTTTTGTGAAAAAAAATGTGTAAATTGGTTTTTAAAAAAATGTGTTTATAATACGAAAATGCAGCCTGAAAAATTATGATGGAATATTTCTCTTTTCTTTTCTGCAACAAAATCCATGACGGCATAATATATCTAACTAGCTGTTGCCTGCAGCTGCGCCCGCGTTTCTCAACTCCTATATATCACAGCGTGATGTTATATAGCCTATAGCCTTCCTCGATAAATAAGCTGTCTAACACTGAAAGAATTTTTCAAATCGGACCAGTAGTTCCTGAGATTAGCGCATTCAAACAAACAAGCAAACTCTTCAGCTTTATAATATTAGTATATATAATATGATTTATCCTTTAACGCATTTTGTCTTCTAAAAAAATAGTCACGTCATCGCGGCGATTGAAAAGCAAACCAGAAGGATGCAGTATTAAAATAAAATAAATAATAAAATGAGGTGCAAGGCCGGCGGGCAGTCAAGAGGGGGAAGGGAGGTGGTCCCAATTAGCTCTACGAGATACTAATACGTGCAATAGCACAAATGGTAATAACCACAGCTACTGTGCCATGAATGCCGCGCGGCTCAAACGCGTGGCTGGCTCCAGGAGCCTCACGGAGCGAACTACTTTTTAATTTATTTTTCCAAAATATAATAGGTACTTTTTAGATGATTATGTAATAAGATTTGTTTTGATATTTGTTACCTGTAATCTGTTATCTTTTATCTGTCACCTGTTATCTGTTACCTGTTACCTGATATCTGTTACCTGTTAATTGTTAACTGTTATTTGTTATCTGTTACCTGTTATTTGTTATCTTTTACCTGTTACGTGTTACCTGTTATCTGTAACCTGTTATCTGTTGTCTGTTACCTGTTATAGATGAAAATATTTTTTTTTATCTGTCTGTCTGTTTGTTCCGGCTTATCTCTAAAACGGCTGGGCAATTTCTACGGGACTTTTTTTTTATTTCCCTTATAACTAAGGAAATAACTCTTAGACTATAAAAATAATCATCGGCAATACAAACACGGTTATAAATCCAAGTTAACGCAACGGGCAGCGGCTAGTATATTATATTTATTACTAGCTGTTGCCCGCAGCTTCGCCCACAGCCGTACGCGGATTGATGATGATTATTTTTATATCCAAAGTTGCTCCTTAAAACATCAGCTATCTGTCAGTGAAAGTCCCACCAAAATCGGCCAAGCCGTTTGCGAGATTTGCCGGAACAAACAGACAGACAGACAAAAATTGTAAATAATGCTGTTTAGGTATATGTAACATCCATATGCATTTACATATTAAAAAGTGGTAATTTTAATATTACAAACAGACACTTCAATTTTATTTATCCCTATAGATTATAACTTATAATCCGACATCAATCTTGAACAGTAGAATAACAGTCAGTTCGTATATAAGTATCTTCGGCACCTACTGTGTTGCAATCGTGCAATGAACTTGACCGTTCCGGAACTTGAGAAATGTTTTAAATGTTAAGGCTACATGTCGAGTGTTGTGTATTGATATTAGTAAATAAATGCCACACCATTTTAGTTGACTTCACTCATCATACGGTCATCAGTTGTGTCAGAGCTATATCAGAGATGGAGTATTTCATTCGACCCTTACGGTCCCTCGGCTGCGATGTATCTGTTTACGTGTAGATTGTCTATTAGGCGCTATACAGTGTGCGGACTAATGTATGCAATTAAAGCACGTTCAATGCGACGTGGAGGCCTAGGGATGTCTGAAATGTAATGAAGTATCGATAAAATATATCGTATCGATTTTTTATGAAGAAATCAACATCGATATTGATATTTTCATTAACAATATCGATATATGGATATATCGGTATTTTACGACAGATAATATTCGTGGTAACCAACAGACATCATTTTAATAAATCAAGAACATATTATAATAAGAAATTTTAATTATTTGTTAATTAAACCAATATAATAATAATAATAATATTAAAAAGGTAACAATAGTACCAATAGTATTATTTAATACAGGTGTAATCCCAATTCAGTTATTTAAATCCCTTGATACTCTCCAACTACCTCACAACTTAATTTATCGGTAATCTTAAACACTTGTCGTATAGTGTGAAAGTTTTTGCAAACAGACGGTGAACTTACAACTCTAGAGACACGACAAACACAATCAAATTCATATATGCACATCACACATATCACAACCTCATCATACAATACAACATCCTTCTCCTGACACATCTTCCATACATACTCACAATTAAAACATTAAAACTTTAAAGGACTTAGCTGGTATGTACTTGGCTTTGGCCCGTACATACTAGTTTGCCGGGGAAAACCAAAAAAAATAAAAAATAATAATAATAATATATAGGAACAACTCACACACGGCCATCTGATCCCAAACTAGGCAGAGCCTGTTCTTATGGTAACCAGACAATTTATACATACTTATATATTTTCTAAATAACAGATTATCACTTCAAAATATTGCTATTCGTTTCATATTTGGGTTGCGCAAATATGATCACATTTCTGAGTTCCGCGCCAAACTCAAGTGGTTTCCCATCCGCCTTCGCCGGAATGCTCGTATTCTTTCCTTTTTATACAGCATATTAAATGATCCTAAATCTCTACCCTACTTAAAAGAAAAATTCGTATTCCGTACGTCGGAGGTTAAAGAACTTCGGTCTACTGCAAATATAGTTCTCCACATCCCCGCTCACTCTACCCATTTCTTTAGTTCCTCCTTTACGGTTAAATCTATTAAACTATGGAATTCATTACCTACTAACATTAAACAAGCAAAACCTTAAAATATTTTTAAATCTTTAGTCAAAAGTTATTACCTAAATATCTCTTAATTTATTACTAGATATTATATATTTGTATGTTTATTTTTATAACTTCCTCTGAAATATATCAAGAAAGTTCTATATAAAATATGTGTTTCGGTTTTGTATTGTTTTCTATGTTTGTGTAGGTATCATATGTATTTTACATTATTCATTAAAATTTGTTATGTGATATAAATCATTAATAAAATATATAGTTGCACCTGCCTTATAACTTTTATAAAACAATTCCATTACCCAAAGGTTACTTGGAAGAAATCGCTTTCAGCGATAGAGTCGCCTTTATGTCCGCATGTTTTATGTGATATTTTAGTAATGTGTGTGCATAATAAAGAATATTCATTCATTCATTCATATCACATATTATAGATAAATTACACCCAGACACAGAACAAACATTTGTCTAGGGTGTGGATCGAACCCACGACTTTCTGATTTAGCAATCAGGGCCACTTACCACTAGACCAACAGGCCAGTTTTTCTGATGCAAACATAACAACTCTTTGATTTATGTGTTATTAATGTTTATTGATTTGAAAAAAAAAAAAACAATTATATATTTTCGATACTTGGAATTTTATATAGATACATCGATATATCGAAAAATGAAATATCACTCATAAATACATTGAAAGATAATATCGATTTATCGATGTATTGATATTTTTTCAACAAGCCTACGCGGAGCGCCCGCGTCGCGGAGAGCTAAGTGAGAGCGGAGCGCACTATATAGCGCCTTATAAATATATCCCACTGCTGTTTACGGGTCTCTTGCTCGGAATCAGGTGATTAGGGTGTTGGCCCATGTTCCGATCTCATCAATACAAAGTAAATCAACGAGAGAAGCTATATATATATAATTCAGCGTAGATGGATGGATAGAGGCTGATGATGATGATGTTAATGCCGATAAGGTCGTGGATTATAGTTAAGATTTTAGATCTAGCTAGTTACTGAAAATGAATAGAGTTTATTGATGTAAGGTTTCCTTAGAAATAAGAAAAATATGAGGTAGGACGATCCTTGGAATACATTGAATATTTTATCTCAATTGAGTATTTGAATTCACGTGGGCGTAATAGAAATAGGGATCTCGTGTATAAAATATTAAATCAATAGTTGAATGAATGTCTTCAGTGACAAAGGCGTGACTAGACAGAGTAATGTCTGTCTCTCATTCATCTATGATCTAGATCTTATTCATTTGTGATCAACTGGGATAGTGTTTCTAATAATCCCCACCATTGTTCAAGCCTTGTCGTGGCGGTGGGGCTCAGTAGCCTAGGGTAAGCCCAGCACCTTGGGCGAAGCAAATTGAGCCGAGGGAGCTGCTCTTTATACCCATCTTATAAGGAGAGGGGACAAAAGAGCAGGAGGACAAGGGGCGAGGATGGGAACCTCACCCCATTGTACTGTCCTGGCGTTGGGAGGGGTTGTTCTGTGATGCGGGACAACCCCTATGTGGCGGTGGCGTTGCTAGCCTTCGAGGTGCCCTGTTTGCTCAATCCGGCACTCGAATCGTCGGGTTTTATAAGTGGGTAGAGCTGCGTCCACCTTACCACATTTCAAGAGCAACGAGTCCCACATACCCGCCTGGGGAGACCCACTCCCCCGCGGGATGCCTCAGAGATGGATCTGAGATGTGAACACTGAAAATTTGTGACCGACGCAAGATTTACGCATACGAAATGTGGTGTGGTGTGTGGCTAAGAATCCCGTGGGCCACACATCGTACCAATGTTTTGATCCTGAAAGAATTCAACATCAAAGAGAGACATCGTCGTCTGTAGAGGTACGAATTCTCAAGTTCTTTGGACACATCACCTGTAGCGAGGACTTTATGAAACGTTTGGTGGTTCGAGGGAAAGTTGAGGGCAAAAGATCTCGTGGGTGCTCTCCAATGCGATGGACTGATCTGTGATACATTCGAGCATAAATTTTACGGATTTCATCTTGGTTTATTAAGTTTTTTAGATGCCCGACGTTTCGGATACTTTACAGCAACCATGGTCATGTAAAAAACTTAATAAACCTCGATAAAATCCGTAAAATTATTTCATTATAACAACTGAACTTTTCTTCTCAGTCGTGCGCTCATGGCAGAGCGGTCGTGGTCATGTGTCGGTCGAGTCTTGTGCCCCTGTTGTCCCGTGATGCGATGCCATGTAACTCAAAGAGTGAAATTTGCGTAAACATTATAGAGTTAATGAAGTAAGAAACGTGTAATAATTCCAAATTTCACCCTCACCATCTCGATGTTCGTAAATCCACAACAACTCGATTTTACGGCATTTCCTGCCTCGCACGACGAATATATGGAATCAGCTGCCACTTACGGTGTTTCCGAACCGATATGGCTTAGGGACCTTTAAGAAAAGAGCATACACATATTTGAAAAGCGTTTGTGGATGTCGCTTTTCACTTACCATCAGGTGAACCGACTGTCCATTTGTCCCCTTCTATAAAAAAAAACAAAATTCAGTTGAATAAAAAACCTCAAAGTATACCATTTTATATGCTACAATAAGAAGCATAGACTTTCCAAAGCTTGCGTAACATAAAAATTAAAAGTAAATGAGCCTTTTAGATAGAGATCGTGTGTAATGCGATTACAGTGACCCTAATTCTGCTCAGGTCCCGCGCGTGCACTGTTTAGCAAAACCTACATGATGAGGGTGTAAAACTATTATAAAACGGTTACGTTAAACCTAGAATTCTAGAACGTTATATTTTTTACTACATATAGTCGTGACCTACGAGTAGCGAGTAACGAGTATATCACTGACGATTAAGGAGAAGTTTTGGAGGGATAGAGGGATAGGATAGGAGGGATATTGGGACCTGGTGAGTTCTGTGTGCGGGAAAACAGCGTTTCAAGAACAATAGAAAAAAAACTTTTTTATGTGATGTGTTTGTGAGTTTCCGGTGGCCCGTTGGGGGAGATAGGGAAAAGGAGGGCAGCACATCTGCATAATCTCTGGTTGTGGGGATGTGTATTGGCGTCGATAGTCCCCAAAAGGCTTCGACTGTTCGTTTGCCTTCCTATGCTATTAAAATAGATGTTGGTAGCTATTAAGTTTATCAAAATATACGTATAATGCCCATGAATTATTGATGATGTAACTTTGTTGAAATAATATTATATGGATTAAGTCCTTAGAATAATTACAAGCAAACCCGTGTGTACAATCTAGTTACGCCAAGCTTGATGACCTCACCGCCTACTTATTGTAAGTGTCTGACTATCCTTCAAAGTCAACGTACGGATAAATTACTAGCAAGTGTTACATTTACTAGCCGACTCTAGAAAGAGCTGACATGTTCAGTTTGTTAGAAATTGCGGAGTGGCTTATATGAACGTCTCCTGTTAGTGCAGGAAGACGCATTGATTCTTTCTTCCTTAATCTAATACCTATGAATGTGCTAGTTAAAGCGATTGGATAAGGAAACAAAATAGACACAAGGATGGGCTAGTTGAGTGGACAGGACGCAACACGACGGTCGCGGATACGAATCGAAGGGACTGGAAATGGGGAAGTGCAAATATATATTTTGTATGATCATTAAATGTCTTTCTTTACCTAGTCTTGGACAAGCATTTGTAATTATATTAATTGCTAAAATTTATTTCCTTTACTAGTTCCTAGAAAAGATGAAGAAGAGTCAAGATTCTCAAGAGGGAACGATCAAGAAGAAGAAGGAGTACCCGTATTGCATGTTGCTACAAACTAACCCGGGGCTAGATTAACGTGGTGTAAATGTTGGTTAATATTATTGTAAACAGACACAGATTTGTTAAAATAAAAAAATAAAGTGTTATAAGCCTGACCACTATTTGTGTTTGTCTGTGGGAGCTCACGGGTTAACCGATTTGGATGCGGTTTTTATTTGAAAGCAGATTTTTAGCAGGTTCTTAGCACGTTTTATCCAAATCAGTTCAGTTTTTTTAAGTATACATCGTATCACCACCATGGTTCAAGCCTTGTCGTGGCGGTGGGGCTCAGTAGCCTAGGGTGAGCCCAGCACATTTGGTAAAGCAAATTGAGCCGAGGGAGCTACTCTATGTACCTCTCTTATAAGAAGAGGGGACAAAAGAGCAGGAGGACAACTCACCCCATTGTACTGTCCCGACGACTGTGTCGAGCTGCCCTGTTTGCTCAACAGATCCGGGGCACCTCACCAAAGGCGGCATTGGTGGCACTCGCCGGGTTTTAGTGGGCAGAGCTGCGTCCACCTTACCATCTTTCGAGTGCAGTGCGTCCCACATACCCGCCTGTGGAAACTCTCCCTGCCCCGTGGGATGCCTCAGAGCATTTCCCGGCGTAAATGAAAAAAAAAGTACCTATACATAGTATAGTAACATTATATTTAGCGAGACATTATCATTATGTCTGACCGTCAATCCTACATCTACGGAAGTTATTCGCGGCAAAAATAAACGGATGAAAAGTGCACTGTATATGTCATATTTCCGGATTTCCTTACAAAAAAAAATATAATTCTATAGTTTATACTGGAAATAATCCGGTAAGACACACAGTCGTCATACGTCAACATATTTAAGGCTACCACAAGAGCAAAGCCAGGGACAATTGCGAGTTCTTATAAATTAGTATAAAGCAAAAGACGATAGAGCGACAATGGCCCAGGTGGTATGGGCTCGGCTTCTTGAGTGAAAGGTCTGAGTTCGATCCTGACCCCTGTGGTTTTGAAATAGGTTTTTATAAATTTCTACGTGCACCTGAACATGAGACCATCGCTCGCTAAGTGGTGAAAATCGTGAGGAAACCTGCATGCCTGATGAGATTAAAAGTCTTTGAAGATGTGAAGTTCACCAACCCGCATTGGTCCAGCGCATCGGTGAACTTTGAACCAACACCCTCCTCGCCCGATTTAGGGTAGGTGTGGGAGATATAAGGGTTGATATTATTATATTATAAATTACAGTAATTATCATCATCAGCCGTCGTCTATTTTCTAGCAATCACATTTAAAGATACAGTATCCTTTTTTTTATCGCAGGGAAATGCTTTTTACGCATGTAGCCAGGATCTCGGGTAGATCCTGACCCTATGTGGGACTCGCACCTGCACAAACTAAAACCACTACGAGCGCCTTCAGCCGCTTTAATTTGAGGGTCCCGGATAGGCATTCAACAGGGTCATCGACAGGCTGGCCCCGGCGAAGGCCAGACTACTCAAAGATACGGTATCCGGTAACCGGATGACCATTTAAATCATCTCGATTTCAAACATCTTTTGTAACGCAAATCCACGATAAGAAATTAATGAAGTAATCAGAAAGCATAGTTAATCGATAGTCGAGCAATCGACAGATAAACCAGAGGTAACCTTGAGCCACATTCACGAATATTTAAACATGACTTATAAAGCCGCTAATGGGTTTTTATGTCTTTATGTTTAATTACTTATAAATTATAGTATAAAAGGGCACAGGTGAAAGTGCGTTGACTTATTGGTGTAATGGTCCCGTACAAAAAAACTACCGTTAAAATTGTTTTTGTATACACAGATAAAAAAATATATATTAAAGTATAAAAATACTATATCTTTTTTTAAATAAAATTACTATCGGACGCAACAGACGTTGTCCTGTACAAAACAATGTTGTGGACTGAATTGTAAATCTACGCCATTCTCGAAGCCATTTGAACACATTTTTTTAGGATTATTACGAAGAATTATTAGGAAAAATTATATAATATATAAAGATAATCTTATATTATTTAAAATTATTTACTTTGTAATAAAGCATAAGAGTTTAATAAAAGTGTGTGTTTGTGATTCACAAACACACACTTTTATTAAACTCTTTCTCATCCTCATCATCTTCGGGGAATCAACGGGGAAGTCCTACACATGGGCTCTATTACTTTTTTTTTTGTTTGTTTTTTTTTATGTTAGTTGGATAGGCAAACTGGCAAACGTACCACCTGATGTTAAGTGGTCGACGTCACCCATGAACATAAACTAGTATACCTGGAACGAGCCCAGGCAACTCATTTATGTGTTGCCTATCCTGAGACATAAGATGTTAAGTCTCGGTGCCAGTAATTACACTGAATGTCTTGCCCTTCTCTCCGAAACACAGCAAAGCTGTTTCACGCTGTTAATGCCAAGACGTCCCAACGAACTCTTAGGCTATATTGTTTTTAATAAATAATTTATTTTATTTAAATAATTTATATGTAGTATGCTACACAAAAGTGGATTTGCGCTTAATTGTATAGCCCTATCTTAATATAAATAATTGAGTGATCTTAATTATGGTTTTTCATCTTAAAAAACGAAATCCCGAAAAAAGACAATAACTTAAAGGCAATATTTTATTATCAAAATAAAAAATCAGAATTGGTGGCTATAAAAATTATATAAGAATCAATTAAAACATATCTTGTTATATAAAAATTAAAGCTGTATATTCAAGCGCTTTGCGAATTTAAAAAGGCCTAAAATCTCACATATATGGCGAGAGTCGGAAGACTTAAATTCGCATGAATCTTTAAATAAATAACTATATTTAAATGTTTTATTATTATTAAACTACATAGGTATTTCGTTGCACTAACTAGCAACTAACCCACCGCTTGCCCGCGCTTAGTTAGATGATATAGATGAGAATGAGACGACTCATTCTCTTCCTCTCGGGTCTTTAATTAGAAGCCTTGTATCATTGTCGCCAGCTCACCATGTTCTATGACGGCCTCCTGTCAAAGTTTATACAGGATCCTTTCTGGACCATCTACGCTACTGTCAGTGTAGGTATTACGCATGTGTCTTAGGTGCCTGAGTTTATATTTACACCATGTATATAATTAACCGTGATAAATTACAGCTCTATATCAATATATTGATCTAGAGCTGTCCTAATAATTGAGCGGAACTAGGAAGTCCCGTGGAGGCGGAAGCGGAGCCCGAGGCAGGCATGCAAGGCGAGCCAGATAGTGAACTTTATAGATAGTGTATTAGGTTATTGACATAATGATAAGTTATAAGAAATATATAGGCGCCCTATAATTCATTCTACTATAGAATTGATTCATTAAATAAATAAGACATATAATATATTTTATTTTTTTACATATACTATATTTATTCATTATGACTATCTCTGTACAGTAGCCGGTCCGTGTTGGATGCGAGTGGCAAGGGATCAGTTGTCTTAGCGTTCATTGAAGGATGCATATGTTCAGCAGTGGACGAATATAGGCTGATGATGATGATGATAGAATTTATTCAAGATAATAATAAATACACCAGACAGGGTAGATCACATGTCGTTATATATATTGCGTAACCATCATTTTCATTTTCATAATCATCAGCCTTTATCCGTCCGTTCGTTATACATACATTTTTATAATAATAATATAATAATAACCCTATCCCACTGCTGGGGATGGGTCTCCTCCTCGAAATCAGGCGAGGAGGGTGTCCGATGCGCTGACTCAATGCGGGTTGGTGAACTTCACAACCTTCAAAGACTTAATCTAATCGGTCATGCAGGTTTCCTCACGATGTTTCCTTCACCAGTGAGCAATCGATGGCATTATGTTCAGGTGCACGTAGAAATTTAGAAAAACCCATTTCTAGGCCTCACGGGAGGGTCAGGATCGAACCTGGACCTCTCGGCTGTCACTCAAGAGGCCGAGCCCGTACCCACTAGGCCATCGTCGCTCTTAACTATTGTTATATAATAGATGAGGTGAGATATACCTTAAAAATCAAAACTTACTGGAATAATATTATAACATACAGTACACTTTTGTAAAATTGATACCTATAGTTTTATATAATCTATATTATGTTTGGCGAAGGTTTTATGTAATTTTATTACAATCTAGATTTTTAATGTAAGGCAAATACTAAGTAAGGCAAAGGCCTTACTTAGTATTTGCATACTCTATTTTCCCGAAGGAATACATACATCGTTTACTTGAGTAAAAGCTTTATCTCCTTCACTTACTCTTGGTCCTTACAATAGGAATCTCTATAAATCTTCAGTTTAAATATTAACAGTATAAAAAAGAAAAGAAGAAAAAACGAAACTTTAGACCTTTCTTTTATCTTTGTCATTATATTCTAATTCCATCTGCCGTTTGTTAATGGAAGCAAAACAAGAATTACTTAATACTATTGATACCTTAATTTCCTTGAATTTTTCCCACCATTTTTTTTTTCAAAAAAATTTGTCCCCACGACGTTGTGTCAGGATGGAATCCTGGCCCAGGTTTTCATTCTGACCCGACACGAGCACTGGGGCGTTACTCCTGTTCGTTGCCCGCGGGGGGAGTCCTCGTGGGCAGCCTCTTCTCTCACCCATTCATCGCCCTCCTTCTGGGACATGATTGCCTACCATCGCCGTCTAGAACTCGCCCCAAGCTTCGCAGTGGTTGTTCCTGCTTAAAGTTACTGGGAAGGAGATGATAAAAACATTTTAAAAGAAAATAGCTAACCGTCATCATTATCAATCTTCTACCACTCAGCATCGGCCTCTTTCAATAAACGCCAAGACGGGTGTCCCAACGAAACTAAGCCGAGAATTCTACTGGGACCAGCCACTGCACGGAAGTCGTTTTTTATCATCATCATCAGCCTAATGCAGTCCACTGCTAAGCGGCCTCCATTTTTTCTGCAAATCTCCAATGACCCTTGCCTGTCATCCCTGTTTCCACACCGTCGTCCATACAACCACACAAACATTTTTACTTATTTCTTTTCTTACCTGCAATGTGTAGGTGTTACGCCTTCCCCTATTTCTGCTTAGTTTATTGTTATAAATCTATTTGAGTTTAGCTTTAAATAGACGCAATATGTTTTTGAAGCGTTCTCGAGGAAACGCTTTAGGTATTTATAGCTCAATAGCTGCATAAAATGCTCTGATATTTTTAAATTATAAAGATACTGGATCGTTATTAGATGTTATCATCACGCATGTTTCCTTACGATGTTTTCCTTCAACGGCGAGCAAGATATGATGTTAAGCAACTCATTTTAGGCGCATCACGTCAGGATCGAACTCAGACCTCTCACACAAGAGGCTGCGCCCATAACCTTGGATACTTGGATGAGCAAACGGACAGACGAGACACCTTATAGTAATTCAGCGTCGCCCATAAGCGAAATCAAGTTTATCTGGAACTAACCCAGGCAACACATTAATGTATTGCTTATACTGAGATGGCAAGTCTCGGTGCTTACGAATCGATATTGTTCACGATTGTTCAAGACAATCGGAATCGTTGATATATCGAGCTGACCAATACAAAAGTAGAAACCTGGCACATATCCCGTTCCAGGTATTGTGAACGTCCCCATCGTGGTTCAAGCGTTGACGTGGCGGTGGGGCTCAGTAGCCTAAGGTGAGCCCAGCATCTTGGGCGAAGCTAATTGAGCCGAGGGAGGTGCTCTTTATAGAGTGGACAAAAAAGCAGGGGGACAAGGGGCGAGGATGGGAACCTCACCCCATTGTACTGTCCCGACGTTGGGAGGTGGTGTTGGTCCCTTGAGGGACTAGTCAGACAGCCGTCGAGGTGCCCTGTTTGCTTAACAGATCCGGGGCACCTCACCAAAGGCAGCATTGGTAGCACTCGCCGGGTTTTAGTGGGTAGCGCTTGCGCACTTTACCACTTTTCGGGCGCTATGAGTCCCAAATACCCGCCTGGAGAGTGCCCCTCCCCCGCGGGATGCCTCAGAGCATTTCCCGGTGTAAAAGAAAAGGTGTAAAGACGATCTATGTGCAGTGGCCGGTCCGTGTTGGATGCGAGTGGCGAGGGATCGGTCGTCTTGGCGTTCATTGAAGGAGGCTCATATTCAGCAGTGGATGGATAAAGGCTGGACGGATGATGATGATGATGATGATGATCATTGTGAACGTTTACTTTGTTAAAAATTCTTTTAATAATTATTATGTTATGGAACCGAAACTGACATGCATGATGCTGACGTAGATCATTTTACTAATATTTAAATTATTTATTAAATTAATTTTTCGTAATTTTATAAAAAATCTGTTTTTTTTTGTATATAAAACAAATAATTTATTTATTTTGAACTGTTTATGAGGCGAGAATGCCCGAAGAGTCAAGGTGTTAGGCCAAATTAATATAAAATGGACGCTTGTTACATCCGGAAGGCGGAAGGCTGTTAGAGGCTATATATTGAATGGGCGACGGTCGCCCGCTCAGTACTTGTCACTTGTCTTTAGTGAGTGGACATCTTTGGATTTTAATACGGTAATTATCGGTCTATTATTTTCTATTCTTTACGTGGATTACACTTAAAAACGTTATAGTTATGTCGCGGTTTAAGATTTTGCTGTGAAACATCTAATGCGCCTTCGCAGTAAAACCGAATCGAATGCCGTGACGGCAAACATGTATTAACATAGTTTGATCCCGTTGTCACATCAATTCGTCCCGTGACGGCTAACTTTTTTACGTTTCGCATACTTTACAGTTGGACGCAACAAGGGACGCGATGAAATTCGATAACTTTGAAACGAAATTCAGCAACAGTTTTATGTTTGTATTTGTTATGTTATTGTTTGCTAAAAGTGTTTGTTGTGTTCCGCTGTTTGTTTTCATATACAATGACAAAACATAAACAATGAATATTTTATTTTGATATGTTTTTTTAAAGTTCCGATCTACAAAATGACAAAAACGGAATTGTTATAAGATCCTTCTGTTGTGCGACTGTGTGTGTTTTGCAAACGAAAGGTGCTGCTTTATTGTGATTTATTTATTTTACGGAATTATTTTATTATTAACAACTATGATTTAAGAAATATGTAAATACTAGCTTTGTAGTCTCGGTAGTTTTCTAACTTTTTTAAAATTATAAATCTTAATAATACCACAGATTACCTTTTTTTAACATAACTTGTGATATTTATTTCTTTTATACTTTTTTATTATTCCAGTATATATTGCGTCTTTATATTGATTTAAGACGTAATAAATATGTAATAAGCTTGGTTCACGGTTAAGAGGTCTCCATCTTAAAGGTCAGAGGTTCGATTCTAACCTTTACGTCATATATCACATGATTTATAACTTTCTTGTCCTTGTTATCACCAGATCTTAGTTTTTTTAATAGAATATTATCGTAGATGAGCACGGTCTTGTGGGTATGGGTTCAGCCACGAAGTGAGAGGTCTGGCTTCATCAACCCCGATCCGTACACCGTACTATGGCTAAGTTTCGCCTTGCACATGGGTCAGGCCGGCATAGCAAATGTGCCCAGCACTCTCATAGCCAGATTGGAAGGAGATCCGTGTGATGCAGTAATTACACTGCCTGTCTTGGCCTTCCCTCCGAAACACAGCAAAGCTACTTCACGGGAGAAAAACAAAAAAAGCAGATTGGTGGTACCCATGCAGCCGGGAGTGCGGCACAGCGAAACCCTCCAACCGGTAAATTGTGCAAAATCGACATGGTTCGAAGTTCTATTTGACCTAATTGATAACATTTCAATGGACTGGAATAAACTAACGCTATTTTGACGCCAATTGGAAAAATACTTCTATTTAGTGCTATGGAATAGTAGTTTTGTGTAATCCTTTATTATTTTGGTGGAAATAATCTTTTATGTGTGTGGTAGTGGTATCGGCCGTCTTGGCGTTCATTGAAAGGGGCCTATGTCTAGTAGTGACAGAAAAGGGATGATGATGATGATGCTGGCGTTGATAATATTGAACATTAGTGACTAATGATAATAACAATAATATCTATGGTCCCGTGGTAAGTTCTTGAAGAACTTGTGTTACGGGTACCAGACAACGGAAATATATTTAATACTTTTATACTATACATATACTTAAGGTTTTTATTACATAACACACATTTTTATCACCTATACATCCGTGACCCAGGAACACTTTTTGTTCCCTGGCGGGATTTGAACCCGCTACCTCCGGCTAGAGCGCCAACGCGCAAACCATTGAGCCACAGAGGTCAAATACTTATTTCTCTCATTTCTTCCAGGTCACTATGCTTTACTTAAGCATCCTAGTGGCGGTGCTGGGATTGGCTGAAGCTCGTCCTGGCTTCATCTTCTCCCAACCCATCACCGGCATCCAGTATGCGGAGCCACTATCCCCAGGTGTCCTACCACACCCAGCTGTACAACTGAACGCAGCCAGTGAAGCCCAGCTGCCTCCAGAACTGCTCAAGTCAAACACGTTCTATGACAACCCTGTGATCGCGGCAGGGTTGGCAAAGGAGTCTTGGTTCACCAAAAAGGAGATGCAAGTGGTGGAACGCGAGGCGGAGAAGATTCCGCGCCAAAAAATCTACGATCTAGTCAGCCATGCTGGCTTCTTAGACCAACATTAATGAAAAAAAGAAAGAAATGTAACTACTTTTTCAACGAAAATTAAAAATGGCTGCCTGAGTGAATAAAAATTGTAAATATTAAAAAGTTTATCACACAAAATAGTATATTATTCTTAAGTTATAACAGTTTAAAACATTTATTTAGCTTAACTAAATATATTTTAGCTATAAATTTATGATGACGTCACCTGTATAGAATTAGTTTGCTAAGTTTTATTTAAATCAATGGAATGTGTTATTTAATTCTAAGATTGTTCTAGAAATGTGTACAAACAAGTGTATTTAAATAATTAGTATTAAAATGTATATTTTTAGTTGTTTTAAGTATTAAAAATAAGTATTGAACTGTGATCTCGAACAATAAGTGCATTGTTGTAAGTTATTGTTTCGTATTGTTAGATTGTTTTTAGTTAAGTGTTTAAATAAAACAATTTTATTAATTGTTGTTTTATTTCTTGGTGTACTACAACTCGTACTAGAGTTGTTATTCCCTAGTTGTTCCCGCGGTTTCACTTGCCGCAAAAATCAAAATTATAACTTTCTTCCAAAGTGTTCTTAGCAAAACTAATTGTGCTGACAAATGGACCACAATTTTTTAGGTCCAAATGGTAGATCCGAGATTATCGCATCCAAATAAACAAATGAACGAACACTACAACTAACAGATTAACTACGTGGGTAACACTGAAAATGTTTAGAACTGGCCAGTTAGAAACATTGAAAATGAAAACTTTTTTTGAATTTCAATTTTAGAACTCTTTGGTAACCTAATGTAGTATATTGCATTCATTTGTCATTTGTTTCTGTGAATTGGCGGCAAATCTAAAACTCTTGTTACACGTGAAAATGAACATAACGCGATAAAATTTTCGGTCAATGATTTATTATGACTTTCGTTGTGGGCTTACTCAACAACAAAGCTATGATAGGCTGCGATTAGCATTTTTTTATGAAGCCCCATCTCGTGCCACTATTTACAATTGGTTTAACGAGTTTAAGCGTGGACGTAGCAATCTCAGTGATGATCCGCGTGAGGGACGTCCTTTAACAGCGACTACTGAAGATAACATCAGTGCTGTGCGACGCATGATAGAGGAAGATAAGAGAGTGACCTATCAGCAGATACGGGCAAGCCTAGGCATTGGTATGAGTCAAGTTCAAAAAATATTACACGAACATTTAGGCGTCAGGAAGCTTTGTACCAGATGGATTCCCCATACTTTAACCGACGACCAGAAACGCCTCCGCATGGACTGGTGTCGCCAAATGTTAGAAAAGTTCAACGGCGGTAACTCAAATGCTGTATTTGACATCATCACAGATGATGAAAGCTGGATATATTGCTACGAACCCGAAACCAAAAGACAATCATCTCAGTGGGTGTTTCCTTTCGAGGATCGGCCAACTAAGGTAAAGAAAGGAAGAAGTCAAGGAAAAAAGATGATTGCCTCATTCTTTGGTCGGAAAGGTCAGTTCGCGACAGTTGTGCTAGAAGATGGAAGGACAGTTACTGCAGACTGGTATGTCAATCGCTGTTTGTCTGTTGTCTTGGAAAAAATTCGACAGCAGCGCCCTCGAAGCAGGATCCTCCTTCACCACGACAATGCTTCAGCGCACTCCGCAAAACGGACTGTTGAATATTTGACTATGGCAGTGTCGAGATAATGAGTCATCCGCCTTACAGTCCTGACCTGGCGCCCTGCGACTTTCATTTATTCCCAAGAACTAAAGATAAAATTCGAGGTATTCGCTTTACGACCCCTGAAGATGCGGTGAAAGCGTACGAAAATGCCATAGAAGAGACTCCTAAGGAAGAATGGGCCCACTGCTTTTCTCAGTGGTTCCATCGAATGCGACGATGTGTCGAAAGAAACGGAGATTACTTCGAAAAACAATAAAAGTATTGGCAACTTTCTACATTAAGCCGTTTTTCATTACGAGTCTTGTCAAATCTGTATAAATAAGGTACTATACACAATACCTTTTTTTTTTTTCTTTTACGCCGCGCGCGCCGGGAAATGCTCTGAGGCATCCCGCCTGGGGAGTGGGTCTTCCCAGGTGGGTATGTGGGACTCGCTGCGCCCGAAAGATGGTAAATGGACGCAGCTCTACCCACACTAAAACCCGGCGAGTGCCACCAGTGCCGCCTTGGTGAGGTGCCCCGGATCTGTTCAGCTAACAGGGCACCTCGACGGCTAGTCCAGTCCCGCAAGGTACCGACGCTACCTCCACAGAAGGGTTGTCCCGCACCACAGAACAACCCCTCCCAACGTCGGGACAGTACAATGGGGTGAGGTTCCCATCCTCACCCCTTGCCCCCTGCTCTTTTGTCCCCTCATCTTATAAGAGGGGTACAAAGAGCCCCCTCGGCTCAATTGGCTTCGCCCAAGGCTCTGCTCTCACCCTAGGCTACTGAGCTCCACCGCCACGTCAAGGCCTGAACCATGGTGGGGGCTATACACAATACCTAGGCAATGTATTGAATACCTTGGGCGTCACGGCAATGTATGAAATATTATGATTATTATATAGTTTGTACACAGTCCAAGTGTAAGTCCCACATAGGGTAAGGAACCTACCCCGGCAACAAACAAAACTTCTTACACAAAATAAAAAGTACATGCATATGATTGTCTTCTGTTCATTTCTATTTTGTGATAGCACTCGAGCGCCACTAGCGAAAATTTATGGAAACTAAAATGTATGAAATTCAAAATTCAAAAACGTAAACTTTATATAGTACTTAGGGTACCTATAGGGGTTTTGAACTTTTGACGTGGTTTATCTCAATGTTTTCAAGCTCCTCAGACTGAAGTGGTTAGTTGAGAACAAAAGGGAAATGCCTTGACTTAAGAGCGATGTACAAAATGCGCATACCCAAGCTATGAGGCTACAATGGTGAATGGATATGAAATATTTTGCTATACATTATCATCATCATCATCAGCCTCTCCACTGCTGACCATAGGCCGCCTTTAATGAACGCCAATGTTTATATATACTTTTGACGGCTGTGCAGTCGGTTAGGACTGGATTAGCTTCCCGCTAATTTGTATGATGAATGAAGATTCTGCATCGTTATGGATGTATATAAACCTATGTACGTATCTCCTAGGTGGACCGAGGAACTGGTAAAGGTCGCAGGAATCCGCTGGATGCGGGCGGCGCAGGACCGGGCGTTGTTGAGATCCTTGGGGGACGCCTATGACATGCAGTGGACTTGTTTTGGAGGAAAAAAAAAGTAAAAAGTAATACTTACAATTTGAAAATTTATCACCGTTCCACTACTAATGGATACTAATCCATAGCACAAGTTCCAACAAGCTTATCAAAAGACTGCTACCGCTGTGTGATTTGTATGTTAATACTTATTAAATCAAAACTCAGATCAAGTAAAAAAAGGTAGATAGCGCATTTGGAACAAGAAAGCGAAGCCACTTTTTTAAGTATGTGTGAGTGAATGAAGGGTTACCATTTTTTTAAATATCCCTTAAAATTGCATATTAATAAAAATACCTAAGTGAATGCGACAGTGAATATTTTTATAAAATACAATAACATTACGAATATGTAGGAGAAGTGTAGGATTACTTTATAAATTGTCTCAATAGATATCTTATTGACACAATTGTTTTATTTATTTATTTATTCCCATGAATGTACTAAATACATAGGTGATATTAAAAAAAAATAAACAAGTTCTATACATTCTACCATAACATGGTGTGTGAAAATAAAACTTTACATAAATAAACAATTAATATAAATTAACAGGAAAAAATAGTTACAATTAAATAAACTTGATAAATACAACATGTCATTAAAATCATTGTCAGAGAATAAAACTTTCAAAATAATTGATTATAATGGTAATTAGAAAGTCACATATTATCAATAAACAATTTAAATTAAATACATAATATTATGTCGTTTTCCATAAAAAAAAAAAAAACATATAAATTATAAAAACATTTCTCTGGAAGCCACGCTGTTACATTTTTTTAATTTATTAAATGGTAAATCTTTAAATTTATAAATAATTAAATAGATAGTCCCGTTGTGGGTGAGTCCCAAAAAAATACAACATAGGTTATACTAAGTCATTTCGATTCAGTCATATAGCGATCAAATAATAAAATAATAATTATGTCACCTCTGTACTTAATTATTTTGCTATGGCTTTGCCTGCAATTGACTTACCCACTATTGGGCTATTAGAAATACTAACTTCTGGCAACACTCTCCCGATACGTCATTTCGGGGCAATAATATTATTTATGTTGATTAACCTCAAAATGGTGTTAAAATATCTTAAAAGAATATAGTCTTGTGTTTATTTATGTGTGAAACGATATTTCTTCAGACTCTTTGGTCACTTTTGTATTGTTTTTACACCATAAAATTACACAAAATTGTATTTTTTTGGCAAATTTACTGCACGACGACTCATAAGATACTACTACTCACACATACAAAAAATGAGCTTAGTTTTGGTGCATGTGTGTGCGTGAGCGCGTGTATTTACATGAAAGGAGCTGAGTTTTGTGGCTTCAGTATTAGCAAAGGCCGTGCGTCATCTACGTTTTTTTACTTCATCTGAGAATCAAAATTACATCAAAATCAGCATTTGTTTGGAACTGAGATTTAAAAGGTTGGTCTCGCTTGGAAATTTCACTTACATTTCTATACAAAATTTTCATATTATTTTTCTCCTCGAAGTTCCCATGGGAACAATGAAGCGTAGCAAGGCTTAGTTTGATATATATTATACTAGCAGCGCCACGCGGTTGCACCCGCATACTTGCCATTCCCGTGGGACTACATGGATAAATTATGTTATCCTGATGTGTAAGCTATGTTATTGTAAAGTTTTATTAAAATCCATTCAGAAGTGTTTGTGTGAAAGTGTAACATCCTTAAAAACGTTCACGTTTACAATATTAGTAGGATAAATTATTATGTAGATTTATGATTTTAGAATTAAGTAAGAGGTAGTGCCATACCTATGCAGCCGACTTGGGCCAGCACGACCGGGGTGGTACCTTTCTCTCACATAATACATCTATGCTGTCGCGTTTCGTGCGGTTTGTGAGTTTCCAGTTGCCCTTTGGGTATAGCGAAAAGTAGGGCAACACATCTGCATAATCTCTGTTTGTGCAGATGTGTATGGGCGTCGATAGTCTAAAGCTTCGACTGCTCGTTTGCCCTCCGGTGCTATAAAAAAAAAGAGTTGCCCGTGCAATTAACTGAGAACAAAATGAAAGGGGAGTGAGAAAGGAAACGATGAAAAAGAACGTTATAAAACTTTATTTCACTAGATTCTGTAGGTCGCATCCCGCGCCGTACGCTTGCTTTTTAAAACTCCTGCCCCGTTTGCAAGTCACCCAGCACTCGTGGACGGGTTTTTGAACGAAATCTAAAAAATAATTAAAAGTTATACTAATAGGGTGGATTGATCTCTCTAGGAGCTATAGGGTACTTTTGTAGCGTTGTAATGTTACTTAGGTATAAAGTATCAGTAAAATAAGTCCTGAAAAGTTGCTCTTAGGAGGTAGGACCCAGCTTCTAGAGACCTTCTAGATCCGGAGTTAATCTGGGCATGTCTAGCCTGGAACCCCCGTCCTCTGTCTTACTCGGCACTGCCATGAAATAGCATATTATGATTTGTTTTGGCACTTGAATGGGATTCCAATCTTGTCTTTAATTTCCATATCCCCTTTCCTTCTTCTTCTTGATCGTTCTCTCATTGCTGAGGATCGTGACTCCTCTTTATCTCGTCTGTCAGCTGTCGCCATCGGTTGCTCCGTCGCTTGATGTAGTGCAGCGCTGACCGTCAATTCAAGATGTTCAGGTACCTGGTCTGGCCATCGTGTGGGATTTCGGCCACGAGGTCTTTTGCCCTCAATCTTTCCCGTCACCATTACTCTTTCCAGATTATCCGTACATCTACGCCCCACATTAATTAGTCAAAAATAAAAAAGGTATGCCTTGTGCTTTTCAAGTAGCGAGTGTCTGGTTGATTCCGCCATTGCGAGTAAATTTGAGCGTTTCGCCGTCTTTTGAATCATATGTTTGTTCGTCACCTTATAAAATTAAATAAAGTTGCTATTTGGCGCCAGATTTGTAATGGTGCAAATCCTTTAGACATTCGTGGAGTTAGTGCCTTGTTTAGCTTCTGATTACCTTCAAGATGAAGCAAGATAGTGGTACTCACGATAACTAATACGCGAAGAGCAACTTAATTAACTTATTACTTAAGTTGAGTATAGTTTTAAGCTCTATATAGCTTTTTAACCGTATAACTTTCAAAGTTCTCCCACCTTACTACTTAATAACGAACAAAACATTTGTCTAGACACAATTATGGGTTCAAACAAAAATATACTAGGTATCAATTGGGCAAGGCGCCGGCGTGGGTGTGACTTATATACCATGGTCCGTGACAGAGGCAGTCTTCAGCGGACATCTTTTGACGGGTGGATTAAATACGGGTCAATATAATCTGGATTTCATTTAGTTACTAAGTGCTGCTTAGTAACGGAGTAAGATGTTTGACTTATATATATCCTATAGAGCTAGATCAGCTTTGCGATATCTAAAATCCGGAATTAATTAACTTTTACATGGACGCGGGTCTTGAATAACTTTGAGTAGTTAGGTACTTAGTAGATTTTTTTAACTTTAACTTTGAGCAGAGGGGGCTCTTTGTACCCCTTTTATAAGAAGAGGGGACAAAAGAGCAAGGGGCGAGGACGGTAACATCACCCCGTTGTACTGTCCTGACGTTGGGAGGGGTTGTTCTGTGGTGCGGGACAATCCCTATGTGGAGGCGTCAGTCCCCTGGGGGACTGACTAGCCGTCGAGGTGCCCTGTTTGCTCAACAGATCCGGGGCACCTTACCAAAGGCGGCATTGGTGGCACTCGCCGAGTTTTAGTGGGTAGAGCTGCGTCCTTTTACCACCTTTCAGGAGCAGCGAGTCCCATATACCCGCCTGAGGAGACCCACTCCCCCGCGGGATGCCTCAGGGTATTTCCCAGCGTTAAAGAAAAAAAAGACTACTTAGCTCTAAGATATTAAGAACTTATAGCCCCTCTACACGCCCCTCTGCATCGGCGGACGTCATCGGCGGACGTCATCGGCAGACGTCATCGGCAGACGTCATCGGCGGGCGTCATCAGCAGACGTCATCGGCAGACGTCATCGGCAGACGTCATCGGCAGACGTCATCGGCAGACGTCATCGGCAGACGTCATCGGCAGACGTCATCGGCAGACGTCATCGGCAGACGTCATCGGCAGACGTCATCGGCAGACGTCATCGGCAGACGTCATCGGCAGACGTCATCGGCAGACGTCATCGGCGGGCGTCATCAGCAGACGTCATCGGCAGACATCGGTAGATAAGGAAAAAAAATCAATATACCTTTCTTACTGTCGCAGTTGAACTCGTGCATGTCACAGGAGTCTATGAAGGTTCTCATCTCCCCGCACATGTCTATACCGCAGATGGGCACCTGGTCGTGCCGGCAGATCGCAGCTATCTTGCATTCTTCCTCCAGCTATGGTGAACAGAATAATTTAATACTTTGTAGAGTTTAAAGTTTCGACTGGCAGGAGGTTTAGGGTTCTGCATGTGTACCACTGTCCTCCTTATTTCTTTTGTGAATATTTACCGTGTTTTCCAAAGAATAAGACAGCCATACTGCCTGGTATAATTACTGGCACCGAGTCCTACCATCTCGTATATCAAGCAAGGTATGTGTCAGTTGCCGGGGCCTGACAAAACGGCTGAACACATTATATAACCTCGTCAATTTTGGTTTGGTGCTAAATTGTTTTTCTACTAACAGGAAAAAATCATAATAAATAAAAGTTTTCCTTAAAATACCTTCATGATCACGGCTGGAATGGCCGTATAGGCTATACAAGTCCAGCCGTGATCATGATGATGATGATTATGTCCAGATCTGATCTGATGATCCAGATCCAGATCAGATGTTGGTAATAAATTTGTTTCTAATATAAAGCTTCAAGCTTCAAAAAATGGGAAATATGCATACATAACAAAAACAGGGAGGCGATTGAAAAAATACGAACAAAGCGGTGCTAATCTGTAGCTGTGCTACGGCGTCGTAGCACTGCTACGTACTTTCTACGATATGCCGGAGCAGGGACTCTCCTTGCAAGGTTATCAGAGCTATTCAAGAAAGGAGCTTAGAAAAGCTGTTTCTTCTTTCTTTCTTTTAACATCTTTATTTTGAATTTATTAATTCTTATAATAAAGAAGGTAAGCGATATGTTCTCGGTTGTGAATGCTCGTGCGTAAATTTGTGAAAATAAAATGAAGGTCAATTTGAATACATTACCTTGGCGCCGTCTACATGAGCCTGTGTTGTCCTAAACAATATTACTATAATTGAAAAACACAAGACATACAACTGTAACATTTTATATATATCTCCGTTTATAGTTTTCCATTGTATTCAATACTGTTAGAATTTATTAAATTCATGTATAGTTCAAAATTGAAATGGTTTAAATAAACACCAATAAAACCAAGAAATACATTTTCAATTTGCATTGGAATGGTTTCTTATAGAAATTGAAATGTTTGAAATTGCGATCGCCTTTGATATTGGGCATTTTACTGTTTTCCCTCGAAATTAAGCGACACTTCCAATTATTGTGCTTATTTCTATTGCGAAGCTTTGACGGAAAAAACGTCACTTACTCTTAGGCCAGTTTGCCAGTTTACCTATCTTAAATGTAACAAAAATATAGACTAAAACTAACAATAATCGTACTTGTTGTAAGACTAAAACCATTAACATGTTTGAACGAATGACAAAACTCTGTTAGCTCTCGTTCTAATATTTTTATTGCAATATATTATAAGTAAACTTTTTAATAATGCAGTATTCTTCTATCATAAAAAAAAAGTATTTTAACTAATATTTATAGCAATGCGTACATTAGTATATTGCTATAAAATTGGAGTAGGCATATTAAAATCTTGCTCTCCGTATATAATATTACTAGCTGTTGCCCGCAGCTTCGCCCGCGTTAACTTACTCAACTTAATTACTGTTAGTCACAGCGTGATATTATATAGCCTTATAGCCTTCCTCGATAAATGGGCTATCTCTAACACTGAAATAATTTTTCAAATTGGACTAGTAGTTCCTGAGATTAGCGCGTTCAAACAAACAAATTCTTGAGCTTTATAATATTAGTATAGAAGTTCTTATTTAATTCTTTATATGAAAACCAGGCGTTGCTTACGGCTTTGGTCTCGTTTAGTTTTGCAGGATTGATTTCTTATCTGTATACAGGTTTATTTATTAAACACCAGCAAACTCGTGGGACTAGATAGTTAACATCATAATATGCAACAATGTTTGTTGTTGGCGAACTAACAGACATGTCACTTGGTGGCAAGGGAACATAAACGAGTCATCAGTGATTTGCCAAAGCAACTCATTCTTGACCTGCCGCAAGAAGGCAAATCTCGACGCCAGTAATAACACTACTTGTTGCCTACCTTTTGTACCGAAATACAACAAAGCTTTTTCCAATCAAAAAAGTATTCAACAACAAAGTTACTTTTTGAAAGTCAAAAGAGTCTACCGCCGGTTCCAGGGTGGTAGTCCACTAAGAAGAACTAGCGAAACAAACTCAGTGCAACCAATCATTTTAAATATTCTATAATAATTTTTACATGAAATCCTGAAATGTCTGGGGGGAACGACCTATTCCCAAGGTATGGTATCATTCTTTAAATATTTTCATTTATCCTTATCCTTAAGGTGATAAAATACTTAAGCCAAAAGAAACACGTTTGAAGGAGTATTTAATGTGCATTAGGTTTCATGTTCAAGTTGCAGTCGGCTCTATATTCCGGCTTCTTGAACGATCTTCCTCTCTTACACGTCACCCAGCACTCGTGTATAGGTCTTTGTTTAAAGTCTGGAATTTAAGTTAAACTTGTTAGTAGTATTTGAAAGGTTAGTTTCACTATTGTTTTCCTTGGTTCCAAGTACTATTTGTAATTTGACATTCAAAGTTGCTTTGGAAATAAAAAATGGACTTGGCATTTTCAACTAGAACTTGATCTTCGTAGAGATATGGAATAAAGTTCGATACGGTTGGCAATTGTCTTGGCGTTAATTCAAAGAAAGCTATGTACAGCAGAAAACGGAAAGGGGCTGAGGGGTGCTATCAATGATGTAGGATTATATATGGATGCGCTGTGCCGCGCTCCCGGCTGCACCACCATCCTGCTTGTTTCTCCCGTAAAACAGCTTTGCTGTGTTTCAGAGAGAAGGGCAGGACAGGCAGTGTAATTACTGGCGCCGAGACTTAACATCTTATGTCTCAGGATAGGCAATACGTGAATGAGTTGCCTGGGATAATTCCAGGTAAACTCGTTTATGTTCGTCAGCGACGTCGACCACTTACCATCAGGTGGCAACGTTTGCCAGTTTTCCTATCCAACTAACATAGAAAAGTACCTCGATTTTTTCAATGAAACTACCATACAACTAACAAGAAGTTTAAGAGATAATTTATAGTGGAGCTCATATCAATGTTTTTCCTTTAAATGCATGGTAATTTTTGCTACTGTTGCTGGGCTGCGTACTGCCCTTTAATATGCAAGGTCTGGGAGTTGTCCCTTCGCTATAATATAGGATTTTTAATAACAAAAAGCTTCAAAGAGGAAAGTCTAATGTTTAAACCTTTTTTACTGTCGCAGTTGAACTCGTGCATGTCGCAAGTATCGATGAAGGTTCTCATCTCCCCGCACGAGTCGATCCCGCACATCGGCACCTTGTCGTGGACGCACAGGTCTGCTATCTTGCACTCCTCCTCATTCTGAAACGAAGCTTATAATGACAATACAAGTATCGTTAGGTCTTAACAAACGTAACTACGAAAATCATATCCCTTCTTTTTAAGTCGGTTGAAATGTAGCCTTTTTTATTTAAACCAAAATAACAAATAGAAGGACACCTTTTATCAAACTCTGATAAGTATTTAGGTTTTAGGAGCTACGGTGAAACATACCTAAAATCATAACCCCTTTTTCAGCTCTTGCGATAAAAATATAGTTAATTACCGTTGTAAAGCACCCAAAATGTAAGGAATATATAAATCACAATATACCGTCAACCGTAAAACAAGTAGTGTTAATAGAATCCAGATAGAATCAGAGAAAACTAAAATGACGTCATGAGGCTAATATTGACCAATCACAGACACGATGGCTTGCTGAGTTTAATAAAATAAATTTTACTGCCCGAAGGTTAACAGTTGTGAAATATTTTTAAAGTGGGAAATTTTATTTATAATCACTGTCAGCAGTTTTATTAAAGGTGGTCTTAAATCCTGATTATTTTTCCCTGGTTACAGATCGTTCAAACTAAAATTGCACAGCTTCATAAATTACCTATGACTTACCTTTATTATCTCACTATGCCCCCGTACAGAGCATTTTATTATAAAAGCTGAAAATAAGACACTAAATAAATTATTGAGGCATTACAAAAATAAAAATGCTAGATTAAAAATAAATACCCAATCATGACACAGCGTAACATTCTGAATATATTTAGGTAATCCACATAATAAAGCAAAAATAAACTGCAATCGAATTGTTCGTTCAGAAATGATTTATTATAATTGACATTAACATTTATTGCTCTGGTTTATTGCTTTTACTGTTATGTTTATTTGATTGAGCGTATTGTTTAACCAGGCCATAAAATATTATAAAAAAGCGTATTGGTAAGAGAACCCCTAGCGGACGATTGGGTAAACTTTTTAATTTTAAGTAACTTCTGCGGAAAAGTGGAATTCTGGGCGTTTGACTTTTAACGATCTTTATGAAGTTTGTCATATGTCCGAATTGACTTAGATCGTGTACTTTATATTAAATCATTTCATATCCTTCTAGTTCTTGAGTATTTCTACCTTTACCTTTAATAGTTACCTTGGGTTAACGTGTTCGTTAATACATTACACATATGTGAATATAATATTGTAAGGTAAAATATATGTAAATTGAATTAATTGATAAGAACAAACAAATGTGTTTTTTTTTCATTAATGATGTGATCTTTTAAAACTCAAATAATGTATGTTAATATTTAGTTATATAAGTGCTATCAGTGACGTCACTCCAAGTGAGTGACAATGAGGAGCCACTGAAAATCAGCGTCTCACCATTGCTGTAATGGTGTGACCAATGCTGAGTGGCTACCTCTATTGTTCGCAATATTAATATATATGTCAAACTACGTTGTGTACGATTATGTTTTATAATAACATATCTTTTGTTATGGACAATTTTTTTTGACAATAAAATGGTTGATGGACAATAAAATATATTTTTTCTTTCTTTCTTTCTTTCTTTCAAATACTGTTGATGTGTCGGTACGGTAATCCTCTTTCAGTAATCCTGCTTAATTAATGGTCCTATATAAACATACGTGTTCACTTTATATCACTGCGTGGGAACAGCAGCGTGCTATTTACGAAGCCCATCAACATAAACGAGTTTACCTGGAACGAGCCCAGGCAACTCATCTATGTGTTGTCTATCTTGAGACATAAGATGTCAAGTCTCGGTGCCAGTAATTACAATGCCTGTCCTGCCATTCTCTCTGAATCATAGCAAAGCTGGGAACGCACGGCAGCGCGTTCCCAACTCCGTTCCTTTGTTTTTTGGTTGACTTAGGGAAATGCATATACGCATGTATATGCATTTATCCAGTTACCTCAGGTAATCACTTAAGCAGTGTACTATCCAAAATAAAACAACTGCGACTTTCGAGCACCTTCAGCCGCTTTTTGAGGGTCCCGGATCTGCAGGCAACATGAGTGCCTCAGTTGGCCCCGGCGAAACACCAGACTACTCCTCATAAGGGGAAACTGCTCGGCCGTCACTAAGCCTTAGGATGTCGTGCCATACTGGGATCAGGTTCCCATCCTGAACCCGACCAATTGGGTATATTATATTAAGATATATAATAATAATAATTCTTAATACTTAATAACCGTAGTAATAGTGTACAATACATACTAATAATACACACAGATAATGTTTGTGATCGTCCCCACCATGATTCAGGCTTTGACGTGGCGGTGGGGCTCAGTAGCCTAGGGTGAGCCGCTGCACCTAGGGCGAAGCTACTTACCAGCTTTCGGGCGCAGCGAGTCCCACATACCCGCGTGGGGAGACCCACTCCCTCGCTGGATGCCTCAGAGCATTTCCCGGCGTTAAAGGAAAAAAAGTGTTCATGATCGTGTCTTTGTGTTTATGTCCAACAGTGCTGTGCAGTTACAAAAAAGGGTATTTTAATGATGTTAGTGAATGTTAGTGAAACAATTTTTTACGGATTTTATCGCGGTTTATTAAGATTTTTACAAGCCCGACGTTTCTGATACTTTACAGCAACCATGGTCACGGGAGGACTGAGGTGTCATACGTCCTATTATTACAAAGTTATTTGAAACTACCCTATGATACATCAATATTTTGGTCAGTCCTATCTACGCAGAAAGTGCTAACTGTATCTTTAATCTGTGACATATTATGCTTGGATTTTGATTTGATAATTTTAATAATGGGATCCCAAGCAGGTGGTAGAAGCCAGCCATCTTCTCTATTGAAATTAGGATGTTTTTTAATTTCAATAGCCTCACGGATCATCCTTGGTTGGAATCTGTGTTCTTTTGCGAGGACTTGTGGTTTATCAAATCTGATATAATGGCGAGCTTTGTCAAGACTATGTTCACAGATGGCAGACTTAGTGTAGCGACGGTGTTTTAAATCAGCTATATGTTCTTTCACGCGAGTTTTAATAGATCTTTTAGTTTGGCCTATATAGGAGAGACCACAGTCACAATCAAGCTTGTATACTCCTGCATCTTGTAAGGGTATATGACACTTGACAGATGGTAAGAATTGACTTATCTTTTTTGGCGGCTTGAAATAAGTTTTTATAGAAGCTCGCTTTAGAAAATTGTTTTATTATAATGAGTGAAATTCGCGTAAACATTAGAAAACAATATGAATGTTAGTGAGTTTGAATGTACGAGGTTATCTTCAAAACTACCCACCAAATAAAAAAAACTTACATCATAATGCTGCGATGACACTGGTGACATAGGGTATACAAATAATAATCGATGAGTTTTGCTTTTGCTTACTTACTTACTTGTCTAAGTAAAAGCGAGCAAATGCGAGTACCAGCTAGTGTATTTATTTTACTTAAATATATCCGTTGGGATTTATAATAAAAGTTTGAATAACTAGCATGGCTAGATTAAGGTGGTGTAGTCATTTTGTTATCATGTTTTATTTTATCTATTCGTTCCCTATGAACTATGTGTATGTCTGTCCAGGTGAAATTTCAATTTGATTTTAAACTGACTTCCCGAAAAGGTAGAGACAAGAAATTTTGGCTCTAGCTCAGAATTAGATGACAATGCTTAAAATTAAAAGAACCCAAATAAATATACTTTTTAATTCGTTATAAAACATGGTGCGTTTCATTTTTTTACCTACGGTATATCCGGACCGATACGACTTAGAGATCTTCAAGTAAAGAGCATACTCATACTCGAAAGGGTCGTTACGCACCTGCTAATTATGTAGCGGGTGTCTATGGATGTTGCTTATAACTTACTTCCAAGTTCCAGGTGAAATGAATGTCCGTTTGCCCCCTCTTATTTATAAAAATAAATAAATCAAATAAGGAACACTAAAAGTCATTAAACGGTCAAAGAGAGTTGTTAATTAAATAGAAAATGTGTATAGTGCAATCAATAAGCATTTCTACTGAGAACCGTAACCACGTTCATAATCCAATAACAGCCATCCCAATATAAATCAACTACGCTGTATATCTAATACAACGATCAAAACGTCTTGGTATATTATAATATTTTTGATGTCTTTTATATAATCTTGATTGAAGAAAAAGCATGAAATGTTAATTGAAAAGGGTAAAATTAAGCTATAAGGTAGTATATATCAAACATACCATTTTTTTTAAAAGAGATTCACATCTTATGGGCAAACGGGACCGGTTTAAGCCTCTTTACTTTCTCCGTAGATTACTTTATACATGCTCTTTAAAATAGTAGAAGGAATTTATCAAATTATCGTTTTTGACTAAATAAAATAACAAAAACCATTTTGTCGTTTATGTACGTCATTTAGTTATAAACTAGCGCACGTATGGCAAGCCTATACAAAATATACATTATTTTTTGCATATAGATTTTTTTCCATCCGACGGTGACGCGGTACAGATCCGCCACAGTAATCAACGTGACGCCAAAAAATCTCATTAAAAAAATAGTTTAACTTAACTTTTTACTTTACGTAGTATAAGGATGTGAATAAATTGTATGTCTTGTTGACTTCTTATTCGAATAATTCTTTTTGAAAAATAATATGTTATAAGCTCGCATGCACTCACTACTGGATAGACACACTTTCGACGAACACCAAAACGACTGATCCATTGATAACTCCTACTGACGATCAGATGCAGCACGAAAATCGTCGTCCCATCTAATTGGCGGCCTTCCGACCCTCTGGGACACATTCTAGGATATGATCAGGCCTCTCACCATCAGTTCTTTGACATATATGACGATCGACTGTTTTTTACTGTAGAGAAGCAACCAAATGATAGGTGTCTGCATCACCCAAGAAGATGAGTTTACCCGGGGGCCGGGACAAGTCTATTCAACTCATTCATTCAACATGACAATTCTCGGTGCCAGTAAACCTTCTTTCCGAAACACATCAAAACGATTTCACGGCATATCACGTTGCTTATCCTTTGCCTAGTATGGACCATTGTTCCTTAAAGATGATGATTATCTGTCCGACCGGTTTCGGCCATGGCGACCACTTAAGACTCCTAGCCGGGAATTTAGCGCTGATTGGAAGTCAAGTAACAGAAGCGGTCAGATGCGGATATATTAAGTTGCACAAGTGTACGTGCGAGATAGGTACACATACACGTCCTTGTCCTTCTCAATCCAACGGAACGGAAACCGTTACAACCAGAGAAAGACTCAGACAGTTGGAACAGTATCGAGGTAAGTTAGTTACAAGGGGTCAGTACTTTATTATTTATACAGACTTATTTATAATCTTTATAAAAAACAATGTTTAAGAAAAGTATCAATAGCTCATAGTAGTTGGTTATGGTCACTATAAGTGTCGCTAATTCGTTTCTCGTCATATTTGTTGGTTGTTTCATTGCTGATGCACCAAGATGGCGTGGCTTCGGGGTAAGGCTCTTAATTCTTCATCTTATATTCAGGGAAAAACTAGATTTATATTATAATAAACTAAAGTTATAAAATATTCCAAGTCCGGTATCTCAGAGAAAAGTAATCGTATCAAGAGGTCTACAAAAAACTAATTACAGCTGAATAATTGTCTTATCTGATATGGACCAGATAATTTAATGGATCATATAGTCAGAAAATATTTTTTTCAAGTCTTTGTACCAAAAGAAAGAACTAATTTTTTTTTGACTTCAAGCTTTTTATATTACTCCAATACGACCATAGCAAAGATTTTGAAGCCATTTCACAAACTCTTAAAAATTAAATTTTTTTAAACCTTAAATTTCTTCTATTAGTGCACAAAATTTCGCCTTTTCGAGATCAAGCTAATAGGGAATTAGACTATCGCCTATTCAATGACCCAATGTGGCGGCGAGCTTTACACACCCTCGCATACTTTTTACCTGCTGGAGGAATTTTCTATGGCGCGCGTCCCGTCAGCATGGGCATCTGCTTATTTCTTCCGTGGAAAAGCTTTACTATATTTCGAAAAAAAGGTCGTAACAGGTCATTTTACATCTCAGAAGAGGCAACTCCTGAAATTTGTCTTTGCTAGCCCTAGGTGAATTCCATTTCATTTATGTATCCGCGTCTTCTCTATTCTCTCTGTTTATCTGTTTGTTTCAATCTTATTCCCAATCTCAGACTTCTTTAGGCTTGGTAATAAGTTTATTACATAGTCTAGAACTCTAGAGAATTAAGTGATTTACTTACAGTAAGTTTATAATTCATGATACCTACTTATGTTGTGTTCTTGCAAAAAGTTATACAATTTAATCTCAATAGAATCTTAATTTTGTCCTTAAAATATGTTTGTTTCAGTTATGGTCACGACGTATCTAGTGGTTTTGTCTTTGGGAGACGAATTTTTAGATGGTCAATATTTAATCGAAAGTAGTTCAGAATCGACGGAATGGGTAAGTTATGATTAATTCTTTGATCGGCGTGAATATTACACGAAAAATGATATCTTACTTTCCCGTTCGAGTCTTTCCTGATGTTCCTTTGTTAGTATTTATTGTACTTTTTAATAGGATACAACAGGAGAATGATCTTTTACTTGGCAAATATATTATTCAATATCCGTCGAATCTGACAGATTGTTTTTTGTTTATTCTTTCATCGCTACACATATAAATATATTTACTAACGAATTTTTCTGTGCGCACAAGCACTGGCGCACACGTCAAGTCAAAATCATTCAACACTTTCGTGTAGTATTTTTGTAGGTGGCACATGTTTTAAATGGGTCCGGTAGCAAGTCTGAACCTGGAAGTGACCTTGGGAAGGAGTCTGGAAGTGAGCTGGTCGGTGGTCCTTATAGTCTTGGAAGCGTGTGCGGAAGTGGGCTTGGCGGTGGGTCTGTAAAAGGGCTTGGAAGTGATCCTGGAAGTGACCTTGGTAGTGGGCCTGGCAGTGAATCTATGAGTGACCTTGAAAGCGGGCCTGGAAGTAGATTTGGAAGTGGGCCTGGCACTGAACCTGGAAGTGGTCTTGACGATGAGTCTCTGAAAGGACTTGGAAGTGGCCCTGGAAGTAGCGCTGCAAGTGGGCCTGCAAATGACCTTGGAAGCGGGCCCGAATGTGAGACTGAAAATGGAATTAATGGTGGGCCTGTAAGGAGGCTTCAAAGTGAATCTGCAAATGGGTTTGGAAGCGGATCCGGAAGTGGACCAGGAAGTGATTCTGTGAATGGGCTTGAAAATAGGCCTGAAAGTGGCTTTGGAAGAGTAGAAGTGGTAAAAGGTGAACGTAGGCGGAACAACCCTCATAACCATTGGTGCAAGGAATCCAGTGTTTGTGTAAAGGATGACATTTCAGTCTGCGGGTTTGATGAGAGGTTCGGTTTCGGCAGATTCGTTGACTTCTGTCATCTGCTCGAGGTCAACTGCCTTTGGGACTATAGTGGGTATCATTTGATATGTGTATAACATTTTAGTTATACACATATCATTTCTTAGTTGTTTTTAATATTATTTGTATAGGCAAACAGGCATATGTGCACCTGATGGTAAGTGGTCAGCGTCACATTAAGATGTTATGTCTATGTGCCTTGTAATTAAACTGCCTGTCTTGCTCATCTCTCCGAAACACAGCAAAGTTGTTTGACGGAAGAAATAAGCAAGGTGGTGGTTCCCATGTAGACACAATACATCCCTTCCACGGATATTAGAGGTACTTTATGTACCTTTTATTTAAGGCACTTTAGAGTTCTTTCTAAAAGCAAATTCAACAAACATGCAAAATTACTTTCGATTTGAAATTCATGGACACTCATTCAATGTTATCAATGACTTTTCATTACTTTTGTATCCTACTAGGAAGAACACTTCCTGGACTATGATTTTAGAAGTGTATGTACGTACGTATGTATATATGTTTGTTTATTTATACGTATGTTCCAAAAAACCGCCTAAAACACTTGCACGATTTTGATAAATGAGATGTCAGTTGATTCGTTATTATAGTCCAAGTGACATATAGGCTCAAATTTAATTGACAGTGAACAGGTACAGTCTAGGCAAGTATGCTCCACCGTCAGACACATCTTCACTTTCCATCAGGTGAGACAGTGGACAAACAACCCAAAAAAAAAAAACAAAAAAAAAACAAAAAGAAAAAGAATGGTTACGTTTTAGGTAGATTTAAAACTTTTTACTTGCTTATTAATTCTGTAATGATAGTTTTTAAATATTTATTTCAGACTTCGCGCTGCATACGTGCAACACTATGTATCTGAGGAAGATACCTAGACCGTGATCAGGGTGAATGTAGACAAATATCAAGATTATATTTTTAATAATTTGTTTTATTTCATCCTATTCCTGGACCTAGTTCCTTTTGGTTGGGACAAACGCCTTCCTCTTCTTTGACGTGTCTGAAAACTGAAAAAAGCAATTTTGAATGTAGCATAAATAAGACAATATTAATTTTAATTAGCTCTGTTTTCGATGTGTAATCATAAACCATTGAGCATATAACCAGATAGAGTAGTAATGTGAGTCATAAAATTCCGAAACTGGTCACTTATTTGTCACTGATGTAATAGCAATTCAACTAACCAGTGATCTGTATGTATGCTCAATGTCATAGACAGTTATTTTTACTATCATATTTTTTTAAATATTATCATCAACCCTGTTTCCTTCTTGTATTCATAGACTGACCGACGAAGCCAAAAGGAGGGGTTATAATTTTTGGCAGTACAATATTTGTATTAACTTTTGATCCACCTTAGCGCCTAAACTATTTATTCACCTCGAAAAAGTTGGCTTGGAACTATAACCGCTTGGATTAATGAATACGTGCTCTTAATTGCTCACAAAATGCTCAATTCAAATCCGCAATTGCTCACCCTATCAATTAATTATTCGATTAGTAATTAATAATTAAAAATACAAATTATTTTTTGCCTATTACATGCAAACTAATGATCCGCTCAGATTAATGGATAAGTGCTCTTAATTGCTCACAAAATGCTCAATTCAAATCCGCAATTGCTCATCCTATTAGTTAATTATTTAATTAGTTATTAATAATTAAAATTACAAACTTATTTTTGCCTATTACACGTAAACCAATAGACAGCTCAGATTAATGAATAAGTGCTCTTAATTGCTCACAAAATGCTCAATTCAAATCCGCAATTGCTCATCCTATCAATTAATTATTTAATTAGTTATTAATAAATAAAAATACAAACTTATTTTTGCCTATTACACGTAAACCAATAGACAGCTTGGATTAATGAATACGTGCACTTAATTGCTCACAAAATGCTCAATTCAAATCCGCAATTGCTCAACCTATCAATTAATTATTTAATTAGTTCATTCGTTTTTCATCATTCGTCATTCGTTCATTCGATTTCAAGTTATTTTTTGTTATTACGTTAGGTTATTATAATATAGTAATAATCCCCACCATGGTTGAAGCCTTGCCATGGCAGTGAGGCTCAGTCTTAGGGTGAGCCCAGCACCTTGAAGCAAATCGAGCCGAGGAAGCTGCTCTTTGTACGCCTCTTATAAGAAGAGGGAACAAAAGAGCAGGGGGACATGGGGCGAGGATGGGAACCTCATCCCATCGTACTATCCCGACGTTGGGAGGGGTTGTTCTGTGGTGAGAGATAACCCCTCTGTGGAGGTGGCGTCGGTCCCTTGAGGGCCGTCGAGGTGTCCTGTTTGCACAATGGATCCGGGGCACCTCACCAAAGGCGGCATTGTTGGTACTCGTCGTGTTTTAGTGGGTAGAGCTGCGTCTGTCTTACCACCTTTCGGGCACAGCGAGTTCCACATACCCGCGTGGGGAGACCCACTCCCCCGTGGAATGCCTCAGAGCATTTCCCGGCGTAAAAGAAAAAAATATAGTAATAATAGATAAGTATAAAACCTTCAATACATACCCATATTATACTCGCAGGAATACTCGTATAGGTCGCACAGGTCGAGAAAGGTCCTCGCCTCGTTGACGGACTTGCCGCAGATGATCACCTTGTCGTGGTAGCAGATGTAGGCATGCTCACACAGACGCTTCAACTCCGTCTGGAAGCGAATAACCGTTCTGATAGTTGCCTAGCAACCATAGTCTAGTGGTTATGAGCTTGGCCAAGAGAGTTAGAGATCACCTGAAGTAGGTTTTTCTAAATATTCCCGTGCACCATCAATCATCAGCATGAACTTCGCTTGCTCATCGGAGTAAGAAAACAAGAATGTATGCCTCATGAGATATAATATCTTTGAAGTCTTGTGAAGTTCACCACCCTGCAATGGGCAAGAACTGTGGCCCAATAACTATCCTCGCCTCAATTTTTTTATAGAAGAACCCGTGCCAGGCAGCGGGACATATTATAGGAGTCGATAATAGTGATAATGAATTGGATAGGCAAACTGGCATAGCTATAAAAAAGACCCTGGCAACTCATATATGCGTTGCCTATCCAGAGACGGGACCAGTCCCGGTGTCAGTAATTAGGCAACTTATTAACCCTTCATTCCAAAACACAGGCCTTAAACTCTTTGAATAAAAATGATAATGGTACGAATGCAGATGAGAAAACGGCGGCTGCCGCGTTGATATATGTATAGAGTTTCAGTTTTGTTTTATGTTAGTTGGATAGGCAAACTGGCAAACGTACCACCTGATGGTAAGTGGTCGACGTCGCCCATGAACATAAACTAGTATACCTGGAACGAGCCCAGGCAACTCATTTATGTGTTGCCTATCCTGAGACATAAGATGTTAAGTCTCGGTGCCAGTAATTACACTGCCTGTCTTGCCCTTCTCTCCGAAACACAGCAAAGCTGTTTCACGGGAGAAATAAGCAAGATGGTGGTACCCATGCAGCCGGGAGCGCGGCACAGCGCTTCCCTCCCACCGGTTTTTCTCTTCATGGAGAATTTTACGTATTTCTCGAGTAAAATTTAACATATAAATAAACTTACCAAATGTGCTTTATTTCCAACTAAATGTGGACTGATTGGGATTACTAGTATTATTATAATAATAATTTCGAAAGACATATTCACCGCTACATCCAGTCTATATCTAGTGCCTAATGCACTAATTGGCTAGATTATAAGCAACATGGTAATGGATTCTAGTAATTGATACATAAACATGTACCTATTGTTCAATCCATAGGCTTTAGTTAACAATGTATTCATTGGAAATGAGACGTATGTTTAAAGAAATAGGAGGCTGTGTCTAATGGCTAGTCACATACCTACGATAAAGAAATAGCCACTGGGCAAATACGATGGACTATTTAGCTACAAAAACAAGCGAAACACTTAATTAATGAAATTCTCATTTATTCAAGTCGTGTAAGGTTGAGGTATCATCATCAGCCTCTATCCGTCCACTGCAACATAGGCCTCCTTCAATGAATGCCAAGACGACCGATCCCTAGGTAAGGTTAAGGTATATTGAGCACGATATATCTGAGCACATGACTCTAATCTCTTTCATGAGCTTATTATTATATGAGATTATTATTAACCTTTTTGCGTTCGGACGTAGGCCACTTTCAATGAACGCCAAGAAAGCGCCGCCCCGCCCCAACCGGTCACTGCAATCGTCGTCCCGTTTAGCTGGAGGTCTACTACCGTCCGTCTTCCTCAGCGGTGCCTCCTCTCCAGAAATCTAGATCAGCCTTTCGCGCAATGTCGACTGATATAGTTGACACTTGACGGATGTGTTCTTTTACTCATCAGATGTTATAATATATCCCACAGCACTGACATATAGTTAACTCATAGAGTCCCCACCATGGTTTAAGCCTTGTCGTGGCGGTGGGGCTCAGTACTAAAGGTAAGCCGTGTGGAGTATACGGCTATAAATCTAAGTTGGCGTGAGTGAAGATGAAACATCTAGCATCTCCGGGGTTTCACCCGCGTACTTCCCAATCCCGTGGGAGTATAGAGGTAAATTATAGGCTTTATGTTATTCTAATTGATAATAAAGCTATTTTATTGTAAAGTTTCATTAAAACATCATCCATACATTCTTACAAACTTTGGCGTTTATAATATTATTAGGATTAGTATGATCTATCTACTCTATCGTTAGTTATTTTTAAGATTCATCGAGTTTTATTAGAAACATCATTTATAATGATGTTGTATGACGCAACTTGTATGATTTGTAACTTAATTCTCTGCAATTGATATAATGTCCGGGAATACGGAAGGTCCCCCGACTAAATCTTTAAGTAGTCTACCACTTCTAGAGCACCTTGTAATTAAAAAAAAATGTTTGAAAAAACAAATTATTTGTCTCAATTAAAATATAACTAACCTACTTAATGGTTATTAATAATAATAATAGTTGACAACTATTTCGCCCTCCTAAGGTGACTAAAGAGGGCGAAACTGTTACCAACTATTGAAACAAACTAAACTAAACTTATATTGTGTTTCATTATAATGAGTGAAACTCGTGTAACCATTAGAGAAACTCACACTTACATGGTTATATTAATCAAACTCCTTCTTTGCTTACCTTCCATTAACGATAAAACAACTAAACTTCGATTACGGAATAAAAAAATCATAAGATAAAAAAAATATTAATGAAAAGCTTTAGCTGATTTGGTGGATCTGATTGGCCTCGTTACTACCTTCCTACTTGGAACTGCGTAAAATAGCCTTTGCTGTATTTTTACATGTAAGCGACAATTCAGGGTACACAAGGAGAAAAATTTGAAAAATTGTCCATTTCTAGCTGTAAACAATAGTTAAAAAATAATTTCCAAATCGTTCCAGTCATCTTCGAGTAATCGGGGAACATACATTAAAAAAAAAGATTACGACGAATTGATAACCTCCTTTTTGAAGTCGGTTAAAAAAGCGTCCGCAATGACACTGGTGTAGATAAAGAGTATGGTATGAAGTAGCAGTTGTCGAATTGAATATGTATACGGTATGTATATATAAATGCTTAATGCGTGGATGTGGGTTCATTTCTTGGCACATATACCTTAAAAATGTACTCTCTGTACTTGACGTATACTTTTTCGCACACAAAGACAACTCCTTACTTATTTACTTCATGCTTCAGGGTACACATAGTATAAGGGCATTGGAATACGACCATCATCATTATCAGCCTCTATCCGCCACTGCAGAATATAATAGGTCACTATCAATGAACGCCAAGACGGCCAATCAAAAAATACGACCATATTTCACAATAATGTGATGTACGATGTGAGGTATGTCAGTTCATAACAATAAAGATCGTACCAGATGCCTTTCGTTTATATTAAATTTCCATTTCGCGTTTATGTTAAATTATTTCTGTTTTGGTAATGAAACACATTTTTTGTTGATAAGTATTTATTAAATGCAAAATTAATTAAACTTAAAAATTACAGATATAAAAATTGTGCTTATTTAACATAATAATTTATTGGAAAGTCTAAAATTATAAGTAAGACATTTTAATTTCATTTTAATGATGGAAAGTTAAAGACACGTTGGCCAACGATGGGCCAATGTGTACTGCAGCCTTAAGAAAAATGGAGGAACAGGAAAGGAAAAATAACGGTTGTCTTTAACCCAAATTTATTATAATATTCTTTGAATTAAGAGTAATATGTTATAAATATTGCATTAAAATTTAATTATTTTATTAGTCATTTAAGTCACTCGTCATAATAAACGTTTGTTGGCCGGCGAGATACCGTCAGAACAGACTTGTCTTCGGGACAGGCTGTTTGCTTGTAATCTGAAAATAAAAATGTTTTGGAGAAGATTTCGTAAAATACTGACATGGTTATTTAAACACAATTAGTATAAAGGGAGGGAGAACTAATATAAGGAAGAAAAAATGAAAAGTGTAATTTTTTTAGAGATGACACTTCTTAATATACTACATTTTTAATCACAACATACAGATTAATACTGCGCCCGAAATCTGGTAAGTGGACGCAGCTCTACCCACTAAAACCCGGCGAGTGCCACCATTGCCGCCTTTGGTGAGGTGCCCCGGATCTAATGAGCAAACAGAGGACCTCGACGGCTAGTCAGTCCCTCAAGGGACCGACGACAACTCCACGGAGGGGTTGTCCCGTACCACAGAAAAACCCATCCCAACGTCGGGACAGTACAATGGGGTGATGTTCCCGTCCTCGCCCCTTTGCCCCCTGCTCTTTTGTCTCCTCTTCTTATAAGAGGGGAACAAAGAACCCCCTCGGCTCAATTAGCTTTGCCCAAGGTGTTGGGCTCACCCTAGGCTACTGAGCCCCACCGCTACGTCAAGGCCTGAACCATGGAGGGGTGTTTGTCAATATCAAGGATAAGCTCTACTAAGGATAATGTGATCCTAAAAATATAGCGTAACTAGTATGACAGTTGTCAAACCTCATATGTGACAGCCATAGAAATATTAAGAACAGGTGACAGCTATTTTACTGGTTTGACAGCTGTCATTCTAATGAAACTATACTAAGGGCTAATGGAAATGACAAAAGGTGTATATTGTTTGTAGATTATTGTGTTCATAAAAGCAGCGTATATTTTTTTATTAAACATTGATTGAGTACACATTGATGCCGGGTTATCGTGCCTTTCCTGCTTTTCTACTGTCATACGGTTTTCGGGCAAGGCAGGCAGATTACTTACTGGTATCGGGACTTACTAGCTTATGTCTCAGTATAGGTACCGCATCAATGAGATCCAGGTGAATTTGTCTATGTTATTGCGCTAAACACTCACCATCTAATGGTTTGTCTGCCTGTTTTCCTACAGCTCGCATTAAAAGACAAGAGATACAGACAAAGAGAGAAAGAAGAAGTAATTTGTGTATCCATGATATGTGGGGTATATTTACTTCTGCGTCTAATGCAGTTGAAGTCAAACATGTCGCATAGGTCCCGGAACCCCATGACGTCACCGGCGTGGCTGATGCCGCAGACCGGGATGCGATCGTGGTTGCAAACCTTCGCCATGTTACACCATTTGGCACCCATCTAAAATAGACAACTGTATTAAATATCTATGTAAAACATGAATATTTATAAATTGTCCGTTTATCATACCTTGTTAACTTAGACTTGTGTCAACATAGACTAAGAATGTTAACTTGTTACAATATTTTGCCTACCTTTTCCAATCTAAATGGAAGGGGTAGACAAAGCTCTTAATTCCGATGCTGACTTGGGCGTGTCTAGCTCGATCCCTTCGTCCTACTTATAATTGCCGCAATATACATTTCAGATAAAAACAAAAACCTATTTTACTCTATCTGACGAAACGATTTCCTTATACCTGGAAAGGGCACGAAAGGAAAAGTAAAATGGAAAGAGAACTGCAACCGCCGCATCATCCTCCATCCCGACAATGCGAGTTCTCACACCGCGCACAGAACAAAAGAGTTTTTAGAGCAAGAAAACATAGAATTATTAGACCATCCGCCGTACAGCCCTGACCTAAGCCCTAATGATTTCTATACTTTCCCTTAAATAAAGAATAAATTGCGTGGTCAGAGATTTTCATCGCCTGAAGAAGCAGTGGACGCCTACAAAACGGCCATTTTGGAGACCCCAACTTCCGAATGGAATGGTTGCTTCAATGATTGGTTCCATCGTATGGAAAAATGTGTCAAATTTCGCGAAGAATACTTCGAAAAGCAATAAATACATTTTTAAATAGTAATGTTGTGTCACTTCCTTGATTCCCGAAATTTTCAGTGCCGCCCTCGTATACGGGAGTAAAATTGAAAAGTGTACATTTTTTTAGAGATGACACTTCTTAATATACTACATTTTTAATCACAACCATACATATTAATAAAATCTAATGTAGTGTAGAGTGGGTCTCCCCACGCGGGTATGTAGGACTCGCTGCGCCCGAAAGTTGGTAAGTGGACGCAGCTCTACCCACCAAAACCCGTCGAGTGCCACCAATGCCGCCTTTGGTGAGCTGCCCCATCAATTTCCATTTTACTTTTCCTTTCATGCCCAAAAACTTGTTCTAGGTAGATCCTCTGGGCTATATCATCGTGCTCTTCGAAGATGTTGAAGATGTACTAATAGGAATACTGAAGGAGATATTTGTGAGGGAATAGAAAACTAAATGGTGTTTAGTTAGACTAGAATAGTTAGGGGTACTATGCGGTTGGTATAATATCTTGATTAGAATTAAATCAAAAATAAAATTATTAAAACAAAGAAATTCGTACAGTTCATAAAATTTATATTAGTATATAAACTAGCTGTTGCCCGCAGAATCACCCGCGTTAACTTAACTTTTCAGCCGTATCCGGATTGATGATAATTATTGTATATCCTATGACACTGAATGTTAACGTAGCATTCTAACGGTGAAAGAATTTTTAAAATTGGTTGAGTAGTTTTTGAGTTAATTCTAAACAAACAAACAAACTTTTACCTGCTTATGATAAAAATACTGATTTGTCATATTATTTAGAAAACTGCTCTAGTTCATAACGAAGCTGAGAGTGAAAGCCGTATCAAAATGAGTTGAGTAGCTTAGAAAATATTAATGCACAAACAGACCAACATAAAAAGCGACTTTAATTTATCTAATATGTAAATTCTCGTGTCACGGTGTTTGACATTAAAATCCTCCGAAATGGCTCGACCGATTCTCATGAAATTTTGTGTACATATCGGGTAGGTTTGAGAATCGGTCAACATGTATTTTTCATCCCCCTAAATGTTAAGGGTGGTCCACCCCTTATTTTTTCTATTTTTACGACAAAAGTTAACGCGGGCGAAGCTGCGGGCAACTGCCAATACTATAAAGATATAGGTACACATATAAATTCAATATGAAATAATGGATATTACTTTTTTTACCTTCCGCCCCATACTTATGTCTTCGTTGTCTCTTTCCTGAGGTGGTCCATGAGTCCACACCAGCACACCACACATGAGTATGATTACTACAAACAAATACAGATTATAAAATGTTTGAAAAAACTGGCAGCCGTGCCACCTGATGGTAAATAGTTAGCGTCGCTCATGAACGCAAAATAAATCACTTGGGAGTAACCCACGCCATTCGTGTGTCTTTGTAGTGAGACACAAAATGGTAAGTCTTGGTGTCAGTAATTACATTGTTGTCCCTTCTTTCCGAAACACAGCAAAGTTGTGTCAGGGAAAAGAGTGGTATGGTGGTACCTTTCCCCACCATGGTTCAGGCCTTGACGTGGCGGTGGGGCTCAATAGCCTAGGGTGAGCCCAGCACCTTGGGCGAAGCTAATTGAGCGGAGGGGCTCTTTGTACCCCTCTCATAAGAAGAGGGGACAAAAGAGCAGGGGGCAAGGAGTGCGAGGATGGAAACCTCACCCCATTGTACTGTCCCGACGTTGGGAGGGGTTGTTCTGTGTTGCGGGACAACCCCTCTGTGGAGGTGGCGTCGGTCCCTTGTGGGACTGACTAGCCGTCGAGGTGCCCTGCTTGTTTATTAGATCCGGGGCACCTCAATAAAGGCAGCATTGGTGGCACTCGCTGGATTTTAGTGGATAGAGCTGCGTCCACTTACCATCTTTCGGGCGCAGCGAGACTCACATAACCGCGTGGGGAGACCCACTCCCCTGCGGGATGCCAGAGCATTTCCCGACGTTAAAGAAAAAAAAATGGTGGAACCTTTCGAGACAGACGCACGTTATATGCGCTAACGGTACTTATAGGAAAGATTCCTATATAAGTACCAGTAACGCAAGCAAGGGCAAACTTATTCAACTATTTTTGGAAAACATTTAGAACTGTTATGCATGCTTAGTTTTATTAGATTTAGTTTTTAGGCGATCTTAACAACCCCTTGAATACGTCTAACGAGATAGATCCAAATGAATGCGTGCTACATAGTGTTATGAAAAACTAAAGTAACTTATAATTTTACGCTCAACCCGCTTATTTTATTTGAAATTCGCAAGTAATAATAACATAAATAAAAAACGATATAGGGTAGCAAATACTCATGGACAGCCCAAACGACTGAAAACCAAATGAGCATCTACTAGAATGTTACCTGATACAGTAGTAAAAGACATGTTAAGCTGGCTGTCGTCGCAGTACTGATCGCTGATCGGGGGTCCGAGCTATTGTCCAGTGACTCAACTTCCCTGTCTATTGTTGTATAATGTTTAGAGTTAGTTCACAAAAGGGGTACATGTCGACACTTCGCTTTGTCTACACGCTGAAAATCTGTAATATGATAGAATATAACATCTAAGTTTGAATTATAATTGTACGTACAATCTGTTTAGTTAGTTAATATTCTTACTTAGAATGGGAATAAATCTATACTAATATTGTAAAGCTGAAGAGTTTGTTTGTTGAACGCGCTAATCTCAGCAACTACTGGTCCGATTTGAAAAAATCTTTCAGTGTTAGATAGCTCATTTATCGAGGAAGGCTATATATAGGCTATATAACATCACGCTGTGACTAACCGTAGCTAAGTTGAGTAAGTTAACGCGGGCGAAGCTGCGGGCAACAGCTGCTAGTAAATAATAAAAAACCTTATCATGATTTATTAATTACCTTAATTGGGTTTAATTAAACTAATATACCCACAATAATTCGTAATAAGTTAACTGAACTAATTCAAACTCTCAAATTGCTAGCAGACTGCTAAAGGTATACCTACTCAATATTGTAAAGTTAGCGCGTCTGACTTTTTTTATGTCATAAGGAGGCAACCCAGCAGTTTGATCCTTATGGTAACTACCGACGCTGATAGACATCCGCACGACCAAAAGTTATGCAGATGCCTATCTCTCCCAATGGGCCACCAGAAACTCACAAACCGCACGAAATTCGACAGCATTGCTATCACCTTACGCCGGTATTATGTAAGCGAGAGGTACCACCCTGGTTGTGCTTAAGCCACGGATAAATTTCTATAAAATTTGGTACGACGATGGAAATCATAATAATACATAGACTATTAAAATAATCATCAAAACTTAATTTACAATAGATATTTGGGAGGCCTGACGTCATTATCTGACGTCATGGCGATTGAAAAATACTCCGCCTCTATCGAACAAGATGGAAATTCCACAAATCCGGACAATAGTGCTCATTCAAATTTGACAACCTCTGTGGCTCAGTGGTGAGCGCGTTGACGCTCAAGCCGGAGGTTGCGGGTTCGAATCCCGCCAGGGAACAAAAATATTTTCTGTGTTCCTGGGTCATGGATGTGTATTAAATATGTGTATTATATAATAATCTCAAATATATGTATAGTATAACAAGTATTAAATATATTTCCGTTGCCTGGTACCCGTAACACAAGTTCTTCGAGAACTTACCACGGGACCAGATTGACGTGGTGTAAAAGCGTCAATAGATATTATAAATTACATATATTATTATCAGTCTATTTTTCAATTAGTACCTACTTACCGGGAAAACAAAGAAACACTTATTACCTAACATTAATCTTATATCTAAAAATCATTGCAAAAAACGTGCTTTCAAATAATAGGAAAACCACCTGGAAATCCAAATTGGTTGTGCCACAGATACATTTCGCGGTCAAACTTATAAAGATCTTCTTACGTCGGGGGTATTTTGTTGATAAAAAGTAACCACTACTAAAAAGGGTGCTGCTTACTCGTGTTATATTCGCAATTAAATTCCTTTAAATCACATTCATCGAAAAAGCGGCGTACTTCATTGTTACGTACTTGGAGACCACAAATATTTTCTCTTTTAACATGCGCGCAGATGGAAGCTTCAATACAAGGCTGAACATGAGAAAAAACGATTTTTTTTTAATTTTTTTATGTAAGTTGGATAGGCAAGCTGGCAGATGTGCCACTTGATGATAAGTGGACGCCCATGAACATAAATTAATTTACCTGGAACGAGCCCAGCTAATTCATTTGAGACCTTGCCTATCCTAAAACATCAGATGTTAAGTCTCGGTGCCAGTAATTACACTGCCTGTCTTGCCCTTCTCTCTGAAACACAGCAAAGCTGTTTCATAGGAGAAACAAGCAAGATGGTGAAACCCATGCAGCCGCGAGTGCGGCACAACGCATCCCTCCCAAGTGGGAGGGATAAACAATGAGATCAATAAGCAATAAGATACTCTTATTAATGTCAAAACTCCATGAAATCAAGCCAGTAAGGTATTAGGACCTAGTTCCTGCGCTGGTGCCATGTACTAAATAAAAGGGAGTGCCTAAACTCTAAAGGTATGTTTCATAATATTGCCCAAAACCTTACATCAAATATCGTTATGATGATGACACGAACAAAAGAGGATTTTCTAGAAATAATAGTCAATTTGTGAAACTTGAAACCAAACGAAGACTTACTGAGTAAACTCTTTTTGAAGGAGAACAACTTATTGAACTAAGCATACATAGCACTACAATAAACTTCATGCTTTATTTCCAAAAGTCCAAGAATTTTGAAGTTTGTAAAATTAAACAAAAATGGAAATTGTTGAAAATTATTTTTGAATTTTATTGCATATTGTGTTACCAGCAATTTTATTGAGGCTGGTATGAAAAACAAAAGTCATAAAATAGCCAATGATTGAAAATACAATACAATATTGCAGATTAAAAATTATTACGAATTGATAAAAAGGAAATGTTAGTGATAAGCTACTTGATAAGTTATTTTCTATGAAGAATATAATATGAGAGCGTATATTTTTATTATAGGTATTGCACATGAATTAAACCCTGTTAACCTAAAACTAGATGCTTATAAAACGTCTATACTAATGATATACATATAAGAAAAAAAAAAAACAATAAACCTAAGCGTGTTTCCTTACGTAATGAAAAATGAAACAAAATAATTAATTTAAAATTTAATGTAGCAAATAATTCTTGATTTGTATCTAGACATTTTAACTATATTTTTTTCAGGTGTTAATATTTATTTTTTTACATTTAATGAAGTACACGCTTCAAAAGTAAGTACATAATACTAAAAATCTTTTGTGTAATAAGTATTTAATAACTTAAACTTGAGAAAAGATATGAAAATTTCTAAAAAAATCTCTTTGTATTTCTGAAATCATGCAAAATAAATTTTACTTGTGTATTTGAGATTCATTTTTCAATCACCAGAAATGCTATGATGCTAAAATATGCATGCATACTGGCAAAGAGAAATGTGGTCAAGACAAAAATGGACATGTGAGACGATTTCTTGATTCATGTGACATGAAGGAATATAATTGCTTAAAAAAAACAGGTGAGTTTTAACCAGAAATTTTACTGGGTAAATAATTTAAATTTTATAATAATAATTATTGTAATTTAATTCTTATAAATCTTTGTAAGCAACCGGCAATATAAATTAAATAAATAGATATATTTTTATATTATTACAACAATAAGCAAAGAGAATAAGGACAGAATTTTAGCACTTTTTTATTATTTTAGAATTCGTCAGAACTCATCGCGGAAAATGTAAATCTTTACCGACGTTAGGTGAAGAAGGTGAGGATAAAAGTATAGAAGCATCTGAAGAAAGACTAGCACATGGCAGTAAAAATGAAGTCGAAAGTAATAGTAGTAATAATGAAAATGATAGTGAGCAAGTTCCAGAATCACAGACAGAAAAAAATGTCGGAGATACTGAGGAAGAAGATTATACGAGCGACAAAAATGATACAAACGACAATGAGCATACAGACGTGGAACCTGAAGAAGAGAAAACCCAGAATGGGGAAGACTTAGACGAGGAGAATAAAATAGATGATGACGAGGATGATACATCTGAAAATTTAGCAAGCCAAGAAGAAGGGACAAATAAAAGCAATGATAATCCCAAAATGAATGCAGACGATACCAATAAATCAGAGAAATTAATTATATTAGATTATAAAATCAAAGACGTTAAATCTAGTAAAGACAGTGACTGAAGTAGAAGGGATGGTAAAAGAAATAAAATATGTATATTTAAATATGTTTTATTTCCTCTTTAGTCTTATTAGGATTTTAAGATATATTAAAATAATTTAGTTCCCATGATGATGACTGGAAATTTATTATTTCATTGTGTGATATCGAAAAACGTAGTACTTGATGCATTATAGAATTTCTTTAATTGATTACAATCATCAGATAATGATAATAAACAGAGATAACCAAACTGGCATTGAATAACAAAGGTGGACGAGATGTATCTGACAGAGCGAAATAAAATTTCGGTAACTTTCAAGTAAAGAACTTTTGCCCTAAAACCTTTTCTCATTGTTTAACAGATGCGTGATAAACCACCAATAATTCGTGATTATTGGTGCTGGCGTGCTAAGTTTTGTCATCAAGATGATGATAATCAAGATATCTGTGGTAGAGATCGTCGATTGGGGCAGAGGAGATGGTTCCATTGTACCTGTGACTTGTATAAACATAACTGCGAATTTGACCACGGTGATTATCAAATAATTTAAGTGACAATGACAACATTAAAAACATTAAATTCTAAATAAAAAATTGGTTCGAAACTAGAATTTAATTTGATAGAATATGGAAATTGAAACAAACAATTAAGTTCATTATTATAATTACAATTAGTACAATTGATATAAAAAATTAATTAAACTTAGAACAGCATTGTGACAAAAAAAACATATCAGTACTATTTAGTTAATGATAAACTGTATACTCTTTAATGTATTTTTATCATATTATATTTAGAGTTATTAGATATTAGAGTAAAAAACACTTAAAAATTATTATTAATATTTCAGATTTCACTTCAACAAATCCTAAAGTGTGTACTGCAGGAATTAGAAATGAATTAAAATTTCATTTAGTAGCTTAACCGATAACAAACTCTAATCAAAACGTACATATTGTTTTCTTTGAATAAATATGAATTGTATTTTATCAAGTAAGTGTTTTATTATATTCAAATAACATTCCATGATAAAGAGAAATTGATAATATCATCGTCATAATTTTTCTAAAACCTGCAAAGGTCCTACTTATTCTATAAAATCCATAACGTAAAAAAAAGTTTAAGCTTTTTTACTTTTATTTGTTTTCTAAGATTACTTTCATTCTTTTATCGTTTTACTCATATTAATTTTTATTCTATTATTATATTACTATATAAAAATACCACAATTATAATTAATTTATCTGCATCCAGTTACCGGCATCCGAGATACGCTGTGTCGCGCTCACGGCTGCATGGGTACCACCATTTTGCTTGTTTCTTCCGTGAAACAGCTTTGCTGTGTTTCGGAGAGAAGGGCAGGACAGCCGCGACTTAATAATTTATGTCTCAGGATTGAGGATAGTCTACACATTTGTCTGGGCCAGTTCCAAGTAAATTAGTTTATGTTCATAGGCATCGGTGGTAAGTCTACCAGCTTGCCTATCGAACTAACAAAAAAAAATGAGATGAGCTATAGATATGAGAGCAATCGTATGCTGAAAATCAAGTTTGAGCTCTACCAAGCTTGTAATGTAGACGCGTTGTAAGAGCATGTTGTACGATATATAATATACACCTACCTCATTCATGGCCTGGTAGATAATACTTATAATACAAATGATTTTCATTTGATTGGGATTTGAACCGAGGATCGCTGCATGCCAGTCCCTGACCACTAGACCCACCGACCATATTTTTTATGTTACAGTCATTGTGTTTTCGTGCTTGTTTCGTACACGGGTGTGTGAGAGGGATGTAAGTATCTAGTAACAAGAAACTATTAGTTCAACTACCGGTAACGTAAGCTATATTATTTAAGCGAAGAAAATTAAGCTTTATGCATATTGTTTTCTAATGTTTTGTTTTTTGTTTCTGCATCGAGGAGGGCTGTAACCCTTTTTTGTGACGGGAAATGATCTTAGGCGTCCCGTGAGGGAGGGAGGAATCCCCAAGCGGGCATGTGGGACTCGCTGCGCCCGAAAGATTGTAAGGTGGATGCAGCTCTACCAACTAAAACCCGTCGAGTGCCACTAATGCCGCCTTTGGTGCAGTGCCCCGGATCTGTTGAGCAACAGGGCACCTCGAGCCTCGGGCTAGTCAGTCCCCCAAGGGACTAACGCCACCTCCACAGAGGGATGATCCCGCACCACAGAACAACCCGTCCCAACGTCGGGACAGTGTAATGAGGTTCCCATCCTTGCCCCCTGGTCGCCCCTGCTCTTTTGTCCCCTCTTCTTATTAGAGGGGTACAAACAGGAGCTCCCTCGTATCAATTGGCTTCGCCCAAGTTGCTGGGTTCACCATAGACTAATACCCACCGCCACGATAAGGCTTGAACCATGGTGGGGAGGGTAGTAACCCTGGATCAATGAGAGTTTGCAAACAAAAAAGCAGAAAGAGCAGGTCGTACTCTATCAGAACTTTTGAGGCTTATGAGAACACTTCTCATGCCTTTAATAAAGATGAAGGTGCCTTGCGCTGTTAAACAAAGACTCTTTTAGGCGAAGTGAAACAGACTTAGCCCTTCTTTTGGCCCAAACTCTCCTTCATTATCCTTAGATGACTAGTTTTTTCAGCCCTTAGACAATCCAGAAACTCGGGAGAAGTTAGCTGACTTTCACTGCTATAAATGGAAAATTTGTACTCCCGGCGGAGGGGTTGTCTGTGGTTTCGATGAACGTGCGTTGTTTTTGGCCGAATTCGATGATAAGTGTACATTACATAAAGTAAACTGTGAGAGACGAGGATGTGAGTATTAAAACGGTTTTAAGAGATTTTTTGTTGATAAAATTGTAAGCGACTATCGCCAACTATATAGACGCCTGGAATTAAAAAGTTGAGTAGGTATTTATAAGGCTGTGTTAGATGGATACGTCAAGAGATAAGGAGGTGTGCCTTCTCTCCTCAAAATAGGTGTTAGTTAGATGAGAATGGCGGGGATCGGCCATTATGGCGTACATCAAAAGAGGCTGCACGGAAAGAAAGTTAATTAATACAGAACAGAGATGCAATTAGAAAGAGAATTACTGGAAATTATTATGAATTCTAAATCGAATACTGAAATAGTTGAGTGTTATTCAATTATGCATGAATATTAAGAAATTCGTGAGTTTCATATTATTTCATTCAGTAGAATTCATCAATAATGTTAATTTAAAGAAATTAGATGTAACGGAGCCATGGTGACTACCGACGCTCATAGACATCTGCACAACCTGAGGATGCGTTGCCCTTCTTTCCCTATCCTCCACAATGGGCCACCGGAAACTCATAAGCCGCACGAAACGCGACAGCATAGAGCTGTCACTTGACGCCGGTGTTATGTGAGCGAGAGGTACCACCCCGGTCATGCCGGCCCAATTAGGCTGAAAAGCAGCATGTCACTACCTCTTACAATATTAATAATTACATATTACTTTAATAATAAATAGTATTACATTATTACAGTGTTCCATTTGGTGGAGAATGTAGTTTGCGAAGGTCAAAAGAAGTTTCAAGCAAATAATAATTCTGGATTCGCATAAAATTAACAAATATAAAATATAGTATTTAAAACAGTTGTATTATTGAAATCTAGCGGATCTTCGACGCACTATTTAAGGCGCTAGTATTTATGTTTCGTCTGTTGTATAAAGTTACACGTTACTGACACTAGATGTCACTTTTTATCTTTACAATTCTTTGATTGTTGGGTATATATATAAAACGGTCTAAATAAAATAAAGAGTTTGTCCGTCTTTACTTATTTCAATTTCAATTGAAACACACTAGAGAGATTAATTATAAATATTAAAATCTACTTAACCCAATAGCTGTAATAAGACAATTAATACTTAGAGAGGACAAAATATATTAATTTTAAAAAATATGTGAGAATTATTATTAACCGAGTCAAACACTTTTTTATATAGCCATTTTTTTAATCTGCTTATTTCTACCGTTCTCTTTTTCCGAAATACAATAAAGCTGATTCAGCTTTGCTGTGTTTCGGAGAGAACAGGCAGAACAGGCAGTGTAATTAATTACACTGAGTCTTACCATCTTACATATCATGATTTTTTGTCTTTTTTAGTCTCGGGTGAACTCGGCAATATTATGGGTGATGCTCGTCATTCATCACTTATTTGTCAGTTTACCTATTCCAATAACAATTAAAAAGCTCTTCTTATAAGGGCAGTCTGTACCTGACGATGATCACACAAGCGGATCCATTTAATGACACATTTATCACAGGCAAAATCAGTAAAGCATATATCTCTCTCAAAACAGGTGTATTTCCTCAAATTCTTATTACAAAGCATTCGAGCTCAAAATCCGAGAACAGATCTCGCAAATGTTACGAGAGTTTAGAATATAAACTAGTTAATTGTGCATCAGATTAGATAGAACTTCATTACACCCACGATTTTGACATGCAACTTAAATACTTATTATTAATACGATTTTTAGAAAGGAAAAGCTTTTTAGAGTTCCGTACCCAAAGGGTAAAACGGGAACCCTAGTACTAAGACTCCGCTGTCCGTCCGTCTGTCACACTAGTATCTCATGAACCGTCATAGTTAGTTGAAATTTTCACAGCTGATGTATTTCTGTTGCCGCTATAACAACACATACTAAGAACAGAATAAAATCAATGATCATATAATCAATCATACAATGGTGAATAAAATATGTGATTTTTTGCCGTTTTTGCGTTAACAGGTAGACGCTTGAAATATTCACAGAATATTTAGTTAATATAAATTTAATATTTTTTTTTTTGTTTTTTTGTTAAAATGTTATAATATAATGGTACGGAACATTTCGTGCACGAGTCGGACTTCCCCTGGCCGCTTAAATGTAAGTTTTGTTTTCAGTTTGTTTATACAACTACCATTTAAATAGTTTTCGATGTTAGTTGTATAGGTGAACTGGCAGACAGGCCTACAGATGGTAAGTCACCAACTTCACGAATGAACTTCTTTTACCCATACGAGGCAACTTATTCATGCATTGCCTTTCCTGAGACATGAGATGGTAAGTGTCGGAACCAGTAACTACTTTTCCTGTCTTACCCGTCTTTCAGAAATACTGATAATATATTACATATTGCTGTTTGACGAAAGAAATTTGCATGATGGTGATATCCAATACCCATGCAGACGAGAGCATGTCACTGCAGTGTATCTACACCGGTGAGTCTTTTTACCGTACAAAATATTTTGTTACAACCGCTTTCTTGTGTAACTGCAATATACAAGCGCCTCCTGTCTCTTACTAACGCATACATACTGTATACTACCACCATATTATATAACAATAAAGTTAAAAATAGAATAATAATTATTATAATTAGATCGCAATAATGCCATAGTCGAGGTTATGGCGTACCACTATGAATACCAAACACGTCACCGTCAAAGACAAGAGATTCCTCTAATCGTGTAAATCAAAATGAACTGATATTGAAAACAATTGACAGGGTAGCGCACGACCACAATCAGTAGTGATGCGACTTGTATCGATATTAAATGTATCGACGAAAATTACCACTGTTACACTATTACTTATTATGTTTTTTTTTTTTTTTTTTTTTTTTTTTTTTTATGTTAGTTGGATAGGCAAACTGGCAAACGTACCACCTGATGTTAAGTGGTCTACGTCACCCATGAACATAAACTAGTTTACCTGGAAATAGCCCAGGCAACTCAATTTATGTGTTGCCTATCCTGAGACATAAGATGTTAAGTCTCGGTGCCAGTAATTACACTGTCTGTCTTGCCCTTCTCTCCGAAACACAGCAAAGCTGTTTCACGGGAGAAATAAGCAAGATGGTGGTACCCATGCAGCCGGGAGCGCGGCACAGCGCTTCCATCTCACCGGTGAACGTGAACGTTATGTTATGTTACTTGATAGTTACCTCTATTGACGTGTCGTTATAGTAATTTTTTTTCGATTGCCGTGACGGTTTGACACTTTCATTGTATTTTTTTATTTCCTTATAGGTTTTTGGAACGTAGTTCCTTATCGCGCGTTACGAAACGGGGGCTATACGGAAAAAATTAAGATGAAAAGTTGGAACGACACTTTTTGCTATAGTTGTAAGCCGTATTTTTGATTGACATGTTACTGCGTTGGTAGCTTTTTTTGTAACACTATCACTAACAGTTCAAATCCCACCGATCTCGGTGACTTTTTTTTGTTTTTTTTTACTTATTTTACGCCGGGAGGTGCTCTGATTTTTATCGATAAAAAAATTATACCTACCCGAATAATTATTTTCCTTACACCTTTTTTTTTGTTTTTTATTACAATTCCTTCACTAATTAATCGATAGGAAATTCGTTCCATCCGGGTGTCCCTTGACACCTCTCTTTAGTTTTTTTTTTAGTATGGTTATTTTTTTAAAGGGTTCCATGCTGATGACGTTTTCTCCTTTATATGGTTTCTTAGAAACAGTGGGCCAATTGAAAGTAACAGAAAATGATTAAAAATATTATTAGTAAGAAAATTAATGCTAGTGTTGTAAAAGTATAAGTAAGTATATAATAACTATAACTTACGTTTATCTTAGCAACGCAAGTTAAGTCACGGGAATGAGCTAGTTCTAACTTAGGAATTTACCCACCCCATTGGTTTCGTAGTAATAAATCGGAATTTCAATTTCGAATTCCAAGCAAGAAGCGTAAACCAATATCATTGTGGGATAGAGTTTTATATTGAATTCTTCATTTTTTGTCAATGCTCGTACTTCAAAGTGAACGTTATATGCATACTTATTAATAGATGAAAGTTGCTTTGTAAAGATATGGAGAACATAAGAATGTATACACTTTTTTTGAAAATTACCACTAAATATATAGAATTAAAAATTACGATTAAAAATAATTAACAGTAAGAAACCAGAATGAATATTCGTCACTTCGTTACCTAATCCTTATACATTGAGGTGTCAAACTTATTAAACAAAAATAATATATTAAACTGATCCTAAGCATGTATCGTACTAGCAATTGAGACAGATAAAATGATATCGATAAAACTATCCCCACACTATGATATCACACAAACGCACGATTTTCATGTAGTTTGCCACGTGTTGGTCGCTCATACACGACAGAGACCTCCTCCCTGAATTTCAAATACGAATATAAAATTATTCTTTGTTTTCACCCTTTCTAATCGTTATAGCGCACGCTTTGCTCACGTGCCGAAAGAGGTAGTTGAATTTAAATTGATGTTTAAAAATTGTACCGATTAAGGTGGTTACGCACTACATTGAATCCGTGGAAATACAAATCTAGAATCTAGAAAATTCTTTTTGCTACTCTTTGCCATTCTACAAATAAAACAATGGCTTCTTTGGTCATCTCTAAAATGGGGATTCTTGAAGAGAAAATTCAGTACGTCTACTTCGTAATGTATTTTGAGGGTCTCGGACTGACTCAGACCTGACTAGGATCTGACTCGAATCTGACTTGAATCTGATGTAGTGCGTAACGTCCCTTATAGGGATGGTGAATAACGGTACGCTTGTATCGATATTTCGGTAAATCAAAGTAACGGACGTACCGGCCTTTACTCTTATCCCACCTGGCATGTGTTTGAATACTGAATTAAAATGTATTAAATGTATTTTTGTTTCATTATAATGTATTTTTTTTTCACTTTCAAGAGTTTTTTTTAAATAACGAACGAATGTTTTCTCTTCATAATTTCATCTATAAAGAATGTTAAATTGTAGAATTGCTCGAAATAGATTTAAAATAAATTATATATTACACCAAAATATTTTTAAGTGAAACTCATTCTAATGTTATAGAATCCCAGAATCTTCTAGGGTTAACAGAATCCCAGATACCCACAAGTGTGGAATTTGGGAGTTTTCCGGATCTAGCCCGTTGTATGACGAAATCAATGCTTGGGTTACTCTGTAAGATTGGGGTGAGACAAACACGACGCCAAGACACCGTGTGGCCGAAGACAAAAAATCAATAGCTGGCTCACCGATGCAGCATTAGGGCCAATAGGCCATTAGCATTTTATCATTCACAAAAAAAAAAACACATTTTAAATAATTTTCATAACTGTTGTATTTTTTATATATTAAAGTTCTTGTAAATTTTACTTTAAATTCACATTTCTCAGGGACTTACTGGCCAAAAACACAATGACTGGTGACTAAACACAATTATCAGAGGATGTAACGTTAGGTCATTTCCTAGTGAAAATTACTATGAATGAGTCTATAAATAAAATAATTACTTATTATATTTAAATGATTCTCATTATATTTAAATGCGGCTTCCACAGTAATTCACAATAACCGCCGTAAACAAAGTTAATCGATTCGTATGAATAATATTTGCATTTCCATTTATCTGTATTGTCTTGTCTTATTATTTGTATAATTTTCCTCTTGTGAGATCACGGAGGTATTGAAGGTGGAGACAGGTTGATACAGTTTTTATTTGGCTGTGAAGTTTGGACTTCTACACTATTTACTTTTTTCATTTGTATTGAAAATTGAGTTTCCATATAGGATGTATATTTTTAATAACAGTTGACACTATCATTAAAAATATACACGCTATAGACGATTCATATTTTTTTTGATATCGTAGGGAAATCCATTATGGATGTAGCCAAGATTTTCGGGTAGATCCTGACCCTATGTGGGATTCGCACCTGGGCGTGCCCACCACACTAAAACCACTGCGAACGACAGACTACTCTTCGTAAGGGGGACTGCCCGGCCGCTAAAGTAGCGCCTTCTACGCACCCCCGTTCGTCCCCCGCGGGGGGAGGCCTCGTTGGCGGCCTCCTTCTAGGACATCACTGCCTCCCAGAAGGAGACCATGCCGTCCAGGACTCGTGTCCAGCATCGCTGTGATGACGCTCGGCAGAGACAATTCCTCTCCGAAAACTTGTGTCAGATTGCGACGCAGCGCCACCCATCTCGGGCACACCTCAAGGGTGTGCCGAGTCCACCGCCGTAGACGATACTTATGTACCAGTATCGCTTCAAGTAAAATTTTCATGCATCATGCATCCAGGACGGACCGGCATAATCGCAAATAATTTTCCAATAAATCAGATGGTCGCTGTGGCGACCGGTGCGTGCTATTTTTTCAAAATATTCTGATGACACAAAATCCCTAGTAAAATCCTATTTCGTTCTACTACAACAAAAGGAAAAGGGCAGGATATGTTATATAAATATTGGTACCAAAATTGTTATTTTGTAACGGAATATGTTACGATTTTTTTTTAACATTGCTGTAAGATATCCCCCCCCCCCATACGTCTATAAAAAGTTTCACTTCTAATGTCTTTTATCCGGAGTACAAACCTGTTGGGATATATACCAGGATGGCAGGGATACTTTCCCCACCACGGTTCAGGCCTTGTCGTGGCGGTGGGGTTCAGTAACCTAGGGTGTGCCCCGCACCTTGGGTGAAGCAAATTGAGCTGAGGGGGCTCTTTGTACCCCTCTTATAAGAAGAGGGGACAAAAGAGCAGGGCGCAAGGGGCGAGGACGGAAATATCACCCCATTGTACTGTCCTGACGTTGGGAGGGGTTGTTCTGTTGCGGGACAACCCCTCTGTGGAGGTGGCGTCGGTCCCCTGAGGGAATGACTAGCTGTCAAGGTGCCCTGTTTACTCAACAGATCCGGGGCACCTCACCAAAGGCCGCTTGGCACTCGCCGGGTTTTAGTGGGTAGAGGTGCGTCCACAGCTTTCGGGTGCAGCAAGTCCCACATACCCGCCTGGGGAGACCCACTCCTCTGCGGGATGCCTCAGAGCATTTCCCGGCGTTAAAGAAAATAAAAGGGCTCAGTAGCCTAAGATGAACCCAGCATCTTGGGCGAAGCCAAATGAACCGAAGGAGATGTTCTTTGTACCCTTCTTATAAGAAGAAGGGACAAAAGAGTAGGAGGGGACAAGGGACGAGGATGGGAACCTTACCCCATTGCACTGTCCCGATGTTGGTAGGGGTTGTTCTGTGGTGCGGGAAAATCCCTCTATGTAGGAGGCGTCAGTCCCTAGAGAGACTGACTAGCCGTCTAGGTGCCCCGTTTGCTCAACAGATCCGGGGCACCTCACCAAAGGCGGCATAGGTGGCACTCGTCGGGTCTTAGCGGGTAGAGCTGCGTCCACCTGCTGGTATAAGACCAGTAATCTTTCGGGCGCAGCGAGTTCCACATACCCACCTGGGGAGTCCTCCCTCCCATACATTGTACATACTTACTAATAAACTTAGTTTAAAGTTAAAAAAAAACAGGATAATAATCACGAAAATACACGAGCTTACACCACCAGACATATAGACCCTGAACTAAAAACTTGCCATATCACAAAACCTCGGTATGTTTAAGTGGCTGTTAAAATAATGTCGTTATACGAGGTATCAGTGAGACAGTGATAACATTAGAATGCGGTTTACGGCGATGATAAATATGCATGCAAACATACACACATCCTGGATACCTGGTAAAAAGGGATATACGCATAGATTCCGATCTAATACGGATACTACGTGTGTAAACTTACTGGCTTTCCCAATGCGTTAAGTTAATAACGCATATACATTTAGAGTAGAGATATGATCAGATTTGTGTCAAAACTTTGAATAAGTAGCTGGTATGAAACATACATTCAAAGGTCGTTTTTTTTTTCTAATTAACATAAAAAGAGTTTCCTGTGCCCTTTCGGGGTTAATTTGTTCAACAAAGAAAGTATCTATATACACTTATTTATCTGTATTTTGGGAAGCCATAATTTTATTTAATATAATATAAAATAAGCCATATTTTTTATATTATTGGCATAGAAAAGATTTGTCTGTTTGTAATCGATTCTTATAAAATCTAAATTATTGAAAGAGATGAAAAAAAATCATATTTTTCACCATTACGTTATTGAATGAACAATCATCTAGTTCTAGAGGCTATTTCAGTATTACTTTAATCAAGTTTATATAACCGAAATTGGGCGGAAATCTCTAAGTTGGCAAAGAAAACCTTTAATCGAAATAAATATCTTTATCGAAGTATGTTTTGCATGTCGGAAGAAAACTGTCGGATTCCTAAAGTTAAAAGTTAAAACCCTTTCAAAAGGGTTGTAGAAATTGTTTTAGTTAGAAAACAAATATTATAAGAACCTCGAATGTTTTAATCTATGGAGTCTAATTTTGGAATTTTTTTTAGTACATTCCAACATCATATAATAATATAATTGAATGATCTGCGTTCTGACGACAAAGATAACTAGATATCAGCTGCTAAGTTGAAAACTTTTATTTAAATATTCAACAATATCAAAAGAAAAACTATATTTTTCTCATCATCATCATCACTAGCAACTATTCGTCCATTGCTAGACGGGCTATGGGCCTAAAGGATCTTCACCAAGACGATCCCCCGCCACTTGCACCCGACAATCCAATTTTCAACATATTATGTTAATGAATGAGTAGAATTTTTTATGTAGCTATTTTGTGTTTGTTTTGTAAAGGTCAGTTTCACTGAGTTTGTTTCGACTGTTCTTCTCAGTGGGCTAGCCTTGGGACCGATGGTAGATTCAATTGACTATTTTGAATAAACAAAATTTGATTTGATTTGGACTTTTTTTTTGCTAGCCTATGCTGTCCCACTGCTGGACAAAGGCCTCCCCCAAGCTCTTCCGTATATCGCGATCTTTCGCCACCGCCGGCTAGTCAGCCTGGTATGAGTCTAAATTGTCTAAGATTTGGACTTAATTAATTTATATTGATGAGAACTTAATTGCATACCCATAGATATTTATTATTATTATTATTATATGGATAGTAAGTCCCATTACAAGTCTGGCGATGGAGACCATAGAGAGTCGTAGGATTTTCTCAACGATTTACAGCTTTTATTGGGCTTACTTCATACGGTTAAATATGATAAAAGTATGTTCACTTCTCAAAAAATTTACAAATAAAAAATTAATAAAAATTTAAACCGACATCAAAAAATTAAAAATTATAAAATGATTGCGTTTCTTCAATGTAACAGTGTAGTATATGCTGTAGTATATGCTCAATGTAACAATGTAGTATAATATGCCTACTACTCTCTAAGCTACTCTAAGCTACTACTTAAAATCAACTTATTCTTCGTCTAATGTACAAACTATGCGTTTACCACGCCATTGCAGGTAGATTAGCCAATGGTCTTCTTCTGCGAGGCAGTAATGTCCCAGAAGGAGGCCGACGAGCGTGTGAGAGAGGAGGCCGCCGACGAGGCGACGAACGGGGGTGCGTAGCAGGCGCTACTTAATGCGTCTTCAGTAACGCCCCTGTGCTTGTGTCGGGTTCAGGATGGGAACCTGGGCCCAGTATGACACGACGTCGCGGGGACTGCCTAAGCAGCCGGGCAGCCCCCCCTTACGAGGAGTAGTGTGGCCTTCGCCGGGGCCAGTCTGTCGCTGAGGTGATCTTGTTGCCTACAGATCCGGGACCCTCAAAATGCGGCTGAAGGCGCTCGCAGTGGTTTTAGTTTACGGGTAGGGCACTCCCAGGTGCGAGTCCCACATAGGGTCAAGATCTACCCGAGATCCTGGCTACATGCGTAAAAAGCATTTACCTGTGATAACAAAATAAGGTAGGTTAGCGAAGATGCCATTCTATAATCGTAAACGATAGTAGAAAATTAATAAATGTATGGAAATGTCATTTTACATCTATAAATCACGTGATCTTAAATGTCATTTCCATACATTTATTAGTTCTCTACTAGCGTTTACAATTGTAGAATGGCATCTTGGCTAACCCGCCTGTTACTTTTGACGTCCGTACAATACATCAAAGTTATTGTTTTTCTGATGTCAGTAAATATCTTCACTCTACCCTCTTTTAGATGTGTGCAACTATGTGTTTAAGTATACTTGACAACTTTTGGCTATTATAGTGAAACTAACTGTTGCCCGCAGATTCGCCCGAGTTAACTTTTGTCAAAAAAATAAAAAAAATAAGGGATAGACCACCCTTAATATTAAGGGGAATATAAAATAGATGTTGACCAATTCTCAGAACTACCCATCAACAACCCAACAACACAAAATTTCATGAGAATCGGTCGAGCCATTTCAGAGGAGTTTAATTACAAACACCGTGACACGAGAATTTTATATATTAGATAGTAAACATTTTTATGCATATATAAATTAAAACCCACCACGTGTTGGCGACCCAGATAAATAAGTGATGGGCGATTCCCACGAGGTATCAGGTATAATATATTAATTTGTTTTCTGCTAACGAGTAACTAATGCGGACGGCTCCATTGCCTCTCAAACACTTGGATGATATATGTGCTATGAAGCCACGCAATGTTTACATGATTTATAATAATCATATTATAAAACTATAACAAAAATTGTATAAATATAAGTATAACAACTACATATTATATTATAAAAGGTTTGTTATTTTTATATTTGTTGGTGATTCAAATGAAAATATATAAATAAATAAATTACTTGGCAATAGCTCAATCCTGATTGATGACACACAAACTTAATAACTTTCAGGTGTTACAACAACAGATTAAAACTTCTTACCTAGTGTACCAGGAACTATGGGCTAGTTCCAGGACAACTCATTTATGTGTTGCTTAAGTACACTGCCTGACTTGCCCTTGTCTCCGAAACATAGAGCTATGTCACGGGAGAAACAATGATGAGGGTGCTATACCTATACAGCCGGGGCAGCAAAATGCAGCAATTGTAAGTTTTTCATTGACCTTTTATAAGTTAAACTGATTGAAATTGTGATACAATTTCCCATAACATTTTAAAAACAGTTTTGTAAAAAATTAAAATATATAAACAATAGCATTCTTTTTTCGTTTAGCCAGGTCACAATTCAGCCGTGACTCATTCATAAAAAAGTTACCAAAAACCAATAAAACTAAACGTTAGTACGTTATATTTAATCCAGGCTGTACGGATCACGTACATACATCAATAATTCATCGTAGGAGGCGCGCGAGCTTGCAATACTAATACGAGCTTTAGCCGTCAGATGAAAGCTACGAGCGATCACATAATTGTTGGGAAGCTTCTTTAACAAATAATAATCGCCATTTCGTCATTATCATCTTAATCTACATAATATAATAAATATAATAATATATATAATAACCGTAATAAAATATATTTTTTACGGTTTTTAAGACAAAAGTGGGAGAGTTTATCGGTGGGAGGGAAGCGCTGTGCCGCGCTCCCGGCTGCATGGGTACCACCATCTTGCTTGTTTCTTCCGTGAAACAGCTTTGCTGTGTTTCGGAGAGAAGGGCAAGACAGACAGTGTAATTACTGGCACCGAGACTTAACATCTTATGTCTCAGGATAGGCAACACATAGATGAGTTGCCTGCTCATTCCAGGTATACTCATTTATGTTTAAGGGCGACGTCGACCACTTACCATCAGGTGGTACGTTTGCCAGTTTGCCTATCCAACTAACATAAAAAAAGAGTTAAGAATTTTCCTAACATTTCAGATATTTTAGAGCAATCATGGTCACTATGAAAAACATTTTTGCTAACGATATTATTATCAATGTTAAGTCAGTTATTATCACTATCCAGATAGTAAGAGAGCCCCGTCATTGCTGACATAACTGTCCCATTAACTTTATTTTTTTTTGTATCACCGGATCATATTACAAAATTGTTTTATTACACTTAAATCATTCAGATTATCTATAGAAAATGCATAAAGTTTACAAAATTAAGACATTCTTTTAGGATTTATAATTTTAATAAAACTTTAATTATCTTAATACATCAAATTATTATATAAATCCTTCATCAAATGTAAACAGTTGAGCCTAACTTTATGTTCAGGTAACAGTTGTTGATTAACTTTTAGTTTTAATCTATAATTATTATTTGAATCATTATTGACCTAGGTTTATATAATATAAAGACTAAGTTTCAAATTTCGCCATAAAACAAATATATTTTGTACCACAGCAAATCGGTACAGCTTTTATCGACTTATCGCTTAAAGCGACTACCACTTTACAGTGATCTGTTATAACTAACTCCGCCTGTAACTATTTAGTTCACCAACAAATTTACAAAGATATAGAGGGCTCTTCTTAGAATGGTTATTAGTGACGTTTTAGTACTATTAAGTTCGACACAGTGCTTACAAATGTTAATTGTAATTCAAAGTAATTCGCTAAACATATGCAAATACATGGTTTGACCGGGTTGGATGGCGTTATGCGAGAATGGTAGCAGTCAATAATATATCCTACTAATCCTCCTAGCTTTATAATATTTTTTTGTAATAAAGACATTTGTCACACAATTTTAATCAATGATATTATGCGTATGTTGTAACACACTTATTTAAAGAAGCTTTATATAAGTTGTCCCTACCATGGTTCAAGCCTTGTCGTAGCGGTGGGGCTCAGTAGTCTAAGGTGAACCCAGCACCTTGGGCGAAGTGAATTTGAACTTGAGTGAAAAAAGAAGGGACAAAAGAGCAGGGGGACAAGGGGCCAGGTTGGGAACCTCACCCCATTATACCGTCCCGACGTTGGGAGGGGTTGCTCTGTGCGGGACGACCCCTCTGTGGAGGTGGCGTCGGTACCTTGAGGGAATGACTAGCCATCGAGGTGCCCTGTTAGCTCAACAGATCCGGGGCACCTCACCAAAGGCGGAATTGGTAGCACTCTCCGGGTTTTAGTGGGTAGAGCTGCGCTCACTTACCAGCTTTCGAGCGCAGCGAGTCCCACATACCCTCCGAGGGAGTCCCCCCGCGAGATGCCTCAGAGCATTTCCCGGCGTAAAATAAAAAAGGTATATAAGTTGTAAGGTGCAATAGTAAATTTTAGTTTTGATTGTATAGGTTGTATATTTGTTGAGACGAGTATGTGACGCACTTACTTAGTCGTCTTAATAAATTGCATCAAAATTTATCTTTAATTACTTTGTTGACATGTAAATAAGATAAATTATACAGAAAAAAAATTCGAAGTAGAGGTCATTAAAGAGTTTGTTTAGAGGGTGATCATCATTACTTTTTTATAAATAGTTGGTGATTAGATGTCAAAAGCATTAAAATAGTTTCATAATCATCATCATTAAAAATAGTTTGATAGCTGATAATAATTGTGATTAAAACATTTTGGCCCGCCTTAGAAGTAAAATCAGCTCGAATATCATAACGGCTAAAAGCATATCGTAATCTCATTCCATCTATATTTTGATTTATTACTTATTATTTTTATATTAACATCGACGATTCACCGTTGAGTGGGTTTTTATAAAAGAAAAAGTGAGCAAAAATGGTCCAGTTGGTCAATATGCCTCCCCACCATAAAATGTTCACCCATGTCAACATCGTTAGCTCACCTGTAAAGGAAAACCTCGTGAGGAAACCTGAATATGAGATTAAAAGTCTTTGGGGGTGTGTGTAGTTCACCGCTCTACCATATACCAGCGCATATGTGAAGTATGGAGATATTTGAGGACCCGTGCTCAGCTGTGGGGCATATAAAGGTCACTAGTGCTATGCTCATCCTGAATTTTTTTATATAGCATAGAAGGGCAAACCAACAGTCAAAGCTTTTTGGCGACTATCGACGTCCATACACATCCGCATAACCAGAGACAAGCAATAGGCCGTCGGAAACTAACAAACTCCACAAAACGTGACAGCAAAGCTGTCACTTTACGCCGGTAAAAATGCGTAAAAGAGCTCAAGGCAAATCATGAATGCCTTGTGTCTCTACTGAGTTAAGCTTTGAAAATTACAAAATTCAAAAATCTACGACAATACAAAAAATATATATCCGGGATATGTAATAAAACTAGAAATATACTTATTTTTTTATTATATCTTAAAATATCATAGCATTAAATACTTATGTACATTACAATTATGCCTACTATATACAAAATAGCTTTACCCTAGTATTGCTTTGGAACGCAAAAGTTTTTGGACGGAACCGTTAAGTTTTTAAATAATTACACAACCCTTATACATACAATACTGATATATTTCGTCATTACAATTATTATGAGCAAAAATAATTTATAGCATTATACATTGCAGTGATAAACGAGCTTTCGTTTTTATTCATTCATCTTTATTCATTCCAATTATTCATTCGTCTTTATTCATTCATTCATATTTATTCATTAATGTAAATTATCTTAAACATTTTTGAATGATCTGTAAAATATCTTATATTAAACCTACTTCAAAATGTATCTTTACTAGTTCAAATATTAAGAAGTCGCGGAAGCAAATAAACATACAATATACATATTAAATTAAATATGTCTGGATAAATATTTGTACAAGTTATTACTTCAATTATATATAAAACTTTTTTTCTGACATATATACAGGTAGGTCTTTTTCAGCCTTAAGTTATTTATTTCTTACATATGAATATGTAAGTAGGATTTTCTATATCTTTAAATACTGGATCACTCATTTCTTGCATGACTCTATTAATCATTAATGCCAACTTGCTGACAACTAAGGAAATCATTTCAATATAATGTAGAACCACTTCGTTTTTAGATTGCAGCACTCGTGGAACTTGTATCTCATCAGCTGTTCTCTTCTTCAGCTCTGTTTGTATCTTCTACATCCTTCTTCTAACTTTCATATGATATCTCTACTTTTTTACAGACTTAAAAAAGGAGGGAGTTCTCAATTCATCGGAATCTTTTGTATAAGACAAAAGGGCATTCCTGTTTTAAGCTTAAATTATTGCACTAAATAATTATTACTAAGTATTTTACTAGGTTAAACTATTAGGTGACCATAGCTCTCTCTGCGGGCGTATGTAGCATGTTGTAGGTGAATCTTTGGGCGTAGTCGGTCATCTTGAGGTTGTCTGACCAGGGAGGGCTGGGATTCCACCTGTCCATCCCATCTGTACCATCCAACGTCCCGGGTCCTGGTGCGACCCTCATCCGCTTGGCAGCTGGGTATTCGAGACCTGGAAGTGGAAATTTGTGTTGATTGATGTTAGTATCACAGATGCTTATCTTCTAATGGATATTTGTGTCAAAACAATCTAATACGTGTGTTAGAGATTGTGTTTTCTATAAAGATAAATAAAATTTAAATGTCTGTTTTTTAATATTAAAATAATAGCTTTTTATTCAATGCAATTCGGTACATATACCGAAATAGCGTTTTTTATAATTTTTGTCTGTGTGTCTGTTTGTTCCGCCTAATCTCTGAAACATTCATCGATTGACTGATTTTGATCAGACTTTCAATGGCAGAAAGCTGATATGATAAGGAGTAACTTATGCTATACAAATAATCATCATCAATCCGGGCACGGCTGTAAATCTAAGTTAACGTGGGCGAAGATGCAGGAAACAGCCAGTCGAAAATAATTTAAGATTTTCATTGAATTCTATTTAAATATTTATATTATTAGGTACTACAAAATGCTTGCTTTTGTGGCTTGTGTGGGTGTTTTTTTTGCTTGCGTGGAATTTAAACATGGTTGAAGTTTGATTTATTGTCTTACCAAAATTTCAATTTCAGTCGTTCGATGTATAAGTCATTGGATCGTCGTCATCGTCCTTATCAACTATTTTTACGTCCACTACAGGACACAAAACATCGAACATATAACAGGAATAGAGCGGTAATGTGTTTTGTATGAAAACTGCGACGCTGCGCCGTTCTCCGCTCTGATTGGCAGACTGATGGCCTTTGATGTATGATTGGCCGATGGGAAGTACACACTGGAGTTGGTTGAATTGCTCTACTACTATTTACTACGCTACAGCAGTTTAGGTAAGTGACAAATCACTGACCAGTTTCGGAATTTTATGGCTCACACTACTCTATCCGGTTATATGTTCAATGACACAATATCTTTAAATGGTCGCCAAGATGTCATGGTATGGTATCTTATTTGAGCCGGGAGCATCGTTCACTCGGGACCTTGGCTTAAGGGGAACTTTTGTGCCAACTTAATAAAGGAGGGACTTACCATCCAGACTGGCACTGGTGCAAGGCTCTTGGGTGTAGGCACGGGGGTATTGCTCGTAGTACTCCCGCTTGTGGGGGTACATGTACATGCTGCTGTTCACCACTATGTCCGGGGCGTCGTAATGGTGGGGAGACCTGGGGGTGAGGAACATGTTTAATATTGTTTTTTGTAGGAGGGGGGGGGGGGCAAACGGATGGTCGATCCACCTCGGTCGGTCTATGTAATTATAAGTATGCTTTTTTCTTGAAGGTCCATAAGAAGAATACTGACTCCTTTCATATATAAAGCTTCATAAAATAAATTTTTCGGTTGGCGGACAATGATGACGTATACAATTTCATATGATAATTATATCCCACTGTTGGCCATGGGTCCCCTTCAAATTAGACGAGGAGAGTGTTCAGCCATAGTTCACCGATGCGCTGGCCCAGTACGGGTTGGTGAACTTCACACACCTTCAAATACTTTTAATCTCATCAGGCATGCAGGTTTCCTTCACCGGCGAGTAAGCGATGGTCTCATGTTTAGGTGCACGGAGAAATTTAGAATTAAAAATCATGGCACCGATTTCAGGATCGAACCCAGACCTCTCACTCAAGAGGCCGAGCCCATACCTCCTGGCCCATCGTTATACAATTTCATACATTTGTCTAAAGAATATGGCGTTGAATATAATATTAATAAGGCTCTGAACGCTATTATTGTTAATTATTCAAAGCTATATTCTTATAGGCTTTGAACGTGCCACCGCCTTAAAGTAACATACTAAAATGATACAAATATCTTTAATTTTTCTTTGTCTAATATAAAACATGAAGTCAACTGTCGGGTTCACAGTTAAGTCGATAACGGTCTGATGATGATGCAATCAGATCCACGTATTGTTAATCCATATTAGTTAACAGTACAGTTGATTTTTTGTAAACATCAATTATATATGGGCAAGTGACAGCCAAAGGAACATCGAGCCCTTTTCAACTCGGTTATCGTTTTTTTATTACCGTGTAGGTTATCAAAATGTACCTTATTTATATACAATAAAGTTGAAAGCAATTTGAACTTACGTCATAATATTGAACAATCGAGATTAAAACGTATATTATGATAATAAAGTTTATTTTTGAAGTTCTCAATAAATATGGTAATGAAAGGTGTCAAATTACACAGACAGACGGACGGTGATGATTTTCTTATTTATATTCCTCTGATGTGATTACAAATGTAAGATGTTTGTTTTCAAAGTTAATGGCAATATAATAATGTTTTTATCTCATTATAACAAGTGTTTATTGTATTTGTATTTTTAAATTAACTATTGATTGATTTAATTTAAACTGTAAAAAGTGTTCGTTTTTAAGAATTCTGGAGCAATTTCTTTAAAATATCCATAATCTTATTCTGGGACAGCTATTTTTCTTATTTTAGTGTATATTTAGTTTTTACAAATTATGATTAAAATAGTACTTAAAGGCAAAAAATAGTAATGACATTTTTACTAGCTTATTCTGTCCCACTGCTTGGCAAAGGCCTCCCGCAAACTCTTCCATATAACGCGATGTAGCGCCACCGCAGGCCAGCCAGACTGGTTGGCGTCTAGGTAATCATCATTTTCTGACTGGTCTCGGCGACTAATGACATCTCAGACAATTATAATTATTTTGACTATTTATAGCCAATACGAACAAAATCTTTTGACTTACCTCTCCTCGCTGATCGTAGACTGCGGAGAGTGGGTGGAGTAGTCCACAGGTCCTCTGTCAGTGTAAACCCTCTCACACGGATACTCCTCAGGTTTCTGTACGTACGGTATCTGGTACCCAGTGTAGTCCACCTCAGCGTTTTCCACGTATGTATACTCTTGGTAGGTATCCTGGTAACACTGGTCCCGTCTGAAGAACTTCTGGCATCGAGGATCCAACATGCCGCAGGGTTGGTTCTGGTATCCGTAGTATTGGTAGATCCAAGAGTTGGCGAGCATTATAGCTGCTTCTTCTTCACTGTTGGTAAAAAGATGTTGATGGTGAATGTCAGGTTTTTTTTATGTAGATTAAAACAGAATAAAAATTGAATTTAAGTAAGAGATAGTCTTGCTGCTTTGCAGCCGAATTGGGCTACGACCGGGGTTGCTACCTCTCGCTCAGATGCTACTGGATTAAAGTGACAGCTATTCTGTGGCGTTTCGTGCGGTTTGTGAGTTCCCCTAATGCTTCGTCTGACAATTGTGAGCCGATTTGGCTCACTTAAGATTGATTATTATTGGGGGGTTGCCCCCCGCCAACCGTGAAGTCTGCGACCCCACGGCCTCCTGGCGTCGGGTTGGATCATTTGCGTCGCTTTGTATGTTTGTTAATTGTGTATAGAATACAGTTATGTTTGGTAATGGAAATAACTACTGTATATTGTTAACAATTCTATTTTCAGTATGCTATACCAGTGGAGGAAAACGTAAGGAAACCTGGATGCCTTATGGGGTATAAGATTAAAAGTCCTTGAAGGTACGTGGAGTTTACCACTGGTGTAGCTCACACCATACGCCTAATTTCGAGGAGTTATGTGCCCACGTGATACAAGGATTGATGATGTTGATAATATTGATGAAGTTCCGTTAATTAATGTTTGTTTTATATAAATACCTTAGTACTTGGTTGGTGCCCACGATGAACTGCCTCGGAGTGTCTGTGGCGTCCTTGACCTGCAGCACCACGTGTACCCACAGAAACTGACCACTTCGTTGCTGGAGCTTCACCAGCAGTATACAGCATTTGTCCTGGTCTAACTGTGTTACTGTAACGAAATAGTATCTTAAGTATTTTTATTTATTACTTAAAAGGGTACCATTTGGAAAGCTACAATTCACGTTTAATCATCTTTATAAATGAAATAATATCTATAGTAAACACAATTATATTCAGTGCTATATCATACAACAGCTCTAGTAATATATCGCCTCAGTGATTGGTTGCTTTGGCTACGGTGACGTCACCAACCGAATGTTTTTCTAAATCGCACGTACCTACTTCTTAATAATAACAGTCATAAGGCAGCATAGAGTGATTATCACTCATTTTGAATATTTCGCCTCCTACTTACTTAATCTATGTTTGGTTTGTGCTTCTCGTAAACTATCCCAGTGCATTATTTGATACCACGACACGTCCACTAACTCAGATTTCGACCATCCCAAATACCATTCGCCACTGGAACAAAAAATATCATAATTAAATTTATTTAGCTAACATACTTTCTTTGAAAATTATTAAACTAACATTAATTGAAAAATTTACAATTTTTCAATTATTGTTAGTTTAATTTAGACAAAAAATTACCAATGAATTCATGACAATTTCATGTAACGTCGTAATAAAAATATGTCGTATGTAATAAAAAAATAACCAGAATAATAACAAATTAGAAAAATCTTAATTAAATTCCTAGAAAGATTTTTGAACGAAGTGGTTTAAATGATTGTGATAGTTCTTACTGAAAACGTTTGTAGGTTTTTTAAACTTACTTAGCGTCTATATGTAAAATCTTCATATCCATCGAGTGTACTGTAGTAAAAACATTGGTGGCACCGTTGACTATACATTCCCTTGTCTCTGGCATTGCCAGGGGTGTGCAAGTTGCCAGAAAAACTGGCTCGTTCCGACTACATAGTGGCAGGTAGGAAACATAGTGGCCTCGAACTAGAACTACCTGCAAGGTGAAACGTTATTAGTAGAGCTGTTAAGTTTTAACGATTTTAACTCTTAGATAGTTACAATGTATATGATAGACATACAGACTAGCCACCTTAAGGTAAATGGATATTGTGAACAGAAACGAACCCGGGTGAACTCGCCTAGTCTTAATTAATGGCTGATCCATTCCTTGCTTACGTATCCCCACGCAAGTTGGTAGATCTTAGTGTTATTTACTTTGTCTGTCCTGTCTTTTCCGAAATACAGCAGTGCTGCTTCAACAAAGGAATACGTAGGTATGTGGTATTTATGTAGGCGCGCTATGCGCATCTCTTTTAAAGACAAGAACAAGTTTATATCATTATTAATAATTCCCTATATTACTCTTTTTTCAGTCCTGCTGTTTTTTTCATAATTATTACCAACAAAGTATCTTTTTGAACATCAATTGAATCTACCACCAATTCCAAGGCGAGCCCACTCTGAGAGGAACCGGCGTATATCCACTTAAAAATATATTTAAAAAAATCGGTTGTCGGTAAAGTCGGTTTACTGACGAAAGTTAAACGTGACAACGTCATAAGAAAATGGAACGCCTCAGAGCGAGGTAACGCCGCATACGTCATCTTTTTTCGTTCGTGCAGCCGGCTCCATCGATTTTGAATTATAAGACGTTGTCACGTCAAAAAACCACGATAAATATGGATATTTAGGGGTAGGTTGAACATTACTTACTTTTTGGTCCCCAAATCGCATTTGTCGCCTTGCATTCCTCGACACATTCATCCTACAAAAGAAATGCCTATTCTTTGGTACATTTTCAGTCTCTTCGTTGTTACCTCTATTTAGTTCTACCTGGACCATTTGGTGGTCCTGTCTATCTATTATGTCATAAACACTATCCCCGTGAATTAGGAGGTCCTCCTAAAAACAAAGAAATTATGAGTTATGGAGAATTATTTGAAGGATGTTAAAATTGTAGGAATGTTTTAAAAATATTAAAAGAACTTTCAATTACTCTGATTTTTATTTTACAATATTATACAATGAACTTATCTAATATTGAATGGAATCAACTATAAAAAAATAAAATTAAAGACCATATGATATAAATATAAAATTGTGGCCATCTTGTAAACAATATTGGTCTTTTTATTATATGGAATTTCTCTGAAACTTAAAGTAATAATATTTTTGTATTGAAAAAACAAACCATAGAGTGTCCCAAGTATTCCGCGGCGTTTTCAGATATATACAGCAGTTTTCCGTTCTGGGTCAACATCATCATAAAACCAGGGAGCGCCTGAAAGTAACATTGTGTGAGTATTTTATGGTAACACTGCGAACGGTCGTAAACCTGAACATACCTTTGAAAATCCAATATTCGGCGTGGGAGTCGGTTGTTCTTGATACTGATAGCTGAAGTCGTGACTCTTGAACACTAAAACAGAAAGAAAGACGGAATGGGTGAAGCAATAGATAAGATAGCGAACTAAATGCATTTTAAACGTCTTAATACGTCGTCGTGACAGGCTGGGTTTTTGGAGACGTTACCGAAACGAGATGGTGGATAACACCATACGTGATGAGTTTGGCCAAAATAGAGCCTGGGAAATTTGGGGGAAATTTTATTTAGAATGTATTTTTCCCTTGTAGCATCCGTGTAACCATATAACGTAGTGTTTTGTATGGCAAAGCCTTTCTTTTATGTCGTGATTTTAGGGAAATTTATAAGCACATAAACGTTTATAGTACTATTAACGAAAAATAATATAGGATCCTTAATGCGGTTCGATATAATTTTTTTTATTTATACTAATATTATGAAGAGGAAACATTTGATTTTTTGTATGTTTGTTTGCATTGAATATGATCCGAAATTACTGGGCCGATTTGGAAAATTCTGTCATTTATAGAAAGCCACATTATCAGCGAGTAGTATAGGCTATAAATTATTTCCACACCATGGTTCAGGCCTTGACGTGGCGGTGAGGCTCACTAGCCTAGAGTGAGCCCAGCACCTTGGGTGATGCTAATTGAGCCGAGGGGGCTCTTTGTACCCCTCTTATAAGAAGAGGGGACAAAAGAGCAGGGGCGAGGAAGGGAACCTCACCCCATTGTACTGTCCCGACGTTTGGCGGGGTTGTTCTGTGATGCGAGACAACCCCACTGTGGAGGTGGCGTCGGTCCTTTAGGGGATTGACTAGCCGTCGAGGTGCCCTGATTGTTCATTAGATCCAGGGCACCTCACTAAAGGCGGCATTGGTGGCACTCGCCGGGTTTTAGTGGGTAGAGCTACGTACACTTACCAGCTTTCGGGCGCAGCAAGTCCCACATACCCGCTTGGGGTGACCCACGCGGGATGCCTCGGAGCATTTCCCGGCGTTTAAAAAATAGGCTATTAACTATGTACTAGTGTGAAGCCGGGACGGACAGCTAGTAGTTTTTATTTCACTTTACATAATTTTTCTCTGCTGTAGTGTATTTGTCTTTATTCTAGTGTTTTCTGAAAAGCTCTGATACTCAGACTAGAATCTTATAAGTTATGCTACTTTTTCCTTCATCATTTTTAATCTTTGCCAACCCATTGCTAGACATAGGATTATTACCCTACCACGCCTTGTAAAAGTGGTGGAGCTCAGTAGCCTAAGGTGAGCCCAGCACCTTGTGCGAAGCCAATTGAACTGAGGGAACCGCTATTTGTACCCCTCTCTGGTGGTGGCGTCGGTCCCTTAGGGGACTGAATAGCTGTCGAGGTGCCCACTCGCCGCGTTTTAGTGGGTAGAGCTGCGTTCACCTTACCATACCCGTCTCGGGAGTACCTTCTCCACTCGCAAAAGAAAAAAAACCACACAAGATTATCATAATACTCAGGTCAAGCTCTTCTTCACTTACGCGGGCACATCGTAAGGGTTGGGTACATACTCTTTGGCAAACCACTCCAGCAAGCATCCATGTTTGCTGAGGCACATCTTACCTTGTTGGAAGTAGTTCATCTTCCTGACGTAGACGCACACCAGCGCCATCAGCTGCAGCTGGGACAGCCGCTGCCTAGTGGACGGTGGGAGGGGCAGTAGGTCTCGGAGGTTGGAGATTTCCGCGTTGATCAGGTCGCGGCGCATTTTACTCGCTCCCTTCGTTGATTTCGTTGGTTCGAATCTAGGAAGGACATTTTTTTATTATATTGATGAGGTATTGAAATCAGATAGATATGGATTAAGACGTATTATATTTGTCTAAAGGAATTATTGTTCCAAATTAAGGTTCTAGCACTTTGTATGAAAAAATATATTTACTTTCCATCCTACTAATATTATAAACACGAATGTATGGATGTTTGGATGCATGTTTGTTACTCTTTCACGCAATAACTACTGAATGGATTTTGATGAAACTTTACAATAACTTAGCTTTAGCATCAGAATAACATATATGCTATAATTTATGCCTGTTCTCCCACGAGAATAGGAAGTACTTGGTGAAACCACGCGGCGCTGCTAGTGTTAATATACAAGAGTGCGTTTCCAAACAAAAACCTAATAGTGACCTGGGTGGAGCCACGTATCGCGTATATTAAAAAAATACCCAGATATAAATATAATTTTATTTTATATGCTTTTAATATGTTAAGGTTAGTCAAAGTTTATAGTTTGACTTAGACTACTTAAAAACGAGCAGGTGTGTTAGCCAAGATGCCATTCTATAATCGTAAACGCTACTAGAAAACTAAAAATGTATGAAAATGACATTTAAGACCACGTGATTTATCGATGTAAAATGTCATTTCCATACATTTATAAGTTTTCTACTAGCGTTTACGATTGTAGAATGGCATCTTGGCTAACCTAAAATAATTTATCTAATCAAATTCTTTAAAAAAACTATGCATTTTTGGCTTTTATAGGTTACTAGAATTGATACTAAAACACATTTAAACAAATTCTAAACTATTCAACCCGTGATTAGGATATTTAATTCAAAAGGGGTTAGAACTTGGGAATGGGAAAAACGATAGGTTTTTCTAGGATCTGTAGACAATGTGCGGATATCGTGTTCCGGACAGGTGTCGGCATGGGATGCATGGGGTACACGGGATGCATGCATGCAAACCCAAACGGTTGTAATGCCGACGGATATATATCGATTTATAGCATTGCGCCAAGATTATCATGCAAATATTCCATATTTGCATGCATGATATTTCTTTTCCTAGTCAAAGTAAGAATACATGATTAGGTTATTATAAATTCTTACTTGGCCTATGATAAAATCGCAAGACGTTTATGAATTTTAATTGAACTATCACTTTGTGATTGCTTTGTTTTAATTGTTAATTATTCTCTATTGTTAATAGTGTGATGTAATTAGGGTATAATTATTGGATCGGGAAATATAGCTTTAATTGTTATTTATATATTTGTAAATACTTTTAAGTAGTTTTTTTATTGCTTAAACCAATGAGAAATTTTTAATAAAATGTGTTACAATTGTTGGTCGGCAAGAAGGAACACGATTTCTGCCAAAGGACAAGAGACACATTTTGCCTAAATAAGGCTGGGCCTGTAGACAAAGTGACATCGCTTTGTAGCCGAAATTCGTTATCGTCTTTGAGATAACGATAATAAATTTCTAGCCAATGATCAATCAAAGATCGTGACAGTGCAACGACAACAACTGTCAAGTGTCAACAAATTCGACAAGAAGTGTCAAATCGGACCAAAAAATTAAAATTTATATCTATGTACATAGACCTCATACACACTATAACTCATAAAAATTGTGAAAATGTTGCCCTCCATGGCCCACGCCCACGGATAACGAATCAATATCAATAATAAAATAACATAAGTTTGACATAAGTGTTCCATAACCAATTGACAGTATATGATTTTGTTACGAATTTTAACATTGTCTACCAACTTGCGATAACGATAACGAGTGATATATTTGACGACGGCTTATGTCAATTCCATACATTTTATTCTTTTCGAACTTCGTTATCGTTTTTTTAATGTTACTTTGTCTAAGGCCTCTGAATAGAGTTAGCGAAAATGACGTCTGGAAAATTATTTAGATTTCTTAAATATATATCTATTCTTATTCGCTAATAAGTTTTATGAGCTCCAAGGGACTGGAAGTATAAAAAAGGTTATTTAAAAGTTAATACTATTAAAGTTAAAATAAATTATTTGTTTCAACTTTGAGATCATTTAAACGCATCAATTTACTACGTTTTTGTATTTTAAATGATACGGTAGCAGAACTAGGTGAAAATACTAACTACTATTAACACACCATGCTGCTTTGCAGCCGAACTGGCCCGGCACGACCGGGGTGGTACCTCTCGCTCACATAACACAGCGTCAAATGACAGCTTCCGGTGGTCCATTGGGGGGATAGGGAAAAGGAGGGAAATGCATCTGCATGTGCGGATGTATATGGGCGTCGATAGTCGCCAAAAGGCTTCGATTGCTCGTTTGCCCTCATATACTACAAAAAAACATTGCGGTAGTTCATTCCCAAATATTTAACATATTAAAATTATATATAGGAGCTATTCTATAGATTGGCTCATCACGATATCTCTGAAACTATAAGACCTAGAGACTTGAAATTTGGTAGGAATATTACTTTTGCCATGTAGAGGTCAGATAAGAACGGATTTTAATTTTTTAAATTTTGACATAACGAAGTCTGTGTGGGCAGCTAGTATACTAATATAACTTTAATTCCATCGAGTGTGGACAGGCGTAAGTATCCACTCGCAGGCAGCGCCGTCGATCGGCTTGTTTCATCTCTCTTGGGCGTCTCAACTGGTCTGTACAAATGATTAGCCTTTTTGTTAAGTTACTGATTGATGTTATTAATATAACAAGCTGTAGATCTCGACTACGTTTGCGTAGAATGAATCATATTTCAAATTGTTGCAAATTATTATTCAAATTAAGAATGGGTTTGGTTATAATTTACCGAAACTCTTTGTCCCTTGTTGTTACCTAAGGAACAAAGATTTTTTTGTGCGTAAAGTAGGCTCTATTTCATATTATTATTTCGCCTAGCTTCTCGGGTGGTCAAGTGACTAGGTTACGCAGCGGTTACGGGATCGAATCCAGTCGGGTTACGAATGTATGAATATAAATATCTTAAAATTATTTCCACTCCGTACGAATATTACCTGTAACATATGTTTTCACGAACTTATATATAATAGTTATAAACCTTTGTATGTCCCACTGCTGGGAACGTGACTCCTTCTCGAATTCAGGCGAGGAGGGGGTTGGGCCATAGTTCACCGATGCGCTGGCCCAATGCGAGTTGGTGAAGTTCACACACCTTCAAAGACTTTTAATCTCATGCAGGTTTTCTCACTATGTTTCCCCTTCGGTGAGCAAGCGATGGTCTCATGTTTAGGTGCACGGACAAATTTAGAAAAACCCATTTCAAGCCACCACAGGTGTCACGATCGAACCCGGACCCACCCATATACCCACTAGACCATCGTCGCTCCTTACCCTCTTAATAAAAATAATTATTATTAATTATTTCGTTAATATATCTCATTCTGGCTACAATAGTCTTTACATTATAATAACTAAAAATAGATACTAAAAATTGGGTGTAAAGTTCCATTTGTAGACAAAGTTTTGTCGGTAATCATTTACGTGTTGTCCGGAACAAAGTTGGAATTCCGTACATACGGTCTGATCGTGGGCATTTCACGGCGGCTCGCCCCAACCGACCGTGTAAATTCTTGCTTGATCACTTATGCCACATTCTAGATGATTTTTGATCACAATTATTTTATATTAGCTTAAGAGATGATGACGTGATCATTTATTAGATATCCGCATGTAGCAAAATGACTGATGATTTTTGACTATCCACAATTGTTTTTCAATACTTATTTTAAAGTTGTGTAGATGGCGACGTAGATGGTTGAGCTGGGCTCCGAATGGTTTATGCTTAATTCGAATTAAAATAAGTTATTCTGAATGCGCACCGTGCCAATATCGCTTGCCCGCTGATGAAATACGTCGTGATTTTCGGAATGCCTAATAAGTTTGCTCGGCTAATTTTGAAAACAACACCTGAGACCTGGCCAGCCTAGAATACGTCTTTTACTTCTTGTTGCTTTTAAATGTTATTTGAATAGGCAAAAATTAAAGATCTACTCGGAACTAGCCGAGGTAAGTCAAAGTCATGCCTATTTTTTTTTTTATCGCAGGGAAATACTTTTTACGCATGAAGCCAGGATCTCGGGTAGATCCTGACTTTATGTGGGACTCGTACCTGGGAGAGCCCTTCCCGTGAACTAAAACCACTGCAAGCGCCTTCAGCTGCTTTAATTTGAGGGTCCCGAATAGGCATTCAACAGGATCACCTAAGCGACAGGCTGGCCCCGGCGAAGGCCAAACTACTCCTCTTAAGGGGGGACTGCCCGGCTGCTTAGGCAGTCCCCGCGACATCGTGTCATACTAGGCCCAGGTTCCCATCCTGAATCCGACACGAGCAAAGGGGCGTTAATGGAGGCGCATTAAGTAGCGTCTCCTGCGCACTCCCGTTCGTCGCCCACGGAGGAAAGTCATACCAGCGTTGCCTATCCTAAGACGTAAGATGGGAACAGTTAATACCAGTGATAGTACAGCCCGTCCTTCTTCCCGAAACACAGCAAAGCTATTAAAAAAATAAGCATAGTGTCTTACAACTGAGCACGTGACACAAGCGCATTCCTTGTTTCGTTGACTTTTAAAAAGTAATAACACTTAAGGCAAGGCGAGGATTCTGACAATGTCAGAATTTTGACTTGACAAGATTACATAGAGCCTGTCAAAATCGGCAGACTCTAACATAATGACGGCTGAAGTATTTTATCCCCGAATCAGTATTTATCGAGATCGGAGAACGACGTTACAACAAAAGATAGGATCTACCTTGATTTCGGTGACTTTGAAATGTATTTGGTAAGTCTTTGGACAATTCACTGTTATTTTATAGAGCAATTCTATGTTGGCGAGCCAAAGATATGGAGAGATATGTATGAGATTGATTGTTTAATACTAAATATCATTTATATTATTCTGTCCAATGGATGCTCGTCTATAATTAGCTTACTCATCAAAATCATTAACGACGTATGAGATCAAAATATGCAATAAAACTGAAGTTGTATTTATGGAAACATTTTAATTAAATTGCAAAGAAGTATTACATGGAAGCAAAGAAGTATTATTACATGGAAGCAAAGAAGTATTACATGGAAGCAAAGAAGTATTACATGGAAGCAAAGAAGTATTACATAAGAAGTAAAAATAAATTTGCCAGTTTGCTCGCTGTTTGAATAAAATATTAGAAATATTTTTAGCGACGGCCAATATTGAAAAAAAATATTTTATGTAAACATAAAGAAATTACCGGATGAACGAATGATGAAAGCGTATAATAGTATAAAGTAATAATATTTCCAAAAACGATTTACCTAAATTAATCATATCATTTAATTGTAAGATGTATAAAATCTTTTGTAGTAAAGTATTGGATTTATGTATTACATATTAATCACAATTATATTTGATAAATATCATAAAATATGTACTGTATATTTTGTGGTTAGTAATTAAATTAGTTATAATTATATACGTATGTCTTTTCATTCATCCAAGTCGCAACAGTTGACCGGATTAGACCTTTAGATTTTTATATATTATCTTAATATAGAAAATAAAGTTGAGTATATTTCTTCAGGATAATTAAAATAATACTAGGGACACCTTTCTAAAATTATTAATGTTTTGCGTAGTTATAACGCGTATAAATGTATGAATTAACTGTCTGTATTGCATAAATACGTACACTAACGTAACTTAACTTTTATATAAATATATAAAATTACCATGAAAATGAAACCGTTGTGAACAAAGGATTCAATCTCAAAATATCTATCTCTTCGAGATAAAAGTGAAAAACATAGTAAATGTCCCTTTTAAAACAGTTTCAATATTTTATGAAAAACAAAATATACTAAGTTTAGATAAAATAAAACTTCAATTTTCTATCTCATTTAATATTGTTTACTAGAAAATTGTTAATGCCCTTTTTATTTATCACTGAAATGTACATTATTTAGGTTAGGAGACCTGGTGTCCTCGAACCTAGCTTAGGCACCAGTCTCCCACAATATTAGTGCACCTATTATTATGTACCTAAAAATGTCATGTTACAATATTGTGGTGAGTAAATAATAAAATATTATTATTATTAATCATAATGAATATATCCCACTAAATATTTGCTTTTTCATGATATTCTCTTTTCTTAAACGTCGCATCCTGTTTTTGGGCACAATGTTAAAAATGTACGTAACTGATGTACAATAGAACTACGTAATATTTAGTTCTTAAATATATTTACCTCCATACAAGGTTACGTTCAGATTTACCTAGCCGTGTAATGTTTACTCATGGAAATATAGTCGTTATTGATATGGTCGTACTGGTGAATATACTTAAACAACTATTTGTGTTTTCATGTATTTACGTAGTGTAGCACTTAGCACTTTAGTAACAATGTAACTGAATTTCAGCGGTTATTTTTATTATACGTTTTAAATTTTCATAACCCGTTTACGACCTCTGCTGGATATAGGCCTCTTTTAGTGAACATCAAGATCGATCTTCAACAAGGACCCGAATATCGTCGTCATATTAAGTTCCATCTTGCTTGTTTCTCCCGTGAAACAGCTTTGCTGTGTTTCGGAGAGAAGGGCAAGACAGGCAGTGTAATTACTGGCACCGAGACTTAACATCTTATGTCTCAGGATAACATAAATAAGTTGCCTGGGCTCGTTCCAGGTAAACTAGTTTATGTTCATGGGCGACGTCGACCACTTTCCATCAGGTGGCACGTTTGCCAGTTTGCCTATCCAACTAACATAAAAAAAAAAAAAAAAAAAATAAGTTGTGAGCGACGATGGCCTAGTGGGTACGGGCTCGGCTTCTTGAGTGAGAGCAGAGAGGTCCGGGTTCGATCCTGACCACCCCCCCCCTGTGATGCCTAGAAATGGGTTTTTCTGAATGTCTACGTGCCATGAGCCCATCGCTTGGTCACCGGTGAAGGAAACATCGTGAGGAAACCTGCATGCCTGATAAGATTAAAAGTCTTTGAAGGTGTGTGAAGTTTACCAACCCGCATTGGGCCAGTGCATCGGTGAATTATGGCCCAAAACCCTCCTCGCCTGATTTCGAGAAGGAGACCCGTGCCCAGCAGTGGGACATAAAAGGGTTGATATTATTATTATTATTATTAAGTTGTAGGTCGAGCTACATTCTTCCTTTCGAACGTGGCCTCCACCACCGAATTTTTTCATCCTGATGATAATAAAACCGTACCTATCTATATTTCTCTTGCATATGATTCTCACCAATCTCTATTAAATAAGTAGAGATGTTTCAGGGAACGGAAAAAAATAATTAAATATAATTTAAAAACTTGAATTTATTGTAAAAGTAAGTTAATGCGATCTAAAAGTACTAGTAACTTTCCATTCGCTTCCAATTCAGATTACTGTTGCTACAGACATGGCTCTAATAATGTTACAGTTATTGGTTTTAAAGAATTCGATAGTGACGTCTTTTTACCATCTAAATGTTTATAATTTTAATACATTGTTAATATAATCATCATCATCATCATCAGGTGCCATCTTCATGTTGAAGTTCGGAGGTCAGTTGGCAAAAATTTCTGCGATCCCATGCGGCTTCCTTCAGTTGCGTGTAGCTATGTTTGATCCAGTCTTTAATGTCTTTAATATAATAAGATAATAAAATATCTATGCACGCCTTTACACTACGTCAATCTGGTTCCGTGGTAAGTTCTAGGAGAACTTGTGTTACGGGTACCAGACAACGGAAATATATTTAATACTTTTATACTATACATATATTTAAGATTTTTATTCCCTGACGGGATTCCAACCCCCTACCTTGAGCCAGAGAGGTTGCCGAATATATATTATAGTATTATTAGTTTATCCATTTGACGCTAATAGAATTATGCCTCCTGTAATGAAAGCTTCGCTTGTTTTATTATTAGCAATCGAATGGCTCTTATTTCCGAACAACATCACACAAAATTTGAAAATAACTATAACTTTTTCGCATTTTAACTTATTGTCCAATATAATGATTCCACTGACGGCCACTGTTGTGACGTACAATTTACGTTTGTTGCTGGACTTTAGCATATTTTTAACACTATGATTGTAGGTCAAACCTTTGGGAGACATGCGGCTCTGCGACGAGCGTCCGCGGTTTATCAGACTTCTATAAATCTATTGCATAGATACATTTGGTCGTAAGTAACTTATAACCTTTCTTTTCCTTTTTGACGTGACAACGTCTTATAATTCAATGGTGCCGGCTGCAAGAACGAAAAAGCATGACGTATGCGATGACGTATGCGGCGTTACCTCGCTCTGAGGCGTTCCATTTTCTTATGACGTTGTCACGTTCAACTATCGTCAGTAAACCGACTTTACAGACAACCGATTTTTTCTTTCTATAAGTTTCGGTATTGCAGGAGACTTATTGCTTAATTAATGGATCTCCTACTCTAAGGTCTAAATTGTACTTATTTCGAAAATATTTCCACATCATCACAGCATCCCATTCGATAAATTTATATATTTAAAACAAGGCCCGGCGTCTGTTCTTTGCGCTTATTTCTTTTAAACTACGCAACGGAGTTTGGTGAAATTTGTATGTTCAGATAAAGAAATTCTCAAATCGAATGAATTTTTCAAATCGGACCTGAGATTAGCGCGTTCAAACAAACAAACAAACTCTACAGCTATTAGTATAGATTTCTGATAGTTGCATAAGATACAAAATCGACAGACAGCTTTGAAATAAATATTGTAAAACATTTTCTTTTATATGTTCTTTTAATAACCAAAAAATAATATATGATGTAATTGTTCTTCTTTATGTACTTACTTACTACTATTTACCTACTACTAAAATGTTAGTAGCATGTCCTTATTATACAAAAACGAATAACCATTTTAACGTTTAAAATAGGAAACTTATAAGGATAATGGATATGGAGTTTCGTATGATACTTGTCCATATCAAAAATACATCGCACCTCAGCAAAGCCGGCGCGAATTATAGCCGATGTAATAAAAGAAAAATAAACTATCGATTTGATCTGACAGATACAGTCCAACTTCTTTTGATCTGACAGATACAGTCCAACTTCTTTTGATCTGACAGATACAGTCCAACTTCTTTTTTTATGTTATTTGGATAGGCAAACTGGCAGACGTGCCACCAAACGGTAATCAAGGTCGACATCGCCCAGGAACATAAACTAGTTTACCTGGAACTAGCCCAAGATCTCGGTGTCTCGGAGTCTCGGTGCCAGTAATTACACTGTCTGTTTTGCCATTCTCTCGGAAACAGTAAAGTTTTTTCACGGGAGAAACAAGCAAGATGGTGGTACCCATGCAGCCGAGAGAGTGGCACAGCGCATCCCTCCCACCGGTAAATTCTGATCATAACTGAATACTTTTGATTACATACTTTTAAGTATTTAATTTAAAAAAATCATTAGTTATTTATCTATTAATGAGTATGAAATAAAAAATAATAAAAAAGTAATACATGTATAAAATTAAACATTGTAGGACTAAGAATTGATAAAGGCAAGGCGTTTAGATAATATTAAAGCTGGTATTTAAATGTTTATCCCATTTTCATCCAAGTTATTAGATGTTTTGTTTTTTGTCAAAATTCTTACAAACAGCTGTATCTCTACATTTCTACATTTTGACATGACATCGTCTTATAATTCGATGGAGCCGGCTGCACGAACGAAAAAATATGACGTATGCGGCGTTACCTCGCTCTGAGGCGTTCCATTTTCTTATGACGTTGTCACGTCCAAATATCGTCAGTAAACCTACTTTATAGACAACCGATTTTTTTACCGGGGTGAGGCTCGTTCTGTAGCGAACTAAGAAGGTCGTAAAGAAGGAGAGGATGATAACTGGCACCGAGACACTTTCCACCAGGTGGCACAAATTCTTTAGGAATCATTACTCCGTCCCTTTAGAGACAATAATAATCACCATGGTTATTTCAAAAAGCTTTTTTAATTTTGATAGTGTAAAAAAACAAGTTGAATTACTACTTTTGCTTGGCAAGCTAATTTAAGGAACCCTTAATAACGATTACCGGGTAAGTTTAGCTAAGATCAAAGAAAATATTCGCAATTGCATATATTTTAAATCACTTGACACAATTGTAACGAAACAACTTTTAACGGATTTTATCGGGGCTTATTAGATTTTTTCCGATTATAAAACCGCGATAATAACATTTACTGAAATCGCGGCAAAGTTAGATTCAGTAGACGGCAGTATTTTCATATTTAGTTAGTTTAGTCTGTTTGGTTGATGTTATTAAGTGGTTATTGGGCAAAAAGTTTATAATGTTCGTGGTATGATGAGTGATAGGTTTAAATAAGTTAGTTATTTTTGTATTTTCGCTAGGTTTCATAATAAATTAAAAAAAATCATCAGCCTTCATCTACTGCTGAACATAGGCCTCCCTCAATGAACGCCAAGACGATCGATCCCTTGCCATTGGCATCCAACACGGACCGGCCACTGCACGAAAATTGTTTTCCCAAAAAAAAATCCTTAATAATCCACTGTAACTCTATTTGTTAGATTTATATTTACTTAAATTAATTAAACGATATAATTAATGTAAGTGAATAGTTTTTGTCAATATTATCCTATTTTTATACAGTGTCAATATAATCCTATCATAATGTCAATGTTTAGAAGCCGGAAAAATATCTACTGTTTTGGAAACTGATAATCAAAAACAATGAAAAAATAAATGTTCAAGTGTAAGATTCTAATACATAAATTATTCACTGTAATAAATACTAAAGTAATATAGAAACTGACTGTTGGTAATATTATGAACTAAGAATTAATAATACCTTTATAGGGTCATTTTTCAAAAGTTTTCATTAATAAATTTATTTTTAATGTCGGCCGTCGCTAAAAATATTTCCAATATTTTATTTAAACAGCGCACAAACTGGAAAACTTATTTTAGTAACCTATACGTACTTCTTTACAATTTTATATTGGATAAAAAATATACAATAAAAATGGTTAAAATATTAGGTAGTTTTTTTTTAAATTATAAGCATAATTCATATTCAATTATTTATTAAAATTAAATTCTTTTATTTCATTAATTATAAAAAAATTCACAAATTTTCTCTTACCTTAGAAACATTTTTGATGTAGCAAGTGTCCTTAAATCACTCAAAGTTAATATCTCCTTTTTTAAATGACCACACAGTACGAAAGTTAATGTGTTAATGTTTCAATGAAAACATCAATAAAACCACAAAATTAATGTCAAACGACCATAAAGATAACCATTTGTAACACGTGCTCGACATTATAAACCAATAAAATCACATCGCAGAGATAAAAACTTGTGGTGATAACGCGTCGATAGGTGCGTAAGCTTTTTGTTCGAATGACGTTAAGGAGCGATCCTTAAGCTCTGATACTTCCGTGCGCGCGCGCATCGGAACAGCGACTACCTAACCTCTCTTTCCCACCGACCTTAGTTTGTTTTTTTGTAAAAAAACACGCGCTCGACTTCTAACGAGTCGCGAGGGACTAATTTTCTAACCGTTTCAAACATTTTTGACTTGTCATTTAAAAAAAGTGCTTTCATCGTGGAAATAAAAGAAAAATGTTAAAAAATCATTTCAAGATCGCGAGAGCGAGACGGTTATAGTTAAGACGTTTTACCGCCTGTTGTTTTTGCGCGAACGAAATGGAATGAGCGGTTACTGTGGGAAGTTTACTTAATTTTAATGAGTTTGAAAGAGACGTACATAATATTGTAATTACGGTTTTGTGTAAACGAGACGGTGCTATGTGACAGTGACTGATACGGAGTCTTGTTCTTGTTGAGATTGTACGCATCTCGATACTCGTTAATTACATTTTAATAAGAGATGGGATTTACTTGGACAATTTAATGTTGAGGAATTTATTTACGATCGTTTTTATGATACTCTTATTAATTTTTATTTCATCTTTACGTTGAAGTCAATGGTCCTATTATAAGCATTTTTTTTTGAGATTTGAGAGATTTGAGATTGTGATGTTGAGATTCATGAATGAGATTTGAGAAATTTCTTGAGGAAAAAAGGCAAAGAAAAAGGTAGAGACACAGGATACTAATGATTATTGCGAAACAGATGGACGATGAAGATACAAAATAGTGGGTTTAAGGCTCTGATTTTAAGTGGTTAGTATCGCCTTAAATCACGTAGCCAGGCCAGACAAGGGTATCTAAAGCTTTTTTATTTTACAATACTAAAGCTCTATAGTTTGTTTGTTTGAAGGAGATTTTAATAAGCGAACAGAAAAAAATATTTTAATCATCTGATTACACATTTATGTAGTTAAGTCCTTCATGTTAGGTAGAGTACCTGGATGACCGAGCTTTTACCAACCGAGTATTTCTTGTTCTAACCTCAAACCAAACACTCATTTCGTGTTCTTGGTAGAAAATATATTTAGATACGAATTACCCAATTATAGTTTTTCTCATAAAAAACGCTCGGACTTTTTCTCACAAAAGAATAAACTTGCAATTTCTTGCAAGTTTATTCTTTTGTGAGAAAAAAATAATCGGATTGGATACTCGAGCCGGGCTCTTCTGGTTTCGAAACCTCCGGTTTCCCACCCGAGTATAGTAAAATGTAAATAGTGTTGAAAACCTTCATATTCTAATGATACTTTTTAGGTTTTATTGCCTGTGAAAATACGGATAAAATGACGTTACCTAAAAATGAAACCTACCTAGAGGCCCGAAACCATCCGCGATTATTACAAAACTAACCGTGACCCGCAGCTTCGCCTGCATTAACTTAGATTTACAACCGTATCCGAATGATTATTTTCATAGCCTATGTCCTAACCCAAGGTATAAGCCATCGCCATTTCAACTTTCAGCCAAATCTGTTCAGCCGTTTTGCCGTGAAAGAGCAACAAACATCCAAACTTACAAACTTTCGCCTTTATAATATTAAGTAAGACTAGTAAGATATGTATTTCAATAGCAATCAATATAATTGTAAAGATGATGAGCAAATAATCAGAAATAAGCAATGATTGGATTGATGACTTACATGTTTAAACTTGTTTAATTTTTTATTCTAAAAGATTATTTTGCCCTCTTTATCGAGCTTACAAGAGTTAAATAATGATGTTTTAAGAGATGTAAGTGGGCGTGTCCCGGCAGCTGGCTGGATGAGACGACGATTTTCATCTGAACGCCGGTTCAGGTTGGAAGTGGGGCTAGATTGGAGTCTATAATAATTCATTAGAATTAAAGTGAAAAGAGAGTATTAACTCTTTCTTTCACTTTTTCCACTTTTATTGGAAATTTAAAGTGGAAGAAGTGAAAAAAGAGTTTTAGAATTATTATAAAATACGAATTTCTACCAAGAACCATCGGTACAATCAATCAGTTATAGAGTGTAGTCAATTAAATAAAATACAATTTTTATTAATAACTTATTTAAGGAGAACGGATGGCCAATGGGCCAATAAGGTTCAAGAGTGGAGGCCGCGTTTGGGTAGACGAAGTGTTGGTCGATTAACCAGGTGGGAAGACGATCTCCGTGCAATAACCGGTACGTGTGGGATTCGAGTGGCAAGGAATCAGAAGTCTTGGCGTTCATTGAGGACCTATGTTCAGCAGTGGACGGATAGAGGCTGATGATGATGAATGAGATCACTATAGCTGTAATGACGTATTGGAAAATATTCGTCGATTAAATGATAAGTAAATAAAAGTTTTTGTATGACTAGTAGTTGCTTTTTATGTTGGCTGGAAAGGCAAACTGGCAGAGAAACCGCCTTCATAATGAGTGGTTAACGTCGCCCATGAAAATAATTGAGTTTAGCCAGGATTAGCTTCGCAAAGCATTTCCACTGCGTCAACAAAAAAAGGCTACTTATGTATATGTTATCCTGATACCTAAGGTCAATCTCGGTGCCGGTAATGGCACTTATTTTTATATCATAGGAGGGCAAACCAACAGCCGCAGCCTTTTGGTGACTATCGACACCCATATACATCCACACAACCAGAGAATATGCAGATGCGTTGCCCTCTTTTTCCCTGTCCCCTAAATGGGTCACTGAAATCTCTCAAACCGCAAGAAACGCGACAACATAGCTGTCACTTGACGCCGGTGTTATTGGAGCGAGAGGTACCACCCCGGTCGTGCCGGCCCAATTCTGCTGCAAAACAGTATGGAACTACCCCTTACAAACAATGCCTGTCCTGCCTCCCTAGCTTACAGCGATGCTTGTTTGACGGAAGATGCAAGCAGGAAATTGTGCCCAGGAAGACGGGCGCGCGATTCAAGTATGATGATGATTAAAATATATCCCTCGTATGTAGCTATTTACATAGAATATAGCATCTTTCTTATTTCTCTCTCAAATACAGAAACAGAAAATTTAACAGTAATAATATGTTTGAAAGGCCGACAACACAAACTAATTCTCTCATGTGGCTCTCTGTCTGTCTCTGTGAACCCTTTCAACCTGGTGAACCGATCCTTTGCCCGCTCTTCTGTAAAACGCAACATATGAAACATGATCATCACCACCTTCTTCTCTCAGATGATACAATGATTAAAACAAATGAATCACTTCATTGCGGATATCCGCATACGATGCGCAAGTCCGTTTGAGATTTGAGATAAAAGCCTCCATTAGGGTAGATGCGTAACACGGTAGTCGGCCGCGGGCGATGCGGTCATTTCGTCTTTAAATTTTATCCGAAGCTTTTTTTATTCGGTGTTTTTTGTTTAATGGAGGTTCGGACTTTTGGAAGAGCTTTTATAGTTTGTTTAAACAGGAGTCAAGGGCTATAATTGGCTTCAAAGAATGGTTTGATGGTTGAGTACGATTCTGATTTTGTAAAATGTTTCTAATAAGCTTTTGTTTGTACATGTCATAATATCTTTATCTTTACATAGTATAAATTAAAGTTGTTTTTGTGTTGGTCTGTTTGTGAATCGATATAAATTTCTAAATTACTCAACGTATTTTGATACGGTTTTCACTACTTTGAAGCTAATTTTCCGTGAGTAGCTTCATTTTGATGAGACGCCCAATAATTTCCTGTGTGAAAATGCTCGATTGTGGTAGCTTTTTAGCTATCACAATCTGGCTACTAAACAGATAGCAAGGATGAAATATGTCAATTTGATGATGAATGCAGGACCGAGATAACGTACTACGCAATTTGTAGGACAATATGACTGCTAAATTATACAAATATTAAATAAGTAAAAGAAAAAAAAAACAGCTGGTTAGTAATAATTTTTGATGACCTCGTTATCGATACATGTCTGAAGGACTACTACAGCTCTAATCAAAGCATACATTTTGTAGGACAAATATTTTTTCAAATAATTTAGATAATTAATTATCATCTGATTTAACAAAAAAAACCCAGTTAGTAATAAATTTTTGAGAATCATCAAATGGACATGTTTTATTGGCTACCTGTGTTAGCTACCACAATGAGAATTTTCACAGGAATTTGTTGGGCGTCTCATCAAAATGAAGCTACTCAAGGAAAATTAGATTGATAGTGATCAAGTGCAAGAATGGACCCTGTATCCTGGACCATATATGTTATAAGAAGGCAACTTAGCAGTCGGAGCAATGGTGACTACCGACTCTCAGAGACATCTACACAACCAGAGGTTATGCAGATGCGTTGCCCTCTTTTCCCCTATTCCCCCCAATGGGCCTCAGGAAACTCACTAACCGCACGAAACGCAACAGCATAGCTGTTACTTGACGCCTATTTTATGTGAGCGAGAGGTACTAGCCCGGTCGTGCTAGCCCAATTTGGCTGCAAAGCAGCGTGGCAGTAGCTCTTACCGAATTCTATATATTCTACAAACGATTTTAAAAATTCTTTTACCGTTTGCATGCTACGTTAACAATGAGGGACATAGGCTATACAATAATTATCATCAATCGGGATATTGCTGTACCTAAATCTAGCTTAGATTTACAGAATACTTTTGATGAAACTTGCTTTTGTTAAGTATGAAATATTATCATCGAGCGACGTTAAGTTTCTTGTTTTAATTATCTAATTAACAATAATCTTATTGATATGGTAGCTGATTGTAAGTGGTCAGTATATGTTTTAACATGCCCATCTGGGACCATCTCAAGTAACTGATTCGTATTGCCAACCCTGAGACAAAATGGTAAGTTTCGGTGCCAGTTTTTACTTATATAATATAAGAGGGGCTGCTCCTCCTTCCAAAACAGCAGGACAGGACAGCAAAGCTGTTAGATAGAAGAAATAAACAGGGTGATTGTACCCATGCAGACGGGAGAATGACACAAGCGCATCCCTCCCCCCATCCTCCCACAGGTAAATAATGGTTCTCAGATTTTTTTAAACTTAACTCATAGGATCGGTAGCACACGTTTTTACGAGCTGATCACAAGGCTACATTACGGTGGTGTGATTTTTCAGAATTATTTTTTCATATTTAGCCTTTACAATTATGTATAAAAGATTTGAATCTATAAAGTCCTTGGTGATGAAAATTAATATGTGAGACAATCGGGTCTTTTCGTACCCGTAGATCCTAGCTATATTCATAAAGGATTTCCCTGCGATATAAAGAAAAATGTGCCGACTATATTATATACCGAAATTTCAAATTGTAGTCAGTATATCATCCATAACTTTTTAACATGTATTGTGTCAATCATCAAATCCTTGCGTTTTCTATCACGCGGTTTGTATAACTTAAAGTAATCCACCCAATTTTTTGTGATTTTCATTGTGGGTGGTGTAATAAAGTAAATTAAAAGAAAGGCAGGAAGGAAGCTTTAATATCAAGAGGAGCAGCGGTCTCCCATGGAGATGGAAATTATTTGGGCATTCGGCGTCGTCAAAGCGACGTCCGGGCGGCTTGGCGGCGGGGCTGTGAGTGACGTCTTGTCATTAGCGCGCCACTCACGCGCACGCTAAACTGCGCCACGTGCGCCTGCGCACCCCTTTGAATGTTATACAGAGTGATGATAATATTACTTGTATTGAATATGAGCTGTCACAGTAGGCTAAATAAATAGTAGTTTGTAAAGTATTTGGTACTTTTAGTTTTTTGTTTTTTTTTTTATCTGTAGAAAATAAATTGAAATTATTTTTTCTAGTATTATTTATATATTTTTTTATTATTTTATTTAAAATTTTAAAGGAGCACTAATTTAATAATATTTAAAAACTCCTTTAATTCGATATAAAAAGACTGTTAAAAATATTTCTTACATCTTAATGAAATCTTCCACGTACATCTAATTAATCTCAAAGTCTAATAGGTAATGAGTTTCGGTGGAGCAGCCTGTACCAACGAGGTCCAATACCAGCAGGGAGGTCCGGCAAACGCACCGCCATGACTCGCAGTATCACGTACTCTCCCCAAATGTAAACAATAGACAAAGACCCCGACAGGTTATTAGGCCGTGATGCTTATCATATCACAGTCCATCATACTGGGAAGTGATCTGATTTCGTCAGCTTTTGGCCTAAATATGGCGTTGATATTATCATGGGGTGCTGTAAACCATAGTGAGAGAGAGAGAGGGGGAGAGAGAGAGAGAGAGAGGGAGAGAGAGAGAGAGAGTATTTTATTATAGTCGCATAGGCAAACTGACAGACGTGCCACCGGATGGTAAATGGTCAGTGTGAACATAAACGAGTTTACCTGGAATTAACCCAAATAATTCATTCATGTGTTGTTTATCTCGAAACATAAGATGTTAAGTTTTCAATAGTAATTATCCTATCCTGCCCTTCCTTACTAAATACAAAGCTACTTCCTGGAAGAAATAGGCAAGATGACGGTACTCATGCAGGCGAGAGCACGGCACAGCGCATCGCTCCCACCAGTCAGGTTAAGAAGAGTTTGGTTAATAATGGTTATGTAGTTCGAATCCGATACGAGTAGACACAAACCCAGACCGCGCAAACAGCGCTAGCACTACGCTACTGCTAGATTGCTTGGGCACCGCGCATGACCCGCCTCCCTCTCCAGAGGGAGGGATGAGGGCCGGCCCTCGTGATGATAGGTTAAATTCAACCGTAAAAGATTCGTCGACCGTATCGGATTTGACTAGTCCAAATCCTGCTCTCACGAGCAGCGCGCGCGATGAACCGCGCCCCCCCGCGGGGCGCGGAGGGGGGCGTCCCCCTTTCGAATATTTCTTAAGTGAGCCATCTGCTCACTTACTGTACCGATTGAGCTTAAAGGTCATCAGGCCGAAAAGTCTAGCCCTCCCGAAAAAAAAAAGGTTATGTAGTATGAGATGAAGGGTAACAACTTCTATTTCCTTCAAAGTAAAATTTGTGTGATGAAAATATCAGACTATATTATAAAGTATGTATACATACATAGGTACAAAATTCTTTCATTTATGATGTAAAATAAGTTATTTCAAGCTAGTTATGAGATTATTAGTTTTGTGTCTATAAAAAAGTAAGCATTAAAGTTCAGATGGCAGATTGCCAATTTAAAGAGATACTAGGGGATTGCTTATTCAAAAGGCTGTGGCTCTGTTAGATTGAAGGCTTCTAAAACAAGCCTATCGCGTAGTGGTAGCAGATGAACGGCTTACAAGATTTAAGCTGTACCAGATATTTTGCGTTCAGTGCAAAGCCTAAAATTTTAGTCTGCGATCGTAAATAAAGATGTGTTTTATTATTTTTACTATGAACGAATAAATTAGCAAAAAAATGCTGATAACTTCCCATCAGGTGACTAGATTGGTAATTTTACATTTATTTAGTGTTTGTTCTTAGATCGAACATATGTACCTATGTATATTATGTATACTCTAAGATATGTACCAACTGTATTCCTGAAAATATGACACAGCCTTTAAGCCTATAAGAAAATGAAAATATACTCGAAATTTCAAATCCTTTGATGTAGAGGATGTCTATGGTTGTATCTATGGTTGAAGTTGATTACTTAAATAAATAATATTCAACAATCACACCACGTTAAGCTAGCCCAGGTACTTACCACCTGGTATAATGACTGTCAGTTTACCCCCTCTTCTAAAAAAATATGTTTCTGATTGTGCTGAATTTTAACCTACTCACTCGAAAAAAAACTTTAAATATCTCAAGCTTTGTTCTTAAAGCTATTATCGATATTACCAATATCTTACAAGTATCCATTTAAATGTGTTTAGCAGTGAAGACTTAATTTGCTGTTTAATTGGTCACTTGATTGATGAATTGATGACTAGGTTGTTTACCTGATAATCAAGTGTATTTAATCTGAAGATTAGTTCGGCTTTAGAAAATCGAGTTATTGTCCATTTAACGGTACTACGTACCTAAGGGAGCGAGGGTGGTCTAGCGGGTATGGGCTCGGTCTCTTGAGTGAGAGGTCCGGGTTCGATCCTGACCCACTGTGATGCCTTAAAATGGGTTTTTCATAATTTCTATGTGCACCTGAACATGAGACCATTGCTTTCACACCGGTGAAGAAAAAATCGTGAGGAAACCTGCATGCCTGATGAGATTGAAAGTCTTTTAAGGTGGGTGAATTTCACTGACCCGCATTGGGCCAGCGCATCGGTGAAATATGGCCCAAAACCCTCCTCGCCTGATTACGAGGAGGAAACCCGTGCCTAGTGATACATATAAGGGTTGATATTATGTTATTATATTATTATGTATACTAATCTGTTTACCAGAACCATTAACACTTCATAGGTATCTTTCATCGACACTTCGATAACCGTCAGTGTCGGTCGTCCGCCTGAGGATGATTTTTGAAACACAAAATTGATTACTTACGTTTACTATATAAACAATGTAAATATTTAATATTATAAGCACTAGCTGGTGCCCGCGACTTCGTCTGCGCGGGATTCGATTTTTGACAATTCATACAATATGTTTCTAGATTATAATTAATGAGTTATTCTGATGTATAATCATCATCATCATCAGCCTTAACCCGTCCAATGCTGAACATAGGCCTCATTCAATGAACGCCAAGACGAACGATCTCTTGCCACTCGCATCCAATACGGAACGGTTATTGCCGGACCGATGTATAATATATATTATTATATTTGATTAAAATCCACTCAGTATCTTCTGTGTGAAATAGTAACAAGCATCCTATACATACAAATATTTGCGTTTTTACAATAGTAGTGGGATTACATTTATCCATTACACGTCACCCATGAACATGAATTAGTTTACCTGAAACTGGCCCAGCCAACTCAATTAAGTGTTGCCTTTCCTGATACATAAGATGTTAAAACTCGGTGCCAGTAATTACAATGCCTATCTTGCCCTACTCTCCGAAACACAGCGAAAGTGTTTGACGGGACAAACCAGCAAGATGGTGGTAACCATGCAGCCGGGAGCGCGGCACAGCGCAACCCTCCCACCAATATTTTAAATCGGATAAATAGTTCCAAAGAGTGCTAATATTTACCTATAAGCTACACCACTTTATTATATGATACGTGTCCAATAATATTTCATAATAAAGACAACTTTGCAAACAAATATTCCAAAACTATATCCAACTTTTTACCCTTGACCCCTGGCCATCCACCTGTCCCGGGATGACCTCAAATGGGTCTAATCAACGAAATCGCTACGCTGGGCGGGCTCGCTGGGCCCTTGATTTAAGGCACTGGCTAATTACGGTCTGTTCAAATTGTACCTTTCTCACGGGCCGACCGGTTTGCTGGCCTCAAAATATTCCATATATCGAGATCTATTGATACCCACTTAGTGACCTTAGGTATTTTTTAATGGACGCAATGACGGGTTAATAGTAAACATCGTAATAGCTGATGAGATAGCCTATGAGATGAATTCTATATTTAAAATAGGTGAAATTGAAGAACTATAGACTGTAAGAACTATAGACTCAAAGAACGATAGAGTGGAAGAACTATAAACTGAAAAAATCCAGATTGAAAGAAGTACTGATTTGAACAATAGCTTGCATATTTATTGCCTTCGTTCATGACTTATGCGGGTACAGCCATTTTAGTGATAATGTACCAGTAAGAAAAACGCTTGTCTTAATTAGAGTAAACTCCAACTTATAAATACAGCTTTGATGTTAGGGTAGATAGACAAATCAACAAACGAGTTAATGGTAAGTGGAAAACATCTCTAAGATACAGGTTTTACCCTGGAACAGATCTTATAGTGTCAGATTTAGGTGAGTTACTGGGGCGTAAAATGGCGGTGGAATCAGCTATCACTAGTCCTACACTAGTTTTCTGAACCCATATCAGTTAAAACAAGAAATACGTAGGATCGTAGCACAAACAATGCGCATGTTTTTTACTTCTATTCTTCGTGAATTGGTTATTAAAACAAGTCCTAAGTTTTTTTTTCGGATGGATCTATGCTAACGACCCGAAGGCCCTAATGCTACATCGGATTAGTGTGAGCCCATTTGGCTCACTTTTGGTTTGTAAAAGTGGGGGGTTGCCCCCCGCCAACCGTGCAGTCTGCGACCACACGGCCTCCTGGCGTCGGGTTGGAGTCCTAAGTTATTTCTTTCATATTATTCCTGAAATTAAGGAAGTACATAAAGCATGGCATTGATGCCAGGGTATGTAGGCAGTACTGGCGATAGTTCCTCCATTGACCTTCTCAGCATATATGAGAAAATTCCTATTCCATTCCTGGCTATAAATAGACTGTTGAGTCTATCGGGTGTCCGTAGTTTCAGAAAAAAATACCAAAAGCAAAGAAAAAACTCTAACATTAAGTAAATATGAGCGATATTTCAAAATTCCGTGAACTATGCAAAATTGTAGCGATGTAAATTGTAAGTACAGTCGGCTACATTAAGCCATAAAGGTCCGCATTTTTTAGCTATACGTACTTAATACTCACTTTTCTTATAAAATATGTTAATAATGTATTTATATGTATGCAGAATAAAAAGTATTATCACTCATTTTTATATTACTTTATTATTATTATTATTGAGATTATGCAGATGCGTTGCCCTCCTTTTCCCTTACCCCCCAATGGGCCATCGGAAACTCACAAATCGCACAAAACGCGACAGATGCAAAGCAGCACGGCACCTCTTTCTAAGATTTTTATGTAAAATTTTAAAATACGTTAAATCTTCTTATCGTTACTCATGAACCCTTAAATGACTACTGATTAAAGCACGATAGCTTGGAATTCATATACTATACCCTAAACACTGAAGTGGACAATAATACCAGTTAAATAAAAACTTTTTTCAAAATTGACGTATGCGACTGTACTTTATCGCGTTTGCTATACTTATTCTGTCTGCTCCAACCTGTTACCCGGTCAACCTTTCGTGTATCTCCATCTCAGTCGTGCACCTGTAATTTGCAATACGCCTATCTCTTTCCCCAGGGCCAGGTCAGACCAGCATATTACCGTAAAGGTACACATATTCAAGTAAGGATAGTTTTTTGAAAAAAGCAATGTCCGTATGAGGCGTTTTTACGCTCATGTTAACGGGATCAGTTTAAAAGTTTATTTACGGACTTGGACGGTCGCAGGTTCGAATCCCAGGACAACAACACAACTTTTTGTATGATGAATATTATGTTTATCCCTATAAATATTATTATGATGGTATAAAAAACCAACCATGGTTCTCCCCTGTCCATGGTTGCTGTAAAGTGTCCGAAACGTTGGGTTTGTAAAAGTTAATAAATAAAAAAAATCCGTGAATAGTTGTTTAATAAGTTTTAACGAACTTATCACGAACCTAGTTTGTCACGATAGACGACCTCTGTGGCTCAATGGTTAGCGCGTTGGCGCTCAAGTCGGAGGTAGCGGGTTCGAATCCCGCCAGGGAACAAATAGTTTTTGATGTTACTGGGTCATGGATGTGTATTATATAATAAAAACCATAAATATTTGTATAATATAAAAGCATTAAATATATTTCCGTTGTCTGGTACCCGTCACATAAGTTCTTCGAGAACTTACCACGGGACCAGATTGACGTGGTGTATAAGCGTCAATAGATACAATTATTATTATGTGATTGCTTAAAAATACATACATACTTTTATTTATATTTACAATCTTATATTGTGTTACATGAGACCATCCCTTGCTCATAGGTGAAGGAAACATCGTGAGGGAACCTGCATGCCTGGTGGGATTGGGCCAGCACATCGGTAAACTATGGCCCAGCACCCTTCTCGATGATTTCGAGGAGGACACCTGAGCCCAGCAGCAAGACATATAAGATTTGATATTATTATTATTTTACAGGAAAAATAATGTACAAGTAAACAGAAAATACATTTATAATTTATATTAAAGAAGACAAATCTGTAAGCTACATGAAAAATTAGTACGCATGACGGCTGATCATGGTATACAAATCCAGCTAATGCTGGTATATTTTAGTGTACAGAAAATATTTACGAAGCGAAGCCACGTTATACTGGAATGTAAAGCTTGATGTGCAGCCGTGTGTACAAAAACTGCACCACTATTAAATAATAACTATAAACTAAATAATAACACTTTAATGATGAAACCAGGATGAAACTTTAATTATTTAAATTAAAATACATCATTTTGTTGTTTTACCCTGAGTATCGAGATTGTTTAAAGTAAGTGCCTTGTTTAAAATTAATTACACTTTAATTTTAAACAATGTACTTCTTTAATGTACTATGTAATGTCCTGTTTAAGGTGACTGCTAAAAATATAGCTTAATTAGTTAGGATTTTTGAAAACTGGACATCCAGGAGTGTCGTCGATATGCACGTAAACTGAAAGATAAAATATCATTATCATTATCATAATCAACATTCCTCTTTCAATGATTACCATATCATTATCAACATCAGCCTTTATCCGTCCACTGCCGAAAATAGGCCTTACACAATGAACGCCACGACGGCAGCTCACTTGCCACTTGCAACAACACGAACCGGTTAATGGCCGACACTTCGTCTACCTCAACCTGGCCTCAACTCTTGAACCTTATTGGCCCATCGGCCATCCGTACTCCTGAGTGTGTGACCAGCCCATTGCCACGTGTTTATCCTTCGAGTGATATTGGTTACGTTAGTTCTCTGGCGGATGTCTTCGTTTCGAATCCCATATTCCAAAGAAACACCCAACATAGCACGCTCCATAGCACGTTGAGCTACGGAAAACTTTCGGACCAGTCGTAAATTTAGAGGCCACGTGTCGGCCCCGTAGGTTACACATATGTGTATTTATAATATATTGGTACTAGTATACTAGTAACACGAGGTTGTAAGACGTAACCACGATTGAGTCGGCGTGATTATTTTCTAATACTTAGACCTGAAATGGAATAAAGGCTGATGATGATGATGTATGTATTTCGAAGTATCCATTAGCAAAAACTTTTTAGTACAAAGTAAAATTTTTTATCCTTACGCTGGTTGGTGTCACAGCCATACTCTATCAGGTCGCAAAGGTCCAGGAAGGTTCTCTTGTCGTCCCCCATTCTGCCGCACACAGGAATGGTGTCGTGGACACAAGTATCCGCCAGGTCGCAGTACTCGTCCACTTTACTCTGTAAATCATCACCATAGACATCATCATTTTGACGACCTCTGTGGCTCAATGGTTACACGATGGCGCTCAAGACAGAAGTAGTGGGTTCGATTCCCGTCAGGAAACAATAAGTTTTTTAAATTCCTGTGTCATGGATGTGTATTATATAATAAAAATCTTAAATAAATGTATAGTTTACAATAATTAAATATATTTCCGTTTCTGATATCTCGTTATTCTGATACCCGTAACGTACCACGGGACCATATTGACGTGGTGTAAAAAATAGTCCATAGATATTATATTACATTATCATATATCATCTTCATTATCATCAACTTCTTTTCGTCCATTTCTGGACGAAGGCCTCCTTCAATGAACGCGAAGACGATCTGCGACAAATGTATTTCGTATCGTCCTTCTTAGTACTTAGTTAATACTAGTGTCGGCTTACCCTTTCGAGGATAACTTTTTTGGGTTTTGGTAATTCTAAACATGATTTGTGTAGAAAATTATTGTCATTTTATGACAGTAAATGAAATTCGGTAAATATCGTGAGTTACAAGTTGCCTGGGCTCGTTCCAGGTAAACTAGTTTATGTTCATGGGCGACGTCGACCACTTACCATCAGGTGGCACGTTTGCCAGTTTGCCTATCCAACTAACATAAAAAAAACATCATCTTTTGCCTGATGAGATTTAAAGTTTTGAGGGTGTATGAAGTTCTTAACCCTTAGCGTAAGCACATAGGTGAAGTATTTCCTGAAACTCTCCACAATCACGATGAAGTGTAATTCGAATTGTGACAACGATGGTGGGAGGCTAGTGCTTACCGGTGGGAGGGAAGCGCTGTGCCGCGCTCCCGGCTGCATGGGTACCACAATTTTGCTTGTTTCTCCCGTGAAACAGCTTTGCTGTGTTTCGGAGATAAGGACAGGACAGGCAGTATAATTACTGACACTGAGACATAACATCGTGTCTTAGGATTTTTTTCTTTTGCGCCGGGAAATGCTCTGAGGCATCCCGCGGGAGAGTGGGTCTCCCCAGGCGTGTATGTGGGACTCGCTGCGCCTGAAAAGTAATAAGGTGGACGCAGCTCTACCCACTAAAACCCGGTGAATGCCATCAATTCCGCCTTTGGTGAGGTGCCCCAGATCTATTAAGCAAACAGACGACGTTTCTAATACGACCTCGACGGCTCCTTCCAGCTGGGACTGATGCCACCTCCACAGAGGGATTGTCCCGCATCACTGAATAACCCCTCCCAACGTCGAGACAGTACATTGGGGTAAGGTTCCCATCCTCAGCCCTGGTGCCCTTGCTCTTTTTTTCAGTCTTCTTATAAGAATATATATTTTATATTATATTGAACTATGCGGGGCTACTCATGTGTCGCTTAAAATTATATGCCTAAGAGTGAAATGCGTAAGCTTAATGATTGATCAATATAGAAACACAATATACAAGAGAAAACAGTAACACAAAACCTGCAATAAGCCTATTTAATGTAATCATAAATATATAAATAGCTGTGACGTCGCAACTCGCAGTATCCGTATTAAAGGTGTAGCACTTACGTCAGCGCGTTATCATAATCTTAATAAACTGCATATTTAACGCGACGCATTCTTAAACAATAATTCTAATACCGGACACGATAGAGGGGCTGAGCGTCCTGAGCGGGCGAGGCTCTCCATGCGTGCGCGAGCTTTTAACTAAGACGTAAACGACAAAATTGTTTTTGTTATTTTATTGCGTTAAAAACGATAATTGGAGAAATTCTTTCTACTATTTTAAAGAACTCATGTATAGACATATCTACGAAGAAAGTTAAAAGGCTTAAGCCGGTCCCGTTTGCCCATAAGATGTGAATCTCCTTTTAAAAAGAGGTATGTTTGATATTTCTTTTTCTCGGTTACAAAAGTTATCTAATCGTGTTTTGAAAACTAACAAAATAAGTTTTTATCGTGAACTTTTCGGTCACCAACTTATATTATCACTCGTTTTGACATTATAACTGAAATAAATTAAAATTAATGACGCCAAAATTTCTAATGCGTCTCCTTAACAAGTAACCTAGTAAGGTGACATAATGCTAGACTTGACTTCACCGGCGGGAGAGATACGCTCCTGGCTGCATGGGTACCATCATCTACCTTGTTTCTCCCGTGAAACAGCTTGGCTGTGTTTAAGATGAATGAGTTGCCTGGGCTAGTTACATGTTCTTTTAAGTTCATGGGTGACGTCGACCACCGTCAGGTGGCACGTCTGTTCGTTTGCCTATCCAACATACATAACATTGAACTGTTCCGAGGAACCCTCTGTGGAGGTGGTGTCCCTTGAGGGACTGACTAGCCGTCGAGGTGTCCTGTTTGCTCAATAGATCCGGGGCACTTCACCAAAGACGGCATTGGTGGCACTCGCCGGGTTTTAGTGAGTAGAGCTGCGTCCACCTTACCATCTTTCGGGCGCAGCGAGTCCCACATAACTGCCTAGGGGAGTCCCCCTCCCCAGCGGGATGCCTCAGAGCATTTCCCGACGTTAAAGAAAAAAAGTCTTCTTATGATGTTACAATACTATGTTTATAGTTTCTTAAATTTTTTGTATACAATAAAGAAGATAAACTCACAGCTGCGATCAGCCCGGTGTTGGGAAAATGTGTGAGTGCCGGTGTGATGAGACGAACCCATAAAATACCTGAAAATATATAATTGAAAAACATACAAACATCCGAATTGAGATCCTCCCCTCGTTTTAGAAATTGGTTAAAAATGGAAATTATATCTTGTAATACATTCTTGTAACCATATATTTATTAATACAAAGTTAAATGTATATTGAATAGAAAAAAACAAATGGTTGACTGTCACTGCATGCTCGGTAGAAGAAATATCTTTTCAGTTTTTTTTTTTTTTTCATAGCCTATTGGATCCCACTGCTGGGCAAAGGCCTCCCCTGCTTTGCTCCACCTATCACGGTCCTGTGCCAACTCCGACCAGGTCTTATTATAGGCATTAAAATTAATAATAAATTAAAATGTATTATGAATTTATGAAAAGTGGAATTAAATAATGTAGCAATGACAACGTCATACCGTTTGCTGTTATGGCATGTGGCATTCGAGTTGATTTTACATATACTGCGAAGTTGCCTGTCGTAAGTTGAATACGTTTTGAAACGGCCTAATCACCCGAACGGCTAAAGTCTAAACGAACCAAAATTTCAATAAAGTTTAATTTATTCTCTTATTGCCTATATAATTAAAATAAAGACTTAATCAAATTTCTAAATGAATATTAATGAAACTATGAATGTTTTAGCGGACGAAGTAGTTAGGTTCATCTAGTTTTATTATATATGTTGAAATATACATTAAAAGCATTAGTTATTTATGAGTGTGTAAATTATTGAACCAGTCCTCAGTTGCGGTACTCAGGTGTAGAATAGACTCGCTTATATGGAGCAGACGACATTCAAGCGAATGTGGATTTTATCCCCAAGCAAAGTTCATATTTTTGTTTGTTACTTTGGTAAATTAATGAAAACGATAGCCTTTTTATATTACATACATACATACATATTAAGTTATTGAAGCAACATAAGTAATGTTCAAAATAATAAATGTGTAAACAGTTCAATGTTATGTATGTCACTTTAACTGTTTATTAATATTATATATTGCAATACCTACATCTTTTTGTCCTTGGAAAATCTATTAATAAAATCTAAATTCATTTTTGAAAAAGGCTCTAATATTTTTTTCCCTTTTTTTTTCAAAAACTCTTATTATTTTTTTTGAACCCATATACATCCGCACAACCAAGGCCACGTAGATGCGTGGCCTCCTCTTCCCCATCCCCTCGAATGGACCACCGGAAACTCAAAAACCGCCCGAAACGTGACAGCACAGCTGTCACTTGACGCCGGTGTTATGTGAGCCCCACCTGGTGAGTTACCACCCCAGTCGTGCCGGCCCAATTTGGCTGCAATGCGTGGCACTGCCTCTTACATGTTTCCAATATACTCAGCTAGTCTCAATTTAAATAAAAAAGTATAGTTATCTATCAATGTATAATTTACATTTCTAAAATAAAAGAATATTCTATCATTAGCTCTAGGATGTAAGTGTTTACACATGCTCTTATAGAACAGGTTCTAAGCGATACGTACATAAATAATGATTAGATATTACACTATTTATAGCTCGTTCTTGAAGTCTATCAGAACAGACATTCATTACTATTAATTAATAACAGATGTACTAAATACGAAGGGATATGGTGAATTATGAAGCAGTATTAATTATTAAGTAACAACTTTTATCATATCCCAAAGTTCATCCCATCTCTTCATAGCATAGTAAAATCTTATAACCTAAATAATAAACAAATGAACTACATATAAAACAGATTGGGTACCTATATATTAAAATATTGCCCCCAAAAAAGTATTTCCATAATAATTCCATTCCATTTAGTTTAAGTTTAATTATAATATCTTTAAATTAATATCATAATATGTACGTGAAGCAAAAACTTTGGACCCCTTTTTAAGAGGATTACGCAAACGGAGGATTTTGAAATTTGTAACAGTTAAAGGCTAAGATGAGAGTGCAAAAGTTATTGCTATTATTTTTGTATAATATGCATTATAAATTAATTAAATAAAATGTTAGACACACACAGGAGAAACAAGCAAGATGGTCCCAAGTGGACGAGGAAGAAACACAAGTGGTTCCCTCCCACGTCAACCGCAAAAAAATCCGTAAAAATTTGCTTCATTACAATGAGTGATCGCATAGTTAGAAAACAATATCCGCCATATTGTTAATTAAAAGATGTTGCTAATACACTAATGTTTACTCACAGATGATGTAGAGCATCCCGGAGTGCTATTGATGTATCAAATGATAATATCCGACGCTTGTCCTGTGTGTAATGAGCTGTTTGACTAACTTACGGTCAGGGATTTTAACCTTTTCATTGTAGTAATTTAATTACAAATTATAGAAAGCTTTTGTGTGGACTTACTTTTCTATTGATACTTAGATCTTATAAATTCTTGCACCAATTGAAATATTTTTAAAATAGGTTTTAGTCGGTATTGAGGAAAATGTTAATCTAGTATTGCAACATTATGACATAGAACATAATAATCTAGCGATGTAATTTAATTATTAGCAGAGTAACAACTCTATATCTACTTTTGTATTTTTTGTGTTAAGTGGTTAGGCAAACTGGCAAACGTGCTACCTGATGGTAAGTAGTCGGGTATGTGGGACTTGCTGCACCCGAAAGATGGTAAGGTTGATAAGATGGTAAGACGCAGCCCTACCCACTAAAACCCGACGAGTGCCACCAATGCCGCATTTGGCGAGGTGCCCCGGATCTATTGAGCAAACAGGGCACCTCGACGGCTAGTCAGTCCCTCAAGGGACCGCCATCACATCCACAGAGGGGTCGTCCTGCACCACCGAATAACCCCTCCCTACGTCGGGACAGTGCAATGGGGTGAGGTTCCAATTCTCACCCCTTGTCCACCCTGCTCTTTTGTCTCCTCTTCTTATAAGAAGGATACAAAGAGCAGCTCCCTCGGTTTAATTTGCTTACCTTAAGATACTGAGCCCCACCGCCACGAGAAGGCTTGAATTCTTTACAAACAGAACTTCTTACTTCAATCAGATTTGCTATGTTTTGGAGAGGAGGGCAGGACGGGTAGAGTAATTACTGGCACTATCTTATGTCTCAGGATAGGTTATGTTCATAGACAGCGTTACCATCAGGTGTAACGTCTGTCAGTTTATTTATCAAACGAATATAAAACAATATTATTAATCATAATACATATAGTTAAGCAAATAAAATAATTGGTTTTGATAACTTTTTCGATTGATGTAATATAATATCTTTAATGACCATACAAAAAAGGTTGACAACACCTGGTTATGCAATGATCTACATACTGAACGAAATATATTGTTTTACATCGGCTTCCTGTTCTAGTCGGTTTTGACTTGGAATCATAAACAAGTTCGTAATACAGATGGCAGTTGAGCGTTGATTAGACAAGTTGTGTATAAATTATGATAGTTAAAAGGCTTTTTACAAGTGAGTACAAAGTGGAACTAATTTTAGAATGGACTTCAATGTAAATATGTTCATAATAATTGTTTACTCTGTTGTTACTTGGAGGACAACAACCAGAAAATACGATTTAATACTAACTCGGTAGTAAACATTTTTTTTCGGAATGATCTATGCTAATGGCCCGAAGGCCCTAATGCTTCGTCGGATTAGTGTGAGCCCATTTGGCTCACTATTGGTTTGTTAAAGTGGGGGGTTGCCCCCCGCCAACCGTGCAGTCTGCGACCGCACGGCCTCCTGGCGTCGGGTTAGGGTAGTAAACATTCTAACTTGGTATAGTTTTACTGGGATAATAGTTTTAGACTTGTATTAGAGTAGACACTTGTATTAGAGTAGACACTTGTATTAGAGTAGTCTGGTTACCATTTTTGAAGACTTAAGATTTTAAAGTATTTTTACATTTTTTCAGGTTTAATATTCCTCGAACTGGTAGCTGATGTTTTGCCGCACGTGGAGATAGAAGCGGAAGATTATTTCTTTCCATTGGAACCTGTAAGATCTTGGTTGATATTATTTGGGTAATTAGCTGAAAAACAAAGGTCGCGGGTTCGAATCCTCCCAAGGGGAATTAATATTTATATAAAATATACTATACTGGGGTATGAAAGTATGATCAAGAAGAAGTACAAGGGATCATCCGTTGACATATTATGCCTATGTTCAGCAGTTACAATCATTATTTATTTCAGCTTGTGACCGTTGATAGGCATAACGCTCTCAATAAACGCTGTGACGGTTCTTGACACTCGCACACAATTTGGACAGGCTACTGTGGATTTAAAAATCATCAAAGGTCTTTATTGATTAAATATTTTTTTCCTTAGGTCATAAATTTTTGCAAGATGTCTGACCAATGCCAGCACGACTTCGTGGCCATTTGCGGACAAGACTCGCTGGGGATCTCCCGCATGTTCAACGATAACTGCGACATGTACGAGTACAACTGTGATGAGAAGAAACGTAAGCATACAAGTATTGTCCCCATTAGGATTGTCTAGGATGCTCTTAGTCCCACCCACCACAGTCCATTATGCCTTGTCGTGGTGGTGGGGCTCAGTAGCCTAAGGTGAACTCAACACCATGGGCGAAGCAAATTGAACCAATGGGGCTGGTCTTTATACGCCTCTTATAATAAGAGGGGACAAAAGAGCAGGGGGACAAGGGACAAAAGAGGATGGGAACTGTCTCCCATTGTACTGTCCCGACGTTGAGTGGGGTTATTCTGAAGTGCGGTACAACCCCTGTGTGGAGGTGGCGTCGGTCCCTTGAGAGACTGAATAGCCGCCGAGGTGCCCTGTTTGCTCATTAGATCCGGAGCACCGCACCAAAGGCAGCATTGGTGGCACTCGTCGGGCTTAAGTGGGTAGAGCTGCGTCCATCTTACCAACTTTCGGGCGCAGCGAGTCCCACAGACCCGCTCCCCCGCGGTATGCCTCAGAGAATTTTCCGGCGTCAGAGAAAAAAGGATGCTCTTAACGCCCGTCTGAAAGAAAGATAGAAGGTCAGACTGCTATGCAATGAATGGTCCACATACCATTTTACGTCGTAGGATAAGCTTAAGTTTACTGATTTGTCTTCATAAGACGTTGTCCTTGACCTTGATCTTGGTGGCTCATCTAACAGTCAAGAAATCCAAACATGATTATCATAATTTATGGTTATTAGTATTAAATTTCATTGGACTAATTTCAACTTGGAGCCCACGAACACAACGACCTGGACTACAAGGGAGTAGCCATGCATCGCCAGATATGGATACCTTGATGTTGATTTTTTTAGCTGCATAAACAAACTGACAGACGTGCTACCTGATGGTAAGTGGTAACGTCGCCTATGAACAAAACGAATTTACTTAAATTACTTTATTTTTTACTTAAAGTGCCTGTCCTAGTCAGGCAACTTATTTCTGTGTTGCCTATCCCGAGACATAAGATGCTAAGAATCAGTGCCAGGTGTCAGGTGCCAGTAATTACGCTGTATGCAGCGTAATTACTGGCTCCGATATAATATCCTGGCAGGATATGTCCTGCCTTTCCGAAACGACAAAGGTATTCCACGGGAAATACAAGCAACGGTGGTACTCAAGCAGAGTGCTCAAGAGAGAGCAACACTGGTGGAATGAAGATGATAATAAACTAGTTCTATTTTCCATTTCAGAATATCGTCACGTTAAAATAGACGTGTGCAAATACGAGGCCGCTGCTTCGGAGAGGACTTAAACTTACATAATAAAATAATTAATAAATATTTGATAATAATTTGCGACAACCACCATTGGTCCCTTTGCAGGATAATTTTATTGTGTACTATATACAAAAAGTATAACAAATACTTAAAAAACACTGCTGGGCAGAGTGTTTCAAGAACGCCAAGACGACTAGCCTGTGGTATATTATTTTTTCCGCTGCACGAATACCGTTGTCCCAACCAGTTTGGATCCAAATCTATTTTTTTTTGATGTCATAGGAGGCGAGCAGTCGGAGCTTACCGACGCACGTAGACATTAGCACAGCCAAAAGTTATGCGGATGAGTTGCCCTCCTTTTCCCTATCCCTATAAACAAACCGCACGAAACGCGACAGCATAGTCACTTGACGCCGATGCTATGTGAGCGAGAGGTACCACCACGGTCGTGCCGGTCCAATTCGGCTGCAAAGCAAAACTTGGGCCAAAAATCAATAGACTTACGAAATAGAATATAAACGTGGAAATAAATAAAATAATAAATTGCCAATAAGGTTCAAGAGAGGCTGCGTTTAGATAGACGAATGGTGGACCACTAACCAGGTGGAAAGACGATATCCGTGCAGTGGCCGGTGTGTCTTAAGTGGGAATGGCAAGGGATCAGCCGTCTTGGCGTTCATTGAGGGAGGCCTATGTTCAGCAGATAGAGGCTGATGATGATGATGATGATATCGGACATCCTAGCGTTCATTGAGAGAGGCCTGATACGACATGACCCGATTTTTTTTCAAAAAGATCGTAGAAGCAAGGATTGAGGAAACGAGAGGAAGAGGTGGACCGAGAAGGACTTAAATGGAACAGATAAAGGAGAAGGTACAGGTCGTATCTTATCAAAGGGGTGAAGATATTAGCGGAGAGAAGGACTGCTCCACCGACAAGAGCTAGGCTATTAAATAGAGAGAGAGATAGAGGGAGAGAGAAATAGAGAAAGAGAGAGAGAGAGAGAGAGAATTATGAAATTAGAATAACCGACTCAAGTCGTGAGTAAGCGCATTGAGATCAACGTTGTAGTGAAAAAAACTTAGCTTTGAATTTGCTAACACGGTATTTCCAAACCTATATGACTTCCGGACTTCAAGAAAAGAGCATGCTCATATTTGAAATGCTACGAATACACCTCCTATTCTCATGGTGTAGCGGGTTGCAATGAAACTATAACCGGATATACCACGGTATAAACTATAACCGGATAGAGTAGTAATGTGATCCATAAAATTCCGAAACTGGTCAGTGATTTGTCACTGACGCAATAGCAATTCAACCAACCAGTGATCTGTGTGTACTTCCCATCCGCCAATCATTCATCAATGGCCATCAGTCGGCCAATCAGAGCGCAGAACCGACGCAGCCTCGCAGCACAAATTTGGCGGAATTCGTTTTCATACAAAACACATAACATTACCGCTCTATTCCGGTTATATGCTCGATGCTGATAACTGAACGGCAGGTGAACCGACTGTCCGTTTGTCCCATCTTCTGTAAAAAAATAAGCTCCTTAGCTGATTTTACACATATTCAAATTCACGGGGCACAGCTAGTGTGATACTACTATCGTAATATTAAATCACTATATCTGAACATGGCTCGGCTAATTACTTATAAATTATAGACCCACGACGATATAAAGTGTGGTTTTAACTAGACTTTATCTCTATGACTATATCAAATTGACTTCTAGGATATTACTATTTTTTAAGCTTGTAATAAAATTATTCAACGGGTACAAAATTTACTGAATAAAAACCTGAACTGAAAACAAAAAAAATGATTCCTTTGGAATATGGATAAAATGTATACTAATATTATAAAGCTGAAGAGTTTGTTTGTTTGTTTGAACGCGCTAATCTCAGGAACTAGGAACTGGTCCGATTTGAAAAATTCTTTCATTATTAGATAGCCCATTTATCGAGGAAGGCTATATAATATTACGCTTGCCTGATAGGAGTTAAGTTAACGCGGGCGAAGCTGCGGGCAACAGCTAGTAGTAAATAAATATAAACTAACAATCACACCTCGTCAACTTGTTTTACAGGTACCATGTGCGGAAATAAATTTAAGAATATTTAAAAATACGTACACGCCCATGACCCGGTGTAGACAATCTATACTCAAATACAAGTTATCTGCACCCCGCAGGATTCGAACCCGCGACCATACCAAAATACATACAGATGTATATTAAAACTAAGCAAAGAGACATAATATTATTACATAAAATATTATAATATGTTACTAATAGGCTTGTAAATAATAGCAATAAATAAATGTTAAGGTATGATTCTGCTTTAATGAGGACAGCGTATTTAATATTATGTAATATGACCTTACGTATCGAGACCTCAGGTCTCAAACATTAGATCATATATATCAAGAATGAGTGTATTCAAATCTATACATATAATAAAATTGTAACATGCTGATGTCTGTACATTATAATTCATCATCACGATCTACCTATTGCCCACTGACGCCGGTGTTATGTGAACGAGACATACCATCCCCGTCTTGCCGGCCCAATCCGGCTACAAAGCATGGCACTACCTCTTACAATTTTCTTCTGCCAATCTCAAGGCATTGGTGCATCTCGCCATAGGACGTCCTGAAAATCTCCAACCCAGATTAGGCCACCATTCGGTATAGAAATAGGCCATCAACCAGGTAGGAAAACGATCTTCGTGACAACATCCTGCTATCACAAATTTCATGAGATAGGGAATTTCACAGTCTAGCAGAGTGGACACTTAAGGAGTACGAATAAAAGTCGGTATGGTGGGCTGGTATCTGAAGAAGCGTACGCTTTTGTGGTCTACAAGAAGAATCATGGAAGTGAGTTAAGGCAAAGCAACCTCGAAGATAAGAAAGGAAAGAAGGATTAAAGAGGATATCAAAGAGAAAACATAAGATATGGAAATTTCTGCGGTGGCGAATAGGTAGCCACTGTGATTGGATGCGAGTGGCAAAGGATCGGTCGTTGGCGTTCACTGAAGGAGGCATGTTTAGCAGTGGACGGACAAAGGCTGATGATGATGATGATAATGGTGATGATGATGATATCTGATATCTGAGCGTTCATTGAGAGAGGCCTGTCTTTGGTAGACTTATAGCCAGATGCGAGCTGACAATGGTGGGATTTGGTCTAAGACTTCCCCGGGAAGCGCTTGTGAACTGAAACTCTAATCACCTTTGAATCATTCGCCGTCGAGACATCAAAGAGAGTCTCCCTATCATGGTTCAGGGCTTGACGTGGCGGTGGAGCTCAGTAACCTAGGGTGAGCCCAGCACCTTGGGTTAAGCTAATTGAGCCGAGGGGGCTCTTTGTACCCCTCTTATAAGAAGAGGGGACTAAAGAGCAGGGGGCAAGGGGCGAGGATGGGAACCGCACCCCTTGTACTGTCCCGACGTTGGGAGGGGTTGTTCTGTGGTGCAGGACAACCCCACTGTGGAGATGGCGTCGGTCCCTTGCGGGACTGACTAGCCGTCGAGGTGCCCTGTTTGTTTACTAGATCCGAGGCACCTCACTAAAGGCGGCATTGGTGGCACCCACCGGGTTTTAGTGGGTAGAGCTGCGTCCACTTACCAGCTGTCGGGCGCAGCGAGTCCCACATACCCGCGTGGGGAGACCCACTCCCCGCGGAATTCCTTAGAGCATTTCCCGGCGTTAAAGAAAAAAAAATCAAAGAGAGTCTAGTAGCTGATGATGATGACACAAGCACGGTAGCTCGCGTAAATCAAGTCTTCCAGCACACGGCATAAGTCAACATGAAGGCCAAAACAAACCAGCCATAATAATATATTCCGCGAACTGTTTATCTGCAGGCTGTCGTCGAAGTATTCATGTAATTACATACCAATGAGGTTGTATATGCTCTTAATTGATTATAGTAGATTTTAATGTGCTTAAACGTTTTTATAGCAAATAGTCTGTGACTTTGGCTATGTGTAAATATTTCATAGATTTACATCCTTTTTGCCTAGTTGTAGGCAAAATCGAGCCTATATCCTTGCTAGAAAGAGGCTAGAAAAAGATTGATTTATTCAAGAATTATATATACATCTATACAGATAAATAAAATTGGAGCGTCTGTTTGTAATATTAAAATTTTACTAAATGTATGTGGGTTTATACACGCTACATATACATACCAAAATAGCATTTTTTACAATTTTTCTCTGTCGGTCTGTGTGTCTGTCTGTCTGTTTGTTCCAGCTAATCTCTGAAACGGCTGGGTGGATTTTGACGGGACCTTCACTGACAGATAGCTGATATTATAAGGAGTAACTTTCTTTTTTTTTTTCTTTCTATTCTATTCTAACTTAGGCTATAAAAATTATTATCGTCACTCCGTATATGGCTGTAAATTTAAGTTAACGCGGGCGAATGTATGTGTTTGCGTCCCCACCATGGTTCAGGCCTTGTCGTGGCGGTGGGGCTCAGTAACCCAGGGTGAGCGGTGCACCTAGGGCGAAGCTAATTGGGCCGAGGGGGCTCTTTGTAACCCTCTTATAAGAATAGGGGACAGAAGAGCAGGGGGCAAGGGGTGAGGATGGGAACCTCACCCCATTGTACTGTCCCAACGTTGGAAGGGGTTGTTCTGTGGTGCGGGGCACCTCACCATGGCGGCACTGGTGGCACTCGCCGGGTTTTAGTGGGTAGAGCTGCGTCCATTTACCATCTTTCGGGCGCAGCGAGTCCCACATACTCACCTGGGGAGCCCCACTCCCCAGGCGGGATGCCTCAGAGCATTTCCCGGCGTAAAAGAAAAAAAAATGTGTTTGCGTATTGTCTGATGGTAAGTGCTCTGAATGGTATAAAGAGGAATAGGTAATGATGGGAGCAATAATATCAACCCTTATATCCCACTGTGGGGACACGGGGAGTAAACCCTCATCATTTAAGTGTATTACATAAATGAATACACTTTTGGTCATATTTCTTTAGGAAAAAGTGTAATGGCAAAGTTCATGTAAAGTTTAGATAAAAGTATTTGCATATCGTCTATAGCATTGTTTAGCTTAGTTTATTAAGTCCAAAATTAAATATTAAGTGAAAAGAATTAGGCAAAACCTGAGCTTTGTTTTATAATTATCTATACAATTATCCTTTATATATATATATATATATATATATATATATATATATATATATATATATATATATATATTTTTTTTTTTTTTTTTTTTTCTTTAACGTCGGGAAATGCTCTGAGGCATCCCGCGGGGGTGTGGGTCTCTCCACGCGGGTATGTGGGACTCGCTGCGCCCGACAGCTGGTAAATGGACGCAGCTCTACCCACTAAAACCCGGCGAGTGCCACCAATGCCGCCTTTGGTGAGGTGCCCCGGATCTAGAAAACAAACAGGGCACCTCGACGGCTAGTCTGTCCCGCAAGGGACCGACGCCACCTCCAACAGAGGGGCTGTCCCGCACCACAGAACAACCCCTCCCAACGTCGGGACAGTACAATGGGATGAGGTTCCCATCCTCACCCCTTGCCCCCTGCTTTTCTGTCCCCTCTTCTTATAAGAGGGGTACAAAGAACCCCCTCGGCCCAATTAGCTTCGCCCAAGGTGCACCGCTCACCTTAGGTTACTGAGCCCCACCGCCACGACAAGGCCTGAACCATGGTGGGGATCCTTATATATTAGTTCGACTTCTATTATACCAAGATAGTGAAAAAATGCTGGTTTGACAACAATTTCTTCAGCGGAAGCTGAATGGGAGAAATGATGACATGTGCTGTGATACATTTCTACAAGCTCGTGGTACGTATATACATGGTGATACTATTTGTTACTATATAAAAAACCCTCAGTTAAATCGAAGAGGTCCATGCTGGCAGTGGATGGGTAGTAGAGGATATTGATAAGTAGCACTGGTAGACAAATATATTTGTACTAATTATATGGAAGCTAAGTTTCATATATTAAGCAGTGACGATAATTTGAAACGATAGCATCAAACGTATATATAAATATCAACACTACAATGTCAACTACAAGTTCTTCACGGTTTATTTAAATGCCTGTAGTTATAATCCCTCATACACTTTCAAAATTCTTAAAAGAAAACCCTCTTAGCTTTTATTTCCCCAAAAAGTTGGACCAAATCTCGAACATTCTGTATAAGGAGTTTGAACAGATGCACCGCGCACCCGCTGCGGCTATTACCATGTTCGTCATAATACAGCCGACGAAAACGCCCAAACTTGTCCAAAGCCGACGACACCACTTTGAGGTGACTTTACAGGCACACGCTAAACGATCTAGTTACATTGGACCTATCATTGTGGATTGCATTTCCTCTTAGTGATATTTTGGTGGAACGCAAATATTGTGATGTTTTTTTTCGTGTGTATGGAAGCTAAAAAAAATATTTCTGATTCTAAGTACATGTAACATTCGTTTGATTTAATTTTTAATTTTTTAATTTTTTTTTTATAGAAGAGGGGGCAAACGGATAGTCGGTTCACCTGATGGTAAGTGAAGAGCGACATCCACAATTAATACGGTAAACCTAGTATAGGATTTATTTACTATGGTATATTTATATGTATTTGGGACTTCGTGACTCTGATAAAAATGTCTGCTACAAATATACACAATAATGTTATAAATTATTCCTAAAAAGATGAAAATCTGCAAAAAGTGCATACATTGTTCAATGTAATGTGATAGAAATATACCGGATTAAAAAATATTTTATTACATATAGCATGTTTGCTGTAAAGTATCCGAAACGTTAGATTTGTAAACACATTCGTGAAAGTTGTTTCAGTGTCAAAAAAGTCGCGTAAAAAATTAGAAAACAATATACCACACGTATCGATAGTATGAAGATAATGACAAGTTACTTTATGAATGAACATCACCAGTTTCCACAAGGTAGCTCCAACAGGTGTACCTGTATATATTCTGTATATTATACAATATATACAGGTGTACATTTGTGTATATTGTGTAAATTATACAATATAATTGCTTAAGGAAATAATTTAGTTCTTCATATTGGTTTACGAAGGTGTAAAAATATGTATTAAACTTATTAGAGACTTGTCGTCATACTGCGGGCAAATATTTTAGTTTTTCACTTAGCAAGTATAACTAAAATATGAATAAGGTATATTTTAGGTTACCTAGTTTGTTTGCGACCTAAGTCTGTCATGTGGAAGACACCTACACAAACCTAGACTTCTGGGAAACAAACGGAAACGAACATAATATATTCTCATTTTTGACTACATATGTAGTTTATTACAGTTTAGTATTACAGTTTTTATTTACACATGTAGTTTATTACAGTTTAGTATTACAGTTTTCATTTACATATGTAGTTTATTACAGTTTAGTCATAAAGCTAAAGATTTTTTGTGTTGCTATTATAAATAAAAATCTGCCAAAGATCAAAGACGATTTAAATCAAATGGTTTAGAATTGAAATAACGAAGATACGATTTAGGACGGAATATTATACTTAGAACTAGCTGTTGCCCGCAGCTTCGCCCGCGTTAACTTACATTTACAGTCGTACCCTGATTGATGATGATTATTTTTATAGCCTAAGTTACTACCTATAACATTAGCTATCTGCCAGTGAAAGTTTCATAAAAAATGGCTCAACCATTTCAGAGATTAGCCGAGACAAACAGACAGAGAGACATACAAAAATTGTAAAAAATGCTATTTTGATATATCGTGTACACATCCATAAGCATTTAATAAAAAGCGTTTTTTTATATTACAAACAGACACTCCAATTTTATTTATATGTATATATAAACCGAGTTGTTTGTAATTTGTTAATGTTAATATTCTGTTAATATGGTTTTAATTATAATTAATTGATTATTTACATAACCGAAGTCTGTTAATTAATTTAAGGATTGTCACTTTTTAATGGCTATCTAGTATTTTTTTTTGCCCGTGTTATATTTAATCTATATCTATATATATAAAAATGAATCCCTATTTCCCTTGGTCACGCCACCACGCGTGAACGGCTGGACCGATTGCGCTAATTCTTTTTTTGTTGTGTTTGTTATTGTCAGGAGAAGGTTCTTATGAAAGAAAATATTTAAAATATTGCGCGGAAAATAAGAAAATTTAAGAATACTTAACCACCATATAAAATTTTAGATAAGGCTAGATTAGAAATAATTGTCAACAACACTTTTTGAAATTAGTAAAACAAAAACAAAATATTTAATTATAGCCAATTTGAATTCAATATTCATAATTAAGACAGGACTATGACTGTCGGTTCAGCTAGATATATTATAATAAAGAATGTATATGAACATAAACACGCACGGTGACAAAAAGGCAAGTAAAGGAAGAGCGGTCTCGTCAAATATTTACAAGTCAAAATGGAAAGGTTACGTCAAACCGTACAGAAGCCGTGAAAATGTTAGACATTTCACATGTGGTCGACAAAATGATATATTATATTACACATATCTCTTTGTATCGGTCTCCTATAAACAAGATATAATTTAAATAATACGAATAAATTTTAAGGTATAAGATTAAGCGATTTTTAATCTTGGATTATTTTAATCTTAGCATTTTATTATATAAACACAGTATATGCGACAGGGAATAGATAAAGTGTAAGTCCTATGTAGAAACAGTTTTCTTTGGCACAGTGAACAAGAAAACGAAGTATCTAAGCATAAGCTGACATCATCCAAGTAGTAAACACTATTTAATATTGCATATGCTGGCGGTAAAACATGTAAATTTTTATATATTATTTACTATATACTACTGTGACGCTGTTGCTAAGATGACTGAGTTGGTTGCGTCCTAGTTATATAGTAGTATTCATGGTTGTTAGTGGGTAGAAGATTTGAGTTCAAGTATTCAGGATCAAAACTCACATAGTCCAAAGTTTCAACACGAGACCTGGGGGTATCAAATAGCATTTTGTAAAAATTTGGATACAGAAGTGGGAAAAAAAGAAAAGAGAGAAGATTAAAGAACTTTACGTACACGAAACTCTAATTCATTGAAATGTAACCTCTTCAGCTTATATCTTGTGCTGTGCGTATCACAGCGTGGTACAGACGCCTTGTACCAACAGCCACAGCAAATACCGTCCTCTTGTTAACCTAAAGAGTTAACAAGGATCGGCAGGCACTTAGCCGAAGCCCGCTAACCGGCTGGACAAAGCCGGGATTTGTTTGCAGCGCCTAGTTGCGGGTTAAGTGGACTAATTGTTGATAGAATGTACATCACCTTGCTTGGCCTTCGCTACCTGGTATTGGTATCGAACGACAATTGGGTGGAATGTCATCGTTACCTGGTATTTGTATCGAGCGACAGTCGGGTGAAATGTCATCGTTACCTGGTATTGGTATCGAGCGACAGTCAGGTGGAATGTCATCGTTACGTGGTATTGGTATCGAGCAATAGTCGGATGAAAGGTCATCATTACCTGGTATTGGTATCGAGCAGCAGTCGGGTGAAAGGTCATCATTACCTGATATTGGTATCGAGCGACAGTCAGGTGAAATGTCATCGTTACCTGGTGTTGACATCGAGCGACAGTCAGGTGAATGTCATCGCTGCCTGGTATTGGTATCGAGCGACAGTCGGGTGAACTATCATCGTTACCTGGTATTGCTATCGAGCGACAGTCGAGTGAATGTCATCGTTACTAGATATTGGTATCGAGCAACAGTCGTGTGAACTGTCATCGTTACCTGGTATTGGTATCGAGTGACAGTCGGATGAAAGGTCATCATTACCTGGTATTGGTATCGAGCAACAGTCGGGTGAAAGGTCATCATTACCTGATATTGGTATCGAGCGACAGTCGGGTGAAATGTCATCGTTACCTGGTGTTGACATCGAGCGACAGTCAGGTGAATGTCATCGCTGCCTGGTATTGGTGTCGCGCGACAGTCGGGTGAAATGTCATCACTGACTGGTATTAGTATCGAGCGACAGTCGGCTGAAATATTATCGTTACCTGGTATTGGTATCGAGCTACAGTCGGGTGAAATATCATCACTGACTGGTATTAGTATCGAGCGACAGTCGGGTGAAATATTATCATTACCTGATATTGGTATCGAGCGACAGTCGGGTGAAATGTCATCGTTACCTGGTGTTGACATCGAGCGACAGTCAGGTGAATGTCATCGCTGCCTGGTATTGGTGTCGCGCGACAGTCGGGTGAAATGTCATCACTGACTGGTATTAGTATCGAGCGACAGTCGGGTGAAATATTATCGTTACCTGGTATTGGTATCGAGCTACAGTCGGGTGAAATATAATCACTGACTGGTATTAGTATCGAGCGACAGTCGGGTGAAATATTATCGTTACCTGGTATTGGTATCGAGCTACAGTCGGGTGAAATATCATCACTGACTGGTATTAGTATCGAGCGACAGTCGGGTGAAATATTATCGTTACCTGGTATTGGTATCGAGCGACAGTCGGGTGAAATATCATCGCTACTTGGTATTGGAAAATATAGCTAAAATAGAGTGGAGTGAGTGCCACGTAGGGGGAATCAAAGATTGGTTCTAATAGTGGTGCGAATGAGAGTCTTTCTTTTTTCAGTTGAATTGGCAAATTCAACTAACAAAAGTGTTGGCTAAGAACATAATTACACTGCATGTCCTTATTTTCTAGCTTAATACAGCAAAGGCGTTTCACGTAAAAAATAAGTAAGATTGTGGTACTCATGCAGATGTGAGCGCAGCAAAAGCACATCCTGCGCTAAACCTAATTAAAAACAAACGACACATCGGACATAATATATTTATTAAGAAGATCCTCAAATTACCAACATTATGTATATTAATAATTATAATAAAGAGATAAGTAGGAGTAATATTTTATCGTAGAAAAATGGCCACAATAAATGATATATCCAACATATTATCAATTTGTGTTTGATGAATGTTTCCTTCGCTGGTAGGAGGGACGCGTTTTGCTGAGTGCGCACTGCTTATTCCAAGTAATAGTAAAACAATTTTGCTGTGTTTCGGAGAATGGAAAGACTGGCACACAGACTTAACATCTTATGTCTCAGAATAGACAACACATAAATGACTTGAATTCGCTTGGGTGTAACCCATTCGAAAACGTTTATGTTTATGGGTGACGATGACTACTTAACATCAGGTAGCCACTCCCTATCCTGAATAGGTAAAAAAATATTCCATCTACCCCATCCATCTAGATCCTCGTTATAAAGTCGGTATTAAGTATGCTGTATGTCGTATATTAAAACGCGTTGGTCAAACCCTGATTGAACCTGTGCCCTTCTCAATACAATAAACAAATAACAATTAATTAATATGACAAAGGAAAGCAATGCGAACATTTAAACAGTACTTATTGGTAATTAAACTATTGGTTGAAATTAATAAATGTATTAGAAGCAAGAGTTATGATGCCTCGGAGACTTGCTAATAAAATAAACGAAGAGCCGACATCCCTATACAACAGCTTGTAAAAGGCTGTAACTCAGTTTTTGCAGTTTTAGAAATATTATCATCATTTGTATAAAAATTACGTGTCACGTTGTTTGTCCGCAATGAACTTCTCAATTAGAGAACCGATTTTAACTAACTTTTGCACACAGTTTGATCCGACTTGAAAGATAGGATAGTTTGTATCTCAATTGAACAAATCATTTTAAAAATTCAAATACAATCTAAAACGGGATATTTAGCATGTTTAAAATTTTTATGTCTCAGAGTTTGTCATCGACATTGTCTAAGAATGTCTCGTTTACCGAATTATTTTGAAAAAATGTGACATAGAGCCTACACGAAGTAAATATTTTATTGCAGTCAAAAATAAACGATAATAATATTATATTAACCCCCATATGACCCATTGTTGGGCAAGGGTCTCCTCCTCGAAATCAGGCGTGGCGTTAGGCCATAGCTCACCGATTGGCCCAATGCGGGTTGGTGAACTTCATACACTTTCAAACATTTATAATCTCATAAGGCATGCAGGTTTCCTTTAGTATGTTTTCCTTCACCGGTGAGTAAGCAATAGTCTTATGTTCAGGTGCACGGAAAATTGGGAAAATCCATTTGATGGCACCGGTCCTAACCATCGTCGCTTGTCATACTAATCGTCACTCGTCGAAGAATATTTTAACTCAATTCAAATTGTCAAATTATATTCACATGAGCTCTAATCTGTTAGTTGTTACTTGTTAGTATTTGAAAAATAAATGAAAATACATATTCGTGTACTTGCGCCAGTTATAAGCGATATAATAGCAGGGAAATATATTATTTCTTATAATATTATGTATTCATTCGCCAGCCATAAGGAAGATCCCCTAAATATCTTCACAACGACTGTTCCTGCACCGCCCGCATTCAGCGCATTCCTGCAACATTCTCCAGGACGTCGGTCCATCTACATTAGTTTCTTATGGAAAAATACTTAGTTATAACATGAATATATTTACATTATCATCAACATATACTATCCGTTTACCTGTTACTTAGGTCTAATAATTTGATCTACGTCAAAAAAATATTCTATCTTAATTACTATCATCATAATAGTCATCTGATAAACAAACGATGAAACTGCGTTATGGCCTTTGTTCGGGGCACCTTGCGGGGCACTGGCGCGGGGCCACAGCGGGGCTATCGGGGCCCCCAGTCTTGGGGCAATTGATTAGTCGGCGCCCTTTGTGGGCCCGCCGCGGCTCTCGACAATTTGCTCGCGGCCCGACCGCCCTAATTTTAATGGGCTTATAAAATTTATACTTAATGTATTTATCATGGGATGGAAATATGTAGGTATGACTGGGTACAGGATTTCATGAAATCCATATGAGAGTCGTCTATTCTTAGGACATTTTCATCTTATTTGAAGGTGATGGCCGAGCTTATTCTATTATTTCCAAAATGTTCTCAGAGACAAGAATAAAATTAACTCCATCGAAATTCTTATGATTTCATAAAATTGAATAATCTCTTCATTTTACCGAACATAGAATTAAATTTCCCTTAGAACGAAATCAAATATCGGTAAATATTCTTAATGATAGTAAAAGTAAATTTTACCCAACGTATAAAACTATTTTATAAGCTTTTGTGACTATTCTCTTCCATCAAAACGATATCATTGAACTAGTTAGTGCTAGTTCAATTTGGATATAAGCCTAGTAAATTGTAATTGTAATCATTTTTCGTAAAAATGTATGATATAAAATGCAAAGTTTATATTTAAATGCCGATAACCCATATTCCATACAATGTAATAGATAATTTTTTTTTTACTGTTGCTTCATTTAAGCTAGACTCTAATATTTTGGAGTCATACTTAAAATACATAAATATTTAAGATTAATTATTAATTGTAAAAGCATGTCCATACTATTCTGTGTGTATTATTAAGTATGATTGTTTATTTGTACGCGTACACATTAAGATTTGTACAGAGGACCACACAGCTTTACTTAACTGGATAGTTTATAAAGTAAAATATGTATTGTGTTGCTGTACTTGTTATCATCATCATCAGCCTAGTCAAGTGGTGAACAGTTCAAGCTTTGTCGTGGCGGTGGGGCTCCGTAGCCTGAGGTGAACCCAGCACCTTGGGCGAAGTGAACCAAGGGGGCTGCTCTTTGTACCCCTCTTATAAGAAAAAGTAGAATAAGGGGACAAAATAGTAGGAGAAGGGGCGAGGATGGGAACCTCACCCCATTGCACTGTCCGTTAGGAGGTGTTATTCTGTGGTGCGGGACAACTCCTCTGTGGAGTAGGCGTCGGTCCCTTGAAGATCCGAGCATTGGTGGCACTCGCCGGGTTTTAGTGGGTAGAGCTGCGTCCACCTGACCCATCTACCGGTGGGAGGGAAGCGCTGTGCCGCGCTCCCGGCTGCATGGGTACCACCATCTTGCTTATTTCTCCCGTGAAACAGCTTTGCTGTGTTTCGGAGAGAAGGGCAAGACAGGCAGTGTAATTACTGGCACCGAGACTTAACATCTTATGTCTCAGGATAGGCAACACATAAATGAGTTGCCTGGGCTAGTTCCAGGTATACTAGTTTATGTTCATGGGCGACGTCGACCACTTAACATCAGGTGGTACGTTTGCCAGTTTGCATATCCAACTAACATAAAAAAAAAAAAACTTTCGGGCGATCCCAGCGAGTCCCACATACATACCCGCTTGGGGAGGCCCCTGCGGAATGCCTCAGAGCATTTCCCGGCGGAAAAGAAAAAAAAGTTGAGTGGTGAAATGATAGGACAGAGGTGGGCTCATATTTGAGAATAAATATTGTTAATTAATATCCGTGTTGCCACGAAACAATATATACGCGTCACATGTTGTTAGAGTACCGGGATAAATTATAACCTATATGTTATTCTGATGTATAAACTATGTTATTTTAAAGTTTCATTAAAATCCATTCAGTAGTTTTTGCGTGAAAGAGCGACAAACATACATCCATACAAACTTTGAAGATATTAGTAGGATTTTCAGTTATAATAATTTTTCAGTTTCTTCTTAGAATTACGTTTTGTGAAGCAATGAAAGATGAGATTCGAGTGAATTGTTGTTGTGATTTTTTAACTAATCATAAGCAAACTGGTAGCGATGAATATTGATGGTAAGTGGTTAGCGTCACCCATAAATAAAGTCATATTTAATTCTTTTTTGATCTGGGGTAGGCCCCTGACCCTATTTGGAAATCACGCTTGACCTGTGTGATACTCAAACCAAAATCATTGCCGCTTCAGCCGCTTTTTGAGGCTCACGCATCTGTAGCCAACAGGAGCACCTCAGCGACAGACTGGCCCCGGCGAAGGAAAGGCAGTACCTCGTTAGGGACTGCCCGGCTGCCACTAAGTAGTCCCCGCGACGTCGTTCCATACTGGGCCCAGGTTCCCAACCTGAAACCCGACACGAGCATAGGGGCGTTCCTATTAAGTAGCGCCTCCTACGCACCCTCGTTCGTCTCCGCGGGGAGGCCTCATTGGTGGCGTTCTCTCTCACCAGCTCGTCGGCCTCCTTCTGGGACATTACTGTTTTGCAGAAGGAGACCATCGCGGTCCAGGAATCGTCATCCTCGAGCATCATGGTGATAACGCTCGACAGAGGCAAGTCCTCTCCGATGATGATCAAATTCAGCCGGGACGCACGGCACAGCGCATCTTCTCACTAGTTAAGGAAATACTGTAAATCACCATAATCATCCCATAACCGAAGACCAGTAACCATTGGTACTTAAAAATACAGATAACTTGTAATTACAAATATGAATAATCACATAATCGTTTTTCGATAACAATCAATATTGGTCGTTAAAAGGAATTATTTTACAGTCAATCGAATGATTACTATTTAACTAAATGTAACGTGTTAATTAACGAGCTGTTTTAAGCTGTTATTAAGTGTTACACAGATGCGATAACGTCCAAATGAGTTTTAAGCTTGATTAATAATTAAATTATACCTTATACGTGTTGGATATACTTGGAAATATGTTTTGGAAAGATTTGTAGTTAAAGAAATTAAGAATATCTTGAGACGGTGGGACTTCGATGTTTAAACTTAATGAATTGATAATGATTGTAGCCTGCTCTATCGCGGAACTTATTGTTACGCGTCCATATGTAGAGTCGGCCTCAGGGGTCTCTGCTGAGACTCTTAACCATCTTCAGCCAGGTCTCCTTTTTGACTCGGAAAATGGCCTACTGTCGGGCTCCATCCATTCACCGCTTCTTGAAGTAGATCCTGCGCAGCCTACGCTTCTACAATAGGATCCCAGAAAACGTTCAAAACCTATCGATAAATAAATTTAAAAAAACTGTTAAAGAACGTTTGTGTGGTAAAGGATACTACAAAATAAAAGAATTTATTGAAGATACCACACCTTGGGAATAAGGCGTTTCCTACATGGCTTCTATGTATAATTATATCATATTATGTACCTATATTGTATAATATTGAAAAGATTAGTTTCACTGAGTTTGTTTCGCCGGTTCTTCTCAGTGGACTAGTTTTGGAACCGGTAGTAGAGTCATTTGACGTTCAATAAGCTACTTTGACGTACAACATTGAATAAAAATATTTTTATTTATTATTTATTTATTTATTGTAACTGTCGACATACTGGGGGAACCGCCGCTAGCTTCGGTTATAGAGCCATTGCTTGCCCCGTTGCAGGCAGCCCAAAGATCGACTATTTCGGCCGACCAACAGTAGAGCACCGGCCGCGGGGCATGAATGAGTTGCCTGGGTTAGTCTCAGGCTAACTTGGTAATGGTCATGTGCGACGCTAACCACTTACCATCACGTGGCTCGTCTGCTCATTGGCCTATCCAACTATCATAAAAAATAGGGTTTAGTCCTCTAATAGCAGTACTACAACAGCCCCATCATGGTTTAGGCCTTGACGTGGCGGTGGGGCTCAGTAGCCTAAGGTGTGCACCCTGGACGAAGCTAATTGAGCTGAGGGGGCTCTTTGTACCCCTCTTATAAGAAGAGGGGACAAAATAGCACCCCTGCTAGGCAAGGGCGGAGGACGGGAACCTCACCCCATATAATTAAAAAAAAATCCTATTGCAAATTGTCTTAAGTTCACAATTTTAGTGTTCAATAAAAATGTTATTAAAATACCCTCACTTACTTAAGCAACATATCGTTTTTAACTTGTGTTCTGATATTTGTTTTGATGCTAGACTGTTAAATAGTGGTGTACATAGGTGTAACATGTAACTGGACGTAGTACTGGCATCTAATATATAGGCATTAATAAACAGCCAGGTAACACTTGTTTGTAACTTACGTAATATTGTGTACTTATGATAATTGTACTGTGCCGACTCGCTCGCTCAAACCAATTTTCAGTGGAAGTTTTCATGGTAATATACAACATATTTGTTTTAGTTTTATCATTCTCTTATTTTTACAAGAAGTTACAGGGCAGGGACACCAAAAGTGGGAAAATATGTGTACATTTTCCCACTTTGGAAGTGTCTCTCGCGCAAACTATTCAGTTTAGAAAAAAATGATACTAGAAACCTCAATATCATTTTTAAAGACCTATCCCACACGTATTGGTTTGATGAAAAAAAATATTTTGAGTTTCAGTTATAAGTATGGGGACCAGACAGACAGACATACAGACAGTCAGACATGATGAATCTATACGGGTTCCGTTTTGTCATTTGGCAACGGAACCCTAAAAAATATGTTTTGCGTTTTTTACTTTGTTTGAAATAGATATTTGCATAGCAATTGTTGAAGCAAACAGTTTAGAATCCGGTTTGATTTTCAATCAAAGGTGCATGCATATCTTGTACGAAACAATCCATTCAATCCATCAGCCAAGACAAGTTCACTGCTGGACGTAGGCGTCCCTCAAGGATCTCCACAACGCCCGGTCCTGTACCACCCGTATTCAGCAGATTCCTGTGACGCTCACCAGGTCGTCGGTCCACCTAGTGAGAGGCCTTCCAGCATCTTCATCCCCAGCGGCCATCGATTCTGTGAGCCATGTCCCTGCCCATTGTCACTACAGTCAGAAAATTCTTCGGGCTATGTTGGTGTGTGGCTACGTGCAGTGGCCAGTCCTTGTTGGATGCGAGTGGCAAGGGATGGGCGTCTTGACGTTCATTCGAGGAGGCCTATGTTTAGCGGCGGATGGATAAAGGCTGATTATGATGATTATGATAAGTCATTGTCTATGCAAATACAAACACAAGGAAGCTATTCCCAATTAAGTTACAACATTAAAGAAATACACAGACATTACCTACTTAATGAAAAAACTTTAAAAAGTTAGTAGTTTTATGTATTGTTAGGAAGGGCGAGAAACGGGTTTATTAATATAAAAACAGTTTTTTTTTTTTTTTTTTTTCGGATGGATCTATGCTAATGGCCCGAAGGCCCTAATGCTTCAACGGTTTAGTGTGAGCCCATTCGGCTCACTTTTGATTGGGGGGTTGCCCCCCGCCTACCGTGCAGTCTGTGACCACACGGCCTCCTGGCGTCGGTTGTGTATAAAAACAGAACGAGAATAAATGGTCAAGAACGAAAAAAGGTCTTAAAAATGATTATAGAATTCATGTTTCAAATTAACTTAATGGCGAAAATTACGTCTGGCGCTTGTAGTTAATTTCTTATGATTTTTCAGAGATTTTTCGACTAATGAATTTTGCAAACAGTTACCGCGATAACAATTCAAAAACCCAGTGGTCCCAGGCAACTTATTAATGCGCTACCTATGCTAAAATACAATAAATTTTGCCCCATGTCTGAAACTTAGTAATTTCGACGACCTCTGTGGCTCAATGGTTAGTGCGTTGAGGCTCAAGCCGGAGGTAGCGGGTTCGAATCCCGCCAGGGAACAAAAAGTTATCTGTGTTCCTGGGTCATGGGTGTGTATTAAATATGTGTATTATATAATAAAAATCCTAAATACCTAAAAAAGGTACATAGCCTTATAGTATAAAAGTATTTAAACATATTTCCGTTATCATGTACCCGTAACACAAAGCACAGAATCAGATTGACGTGGTGTGAAAGCGTCCATAGATACATGTAAGATATTATGCTATTGTTTTTAAATAATCTATTAACACTCGCCACACACAGCGCTCATCTGCAATTTAAGTAGATTAGAAAAACTCGATCCCAGGCCAAGATGCGAATTCATTAGAATTTAATCAGCTGGAGATGTTCATTCTCCTAGAGATTTTTTCATCTAGAGAATCTGATAAATAAAAAGTGAGCTATCCCAACTTTGAGGAATCCCCTCATTAAAGGCTATTAATAATAAAGGCCTCATCCAGGGTGAGAGTTGATTAGAAAAGTAAAAACTATCCCGGCTAAAAAGATATTCAATAAAGACTATGTTCAGGATGGAAGTTGATGAGGAATGAGCTATCCCAACACAGTGGGTTTCATTAAAGGCTATGTCCAAGGTAGAACTTGTTTAGAAAATAATGGCATAAGCCGGCGTAAGGGGATACATTACCCCACCATGGTTCAGGCCTTGACGTGGCGATGGGGCTTAGTAGCCTAGGGTGAGCCCAGCACCTTGCGCGAAGCTAATTGAGTCGAGGGGGCCCTTTGTACCCCTCTTATAAGAAGAGGGGACAAAATAGCGGGTTGCAAGGGGTGAGGATGAGAACCTCACCCCATCTTACTGTCCCGACGTTGGGAGGGATTGTTCTGTGGTGCGGGACAACCCCTCTGTGGAGGTGGCGTCGGTCCCTTAGGGGACTGACTAGCCGTCGAGGTGCCCAGTTTGTTTATTAGATACGGGGCACCTCACAAAAGGCAGCATTGGTGGCACTCGCCGGGTTTTAGTGGGTAGAGCTGCGTCCACTTACCAGCTTTCGGGCGAAGATGAAAAGAATGAGCTATCCCAAAAGGTACGTTCAATAAAAACTATGTCCAGGGTGGAAGTTGATTAAGATGAAATAGGATGGAATGAGTTCATTGATAAGGGGTACACGTGCTGAGCTGCCCGGACCTACCCCACGAGTGCGCGCCGATCGATCAGAACACACGCAGTGCCGCGCAAGCGCCGTACGTCACTGCGGTACTGGCTCGCACACAAGTTATCACATTCATATTTTTATAGTTTATTCATCATTTGCTTACTTCCAACAAGGTGGGACGACGACCTCCTACAGGGGTGGTCTTAGTTGGTTGCAAGCGGCGGACCTTTTTGCAGCATTGGACGGAAAAATGTTGATAATAGCGATGATGATGATTGATTATTCTTTATTAGCTATTTTGGCACAGGACTTAAACCTTTTTGGTGAACGTCAGTTGAACGTCAAACCTTCGCGCTGAAACCCTTTGATCTGTGTCACAAAAACCGACAAGCAAATTACCGCATCTACGCGTCATGCGGACGCGTCTACTGATGACGTCTCCCGATGCATCTGACTACTGAAATTATTATTTGAATAATTATTTATTGTAGATATCCTTATATAACAAAACTATTCAGCAAAAAAATGAGAATCAAAAATAAGTACTTAACATACTTTTAAGTTCGTGGCGCGATGAGCCACTTAGATTAATATTGGCATACCTCCAATCGAATCTATGCTTCGTCTCAATGTATGATGAGCTGGCTAGTTGTAATGAAAAAACTGCAGATTTTAGAGGCAAATTGACATAGTAAGTGGATTTTAATAATAATAATAATTGATATTTATTTGTGACACATAGGTAAAGTGATGTTTCAGTTATATTACATGTTTCTCTATGGTCTGCCTGTTAGGCTTACAAATATGTTGGAAACTCAATTATATAGAACTACAGTCAAATTATAGAATACATAATAAAAAAATAAAAAAAATACATATCACAATTTAAAATCAAAATATAGAAAAATGTCAAATTATGGAATTTTATCATTTAAAAAGTCTCATCTCAGTCTCATCAGTCTCAGTAACATTATAATAAACCCGCTCCAATAGGATATTAATTATATTTTTATTATATTTGTCAGAATTTAAGTTTCTCCAAGTCATTGCTAATTTATTAAATATTTTCGGAGCCATACAATATATACTTTTATTCACTAATGTTGTTTTATATTTTTGTAAACATATTCTAGTGTTATCTCTTCTATTTCGAGTTACTTTATCAGATATACGACTAAATAAGTTACTATTATTTTTAACAAACATGGCGCTTTCTAAAATGTATAGGGACGGAAGTGTTAGAATTCTATATTTCTTAAAAAATGGCTTGCAACTATCAGTATTATGTAGTTTAAACATTGATCGTATGCACCTCTTTTGCGCTTTAAATGCCAATTCTTTATGTGTTGAATTACCCCAAAATATGACGCCATATCTTAAATGACAGTTAACTAGTCCATGATATGCCATGAGCAGAGAATCTATATTAACGATGGGTAAAAGCTTATTTAGAGCAAACGCTAACTGGCATAATTTTTATTTAAACTTTCAATGTTTTTTTCCAGTTTAATTTACTATCAATTTTTATTCCTAAAAATCTTGTCATTTGGACTTCGTCGATAATATTACCATCATAATTTATAGAAGGATGTACAATATTTTGACGTTGACTAAAATGCATTATTACTGTTTTGCATAAATTAATTTTTAGATTATTATTCTCAAACCAATGAATGACACATGCCAAAGCATTATTAGTGTCATATATATAGTCACATCTATTTTTGCATGGTATTGTGACGGTACTGTCGTCAGCAAATAAGGTAATAGGAAATTTTATAATTTTAGGCAAATAATTTATATATAAAATAAAAAGGAGTGGACCCAATACACTCCCTTGAGGAACTCCATATTTCATTTTACGTATTTGAGAAAAATGTATATCTTCATATTTAGAATTTGAATTTATTGTCGAAATAGCTGTTAATTGTTTTCTATTTGTTAAATATGATTCTATCAGAGCTAACACATTACCTCTAATACCATTTGATTCGAGTTTCTGTAGGAGTATTTGATGGGAGACATAATCAAAAGCTTGTGTTAGATCACAAAATATAGTGCAAATAGGATTATTTTTGTCAACATATAAGTGCACATAGTGTAAAAACTCATATATAGCCATAATTATTGTTTTATTTTTATAAATCCTTTTTGCTCATGGCATAGTATATTATTTTTTTCTAAATATTTATATATTTGGTTAGCAATATATTTATCAATAATTTTGGAAAATACACTATTTAGTGATATCGGTCTATAATTATCCATAATTTCACGACTATTCTTTTTAAATAATGGTTTTACAATTGAAATTTTTAAGTCATCGGGAAATATACCTTTACATATACATAAATTAATAATATGACTCAACGGTGTATATATTGTTTCAGAAACTGATTTTACAATTTTAGTAGATATTCCGTCAATGCCTACACTATTAGTGTTTTTTAAGGATCGAATTATATTAAATATATCTCGTGGAACACAAAGAGCCATAAAAATAGAATTTAAGTTGTTATTTATAGTATTAGTTACATTTACACCTGATCCTATCACTGGGTCAATTTTGTCAATGAAGTAGTTATTAAATGCATGCAATGCTATCTCTTTTGGGTTAGTCAACATTTTGTCATTATATTTAATTTTTGTAATTGGTACTTGCGGTAAATCATGAATGGATTGATTTATTACTTGCCATACCACTTTTGATTTGTTCGTTGATTTTGCTATGTTGTGTTCATTTTGCACGCGTCGCGTGAGATTTAGAATATAATTATTTTTAGCGGTTTTGCCGTTTATTAAAGAGGGCATGTCCCGCTGTGTGATGATAATAATTGTAGGTAGGACTGATGGAGGAAATGTAGGTACAAAATTAAAAATTGACAAAAAATATTTTGCATCATAATGTTAAAAATTGCTGTACACCATAGTTATGGTTAGATGTAAGAACTGTGTATACTAACTGTAATTAGAATTTTAAAGAAAAAAATAACAAAAAATATGTCTAGAATTCCTCTCTCTCCGTACTCTATTTAGAACTCTAATTAGATTAAAATAGAATCAGTTTTGACCACTCTCCAATAATAAAACAGTTAATTCATAGTTACAGAATTGTGATGAAAATAATTTGTTTTACAAAATTTATTAAACATAAATTAAAGTAAATTTTATTTTCTCATAATTGAGAAATATAAATTTGAAAGCCCCTTTAAGTGATTCAAATGAAATATCATATAAATTGATTAAATTGGTAAAATAGTGATCGAGTAAAATGATTTCATATACTGATTTTTCCAATAAATCGATACAAACTATCGCATATCAAACTCTGTTCTCATATGGGGTTGAAATATTTTTGAATCTAAAATTGATCTTTTGAGTAACCACATTTGAATTAAAATACCCGCAGCACATTAAATATGTACAAACATCTCGGGAAATATATTGTTATGGGACAAAAAGTGACCTAAATCCCGTGCTTTCACGACGCAAGTCCAAAAGCTCTAGCACTTTTGTGTGTAATGTTACTGCGGCCGGCTTCAGTCAAGCTTTGCGGCAAGCTCGTTCTCCTGTAGCGCCAAGTTCTGAAAAATCTCTGTTTTTTAACGTAGGATACTTAATTCTAGTGCTAATACATAATTACTAATATAATAAGGATATACAATGTAAGTACTTTCATTTTATACTTAAATAGTATTGAAAAAGTTTATAGTTTATCTTTGCAGTAGTAATCCTTTTTGTGAATATTTATCGATATATTTACATTTTTACAGCAAATAATCGAGTTTAGTTTATATTGCACAATATTTTATTAGTAGTAAAGTCAATATTTTATCGTTATTTTTATATTTATAAAATTATTACTTTTTGAATGGCTACTTTTATTAGTAAATCGTGTGTAGTTTTATAATTATTTATGATAACACACGTTCACACAATAAAATATAATTGAATTATACACGTATAAATATTTTTCTTCTTATTTCATATTTTTAGGAAAATATAATATATCATTAAACACGATTTTTATCGGAAATTATTTTTATAAAAGTTATTTAGGTATAGACTATTTTAGTGCCTACACAAATATTTATGATATTTTTATATTGTTTTTTCATCAGTAACTATAAGAGCTAGTTTCTAGGTTGTCACTATAATTTAAATAATCCTTTATAGTATAAGATACGCATATAAAGCGACCTTCACCGAGATGTTTATTTGATGAAACGTATTTTATATTTAATTTAATACGTCAATAAATATATTGCATATGGGTTGCCTAACAAATTTTAGTCCAGGGTATGTTTAATTAATAATAATTAAAAAAAAACATTTTACCGGTATTATTAGATAAATTTATACCAATCGAAAGTATGAAGCCCATAGAATATGCAAACGTTAGGTTGCCTATTCTTTTCCGGTCCGGCATAGATTTACCTGTTTATACTTGGCTACCCGATAGTTGTGACCGGAAAAGAATAGGCAACCTAACGTTTGCATATTCTATGAGCTTCATACTTTCGATTGGTATAGAATTTATCTAATTATCAAACCGGTGAAATGTTAAAAAAAAAAAAAAAAAAAAAAACTCCTATTAATGATCCCTTCCATTTTGTTTTATTTTGGCCTAGCCTCAAATATTATATCTTGGTGGTATGTCGGTTGGTTGCTGTGATCTTCTTGACATTATCAATAGTGTGCTGAGCGTTCTGAATTTGGATTTCTAAAGAACAAATTACTTTATCTTAGCCAACTTGCTTTGAGCTTGCGCAAAGACGAACTTGTATGACATTTTCTATGTTAGATGGATAGGCAAACTGGCAGACGTGCCACCTGATGGCAAGTGGTCGACGTCGCCCATGAACATAAGGCTACTTTACCTGGAACTAGCCCAGGCAAAGGCTAGCCAAGAAAAATTGCCCCTTCTCTTCGAAATACAGCAAAACTGTTTGACGTGAGAAACAAGCAAGATACACATTCAGCCGGGCCAGCGCAACCATCCCACAAGTTATCGTTACACTTACATTCTTCTTACTGATGTGAAGGATTCGCTTGTGCCACACATCTACCTATGTACCTATTCTATTCTGCCTATAACACATATTCTGCCAATTTCTTCCGCGAATTTTGTTGTATACAAAAAGAAGGGCACAAGGTAACTAGCACTTACTATCTTATGTCTCAGAATTGAATCATTGACCACTTTTTTGCGCATCTGATTTTTTCAATGATCAAATTCATGGCGAGAGCGCGGTGTATAAGGTTGATGTTAATTGTTATCAATAACAACAAAGTTCTCAAATCCACTTGTTAATCTTTTAGGCGTTAATTATAAATAAAGAGGTCAATTTGGTTGATGATATAGGCGCAGCGCTGAAGGTGTGGGAACTTTCAAAATTCAACCTTTTTTCTTTCTTTTACACCGGGAAATGTTCTGAAGCATCAAGCGGGGAGTGGGTCATCCCAGGCGGGTATGTGGGACTCGCTACGCCCGAAAGCTGGTAAGTGGACGCAGCACTGCCCACTAAAACACAGCGAGTGCCACCAATGCTGCCTTTGGTGAGGTGCCTCGGATCTATTGAGCAAACAAGGCACCTCAAGGGACCAAAACCACCTCTAGAGAGAGGTCGTCCTGCACCTCAGAATAACCCCTCCAACCTCAGGATAGTGCAATGGGGTGAGATTCCAATCCTTGCCCCTTGTCCCTCCTGCTCTTTTGTCCCCTCTTCTTATAAGAGGGGTACAAAGAGCAGACTCCTCGGTTCATTTGTTTTTAAATCCGCTCCGCTTTGTTCGACCCGGTGAGACGCACCCTGTACTGCGCTGACGCAACGTGCTGAGTGACGTTGCCTTTTAGATTCGAAGGTCACATGGACATTATACAAATGATATTTACGTTTTACTTTGACTATTCACGTATTTAAGTTCTTTGAAAAAGTTTTTTTTTATTTCTTTCATAAACTATTTTTAATAGTTTCGTATTAACCGTAAGCGTGTGTAGTATATGTGGGTTAATTTAATGCCTCTCGCTTTTATCAACCTTGTATATGTTATTTATGCGAATTATACGGATTTAATAGTCCTCCCGTGACCATGGTAAACAAAGTAAATGTCGGAAAAAAGTGCGTGCGTACAAAGTACACATGTCAGAAGTGAAACTTATTTGGCAAACTAATTTTTTAATCTCCTTTATATTTATACTAATCTAAAGCTTTAAATTTCCGAGACTTGAGATGTGACGTTCGCTCTTTCTCACTCTCTCTCTCGATCTTTTTTCTTAACTCACATTTTCGTGACGTTTCATCCGTAAAGATTTTACCCTCAAGCGTGCGAAGAAGTTTCACTTCAATAATCTTAATACAATTCACCAAAAGTCCTATCATTTACAAAAGTTTTTAGGAATTTTATTTAAACGTTTAATGTTTTTAATCATTCATGAGTGTATTAGGCATATCCATTGCACCATGCCCTACTTCCTACGACGTGGCGTTTTGCCAACTGTTATTGATTGGACACACAATTGTAATGTGCATACTTTGTGTCATATCGATCCTGGAATCAATATAAATGACTTAATTTTGTTCAATATATTCAGAATATGCACTGAATGCGTTTTTTCCCACGGAGTAAATTTTTGTTGAGTTATTTCGTAGGCAATTCTGAAATATCGAACACCTCTAAATAAGAATGAGAAACCTCTCATTTTGAATAGTTTCATCGGAGTTTGGTGGCAAATATCTTCTTATTTATTATATTGGTTGTCCTTTTCGCACTACAGGTGTATTTGTAAGTTAACACAGCGTCACAGCACTCAGCAGTGAAGAGCAACTGACTGTATAATTCTCGATCGGGCACACTTAGCGGTCCCGAGTTTACCCGATCGAGCCTTTTACCTCCGAGCGTGACGGATCAGCCTCACTTATAGCCTACAAAAGTGCGGTATGCCAAAAGCAGTTTTCACTTCAAAAAGATTTACAAACATTTGCAGGGCAGCTGAAGGTGGAACTCCGGGCGGTCTCGCACCTGCGGAACCCCAGACCGGGCCCGATGGCGAGATCATCGGTGGGCCCCGCACACCACAGCAGATCGCTGCGCAGCGGAGATTACAGCAGACGCAGGCGCAAGTCGATGAGGTAACATGAAGAATTCTAATTCAAGAAAAAAAAGTCTTGACAACATGCACACGCATATTTACCGTCACGGCATTCCAGTCGAGTTTACACATGACCGCTAAGAAGCCCATTAGATGTTTCATATCATAAAGAGTTACGCACCGTAGATCTTTACATAGGTTCCGAAGCTACGACATTAAGAGACCCGGAGAAACAAACTCAGTAGAATATTCTTATATCAGTCGTGGCAGATTCAATACAGCCTTGCTATTGAGTCAGTTCATTGCTAACTAGTCAGAACATAAAAAAAAAACAAACGGTCACATTAGATCGAAAATCTGTCAAGCGATCATAGAAAAGCTGGCAGTGGTAGCCTTTACTTTACAGTGAGGCTTGATGGCTCATTACAAAAAGCTTATTAAGATTTTTACATGTCGGTTAATGTAAAGTGTCCGAAACGTCGGGCTGTTTCATTATATTATTGAAATGTGCGTAAGCGTGTGTGTGCGTGATTCACTCAACACTCATATTCATGATACACACAACACACGTCAGAGGATGCTAAAGCCTTTTTTTCTAACATGAGGTATCATGGCTAAAACTGGCACATATCTTAAAGTAAAATTCACGCCAACTTTTGGTCAATGAGTGCAATCTGCGAATCAAGTTCTTCAAAATACTACTGCTAGCATTTGTGTGCTTAAAAAGACACGAATGAAAACAAAAAATCGGTTGTCTGTAAAGTCGGTTGGTTTACTGACGATAGTTGAACGTGACTTACGTCAACGTCATTAGAAAATGGAACGCCTCACAGCGAGGTAACGCTGCATGCGTCATGTTTTTTCGTTTTTGCAGCCGGCTCCATCGAATTATAAGACGTTGTCACGTCAAAAAACCTAAAATCCTTACTTTTTTCCCACTTTTAAATTTCCTTAAGTTTAGAGTTTTCTCACCCTCTTGGTGTCAGAACTGATGCAAGACTAACAATGTGAATTCCTCCTTATTGTGGCCCATAAACATTAAGTACATAATTGATGACCTGTTCTCAAGTCATTTTATATCAAGGCACTAAAAACTATAATTTTACCATACCATGGCACATGGTAATTGATCACAATTTGTTTATTGGTAACCATCGTATGATCATGTACCGATCATACGATGATTATCATGTGTAATGTGTGATTAACATTTATAGCAAATTATGATCATAAATATATTTGGTTACTTAATGTAAACACAAAATTTCACACAAAGCATAAATCCAAATATATCATACAAGTTGGAAAATTATATACGTATTTATAGGAATATTTATTGCATGGATTGATGACATTAATTTTGCAAACACTTCCATTCTTTCGAAGTCATTCCCATTCCCTTTTTTTTTTCTTTAACGCCGGGAAATGCTCTGAGGCATACCGCGGGGGAGTGGGTCTCCCCATGCGGGTATGTGGGACTCGCTGCGCCCGACAGTTGTTAAATGGACGCAGCTCTAGCCACTAAAACCCGGCTAGTGCCACCAATGCCGCCTTTAACACTTAAAACTTAAAACAAACAGGGCACCTCGATGGCTAGTCAGTCCCGCAAGGGACCGACGCCACCTCCACAGAGGGGTTGTCCCGCACCACAGAACAACCCCTCCCAACATCGGGACAGTGAGGTTCACCCTCACCCCATTGTACTCACCCCTTGCCCCCTGCTCTTCTGTCCCCTCTTCTTATAAGAGGGGTACAATGAGCCCCCTCGGCCCAATTAGCTTCGCCCAAGGTGCAACGCTCACCCTAGGTTACTGAGCCCCACCGCCACGACAAGGCCTGAACCATGGTGGGGAGTCATTCCCATTCCTGAAATACTCACATGCAACAAAACCTTCACATAATAAACAATAAGTTCTCTGAAGAATAATAAACTTATGTTTTGAGGTATCTTAGAAGATGTTTCAGACCAGATGGGCGTCGATAGTCTCCAAAAGGCTTCGACTCCTCGTTTGCCCTCCTATGCTACAAAAAGTGGATAAGTGGCGGAGATAGTCCCAGGAACTAGTTCATGTTCATTGGTCACACTGACCACTTACCATAAGGTAGCTTGTCTACCAGTAAGCCCGTTAAGCTAACATACGAATACTATTCTCAAATATAAACAAATTGTTAAACGACTTCGCGTTAATTATATAATATAAGGGTTGATATTATTATATCAACCCTTATATTATGTCCTACTCTTGGGTTCGAAATTTAGAAAAACCCATGGCACTAAAGGGGTCAGGATCGAACCCGAATCTCTCACTCAAAACGCCCATACTCACTGGACCATCGTCGCCCTATTAATACAGATTTATTATCTTCCAGGTGGTGGATATTATGAAAGCCAATGTCGAGAAGGTGTTGGACAGAGACGCTAAATTGTCTGAATTAGACGATAGAGCAGGTACGTTGTACTTAGTGAATTTTAATTTAGTAAAAGCACTTGATGATGATTAATATCTCGATACTCTGTTTATAAGTATAGTCTGACCAGAAAAATAAAAACCCTCGCCATATAGCGGAAAATTTCGGAACTAATTTCTATATGAACGATAATATTATGTGTTGACGTAAAAAAGATACAGTGGCGACACCGCGCAGGGTTAATTATTTCTGGTCAGGCTATACATAAAATATTTATAAGTTGCTATAGTAGATAAACTTGTAAATCTTATTACAATAAACTGGATCTTATTAGCTTTTATTAATTGTTATGATTGTTATAATATGATGAGATATACTAACGATTATAAACATCGGTTCTCTGTTTTACAACAATGTTGTGTAAGTTATAATAATTGAAAAAAATATATCCGAAAAAAAATTAAGAGAGAAATCCATACATAGTTATTTTTGCGTCGCTTTATTGAATTAGAAATGTGAAGTGGAAAGATGACTGTCACCATTTTGAAAATGTAAAGAAGTTATTTGCATTATACAAAAAAACATCTCTTGATAATTATTTTATTTTCATCAATAATACTATTAATTATAATTGAATTTTATTATAACAGATGCCTTACAACAAGGCGCGTCACAGTTTGAACAGCAAGCGAAGAGTTTGAAAAATAAATTCTGGCTTCAAAACTTAAAGGTGTGTTAAATTTTCCTCAAACTAATAAACAATTAGGGATCGGCCGTCTTAGTTCAATGTTATTTGAAAGAGGCCTTTGTCCAACAATGCTCTAAAAAGTTGATAAGATGGTACAAACATTATATTAAGGTCTTTTCTTTACGTAAATCGACGATTCTATATTATATAAATAATGCCTCCAAAAGCAAGCCTCGGTTTGGCTTAGCGAGTTTGTTTCTGTAAAACTCATAAGTTGTATTTTTGTAAAATTAGATTTGTTTGCACAAAATTGCCAATTATAAAAAGGCAAAGCTAACTTCGATGAAGGTATGAAAAATATAAAAAAAAGGATTTTTAAAGGAAAAAAGGAAAAAAAGAGGGGGAATAGAGGGTCTGGATCCTATTGTAATGTAATATTTTTATAATTTCAGATGATGATAATAATGGGAGTTATTGGAATAGTTATAATAGGTCTATTGTTTGGTGAGTGACCATGTTTGATATAGCCAGTTGGTGTTGTATTGTGTGGCTTGTTTTAGCCGTCCCGACGTTTCTCATACTTTGTATATACAATATTTTTTGATAAGTTTTTGGTCATATTTATGTAATTTTATTAATGTATATTTTTATATAGGTATGAGAAATGTAACATAAAATTTCTTTGTTCAAATGTAATAATGACATAAACAGTTTTACACATACATATAGGTATTTTTTTCAGAAAGCAACTTACAAAGAACATTATTAGGGCCTCAATGTTTAGAGTTATTGGCTGCCCAATGCCCTTCCAACTGTGTCTTTTGCTTGTTTCTTCTAGCATTCTAGATGTTTCTAGATGGTTATAGCAGTGTCTAGATGAGGATGTTGTCTGAGTGTTAAAAATTAATTAGCGTGAAATTAAATGTTTGCAATATAATAGTTTTAGCGATTGCAGATAAAAAACATTAAAAAAAACTATGTAGTAAATGAAATTTGAAATATATATCATTTAAATAAAAATTCAGAAATTTTACAAAGTCCTCTTTCCAATTTGTGTATTACTTCTACAATACTATATAATAATAAATAATAACGGTCTCAATTTTTTTGTCCATCAGTAAATAAGTAAGGTCTGGGGGGCTTGGGATCTTCGATTATATTATATTCTTTATGTCTTTACAATTCATTATATTATGTGATTTATTTTCTTTAAAAAATAGCAAGATTTTTTAAAGCTTGTTTATCCAAAATAAAAAAGAAGAAGTAGTTATATACTCAAATGACTGCTGTATTTTTTTAATTTGTAAAGAGACTGAGATCGAAGCGTATTCAGCCTTAACATATATCAAATTAATTTCTCGCTCTAGCGCCTATGCCTAGCGAGGCTAGTAGTTCTAGATGCTTTGTGGCGTATGTTCGGCTTACGGCTGTTTGCAGGTGATAACATAAAACAAATGTTTGGTTAGTTCGGTACCGTGGCACGCCAAGCGTGAGTGGCATCAGCGCAGCAGTGCCAAGCAATGTCACTCAGACTGTCACTAACAACTGTAAGTAATTCCTTAATTTAGTCCTTCCTCTTCTGTCGCTTTGCATGTTAGTGCTTTTAGTCTGCTTAGTCATTAACATACATGCATCTATGACATGATTAAATAATTGGTAAATATTGATTGTGGTTGATTGAATCGTGTATCCTTGTTTGTTATACTATAACACTACTAAAGGAATACATCTAACAATTTAATCTGAAGACTGACAGACCACCCTTAATATAACCCCCCACAGTTTGTACACTCTACAGTTTGTAATAAGGCTTCAAATCCACTTGTACGTAAAAAATCTATATTTACCATATTCTAACTCATACTTGCTCTAACACTAGTTTACATAATATACATACTGTAAAACTTATAATATTATAATTGCTTTCAACTTCATAAATAAAGGCAATGAAAAAGTTTGAATCGGAAAAAAAAGTTTGAAAGTTTGTAGTCGGAGAGCCCATGCGGGTTCTAATCCCCCAAACCAAGATTATCATGAATATGGAGATACCTGTATAGGTGCTATAGATGTATATACGAATTCACATAAAATACCTGTATTCTTATTTTTGGTAACACAAGATCTTTTAAGCTTAAAACCATGGTGGGGCGTGACTGTTCATATTATGTATCTAATAGTTACATAATGTTCGATAATCAAGACTTTCAAGATATTATTAAATATTCTCGAAATATCGAGCTCCGCGAAACTTATTTCAAAATTCTATGTCAATTATCAAAAAACTTTGACGATATCTTTAATTTTTCCATATCACAATCTTTGAGTACTTGTTAGCTTTAAAGAACATAATATAACATCCACATCTGTAATCTAGATGCAATAGATTCGCTACATTGTAATATCAACCTTACTGCATTACATTTACAACATAAATACGTTTACAATTTTATTCACATACGACTCTTTTATCACATATCATTATAATATTATGCATTTTATCGCGGTTTATTAAGATTTTTACAAGCCCGACGTTTCGGATACTTTACAGCAACCATGGTCACGGGAGGACTGAGGTGTCATACGTCCTATTATTACAAAGTTATTCGAAACTACCCTATGATACATCAATATTTTGGTCAGTCCTATCTACGCAGAAAGTGCTAACTGTATCTTTAATCTGTGACATATTATGCTTGGATTTTGATTTGATAATTTTAATAATGGGATCCCATGCAGGTGGTAGAAGCCATCTTCTCTAAAGTATTCATGTGTTCGTATAATGAATTTTTATACTTTTATCATAAATATAGTTTAATTATATTATATTCAACTATATTTATCACACCATTTTATTGTATGTATTAAAATATTATAATGAAGCAACTTTTACGGATATTATCGCGGTTTATTAAGGTTTTTACAACCCGACGTTTTGGATACTTTACAGCAACCATCACGAGTCACGAGAGGATGATCTACCGTAAAATCCGTTCTGTTTCATTATAATGAGTGAATTACACGTAAAGAAAACAATATGTATTAAAATATGGTTAAAAATTTCAGGAAAATATATGTAATTTAACGCCGCAACACTTCAGTCGAAGATATTTATTATTATACTATTTAATAAAAATACTATTAAATAATTTAATCAAGAAACACTTATAAAGAAGAAAAATATTACAAAAGAGAAATACTCGATCACAATAATAGAGCTAGTGATATTTCGTTTAAACGATATTATTAAATAATGTACAGAATTATTATTATTGTGATCAATATAATAATAATATTTGTAGGACAAAATTGTCATTAGAGAATATAATCTGTACTTAATATTTTGCAATTTTGTTTATATAAACACGAAATTTAGATTTTACTATACTTTTTTTTTATTGAAATTTTTAAGAGGCCTTAGTATACAAATTAGTAACTATGCCGGTCTCATTATTATACTTTAAAGATAAAGTTAGGCTTGTTTCAAATGGCTCAATTGTTTTACTCATATTTTGTAAGCTACATAATATCAATTTGTTTGCGTGCCTTCTTAGCTAATTTAAGTATCGATAATTTAAGAATTTCATATTTAAGCTTCTATTGTAAATTAATCTTGAAAGCATGTTTCGAAAACGGCCTACGAATATTAGTTTAGATAAAGTATAAAACAATTGTAGATAGTTTAATTTTTAAGATTACGATTCATTTGCGGCTGCAGTCAACGAAATTAAACACCAATGTCAGATAGAAATAGAAATAATGGAATTGATTAATAGACTAAGCTCTTTAGAATTAGGATTTCACAGTTGCTTTTTCGGTCGCTTCTTAGGAGGCGGGAAAATTATGTCCATAGAATCATAGTTTGAATAGTGTCAATTATTTAATGTTTTCATTAAATTTGCTTCTAGAACCTTCTAGAGTAAGTTTTTGACTTTTGATGTCAATTGGAATTATTGTAATTATTATAAAAGTTCGGTAATGCGGGTGTATTTCGGTGTGTAGTTGTAGGTACTTAAAATAAATACATATTATTTAATAATATAATCAAACGATGCATTTACTTGTACTGAAACGAAATTATTATACCCCATATTACACGTATAGATGTTTGTCTTGCGATTTCGATGTAGGAGCCATAAGAGATGTATACTTTTAGGTATTAAAGTAGTTTTTAATCTGTTTCTTTTCAAACACTTAACAAATGGCGCCGTCCGCCATTTTGTTTTGCCAGTCGTAGTATTTTCCAAAGCTTGATGTTGTGTCACAATTATCTATAAGAATTAATGTATTTACTTTGTAATTAAATGTATCGTACCTACAGGAAAGTAATGGTGCCATTGACAATATTAGTTTTTTATAATAACTTAAAAGTTATTCTCAAACTTCGACTTTTAAAATTAGTTAAATGTATGAATATTTAAGAATTATTTTAGGAATATTGCATAATGCAATTTACTAATGAAAGGCGAATGAAAATTACTAGCTTAATGATGCTAATGAGGATTAAAAAAAGATGATGCTAATGATGCTTAAGGAAAAGACGATGCTACTGATGATTTAGGAAAAGATGATGTTAGTAAAAAATCTTTAAAAAAATTGTGGATTTTTCAACGACATTATATAATCAAAGGTTTCAACTTTCTATAAACAAGAGTTTCATGCAGACATCTGTCTTATTATATTTGCTTAAGGTTTAAAATATAATTTATTAAATTGAAAGCTTTACACGTAGATGTTTGAGAGAGGATATATATGATAGAAGAGAGACATTAGCTAGGCAAAATACGAGTGAGGCCAAAAGCTTATTAGCTTTTGATCTATTATTTAGGAATTAGGCAAATTCTATTCTATGGGAGGCTAGACTTAAAATGCTTCTTACGCTATTGGTATATGTGACGATAAGGCTAAGTCTGAAAGAGACTACAATTAAGGAAATAAGGTAGAATAGAAAAGAAGTGAATATTTACTATAGGTAAAAAGGTAAAAGAGAAAAAGGTCTAGTGGGTATGGGCTCGGCCTCTTGAGTTAGAGCCGAGAGGTGCGGGTTCGATGCTGCGATGACTAGAAATGGGTTTTTCTAAATTTCTATGCGCACCTGAACATGGGACAATCGCTTGCTCACCCGAGAAGGAAATATCGTGAGGAAACCTGCATGCTTGATGCAGGCAGAGATTAAGAGATTAGAGAAAAGTCTTTGAAAGTGTGTAAAGTTCACCAATCCGCATCGGTGAACTATGGCACAAAGCCCTCTTCGCCTGATTTCGAGGAGGAGACCCGTGCCCAGCAGTGGGACATATTAGGGTTGATATTATTATTATTACATTAAAAGGTAAAAACCCATGATAACTTACCTATACTAAATAGTCGCAAGACATGGTAAATGCCGTTTAAAACTGTCAAATAGTTTACATAGTGCGTTTAATATTAAAATGATAATATACGTACCTTACCAAAGAATATCAGACTAAGTGTATCTTATGTAAGGTTTACTTCGGTGTCAGTGTTTCTATTTTATTTGGTCTATACGATATACATAAAGTGGTGTGATCATACCACTATACACAAAGTGGTACCATCCTACCACTTTGGTAAACTTTAATCATCGAGGCAATAATATATACTAAACTATTTCGACTATAAAAGCAAAGTGATTCTTCAGTTCCTTATTTTATTATTGAATATATAATAATAAATACGAATTAATAATTATTTGTGTAAAAAATATTTAGATTCTGGATATTTCAATAAATCTAGATTATAATTATTGTACCTAACCAGAGCCGCATTTGAGATCTATAGTCCTTTTAGGATATGACTATATGGTTTAAAATTTAAAAAAATCTGATTGCTTGCAAAGATAATTCAGGAATATCATTTCAGTGAAATAGAATATATCTTATGAGGTCGCCTAGCGATCGAAATTCGATCTAAATAATAAAAAAAAACAAATAAATTTTGACAGTACCCAAGCACTAATGCTTCAAAACTGTTTTGTAAAATAAAAACTAAACGTCCCACGTAATCTATTGTTTGAGATTGTCGTCATTATTGAACTTTGAATGTGTACCTATCAGAGTGTGTAACACTTTATTTAATAAATTTAATGTACTTACAATGGATATTACAGAAAAATAATAGCTTTCTTAACTTCCTCTCCACTTAATCTTTAACTGTACAAATTCCTTCGTTTGCGCAATCCTTTTAAAAAGGGGTACAAATATTTTTGCTTAACACGTATGACAAAATAAAATTAATAAGCACAAAAAAAAAATTAAATAAAGAAAAACAACAATAATTTGGTATTTCATCACAAACATATTTTTTGCTTAAATGCGGCACTGGTTAAAACTGGATTAGATAGATATAAGAACATTTATTTTAGACAATTAGATAGAATCTAATAGAATAACTTAAAGAAATATTCGATTTATTTATAAAATTCTAGACTAGAATGTACGCATATAATTGAAGCATATTTTTTTCATTACAAATTAAAGCTCGTTTACACAATCGCAAACTTTGAACAAAAGTTCGCGAATGCTCTAATGCGTACATAATATTATACATACGCTGCTTTATGACCTTAAAATCAATTGGCATTTAAAAAATAAAATCCAAAATTAGTTATGTTGTTATATACATTGTTTTATTATTTTAAATTAATTGTATGTGCATTGTTTAAACATGTCAAGAAATATTAAATGATAAAAAGCCAAAGAAAGTTCAAATACATTACATTGAAGAAGAATTAAGGAATATCAACTGTCTTTAATTACATTTTTTTATTTTCTTAGCGTATATGAAAATTCAAAAAATTAAATATATTAAGATTCATGAAACGTATAAACAAATTTTCCATACATCTTGAAAAACTCCTTTAAAGGTAACTAACATACAAATACTTTATATCGGAATTCAGTCATAACTAACGTTCGTATGTCTGTATGTATAATGTATTCTATGCACCTTAATAATTTTAACTTTGAATGTTCTATAAATATTAGTGTTGTGATCATTTGTATTTCTTCGAATGTGTTATGGATTTTAAATGTTATTAAAATACAGTCATATAACATTATGTTGTTTTATTCTTCCTGATTTATAATTTCCTGACTTGACTTGTGTAAATATAACCAAACAACCAACTTTTTGGGGATAAAAATTTCCAGCTAAGTTGTTACTTGATAAATATTTTATTTCTTCGTGCAGTGGGTGGAACGATCCTCATAGGGAGCATTTTTTTTATGGAATCTATATTCTATATTGACCTAACCATGTTATTAAAAAATGACGTTTACAATCCTTACTAGCCCTAAAAAATGCATCGCCATACCAAAATAACATAAGATTTTGTTTGAAACAAACCAACATACACGCTTAAGCCATTATATAGATCATAACGGTATATTAGAATTTATTACGTATAGATCACACACCTTAAGCGATAAAGTAATATACCGTAGGAGCAACGAAACAGCCATAATTTAATATTTAGCTACGACTGCAATGGTTTCGACACGAAGCCAACGTGTTAATGGTGTTAGACAAAGAACAATCTTCGTAAATTGATAAATTTAGTCCTGTCGCACTCGTGTATAACCTTATACAGCCAACCCATTATTCACTTCAACACCCAAATGATAAAGTTGATATTGATATGCATATTCTCTGTGCCAGGTTCCGCGAACCTACCATAGAGTAGACCATGGAGAATGATGTGAGAGCTAGCGAGCTTTCTCTTTGATACTTGGCCGCCATTTTGACTTACAGTAATGGTTGCTATGACTTGAATTATGCGGTCATGTCACTAACTCCTAAGTAATGTCGGTAGGGTTCTCTTAATGTAGAGTTCAATTAAAAAGATTGATGATTGACGTCATGGGATCGAGAGTAGTTTAATCAAATATCTATTTTACTTTACGCGCGCGCCATGTTTTTTTTGACAGCTGTCATTTCATTGTCTATGGTGTGTTTAATGTGGAATAAAAAACGGTGCGGCGAAAAAATAAGGTGCGAATACGATATTTTGTTGAGCAGACAGTCAATTATTTTCGCTGTGGGAACTGTCTAAGAAAACAAAGCGTGTTCAGTTACAAGTGATCCTGGGCACACTGAATCACTTACCATAAACACTTTCACTCTCATCTCGGTCGGATCTCGCAATCGTTTTGTGTATTTTATTAACTCGATGAAAAGATTCTTTCATCACGTTTTTAATTATATATGTACAACTTAATTAAGATATAATATATGCTATTCAAAACGCAATTACATATTATGATTTGAAATAAACTTGATTTAGAAGACGTTTTTTATGACATTAATCAAACATTCTATGAATAATTTATTACTTCTTTACCCACTATCTAATGACTTTAATAATAGAGTACAGTGACTGAGGTTGATGGTCATCTAATAAATACTGACATTGATACAACCATAGCACTTTCTGGAAATTGGCGTCTTTTAAAGCTCGCCACTATACCTTAAACCTTTCAACTCCACTCTACCTCGCTCTACGTATTATATAGAATTACGTGCAATATTTTACACTAGCCGTTGCACACAACTTCTACCGCGTTCACTTAAATCTATACTATTATTATAAAGCTGAAGAGTTTGTTTGTTTGAATGCGCTAATCTCAGGAACTATTGATCCGATATGAAAAAATCTTTTAGTGTTAGATAGCCCATTTATCGAGGAAGGCTATAGGCTATATAAAATTAATTAACGTTACGCTGTGACTAATAGGAGTTGAGTAAGTAGCGGGCGAAGCTGCGTCCAACAGCTAGTTTACAATAATACGATGATTATATTTTAATTTGATGACCTCTGTGGCTCAATGGTTAGCGCGTTGGCGCTCGAGCCGGAGGTAGCGAGTTCGAATCCAGCGTGCAAATTAAAAGTTTTCTGTGTTCCTGGGTCATGGATGTGTATTATATAATAAAAATCTTAGATGTATTTATGATATAAAAGTATTAAATATATTTACGTTGTGTGGTACCCGTAACACAAGTTTTTTGAGAACTTACCACGGTACCAGATTGACGTGGCGTAAAAAGCATCCATAGATATTATTATAATATTTATAAAGATGATCTACAAAAATCGGACAAGTAGAAGTCTCACAAACGTAGTGTTTGTATATCTATAATATTAGTATATATTTATACTGCTTTGTAAAATATTGGTTCTTACATGGATTGTTTTCATCGAATTTTGTAATAAATAATCGTTTTATGATTCGCAGTTTCACATGCTAACATTTTTTCATTTTATTATCTTCTTATAACTTAAAGGTGGTAAGAATGATGGCCGATGGGCCATAGTGGAAGGCCACGTTTAGGTAGACGAAGTGTTGGTCGGTTATTAACCAGGTGGGAGGACGATCTCCGCGCAGTGACCGGTCCGTGTAGGATGCGAGTGGAGAGGAATCGGGCGTCTAGGTGTTCATTGAGCGAGGCCTATCTTCAAAAATGGACGGATTATGATGACGATGATGATGGAAAACTTATCATTAAGTAAATGATTGGTAATTGTGATTTTAACATTTGACGCGAAGTCGACAAGGGAACAGCTGTACGAATGGTATACAGAGGTAGTGTTTGTGAATTTGCATAAAAAAAATCTTACTATTCGTTTTTGTGGGCCATAAAAACATTTATATGGATAAGGCTGTAAATCTAGTGAATATGTAAGCTGGACCCGTGGTAGAGGTGGTAGGATCTCGGAACTAGATCTGAAGTTGCTGGGAGATATTGAATTTAGTGTGAACACTCCGAGCATTATTTAATTGCGTGTCAAGCAGTGAGCTGTTGCCCTGTCAGCTGGGTGAGAGGTGATACTTTGCACTGCGGAGTGAGAAAAAGGTTTTTTTAAATATTAATAATTAAAATAATTTTAAATAAAACATAATTGTGATTTGATTTTAGTAGTAAGATTTATATAATTTACAAAATATATGTATCACTGTTGACGCCATTGACGCTATTGAGGGTTGTCTTCGCGAAAATAAGCGAGTAAACAAATTTTATGTTTTTTGTGTTTCAAAAAGTCAGGCGTCTCATATATCTGAGCTGAGAAACCTCATCTTCCATTGGTATATTTTTATGAGATGATTTTAAAAATTATTTCGTATATTATTTTTAGACTTAAAAAATATTTTCTGAAAAAAATTGAGATTTTAGCATTCCTTTTAGCATTACTATTCTTAAAGAACCAGATGGCATCGCCGAGTAGCGAATAATTGCTCTGTCAGAATAATTAATAATTGTTCATAATTGTTTGCTCGGATATAAGTTAAATATTTTTATAGACTAAAATATATAAGTTTTTATACGGTAAATATTTTTGAAGCGTCTTAAAATATATTTAGAATCTTTATTTAGAACGTACTAATAATTACTCATTCTAAAAATTCCAACATCTTTTTAGTCCGATATATTTGTGTCGTGACACCGTCTAATAAATCGATGAACGCCGGCTGTATGCACGAAAATGTCGCACAACGCACATTGTCCCGTTACGCTCATTGCATGCTTGCTTTTTGTTATGACGTTATCACGTTCAACTATCGTCCGTAAACCAACTTTACAGACAACCAATTTTTTAAGTTAAATATTTTTTTAGTAATCTCGTATTTTTTTATAATTAAACATGAAAAATATAGCTATAAATAAGTATTTGAAACTTTCACAAGCATTTTTAGTAATTGTAATATGCAAACACGTATCGCCGGTGAGGTGAGACGGTGAGGCGATGCGTTGATAGTTCTCGGTAATGAGACTGTCAGGTGTTTGAGGAGGCTATCGTTTATTTTTCACTCTCCAAACACCGTTTATTTCTGTCTCTACGACCTCGCGACCCCTGCTGGAACTTTGTATTAAAATGATGCTGACTTTGAATAATCTTTACTAAGATTATGTATAAAGAGGAAAATTTGGATTTTTTGTTTGTTTGTTACGATTTAAAACAAAAACTGGTTGTCCAATAAAAAAAATAGAATTTTACGTTAATAAGGAGTGGCATACGCTGTTGAAATAATCATCATCATTCCGGATACGACCTTAAATCTAAGCTAACGTGGGCGAAGCTGTTAGGCACCGGCTATTATTAAGTACTTTTAACAAGTTTTTTTTGACACTTAAATAAGTTACGAGCTAGGAAATGCCCACCATGGCCTATAAATGAGTTTACATTGTACTAGTTCTTAGTCTCAGGAAACTCAATATCCATCCGTTAGTCTCTTATTACATATGAGATGCCATGCTGCAGTCAGAGGTAGTGCCATGCTGCATTGCAGCTGCACGAGCCGGCACGACCGGGGCGGTACCTCTCGCTCACATAACAACTACGTCAAGTGGCAGCTATGTCGCGTTTCGTGCGGTTTGTGAGCTTCCGGTGGCCCATAAGGCAGCATAAGGATGCTTACAGACTAGTATACAACGTAAGCGTTTATCTTCGTATAGGATACCTAAGTTACTTAATGGGTCTTTCAACAGTTTACAGAGGACCTGGAACACTATGGTCGTCATCTAATATAAGATAAATGCAAAATTTTACGATGTCGACGCAAGGAGCGTGAAATATAAGTTTATGAAAATTGATTTGCTCGATAACGGGTAATGCTATAGGACGCGGCGTAGAAAATTGTCTTAACTGTTACCGATAACTGGCCTCAGATTATGTGTGGCCTGTGGCCCATAGTTATTATGTTAGACCTTAACAAGGTGTTTGGGAAGCCCTGTAATCTGCGCGCCGAAAGACTGTTATGGGATGTTTAACAACAATTTTCGCTGAAACTTATCTCATTATTTCTTGAATATTAATTTGTGGTATCACCAGCGACGTTTATTTGGTGATTATTATTCCATCGTCATCACTTAGGACTTTTAATGTAAGTCAAAATTCAAATGTTAGTTTAAAATGACTCATTTGATTTTTTTTGCTATACAGACTTCGAGATAGGACTCTATAAAAAATCAACTATCGTTGCTCACTCGTATATGGACACCTAGCACTTTACGCAGCGGTCGAGGGTTCGAATCCCGCCAAGTATATCTGCACTTAGATTTGTATGATGAATATAGATGTCTGCACCGAGTCATGGACGTGTATATATTATGTTAAATTACTTTCCGTTCCTAGTACCTCAAACACAAGTTCTTACGAACTTACCTCGGGGTCATGTTAACGTGGTGTGATTGCTGAATAAAAAAAGGCAATGTTTGTGAGTTTGGAAGTATCAGGTTATATTTGAAACTACTCTCAAAAACTCTTTCATCTGTTTAATTCTATGCATCAGTGACATGTCGGTGAAGCGTATATGTCCCTAATGCTTCACCGACATGTCACTGATGGGAACTTACCATGTCGGTGCAGCGAACCTATAAGATTTTCCCCTATCAAAAAAGTGAAAACTTATATAGGGAAAAGTATTGCAACGCATTTGCATAATTTTTTGTTGTGTATGGGCGTCGATAGTCGCCAAACGGTTTTCGCTGCTCGTTTGCGCTCCTATACTATAAAATAAGACTAATACCAAAGTATGTACCTATATTGTTGATGTTCAATCGTTGTGATTGCCACATTAAGCAGATGGATTGGCAATCTCGGCCAATCAGTAATAAACTATAAAGTATAAAGTATCAAATCAATATAAAGGGCAATACAAAACGGGAGAATCATACAATTGTAATCTCGGCGGTGATTTCACATGATTAGATAAGCCTAGATCATTCTGAATCATTCTGGATCACATGTAATAGATTTTTCAATGTTTCAAATGGCGTTGCAATTCAATCTTATATACATGGTTTATTGTCTTGAACAACACAGCCGATTCCCCGCCGCAATTTATCTCTTCAAATGAATAAAATGGACTTAAAAATTGTGAGAAGTTATCGATAAAACGATGTTTGAATTCATAATTATAATATTGTAACATACTTATATGTAGACATTGTATGTCATTTATAATATTATATTTACTTATTTAGGTTAGCAATTTTGTATTATATCTAATCTAATCTAGAAATATATAAATAATTAGCTGTTGCCCGCAGCTTCGCCCGCCTTAACTTAGCCGTACCCGGTTTATGATGATTATTTTTATAGCCTAAGTTACTGCCTTAAAATATCAGCTATCTGTCAGTGAAAGCTCCGTCAAAATCGGTCGAGCCGTTTCAGAGATTAGCCGGAACAAACAGAGAGACAAACAGATAAAAACTTTAAAAATTGCTTTTTTGATGTAGGTACCCTTATACTTACATACTTACAAACAGACACTTCAATTTTATTTATCTGTAGTAGATAAGACGAGCTCCGTGCGTCTATGCGTTCATGTAGGGAGGCCTATGTTCAACAGTGACAGACGGATAGAGGCTAATGATTATATAGGTGACCATGAATGAGTGCTTTTAATAAGATATTTATCCCGCCTTGTGCTGAAGATTGTATTTGCAATGGATATTTAAAGGCAATCAACTCTAAGATGGTGTGAAATTTGTTATTTTAAACGAAAATCTATCTTGGCCTCTCTCAATAAACGCCAAGATCTTGTCTTTTGCTCGCATCCAACTATCACCGTGCGGCGATTCTCCCATCTACATGAGATCGTCCCTTCGTCTCCACGATTGTTTAATTATAATCACCCAGAATATCCTCATAACCAATTTAATAAGCACTTACATTTAATATCTTAATAGAATCGATGTCTTCAATAATCAAACATTAAACAATAATGTATAGCTTAAATCCAAATTCAAAATCGTATTAGATGATGGTTATCGTATAATTGCAAATTACTAAAACCAGTGGCTTATCAGCGATTGTTACAGATAGGTTACGGTGACCCACGGAAGCTCTGGGTTATCTAGACGCAATTAAGTCTAACACGCAGAAGGTGTAGGGAAGGTAGCTATGGTAATGTTAACAGGATTGTAGTTAGCTCGGCGAAATGGGCCCTGTTCGGTTTAACAGTTTGGAGAATCTTATTAGTGTTAACTTTCAGTTTCAGAAATTGTAGTGTTAAATAGAATTTGTTGTTTTTTATAAAGAATCTTTAAATCTTCAATCATGTGATCGTTTTCATTTAAATACACAAAAAAATATATACTTTTTGCTAACACAAAGGATTTTTTGTTCTTTTTATTTCTATATTTTTTTATATCTAGATTCATGCCATGTAAGGTAATTTTTAATTTAGACAATTTTGGGATTCTTAATTTTTTATTTTTATATTATTATTTTTTACTTTATTCTTATCTTACCACATCTTTAAAGATTTCACACGCTTTAACTAGCTGGCTCATCTGCCCGTTTGCCTAACCAACTAACACAAAAGAGAAAAAACAAATACCATAATCATCTTTTTGCTTACATTTGAAGGTTTTTCGCCCAAAAGGTAGTAAGTACATAGGTAAGAAGAAATTTGTATTGCTTCAATTTAACTATCCTATATTAAATAAAACGTTCAGTATTTACTATAACAGCCCAACTATTAGAGCTAAGTGGCTTGTCCGAGACGCATGTCGCGTAAGTGCTCTCCACAATAAAATCTTACTACTGTGGAAAGTACTCGAACGATTAACTTTTTGTTTCGTTGCTAAATAGATTGGAGAATAGTTCTAGAAATAGATGTTTGTGCAATAATTTTTTATATCACAGTTGTTCACCGAAAAAAATAAAAGTTTAAGCCACCGAAAGAAATACCTTTTTTCAAAAGTAAATAGACTGTCATCATCATCATCATCAGTCCCTATCCATCCACTGCTGAACAAAGGCCTTTTTTTTCTTTAACGCCGAGAAATGCTCTGAGACATCGTGGGGCACTCCCCAAGATGTCTCAGAGCCTCCTCCCTTAGAGACTTCCACATGTGGGAGTCGTTGCGCCCAAAAGCTGGTAAGTGGATACTACCCACTAAAACCCGACGAGTGCCACTAATGCCGCCTTTGGTGAGGTGCCGCGAGAGAGATGAAGAGCGTAAGAAGGTTGGTGAATTACCTCATCGCTTCTATAATACTATAAGGTTTTTTATATCGAAAATTGAATAAGTTTGTAGCGCACATAGTTGCGACTGTCAGTAATGAGCGGCTTGGGCCATTGATAACATCGGGGTGACATAAAACTGTACCGCGAAGTTGAACCGCATTCACTCGTGTGGACCAATGCCTACTAAAACAGACAGGGATCTACTTTAACTGGATGAGATGATATAAAATATTATTTTTTGCTAAACTTTTAGTACTAAGCACTTTAAGTAGTGAGTATGCTATTTTTTAAAATGCGAATGTTTTTGAAAAACGTCATAGAATATAAATAGCGATAAACGATTAGCAAATAGCGAACAGCGAAGAATGGACAACGAACAACGGATAACGAACAACTGATTAACGATTAAAGATTAACGAATAACGGATAATAAATGACGGACAACGGACAGCGAAAAACGGAAAACGGATAACGCAAATTGTGAATAGAAAATAGCAAATAGCGGATAGCGAATAACGAATAATAAATAACGAATAACGAATAGCGAGTAGCGAGTAGCGAGTAGCGAGTAGCGAGTAGCGAATAGCGAATATTGAATAGCGAATAGCGATTAACGAATAGTGATTAGCGAACAACGGAAAACGGAATGCGGACAACGGACGACAACAAACAAAAAACCTAAAACGAAAACGGACAACAGACAACGGACAACGAACAACGGATAACGCGAATAGCAAATAGCATATAGCAGATAGCGAATAACGAATAGCGAATAGGTAGTAGCGAGAAGCGAATAGCGAATAATCGCTTATCAATTAGCGATTAGGGATAAGGGAATAGCTAATAGCGAACAACGAACAACGAAAAACAGACAACGGACGACGGATAACGCGAATAGCAAATAGAGAATAGCAAATACGAATAAAGCGAAAAGCGAATAGCGAATAGTGAATAGCGAATAACGAAAAACGGGCAACCGATATCGATTAACGAATAACGAATTATCGGATAGTGAATAGCGAATAGCGACAAGCGAATAGCGATAAAAGATTAGAGAATAGCGAACAACGAAGAATGGACAACGAATAACGGATAACGAACACCTGACAACGGATAACGATTAGCAAATAGCGAATAAAGAATATGTTATACATAATTTCACCATATATTATTTTGATATATCTCATACGCTTAATACGGTTTAATGAAAGTTTTCAACGAAACAACGTATTAAGCGTCAACAGTCCCGCGGTTTCACCCGCGTATTTCCCATTTCCGTGGGACCTTTATATTATTCTGGTGTAAGTATAAGCTATGTTATTGTAAGGTTTCACCCATTTAGTATTTTTTGAGTGAAACTTTCACGTTTATAATAATACTAGCTGTTGCCCGTAGCTTCGCCCGCGTTAACTTTTAAAATTTGAGGGGTATGAAAAATAGATAGTAGCCGATTCTCAGACCTACTGAATACGCATATAAAATTTGGTAAAAATCGGTAAAGCCGTTTCGGAGGAGTACGGTAACTAACATTGTGACATGGAAATTTTATATATAAGATTAATAAGGATAAAGACTATATTCTAATAGGTCCTTATTTTTCTAAAGAAATAAGTTCTAACCTAGTTCTGAGTAAAAGAATTTAAAAAATAAAAGTACTTTTTATTTCAAAATAAACTAAGTTTTTAGCTTTTAGAACGCAAACCCGTTGAGATCAGCTAATGCACCATACTATTAAGGGTCGTTGAGAATGAATAGCTTTGAACATTAGTAACATGTGATTAAAGATTTATGCTATACAAATGGATTATCTAATGACTTCCAAGATTTCGGAACTTAGGAGTTAAAAGGAGGTTTTAATGCACGGTTAAAATGGAGTGTAATAGCGTTTATGGCTTGTATTGTGTGCAAGACATTCGATGAGTCATAAGAAGTAAGAGGTAGTGCCACTCTGCATCGCAGCCGAACTGGGCCGGCACAACCGGGGTGGTACCTCTCGCTCACACAACACCGGCGTCAAGTGACAGCTATGCTGTCGCGTTTCGTGCGGTTTGTGAGTTTCCGGTGGCCCATTGGGGGAAAGGGAAAAGGAGGGCGGCGCATCTGCGTGGTCTTGGTTGTGTTGTGTTATTGTGTGTATGGGCGTCCCACACATACGCCCATACACGCGATAAAAATATATTATTCGACACCAAGGACATATTTTTATAATGTATAAACTATTTTACTATTTTCGTAGACTTTTGATTTGATAAATAAAGAAATTTATAACCTCGGCACAGAAAACGCGTTATCTACCCGCGCAAATAGGCAAGTTATGAATAGGCTCATCCTACTAATATTATAAACGTGAAAGTTTGTAGGAATGTATGTTTGTCACTCTTATTTCACGCAAAAACTATATGGGAAATTTATGAGGGTGAAGCCCCAAAGGGAGATCTCCGACCGAGCGAGATGGTATGCTCGGTCAGGCCGAAGCCTACTTGCTATCCTATCAGCTGTCGTATAATATATATATATATATATATATATATACATTACTAAATCACGCTATCGAAGATCCACAGCTCGCCGCTAAACATTTTTTACATAAATGTTTTTTTCCTATCCGTTCCAGTACCTGTACATCCTTGTGCCCTCTTGTTACCGGGGTTGGCTGCATAGCTCGGGTCACGTTTCTCAAACAAAGCCTACGAGCTTATGTCTTAATTAAGGGACCACACGGCTTATTCTACGATACTCTGCTCTGGATATGTCAGATATATTGTCGGTTTCTGTATGGGTGTGACTCGATGACTTAATGCTGGCATGAATATGAAATATGAATATTTGTTAGTAATATGTATTAATAATAGTTTAATATAGGTCAAACAATATTTATGATATAGGTAGAGATTTTAGTTTGTATGAACGAGCGATTGATAATATTTTTTTCATAACATATAAAAAGAACTTTCACGTACGAGATAACGGTAGGCAATTTATTTACTAGAGGTCTCTCCCCTTAATCTTTAACTAAATCCTAAATTTCAAATTCCCCCGTTTGTACAATCGTCTTAAAAAGGGGTGCAAATGTTTTGGCATATTAATATATACCTACCGGTGGGAGGGAAGCGCTGGGCCGGGCTCCCGGCTGCATGGGTACCACCATCTTGCTTTTTTCTCCCGTCAAACAGCTTTGCTGTGTTTCGGAGAGAAGGGCAAGACAGGCAGTGTAATTACTGGCACCGAGACTTGACATCTTATGTCTCAAGATAGGCAACACATAAATGAGTTACCTGGGCTCTTTCCAGGTATACTAATTTATGTTCATGGGCGACGTCGACCACTTACCATCAGGTGGCACGTTTGCCAGATTGCCTATCCAACTAACATAAAAAAATAAAAAATATTATTAAATTTATATTGTCATCATGATCATCAGCTATTCCCCATTGTTGAGAGTGGGCCTCGGGACTCGCTGCGCCCGAAAGATGGTATGGTTGACGTAGGCGTCGATAGTCACCAGAGACATAGGCTCCGACTGCTCCGTTACCTCCTTATGACATAAAAATGGTTAAATATTGTTATGTCAACTTTTTTTCTTTAACGCCGGGAAATGCTCTGAGACATCCTGCATGTGGGACTCGCTGCGCCCGAAAGATGGTACCTAAGTGGACGCAGCTCTACCCACAAAAAGCCGGCCAACAGGACACCTCCACGGCTAGTCAGTCCCCCAAGAGACCGACGCCACCTCCACAGATGATTCTAAATATTATAATATTATGATGTAAAGTAGTTGAGCAGCTCGACAATAATTAGTAATAATAATAGACCGATTAAATAATAGTCAGATTAGGGGTAGTAATAATAATAATAGTTGACAGAATAGGGGAGACAACAGTCGCTATACATACCACACCGTGTAAAGTATATTTATTAATTAGTAAAATTTGCGTATACATTAAAAACCTTAAATTCGTAACATCTATTTTATAAGAGTGCGAGCGTGAAAAGTAGTTAAATCTACGTTGTAAATCCTTTAACTGCTGCAATTAATAGCTGTTAATTAACTGCTTCAACATGTAGTGATTACTTGAGTATTTACTGTTAAATACTATTTAGCTGACTGCTGTATAATTTCTGAGACTAGGATTTAGGTTTCTGCTATCATTTAAAGCAAAAGCGAATCTTGGCGTTAATTGAGGCCAATGTTCAGTAGTGGATAGATAGAGGCTGATGATGATGAAGCAAATCTTAACCCTATGAGTTCACCTGAGGCTTATATAGGCAACTCATTCATTCACTAACCTATAGATTATAAGAATATTGTTACTAACAAAGTTTTAGCTATGTGGCCTGAAATAAAAATATTATTATTTTGTTATTATATAATAAATACTAAATAATATGAAGGTACTATTCAACAATCATATCTCGGTAAAATAGCCTTGCCGTAAGAATTTGTGTCGCGGGTAAAGGAATGGAAAACATATTATATACATGTTTATGATTTGGTATCGCCGATTCATCATACAAATTATCTGCACTTGGCGGTATTCGAACCCGCGACCGCTGGCTAACGTGCCTAGTAGTCTGACCGCTGGCTAACGTGCCTAGTAGCCACTCGACCATACAGCCGTCGATCGCTGTTACCTTTATCGGCTTGTAACTTATGCGCTGGGCTTATGTGGGTTGATTAACTTCACACACCTTCAAAGACTTTTAATCTCATCGGGCATGCAGGTTTCCTCACGATATTTCCTTCGCCGGTGAGTAAGCGATGGTCTCATTTCAGGTGCACGAAGAAAATTATAAAAACACATTTCAAGGCATCATAGGGGTCAGGATCGAACCCGGAACTTTCACCCAAAAAGCCGAGCTGAATAGCCCTCTTATTGAAGGTAAGGCCAGTTAAAACCTCATAAATCAAACATATTTCTTATCCCTTCAAGTGGCAAGGTCATTTGGCGTGTTTTAGCGCATGTGGCAGACATATTGAAAAAAAATTCGCGATATCTGCACGGGCCAACTAAAATGCTAATATCTCTAAAGTTTTGTATCGTACCTGTACATAAAACCTACATCAATCAAATCGTTATGAGTTTTTCTAACTTATTAAAAGATGATTGTTACAATTCAAAGTTTTCAAATATGGTCAAATTGTATCTAAAAAAAACACATTTCAAGGCATCATAGGGGTCAGGATCGAACCCGGAACTTTCACCCAAAAAGCCGAGCTTAATAGCCCTCTTATTGAAGGTAAGGCCAGTTAAAACCACATAAATCAAACATATTTCTTATATAATTTGATTTGATTTATAACAATATTGATTCAATATGATGATATTGTTATATTTTCCCAGTAATAAAATTTTTTCAAGGAAACTAGTTTGATTAAATCTACTGTAGATAAAAATGATTTTCCTTATCTAGTAACAATGCATAACCAATAGGCACCGAGTGACGTGGTGTACCAGTTGTACAAGTCGATACCAGTCGATACTAGCTGACAATACCAATAACGTAGATTAATTACCAGGTGTAGAATTAATTGATTCGTTCGTACATTGTCTGTCATAACTTGAAATAGCACGGTTTTGGACGACTAGATCACGCGTCAGGATTTCAGTGGTCTAAGTTCGATCTTGTCTTGGTCTCCACTTTTGTGTAGCGTCCTTTTTGCTTTAACCCAAGATTTATCCATTGATGTGCAGTTTTTTTTGTTCATTTACATATTTTAAGACGCGACTGGTCATAAATATTAAATCCAGCAACTGAGTCGTCCAGGTTTGATACCGATTACTAAAATGTTTTATATTTACAATTATAGATAATTATTTAAAGCTAAAGTTATATTATTATTATAAAGACTATCTTATGTACAAAGAACCTAAAACTAAAAACCTCAAAAACATATTTAAAAAAATATACTTATCTAAAATATATTATTAAAAAGGCAAGGATCCCTTTAGGCAAGGTTCTGAAGATACTGGAAATGTTTTAATGAAACATACATTAATAAAAAAATTGAACTATTTGATATTTATTTGGAGCCAATCGATGAACTTTCGTCAACGAAAACAAAAACATAATGAACATTCGTCAACAAAAACAAAAATTTAATGAACATTCGCAACGAAACCAAAAATTTAACGAACATTCACCAACGAAAACAAAAATTTAATGAACATTCGTCAACGAAAACAAAAATTTAATGAACATTCGTCAACGAAAACAAAAATTTAATGAACATTCGTCAACGAAAACAAAAATTTAATAAACATTCGTCAACGAAACCAAAAATTTAACGAACATTCACCAACGAAAACAAAAATTTAATGAACATTCGTCAACGAAAACAAAAATTTAATGAACATTCGTCAACGAAAACAAAAATTTAATGAACATTCGTCAACAAAAACAAAAATTTAATGAATATTCGCAACGAAACCAAAAATTTAACGAACATTCACCAACGAAAACAAAAATTTAATGAACATTCGTCAACGAAAACAAAAATTTTATGAACATTCGTCAACGAAAACAAAAATTTAATGAACATTCGTCAACGAAAACAAAAATTTAATAAACATTCGTCAACGAAAACAAAAATTTAATGAACATTCGTCAACGAAAACAAAAATTTAATGAACATTCGTCAACGAAAACAAAAATTTAATGAAAATTCGTCAACGAAAACAAAAATTTACCCTAATATTTATGATTACAACGCTATTGGCACTAGATAGTTTGTGAGATATATAAATGTTTAAGTCACCTAAGTATCAAAAAAATCCTTCAAAAAAGCATATAGAGATTTAAAAATAATTGTCAAACAATGACAAAAATCGTATTCCAGCTCAAACCCGCCTGGCGAGTTTTTCTATTGTACATAAACAAGGTTAAGTAAGACGTCGGTAATTTAATGGCGTGCCAGGCCGGGTTTATGGCGAGTCTCAACTCAACACCCGCTCATAATGTTCCATATACTGTCCACGTGAAGTACCGATTACATTTCACACTTTATGTTCTTTGTATGAAAATTGTATTAATAATGATGTTTTGCTTTACTTTATCGATTTCACACGAGTTTATTGAACATTATTAGTTGTTTTTATTAATTTAGCTTCTTTCTTTTATTAAACTTTTTAATACATATAATATACCTCGGCCAAAGAATTAGTCGCGAAAGCTTAGGTTCGAATCCGATACGAGTAGACACAAACCCAGATCGCGCTAATAGCGGTAGCACTACGCTACCGCTAGATTGCTTGGGCACCGCGCGTGGCCCGCCTCCCTCTACAGAGGGAGGGATGAGGTCTGGCCCTCATGATGATAGGTAAAATTCAACCGTAAAAGATTCGTCAACCGTATCGGATTTGACTAGTCCAAATCCTGCTCTCCCGAGCAGTGCGCGCGATGAACCGCGCCTCCTGTGGGGCGCGGAGGGGGGCGTCCCCCTTTCGAATATTTCTTAAGTGAGCCATCTGTTCACTTACTGTACCGATTGAGCTTAAAGGCCATCAGGCCGAAAAGTCTAGCCCTTCCGAAAAAAAAAAAAAAGAATTAGTCTAGCAATTCCAAAGGGGAACGCTGCCTGTATCTTCGGAACCTTGCCTAAAGGGACTCCTTTTTAATAATATACTTAAGTTATTTTATTTTTTTAAGGTTTTTAGTCTTAGGTTCTTTGTAATTCATAGCCAATATGTTTTTATTTAAAAGATCTGTGATGTTATTAATTTAAGTCTCATTCTCGTGTATGTGTGTATCAATGAAGTCCATATTAACTGCGGGACTGATATTGATGAAATTTTTATTGAGTAATTAATTAACATGTAGTAAAAATAATATCCGAAACATTCAGTTACGTTTTTTTTTTCTTTTGCGCCGGGAAATGCTCTTAGGACTCCCCAGGGTATGTGGGACTTGCTGCACCCGAAACGTGGTATGGTGGACGCAGATCTACCCACTAAAACCCCGCAATCACCAATGCCACCTTTGATTAGGTGCCCCGGTTCTGTTGAACAAAGGGCACCTCGACGGCCAGTCAGCCCCCCCCCCCCACCACAGAACAAACCCTCCCAAAGTCGTGACAGTGCAATGGGGTAATATTCCCATCCTCGCCCCTTTGTCCACCCTGCTCTTTTGTTCCTTATTCTTATAAGAGCGGTACAAAGAGCAGCTCTCTCGGTTCAATTATCTTCTCCGAAGATGCTGGGTTCACCTTAGGCTACTGAGCCCCACCGCCACGACAAGGCTTTGGCAATCGTTAAACTCACTTAACGATTGCTAATCGTAGAGTCTACATCCTGAGATGCCTCGGTGTCGGGGCGAATCGTGTGTAGATTGTGTGGTGGTGGTCTTTTACTGTGGTTGTGGTGCATGTGGGGTGATGGTGCATGCGAGTGTATGCATATGCAGTGTGGGAAAGGAGGGCGGTGCTATATGCATGTATATGTGTGCACTCACACATTTGCAGTAAAGACTGCGTGTTTTGCGGGATTATTGCTAATTAAATTATAATTTAATCTTATTGAATACAATAACTTGAAATTTCATGGTGACGTCATAATGTCACATTAGCATGTCGGTAACGCGAACCTAGATTCTCCCCTAGCACGAGCTCAATGCGGCTAAAGAATGTATCACAAAAAATTGTTATTTTTTAGTTTTTTTACATGAACACGATCAGTGTTATTATAATTTCACTTTTATAATTATACTAGCAGCTCCCCGTGGTTTTACACGCGTGTTTCCCATAAGAGTACAGAGATAAATTATAACCTATATATTAATGTACAAGTTATGTTATTGTAAAGTTTCATTAAAATCCATTCAGTAGTTTTTGCGTGAAAAAGTAACAAACATACATCCATACATTTCTACAAAACTTTCGCGTTGAAAAACCACTAGATGTCGCTACAAGCTTGTACACCCACAATTTACGACGTTGAAAATAAAAGTCAAAAGGCTTTCACGGTCTTTTGCCCCTACATCAATTATAACACCTCCTTGGTATAAATTTATGCCTGTATTATGTTTTTTGTATATTGGGTGTTTACGTTAGTTTAATTTATCGCCCGTAGCGATGTCGGCGTGGGCTTGTGGATGTTTCAATCTGGTTGATTTCAAGTTTTTGTTCGCAATTTTATTTGCGGCTCGTTTGGTTAGGTTGGTTAGTATTTTTATAAATCGACTTATGTATACTTTGGGAATAAAGATTTTAATAGTTTGCAATTTATGTCAAAATAACAAAATGTCCATACAAAATGTAATGTGTAAGAAAAGGACAATCTAAGTACGCCCTAGTAAGCCTATATTGGATTTATAAGCCTAAATAGAACAGTAAACCCCCCCAACAGAGGTGGAGATAGGAAATCGCTTAGTTTCGTATTCATAATTCTTAATAATATTATTACGTATTTTTTTACTATGGAGATTTGAGTTGTAATTGATGACAATAATTATTAGAATTGTTAAGTTATTTTGAATTTAAATATATGTAATACTAGCAGCGCCCAAGGTTTCACTTGCGTAATTCCCATTCCATCCATGGGGATAAATTATGGCCTATATGTTATTCTGGCGTATAAACTATGTTATTGTAAAGTTTCATTAAAATATATTTAGTAGTTTTTGCGTGAAAGAGCAACAAACTTCATCCATACATCCATACATTCTCACAATCTTTCGCGTTTATAATATAAGTAGGGCAAAGTTTTGTAAGACAAATAAAATTGAAATAAATGATATTTTCCCGGATTTGTGTGGTATAAATCTAGAAATTGAGTTAGGGAAAATCTCGAGGAAGTAAATCCACTAAGAAGTTTGTATGACCCATTTCTCAAAACCCCTCGTCATCTTTTAAACCCCACAAACGCATTTGGATTTTCCTACAACAGACAAAATCCATATCGTCATATTTCCTATGTTTTCTTGTCGTTGTTTTCTTGTGGTTTTAATTATACTTGTTTATAGATAAAGGAAGATATGCTGTTAATATTAAATCGCCTTCTAAGTAGTCTTATCTGTGATGTGACGTATGGTCAGACTAATGATTTCTTGTTACAGGAAAATAAATAGAATAATTATTTAGGGTTTGCGACTGCAAAACGAGGCGATGTGTGTTTCATTCTTGTATTTATTTATTTTACAACATAGGTAATATAACTTATAAATAATTTTATATTAGCACTAACTGTGGCCTGCAGCTTCGCCCACGTTACTCAACTCCTATATATCACCGCATCATGTTATATAGCTTATAGCCTTCCTCGATAAATGGGCTGTCTAACACTGAAATAATTTTTCAAATCGGACCAGTAGTTCCTGAGATTAGCGCGTTCAAACAAACAAATAAACTCTTCAGCTTTATAATATTAGTATAGATTTGGTCTCGGCCTACTGAGACCAAATCTATACTTACTAGTACTCAGCCTGTATATTATTTTATTTACAGTAGATCTAGTCAAAGAGACGGAAGGCCAATCGAAATCTTACTAGATTTTTTGTCTGATTTTATTATGTCATTTCATATGACAACCGAGCAGTCGGAGCCTTATGGTGACTACCGACGCCCATACACATCCGCACAACCAAAATATATGCATATGTGTTGTGCTCTTTTCTCCATCCCCCCCAAAGGGCCACCGGAAACTCACCAACCGCACGAAACGCGACATCATAGCTATCACTTGTCGCCGGTGTTATGCGAGCGAGAGGTACCAAGGTCGTGCCGGCCCAATTCGGCTGCAAAGCAGCATGGTACTACCTCTTGATACCTCTGATGCCGTGATAAATTTATAAATATACTAAATATATCTTGTAACTTTAACATTAAAGTTAATAAAAATAATAAGCGTGATCATTGTATGAGTAATCGCATATATCACTTTAATAGTTAAATAAGACGTATTTCTTGACGCAAACACGACACACACGAACAAATGTATTTAAATTATTGTTGATTCTTAAAATAAACACGATATTATTACTTTAAGTTTTCACACGCTGTATTACGTCATTGCTTTCGTCATTATCATCTAAGCTAAGTCAAGGTCAGTTATCTTTATAATAATATAAATAATAATATCAATCCTTTAATGTCTCACTGGTGGGCACGGGTCCTCGAATTAGGCGAGAAGGTATTTGGGCCATAGTTCACCGATGCCCTAGTCCAATGCGGGTTGGTGAACTTCACACACCTTCAAAGACTTTGGTCTCGTCAGGCATGCAGGTTTCCTCAGATGTTCAACGATGAGCAAGCGAATGTTCTCATGTTCAGGTGCGTGGAGAAATTTTATAAAAACCCATTTTCATCAACCCAGACCTCTCACTCAAGAGATCGGTCTCACGAGTAAGAAGTCTGGGTTGATGAAAACCCAAATGGTCAGGGTGAGATTCCCATCCTCGCCCTTTGTTCCCCTGCTTTTTGTCCCCACTTCTTATACAACAAAAGGTACAAAGAGTAGCTTCCTCGGTTCACTTGGCTTCACATAAGGTGCTGAGTTCGCCTTAGGCTACTGAGCTCTACCGCCACGACTAGACTTGAACCATGGTGTAGTCATACAGCGCCCTGTTCAAATTGGGTACGAATAATCGGATCACATTCGGTTCTTTGAAAGTGTTATTTAGCAATCAGCTTCGAGAGCAACAGCTTCTACAGCTGCGGTTATTTTAGTAACGATTCATATTTTTTTTACTGAGCTTGAATTTATAAAGCACTGTTAAAACTATTTAAATCAGGATATTTTTTCAATGTCTTATTCAGTTTAGTGTCATGACTTTCGTTTAAAATAGATATAAAAATGAAAATGGCCATATTAATTAAAACTTTATAAAGCATATCAAGATACCACTGATATCAGAAACATATAACAATGGTATCAATAATTCATTACAGTTTAAGTAGTAGTTAGAAACAATCAAGGATTATCGTGAGGTTGACTGGAGGTTATCTGAGACCCGCTAACAGGCATCATATTGTCGTAAGTTAATTTATTGGTAAAACATTATTTATTAATCCTATAGATACGTAACAAGCGTTGTAAAAACTTTATTATAGATTTTATAGTTTAATAAGAACATTCTTATTGTTTAACACAGTACCAATAGAGTAATCAATTTAGAGTTAACTGAATCTATCTAGTGTTTAGGTAGACGAAGTGTTGGTCGGCCATTAACCAGATGGGAAGACGATATCCGTGCGGTAACCGGTCCGTGTTGGATGCGAGTGGCGAGGGATCGGTCGTCTTGGCGTTCATTGAGGGAGGCCTATGTACAGTCGACGGATAGAGGCTGATGATGATGATCATGAATCTATCAGCGGCTCCAAATGTATAGATGAGAGGAACCTGCGAAACAAATTTAGTGACACTCTTTTCTTTTAAGTATCCTAGAACGAATTTTACCATTGCATCCTTTTTTTTCTTTTTTTTTTCTTTTACGCCGGGAAATGCTCTGAGGTATCCTGCCGGGGAGTGGGTCTCCCCAGGCGTGTATATGAGACTCACTGCGCCCGAAAGGTGGTAAGGTGGACGCAGCTCTACCCACTAGAACCCGGCGAGTGCCACCAATGACCGACACCAAAACAAAACAGATCCATCACATCATCATCATCACAGAGCAAACAGCCACCTCCACAAAGGGGTTTCCCCGTACCATAGAACAACCCCTCCCAACGTTGGGACAGTACAATGGGGTGAGATTCCCATCCTCACCCCTTGCCCCCTGCTATTTTGTCCTCTCTTCTTATGGGAGGGTTACAAAGAGCCCCCTCGGCTCAATTAGCTTCGCCCAAGGTGCAGTGCTCACCCTAAGCTACTAAGCCCCACCGCCACGACAAGGCTTGAAACGTGGTTGGGACCATTGCACCCTTATGTGAACATTGATTAAATTAGGTTATATAATTACGAGTAAAGTAAGCTTTAATTTCTTAATTATGGTTTAAAGAAAGCCAAAGAAGATGGTCCTGTGTTCCGGAAAAAAAGGACCAGACAGATAAAATAATTACTAGCACCGAGACCCTGGTCCCTGGCACTGTCAGAGCTAATCTGGTCTCTACCACCTGGTCTAGGAACTCCTGATTTATGTGACGATGATAACTTACGAACAGGTGATCTTATTAATCATTAACAGGTCATCTATAGTGGTCCGGTGGACTTGGTCCAGCAGACCCTCGAGGTGTCCCGAGATGGGCAGCGCTGCGTCACGATCTAACATCAGTGACGTCATCATCGGAGGGGACTTGTCTTAGCTGAGCGTCATCAACGCGATGTTGACTGCAGATCCGGCTCTCAAAAAGCGGCTTAAGACGCTCGCAGTGGTTTTAGCTTACAGGAATGGCACTTCCAGGTGCAAGTCCGACGTAGAGTCAGCATCTACCCAAGATCCTGGCTACATGCGTAAAAAGTATTTCCCTGCGAAAACAATAAAAATCTTTGGTGGTCGCTGTTAGTTCACTTACTGTTTACTTGGTTAGGTACGTTGGAGTACCAGGACTGGCAAGTCAATATAAAACCCAAGGTTTGATGGCCGGCTGGTCAAGTGGTCAGGCTACTGGACACTTTACGCAGTGGACGCAGGTTCGAATCCCACCAAGTGCACATAATTTGTCTTACGAATAAAGATGTCTGCACGAAGTCATATTATGTAATTATATAAATTTCTTAAATTTATTTTCATTCCACGCGTAACACAAGTTCTTTCGAACTTACCGCGGCTAGGTTAACGTGGTGTGGTTGTTGAATAATATTAATTTATTTATATTTAAGTTTACAAACATATTTTTTGAATACAATTAAGTAGTTTAAATTAATTCAATATGGTTCACTAATATCAATTAGATATAGAACATTGAAATGCTGGCTGCCGGCTAGCCATAACTTGGTGCAGGTTTATTATGGGCCAGGGCGTTAGATAGATTAGATAAGTTGCGTATCGCACATCCCGGGGCGCGGGTTCGAATCCGCATAAACAATCTAATCTACTGGACTAGATTACGCGTATACGAAAATGCTTTTTGTTTGCTCAGTGGCATGTAGTTTTATTTAAGCTTAAGGTATATTTTAGATAATGTCTCTATAACATTAATTTTAGTACTTTCACTGCGTTTTAAATGTCTTCTGCTTTGTTAAATAAATCTTAACGAGTATTCATTGTTTTTTGGTTGGAAATGTGATGATGATGCTATTGTTGTAATGAGCGAAATTCGGGACTGGCTGTAGTACCGGGATCAGGTACAGCATTGTGTTATATATACATATACAGACCACTGACACGGGTACAGTAGCCGGGGGTCGCGGGTTCGGTGCTATCCATAAATATCGTCTAGATTCTAGAATAATCCAGGACATTAATGGCCTTGGCCCTGGTCGTTTAGCGAGTCATTGTACTTGTCCCTCACGATATCTATGAACAATAATATCTTATGGAAAAGAATTCTTTTGGAAGTTTCTATAACTGTAATAAGTTTTAAGAGACACTTAAAACTTATTACGTATTAAATTTAAATAAAAACTATTTTAAAACGTATTGTTATTAATGGCAGAATTGGACATATTTTACTTATTTGAATCTACAGCGTAATACTTACTTAAATTTGTACACAAAGTTCTCGTAACAATAATATAGATTTTTCAAAAAAGATGTATTCATATTTTATAATATTTTTAATGAATGAAGCATATCATTATAAAAATGTTTTACGAATAAAATATAAAGTATTTTAAAATAGATTGGAAAACTTTCGCGTTAGAAAAATTGCTCTAATTTAAAAGTCTGATGGATACCAACTTAGGATAAACTCAAATCTCGTTTCATCGGAGCTATTCCAGCGACATAGGGTTGTGTATGTGTTTTATCGATGTTTTGGGAATGTCGATAAATTTGCAGACCCGTATGGAGTGACGAGGTGACAGGCGCGAAGGCGGTACCCTCAGAGTCCAATCAATTTGTACACACAATACACAATCCATCGTCTGGGAGTTAACTGGCGTTGATCTGAGGTATATTCTACACTATTTTCTTCTAAGTTAGTTTTTTTAGGAACTACGAGGATAAGCCAAGGGTTTTAGGTATGCATTTATAGCTACAGATGTATAGGGTTCGTTCGTCGTGATCATAAAAATGTATTCGCTTACTTCTGTCACATAAGCTATTTGTTTAGATAGATTCTGTATCAATGGTTTTTTTCTTTAACGCCGGGAAATGCTCTGAGGCATCCCCCGAGGGAGTAAGTCTCCCCAGGCGGGCATGTGGGACTCGCTGCGCCCGAAAGGTGGTGGTAAGTGGACGCAGCTCTAGCCACTAAATTAAACCCGGTGAGTGCCACCAATGCCGCCTTTATAAGTGAGGTGCCCTGGATCTAATGAGCAAACAGGGCACCTCGACGGCTAGTTAGTCCCTCAGGAGACCGATGCCACCACCACAAAGGGGTTTTCCCGCACCTCAGAACAACCCAACCCAACGTTGGGACAGTACAATGGGGTGAAGTTCCCGTCCTCGCCCCTTGCCTCCTGCTCTTTTGTCCCCTCTTCTTATGGGAGGGGTACAAAGAGCCCACTCGACTCAATTGGCTTCGCCCAAATTGCTGGGCTCACCCTAGGCTACTGAGCCCCACCGCCATGTCAAGGCTTGAACCATGGTGGGGTTCTGTATCAATGGTAAGAAAATACTCAGGAGCACTTTTAATGAAAGAGAATTTAGTCTCGATTTGCTCTGGAATATATGAAAAAAACTTATTTATAATAGGAATTGGAACATAGGTACGTGTACATTTTGAAGAATTATAGTAGTAGTAGAAAAATATAATTCAATTTTTATTTAAATTTAGAATAAAATAAGTAGAATAATTGTTTTCTGATGTTTACGCGAATTTCACTCATTATAAGTAAACAGTCGGAAACGTCGGGCTAGTAAAAATCTTAATAAACCGCGATAAAATCCGTAAAAAAAATGTTTCATTATAATAAGTAGAACAAATTTATATTTTTTATAAAATTTATTTTTTCATCTCAGAACAGAAGCCGATATTTAGCAAGCTTTAGGTGTAGATGTTTGTAAAAAAAAAAGAATCAAAATAATATCCCATAAAATAGTAGAATGCCGCCGCGCTCCGGGAGTCTCATACAAGATGCATAGAGCCGATGCACAGAAGTCGCCGGCGTTTTTGTGCCGCTAATGAAGTGGCGCGGTCACTCATTAAAGTATATAACTGGTTCGATTCCGGGCGACCATTCAGTCAGCGCAAAAACGAAAAGTGAAAACTGTTTCTTGAGTCCAAATATAATAATGTAGACTGAATGTAGTGTGAAGTAAAATTTTTTTATTTCTTGAGAGTTGAAGTTTCCAGGATAATATAATACTAGAATACTCATATTTAAAAATATGCTATGGCATTACTTAGTTACCGGTGGGAGGGATGCACGGTGCCGCGCTCCCAGGTGTGCATGGGTATCTTGCTTGTGTGAAACAGCTTTGATGTGTTTTGGAGAAAAGGGCAAGACAAACAGTTTAATTACTGCTACCAAGACTTGACATGTCTCAAGATAGTCATCACAATTTGCTGGGCTAGTTCCCGGTAAACTACGACCATTTATCAGGTCTCACATCTGCCAGTTTGCCTATCTAAGTAACATAATAAAATCATTGCGTAAATTATGCTAAAAACTCCTAGCTTAATGGTTTATTTAGATATAACTAGCTGTTGCCCCCAGCTTCGCCCGCGTTAACTTTTAAAATTTGAGGGGTTGACCACCCTTATCACTTAGGGGTATGAAAAATAGATAGTAGCCGATTCTCAGACCTACTGAATACGCATATAAAATTTGGTAAAAATCGGTAAAGCCGTTTCGGAGGAGTACGGTAACTAACATCGTGACATGGAAATTTTATATATTAGATTATGCGAATATTATCGTACTATGTTAAAAATCTGCCATAGGCCTCATAATGAACACCGAGACGTTCTATTTCCCATAACTTGCTATTTAGACGGACTACTTGACCAAAATTTTCATCCTATCTATTTGAAAGACGAGCAACCCTCTATAGTTGATATGTGTCTGTTACTGACATAAATGTCATCATTGATCTGAAATTACACAACTTTTTGGCCCATCACATTCCTAATATTGGTTATTTCCTTATCTCTAAACTTTGATCCTTCAACCGGATTCAGACAATCTTTAGCTCCGAATGCTAAAAATACGATAAAAATTAAACATGTTATTGTTGAACCGAGATACAAGCACACGTATACAACATGGCATTGTTTTCGAAAAGTATTCTTGATATACCATTTCAATATGGGCATACCATTTGTGGACATATTTATTGTTGCTGCACCACTACCGCGTATTTCAACCTCTGGCCGTCCAATAAACAATCGGAACAATACGTATCATAATGCGAATGGAATTCCATAGGTAAATAATATTTAAAAATTTCGAAATTCGATCTTTAACTTTTTAAAATAGATCATGAACCACTAGCGATTTCGCCACTGTCTGTATTGGAAGCAATGTTTGAATTACCTTGCGATTTAGTAGATATTTTGACTCTCCTTGTCTCTTTTAGAAAATACATATAAAAGGAGTAATCGTCATCATTAAGTAAGATCCATTTGATTTGCTTTTTTTCTTTTACCGGGAATGTTCTGAGGCATCCCACAGGGAGGGCACTCCCTAGGCGGGTATGTGATGGTAGACGCAGCTCTACCCACTAAAACCCGAGTACCAACAATGCCGCCTTTGGTGAGGTGCCCCGGATCTATTAAGTAAACAGGGCACCTCGACGGGTAGTCAGTCTCTCAAAGAACCGACGCCACCTCCACAGAGGGGTTGTCCCGCATCACAGAACAACCCCTCCCAACGTCGAGACAGTGCAATAGGGCGAGATTCTCATCCTCGCCCCTTATCCTCCCTGCTCTTTTGTCCTCTCTTATCAGAGGGGTACAAGGAGCAGCTCTCTCGGTTCGCTGGGCTCACTTTAAGCTACTGAGCCCCACCGCCACGACAAGACCTTGGTGGGGTCATAATATAGTCCTATTATTATTATTAGAATTAAATATTTTATTTTTAGATTTGAGCAACTGCTTATAAACTTGAGCTATTAGTTTCTAACTTAGAAAAGATTACTTTATGGAAAACTACCTAAATTATTTTAGTTTAGCTATGTGCTTATTAACCAACTTCAAAAAGGAGGAGGTTATCAATTCGTCGGAATCTTTTTTTTCCTTTACCTCTGTGATACAGATTTGCTGTTTCCGAAAGATGTGATAGGTGATAATAAGATTTCCTGTGCTAGGTCAAAGTAAGGTTATAGGCGACGCTAACCACTTACCATAAGGTCTGTCAGTTTGTCTATTCAATCATCATAAACATAAATTTGCGCCTTCATTCTAGATATATCATATCTTTGGATCTTCCATCTATTTTTGTCCAGCATTATACTTGGAGCCCCAACAAAGCTTAGCTCTCTAATACATCCAAATCGGTAGAACTCAATAATGACCACAGATTCACTGCCAGTAGTGACCTCACAAAAAGGCCCAAGAGGATTTGATAAATGTTATCATCCCAACAATGTACCAGAATGCCGCATCATCCCCGTACAAAAAGCTATTGTGATGTGAGGAAATGGAAAGTGCACGCGTAACGCGAGATGCCCTCGTACGCGCCGCTATGCACTGCGATTCGACTTGCTAGTGATGTATTAAGTTATCGATTAATTTGTGTTTGTATTATAATATTATGTTACTATTACTTATAAATTAATTATTATGAGGCCTTTGTCTATGATTAAATAAATATAAACCAACAATCCCACCACACTAATCTAACCGGTTCTAGGAACGGAAATAAATTTAATAAATTTATATAAATACATAATATAATATACTCATCCATGATCCAAAGAATCCATGATTTAAACTCACGACCGCTGCGTGAAGTGTCCAGTAGCCTGACCACTCGACCAGCCGGCCGTCCTAAATGTCTGGGCAGTGTCTGTAAGTGGGGGCAGACGAGACAAGTCTGAAGTTTATAATGATTGGTGTATGTTCTGTGGCATCATTCAAAAAGTAGTTTGGATATACAGTTGTCATCATAACCTTCTTATTGATAAGATTTTACCACTATATTTGAGATCTATAAAATTATGGTTCATTATTTTTTGATTAACGCTTTATTAATGCAACAATGTATTTTTATCACTATGTTATGAATATTCTAGAATATTGTGGAATGCTGATTAAGCAAAGGTGTGTTAAGATATTATAATGTATGTGTTTACTACAGCTGAACCTTTGTTTTTTACCGTTATTTTTAAATATCCCAAGTAAAATAACCTAATAAACTGCAGTTTCAAATTTATCATTACATAGCAAAAACACTAAAATGATTCTCAGTTTTATCGATAAAACATCACTAGCGCAACTCACATTTTATTTGGTGCTTGCGGTGCGTCGAATACCTTTACGCGGTATAAAACAATTGAGTGTGCACGTGCCTTTACATTCTTATGGGATCAGCGATTACTTTGGTGCGGGTTCGAATCTGATTGAACCTTATTACCGTCCTCACTTACATCGTAATATCTATTGTAATCGTGAGATACAATTTCATTTTCGTTATTTGGTGTTTTTCTTGTTGTATGAAGTTATCTATATGATTATGATACTCATCATCAGATTATGTGGGAGCTACTTATTCTTCTTGAGTCCAAGGAGAAGAAAGTCTTCAAATGCAAAAAATGTGCGTAAATTCAAAGGGAGAAAGTCCTGTGCGGCGTTCCCGTGTATCTCGTACCACGTTACTTAAACTTCACTTGAAACAGATCTGCTGTTTCACAAAGAAGGACGGGACTTACTTACTCCACTGGCTCAACGACCCGAAGTGGATTTAGACTCGGATACGAGATGGCACGACCGCGCCCTGTCTTGTGCGATCTCCTCCCAGTTTACGGCACCCAGGGCAAGGAGGTCTTTCATCACTTCGTCTTTCCAGAGGTATTTGGGTCGGCCAACCGACCCTCAGAGGCCCTTCTCACTGCCCTGTCAGCTGGCATCAGAAGGACGGGACAGACAGAGTTATTACTAGCACTGAGACCCATTCGTCTCAGAATAGACAACGCAAATAATTTGCCTGGGCTAGCCCGGGACACTCCTCTTCAAACGGCTGAAAGCATCTCGCAATGCGTTATACCGGCCCTGGAGTGGAGCTCCGGGAGTCCTACATATGCCCGGGGACGCCCCATCCCTGGGTAAATGCGCAAACCATTTCCACAGTGACTACAAAAAAGGTGAACTCCTAATGTTTATGAAATCAGCTGATTTTTTTTATGACACAAGGAGACAACCGAGCAGTTGCCAGTTCCAGCCTTATGGTGACTACCTACGCCCATAGACGACAATGCGCAACCAAAAGTTATGCAGATGCGTTGCCGTCCTCTCAAATCGCACTAAACGTAACAGCATAGCTGTCACTTGACGCCGGTGTTATGTGAGCGAGAGGTACCATCCCGGTCGTGTCGACTCAATTCGGCTGCAAAGCAGCTGGTACTACCTCTTACTATAACTGCTTACCATCAGGCTGCACATTTGCCAGTTTCAACAAAATGATGAACGTCCTCTCCTACAAGACTGAAACGTGTCCTGTCGTAGACTTCAGCAGGGTTAGTCCACAGGTTTACCGTAGCTCAGTGTACTATGGAATATTTTATGGGGTATGTCTATCAAATAGGAAATGAAATCATCGATCAAATAAATAAAAAAGTTGCGATGGGCCGGTCACATACACCAAAGAACTGGGCCGGTAAATTCCTGGCCTGGAGTTATTCCTTTAACTTCTAACTAGATTTGCATAATATGAGATAAATCATATGATGATGGTTATGACGACGATGATGATGATGATGATGATGATATCGGTCGTGTATAAGAGCAAAGGCATTAGCAGTAACCTATCATTTATTTATCTTAGCATCACACGCTGATATATTACAGTTGGCTCATTATTAATTAATGATTTTTATCAAGCCATGATCCTTACCGACTTAACCTTAACTCAAATACCGACTGATATAAGAACAATTTATCATACAATAAAATAATGTGTATCTATTGTCTGCGTTGAAATTGTTAGAAAAAAAATTGAAGGGTATCAGAACTGTTTTATTTTATCTCCTTGCAATATACTTTAAGAAACATTAAAATTTAATAATCATCAACTGATATCTAGTTCCGCATAATTACAATCCCGTGTCAAACAATTTATACTTTTTAGAACTTTTAGATTTCCATTGTTTCGGATTTTCGGATTAAATTATACTAGCGTTCAAAATTTCGAGAAGGTTCTTCTCAAGTTCTTTTCAGCTCTACTATTTCATCATTATCGTACCCACTGTCAACTTTTACAAATGTAGTGATGTTCTGGTGGGAAAAATGCCGCATCTTTCGTTTCACGCTTCAGTAACAGTTTTGCTCCGTTTTGGAAGAAAAACAGTGTAGATTCTGTCATCGACTATACTATCTCACATCTTAAAGAAAATCATACTTGAAAGGCTGGCTACGCACCTGCTGATGATGTAGCGGGTGTCTATGGATGTTGCATATCACTTACCACCAGGTGAAACGACTGTCTGTTTGTCCCCTCTTCTATAAAAAAGTGCATAGATTGTTTGGACGTGTTCCCGGTGATCGTTTTTGTTTACGTGCGACGCTGACGACTTAAGATCACTGAATGCAGATCTAAAAGAAAGAAAGAAAAGAAAGAGAAAAAATATTCTCACTTTCAAAAAACACAATCCTTTTGGTCAATCAGGTAAAATATCACGTTGTTTAAATTCCAATACGTACTGTTTTTACCCAACTTTTTGTACTCTAGTTCTTGATTAAGGCGTTTTGCTTTTTTGCTACCAGTCGTTCTGGACCACCGCGGTAAGGACCTAAGAATGTATATAATTCTAGACAAGAAGAGTTCAAATAATACTGGTTTATCAAACCATTTACACGGATTTAATGAAGCATATCAATTAATTCGGTATTCGAAGAATGTTCGTTACATTTTCGAACATTTTTATTCTTTGTTCAAATTCTTATGCCGTAAGAATGTTTGTGTAAATGTGTCAATTTGATATATTATCCTGAGAAATAGTTAATTATAGAAGTGGATAGTGATAATTTGTTTATTTATTAAAATTCTAAAAGAATTAGTACTAATATTCCAAAATTAGACACTACTTAGGTACCTTTGTGGTGATTACCAACGCCCATAGACATCCGCACAACCAAAAGTTATGCAGATGCGTTGCCCTCCTTTTTCCTATCCCCCCAGTGGGCCACCGGAAACTCACAAACCGCACGAAACGCGACAGCATAGGTAGCTGTCACTTGACGCCGGTGCTATGTGAGCGAGAGGTACCATCCCGGTCGTGCCGGCCCAATTCGGCTGCAAGGCAGCATGGCACTACCTCTTACCTTCAACATATTGCCATATTTCGAAGCCCAACAGTGTACCTTCAAGCCCTCCGGTGAGACGGGTGTTGGATATCAGTTATCACTTACTGAACTACCGTTCCTTAGCCCCCTTTTTTTTTAACCCCGGGAAATGCTCTGATCCATCCCGTTGGGGAGTGGGTCTCCCCACGCGTATTTGGGACTCACTGCACCCGACAGTTGGTAAGTGGACGCAGCTCTACCCACTAAAACCCGGCGAGTGCCACCAGTGCCGCCTTTGGTGAGGTGCCCCGGATCTAGTAAACAAACAGGGCACCTCGACGGCTAGTCAGTCCCTCAGAGGACCGACGCCACCTCCACAGAGGGGTTGTCTCGCACCACAGAACAACCCCTCCCAGCGCCGGGACTTCTTCTTATAAGAGGGGCACAAAGAGCTCACCCTAGGCTACAGAGCCCAATCGCCACGACAAATTAGAATCCCACCCTAAGCCAGGTAGGGCGCATAGAAAAAATATCATAAGCTCGCAATGCCCCTTCCGACTGCCGACTTCACCCGCGTACTTCCCATTCCCGTGGGAGTACAGGGATAAATAATAGCGTTATGTGTTATTTTGATGTGTAGGTTATGTTATTTTAAAGTTTCATTAAAATCCATTCAGTAGTTTTTGCGAGAAAGAGTAACAAACATACATCAATACATTTATAATATTAGTAGGATAACAAAGATAGATAGACAAGAGATAGAAGACAGCACATATTCTTCACTGATCATCAACTAATTCAAAGATCATAGAAAGCATTAAGTAAAAACCAAAAATTCCTAAGCCATTTCTTTCGTAACCAATCTGGCATTCCGTGCGTCTCTGGCGTGCTATACACCCTGTCACACTTCGCTGGCGGACAGAAATTCTGCTTTTTACTGCCTAATGAATTACACGCTACTTTTGCTCGAATTACTTTTTATAAGTTAATTAAGCTTGGTATAAATTACAACAGTATGTTTACTAATTGTAAAACGTTGAGTTTATTCCAAGAATTTGAGTAAAAAGATAATTGATTCTAGATTCTTAGAACATTTAAATACTTTGATAGTTAAAAATGTAGAGCTGTTTATGCTAAGATCGGCAGACAGCGAAAACTTATTTTAAGAAGTCAGTGACTTCTTTATAATGAATGGCAATTAGATATTTTTCTTTTTATGAATAAGCAATTAGTTGTATAAGCAAACGGACAGACAAGAACCCGACGGTAAGTAGTCAACATCACCCTTTTTTATTGTTCTTTTTTTTTCTTTAACGCCGGGAAATGAGGCATCCCGCGGGTGAGTGGGTCTCCCCACGCGAGTATGTGGGTCTCGCTGCGCCCGAAAGCTGGTAAGTGGACGCAGCTCTACCCACTAAAACCGACCGACCGACGCCACCTCCACAGAGGGGTTCGCACCACAGAATAACCCCTACCAACGTCGGGAAAAAAATGGGGTGAGGTTCCCGTCCTCGCCCCTTGCCCCCTGCTCTTTTGTCTCCTCTTCTTATAAGAGGGGTACAAAGAGCCCCCTCGGCTCAATTAGCTTCGCCCAAGGTGCTGGGCTGACCCTAGGCTACTGATCCCCACCGCCACGTCAAGGCCTGAACCATGGTGGGGAGTCAGCGTCACCCTGGAAAACATACGAGTTTACTTGTGAATAGCTCTGGAAACACATTTATAACTTGTCTCTGTCGAGCGTTATCACTACGAGTATTAGAAAGCGATGGTCTCTTTCTGCGAGGCAGTAATATCCCAGAAGGAGACTGATAAGCGGGTGAGAGAGGAGGTCGTCAACAAAGCCTCCCCCCGCAGGCGTCGAACTGGGGTGCATAGGACGCGCTACTTAATACGCCTCCAGTAAAGCCCCCGTGCTCATGTTGGATTCAGGGTGGGAATCTAGGCCCAGTATGGCACGGCGTCGCGAGCACTGCTAAGTAGCAGCCGCGAAGTCTCCCCTTACCGAGGAGTAGTCTGGCCTTTCGCCGGGGCCAGCCTGTTGCTTATGTGCTCTTGTTGCCTGCCGACCCTCAAAAAATGGCTAAGAGCGCCAGCAGTGGTTTGATGTGGTGGAGATATAAGTAAAGTCTAGGTGGTAGTGACTATACTGCCTATCCTGCTTTTATTAATAAAATAAATTATAGTTTTAAAAAAAACTAAAAAACACGCTTTAATAGCAAACCGAACTATAAATTTGAAAATAATTTTTAATAGAAGAATTAAATGGGTTAACATAATAAATAAATGATATTACTTATTGTAAAAAAGCGCGAGGTGCTCGATATTCTCGTTAAAAATATTTCATCGGTATCTATTTTTTAAAAGTGAAGTTAGTATAAAAACTTAGTTACAAGCACCACACTTTTTTACAATAAGTAATATCATTTATTTATTATGTTAACCCATTTAATTCTTCTATTAAAAATTATTTTCAAATTTATAGTTCGGTTTGCTATTAAAGCGTGTTTTTTAGTTTTTTTTTAAACTATAATTTATTTTTTACTTTTTAGTGTCGATTTTTTTAATCAAAGATTTTATTAATTTAAAGTACTCAACTAATGGCAATCACTATAGAAATGAGTGAGAGACTAAAAACAACACAAGTGATGTAGGTAACTTGCGCGCCTTATGCCTTCCTAGCATGTGCTATCCTGATTATCCTGATCAGGATATTGGAATTATTTTATCAAATTATTGTATTGTCATCGGTCCTCGATAAATCTACAAAGTTTGAACGAAATCTGGTCGTTAGAAGTGGGTCAAAATAGCGTCCAAAGAAGTCGGTTACAAACAAACATACAAACATACAAACATACAAACATACAGGTGAAGCTAATAAAAAGCGTGTAATAAACACAGCTGCTTCAAAAAAGTAATACGTGGGATAGTGGTCTCTGCCCGTTACCTGGACGAATTATTTCTTTATAGGATAAATAAGCTCATTAGAACCTGTGCAGAGAAGAACGCGGTAATAGCGCACCCTCTTATTACTATTACTCTTCTAATGGGTATTGATAATCCGAAAACGTTTTGTTATAATTTATGAACAAAATACGAAGAACAAAAAAGAAGAAGAAATGATGGCTGGGGTTTGATAGAGTTTTATAGTGGAGTTTACGTTTGGGAAAATGAAGAGTACCTAGGTTGACCTCCAGCTGGTACTAGTTGGATGCAGGGTATCATCTTGAGTTTTATTAAATCAGGCTTATATCCAAGAGTAGAGGGAAAAATGTTGATAATAATAGAGATAGAAATTGATAGGGGGCTGATCACATCCAACAAGCTGATGTCTGGATAGGAAATGAGGAGGCAGAGGTCAACATCCAGGAGGCAGAGGTTAACATCCAGGAGGCAGAGGTAACATCCAGGAGGCAGACGTCAACATGAAACTAGATTAGATGAATATCTTCATGCAGTGATCGAATTGTTAAAAATCTGTCTAGCTGAGTATCCGAAGTTTTGGCGTTCCTTGGAAAAGGTCTATGTTTAAAGAAGAAAAGGTGATATTTTTTTAGAGGAGACAAACAGAAAGCCTTTTTACATGGTGATATCAGGGACATCCCAACACGCACACAGAGGTTATATGCGAGCATTGCCAGCCCTTCAAATTATAATTTTATATTAATAATAATTATATATTAAAATAAAAATATTATATATAGATAGAGACCTAGAGTAAGTTTCCTCTTTTCTTGAAGATTTTTAGGTTTTTTGTAATGTAGTGTAATAAAAAGTATCAGCTTAACTATCGATAAATGACTAGTTAATTTATGATCAGCGTATATCCGCAGAGCAAACTATCTCCCCCGCGGTAAATCTCTCGCTGCACGACGCTACAAATTACGCTGATATGCCCGGCCCGGGATCGAACCCGTACCGTGAGAATCGTGTGTATTACTAATTTTATCTGAATACGTATAATTTTTGTACACCTTTTAATGTGCGGATTGTGATTGGACATTATTAAAAATAAATAAATAAATATAACTTAAAGCATAAAACCTCAAACGTGATAATAAACGACTTGAACGGTTTGGTTATTTCCTTATATTTGGGCTATAAATTGAATCAAGTCATTTTTAAGAACATGAATGATTTTCATTTTGATGTTTAAATTCGTATTTAAAAATCCATTTTTCTCTGTTTCATCAAATTTTGAAAGTAAAAACTTGTCTCTAAAGTATAACTTACTTCAATAATTGGATGATTAAATTAAAGTAAATATTTCGAAAAGGCCAGTTGTTCCGGAGATAAACGCATTCAAACAAACAAACTCCTAATCTTTATTGTATGAGATCATACTATCCTTGACAAAATAATAATCAACTGCCTGTCTGTTACTCAACCTACACTCAACGCTGCTATTATAATATTAAACGAACAAGAAATAAAACTACACTTAGTAACTCCGTAAAACTCTACTAATTCGCTAAATAAAAACCAATGTAAAAACAATTTCCGCGAAATCAAAACAAGTGCGTAAATAAATTGCAAAAAAGTCGCCACCGGGTCATCGACACATTATTTAAGTTGATCTATATTTCACAAAAATCCCACAAAGTTAAAATATCTCTGCCCCTCTCTAAGCCACCGTTTAACGGTACGTGTGAGGGAGACAAACTGTTTCGTCGCTTCGTGTCATAATGGGCAGTCTCTAGGGTCTAGACGACTGTTCTCTTTCAAGTGGTAATATTTTACGCGGTACTGAGTGGTATAGTGTCGTCTTGCTCTACATTTTTTTAGCGTAGTGACGTTATGTTACTTACAATCCGTAGTAATTTTTACTTTTTAGTTAGAGTTATATTTTAGCGTGTGTTCGTGTTTTGTAAAGTTATAGTTATTTTAATTTTCAAGGTTATTATAATTTTAGTATATTTACACGAATAAAAGAACGATTATTTGTGTAAATGTAATTAAATATTATAACAAAATATTACTTCGTTATTAATTTTAACGCAAAAAAACATTGATATAAATATTTAATTATTAAATAACATGAAATATATACTTAATAAAATAATGAAACATTTCATCACTATTATCATCATCAACCCCATCCACTGCTGAACATAGGTCTCCCTCAACGAACGCAAAAACGGCCGATCCTTTGCTATCACCTGATTTTTTACAGATAAAAAAATTAACAAATTATTATTAAATTTTACTTATTCAAAAAATCGAACACTAAGTGTAACAAATTAGTTTGATGCGAAGCAAGGAATCGGCCATCTTCTCGTTTATTGAGGGAGGCCTATGTTCAGCAGTTGGCGGATAAAGGGTGATAATGATGAAGATATTACAGGCATATGACCGAGAGACTCAAATAATTATCAAATCTCTATTACGTGCCATTTAGATCGGATCTGTTTTATACCAAGTAATTATAAGACAAATAAAATTTATTGTTATTACCATACATACACTAATACAGTTATAAAACCTAAGTCTAGTTTTAGTTTATTATAATTAGTTTGAGCTTAAAAGCTTTTGTCTATTATTAGAGGTGGTAACAGCCTTCTCAAAAATTAGGCTTTTAAATGCACAAAATTGGTTAATATCAAAGTTCTGGAAATTAGGGCGTTCAAACAAACCAACTCTTAGTTTACTATATTATTATTAATTAGAACGACTTTTAAAAGCAAATTATGCCTTTTTTTACTGAAATAATTGCTTCGTCAAGACTATTTAATTTAATTTAATGAGACAAAAAAACATTACCCACAAACCACCACATTTAAAAAAAATAGATTATTGGCTCTATGAGGTAACAAGTAGGTAACTCTCATCACTGGGAGCATCGGAGGTTCAAATTCCTCCAAGGGCAGACATTTATATGGCCCAAATGTCATAAGATCCTTGTATCAAATGTATCAAAATGAAAATTTTATAAATTTATTTTCTTAGTAAATACCAATAACACAAGTTCTTTCCCGTTAACCGCGGGATAAGGTTAACATAGTGTAATTAATCTTAAATATTTTAAATGAAAATCACATTTAGTTAAGAAATTTTAATACTTAAAACATATTGTCATGTAAGGACAGAATATATGTATGTATCTGTATAATATTTGTTTAATTTTCGAGGCCATACTCCTTATTTCTTCTCAAAACCTTCCTATACGAAGCCTCAAAATTATGACAAGCTATTTTAGAAAGTCCTACATTTAAATAGCGCCATATGCATTGATGATGCTGATGATGATGACGATGATGTTACATAATACTGTACACGTCAGTGGACAATACGTCATGCGTTGATGTCTTTTGTTAAACAGATGTTACAAATTTAGTACGAGTAATGTTTTATATCAACAAAGTATTTTCATATTTGAGAATAGAGTTAACCTTGTGTTTAATAATAGAGAAATATGTTTTTTTTTAATATTGAGTTTTTATAATCATCATAGGGCCTTATTATATTTTAACGTGCAACGTTAAATACGAAAAAAAAACGTTCAATGTTTAAAACACAAAACCTTAGGCACCTGCCTATTGCCTAAATCATCAACATCAGCCTGATCCACTAAAGGCTGTCATTAAGCATTAAACAGACAATTGTAGGTGTTTCACTTAGGTGGTAAACATCCGGTCAAATATATAAAAAAATCACCTTCATCAAAACTCTACTAAACTAAATTTAATTATAATTTTCTTAAATTTGTTAAATCGTATTTTAACCCTTATCGTCATTATAAGCCACACATAACATCGATTACACGCTCTATAAAAAACTCTAAATATGTAGAGATCATCCCATAGAGCGGATAATCCGTGAGAATTCATCTCATAGGCTTCGTGGGACGAAAAGCGCGCGAACGCAGTGCAGCCCGCGCGCTCCACACGCTCACACGCGTGCGCATAGACAATCTTTCAACGTGACAGATACGTTACGTTCAAAAATGAATTTCGATCTGACCTAATTCGAATTCGATGGATTGAAGTGACATGTGCCATTTTTAAATGTCATTTAAAAAAGTGACTTTTTATATAGATGTGTGTGTTATGTGCTAACCACTCTGTAAGGTCTGATTTTTGTGTTACAAGGGCGTGAAATTTGACTCGTCAAAAGTGTGAACTGAAATCCCTGTATAATTTAAATATATTTTCTTTGGATTTCTGGCTGACATTAAAACGGTAAGAAGACGCATTGACATAAATGTACGACAATAATTAAGATTTTTTATTAATATTTTAAGCTTTTTTTATGGCATTATACAGCTAATATTCCAAGAGAGTATATAAAATAAATTGAGTATAACCATTAGTCTTCATATTTCAATTTAAAATACCCAATAAAAAATTTTAAAACTCCAAATATTAAATGTCTATGATAATCGATAATTTTCCTGTAATTTGTCGTTTTTTTGCTTCAAATTTGTCGCATATTTGTAAATCTGAGAATATAATATTAATGCAATACATAAATAAATAATTAACTGCGTGCGGATAGTTTTTAAATAATTGAGTTTCTTGTTTAAATAATCTTATAGTTACTTTGAAAATAGATTAATATTTAATACGTTTACGTACGATTATTATGTGTTTTATTAATTTTTACATAAAAATGAGAAGGTAACCTTAATTTTTACCTTAATTATATTCGCCTTAAGTATAATTCTGATTAATGAAGTTTTGATGTAAAGTATTGACTACTTAAGATGTCTTAGTGTTATTAATCAAACTCTACTTCATAGATTAAAAATATATATACGAGATTATTTGGCTTTATCTTAGTCATACGTATCATACTTACTGTATGTAATTATATGTATACATACTTTGAATATATAAAAAATAATGCCTTCCAATGTAGCGGAATGGATTGTTGACGTTACTGTCCGTATCTTATTAAAAAACTTTACTTCTTTGTTCCGTCCCTAATTTCATTGTCTTGGGTCATGGCTCCTCACACTTCTGTGCCAGGCTCGTCTTTCCTGGGTTATCGATTTTAGGTAATTAGGCTCTCTTGAGGTCTCTCTCGATATTGGATAAATATTAGATAGTAAATCTTTAGAACAGCAAAAAATAAACACGCTATATGTAAAATATCAACAATTTATTAGGGGGTGTTCCCTTACGAAGCTGGGTAAAAGTAATGTGACAATCATTTCTTAAATTTCATTCATTTCTAGCGATTATTAAAAATATTGAAGCAAAATTTAATACAACTACAACTACAGCTTGGCAAAAAAAAATTTGGAAAAAAACAGGGCGCCACTATCGCTTAGGTCTCATAATAATATGGGAAATCAGTAAGATAATTTAATCAAATCGTTAAGAATAAATGTGAAACACTAAGCTTTACTCAAAATCTAGTATTTGTCTGCCAAGTATTGTCAACACCATAGGTTTCCATTTAGTAAAATATATAGTTCCACCTATCACCACGTCATACAATTTTTTGCCAAGCTGTACATGTATGAGACAAACTCAAACTCATCGAAACTTACTTAAACGTTACAAGATAAGAAGGTAAAAACCCACTATAAAAAACATGTTTTCGTAGTTTGCTAAGATAAAACACTAAAGAATACATCAAAGATCTTTTATAAAGCAAATTTAAGAAACAAAGCCAGAACACTATCAAGAGTAAAATTTTTGTTTCGCAAAAAACTTATAATTATTGGTTATTAATTAAGATTCAGCATGGGATATAATATAATAGTAAATTTGGTAACATTTTCAACAAGTCTTATTTTAGTTAAGAAGCAAAATTAAGTATTCTTTTGTAATAGCGATTAAAAAAATGCGATTAGATCTTCGAGTAAACCCAATAACGTTGTTTAATTTTAATAAAAAACCATAGAGCATTTGCTTAGAATTGAATGGAATACCAAAAATAATGGATATAAAATTGATATTATAAAAAATAAGCTTTATGTTTAAGTAAGTTGGATGCGAGTAGCAAGGGATCGGCGGGATAGTATAAGAAAAAAAAAACATGTGTCAATCGAACAAATTCAACTGCATTAGAAAAAAGGGAATGCTTTCCCATAAATTTATTATAAAGATTGTGAAACTAATGAAGATGAAAGGATTATGTTTCATAGGGAATAAAAAGTTGAAAATGATTGTCAAATAAGAGGAAAGGTCACTAAAGGTCAACTGTATAAAAAGTCAAGGAATCAAATCACAATCAAAAATATGAAATAGCAAAGGACAGAAAATGGACCGTCGAAATTATAATAACACATGTCAAAATGTAGAGTTTTGCCATCAATTGCTAAAAGCTTTTAACTTTTCTACTTTTGATTCTTGAATATAGAACATTGTATAAAACGCAAAAGATAAATAAAAAAATAAAATAGTCTTATATTTCTTATTGAAATTTCTTTTGCAAAAAACATGCTTACTATTTATTACTACTTATATTAATGCTATAAATTTTAACACTTATTTAACTAGCAAGAACCCCTCATTAATCGAGGGTGAAGGCCTCCTCTAGAGATTTCCAAGTTTCTTTATTTTTTGCTGTGTACACTGTTTGCCAGCAACTCTTACTATATCATCTGTCCAGCGGGCAGTTGGTCTACCTCACTTTCTAATGCCATGGCCCGTCCCAAGATGTCAGTCTATGAGTCCATCGGTTATCTGCCAGACGAGCTATATGTCCAACCCAGCGCCACTTTAATTAACAACACAAAATTAAAAACACAAAAGATATCATACAAAAATTCTTGTACAGTCCCTTGTAAATTTATTAACAATAGTTTGTATATTTTACTCCAGTAGGTTTTATTATTATTATTATTTAATTTATTGATACAGAAAGAAATAACAATAATATAACCATATCACAGAGACCACGAAGGTCTGTTGAGTACAATATTTTGGTGATTTATCTTAAACTAATTCACAAAGTACAAAAAAAAATTAAAAACTCATAGTTGGAGTTTAAAACTATTTAAAACGAGATATCTGCACATTGATATAAATGTGTTGTTCACGAAATGTATACTTAGTTTAAAATTTAAAAATAAACATGTTAATTAAAAAACACACTTGGAGTATTCCTTAGAAACAAAAGAATTATACTAAAGGCGATCAATAACTGAATTGTGGTAAGTCAGTCAGAGATAAATCCCTCAATGTTTATGCATTGTTTTGCTTCTCCGTGATTCGTTCTCTATACCAAGAGTTCAACAAGAGCGCGATTTTTGGCCACGAGAATTTGAGAAAAATAACACATTATCTTTATATATATATTTCTTGTGTGCGTGTGTATGTCACTGAACTCCTCCTAGACGGCTGGACTGATTTTGATGAAATTTTTTGTGTGAGTTCAAGGGGATTCGAGGATGGTTTAGATTCACAAAAAAAATATATTTTGTCGGTGCCACTAGTTATCGTATAAAAACAGAGTATTGAGTTTTTTTATGTTAGTTGGCTAGGCAAACTGACAAACGTACCACCTGATGGTAAGTGGTCGACGTCGCCCATGATCATTAACTAGTTTACCTGGAACGAGCCCAGGCAACTCATCTATGTGTTGCCTGTCCTGAGACATAAGATGTTAAGTCTCGGTGCCAGTAATTACACTGTCTGTCCTGCCCTTCTCTCCGAAACACAGCAAAGCTGTTTCACGGGAGAAACAAGCAAGATGGTGGTACCCATGCAGCCGGGAGCGCGGCACAGCGCTTCCCTTCCACCGGTAAGTACCTATAAAAATTATAATAAGATATAATAAAAGGCCAATATTGTTTTCTAATGTTCACGCGAAATAATAATAATTAAACAATTTCCTACAGATTTTCCCAGTTTCCTGTGGTTGAGTGCTATTAAGTATCCGATAATCCAGAATGTGAAAATCTTAGCAAACCACTGTAACAAAATATCTAATTAAAAAAACAATATTTTAAGGTACTCTTACTCTTGATAACTACAAGCGAACCGTCGATCGTTATCATTTTATAAAACTGTTTCCGGACACGTTCGCATTTGACAAGATGTGCCCTTGGGCTTGACCCGAGAGCGAGTGATGATGATGATACTTCCTTACGTTACCGCCATCGAGTATATAACCGGAATAGAGTGGTAATGTTATATAACATATACGACTTTGTGCTGATTGGTTGACTGATGGCCATTGATGGATGATTGGCCGATGCGACGTCCACACAGATCACTAGTTGGTTGAATTCTTATTACTTTGCTATTATTGAAAAATCACTGATCATTTTCGGATTTTTTTGGCTCACATACTCTATCCGGTTATATGCTCGATGGAACTACCGTGCACGGAGAGGCTACGCACGTTTGTCAGGTTTCGCTTTGCAAGAAAATGTATGTGATTGTTTCCACTGTAAACCATTAATTGACATTTTCTTGCTATTGACATTTTAGCACACTTGCGTAGCCTCTGCGTGCGCCTCGGTGGTACCGCGCCTTAAACACAGTGTTTATCGAGTTACGTGGTAATAGGTGCTAATTTAAGTGTCAGTAATTATTGTAATTATCTGTGTAAAATGTAATGAGGCCAATATTTATATTTATGTTTGTTTTAACGATCTGTGGCAAGAAATATTGCGGGCTCTAATCTCACCAAGGAGTCGTTTTATGAATAATATATTAAAAAAATCAAGTATGGTAATCTTCATTTCAAAAATGATTTAAAATGGGATATTTACCATTTTATATAAAACCTTAGTCATTTAAATTCATTTCTTAGAGCCTTCAGAATGTAGCATTATTTATATATCTAAGAAAACCTTTATAACTATTAGCCTTAACTAACTACTACTGATGGTTACCATATTCTACAACCGACGCAAGACGCTTCATATTCAGCAACATCTATGACTACAAGCCAAAAATGTGAAAGCATGGCTAAACTAATAACTGGTCACTGACGTTGGCTACGCAGAAGTTGGGGGTTCAAATCCCGCAAATTCAGATTTGTTTCATCTGTTGACTCTACCGGGTCTTTGTATATAAATATTTTATACTTTCGTACATTATTTCCATCCCTAGTCAAGTAACAGAAATTCCCACGAGCTCACCACGGGCTAGGTTAACGTGGTGTGATTGTTGGATATTATTTACTTAATTTAAGTGTAGTGAATATCTTATCCTACACTAGTAAACCTGTCTCTTTCATACGTACTAAAACTAGTAACATTACACACGCTATAACTGAAAGGTATTTAGTCAGTATAAGTTCCTAGTTGTTTCTGTTTTTATTTACTACTAGCAGTTGCCCGCAGCTTCGCCCGCGTTATTCAACTCCTATTAGTCACAGCGTGATGTTATATAGCCTATAGCCTTTCTCGATAAATGGGCTATCTAACGATGAAAGTATTTTTCAAATCAGACCAGTAGTTCCTGAGATTAGCGCGTTCAAACAAACCAACTCTTTAGCTTTATAATATTAGTATAGGTTATTGAATTTTTACTAATGTTATATAGGTTTGGCTTGATGGGTGTTTGTAACTCAATAACATAAAGGCCTATGCTCAGCACCTCATATTAGGCCTTTCACAAAGAACACATCAGTCATCGGAGGGTACTTGTCTCTGCCGAGCGTCATTGTGGGCACGACGACGTGGAGACTGCTTGGTAGCGGCCGGCTAAGGGGGACTCCCTTACAAGAAGAAGTCTGGCCTTCGCCGGGGCCAGCCTATAGCTGAGGTGATCCTGTCTGTTGCCCTGCATATCCGGGACCCTCAAAAAGCGGCTGAAGGCGCTTGCAGTGGTGGGTACTCCGAGGTGCGAGTCCCGCATTGGGTCAGGATCTACCCGAAGATCCTGGCTGCATTGATAAGGATTTCCCTGCGATATAAAAAATGACTATGTCCAGCAGTGGATGGATAGAGGCTGATGATGATGATAAATGTCAAAATAGTAGAACTAATCTGGATGAAAGTTTGCACTAAAATTGATTATATCTTGGAATACCACATATCCCAAAAAATGTGCGGTTCTCGTGGGATTAATAAATAATTTAAGTTACCACTATAGAGGCTCCGGTGAAACAATAGTTTTAAAGTACGGAAATATGGACTGTAGCGGTAGTTCTTATTCTAGTATGGACATTAGTATAATAACTAATAGGTACTCTTGCTAAGTTAGCTCCAATAAGTTGGCAACCGCAGTAGTAAATATTCAATGGTGGAATACAACTAAGTACAAAGTAAGAAAAAAACTTTTATACAACAAAAATTGCATTCCAAACAAATATATCAACTATGAGAAAATTCTAGTTTCCATCCATCGCTTATATCATAGGAGGGCAAACGAGCAGTCGAAGCCTTTTGGTGACTATCGACGCCCATACACATCCGCACAACCAGAGATTATGCAGATGTCAGCAGATGTTTTCCCTATCCTCCCCAATGGGCCGCTGGAAACTCACAATCCCCACGAAAAGCGACTGCATAACTGTCACTTCATATAAATTTTTACAGTATTCTACATTTGAATACACACAAAAAAAATATTTTCAAGAAATGTTTGCGTGTTTAAGTGGATTCAAGAATGGTTTAGATTCACAACATGGTCTCCTACAAAATGTTTGTAGGACAACGTCTATCGGGTCCGCTAGTCCATTTATTTTTCTTTTACGCCGGGAAATGCTCTGAAGCATCGCGCAGGGAGCGGGTCTCCCAAGGCGGGTATGTGGGACTCACTGCGCCCGAAAGGTGTAAGGTGGACGCAGCTCTACCCACTAAAATCCGGCGAGTGCCACCAATGCCGCCTTTGGTGAGGTGCCCCGGATCTAATGAGCAAACAGGGCACCTCGACGGCTAGTTAGTCACTCAAGGGACCGACGCCACCTCCAACCCCTCCCAATGTCGGGATGGTTCCCATCCTCGCCCCCTGCTCTTTTGTCCCCTCTGAGAGAGACAAGCTAAAGAGTAGCTCCCTCGGCTCAATTTAGGATCCGCTAGTCTATTAAATATTACACTGTGGCAGCAATATTAAGAACAATATTTGACAATAGGACATACAATTATTGTAGTAGTAGTACTATTACTATTATATTGTATTATTTAACATTATTATATCACGTTTAAGTCTTACTCAACAAGCCCAGGATAACGGCTGCAGATACAACCATCTATATTGTCTTAGTCACCCAACGCTATGTGTAAATTAGCTTTTCCCGGCGAATATACACACCTTCAACGCCCCGGTCATGCCGGCCGAATTGGGCCGGTATGACCGGGGTGGTGGTACCTCTCGCTCACATAATATTGGTGTAAAGTGACAGCTGTGCTGCTGCGTCTGTTTTGTGAGTTTCCGGTGGCCCATTGGGGAGATAGGTAGATGGAGGGCAACGCATCTGCATAACTTTTGGCTGTGCAGATGTCTATCTATGGGCGTCGGTAGTCACCATAAGGCTCCGACTGCTCCCAAACCCAAAGAAACGATGTGAAAAACTACTTTATATTTTTGACATCGGTACATCGCCATAAACATTTGGTGGTATCAAGTAAATGTAAGAATATAGTAGTAAAGACAGACCAAGACATGCCTTCTTATAATGTGAATAATAAATAATAATAATATCTATGGACGCTTTCACACCACGTCAATCTGGTCCCGTGGTAAATTCTCGAAGAACTTGTGTTACGTTACCAGACAACGGAAATATATTTAATGCTTTTATACTATACATATTATATTTAAGATTTTTATTATATAATATACATCCATGACCCAGGAACATAAAAAACTTTTTTGTTCCCTAGCGGGATTCGAACCCGCAACCTCCGGCTTGAGCACCAACGCGCTAACCATTGAGCCACAGAGGTCGTCATATATAATGTGTCTTGGCTCATCCCATCTACGAGATCGAGTCTCTCTATCGGTTATGTATCGTTTTAAAGTTAATTATAACGATACACTCAACATCTCAATAATATTCCTTTATCAGTCACGATAGAATGCCATCGTAAAATACTTTCAACGGATCAAAACATTGATAAAAACACTGATTTTATTTAGCAAACAAAACGTTAATAAAAAATCAATTAAAGCCCAATTACAGAACCGGTTCCAAAGTCCACTGAGTCATTGTACTCCGGAACTATGAGAGTATTTGATCATTAATCATCACAGTGGTCTAGATATTATAAACTCAATTCTCAAACTGGAGTTACCGGTGGGAGGGATGCGCTGAGCCGCCCACCCATGGTAGTATTAGCTTGCTTATTTCTTCCAATTATCAGCTTTTTAGTGTTACGGAAAGAACAGGGCAGGCCTGCCGTGAAACATCGAGCATATAACCAAAATGGAGCGGTAATGTTATGTGTTTTGTATGAAAACATGTTCCGCCAATTTTGCGATGCGACGCTGCGCCGGTTCTGCGCTCTTATTAGCCGACTGATAGATGACTGAATGCATACAGATCACTGGTTGGCTGAATTGCTATTACGTCAGTGACACATCACTGATGCGTTTCGGAATTGTATGGCTCACATTTCTACTTTAGCACATAACCCGAGTTATATGCTCGATACCGTGTAATTATTGGCACTGGGACTCACCTTGTATCAGAATAGGCAACATATTAATGAGTAGACTGGGCTAGTTCCAGATGGACTTGTTCATTACATAGCCGACACCAACCACTAACTGCTGACGAGCTACTGCCAGTAACTAACTGCTGCCGAACTAACATTAAAATGAATATTCTCTAATCGGATATATAAATAAAAGCTTGTAAAAATCGCAATCCTGATAGTAACTTGAATTACGTTTAAATCAATTTTTGATATACCAGCCTTATAATATTTACATTTATTATTATGTATTCTTATGACGACCTCTGTGGCTCAGTGGTAAGCGCGTTGGCGCTTAAGCCGGAGGTTGCGGGTTCAAATCCCGCCAGGGAACAAAAATATTTTCTGTGTTCCTGGGTCATGGATGTGTATTAAATATGTGTATTATATAATAAAAAATTTAAATATATGTATAGTATAAAAGTATTAAATATATTTCCGTTGTCTGGTACCCGTAACTCAAGTTCTTCGGGAACTTACCACGGGACCAGATTGACGTGGTGTAAAAGCGTCCATAAATATTATTATTATTATATTCTATGGTATGGGTACCAAAGTCGTTTACGTAGATAATTGACAACGTCATATTTTCGGCCAAATAAGGTTATGAATTCATTTTTGTGGATCAACAAACGAGTCAGCCATTTATAGAGTTGCCTGATTGTTGTGGTGTCACGTGTCACCGGAGACGACAGGTCTGCAGTTGATCATAATTATGGAGCTTACTATTATTGGATATATAATACCTTTGGGTCATGATATAATTTATAACAGATTTTTTTTATTTGTACATTGAAAACATAATCGTTTTTATTAGTGTTCAGTTCCATGTTTGGTATAAAAAAAGTTTACCCTTTAATAAACTTTATTATATCTGTTGAGACGGCACTATTTCCAAGATTTAAAAAACTTTACTCTAAAAAAGCACTCCTTAACAAAGTAGGCTATCAAATATTAAAAGCAAGTTTCAAATCCGATTAATAGTATTTAGATTTTTGTAAGAGGTAGTGCCATTGCCGCTTTGCAGGCAAATTGGGCCAGCACGACCGGGGTGGTACCTCTCGCTCATCTATACTGCTTTTGCGTGCGGTTTGTGAGTTTCCGATCACCCACTGGGGGGATAGAGAAAAAGAGAGCAAGGCATTTGCATAACTTTTAGTTGTGCGGATGTCTATGGGTGTTGGTAGTCACCATAAGGCTAAAGCTCCGTTGCCTCCACAGAAAAAAAAAACATTATGTCTAAAATAGAGACTTTTATCTAAAACTTCCTTTATTATATTATTAGAATAAACTATAATAAAACCACATGGTACAGTGGTTGAGTGGCTGTCCACTTCATAGCTTATTGCGGTTTAAATCCCAATAAAACTTATCCATATCACAGTCATAGATACGTGTCATGTGTGTTTATCAATATTATGTATATTTAAATAGATTTATTTCCAGTTTCAATAAGATACCTTTAAGTTAAATATTATAAGTTATTGATACAAATGACATCTTATTAATAATCAAAATATACGTAATAGCAATTTATTCACCAATGATTGAGTTTAAGCTGATGATCTTACCTTATTTATTAAGTTTTAAATGTTTAGGTAGTTATTTATAAATATCATATATCTTTCATAGTAAAATTTGAATTGGAGGGCAACGCATCTGCATAACTTTTGGTTGTGCGGATGTCTATGGGCGTCGGTAGTCACCATAGGGCTCCAATTGCTCAGTTTCCTCCATATAACATAAAAAGGGGATGTATGTCAAATTATCTGGCCAGCCAGCCTTTTTCCTTTTTTTATGTTAGTTGGATAGGCAAACTGGCAAACGTGCCACCTGATGGTAAGTGGTCGACGTCGCCCATGAACATAAACTAGTTTACCTGGAACGGGTCCAGGCAACTCATTTATGTAGGCAACACATAGATGAGTTGATCCTCAGACATAAGATGTTAAGTCTCGGTGCCAGTCATTACACTGCCTGTCTTGCCCTTCTCTCCGAAACACAGCAAAGCTGTTCCACAGGACAAACAAACAAGATGGTGGTACCCATGCAGCCGGGAGCGCGGCACAGCGCTTCCCTCCCACCGGAATCAGAACCAGAAATTAGTTTCAATTTTTAACCGACTTCAAAAAAAAAAGGAGGTTCTCAATTCGTCTGTATGTTTTTTTTTTTTTTTTTTTTTTTTTTTTTGTATGTATGTGACACGATATCTCAGCCATTTGTGAATGGATTTCGATGCTTATTTTTTTGTTTGAAAGCTGGTGTTTCCAATTTGGTCCCATATTAATTTTATTAAGATCTGACAAGCCGTTTTTTAGTTATTCCCAATAATGCCTATTTGGTTGGTTTTGTTTACCTTGATGATATGATTTTTTTATTACGTGTCGATGTAACAATTGTATAGGATGCTTTGGTAGCACACCATAGTATGTCGCGGTCATCATCATCATCACCATCACCATCATCATCATCATCATCATCATCATCATCCTTTATCCATCCACTGCTGAACATGCCTCCTTCAATGAACGCCAAGACGACGAATTTCGGAATCACTAAAAATTAAGAAATAAAAACATTTTACAAAAAATAAAACCGACTTCAAAAATACTAAACTAAAAAGTAATAAAATAACAGTTTCTTTAATGTTTGTGCTTACAACATATAATCAACTTAATCTTCTACTAATGTACAAACTTTGCGTTTACCACGTCATTATAGTTACTTTTGGAGTCGGTGTCGTATTTGTTGCTGTACATTACTTACCTACCCACTAAATAATAATAATAATAATAAATACCTAAAAGTAACTATAATGACGTGGTAAACGCAAAGTTTGTACATTAGTAGAAGATTAAGTTGATTATATGTTGTAAGCACAAACATTAAAGAAACTGTTATTTTATTACTTTTTAGTTTAGTATTTTTGAAGTCGGTTTAAATTTTTTGTAAAATGTTTTTCATCATTCATTGTTCAAGAAAAACTAAACGAAAAATATTCAACATTTAACAAAGTATCTTCTTGTGCGTTAAATTGTACCAACCATCTGTTACTAGCTTTCAAGGATAGCCTTGTGAGAAGAAGAAACAAAACAAATTCAGTAGACCTAACTAAGATTCCCGAGTAAGATTAGATTTGGGAAATGGTTCCCATCAAGAAATGGTACGTGTCGCAAAGCCTGGCCTGCTTTGATCAAGAATCCTATTAATAATAAATTTTGAATTAGATCCTACTAATATTATAAATTCGAAAGTTTTTATGTATGGATGTTTGTTACACTTTTACGCAAAAACTACTAAATGGATTTTAATGAAACTTTACAATAACATAGCTTACACATCAGAATAACATATAGGTTATAATTTATCCTGTACTGCCACGGGAATTGGAAGTACGCGGGTGAAACCACGGGGCACTGCTCGTTAAGCAATAAGGGTTAAAAGAAAGCAAAGCATTCGGTCGCGATGCTCGAGGTTTGTCTGTGGGCTTACCGATGTTAACGATAGATTAGGTGTTGCAATTTAATATGTAATATGAGCCGTCCATACTGAGCAACTTATGAAAATATTTTTAGAGAAATAACCTAACCTAACCTATAATTTAAAATAATAATATTTAGTATTAAACAAAAATCAAACTTTTTTTACTGATTTTAAAGTACTCATAATATCCAAACACATACAATGTATCTTTATCGCTACAGAATTTAATTTAAAGTGTGACTCATGTTTCCGAACAAAGAATGCTATGCCTAAATAGTAACAATAAAATATTGAGATAGCGAACAGTGATTTTAAACAAGAATACGCGATGAAGTCCGTCCGGTATCCCAGCAAATATTTAAATTTCAATTTGAATGTCGAATATCAATGGGGAGCCATAAGCCACCGAGTTTTACTCCTTTTTTATATCTGGCCGCACAGAGACAATAAAGAAAAAGGTACTGGGAGAAAAAAAAAACAAAATCTAGATTCGAAACACTGGCTGATTCGAGGTTGGAAACAAAAGAAGTCGGCTCCCGCCTGACCGAGATCTGGCGTACGCGGCGCATATTTTTTTTTTGTTAACTTTGCATCCATGTGATTTCTTTTCCGATGTATCACAATAAGAGGTTCTATTGGACGTCAGTAGCTATTTCTGAACAATCTTTAATTGTATTTATCGTTGATTTATCATACATATCATTGCAACTACATTTTACGAATTTCACCGCGTTTTATCAAAAATTTTCATAGCCAAACATTTGTGGTTTATGGATTAGGGTGATTCTCAATCTTTCCTTGTCTATACTTGATGAAGTATTTTAAGTATTAAGGATGTAAAAATCTTAAAAAATCACGTAAAAAGCAGAAAAATGTAATTTAATGACACAGAACAAAATTAAAAAAAAAAAACGCGAGTGCCTTAATAGCTGTAAGCCCATCGACAGGATAAAGACGGCATTAAAAAAAAACCTATAAAAATGGACATATCTATACTTTAACTAGTCTATGGTTGAAGAATTTGTATTGTATCTTATATAATGTATAAATACTAATATTATATTTAACTTGAAATATTAGCAATACATTCTGACGTCATAGCCTCCAAACCAACGGTCGATTTACCAATATTGAACACGCATACACATTAACACATGCCGAAGGACAATACGGGGTAGCTGGCTCATTAACACCACCACTTAGCACCGGGGGTTGGGCGCAGGTGGTCTTTGTTTAACAAGGTTTTTGGTTAAAAGGACCTGCTAATGTGTTTTTTCGAGATTATCGATAATGTTAAGAGGATTTCTTGACGATCGGAATATTTAACGGTTTTTTTCGAGAGGATTGCATAGAAATTAAACTATATCCAACTAATATAATAAACGCGACAGTTTGCAAGAATGTATGGATGTATGTTTGTTACTCTTTCACGCAAAACCTACTGAATGGATTTTAGTGAAACTTTACAATATCATACTTATACATCGGAATAACAATATATAAGACTAAAATTTATCCCTGTATTCCAATGGGAATGGACAGTACAGGAGTAAAACCGTTGGGCGATGCTAATAAACTATATGTAATGAAAACTCACAAGAGTCTATCTAGACAAATGAGAAAATAATTAAGTATTTATATAACAGGTAGTTGATTTAGTACTGTATTGTTTTCTAATGTATAATATTATTGTAATGACGTAGAAATACGGCAAATAACGTACGATTGGCAAAGGTTAGAAGGAGGTTGCATTATCTACTTGCACTCAACGTATAAAAAAATTATATTATTGGAAAAAAAGTTATTAGATGTATACAATGGTTATTAAACATCCTTTTTCCCTCTTATATTTGTTCTAGCTTATAAGTAGACTGCTATATAGCTATACAGTGGATTAATAACGCAGTTCAATACCTATGCATGCAATATATGTTCCAACTATAAAGTTTAGGTCTCAATTTCTAAATATCAAGGTCTTAAACTCTAAATACCGCTACGATTTCGGTTCGTAGTCCTACAAAATTGATCATTATGGCCTGCCAGAACTAATGCGCGCCTTATCATAATTCAAATCGACATTTCTACTTTTGGATGACAAAAACAACACGGTTATTAATTCCTAACGTTCCTTATGTATCTAGGTCATAGACCCTTGTTTTATGTAGAGCAGTTTGTGTTAATCTTCATTTGACAATGATGCTTAAACACTCGTTTTCTTATTTATATTTGCTATATTTTTAATGTTAGTTGGATAGGCAAACTGGCAGACTTTTTTTCTTTTTTTTTTCTTTAACGCCAGAAAATGCTCTGAGGCATCCCGCGGGGGAGTGGGTCTCCCCACGCGGGTATGTGGGACTCGCTGCGCCTGAAAGGTGGTAAGTGGATGCAGCTCTACCCACTAAAACCCGGCGAGTGCCACCAATGCCACCTTTGGTGAGGTGGCCCGGATCTAGTAAACAAACAGGGCACCTCGACGGCTAGTCAGTCCCGCAAGGGACCGACGCCACCTCCACAGAGGGGTTGTCCCGCACCACAGAACAACCCCTCCCAACGTCGGGAAAGTACAATGGGGTGAGGTTCCCATCCTCGCCCCTTGCCGCCCCTGCTCTTTTGTCCCCTCTTCTTATAAGAGGGGTAAAAGGAGCCCCCTCGGCCCAATTCGCTTCACCCAAGGTGCAGCGGCTCACCCTAGGTTACTGAGCCCCACCGGCACGACAAGGCTTGAACCTTGGTGGGGTGGCAGACGTGCCACCTGATAGGTGTCGATTTATGTGTTGCCTATCTTGAGACATAAGATGTTGCCTGCCCTTTCCTCCGAAACACAGCGAAGCTGTTTCACAGGACAAAACAAGCAATCAATCGACTGGCCTGTTCTAGTGGTTAATAACCGTGACTGCTAAACCAGAAGTTCGTGGGTTCGATCCCCACCCAGGACAAATGTTTGTGTGATGAGCATGATCATTTGATTTATATCTGCGTGTAATTGTGTAAAATAAATGTATGCAATTAGAAATATTATAGGTATAAGTAGAAATATCAGTGTTCTGGTTGCCATAAGAACAGGCTCTGCCTAGTTTGGGATCAGATGTTTATTATTTATTTGATTCCGGTTCTTTAAGATTTGTAATTACCACGCTGACAGATCATTAAAAAGGGCGGAATTCTATTACTCGTTGATACTGTAGACTAGTACAGAATAAAGCGTAGAAAAAACCACACAAGCGGCATTTTAGTTCCTGGCTGGGCCTCTTGATCATCATTCTTAATATTTATCCATATTCATTCATGGTTTATAGACGATAGAAAATGAAAAACCCTTTGGTCTGACTGGTGTACCGGATCAACAAAGTCAAAATTAATTTCGTATAATAATCGGAAATCAAATTAACAATAATTAAAGTTAATTAAGCATCGTGTAATACGTTGAAATGCTAGACCAACTTCCAAACCTAATTGCTATCGTTTCAATAACTCCCAATCGTACAATTAATTTCACCCGCTTATCAAAGTCATCTCAGACCTTAGGGTCATTGACGCATTTACTTAAATCTATTGTTTCAAGTACCTTTAAAAGTCACGCTGCTTCCATATTGGCATATTGCGAACCCTACAAGGTAAGGACCTAATGACCTGCATTTCTCCCTCTCACTCTTACCCGGTGGGAACGGGATAGACGCATCGATGTTTCATTCCATTTGTACTGAGAATCTAATGTTTCATATTGTTCATTTGGTGTTGTTTTTTGCTGAGATAAATTTTCCCATACCATTCCCGTGGAAGTTTATACAATGAAATTGCTCATCTACTTTGTCAATTGCTTTATACTTGTCTACTGTTCGGATCTTGTCTATAGTTTCGGTCTTGTGTTGCTGGTATGATTTATTTAGCTGTACGAGTAGTAATTTTAGATTTATTTAAATTTTACGTATATGCTTAAATAGATAACACTATACTGACAAGCGTTGTTTAGCCATATGAATGGTATTTTTGGATAGTCACCCTAATCGCCTAGCGGTGTGAAATAAATTCTTTACTGTAAAGTACTTATACCCCTACTAAATATTCATTTTAAAAAATCATAAAAATCCGTCAAGCTGTCTTGGAGAACTGCGACCACCAACACCGTGACACGATATTTTTATATATAGATAATATATAAAATTAGGCATACCTACTTCGACTCTGGTGGCTACATAGTGTATATTATGTCTTTTTTATTGCATACATTTTAAGTAGTAGTTGAGGGTTCGTAAAAAAAAACAATCGCAGTACCAAAAATATGCCGTTGTTTTGTTGAGTGTTGTGCAAAAAGGTGCGATAACTTTTTCACTTCAGTATTTCTTTTTGGTTCTGTCCACGGCGTGTGTTAGAGTGGGAAATTATTTACCTGTTTGATACCTATAAGAGAGCTGCAATGTGCTATTAAAATATCTGCTTGACTAATGAATACCTATCATATAGCTTAAATGTGAAAAAAAGAGAAAAATGAGAAAAGTTTTTAGCACGTATTGAACGCTTAAGCAAAGAAAAATGAAAAGAATCAGATACGTAAATCTGTGAAATGCCTTATTTAGGGTTCGTTCCTCAAATTGACAAAACGGAACCCGTATAAGATCACTTTGTTATGTGTCTGTTAGTCTATCAGTCAAATTAAAACCTATAGGTATCCCATTGATGAAACCATGAAATTTTGTAAGAAGCTAGGTATCGCTATATAAGTGAAGGAAAACATATGCAAACCGTTAATTGGTTATCATTTTACATAAAAAGTACGTTTTCTGGAGTCCTCAGCGCACGAACGAAACTCGCACTTGTTGGATTGGCTCCGTTTTTGTGTTTAACAAAGTTAAGGGAACACAGCCTGTAAATAAATTATAACGCTAATATATTCTGGTGAGTAAGGTTTCCTTAAATGGTTAATAAGTTAAACCAACCATACATGGATTGTTAGTTAATAAGTTTAAACGAAGACATCCGCCAGAGAACCAAGGTTACCGATATCACGCAAAGAATAAGCTCGTTGAAGTGACAGTGGTCGCATACTCAGGAGAATTACGGATGGCCGATGGGCCAATAAGGTTCAAGAGTGGAGGCCGCGTTTAGGTAGGCGAAATGTTGGTCGAGTATTAACCAGGTGGGAAGACTATCTCCGTGCAGTGGCCGGTCCGTGTTGGATGCGAGTGTCGAGGGATCGGTCCTCTTGGCGTTCATTGAGGGAGACCTATGTTCATTAGTGGACGGATAGAGACAATTTGATTGATTTATTTGTAAAAAATATGTCTAATATAGAAAACTGTCAATCACTCGCAGTTATCTTTTGAAGAGTTTTTTTAATGCCCACAGTTTTTTTTCTTTAAAGCCGGGAAATGCTCTGAGGTATCCCGCGAGGGAGTGGGTCTCCCCAGGCGGGTATGTGGGACTCGCTGCGCCCGAAAGCTGGTAAATGGACGCAGCTCTACCCACTAAAATCCGGCGAGTGCCACCAATGCCGCCTTTGGTGAGGTGCCCCGGATCTAATGAACAAACAGGGCACCTCGACGGCTAGTCAGTCCCCCAAGCGACCGACGCCACATTCACAGGGGGGTTGTCCCGCACCACAGAACAACCCCTCCTAACGTCGGTACAGTACAATGGGGTGAGGTTCCCGTCCTTGCCCCTTGCCCCCTGCTCTTTTGTCCCCTCTTCTTATAAGAGGGGTACAAAGAGCCCCCTCGGCTCAAAGCCCCACCGCCACATCATGGCCTGGACCATGGTATACGTACATTTAGTTTGGCTGAATCTGTATGAATGCTTATGATAATCATTTATTAGTAATATACAATATTGTGATTATATACAAATATCTGTTTTGAAGTTTGTACCAGATTGAAAAACAAACATGACATAATATGTCATGACAGATATTATCTGTCCGTTTGACCGGGGTCTTCTATAAAAAAATATATATATCCATACTTCTAAGTTTGCAACCATAAATAGGTAATCAAGTCATCTTACTAAATCTGTAATGACGATCTTCACCTACCGTAGTTAAAACCGCTTGATTGAAAATTAGGTTGGTAGGATACAAAAAATATATATTGTACCTATTATAAACATCTATTGAAAGAAAGAAACAAACATTTGTTCGACACAAACAGGAGACACACAAAGAGATACACAGAAAAACATTTTTGATCGCACGAACCTAAAAATAAGACAAAAAAAAACAATTACACACAAACATTTGTAATATAAAGTATGTCTCACGCGTGGGTCAAAATATTGAAGAGCCTTGTCAGTAAAATCGACTCGAATGACTTGACGACCAACGGCATTTTACTAGAAAGGCGATATTATTATTATAAAAAACTAAAATGTACAACGTTACACTTACAATTACTCTTATTTATGGCCACTAAATTCCCACACGTTTTTGTGAATCTTAATTGTATATCATAAAAACAATTCATCAAACTAAACGAGAACAAACAATTATACAATTTTGACAAATAATAACAAAATTACAAACGTGTGTTTGGTCATTGGACGACGTAATGCTCGTAATTGGTGTTCCCAACCTTTTTTTTTTTATGTTAGTTGGATAGGCTAACTGGCAAACGTACCACCTGATGGTAAGTGGTCGACGTCGCCCATGAACATAAACTAGTTTACCTGGAACGAGTCCAGGTAACTCATCTATGTGTTGCTTATCTTGAGACATAAGATGTTAAGTCTCGGTGCCAGTAATTACACTGCCTGTCTTGCCCTTCTCTCCGAAACACAGCAAAGCTGTTTCACGGGAGAAACAAGCAAGATGGTGGTACCCATGCAGCCGGGAGCGCGGCACAGCGCTTCCCTCCCACCGGTAGAACTGTAATTTAGTAAACTTTAAATAATGTATAGATAGCTGTTGTAAGATGTGTAAGCTGTTGTAGAGATTTATGTACTTGTAATAAATAAAATCAATACAATATGTTATAATATATAAACAGTTAATTGAAGTGAAAAAAAATTAAATTAGTCTGAAAATTATGAAGGAAATCAATTACATATTAATAAATTGTAGAAAAAAATACAAAACAAGTTTTCGCGTATTCAACATTTGTTATAAATTAAAATGACTCTCAGCAGGAATGACCGATTAAGACAATTGAATCTTCTCGATCACAACGTGATCACAATATAATATTTCGGCAGAGAAACGCTCTTTACAAAATATGCTGGTAGAATGCCTCGTACGACGGCCTTTAGCGTCCTTTTAATATATCAAATGTAATTACTATAAATATCGCCACAATATTACAAATAATTACTGCAAATACAACATTATTAACGCTTACATAATTAAGGTACATTCCCCTAATTTTATTATAAATATAAAGTGTCTATGTCCTTATTTATATATTATAATAATATCCCACAATAATGTCCGACTGCTGGACACGGGTCTCCTCCTCGAGAGGCGGGTGTTAGGCCAAAGTTCACCGATGCGCTGGCCCAATGCAGGTTGATGAACTTCACACACTTTCAAAGACTTTTAATCTCATCAGGCATGTAGGTTTCCTCACGATGTTTCCTTCACCAGTTCCTAATTTGTCTAATTTTATTTTAGAATATGAAGTGGCACAACACAACACTCAATATTCAAACAACTTCACCTTTTCATTAAATAATTATCACAGAAAGACACAAAGATCTAAGTACATACAGCCGCAAACATAATATTATTTATAAACACTGTATACACTTCAACCCCTCCCACTACTGTCATGGCACTCGGATTGGCTTCGGCATAATTAAGAAGTACTCATTAATTTTAGAATACCATCTTTGGTCGCCACTAACCAAGGCATATCATTTGCCTATTTTGGCTATACATATGAAAAAGCAAACAAATCAGGCAGCTGTCTAATAAAAAATAAACTTCTTTTTTTAAATATCGCACAAAGATCTAAGTACATACAGCCGTAATCATATTTACAAACAGATACGCATCAATCCCTCCCTTCACTGTCATGGCATTCTGATTGGCTTTCGCTTAATTAAGAAGTGTTCATTAATTTTAGCATACCATCTTTGGTCATCACTAACCATGATTTATCACATGCCTTTTTTGGCTGACCAATGTGATCCGTTGGCTATATATGGTCTGTTATGTGACTTTTATGTACACGTGTTATGTTTTTACTTACTTTGATATAGCTAGTAGGTGTGGCTTAGGGAGACTGAATCAAGTAGATTTTGGTGGGAGTAGGACTTTCAAGGAAACGTATCCTACGATAAATATATCCTAGGATTTCTATCCTAGGATATATTTATCGTAGGATATAAATTAATGAAACATATAATAATATTATATTCACTAGAATTAACCACCGTACGCTTCGCACATATTACATCGCATCTAGTTCTGGGGCTTAAGTAATATAAATATAGATAAATTGATACTTGTACTTGTAAATTGATATATTATGTACGTGTGCTGTAATTGCTGTTTCTATAAGTGGGGAACTATTGTTAGCTTTATGTTTCTATGTTAGTTGTGTATTTGTGAAAGTGCTTTAGCTGCTGTTCCTCCTGAAAATTAAATAAATAAATAAATAGAATATAATATTGGTTAGATTAAATATCATCATCATCAGAAAGAAATTGCAATGCAAGCAATAAAAATAAAACCACCATTGTGTACACGTGTGACATAATATTTTGTAACTGTCTTTATGTAATTTGCACAATAAAGAATAATTCATTCATTCATTCATTCATCAGCAGCGGTATCATTAACGGTCCGAATCCGTCCTCAGCTCTACCGAAACTATGCCTTGTGGCAGGTCCAGTGTGATAAGTGCGAGTTTTTAACTTATTCGATCGCATTTACGTTAACTCCGATTTGTATGAAAGTACCACCAAGTAAGAAACGTCTGAACTACGAATGGCGAGTGCCAATACAAATCGGAGCTAACGTAAACGCGATCGAGTAGGTGAAAAATATCGCACTTAGCACTCAAATGACTTTGTCACATTCAAACATGACAGAGTCCATGTGGTGTCTGTTAGTCCTCCCTTTTCTCAGGAACACAGTAATTCACAGAAGAAAAAAAGAATAAACCATGAATAAAATTCTCTATTGACTGCTATACATTGATTTTATAATTCTTCTTCTATTATCCTTATTTATTACTAGCTGTTGCCCGCAGCTTCGCCCGCGTTTACTTAGCTTAACAGCCGTTCGGATTGGAAACAGACAGACAATTTTTTTTTTAATGTAAGTATAGTGTTATTTCATAGCTTTTACCCGCGACTTCGTCGGCATGTAAGAAGTATTTTTTTAAATCTTATTTTTCAAATAATATGGTTCCAATTTACAAACTATTATAATTTAAAGAATAGGTACTATTAACTTCCACTGTAAGGCCCGATAGTACGTTTTTATAAAATATATTTATTTAATTTAGAACTACATTTTTATTATATTTAAATAACTTTTACGGATTTTATCGCGGTCTATTAAGATTTTTACATGCCCAACGTTTCGGATACTTTACAGCAACCATGGTCATGGCAGAATTGAGGTGTCAGACGTCCTAACGTTACAAAGTTATTCGAAACTACACTATGATACATTAATATTTTAATTCAAATTAGTACCTACTACCAGCAAAAAAAATCTACGAAAAATATTTTTTATTCATATATTTTATATAAGTATTCCTTTTTTATAATATCATGAATTCTATTAATAACTCATTTTGGATAAATTACTATTATATGGAAACAGTATTCATTAAAAACGCGTGCAATACAAAGGTGCTATCCTCATAAGGATTCGCATCTTGTAATAGATAGCGTGATCTACATTTGGTGTTAACGCCATCTATTGACACATCTAAAAAACTTCTTGCTACACTTATACATCTTATATCTTACCTTGGGTCTCAAACTATCTCCATATCAAATTTCACTCAAATCGGTTCAGTGGTTTAACAAATACACAGTCCCGGCGTTTTAGCTGCATAACTCCCGTTCCCGTGGGATTTTCGGGATAACAACTATTTTAAGTCCTACGTTAAGTTTCAAAGTATCTTCATATCAAATTTCACCCAAATCTGTTCCATGGTTCAAAAGGGAAACAGTCCCGGGGTTTTACCCGCATAAATCCCGTTCCCGTGGGATATATGGGATAAAAACTATCCTATGTCCTTTATCGGGTATCAAACTATCTCTGTGCCAAATTTCATCCAAATCTGTTGAGTGGTTTAGGCGTGAAGAAGAAACAGACAGACAGACAGAGTTACTTTCGCATTTATAATATTAGTAAGGAAGTAAGGATTCTTGATGTGCAGGTAATTCTTCTTGTATTATCCTTACTTATTCTTGCAGGTGTCGTGTGGTGTGACGTGAGTGGCAGCGCGGTGCTAATGATGAAAAGTGCGCGGGCGAGCGGGGACGCCACACAGAGCGTGCCATCTCATCCGCCACGCAGCCACCATGTTTACAAGGTATTCATTTATCTATGTATATTTATATTTCACTTATTTATCTAAATTAATATAATAAAAATGCTCTAGTTTATTTATCCATATCAGCATAACTTGCACAGTGGTGAAACAAAACGTCGTAAGGATCAAAAGTATTCAAAAGTATTTGAGTGCGTAAAGTAGCTAATCTGCATTGTAACAGCGTTTGGACGAACTGTGGCCTAATACCTTCTTCGCCAGATTTCTAATTTAAGGATTATTGTCTAGCTGTAATCAAGCTTTAAATACTACTTAAAATAATTTTAATATATCTTGAGCAGCTTATATTTTAATATAACGCACCTACATTAAATTTAAAATCGCGTTATTTGGGTTTGTCAAACTTTATGGTGCTAATTAGATTAGGCGCCGACCGAAAACGACGTAAAACTCGTCACAGATCGACTCGTGATCGAGAACGCTTGGTAACGGTGGACATCGATAGTGATTTGACACATTGATTTTTATTTCTAATGGCCGCAATTTAATAAAAAGTATACTCATATTTGAAAGGCCGGCAACGCATCTGCTAATCATCTGGCGGAGCGGGTGTCTATGGATGTCATCGATCACATACCACCAGGGAAACTGACTGTCCGTTTGCCTCGTTTTTTATATAAAAAAATACACGCACACAGCATGTAAACATTACGCGCGATTAAGGTAAAAATGCACAACAAAAGAATTCAAAGAAAAACAACATGTTCGGTATGGTTAATCCTAGAACCGCCTAATGCCTATTTAGGAGGGTCATGCCACGGTGTCACACTTTTTTTTCTTTTGCGCCAGGGAACGCTCTTAGGCATCCCGCGGGGGAGGGGGGACTCCCCAGGGAGTGGGACTCGCTGCGCTCAAAAATGGATAGCTGATTATGATGATGATGATTTGTATAGATTCATATATAAATATATGGAATATTTTTGTATAGTTTTCTCTTCTGTTTGAATATCTTGACGTATTACTTATGTAACATTACACAATAGTTTGCAATAGACATGTGAATTATTGATCGTCACATTTTTACATCGTTTGTGACAATTGAATTATGACGTGGAATTCGTGATCGAGAACCTGTAGTTACCGTTACATGTGACACTTTCAATACGTTTTGAGTGGAGAAAAATATCGTTACAGGAGTAGTCCTATGTAGATAGGTACGAGATTTTCTGTGACATAGATAGTGATATTTAAAAATATATGTGTAATGATGTAAAAACTGTTTTATTAATTTAATAGTTATTTGTTAACATCGTAACAACAACGAAACAAAAAAATCGTTTACAATTTTGGACACTTAAATATACTTATTTAAAAAAAAATGATTTTGGATATCACACATTCTGATATCATTCATACATACCCACCATGGTTCAAGCCTTGTTGTGGCGGTGGGGCTCACATACCTAAGGTGAAGCAAATTGAGCCGAGGGAGCTGCTCTTCGTATCCCTCTTATAAGAAGAGGGTACAAAAGAGCAGGGGGGACAAGGGGCGAGGATAGGAACCTTACCCCATTGTACTGTCCTGACGTCGGCAGAGGTTGTTCTGTGGTGCGGGGCTACCTCTCTGTGGAGGTGACGTCGGTCCCTTGGGAACTGACTAGCTGTCGGTCCCTGTTGCTGAATAGATCCGGGGCACCTCACCAAAGGCAGCATTGGTGGTACTCGCCGGGTTCTAGTGGGTAGAGCTGCGTCCACCTTACCATCTTTCGGACGCAGCGAAGTCCCCAGGCGGGTATGTGGGACTCCCCCGCGATGGGGATGCCTCAGAGCATTTCTCAGCGTAAATAAAAAGAAAACAGTCATTCTGATACAATCTAAAATTGTCATAATAATATAATTTCAGAATAAAATATTTATTCTGGCAGCTGTACGAGTTGTCAGGCTACTGAACACTTTACGCAGCGGTCGCAGGTTCGTATCCCGCCATGTGCAAAGGCATTTCGCAGTGGTTTTAGTGCGGAATACCGGCGCTGGGGTTAGCGGGAAGCGCCGGGAGTCCCACATATCCCGGAGAAAGCCCATCCCCGGGTGAATGCGCAAAGCATTTCCACTGCGTCAAAAAAAAAATGGGTCATGAACATGTATATATTTATATAAATTTATTAAATTTATTTCCGTTTCTTCTAACCGTAAAACAAGTTCTTACGAACTCACTACGGGGCAAGGATAACGTGTTGTGATTGTTGGATTTTATTAATTATTGTTCATCTGTACACTAATGTGTGTATGTACACGTAAAAACATAGCTTAATAAAAACATTTTTAAAACGTAACTGATTGTACTGGGTATATTAAAGTATTTGTAATAATATTCCGGCCAAAGTAGTTCATAAATAGTGATAATTGACACAAACAAACATGATAATTTAAAGGGAATTTTAAACACTTTAGGTTGTCAAAGTTGTTAACTCGATTAGGCAGCGACGTAAAACTCGTCATTCGTTTCGTGATCGAGAAAACGTAGTAACCGTTATATCAGATGTAATACAATTAACAGACACTAAATGTTGAAGTGACGATTTCATTAGTACTTGTAAAGAATCCTTTTGAGTTACAATAAAAAAGTGGAAATTTAGCTCATCATCATAACATGAAAATTGGACATTGACGAATGCATGTTTCGTAAATTCTTTGACGGAAAATCCCAAAATTATTTTATTTAGACCTATATAGTAAAAGAATCCGCAAAAATCTGTTAGACTTAGGTGAAACCTTTTTTTGCCATTAGCTTCTGTCAGTTTCATATTAAATAACATTCTAAAAATGTTATGTCCTAAAATGGGTATATTACCACATGCGTAAAAAAATGCAGATAACCCCGTCTTGCTGGTTCCTTCCCTTTTTTATGGAATAGGTAGGCAAACGAGCAGTCGAAGCCTATTGTCGAATATCGATCCATCGATTATCGATCGTCCATACACATCCGCACAACTAGATAGTAGGTATGCAGATGCGCTGCCCTCCTTTTCCCTATGACCGGAGAATGGACCACCGGACACAAACCGTATGAAACGCAACAGCATAGCTGTCACTTTACACCGATGTTATGTGAGCTCGAGGTACCAACCCTGTCGTGCCGGCCCGATTCCGCTGCAAAGCAGCATGGCTCTACCTCTTACGTAAGAGTTGTTCCGAATCTGCAATACCGGCTGAGTAGTTACTGAAAACTTTATCATATGTTAATATATTAATGTTTCCTTAAGATCAGAGTTTGACTCTTAAATATTTACGGATTCTTTTTTGTTGCGCGGTGTAATGCATTCTATACAGATAACCTGGGATGTGATTTAATTTATAATGTGGGAACTAGGCATTAAATACCGTAAATACTGTATATCAGTCATAGTAGGTACCTTCATCTGTAAGTACCCAAGGTTTCTGATCCATCTGGGTATCTCGGCGACATGCTGGACCCTCATGGGGTCTTGACAGGAGGTAATTCTGACAGCCTCTAGCTACCCTCGACGTGTCGAAAACAATGAAGTAGGATGAGTTTTTTTTTTTTTTAATGTTAGTTGGATAGGCAAACTGGCAAACGTGCCAGTTATATCCTTTACTCAACTAAAGACTAGTTGAGTAAAGGATATAACTTAATATATAATTAGTTGATTTTATTTAACGTTGTGATTAACATTAGACTAACGTTAGTATTGTCGAATATATTAGAATAATCTAGTTATATTGCCAAATATAGAGCATAGGTTTGTTTATGTTAGTTGGATAGGCAAACGTGCCACCTGATGGTAAGTGGTCGACGTCGCCCATGAACTAGTTTACCTGGAACGAGTCCAGGTAACTCATTTATGTGTTGCCTATCCTGAGACATAAGATGTTAAGTCTCGGTGCCAGTAATTACACAGCCTGCCTTGCCCTTCTCTCCGAAACACAGCAAAGCTGTTTCACGGGAGAAACAATAGGTAGTTAGGTACTAAGCATAATAACAGCATATTCATATTTGAAAGGCCAGCAACGCACCTGGTTATCCTCTGCTTTAGCGGTGTATGTGGATGTCGCTATCACTTACTATCAGGTGAACTGAATCCGTTTGCCCCGTCTTATATAAAAAAGAAGAAAACATGAGATGAAGAAGTTACCATAGAGTTTCAGCGATGCTGTTTTGTGGGTTCGCTCTGTAACAGGCGGTACATTCACTTGAAGTTCACAGATCCTTTGTAAGTTACATTAAAGAAAAGGTTTTGATCAAGTTTCTGATTCTGATTTGAGCTAGGCTTGGCGCGTCATCGACAATATTGATTTTATCTGGTCATTTAGACACGTTACTAAGAAATATTGATTCTAATATATCCCAAACCATTTCGGCGCCGGTCGCTATGTACTCGCCAGGCGGCGCTAAACAGTGACGTGGCGTGACGTCATGACCGCTAATTGTACCATAATGGTCCCAAATAGGTCACACAACGTTTATCAGTCGATGTTATGACTGGCTGTATGTAAAAAAAAAGATCACATTTTGTACATCATTTTTCTGGTCGTTCCACAATATTCCAAATGGTTATGGTTTTAAGGATTTGGGTGCAAAAGTATGTAACTATGTGCAGTGGCCGATCCTCGTTAAATCAGCCGTCTTGGCGTTCATTGAAGCAGACCTATGTTCAGTCCCCACCATGGTTCAGGCCTTGACGTGGCGGTGGGGCTCAGTAGTCTAGGGTGAGCCCAGCACCTTGGGCGAAGCTAATTGAGCCGTGAGGGCTCTTTGTACCCCTCTTATAAGAAGAGGGGACAAAAGAGCAGGGGCAAGGGGCGAGGACGGGATCCTCACCCCATTGTACTAACTGTGTAAACTCTCTGTGGAGGTGGCGTCGGTCCCTTGCGAGACTGACTGGCTGTCGTGGTGCCCTGTTTGCTCATTAGATCCGGGGCACCTCACCAAAGGCGGCATTGGTGGCACTCGCCGAGTTTTAGTGGGTAGAGCTGCGTCCACTTACCAGCTTTCGGGTGCAGCGAATCCCACATAACCGCGTGGGGAGACCTACTCCGCCGCGGGATGCCTCAGAGCATATCCCGGCGATAAAGAAAAAGGCCTATGTTCAGTGGATGGGTAGAGGCTGATGATGATGATGATGATGATTATGGTGATGATGACGATGATGACGATGACTATGATTATGATGATGAGATCGTATTCCCACCAGGTTAATGGCCGACCAAAACTTCGTCTACCTAAGCATATTACTATAATGATAAATTAATGTCGACATCATGGTGAAAGACAGAAAAAAGAAAAGACAGAAAATTAAAATATTGTCAGGTATATCCCAAAATCCTTCACCCTGAAATAAGCAATTTAATCAAGTAAAGCGTATACATAACTTTTTTTATGGTCAGGATCCTTAACCACCCAATAATTATTGTTGCTAAGTTAACTTAATTTTCAATCAAAGTACAAAATTCTCAATGATTTGAACATATTTGAAAACATAAAGTGGTCTGAATGTTGGGCGCATAACTCAAATTGTTTTAAACTTTTTGTTCGTTACAAAATAACGTAATGCTCGTAAGGCCATTACACAGATTAAGGCACTGATCCAGTGAAGACTGGAAGACAGTAAAACGATATATATTGTCTATCTTTAAGTATATAATTCTTTTTTACGACATTCTTTTCTTTCTATTAATTTTTTCTTCCTTCTTTCTAACATTACATATGACTGAACTACTCTTTAACAGTTGGGTTCGAGAATAGCATAGATTCACAATTCGGTCTTCTATAATATAATGTTTTGTACGGTACAAAGTCTGTCGGGTCTGCTAGTTTATACATATTATATTAAAAAATAGTTTAATTTGCTACAATATGTATTATTAAATGCTAGTTATTTCATTATTTAAGTATGTTTTCATTGTAAGAAATATAATAAAACGAAGCTTAATAAAGCAATATGTATTTAAGTAGTATATACTTTGGGCTCAATCGTGAGCATTTAGGAAAATATATTAATTTTATGAAACCGCTTTCAATGCCTAAAATTATTCATTATTTATAATTAAATCAAGAGAATTATTTTTACATCATTAGGTATTATTTTATGATGTCATTAAAATAATATGATAATTAAATTAAGGCAGTAAAAAAAGAAGAATAATATGCAATCTGTAGCATTTTTAAGATTGTAGTAACAAAGTGGATATACATGATGGACACAACCGACGCCAGAAGGCCGTGTGGTCGCTGGCCGCACGGTAGGCGGGGGGCAACCCCCCACTTTATAAATCAAAAAGTGAGCCGAATGGGCTCACACTAATCCGATGAAGCATTAGGGCCTTCGGGCCATTAGCATAGATCCGTCCGAAAAAAAAAAAAAAACGTGATGGATACTAGGTAATCTTTTTTATTTCTTTTTATAAAATTAACAATCATGACATTATGAACAATTCAAATAAACAATATTATGAAGCATTAAATAAATTAAAAAGGTAATTACATAGCAGCATCTCATCTTTCGATACAGCATGACCTTAGCTGGGCTTTCGCTTAATGCGAGCTATTTATATTAGGCCAAAGATGACTTGCTGTTATTATGACCGTCTGACGTCTCGCCGAGTCCAAATTACTGGACGACATCCATTATGGAACAACCGGAAATAATGATGGGGAAGTTTTTATCAAAATCAAAAAAAAAAAAAAAAAAAAAACATTAGATACCTTCAAACTGAGAAGTGTTCTTCTTGTGGCGAAACAAACTCAGCGCAACTAATCTTTTCAAATATTCTATACCTAACGAATTTTATATGTTATCCTGAATTACCTGAAAGGAGCTCTCCATTCCCAAGGTGATATCTTCCTTAATTTCTTTTAATCTATACTAATATTATAAAGCTGAAGAGTTTGTTTGTTTGTTTGAACGCGCTAATCTCAGGAACTACTGGTCTGATTTGAAAAATTCTTTCAGTGTTAGACAGCCTATTTATCGAGGAAGGCTATAAAACTTCACGCTGTGATGTGATATAGGAGTTGAGTCACGCGGGCGAAGCTGCAGGCAACAGCTAGTTAGTAATATCCTTTACCTCACAAACGCAAATTAATAACTGTTTTTAAGATTCGTCTGACGTTTTCTGGGATCCTATTGTAAAAGCGTATACAGTTAGTTGCCTTTTAAAGAATTTCTTACTTTTGTGAGTCTCATCACTGGTACATCTACTTAGGGACCTTCAAGAAAAGAGCATACTCATACCTGAAAGGCCGGCAACGCACCTGCTAATCCACTGGTGTAGTGGGTGTCTGTGGACGTCGCTCTTCACTTACCATCAGGTGAACCGACTATCCGTTTGCCCCCTCTTCTATAAAAAAAAAATCTAGCCTTTGTCTATTACGTATCCGTACAACGAATGTAACTTTATTTTTGGTTATTTCATATAAATACTAGGTTTTATATTGTCCTTTGCCGAGTAAAAACTACTAATTCTATTCAAATTAAACTTAAAAAAAAAACCGGCCAAGTGATAGTCGGACTCGCGCACGAGGTACTGGTACGGGTTTCGTGCCATTACATAGTATACAACAGACACTTTAACAAAAAATATGGTTTATTTTTATGAAAATAAATGTTTTTTTTTTTATGTTTGAGTTGATTGAATGAAAGGTAAATTGTGGTTTACGATTTATGACGTATTGAAAAAAAACTACTTACTAGATTTCGCTCAAACCAATTTTCGGTGGAAGTTTTCATGGTAATATACATCATATATTTTTTTTAGTTTTATCATTCTCGTATTTTAGAAGTTACAGTTACACACATTTTTCCACTTTGGAAGTGTCTCTCGCGCAAACTATTCAGTTTAGAAAAAAATGTTACTAGAAACCTCAATATCTCGTATTGGTTTGATAAAAAAAATTTTTTAGTTTCGGTTCTAAGTATGGGGACCCCCAAATTTTTTTTTTTTCTACTTTTGTGTCAAAATCTTAATGCGATTCACAGAATACTTCTTCTTACCAAGTTTCAACAGTAAAGTTCTTAAAGTTTCGGAAAAAAGTGGCTGTGACATACGGACGGACAGACAGACATGACGAATCTATAAGGGTTCCATTTTTTGCCATTTGGCTACGGAACCCTAATAAAAGGCTTTATAACAATAAGATTTGAGCTATTTAAATCAGTACTAGATGATATTATTGTTATAAAAATCTTGAATCTTTTAAAAGAATTAACATCAATAATGGAGATGTAGATAATTATGAATAAGCATCTGAATAATTTAGAAAATCATTCAAGACTGATCATAATATCAAACTGGTTCAAACCCTAACGTAAAAAAGACAATGTCACCAGTTACAAAATCAATAAACAGTTACTAAACCGAAACGCTTCGTATCAAAATAATACCTTCTAATCTGAACACAAAGAACGTCTGTAAATCCTCTCAGCGCTGGGTCATTAATCTTATACTTACAAATAATAGATGTCATCTTGTCGCGTGGTAAGCCGATCCGAATGGTCCACAAGTGTTGGCGTAGGAGAGTCTAGCTGAGTTTAGTCTTGGTGGTTTGATATATTGTAACGGGAAGTCCTAGGAAGCTGTGATTGCAAATATAGTTCCTTATATTGCCAGGATAATATTTATTTTCCGAATTTTCTCAATTTCGGGTATTTTCTCGTCTGGTTATTAATTTAATAAAAAATGAGCCGATATATTTAAAATATACGTTCTGTATTTTATAATAACATATCTTTTATAAACGCGATTTATAGCATATAAAAAGCAGGTCCCGTTCCATTTTCTTTCTTTTATTATTATTAAATTATCTACTATTTAATAATACTTCTTCTTTATTACTTATTAATCCCAAATACTTAATGTTAAGGGAGTATTTTTGCCTTCATCATCATCAACAACATCATCATCAGCCTATAACCATCCCATGCTGAACATAGGCCTCCCTCAATGAACGCCGAGACGACAGAACCCTCGCCACTCGCATCCGTCACGTATAACCAACATATTTTGCCATATATAGTAATAATTGTATAAAAAGGAAAAGCGTTTATTTCATAATCAAAATATTAAGGAAAACAGACCTATTTTTTTGGAAAAGTTGTCTCCAAATTTGGGACGAATGAATCTGCGGAGAACAGCCAATATTTTAAATCAACTTTCTCTAACCATCTTTAATACTTTATCTCAAAGATATCACCAAAAAAGTCTATTATTTAATGATCCATATAAGTATTTATTGTTAAGACGCTCCGTATCTGTACCTGTCAGATTGACAGTGACAGCGCGGTGACAGCGGATGACAGGTGGTTTTGAAGTGGGATGTTATGACGCGTTGATGAACCAGATAATTAAAGTACATTCTCCAATTACAATCCATAAAAGGATATACATAATTAATATGCTAATCCACTTGCTCAGAGATTGGAACAGAGATTTACCAAAGGTATAAAGAATACCACGGATTTTAAAACACTTTTTCCAGCTGTTTTATGCACCCATAAATTTAAAAAAAATCTAAAAGTAAGTGGAGTTGTATATCAATATTATTATTATTCTGAATACGAAAATGATAGTTCGACATCATCATCACCGTTTACCGTCAAGTACTGGACAAAATCTTTCAATGAACGCCCAGACGGCCGATCCTCGTATAAACAAAATCAAATCTAAGTTACCTAGCGCATATACGAAGCAAGCATCTGAGCCGGATGTGGAGGGACCTTGACACAAGCCATTGCCGTCTATATCGAGCATCTATAGCTCTGATTTGATTATAGACCAGCGGGCTTACTCTCGACACTCGATCCTAATTGAAATTTAGGAATGGGATCGAGAACTTTTCAATCGGTACTCTTGTACGCTACACTAGCGCACGATTTGACTCCATTACAGTGGAATTTTATGTAACTAATTGAAATTGGGATTTATCAACGTCGTACATTTTTCGTACTCTTGAAAATATTTTGACGTTGATGTATCGACTTCTAAATCGAGTTCGGGATCGAATTAACACAGTATAAAATTCCACTGTAACGAAGTCAAATTGTGCGCTAGTGTATTTACAAGTTCTCGATCCCAATCCTAAATTTCAAATTGGATCGAGTGTTAAGAGTGTAAGCCCGCTGATATTTACTACGATATAAATTATACTACCAAGTACTTTTGTTTAAATGAGACTAAGTCTTTAAATAGCAAATAGAGCCAGGTATATTTCTTCTAATTATTTAAAACAATAGGATACTACGGAGGAGTGGCGGGGGATCAGCCGTCTTGGCTTTCATTGAAAAAAAAAGTCACAGATAAAAATACACTAAAAATAGGACAGATTGTTTTATTAAAAAAACTAGGGCTAATGACTTGTGGTGCTACTAGAAATTATATCAATCAATCTAGCTATGCTAATTGTACATAGAATCCGTTGTAGCACAGAGTACATTGTAACGTATAGGAATAGAGACCAATCTTGTTCCATAAAACGGGGTATGAAGAAACTAGCGCCTCTATATTTTAAAGTTAGAACTAAACCTTTGGTATGCGGTATGCCGTATGGATTGGATACCGATATACCTATAGCTATGTAGGTATGTAGGTAGCTATATATGTACTTTTAGGTATATTTAATACTATTCTGAAATTTTGCAAAATTACATGGACCGGCTAGGAGAGTTAGAGATATAGGTATTTTGTACATAACAATTGCGTTGAAAAGTTTTAGGTAAACGCTTATCAAAATTAGATTAAATTCTCAAACTTAACACTATACTGGAGTCCTATCAGGACTCTACTTTTAACACGAACACTCATAAAATAACTTTCTGGTCACTAATATGTATTAGTTTGAGAAACATTAGCTCAACTCAGCAACAAACGTTTAACATAACAATAAGATCACAAAAATAAACAAAATATCGCAATTAAACTTTCTCCAACTTCTACTTTTCTTCTTCTTCTTTTGCTTTGGCTTTCTGAAGGATTTGCCAAAGTAGAGTAATTTAAGCTTAAATAAAGCTCAGTTTGAGTTATACATTATAATTTAGTCTAACGTATATCGCCTACTGTCTGTTATATATAAGTAAGAGAAGTAATTAAATATCCAGCAATTATAAAATTTGTTGAGCCAAAAAAATGCATTTAAATAATTTGGTCAGCATACCAATATTTTGTTTGCATCCGCATGAAGTTTTTGTGGTTTGTTACCGAATTGATGACAGTGAACACAAAATCCCATTTTTCGGTTTGTTCTACAACTAAATCTATGATTGAAAAAGTATTGGTTTGTGATGCTTTAGAGAAAAGATATAGCTTAAGTACTTGGGTGGTTACCTACATGACAAGTTAAGTTTTTTTGCTACTTTTATATGCAGCACAAAATGAATTTTTTCGCTTACCCTCTTAATGCTTACCAAAATTTTATTAAACCAGAGCTGCTCACTGCAGCTTATATAATTAATAAGCTGTACAAAAATAATTATAGCCATCCAGAATGACATAAATTGCTAATTGATTTTGAAATGTTTGCCCACCATGAGTTGCTGATCAATTAGCTATTTCTGCTTACATATTATTATATTTTTTTGCTCACAAAAATACTAATACTGTGCTAACCATTTAAATAACACTCCTCATATAATATTTTGCCTTCTATGTATTTGGTCTAGATATTTTTAGGTATTTTTTTTGGAATATGAATTACAAAATTAATTTGCAGTTATGTAGGAAAGCGAACAGTAATTTATTCACATTACTAAACAATGAAACAAAAACACTTCGATTTAAATGCATTATTTCTTTCTTTTCAAACATTTCAACAACATATAAAACTATTTAGTTCTTCATCTTAGAGCGGGGAATGATAGTTGATTTATGGAGAACTGGAGGGGCGAAGCCGCGTGCCTTGGTGTTTCCACTATTGTTCCATATTTTAGACAAAATATTGATTACGACAGAATTGGCAGCATGGCCTATGGTCTTAGCCTGTTTCAATATGAACGAAAATAAAAACAACAAACCAAATGCATGATTGTTTTCACGCCATCTTGCGTAATATAGTAGAACTACGAAGATTCAAACATAAGAGTCCTGCCATCTTTTATTTATAGTTGTCATATAATCGTTCGTTTATAATCCAACAAAATTAAAAAACAGATCTATACTGATTTTCTACAGGGACTACATATACTTCGTGATTTTATATTATTGTACCCATTGCTGACCCCAGTTTTTTGTACTAAGATTAAGCGCCCTGCGTTGTAGTAACATATATATCTACTTTATTATATAGAATAGGGGGGCAAACGGACAGCCGTTTCACCTGGTGGTAAGTGATAAGTGACATCCATAGACACTCGCTACATCATCAGCAGGTGCGTTGCCGGCCTTTCAAATATAAATCTGCTCTTTTCTTGAAGGTCCCAAGTCTTAAAAAAGACTTATAAAAATACGTTTAATTTGAAGATATTATAACATGTATATTATATAGCATAATAATGACTTGCCACCCATTGAGGTGACATCCTTGTTTCCAGCACTAAGGAAATTGGTAAAAACCCTGTGATTTCAAAACTCAATTTTTTCTAAGGTACCAACCAACCAACAAAGGTCATAAAACGTCAATTGACTTTACCACCGGTTCAAGGATGAGCTTAAAAACCGGCGAAACGAACTCATTAGAACTTTCTTTGTAGAATATTTTAAATATTCTATAGCCTTTTTAACAAATTGCATTCCATTGCACTTTAAAATGTGGTTTCTTGAAAACATGGCAATTTCCTCTGTTAAAACTATTTAAAACGGAATGTTTGCCATATATTTAATTTTCATTACTGAGTTCAATATTTCGGCATCGTCAACAAACGCCTTACTCATATTTTACGTAATTCAAACTTTAAAAAACACGTTTTAAATACTTTTTAAGATACCAAAGACTTATTCATTGTAGATATATTTTAATTGAATTAATATTAACCCTCAGTTAGTGTTCTGACAGCCGCAGAAAGTACAATCAGTTGATCTCGGTTTTAATGGACTTAGTTACTTATTGAGGCATCCATCACTCGGTGGTTCTCACTTAATTGATAGATATATTTCCACCTTAATGCTTTCAGCTTTTTGTTCGGCCGCTTCTTTAGTAGTTACATCGTAACATCATAACATTTATTTATCGATATTTTAAGTTAAGGCGGGGCTGTCCGAGAACTGGATTTAGTATGGCGCTCGAAACCGCGTCGAGCGCTTTCGGAGCGAGTGAAAACACATATTTATTTAATTGAAGGGAGGGATTTATGAAAAAAAAATTACAAGGTTTATTTGGTGTAAGTTTTATTGTACAGAACCTGATATTACTCAAATAAAATTGGTTTTTCATATCTATTTTGACCTATCTTGGCAATTTTTTTAATGCAGTAAAATATAAGACATCGTGTATCGAACAACCGAAATATTATGATAAAGGAGTGTTAAATAACATAATACTTATATTTTTTTCAAAATTTAAATCGGCTTAGTTTCTAAATAAAACATAATTCAAAATGCCGTTTATCGGGAAAGGCCCGCCTTAAGTATTTTAAGTATTAGTTGTATATGTAATGATCGGGTTGCTTATAGATGCTTTGAGACTCAGGTATATATATATATATATGTATTAGAGTTACATGGTACATTATTTTGACATGTTTAAAGTGTACAAGTTACATATGAAATAAAGATTTTTTGATTTTATTACCGAGTAGACTAACGACGAATTGTGCCATTTTGATACCGCGACGTCATGAAAAACCAAATCTACTAAAATGCGTAGGTATGCCACTTAGGAACCTTCAATAAAAAGGCTCATATCTAAAAGGCCGGCGACGCACCTGTTAATCCTCTGGTACAGCGGGTGTCTATAGCTTTTTACTTACCATACCGACTGTCCCTTCTAAAAAAAGGTATTATAAAATACTTAAATAAATTTTAAATTCTTTTTTTTTTCTATTAAGGCATGTGCAATTAATATAAACAGCTAAATTTTGTGAGTGACACAAAATGCCGCCATTTATAGCCCCTTTCTTTAATTAAATGAATGCTTGATTTTATAACAAGAAAAGTATTAAGCAAATTATAAGTGAATAGATTTCTGACACAAAATGTTGTAATAAATATAATTAGCTCTATTTTAGACCCCAGCAGTCCCACCATAAAATCTCGTTACAGAAATAATAGCATAGACTATAGATTATCGATATATTGATAACAGATTACAAACGGTAGGTGTCTATTACATATTCGAGAATATCGTTTAGCTTTTCTTATTTATAGTGTCGACCTTGTGACATAATGTAGACCATTCTCTAAATAACAACGGCCATAGTATAATGTGCTGAATGATAAATGGGCTCCATACACATACATATTAATGCCATACAAAGATTGTGTTTAGATTCTATCGACATTTAATTGGTATGTTGAATATCAGATACATCCCAAGAGTTTCATACACACTTATAAAGTTCATCTTCATACATACTAAGCCATGCTTAGATAGTATTGATATTATATGTATAGATATATTAAAAGTCGTAGTCGTCATAGGTATTTGGGTTCATACACACATACATTTAAATGATCATTGTCGAACTAACTGGGTTATATTTCATTTCTATGTCAATGTTTAATAGGTATATTGAATACCTTAGCACATCTACATAATTAATAATTATTTAAGTTAATACACAATCATACATACTCATACATTTAAATGATCGTCATCATACAAACTCGATTTTGTTTTATTTCTATTGTATCGGTATTCGATATCAAGGGTCATATCATTAATATATAATAATTCACATAAATTGTTGAGTGTTGAACTACATACACACCCATACATTATAACGATGTCATATAAATATATTATACACTATATATAATTATTATCATTTATATTTATAAGGTATGTCAATAACCTAGGTGATGTGCTCCATACAAACTCATACATAATATTTAAGATAAAGGCTTAATCAAATTTGTTTATAGAAGCATTTTTTTTAATGTTAGTTGGATAGGCAAACTGGCCAAAGTACCACCTGATGGTAAGTGGTTGACATCGCCCATGAACATAAACTAGTTTACCTGGAACGAGCCCAGGCAACTCATTTATGTGTTGCCTATCATGAGACATGAGATGTTAAGTCTCGGTGCCAGAAATCACACTTCCTGTCTTGACCTTCTCTCCAAAACACAGCAAAGCTGTTTCACGGGAGAAACAAGCAAGATGGAATGCAGCCGGGAGCGCGGCACAGCGCTTCCCTCCCACCGGTCTATCTAATGGGATTCACAAAATAGATCCGGAAAAGTATGATACATATAATTAAATTTAATATGATAAACCATTCATGAGTATAAACGTATCTTACATTCAATTTTTCTGGTCTAATATTATTGTATTCTATTAATATGGTGACAAACGTTGTCCTACTCCAGATTGAGTGTGTTGTGTTGTATATTATTAAAATCGTTTTAATATTTTTTACATTTTTTTAAATGTTATTAAAATCGTTTCGTTCGTTCGTACGTTCGTTCGGATAACCAACACTTGAATGAGTTTCCTGGGCCAGGACCAGGTGAATTTGTTTATAGGCGACGTTGACTACTTGGTGGCAAGTCTGCCAGTTTGTCTATACATAAATCTTAGCTAGCAATAATAGTAATATATTTATTAAATGTGAAAATGATGAGAACTCAACACCTGGAGTCGTGCAGTTCCCACGGGCGCCGACTATAAATAAACGAGACCTATAACAGACTACATTAAATCAAGTCAGGCCCGGAACTATCCTTAACAGCCAATAAAACTGTGAATAATATATTATAGGAGTATACATTACCATCTAGGTATTCACTTCATCATCATCATCAGCACCTATCCCCAATGAACGCCAAGACGGCCGATCCCTTTCCACTCGCATCCAACACGGACCGGCCACCGCACGGAGATCATCCCACCTGGCAACCGACCAACACTTCATTTACCTAAACGCGGCCTCTGCTTTTACTGCTTTGCCCTTTTGCGTCCACTCAAGCCAGAGGTAGCGGGATCGAATCCCGTCAGGGAACAAAAAGTTTTCTGTGTTCCTATCTCATGGATGTGTATTAAATATGTGTATTATATAATAAAAATCTTAAATATATGTATAGGTAGTATAAAAGTATTCAATATATTTCCGTCGTCTGGTACCCGTAACACAAGTTCTTCAAGAACTTACCACGGGACCAGATTGACGTGGTGTAAAAGCGTCCATAGATTATTATTATTCCTGTCCTTCTAATAAAATGGTTTTAGATGAAGATGTGTATTTGTGTCATAGGAGAAGAGCCAAATAAAAAGAAAATCAAAACTACACTTACTTTTCTTTGTGCATTTTACCAATTAGAGGTACCTTGACCTAAAATAATGATTATAGCACTAAATAGAATGACAGATCGGGTCGTTAGATAAGTATGACTAACAAATTAACCTTTAGAGACGTCTTACAATCGCTGGATAACAAAAGGTGCCATTGATGTGTTATATAGATTAGATATGGTGTCAAAAATTTAATTAAAGTAAACTTTTGTGATGATGAAACATCTGGTTCTGAACAGGGTTTGAGAGTTTCTGGTCTATTAATCATACTTTCATACCTATTCATTTGTTTCTGTTTTATTGTTTACTCGGTGTATGATTTTGTGAAGTTTACAATACAAAATAGAACTCATCCGTATAAGTGTGTATTATCTAATATTATTATTTTAATTGACTTCCTACCCAGTACCTACCCATAATATTATAATATATTGTGAATCTACTACTACCAAGTTAAGTTTCTTTAAAAAAATAGTCAATTTATAAAATCTTATTAAATATTTTGACAAAATGGCTAGTTGCAATTTATTTTAGAATATACTTATTGGTTAAAAAACAATAATTACTACAATGTTTGACGTTGACCATGAAAAACTAAGTATAATATATAAATTGATCTCGTCGTTATCTATGTCTGTATGTACCCAAAATTGAAAAAAAAATATACATTTAAAAAATACCAGTTTCAAAACTTTCGTAATTCACCACTGATTTTAGCCCAACTTTGGGTGAAAATAAATAGTATGCAAAGCATGAAAGCTCAAATATAAATCTCGTACAGACATACTTTAGTTATTCAAAAGTTGAAATAAATTTATTTCAAAAGATACACATAATAGTTTTTCTATAATAACTGTTTTGCTAAAAGTATATTTTCGAAATGAATCATTGTGCATTTCATTCTAGCACACATATTCGCGCACTATGTCAGGTGCGATAGCAATCGTTTTGTTAGAGTTCGCGCTGTCGACTAGTTCAACCTTAATGAATAACCTCACTTCAATAAATACAATTTCATATAAATCCAACGCAATCCATTGATATTGCGTTGGATTTGTAAGAAATTTTATAGGAATGAATACAAAACATACCGAACGACTGACGTTATGTCAGAATGACGACACAATGTCTGCGCGATCTGCGCGATTTGTCAGCTTTCTAACAAACTTCAGCTCGGTCAAGTTGAATTGCGCGTACTTTATGTAACTCATAGATACACTATGCGATAAAATATACGTTCTAGAATTGTATATTAAAAAAAACTTTGTGTTGAACAAAACCACAAATATTATAATGGTTAGAATAAGCGCACAGAGTCATCATATTGTACAAGGTCGAATCTGTGACTAACTTCTTGCCTTAAAAAGTAGTGGCATTAGTTTTTGTTATAACAGTCTATAAGTGTACGATATAATAATATATTACGAATAGGAAACAACAATAAATGGATTGTTATGACCAAGCGGAAATTTTTGTTATAGCACATAAAATGCTCACTAACTTATAAGTAATTATTAGCAAGTAGTAGTGCCATGTTGCTCTGCAATCGAATTGGTCCGGCACGACCGGGGCGGTACCTCTCGCTCACATAATACCCGCGTACAGTGACGGCTATGCTGTCGCGTTTCGTGGGGGTTGGGAGTTTCCGGTGGGATAGGGAAAAGGACAGCAACGCATCTACATTACCTCTGGTTTTGCGGATGTCTATGGGCGTCGGTAGTCACCATAAGGCTCCGACTGCTCGGTTGCCTCCTTATGACATAAAAAAGTTGAATATTATTAAGTAAACCTGAGGAGGGGTGGTATTTACAAGTCTTTTCATAATACTTGCAGGAAATATCTTAAGTAGTTTGAGTACGTTATAAATTTAAAAGTTACAGTTCCAATTGTTCATTTCTCTTCATACAAACGAAATAGTATTCTACATTGATTGTTGTTTTCGTTTAGTAGCTGATTCCCGCTGTTTTATCTGCCCAAAAAATATAAGCAAAAAAACTATACTCTAAATAGCTTATACCATCCTCAAAAAAATGCATCATCACCATCTCGATGTCCGGAAATCCACAACAACTCGATTTTTACGGCATTTCCTGCCTCGCACGACTAATATATGGAATCAGCTGCCTCCTATGGTGTTTCCGAACCGATACGACTTAGGGACCTTCAAGAAAAGAGCATACTCATACCTGAAAGGCCGGCAACGCACCTGCTAATCCACTGGTGTAGCGGGTGTCTGTGGATGTCGCTCTTCACTTACCATCAGGTGAACCGACTATCCGTTTGCCCCCTCTTCTATAAAAAAAAAAAAAAAAATCATCATCGTCATCAGCTTATATGAGTCCACAGACGGCCGATCGCTTGCCACTCGCATCCAACACGGACCGGTTACCCAAAAGAATTAAATATGATAATTCGAGGGATCATTAAGCTATGTATATGACAAGTAATAGACATTTTTAGTATTTGAATCACATTTAGCAAAAGTTTACAAAAAAATCCCAACCGAATTATTATCAGAACATAAACTAACTTGCCGACCGTACAAATAAATATTGAACAAAAGATTTATTCAAATTACATGAAATGAGCGTGAAAAACAATTATAAACGATTGGCAGAGTGCTAAACAACCCGACGCATTCATTAACTGACAGCTAATTTTAATCTGAGATTAAGGACTAGACTAGTCAGGGCCCGTAATGAGAGGAGGATGGTTTATCGCTGACTTGGGGATTCTTTGATTGGAGATCTTGTGTTGGGGATTAATTTAATTGAATGGGGAACGCTCCGGGGTATTGAGGATTGTTTTAGACAATATAGGATCTATGTTCGGTTGGTTGGACGTTTATCGTTTTTGTCTGTTTAGGATTTTGATAAAAGCTTCCACATAGAGTTTTGTTGTGTTATAATAGTTTAAAAGTATATCGACCTAAAAACCAAAGAAAAAGGGCTGTATTCAAGAGAAAGAAAGAAAGCTTAGTAGTAGTCTACTAAGCTTTTTTTTTCTTTCACGCTGGGAAATGCTCTGAGGCAGTCTCCCCAGGGTATTTGGGACTTACTGCGCCCGAAAGATGGTAAGTAGACACAGTGTGACACTCTACCCACTAAAACCCGGCGAGTGCCACCAGTGCCGCCTTTGGTGAGGTACCCCGGATCCGTTGAGGAAACGGGCCACCTCGACGGCTAGTCAGTCCCTCAGGGGACCGACGCCACCTCCATAGAGGGGTTGCCCCGAACCACATAACAACTCCTCCCTCAGTAGCCTAGGGTGAGCCCAGCACCTTGGTTGAAGCTAATTGAGTCGAGGGGGGCTCTTTGTACCCCTCTTATAAGAAGAGGGGCGAGGATGGGAACCCCACCCCATTGTACTGTCCCGACGTTGGGAGGAGTTGATCTGTGGTGCGGGACAACCCCTCTGTGGAGGTGGCTTCAGTCCCTTGCGGAACTAACTAGCCGTCGAGGTGCCCTGTTTGTTTATTAGATCCGGGGCACCTCACCAAAGGTGGCATTGGTAGAACTCGCCGGGTTTTAGTGGGTAGAGCTGCGCCCACCTATCAGCTTTCGGGCGCAGCGAGTCCCACATACCCGCGTAGGGAGACCCACTCCCCCGCAGGATGCTTCAGAGCATTTCCTGGCATTAAAGAAAAAAAAGGTAGATGATCTTCGTGCAGTGGCCGGTCCGTGTTGAATGCGAGAGGTATAGAGTAGGTGAATCAGCCGTCTCGAAGTTCATTAAAGGAGACCTATATCCAGCAGAGGACGGATAAAGCCTAGTAATGATGATGATTAAATATTTGTGGAAAATAAGACATGTTAACCCACCAAAAATATGTATATTATGATAAAAAGTGCATTAATTTTTTGTAACCGAACAAAACGCTTATAAATATTACACTTGTTTGTTTTAGCTAATTTATGATTAAGTCGAAGTTACCTTTTTATCAAAATGAGTAATGATCATACTTGACACTTTGAGAACCGCTGGGGTCAAGCTATTAGCAGTCAATTAACTTTGAGAGCTGTTAATGTTTGTTTGATGATTTTTTTTTTGGATTAGCTCATTTATGAAGATGTATTTTTAAGAAATATTTGCTTTAGCATTATAACAGGTTATCGTTTGGTTGTTTCATATCAGTTTATCGTTTGTCAGTTATGTTTTGAATTAGGGCAATATTTGGAAGGACGTCAGATTCATTTTGGACGAAAGCAAAAGGAGGTCTAAATATTTACTTCTATTTAGAAGTGACTCTAACACTGGTACATGTCATCATCATCATCATTATCAGCGTCTATCCATCCACTGCTGAACATTGACCTCCCCCAGTGAACACCAAGACGGCCGCCGGCTCCAACACTACATGTACCTACTCCCACCGATACATGTCAGTGATCGTTCTTTTATAAAAATCATACTTTTTACAAGTCTTTGGTGTCTTCTAAGAGAATTATCCGTCAAAAAAAGAGTATACTCATATTCGAAAGATCGCCCACCTGAAAATCCTCGAGTGTAGGGGCGATATATGGATGTATGTTATAACTTACCACGAGGTATACCAAATCTTTCAAAATAATAATAATATGAAGTATGTCGATTATCACCTACCTGTAGGGCTAGCATGCGCGCACGACAAAATTTTGTCGACCCCTTTTCTCGTATTATTTCATACAGTTAATACGAGAAAAGGTGTAGACAAAATTTTGTCGTGCGCGCATGCTAGCCCTACAGGTAAATCGATTGTCTTTTAACACTAATAAATAAACTTTAGGCTAGTCCTTGGTGTTCTACAATAAAACAAGTGCAGGTCAGTGGCCAGCCACACAATGGGCCACTCATTAGTACACTTTGTACTAATTGTGGAGACACGAGCCGGCGTCAGCGGAGTCACTTGGGCGTAATGAGATATAAGTAGATTTATCATAAAAATAATGTAATATTTTTATGTCAAAAGAAGGCAACCAAGCAGTCGGAGTCTTATGGTGACTACCGACGCCCCTATATATCCGCCCAACCAAAAGTTATACAGATGTGTTACCCTCATTTTCCCTATCCCCCCCAATGGGCCACTGGAAACTCACAGACAGCACGAAACGCGACAGCTTAGCTGTCACTTGATGCAAATGTTATGTAAGTGAGAGGTACCACCCCGGTCGTGCCAGCTCAATTCAGGTAGTAAGGTACCCCTACTACTTATTAAAAACCAATTATTCTGCTCTTCTTTTACGAACAGCCGAGTTGTTAAGACCATCCACGCTTTTGATTTTTCTTTTCTTGATAATGGATAAGTACCACAAAAGTCTACAATATCATATCCAGCCTGTATTATGGTACAAATATAGCGTATATTTACGAGCGCTGGAGCCGGTGTGATATGAGAAAATTGTCCGCTGGAGGCTGTGTTTAAAGCACTTTCCGCTGACCGATTGTTACGGACTGAGCGAATACTAGTATCGCATGTAAATAATATGAATAAAGCCATATGCCATTAAAAATAACTTTCTAGCTAGTTTTTTTTCAGTGTTTTTTTTTTCAAAGACATTATACATTTTTAATCATGTGGTATTATTACCATAATAGGCTCTAATGACGTGTTCTCAAAATACGGCGAGGGAAATATTAGGACACGTGAATCCCAATACTAATAAGATATCAGTATAAAATTGCATATGCACTCATATTGTGTTGTGTAAGGGTAAGTCAGGCACTTTTGATAATACCAAATTAGTTAGTGGCTAGTGGTGGGGGAATGGAAAAAGGTTGAGATGACAGATCATGACTGTCTGCTTCCTTGAAACCAACTAGTAGTATTTTTCCACTACCGACCAGATAGGGCCTGTAAACCTTAACTATATCGCAATATCTTTTCATATTTTTATCAAATCTCAACAAAAATAACTAATAAAACCACAATTGTGAAATCACAATGCAGGATAATGCTCGGGATGGTAATTGTGAGGATAATATAAAAGTAATGAAGCCCGGCATAGCAACATGCTATTAGAATTTATAGAGCACTTGTAGAGATAGAGAAATGCCATACGCAGTAATGTGGGCTCTCGTAAGGCCGATATGCTGCGGTTACACCGAGTCCTGGGTGTGGCGCAAGGCAGGAGGTACAGCGATTTTGTTTTATTGATGTTGTTTTATTACCTTAAGAAAAGTTTTTCAAAGAAATGCAGGACAGGTGAATTACTGACAGTGACGTGTGGTCTTCTGCTAGTTTTTTCATACCTATAAAAAATATGATTATTATTCTTTATATGATTTTAAGTTAACATAATATTTTTTTAAACGGGATATTTACCATGTTTTTCACTTTTATATCAATAAAGCAACTCGATATTTCGACATCATCTACGAATGCGGGTACCCGCATACTTCAGTCTCGTGAACAAGACATTCGTAGACAATGTCGAAATATTGAGCTCCACATCCACATACTTAAGTCTCGTGAACAAGACATTGAGACAAGTAAAAAACTTGGTAAATATCTCGTTTTAAATAATATTATTCTTAACATCTAAAGAGGAGGTATTGCCAAGGTGCAATTGATTTGCAGCCGAATTGCACCGGCACGACCGGGGTGGACTTATCGCTCACATAACACCGGCGTCAAGTGACAGCTATGTTGTCGCTTTTTGTGTGGTTTGTGAGTTTCCGGAGGTCCAGTAAAAGAAGGACAACGCATCTCAATAATCTCTGGTTGGTCGATAAAAGGCTTCGACTGCTCGTTTGCCCTCCTATGGTATAAAAAATACCATAGGAGGTCAAACATCTTTGCTGTGTTTCAGCGAGAAGGGACAGGTAGTGTGGTCTGCTACTTATGTGACTCGTGTGCCCATTTGCCTATCCAACTAACATAAAAAATATATTATGTATGATAGATGCGTTAAGAGGCTCAACAGACAAATTGTATCATACACGTAGACTTGTCACGAAAATTTGCGAGGGTTAGTGTTCATTTTAATACCTAATAAGATTTCGCAGTTCACTGTATAGTTTCACTGTTAGGGCTAGGTATCCCAAAACCACACTAGAGTTTATGCCATAGATTATTTCGGTTGCTAAGATAGTAATGCTACAGTAGTAATCTTCTACTTTAACCCATTACATATTATGATATATTGCGATAGAGCAGAGTAGAAAACAACCCCACCATGGTTCAAGTCTTGTCGTGGCGTGTCTCAGTAGCCTAGGGTGTGCCTACCACCTTTGGCGAAGCAAATTGAGCCAAAGAAGCTGCTTTTTGTACCCCACTTATAAGAAGAGGGGACAAAAGAGCAGGAGACAAGGGGCAAGGATGGAAACTTCACCCCATTGTACTATCCCGACGTTGGGAGAGGTTGTTCTGTGGTGCGGGACAACCCCTCTGTGGAGGTGGCGGTCGGTCCCTTGAGGGACTGACTAGCCATTGTCAGTCCCTTGAGGGACTGACTAGCCATTGAGGTGCCCTGTTTGCTCAATAGATCCAGGGCACCTCACCAAAAGCGACATTAGTGGCACTCGCCGGGTTTTAGTGGGTAGAACTGCGTCCAACTTACCACCTTTCGGGCGCAGCGAGTCCAACCTACCCGCCTGGGGAGAGCCTCTCCCCCGCTGGACGCCTCAGAGCATTACCCGGCGTAAAAGAAAAAATATAAGAGTAGTAAACAAACGAAATCAATAACACATAAAAATGTTGACAATGATTTAAATTAGATTAAGAATCGAATTTAGACGTTGGTAAGCATTTGATTGGAATTTCATAATACCTTGACTAATAACAAAAGTATCTAGTTCATAATGCATCCAAAACCGTAAAAAAGCGTATTTCTATTTTGAATTATCAACATTTGAGGCAATAAATTCGATGTGTTTTAGAAGATCAATATTCAAACTAAAATATTATTTATGTCATAAAAATAACTGCATACACTTGCACCACACGCTCGCTGATATTAGAAAATTGTCTAAATTATTGACTGCCTTTGTAGCGGGTCTTGGCAGGCCGTGGGAAAACAGGTGGGGTTTTCACGTAAAACCACTCAGCTCCCTAAACAAGCCTTATTTGAGTAGCAAATTGATAGCCTCGTCAAATCTACAGCTCTTCATCTCACGGCCCTTGAGCCTTGTATTGGATATAAATATAGGTTGTACAAATACTTTTTGTCAGCTCGTATACAATTATTAATTTATTGTTATCCATAGCGTCCATAAATAATATATGATTCAGTAGTTAGCAGGGACTTCAGGTGCCAAACTAAATACCAAATTGTAAATTCTTGCAACGTTTCGGTCCTTTATTTAACCTTCTTCAGGCAATCTTTACATATGGTTTAAACCTTATCTTCATTGTTTTATCAATTATACTGTTAAATTACATTATATAATATCTATAGTCATATTTTAAATTATTTTACATTAATTGAGTTAAGTTGTGATAACATTATGTTGTTATGTTATTAATTCCGGAATCTTAAGTTGTGGAGAACTTACTACATCACGGTCCTTCGTCTCCGTCCTTTATTACTGAATCTATTTTAATAAAATTTTGAATACAATCTTCTATTAACTACATGTTGCGTAAGATAAAAGAATTTGAAATTTGGTCATGAACTTTGAGTGATTTTGGATACGAAGGGTGATGCTCTTGTCTTCCCGATCCTCTGATTATGTAGTCAATATTAGAAACTTTCTTTTAAATACAATCATATTATACAAAACATATAATTTGTTATTGATATTATAATAAAACTATATATCTATCAAATGTCCAAAAAATAATGTAGTATAAGTATCACGAAGTAAAAAATTGCTCCGTGATAAGTATAACGTCCTACGCCATTTTAATTTTTAATAAATAAGTTATTTAAGTATATTAAAATATATTAAAGATCATCTTGCTTATGCTTGTAACAAAATAGAATATTATGTAAATCCATAAAAATACAATATTATTAACACAATTCAACTTTTTCCAAGAGGTCAAATATTTGACTTTTTGCTTTTAATGTAAATAACGGGAAGGCTTCAATTTAAACCTGTTTAGTTTAATATAACTGTTTTTATCTTAGGCTTCTTCTAAACTTAGACTAAAAATTGTAAATCCTAGCAGATATTGTCCTGCCACAAAAAATCTTTATCCATATACAGTGTTGGTCAACCATTAACCGGGTGGGAAGACGAACTCCGCGCTGTGACCGGTCCGTGTTGGATGCGAGTGGTGAGGGATCAGCCGTCTTGGCGTTCATTAAAGGATGCCTATATTCATCAGTCGCAGGATAATAATAATAATATAATAATATCTATGGACGCTTGTTAGACCACGTCAATCTGATCCCGCGGTAAGTTCTTGAAAAACTTGTGTTACGGGTACCAGACAACGGAAATATATTTAATTCTTTTATACTATACATATATTTAAGATTTTTATTGAAGTGAAACTTATTTATCGGGGTTGGAAAAAAATTTAGTGTAACATTTTTTCGTTACGCGTCACATTCTTCCGTTTCGCGCCATCTTTTTCTTATCCCTACCACGCGTGATTTGAAAAATCACGTCATAAAGAAGTTTCACTTCTTACGAGTGTACGCTAGTACACACACACTTTTTTATATATAATACACATATTTAATACACATCCATAACCCAGGAACACTGTAAACTTTTTGTTCCCTGGCGGGATTCGAACCCACTACCTCCGGCTTGAGCGTCAACGCGCTAATCATTGAGCTACAGAGGTCGCCATAAAGGCTGATGACGATGATACAGGCTGATGATGATGATGGGGCTATAAAATGTCAAACTATTTACCTACGTCCTCTACAATGGTACAAAAAATTGCTTGTCTGTAAAGTTGGTTTACGGACGATAGTTTAACGTGACAGCGTCATAACAAAATGCAAGCGTATAATGAGCGTAACGGGACAATAAGCGTTACGGGAACAACAAAATGAATATATTTTTGTATAGTTGATTATATATGCAGTCTCAATTAAATTGAGTTCCTAGCACCCGTAACACAAATTCTTACAAGTTGAACGCGTGGTGTGATTTTGAATTAACATTTATTACAAATGTTCCTTTTCATGGCTACAGAACCCTAAACGATATACCACAAGTGGAGCACTCCGAGATCGCGTGCGTTCCTTTATTACCTAACAAGAATACCTGACTTTGCTCCATCGAATCTTTTGAACGTTTTCTGACGTGACGTGAGAACACTTCTTTTGTTGAATACACGTATTACAATACGAATAAAACGAAATTTATTTATAAAAGAAATGCGGAATTTTCTCTTTTTTGGAATTGTTAAAATAAGCCCACAGGGGATGTTTCATTATATTTATCAACGGGATTTGAAGACGGTACCACATGCCAAGATAGGTATTAAATGTCTGTTTGCAACCTGTTTTTACCCGACTGAAAATCCGAAAGAAAGCGTTATGATTTTAGCGGCCAATCCATGTAAGTTCCATTATGTTCCACAATGCATATTTAATACTCGTATACGCGGTAATTTCGTCTCGTACCTAATAATAATTATTGTAATATTATGTTGGGACAACTCACACACGGCCATCTGATCCCAAACTAGGCAGAGACTGTTCTTATGGTAACCAGACAACTTATATATTACCTACTTTAATTATTGACCATTGGACAAGCCGATCATAGATTGTTCGTTTTTATATTGAGAAAGAAAGATAAAAATTCATAGACATACTAAGATACTTGTCAAAGGATTTATCTACACAAGTACTTTTGGATGTTTGTTTAAAGTTTTAAAGTTTTGTAAGAGGTAGTGTCATGCTACTTAACTCTCGCTCACATAACACCGGCGTCAAGTGACAGCTAGGCTGTGGCGTTTCGTGCGGTTTGTGAATCTCCGGTGGCCCATTGGGGGGATAGGCAAAAGGAGTAAACGTATTTGCACAACTTTTGGATGTGCGGATGTGTATGGGCGTCGGTATAAGTCACCGTCTGACTCCGACTGCTCGATTGCCTCCTTATGACATAAAAAAATCATCATCATCATCATCTCCCATCAATGTTTGTATCATCGTCATATTTATTTACGCAAATCACTTTCATCTGTGGCGGACCTATTAGCGCCACAGTTCTGAATCGCGCTATCGAAGTTTCACAGCTTGGCGCTATACATACAACAGTTGAAATAATAACAAGTGGGCTTCGGCCTGACCAAACATACCATCTCGCTCGGTAGGAGATCTTCGTTTGGGGCTCACACCTATTTCCCACACATCTACTGGATATAGGCATCAATAAACGAAATAGTTTCAATAGTTTGTATGTCATAATCATCAGCCTCTATCCGTCCACTGCTGAACATAGGCCTCCTTTAATGAGCGTCAAGACGACGATCCCTTGCCAGTTGCCACTCGCATCCAACACGAACTGGCCACTGCTCAAAGATCGTCTTCCCGCCTGGTTTTAATGGTCAACACTTCGTCTACCTAGGTACCTAAATAATGTCATAAGTATTGATTTCAAAAAAATCTATTTATAGCCTGACCTATATATAAATCCCGCATTAGTGTCGCCACTGTATCTTTTTTACGTCAACACATAGTATCGTCCATACATAAATTAGTTCCGTAATTTTCCGCAATATGGCGAGGAATTTTATTTTTCTGGTCAGACTATGCAGTTTATAGTTTTCTTCATCATTATCAACTTACCATACACTGAACATAGCCTCCATCCAATGAACGCGAAGTATACAGTTTGTAACTCTAATTAGTCTTAAATTTATAATATACGTATGTATTACAAATACCATAATATTATGTAATTTGAATGCTTGGTAGATGTTCTCATCATGACAGGCTGACCTCAGCCATGGGCTGTCCGCGTCGTGGCCTCTGACCCTTCAGTAGCTATGACTCATGTTTCTCGTTCCTTAATATATTCAAAAAGAATCTTAGAAATTATGATATTTATACTCGCCACAGAACGCCATCACATTCCCCGACTGGTTCGAGGAGCCATCGTAATGACTAAATATAGTAATTTGATAGGGAAGATGGGTTTCAACTGTCAAGAGTGTGGAATCCAGTGATTAGGTTATGCAAACCCTTGAAGAATAATACTAAGCATTGGCGAACCGATACGGTTGCGTTTCGTCTGTCGAACACAGGATCGAGTGTCGAGTATATGCAAAACAAGGGACAATAGTAGGGGTGAAAGTAACAATAGTAGTGGTGACCAGTGTTTACGAAGAAAACGTACGAGAAAGGAGGTAGTCCGGTACGGACACCTATTAATGCCGTCAACATCTACCCGCATACTTCAGTCTTTCGAACAAGAAATTCATAGATAATGTCGGAATATCGAGCTCCGCGAAATAAAAGTGAAAAACATGGTAAATATCCCGTTTAAAATAATTTTAGTAATGAAAATAACCATTTTATCCTAAAATCCAATATCTTTGTCGAAATTTCTTTGTAATTTGTATAACTTGAGAAAATGGGCGAACGTTGAGCGCCTTTATGTGCTCCTATTAAAATTAGATTATTATTTTTAAAAAAAAAGAAATTACAACAAAAAAAGCTTTCCTCAAGCTTTTTTTTTTGTCGTGATTTCTTTTTTTTGTGCACCGTCTTGACGTTTATTTATATCCCTGTATCTAGCAGTGGACGGAAAAAGGATGATGATGATAAATATGAACACCGCCCACCTGTGATAAAACTTACACTCTTCAAGACGAAGTTATGAGTTTAATATAACGGCGACAGTAAGATAAGTTATTAGTAATTACCATCTTGTCAAATCGAGATACAAACTCATTAATAACTTCTCGTTTGTCGGTTAATTGTTTAATTTCTCTCGGTGGCATTATCTATGATTGTGGACACACAGATAAGTATCATTAGAAATTACATTTTGAATTGTTCCAAATGTATTCCTATATTACCTTTATGCAATTTTACATTATCGTAAGTACTTTGTTACGTGTCAAAATAAGGTATTTTTAATTTGTATTTAGATTGTCAGTTGATGCCTAACCTAGCCGGTTATAAAATATACATCTACCTATATCATTACTAAGTGCTATGTGTCAGACTATATTATTTTAATAATAATATCCATGGACGCTTTCACACCACGTCAATCTGGTCCCGTGGTTCTCGAAGAACTTGTGTTACGGATACCAGACAACGGAAATATATTTAATACTTTTATACTATACATATATTTAAGATTTTTATTATATAATACACACATTTAATACACATCCAGGAACACAGAAAATATTTTTGTTCCCTGGCGGGATTCGAACCCGCAACCTCCGGCTTGAGCGCTAACGCGTTTACCACTGAGCCACAGAGGTCGTATATATCTTTATAATATATAATATATACAATTATTCTGTACGTGTGTATGTGAACTCCTCCTAAACGGCTTGAATAATTATGATGAAAATATATAATATGTGTGTTCGAGTGGATTCGAGATCAGTTTAGATTCACAACGTTCCACTACAATGTGTTTTGTACAGGACAACGTAAGTCTGTCGGAAGCTCCAGTCTTAATTAAATTGTACACACACAAACACACACACACACACACACACACACACACACACACACACACACACACACACACACGCGCACACAGACACCACACACACACACACACACACACACACACACACAACACACACACACACACACCACACACACTACACTAATTAGACATGTAACGTAACTCTGAATCAATGTACAAAATGTAACATCCTCATGTCAGCGTGATCGTCATTTTGGCGATCATGGAAGGCCTATATGTGCGGGAATGACCGCCACTAATTTTTTTATGATGGTAGGCAAACGGGCAGACGAGCTACATGATGGTAAGTGGTCAGTATCGCCCATGAACATAAACAACTTAACCGGAGACTAGCCCAGGCAACTCATTCATGTGTTACCTATCTTGAAACAACATGTTAAGTCTCGGTGCCAGTAATTACACTGCCTGTCGTGCCTTTCTCTCCGCAACACAGCAAAGCTGTTTCACGGGAGAAACAAGCAGGATGGTGCCGATGGTGGTACCCAAGCAGATGGAAGCGCGGCGCAACCTTTCCACTGGTAAACACATCCAACTAGGAGCGGACATTACACGGAGATGGTAATCCCATATATGGGATAGTTGCGCTCTGCCACTGCTCCTGTCTACACGGGTACCACCATCCTGCTTATTTCTTCTGCGAAAAATCTTTGCCGTGTTTCGGAAAGAGCAGGACAGGAAATTTAAGCACCTTTGAGATAGGAAATATCTATACTAATATTATAAAGCTGAAGAGTTTGTTTGTTTGTTTGAACGCGCTAATCTCAGGAACTACTGGTCAGATTTGAAAAATTCTTTCAGTGTTAGACAGCTTATTTATCGAGGAAGGCTATAGCCTTCCTCTAGGCTATATAACATCACGCTGTGACTTATTGAACTTAGTAACGCGGGCGAAGCTGCAGGCAACAGCTAGTTGATAATAACTACGCGGCAACTACTCAAACATGTCGCGCCTTGTAGTAAGAAACGTACAGTTTTAATTTTCTATGAGTTTCTTTTTATTTACCAATGAACATTGTTGGTAAAAATCTTAAGCAATCCATTGCCATCATATGCGTATAGCAAAAAATTGATAATAGAATTTAATATGACCTTCTAAAACTTCAAACTTACTTCGATTAGTGTGAAGGCCGTTTTAAATATTTAGGAAGTCAGATTGCGTGGTAAAAAGGTTTTAAAATTATCGTTCAAACCGTATCAATAAATGTTTAGGAAATCATGAGGAAGTATGTTAATGGATATTAATAAAAAGGATTTGCCAAGTTAGAGTAGTTGGTACGGGATAAGGTTAATGTGGCGTGTTTATAAAATACTAGCTGTTGCCTGCAGCTTCGCCCGCGTTACTCAACTCCTATATGTCACAGCGTGATTTTATTTAGCCTATAGCCTTCCTCGATAAATGGGCTGTCTAACAATGAAAGAATTTTTCAAATCGGACCAGTAGTTCCTGAGATTAGCGCGTTCAAACGAACAAACAAACTCTTCAGCTTTATAATATTAGTATAGATTATTAATAGGAAAACAATTTATTGCTGGCCTTTACAAAATTTTTCTCGTGATAACAATATGAAAATTTAAATTAAAAGTGAATAAAAATGAAAAATATTAAAGGAGCAAAAAATAAAAACTTTTAAATATGTATAACCTGACCAGAAATATATAAGCCCTGCGTGGTGTCGCCACTGTATCTTTTTTACGTCAACACATAGTATGATATATACAAAAATTAGTTCCGAAATTTTCCGCAATATGGCAAGGGCTTTAACTTTTCTGGTCAGGCTATAAATAGGTACTAGCTCTTAGGAATAAACAGTAATGGTAATAAATTGCCAATATTATTATTATGAGCAGAGTGAATCGATCAGATCTTTTTAATCTGACCAATTGTTTCACATAAAATGTTTATGACATAACATTTTTAACCGACTATGGCAAAAGAAGTTATATTAGCAGTCAACACAGTTTAACACACTAGTCACACTTTAACTACTTATTATGATAAATGAAGTAGGTAGATTTCAACCGACTTCAAAAAAGAGTATATTTTTGCGTGGTTCCAACTTTTAAAATATTTTCATTAGATAGAAAAAATTATCTTTAATGCAACGAAAGACGGCTGGTGCTTAGGAGATTGGCTTCACATAGGTCACAGGTTCAAATCAGATACCAAAACAACAATGTTTCGACAATATATGATAATAAACACATTACATTCGTGGCGTTCATCTGTTCAGGAGTTGAGTAGTTTAAGTAAAGTAAGGTTACTTTTAGAGATTTTTTTGAGACAAGTCACAAGAAATCGAATAAGATCCCCTACGGTCGAGCATCACTTATTCGCTCTTAACTCAAATTAAACTAAGATTAGCTAGAAATCTTAATATCATTCTTTCCTCAGGTTCGACCAAGGCAAATCCACAAAGGGCGCGAGCAAGCTCCGTCGCGACCTCATCAACGCCGAGATTGCCAACCTTCGAGACCTGCTGCCCCTCCCACCATCCACCAGGCAGCGGCTGTCCCAGCTGCAGCTGATGGCGCTGGTGTGCGTCTACGTCAGGAAGTCCAACTATTTTCAACAAGGTTAGTAAGGTGTGGTGGTGGGGTGGTAGAAGATATCATGTTGTGATAGGCAAACTGACTTCACCTTCAAGATAACATTCATGTGCACGATTTAACCCCGGGCTATCCGTTAAGCTAGAGCCAGGCTAGAATCAGGGTGTCATCGCTGTGGCAGTAGTGAAGACACTGCAGACCACACCCTGGCGGATTGCCCAGCTTGGGCAGAGGAAAGGGCGCCACTTATCACTGAAGTGGGCGCGTCGCTGTCGCTGTCGCTCCCTGCGGTCATCCGAGCGATGACTGACAGTGAGAGCGCATGGCAGGCGGTCGTCTCCTTCTGCGAGGTAGTGATGTCGCAGAAGGAGGAGGCGGAACGGGAGAGAGAGCGCACTGGCGCCTCATCCCGCAGGAGAGCACGGCGGCGACAAGCTGTTGCACCGCCGTGAGGGACCTGTGCGCGGCCGATCGGGGGATCCGCCGCGCACGCTTAAGGTCCGGGCTATAAGGCACCCTTGTGTGTTCCAGGTGCCTTAAGCGGAGTAGGAGGAGGGGGTGTCGTCGTCCCTACCTCCAGAGGAGAGTGCCAGATGGCATTCCGTTGTGGCCCGATGCGGACGTCCACAGCTCCCGCGCCGGGTCACCCAAGACGACGAGGAGAACACCGCTGGGGTTTAGTGGGTAGAGACTGCATTCACCTTACCATCTTCTCGGGCGCAGAGAGTCCCACATAACCCCCGGGAGCCCCCGGACCCAGGGGTATGCCTAAACGTATTCCCCAGCGAAATAAAAAAAAAAAAAAAAAGAGCCAGGCTAGAATGTGGTTAGGTCCGGCAGTACTGTGCCTCTGCTGGGCCGATTGCAATGCGCCTCCAGTAACGCCCCTGTGCTAATGTCAGGCTTTATTATGGGAACCTGGGCCCAGTACGGCACGACGTTGCGGGACTGTTTAGTAGCGGCCGGGCAATCGCCCTTTATGAGGATCGGTCTAGCCTTCGCCGGGGCCAGCCTGTCGCTGAGGTACTCCTGTTGCCTGCAGATCCGCGACCCACAAAAAGCAAAGGAAGGTGATTGTAGTGGTGGTTGAGCCTATTTGCAAAGCATAATGTTTAGAGGAAGACATAATGAAAATTTTGGTAAAGCTCTAGAGCCCCTGGTTCCTAAACTTTAAAGATAACGGAAAACCAATCAAGTGCCTTATAATATATGAAACCTTCTCGACTCCTTTTTAATAATATATTTTAGTTAAGTATATATTTTTTAATACATTTTTAAGGTTTTTAGTTTTTTCTTTCTACATTATTATGTCTTTATAATAATAATATCACTTTAGCTTTAAATAATTATCTATAATTGTGAATATAATAGAAAAAAATTTTTAACCCCATATCAAATGATTACAAATTATCACTGAAATTTATATAAAAACATTTTTTAAGAAATGTATAATAATATATTTAAAACTCATTATTCTTACATAAATGTAACGAGTTCTTCTAATCACATATTTTGCGCTATTTCAAAATAATATTTGTAGCCGTGATATATTTAACAGCTGATAATAAACAATTTTGGCGGAAGCCTGATGAATATTCTACGGAACCCTTAAGTCCCGTGGAACCCACTTTAGGAATCCCTGCTCTAGAAATATTTTCTTGTCAAACGGTGGATTAAATAAAAATAGAGCTGTATAAATGTTTTTTGCGGTATAACAATCATGTTATTTCGGTAAGGTCTTGCCTTTTTCTGGACATAGAAGAGTCAACGTTATCAGTAACACATCGAGGTCACTTTCATCATCATACCAGCTGCAATAAAGGCCCAATTGCCGTTATTAAAGCTGTAAGCACGATTTTGCAAAATAATCTCAGTTTTTGTATGGTATAATGAAGCAATGGAGCAGTCGGAGCCTTATGGTGACTACCGACGCCCTTATACATCCGAACAACCAAAATTTATGTAGATGCGTTGAGTGCAACGCAACGGAAAAGGAGTACCTTTTCCCCAACAATGAGCAGTAATATTTGAAATATTTAGCAGTGTGTGATATTATATTATGTATTAATTAATCGCCTCATAAGAGACAAGGAAAAATATGCAGAGCTGAGCCAACCTTCACTAGTTGGAGAGGCACCTCAAGAAGAAGATATTATAGGTATTTTCAATAAATTCCAATAAGTTCTTTTATTTAATCATAGCACTCTACAATAAACTTTTCATAAAAAATATGGACAACAGTAAGTGTGGCCACACGCTGGGCACTAAAATTCCAACCGTTTGATGTTTAATATTCTATAATAATTTTATAAATTACTTCCAATTTATAATACTACTTTATTTCTATTGATAACATGTAATCAATTATATTATTAACTATTTATAACATTATACTTTATCATTTATAAAAATAGTTTTTATTCATGTTAAGGTAACTTTAAGTGATCCCCACCATGGATCAGGCCTTGACATAGCGGTGGGGCTCAGTAGCCTAGGGTAAGCCCAGCACCTTGGGTGCATCTAATTGAGCCGAGGGGGCTCGTACTGCCCCAACGTTGGAGGGGTTGTTCTGTGCTGCGAGACAACCCCTTTGTGGAGGTGGTGTTTGCTCATTAGATCTGGGGCACCTCACCAAAGGCGGCATTGGTGGCACTCGCCGGGTTTTAGTGGGTAGAGCTGCGTCCACTTACCAGCTTTCGGGCGCCCCCACATACCCGCGTGGGGAGATCCACTCCCCCTTGGGATGCCTTGGGATGGTAGCATTTCCCGGCGTTAACGAAAAAAAACTTTAAGTGACGTAAGTGTTTCTTTTAATTTAATTTAATAAAATCTAAAATTAATCGTCTGTTTCATCAAAATCTAGTGGTAAGGTAAAGTGGCATGCCAGAATAGTTTCATTGAATTATAATTCTACCAATGCTAAACATATATTAAATGTTCTGCTCTGGGCTATTTCAATTCCTGTTCTTAAGCTGTTATTAGCTTTTGACGTGACAACGTCTTATAATTCGATGAAGACGGCTGCAAGAACGAAAAAACATGACGCATGCGGCGTCACCTCGCTCTGAGGCGTTCCATTTTCTTATGACGTTGTCACGTTCAACTATCGTCAGTAAACCGACTTTACAGACAACTGATTTTTTTTAGGAGACAATACAGTGGTGTAATTGCATATAAATCTCTAAGAGGTAGTGTCATAGCTGCATTGCAAATTGGGCTGGCAAGACCAGGGTTGTACCTCTCGCTCACATAATCCCGGCGTAAAGTGACAGCTATGCTGTCCCGTTAGTGTGATTTGTAAGTTTCCGGTGGCCCATCGGGGGAGATAGAAAAAAGAAAGGCAACGCATCTGCGTAACCTCTGGTTGTACAGGTGCGTTGCGTCTATGAGCGTCTGTAGTCACCATAAAGCTCCGACTGCTCGTTTGCTTCCATATGCCATAAAAATGTAGTATAATTATAGTGTTATTTTAAAAACCTTAGAAAATGACATGAGACTAACTCCAGACAAACCTTAATATCATATCCCTTATCGACCCGAGTCCGTTAAATTTTGATGGTGACCAACATTTTACTAAATTGGCTAATGAATATGATACATACTTAGCTAATAATATAATTGATAATAACGAAAAACAAATAGCTTTTTAAAATCCATAAAAAGTACCAAGATTGTTCATGCTAACCCCACTAAATCCGTCAAATTAGTGTTGTACAATTTACGGTTTGTTTAGATAATATTGGTAATATGTACCATTTACTGTGGCCGACACGGTATAAGACCATAGGTTATACTAGCATTTAGCGCCTATCAGTGAGGGAGATCTTCTAAAACGGTTCTTGAGTAATAATGTTGTACTAACTCGTAAATAATGCCGATGTCTATTATAGTGTAGGAGCCCATTGCTGTAATTATATGGTCTATTTAATCAATGATTTGCGAATTAAAGGTAAAATAGGTAATATATACAATTGAAAAGCAATAAAGGTACTTAAGTCATCAAATGTTATAATTATCGTATATTTTATATTAGTGTAAGTTCAGTTTTGTATGATAAAATATATTTATTGAATATTAAACGATTAATTTATGATGCAGGTCTACAGAATATCATATATTGTATGTATTTTTTATTATTAATAATAAACAATTTCATCTGCAGTATGGAATTACCGTTGCTTAGTGTGACCTAATTTTTAAATAAATTTCTTTCATAGTCTATATACTAAATGTCAACACAAACAAACAAACAAACAAGATATGTCAAATAGGTAATCAAATATTAAATAAAATTTAAGTTCTATAATAAAAAGCTTTTTAGGTTCTATAGCAGTTTGTTATATTTCCGTAGTTTCGGATACTTTGCAAAATCCACATAATAAAATAGCTGAAAAATTCATGCCCAAAAGCCCCGTCTCTTGACCTACAATAATAGCGAGCTAGCATTCACTTTGATATTTTAAATTACACCTTTTTCTTTCCGCAAATATCAACTAGAATTTAACCTTAATAAATAACTTAGTTGATCTTCAACAAGATTTATTGTTACCTAAAGTGATTCACGAATATAAATTACAATATAAATATGTATAACGATTGTTAAACTTTTATATTATGCCTTTGAAATAGGCCTTCATATTTTTTATAGCATACGAGGGCAAAAGAGCATTCGAAACTTTAGACTACCGATGCCTGTACACATCTGCACAACCAGAGATTATATATAGATGTGTTGCCCTCCTTTTCCCTGTCCCCCCAATGGGCACCAGAAACTCTTTAAAAAAAAATCTGCATTCGTAGCAACTATGGATTTTCTTGATTAAATATTTTTAATATTTTGTTGGTAGTAAGTACCGAGAAAGAGAATTACTTTGCTGATGATCGGGTGTTTTAATAAATTCAACAGAAAATCCATAATACATATTATATTTGTAGTAGAACACGTATGACACGCGCTGACAAGCCTAGGTACACTCGTTCAGTTACGGTTAGTTAGCGTTAAGTTAAACGTAACACATCAGCTTATATTATTATGCGTTGAGATGTAATGCTAGTTATTTATGCAAGTTTTCCTTCGTATATCATTAGAAAGAAATATTCATTCGACACAAACCTAAAAATAAGACAAAAAAAAAAAAAAACAATAATAATATCAACCCTTATATGTCCCACTGCTGGACATGGGTCTCCTCCTCGAAATCAGGCGAGGAGTGTTGGTGAACTTCACACACCTTCAAAGACTTTTAATCTCATCGGGCGTGCAGGTCTCATATTCAGATGCACGTAGAAATGCAGAAAACCCATTTCTATGCATCACAGTGGAGTCAGGCATGAACCCGGAGCTCTCGGCTCTCACTCAAGAGGCCGAGCCCATAAGCACTAAGCCATCGTCGCTCCTATAAACAATAAACACCATAATTACAAACAAAAATTTGTAACATAAAGTACATACTTTATATTACAAATTTTTAGGACAATAGTCGAAAAAAAGGGAATCCTTCTATTCTATGTATGGAACCACTGCATGATTATCCTTACCGCGGTAAGGATAAGCATGCAGTGGTTCCACGTCCACTTTGGTCCTTGCAGGTATAGTGGTCAATATCTAACACCGGAGCAGCTGCCAGAATTCTGCAACCAGCTGAGTCATTTGGTGGCCACGTAAAACACATGTTTTACGTAGTCACGTAAGCTCCCGGATTGGCTTATTGAGTCACGAAAAGAAATGCCGTAAAGCTCCAAATAATTGACGCTGCTTTACTCATTTTTCAAAGATGCAATAGACCAATGATGATGTCTCACGTGGGTCAAAATGGTCTAGTTCAGCATTGTGTCAGGAAAATGTTCACTGGAGCTGCTTTCAACTGAATCAAGATGAAATTAGGCCACGGGTTCCAACCAATTAATACCATTATGCCTACAATTTTCATTTGGTCTTTTTTATATTATAATCATTATAATATGTAATGATCTTCTTCTATAGTACTTTCCCACCCGCACCCTACATAATATAATATATTAAAATGCCGCAAGAAACTTTACGCTACACTCATCACGACATGTAATACAGAATAGAAGAGTCAGGGCTATATTTTTTCGCCGAGAAATGCACTCTGACATCTCGCGGGGGGGGGAGAGACCTAGGCGGGTATGTGGGACTAAGGTGGACGCGTCTCTATCCATTAAAAGCTGGCGAGTGTTCTCCTCGTCCCGGTGCGGAAACTGTGATCGTCCATACCGGCGATGGTGTGCGCCTGGAGGCACTCTCCTCTGGAGGCAGGGGAGGAAGTGACGTCCCCTCCTCCCTCCTCCTACTCGGGTAAGGCATCCTGAATACATAAGGGTGCCTTACAGCCCGGACCTTCAAAGCGCGCGTCGTTGGATCCCACGATCGGCCACGCAGATCCCTCACGCACGGCGGTGCGACCGCTTGTCGCCGCCTCTCTTGTGGGAAGAGGCTCTCCCACTCCACCCCCTCTTTCTGCAAGATCATTACCTCGCAGAAGAAGAGGACTGCCTTCCTCGAATGACTGCAGGAAGCGACAGGTCCGCGCCTACTTCAGCGACTTGTGGCGCCCTTTCCTCCACCCAAGCTGGACTCTCCACCAGGGTGTGGGCAGCCTATGTGATCTAAGTCATTCTAACAAGCCAGATGACTGCTCGACCTAGATTTTAATAGACAACAAGACGCCCGATCTAACAAATAAAAATAAAACCTTTTCGTGAAAAAAAATTTTCCTAACTTTCATGATACTCAATCAAATCGCGTCGAAGATTTTCTCATAAATAGACTTCCATTTTATTTATTTAAACAAAACTTAACTCAAAAGCTATGTCGCAATTAGCATTCCTCAATTTTCAGCCGGCAATTATAGTATTTAGTCAGGTTTCCTTCAAGCTCAATTTGGCAGATTACCACAAGGCCGTGTTTCATGAGGCTACCATCCAGCCTTGAACCGAACGAATCGAAAATCGATAATTACGTAACAAAATCGATGTTCTCACGGTGTACAGTTATCGAGATATCGAGATAAACAATGGTTACGAATTTGATAGGAAAATTAGAGAAAATTAGCGAGTTGGGAGCGGCTACCGACTGTACTGGCACTAATAGTGCCCGCAGGGATTCGAACCCGCTGTCACGCCGCACGCCGCGCCGCTCGGGTTCACATGGAGATATATGCGTTTTTACTTGAGATATTTTAGTTTTATTTTCTCATAACTGTTGCGCTTTTGTAGGTGATTATTAAATTGTAGGTATTATAGTAAGTGACGGTGTTTAACGGTATGCGACAAGGTAGCCGGAATGATTGTGGGTTCGAATTAGAGTAAGGAGATTATTTGTATAATTAATGTAGACATCTCTATTACGTCTCCAGCAAATCTTAGATATTTATGTATTAGGATAATAAGCTGTGACTATTCAAGTTTATTGATTATGTATTGTATTTGTAAAATAAAAATGAATCTAAGTGTGGGTGCTATTTACGAACTCTAGAACGTACAAATTTTGTTAACAATGATTTACTAACACAGTATGTTACTGACATAAAAATGGACTTAAACTCACCTGTTGCTAAGTCATTATTATGGACGATGATGATTTGAACACATGTTGATAAGTCCTTTACTATAGACCACCCACGGACACCACGTATCTAATGACTTCGTTGGTAAACTGTCGAGGTGGGATTTTTAATGATTTTTTCATGTGATAAATAAAGTGCACAAAATGTCATTTATCTTTGAATAATCTGTACACATATTGTATAAATTATTAGCAAATCCTCTGGTATACAAAATAAAGAAAAAACATAAAATAAAAAAATAAAAAAAATAATGGTAAAAATCTTTGAGCAGTGAGTTATAGTACCTAAATGTGTTTTTAATATGTTTTTTTCTCATATGTAGTAAAAATAATAAAAATATTTAAAGTATAATATTATACAATAATGTACAAAAATTTGATAAATAACTAAATCATAATTAAAGTTTGACTTCAGTTTAGTTAATAATTTTGATATAGAAACCTTATTTCTTTGATAAAATAACTTAGTCACTTGAAGGACTTTTATTTCTAATATTAATCGAAACCGTAATCTAAAGTTTGTAGAATTCGAAAATATTTAAATAAATACCAATAGCAACGAAAAAAACAGTTTCGATTTTTATTCAACAAATTTATTCGATTAAGCTACCGTCAGTCAAACGACTTTAATAAAAGCTCATAAAATCAACATGTAAAATGCCGCATCCATTTTCTCAGATGCCGCGTCCGACTCAACCCAATCGCCAAAGTCGATAAACGGTCGGTATCGTGGGAAGCTTTGCAAATCTCCACTGCCGTTTGAAATTACTATAGATAAACGCTACTTCTTTGTTTCTGTGATCAATTTGAATATGAGATTTTTATGATACGTTTAGATATGTTTTTTTTTATAAAAGAGGGGGCAAAAATCGGTTCACCTGATGGTAAGTGAATAGCGACATCCCGCCACACCAGAGGATCAGCAGGTGCGTTGCCGGCCCCACCATGGTTCAGGCCTTGACGTGGCGGTAGGGCTCAGTAGCCTAGGGTGAGCCGCTGCACCTTGGGCGAAGCTAATTAAGCCGGGGGCTCTTTGTACCCTTCTTATAAGAAGAGGGGACAAAAGAGTAGGGGGCAAGGGGTGAGGGTGGGAGGGGTTATTCTGTGGTGCGGGACAACCCCTCTGTGGAGGTGGCGTCGGTCCCTTGCGGGACTGACTAGCCGTCGACAGATCCGGGGCACCTCACCAAAGGCGGGATTGGTGGCACTCGCCGGGTTTTAGTGGGTAGAGTCTGCGTCTGTCTGCGTCCATTTACCATCTTTCGGGCGCAGCGAGTCCCACATACCCACCTGGGGAGACCCACTCCTCAGGCGGGATGCCTCAGAGCATTTCCCGGCGTAAAAGGAAAAAAAAATAGGTGCGTTGCCGGCCTTTTCGATATGAGTATGCTCCTTTCTTGAAGGTCACTAAAATGTAGTAAAAAGGTGATTTTTTTATTCATTATGTTTTTTCGAATTTCATTTTAACAACTTTTTAGAAATGCTAACGCGGCTTATTAATTTATATTAATATGTAATAATACATAACATATCTTTAGGTAGTTTTTAATAACTTTGTAATGTTAGGACGTCTGAAACTTCAGTCCTCCCGAGACGATGATTGCTATAAAGTATGCGAAACGTCGTGCTTGTAAAATATTTAGTAAACCATAACTATCCGTAAAAAGTTGTTTCTATATAATTTCTTGACATTTATAATTATTATTTTTTATGTGATCAGGGGGCAAACAAGCAGTCGGAGCTTCACGACGCCCATACACATCCGCACATCCAAGGCCACGCATATGCGCCGCCCTCCTTTTTCCCTATCCCCTCCAATGGGCCCCGGAAACCTCACAAACCGCACGAAAAGCGACAGCATAGATGTCGCTTGACGAGCGAGAGGTACTACCCCGGTCGTGCCGTCCCAGTTCGGCTGCAATGCAGCATGGCACTACCTCTTACTTACCTCTACCTCTTTGTTATGACTTTTAATCTCATCAAGCATTCAGGTTTCCATATTATGATGTTTCCTTCATCGGTGAGCCAGCGATGGTCTGATGTTTAGGTGTACATAGAAATTTGGAAACCCCATTTCTAGACATCACAGGGGTCAGGATCGAACCCGGGCCTCTCTACTCTCACTCAAGAGGCCGAGCCCATACCTACTACTCACACCCACGATGTGAGCGGCGATGGCCTAATGGGATTAAAAGTCTTTGAAGGTGTGTGAAGTTCACCAACCCGCATTGGGCCAGCGCATCAGTGAAATATGGCCCAATACGCTCCTCGCCTGATTACGAGGAGGAATCCCGTGCCCAGCAGTGGGAGATATACACGTAAATAAATGACTAATAAATATTATATTTTGATGTCGACATGTTTAATAAATACTTTCAATATTTTAGGCTAAAAGTAGGTTCATAAAATAAATAAAATATATACAATTCATAAATAATAAAACAATCAGTATGCAAATATTGTTAATTGTGATTGCTCATTAGAAACATCCATTAATTAATTTTATAGCTATTATTATCGCATTTATAATACTATATTCATATTATTAATTATTATATTTCTTGTTTTTTTTTTTTGCTCAAGCATGCGATTTTTAAGGTGTAGTAGTTTTTAAATTAACATAGTTATTTTCACTATTAAAATTCGCGGAGCTGAATATTTCGGCATGTAGAATGCCTTGTTCACGAGAAATATAGAGTTCCGGAAAAATTTAAAACTTGGTAGATATAGGTACCGTTTTAAATAATTTTAATTAAATTAATAAATTATGAAATAATTTATGTCAATTTAAAATTTAATATCTATGTATCGTTTTGTCTAAAAAAGATAGATACTTATGTAATAAAAAAAAACTTATGTAATAAAAAACATACAGTAAAATTGAAAACCTCCTGCTTGCGATCAGAAAAAAATATATAAAAAAGAGGATATAAAAAAAAATCTGTTTGTTTCAGTAAACACACATAAATATTAAGTAATATAGAATATATAGATCGCAAAAAGCATTTGGCGTAACAAAAACAAAAGTGCTAGAATTCCCAAGCACCTGTACACAATTAAGGCGCAAGTGAGTTTATCGTTCTAAATGCTAAAATTGCTTGGACCGGACCTCGAATTAGCGATCACGCACTTCTGGAATCTTCTCAACAATTTTTGCATACCTCCCTGGGAACTAGCGATGTATGCCTTCTAATTAACCCGTAAATACGGAGTAACGCGTTTTGTATCGACGGGGCTTTCTTCGGTGAATTTTTAATGACTGTAATGGTACGTCGGAATGTTTATACATTATGTACGGCATACATTGTGGTTTTGTTCTTTGTAGTGTACCATACATCTCACTCGATTCACTACATTCGATTATTAATCATACTATGCAGATATTTGTAGACAATAATTTTTCCGTGGTGGATTGCAGCTGGGCTTCCCCTGGATTTTCTTGGCAAAAGCCAAGAAAATCTATAAAAAAGCAATGACTAACAAAAGTTAGTCATTGCTTTTTTATAGAAGAGGGGGCAAACGGACATTCGGTTCACCTGATGGTAAGTGAAAGCGACACCCACACCCGCTACACCAGAGGGTTAACAGGTGCGTTGCCGGACTTTCAAATAGGAGTATGCTCTTTGCTTGAAGGTCCCTTAGTCGTATCGGTTCAGAAACACCGTAATTGGCAGCTGATTCCATATATGAAGACAACAAACAAGTAAATTTTGTGTTAGTTAATCAAAAGAAAAACATTTATAGAAACTTTTATTCGCCATTTTCTTACATGTTTTAGCGTTACTATATTCTAAAATCAGAAAACCGTGTAGGTACAAAATTTTAAAATTGTCAGTTTGAATCATAGTTTGGTATTTATTCATTACATGCTTTGGTTCTAAACAATTTCAATATTGTACTGTCTCCCGCTTTAACCGGGGAGGGAAACTGGAAATATTTCCTACTCCTCCTGAATTCTTCTGATTAAATTCGTTGCGGGTCCCAAGGCAGTTTTAACGTATCCCTCGGGCTCCCTGAGATCGTATCAAAGGATCATTTAGTGGTTACCGCTGTCGATCCTGGCTATACAGGAGTAGCAGCGGTGAGAACGGTGGGCCTAGCCCGATAAAAAAAGTAGGGGGTGGTAATAAAACTACAATTGAAAAGGCACTTATAATAATACTGTTGAATACATTTAGATTACAACCGTATCCGGAATGATGATTATTACATTTTTATAGCATCACTCATAATAATAAATAATAATGTCTATGGACACTTTTACACCACGTCAATCTGGTCCCGTGGTGTTAAGTTCTCGAAGAACTTGTGTTACGGGTACCAGACAACGGAAATATATTTAATACTTTTATACTATACATATTATATTTAAGATTTCTATTATATAATTATATAATACACAATATATTTAATACACATCCATGACCCAGGAACTATATCTGTACGGGCTTTATTTTTGAGCTTTCGTGCTCGGTATACTATTTATTTACGCCCAAAGTTGGGCTAAAATCAGTGTTGAAATACGAAAGTTTAGAAGCTTGTATTTTTTAAATGTATAATACTTTTACGATTTTGGGTACATACGCACATAGATAACGACGAGATCAATTTATATTATCCTTAGTTTTTGATGGTCAACGTCAAACATTGTAGTAATTACTGTTCTGCGTTTGTATGGAAAGATGAGCGACTTGTGTAACCTTAAGGCCTCTCTACACGTAGACGTAGAGCACGAGATGTAGATACCACTCAACGGGGATAAAATATGGTAGGGAAATATTTATGAATTGTATTGCTGTTAGATACAGCAATAGATACAATTCATAATACCAAAATATTAGAGGTGTATGTGAGTTTGGAATCACTTAGTAGTATGGGACTTATCACTGAGTGATATATGTTATAAAATGATCATGAGTCCGGTATTAAAAAATGTGAAGAGTTCATTTGTATGAACGCGTTTATTTCCAAAGCTACAAGTCGAAATTGATAAAATATTTATGCATTTGAAAGCTCAACTACAGGGGATATCATCATCAACCCCTATCCGTCCACAGATGAACATAGCAATGTTCAGCTGTGGACGGAGCTCCTTCAATAAACGCCAAGACGACCGATTCTTCGCCACTCGCATCAACACAGACCGGCCACTACACTGAGATCGTCTTCCCATCTGGTAAGTTCGACCAACACTTCGTCTACCTTAACGATTTCGTATCGATTGTTGTTCTTGTATTGGCGTGCACGCACATGCAGTGTGGGAAAAGAGGTAAGTATGCTCAGGGGTGCACTGATAGAAATCTGAAATCAAAATTCAAGCTATTTATTTAATATATTATTGTATTGATTTTTAATGTTTATCCTCCTGTAAAGTATCCGAAACGTCGGGTTTGTTAAAATCTTAGTAAGCCATGAAAATCCGCAAAAATGATTTCATTACTCGCGTAAACCCGGCCAAGTTATGAATGAAGATATGAACCCAGCGTTGTTTATTGATAAAACATACAAACATCCTAATTGTAGGTTGAAACAGGCGAATTGGGGCGGCACGACCGGGGTGGTACCTTTCGCTCACATAACACCGGCGTCAAGTGACAGATATGCTGTCGCGTTTCGTACGGCTTCTGAGTATCCGGTGGCCCATTGGGGGATAAAGAGAAAAGAATGTCTAGGGGCGTCGGTAGTCACCATAAGGCTCCGACTGCTCGGATGCTTCTTTGTGACATAAAAAAAAACATTACACATAGAAGTTACTTAAGAAAACTAAATCAAATCATACTTAGATTTCAAACAAATACTCTCTTAATCTAGACATTGATAAACATAGTTTCAAAATGCACATAGTGTACTGTAGGTAGGTAGTAGGTAAAGTATAATTATAATATACTGCTGCATGCTGGTGCCCGCGACTTTGTCTTCGTGCACAGCAAATTTTATATTTTAATTATTTTCATAGAAAGTATCCTATATATGTTACTTCTAATACCTCCAAGAATATGTGTACAAAGTTTCATGATGATCGGTTTGTAGTTTTCGCATGAAAATAAATCTATTTTCACATTTATAATATTAGTAGGATAGACAGATCGGAGATTTTAAACCTAAAAACTTTAAAAGGTATTTCAAACTGACCTAGATACCTCCGTTTCAAATTCTCACAAAATTCAGGCATAAACTGTAGTAATCCTAGACAGAAGGCGCACCGTATCATTACGAGAGCGTGTGTGCACACCGACAGTTAGCACGCCATTACCGCGCCAGCGATTGTCTCTGCAGTATCATTAGGTATAATTGTACAATCTAGATGCATTTTGCTAAGTCAAAAACTAATTTATTACAAAATATTATACAATCTATACAGATAAATAAAATTGAAGTGTCTGTTTGTAATTTCAAATAAACATCTTTCCACTAAATGCGTATGATAGTATAAACGGTATTTACATCAAAAAAGCAATTTTTAAAATGTTTGTCTCTGTCTGTCTGTTTGCTCCGGCTAATCTCTGAAACGGCTGGACCGATTTTGACGGGAGAGCTGATATTTTAGGCTATAAAATAATCATCATCAAGCCGGGTACGGCTGTATCTCAACAAACGTGGGCGAAGCTGCGGTCAACAGCTAGTATTATATAAAAAACACGTTTTTGGAACCCTCAGCGCGCGAATCAGACTCGCTCTGGAGTGGTTTTAAAAGTGAAACTTCTTATAATGAAACAATTTTTACGGATTTTACCGCGGTTTATTAAGATTTTCTGTGATAAGCAGCACCTGGAGACCGAACTTCAACATGTCAAGCAAGTACTGCATGACAACAAGCTTCGGGTACCGCGTCTCCGTCACAGTGAACGTGTGAAACCAGCCACCGTCGAGCGAGTACCTGCTGTGCTACCATTTATGAAAGGCGTCACTGACAAGATTGGCTTCATCCTAAAGCGAGCTTCTATTAAAACTTATTTCAAGCCGCCTAAAAAGATAGGTCAATTCTTACCATCTGTCAAGTGTCATATACCCTTACAAGATGCAGGAGTATACAAGCTTGATTGTGATTGTGGCCTCTCTTATATAGGCCAAACCAAAAGATCGATTAAAACTCGCGTTAAAGAACATATAGCTGACTTAAAACACCGTCGCTACACTAAGTCTGCAATCTGTGAACATAGTCTAGACAAAGCTCGCCATTATATTAGATTTGATAAACCACAGATACTCGCAAAAGAACACCGATTCCAACCAAGGATGATCCGCGAGGCTATTGAAATTAAAAAACATCCAAATTTCAATAGAGAAGATGGCTGGCTCTTACCACCTGCTTGGGATCCCATTATTAAAATAATTAAATCAAAAACCAAGCATAATATGCCACAGATTAAAGATACAGTTAGCACTTTCTGCGTAGAGAGGACTTATCAAAATAATGATGTATCATAGGGTAGTTCGAATAACTTTGTAACGTTAGGACATCTGTCACCTCAGTCCTCCCGTGACCATGGTTGCTGTAAAGTATCCGAAACGTCGGGCTTGTAAAAATCTTAATAAACCGCGATAAAATCCGTAAAAATTGTTTCATTAGAATGAGTGAAATTCGCGAAAACATTAGAAAACAATATGTGAAACTTCTTTGCGCGCATGAGGGTAACATTTTTACGGATGAAACGTCACGAAAATGTGGAAAGATTTTGTCCAATAAGATGGAGAGAGAGAGAGTGAGAAAGGGCGAACGTAGCATGAAGCATATAGCCATGGAGTGAGCGTATGAAGCAAGCGAGTGAGCAAAATCGAGGGAGAGAGAGAGCAAACGTCGCAAAAGTCTCGGAAATTTAAAGATTTACATTAGTATAAATATAAACGAGATTAAAAAATTGTTTGCCAAATAAGTTTCACTTCTAACATGACGTGTACCCACGCAATTTTTTTCAAAGCTAATATTGCTAAAACCAAGATACCAATTGTAACAATATATGCGTGCGTAGATCCAAGTACATACAGTTGGCGTATGTAAGTCGTTAGCACTTGTTTATCATCGGGTCACCTAATATGCATATACAAATAATGTCCGTGTGTCCGTGTGTCCGTGCGTTAATCCAATTAGTGTCCGTGGCGCTGTGTCACATTTGCATAAATTTGAATTTTAAATCGAGCAGAAAATTACTGAGACAGGTGCGGATAGGTACATCAATAACATAAAGGATTATATAAATCAAGTCATTGTATTTACCTAAGGTAAAAATAACATGATTTACCTTAAGTAAACATAAAAATCACTGATTAATGTGAAACAAATTTTGACGGATCCTAATACAAAATGTGTTAAGTGGAAAAAAATGTAGGTAAAATTATCCAGTGTAGTGTGTTTTTGTAGGGTAGTTTTTTAGTATTTTCTTTTTTATCCTTATATTACTTCTGTTGTTGAAATCTAAATAATAATCTAAAAATATAAAAAAATCGTCACTACGTCAACGAGATGGCCTGCTGTTATGAAGTAGGATTTTCCCAGAAAGTACTTGCAATCAATATCAGTTGATAGTTTTATTAGGTCTATAAGCTTAGCAGTGGGTCAAGGTAGGACGCACTTACGCCGTTTGTTACATACGAGATTTATTATCGATAATATAATGGGAGTAGCGCAGGCGGACGGTTTTAGTCGACGCAAGGCCTTCCTGAAAGTTGTAGTGAAACTAGGGGAATATAATATAGATATAGGCCGTCTTGGCGTTTATACAAGGTTGATAAAAGCGAGAGGCATTAAATTAAACCACATATATTACACATGCTTAATCTGAAACGATTAAAAACAGTTTATGAGAGAAAAAAAAAAATCAAAGAACTTAACTACGAGAATAGCCAAAGTAAAGCGTAAACATCCTTTGTAAAATGTCCACTGACCTTCGAATCTAAAAGGCAGTGCGACGCACAGCACGTTGCGTCTCACAGGGTCGAATAAAGCGGAGTGGCTTTAAAACTTTAAAAATATCCTGCGACTAAACTATTTATTCTATTGGTCCAATTTTTGGTGTGTAGCCTGAAAATGGTACATACTATATGTGGTTTAATTTAATGCCCCTGGCTTTTATCAACCTTGTATATAGAAAGAGGATATGTCCAACAGAGCGGGACAAATAAACTTGGTAATGATAATCATCATCATTATCAGACTCTATCCGTCCACTGCTAAACATAGGCGTCCCTCAATGAACGCCAAGAGGCCGATCCCTTGCTACTCGCATCCAACATGGACCGGTCATCGCACGGAGATCGTCTTCCCATCTAGTTAATGGCCGACCAACACTTCGTCTACCTAAACGGGGCTTCCACTCTAGAACATTACTGCCCCATCGGCCATCCGTTCTCCTGAGTGTGTGACCAGCCCACTGCCACTTTAACGAGCTTATTCTAATGGAAATGATAATAGGAATATAAAATGTGTATAAGTCACAAGAAAATCCTTTAAGGATAGTTTTATTACAATCGCTTTTTTTCGACTCCAGAAAACGGTAAGTGGACGCAGCTCTACCCACTACTACTCGCTGGGTTATCCCAGCGAGTGCCACCAATGCCGCCCTTGGTAAAGTGCCCCAGATCTGTTTCCTGATCGGGACAGTGCAATGAGGTAAATTTCCCATCCTACCCCTTGTCTCCCCTACTCTTTCGTCCCCTCTTCTTATAAAAGGGGTACAAAGAGCAGCCACCTCAGTTTGATTGGCTTCACACAAGGTGCTGCGTTCACCCTAGGCTACTTAGCCTCACCGCCACGGCTTGAACTATGGTAGGGGTTATTACAAACGCTAAATAAACATAATTTTTATTATCACTGCTGGCTAGCTGTTGCCCGCAGCTTCGCCTTTAGATTTACAGCAGTATACGGATTGATGATGTTTATTTTTATAGCCTAAGTTACTCCCTAAAATATTAGCTATCTGTCAGTGAAAGTCCCGTCAAAATCGGCCCAGCCATTTCCGTTATCAGCCGGAACAAACAGACAGAAAAAATTTGTAAAAAAATGTTTTTTTGGTATATGTACCGTGTATACATCCATATGCCTTTAGTAAAAACCGGTTATTTTAATATTACAAATAGACACTCCAATTTTATTTATAGATGGTGTGTATTTAAAGTATGTATTTCTATTTCTCTTACGTTTAGTATAAGAAGGCTTTTCTAGTAAACATAAAATTAAAATGTTCATCATCCCCGTAGCCAACGAAAGCTAAGACACATAGTTAATGGAAAATAGGAAACTAGTTGTTCGATGGACGATGACTGATGAGCCTCGCCTTCTCACGAAAAAGGTGAAGGTACTCAGAATTAAATAAGCATGTAAACTTGACGCCAATGTCGCTACTCAACAAGAATGAATCGGTACGTGGAGTTCATTCACAACATATGAACTATGGCCCGCTTAGGGTCGAGTAGCAGGACCACCGAGCATATAACCGGAGTCGTAATGTGAACCATAAAATTCCGAAATTGGTCTGTGATTTGACACTGACGTAACAATTCAACCAACCAGTGATCGGTGTGTATGTTCCATCGGCCAATCATCCATCAATGGTCATCAGTCGGCCAATCAGAGCGTAGAACCGGCGCAGCGTCGCAGCACATATTTGGAGGAATTTGTTTTCATACAATACATAAAATTACCACTCTATTCCGGTTATATGCTCGATAAGCAAGACATACATAAAAATAATGCCAGCGATAATTGCAAACGCCTGACAAGTGACAACATATTTTTTTTCAGTCCGTTAGAAAGATTATTAGGCATAATATATTTTCAGGCCTTAGGTCAACCCCTTAAACCTAGAAATATAGCAGTAATTTCTATTGAAACTACTTTTGATGAATTTTATCGCAGTTCGGATAGGCATTTTACAGCAACCTTGATGAAAATTCGTGTAAACGTTAAAAATCTACAGTAATTTGCTATCACCATTTGCTTTGGAGGCGGCGTCGGTCCCCTAAGGGACTGACTGGCCGTTTGTTCAACAGATCCGGGGCACCTCACCAAAGGTGGCATTGGTGGCCCTCGCCGGGTTTTAGTGGGTAGAGCTGCGTCCACTTACCAGCTTTCGGGCGCAGGGAGTCCCACATAACCGCCTGGGGAGACCCGCTCCCCCGGCGGGATTTATCGGAGCATTTCCCGACGTTAAAAAAATCATTTGCTCTCGAAATTTGAATAGTTTACAAGGGTTAGAAGATATATTTATATATCAATCAAATCAATATATTTTTATTTAAAATAGTACTAACTCCGTCTACTGCCGGTTCCAACGCAAGCCCACTGAGAAGAACCGGCGCAACAAACTCAGTGGAACTAACAAATTTTACGTGTTGTGTCTTCCATGAAATCTTTTACTTTATAATATCCTTTATCACACAAACGCTCTTTAATAACTTTTTTGAATTTTCAAATTGGGAGGTTTTGAACATTTTCTGGGATCTATATCTAGCCTGTGTTTATAACATATATCCCTACTGTGAATATCACTTTTTTTTACAAAATTTACTTTTAGGGACTTATCATCAGGTGACGTACAGGTCCTGTAATCGTCTACTACTGAATATATACCACAGTTTCTTCTTCAGCCTAGCCTCTTCCCAGTTATTTTGTGGTCGGCTTCCAGTCTAATCGAATGCAGCTGGATACTATTTTTAATGAAGCGACTGCCTATCTGACTGCCTATCTGACTGCCTATCTGACAGCCCATCTGACTGCCTAACTGACTGCCTATCTGACTGCCTATCTGACTGCCTATCTGACTGCCTATCTAATATGATACCCCGTGGTAAGACTGGTTGTCAAGACTTTCGAACTTCTGACGACCCGTAACGACTGTCAAAGATCCACGAATGACAGCCGGGACCAGCGGCTTAACGTGCTTTCCGAGGCACGGACCAACCGCGCCAAGCGTGGCTTATCCTGGATCGATACGTGCCGCTGTGCATCCATATATACCTACAATAAGAATAGAAATACTATATTGATATAATTATAGTCTATAATATGAGTAAGAGGTAGTGCCATGCTGCTTTGCCGCCGAATTGGACCGGCACGACCAGGTTGGTACCTCTTGCTCATATAACACCGGCGTCAAGTGACAGCCATGCTTTCGCGTCTTGTGTGGTTTGTGAGTTTCCGGTGACCAATTGGGGGTTAGGGGAAAGGAGGGCAACGCATCTGCATAACTTTTGGTTGTGCGGATATCTACGGGCGTCGGTAGTCACCATATGGCTCCGATTGCTCGGTTGCCTTCCTATGACATAAAAACAATGGTTGTATGCGGGTGGCGGGAGATCGTCTTGACGTTCATTGAGAGTGATCGTTGTCTGGGAGTGGATAAGATATGGCTGATAATAATGATGATGATGATGATGATTGATAGTCATTGAAGGTCACAATAAGTCGTTCGTCTATTCGATCCTTATTGGTTTACAATTGAAACTTTCGATAAAGTATATTATGTATTTTATATGTGTAACCTTGAATCAGTAATTCTCTCCGCTAACGCATACAGTTATAAGTTAACTTTTTATCTTCTCACGCTAACATATAATTGGTAATTGAATTACAGAAATATTTTGCACTAGCACCTTTTTTAATCCGTTATAATTTTTTTTTCGCTTAACTTAAAATTAAAGTGCAAGTATATAATTAAAATTAAGTTGATCCTACATCCTAAGATATAATTTTCATAAATAAAGAAAAAATAATGGTTCGATGCCCGCTTTTATGCAAGTTTCGCTGTTTTCCAGAAAGAAAAAGGGGGCATATGTTACTGTCCTGGTGGCTTCAGCTTTATCGGTAAACTTCATGATATAGCCTCTGAAGAAGTCTTTATCCTGGCGTGACTTGTTACGCTATCACTTATGATAACGTAATATTTAACGGATATTTGCGAAGTCTAACATCGAAAGAAGTACAAGTATTACGCTAAAGATAAGCGCTTTAAAGCGCTTAACGTTTTTATAGAGTCAAACATACACTTGGTTCACCTGATGATAAGTGGCGACATCCACAGACACTCGTTTCACCAGAGAAATAGCAGGTGCGTTGCCGGCCTTTAAAATAATATGAGTATGCTTTTTTTTTTGTTTTTTTTTGGCACAGGGAAATCCTTATGGATGTAGCCAGGTACCTACTTGCGTGGTTCCTGACTCTATGTGGGACTCACACTTAGGCAGTGTATACCCAAACTAAAACTTATTTAAAATTAAAACTATTAAATCTTAGTCCGGTGATAATAAAGTCAAAACTCATAGAAAATAAATACTAGATAACGCACCTTACTGTTGTTGATGTTGACGTGATCAATTTGTAAGCACACCACGTTAACCTAGTACCATGATCAACTCAACAAACAAACTACTACAAAACGAAAAAATGTAAGACTGGCCTTGGTTTGAAGTTTGAACCCGCGACCCCAGAAGCACTTACCAACAGGTGGCCGTCAACTTAACAATACCTATTAACATTTAGCATTAGCACCTGACCTTCCAATATTCGGTAGTATCAACGATTTCGCTAAATATCCAATCATAATAATTGTCTATGCAAGCCATTATAAAAATTAAGGTCTATTGTTAGCCGGCTATTGTTATTTTATAGAGCATTCATATGATAAATGTATTTTATTGATATGTGCTAATATATTATCTATATTTCATCATCACTATCAGCCTATTCTGCCTACTGCAGGACTAATGTCTATTTCTCTTTCTTTCTTAGACGCGCGTGACAACGATCGGTCGTGCGTTCATCGGAACAGGCCTATCTATTTATATATTACTAGTGGCACCGACAGACGTTGTCCTGTACAAAATATTTTTTTGTGAATCTAAACCATCCTCGAATCCCCTTGAACTCACACAAAAAATTTCATCAAAATCGGTCCAGCCGTCTAGGAGGAGTTCAGTGACATACACACGCACACAAGAAATATATATATAAAGATAGTAACAATTTATTGCTTGAATTAGGGTCATGTAGCCCACGTATGTGTTATTTAATTTTATTTATTTTCAATTAAATTTAGGAAACTCTTAACCTAAGTTTTACTCGCAAAAATAAAAACGTAGAAAAAAGATTTTAGTACCTTTTGCCCTAGTTGCTTTGTCAAGGCTTTGATTGTGTTAATATTTATTAAAATTGCCGAATCACCCGATAATGAAGATATATTATAAATGCGAAATTTTGTATGTTTGTAACTCTTTCACACAAAAACTACAGAAAGGATTTTAATGAAACTTTTGAATAATATAGCTTATATATCAGAATAACACATAGGCTTATGGCCTATTTTTACTATCTATTAGCAGCGCCCCGCAGTTTCACCCGAAACTTCCTATTCCCGTGGGAGTAAAGGGATAAATTATAGCCGATATGTTATTCTGATATATAAGCTACGTTATTGCAAGGTTTCATTAAAATCGTAGTTTTTGCGTGAAAGAGTAACATATATCCATACATTTTTGCCCACAATTGCCCAAAATCTAATCCTGCGCAGACGAAGTCGCGGGCACCAGCTAGTACTCAATGATAAAGGTCCAACTAGATGCTACAATACACATCCGCACAATCAGAAATTACGCAGATGTGTGGCCCTCCTTTTCCCTATTCCCCCTTTGGGCCAGCGGAAACTCACAAACCACACGAAACGCGACAGCATAGCTGTCACTTTACGCCGGTATTATGTGAGCGAGAGGTACCACCCCGGTCTTGCCGGCCCAAAGTAGCATGACACCTCTTACAAAATACATCCAATTACATCTTATAACAAAATCCAAATCATCTGAATGGGAATCATTCATCAGTTATGCAAGGATCTAATGATTTCGTAAAACTTTTCGACATTCATAGATCATTAACACAAAGATTGTCGATGATCAATATTTTCTTTTCACGTTGATTGATAATTATAAACAATAAATCCAATTAGTTATGTGCCCTTGTATCAACGGCAGCTTGTTAATTTTTTACCATAGACAATAAAGGGCGTTAACACACGGTGCTTAGAGACCGCGCGTTTTCAATTACGTTTTTAATAATTGACTTAGATTTACAGCCGAACCCGGATTGATGATGATTATTTTTATATCCTAAGTTATTCCTAAGGAATGCCTTATAACATTAGCTATCTGCCAGTGAAAGTCCCTTCAATATCGGCCCATCTGTGTCACACATTAGTCGGAACAAGCAGCCGAAATAAAATTGGAATGTCTGTTTGTAATATTAAAATAACCACCTTTTACTAAATGGATATGGAAGTATACACGGTGCATATACCTAGGCTATAAAAATAATCATCATCAATCCGGAAACCGGATGAAACAGCATATAAATAAAACACCTACTGCACAACGCATAATTTCTAGCTAGTTGGTGAGCTTACCTGATGGTGGCGCTTCTCCCTGTTTTTCATTAAAATAACTAATATTAGTGTGCTCTTTAGAACATATCCATTATTATATTAAACTTGGTTGTGTGGATGTGTATGGGCGTCGGCGCCGTCTTGCTCTGACTGAACGTTTGCCCTGATGATATAAAAAAAAACTCCTCCTGAATCCTTTTGATTAAATTCATTGCGGATCCCAAGGCAGTTTTAACGTATCTCGGGCTCCTGAGATCGTTAAATGGTCATTTGGTGGTTACCGCTATCACAGTACATAATTTAAATAGAAATTGATTCTTATACTGTGCCGCTCTCGATCCTGGCTATACAGTACAGCGGTGGGACAACTAGAAAGGGTAGTCCGATTTTTTTTACAATTAAATACAATTAAAATGGCCGTCCCGATGCAAACGCAGTATCGTGTAGTCATACATTTTTGGGCATCTGACAATAAGGTCAAACGAACTCACATCAATCGCCGTTCACGTGACATGACCTCTAACTATCGGTTCTCTCTCGATTGTTTTAATAATAATCGACTCTTACGAAAGCCCACGATTCTTAATCGGCTTGTACCTGAGAGCTGGTTCTAATTAATTGCATAATTTTATTATTCTTTATATCACATTTGCCTCCATCAGGGGTTATGGTGAAGCTACTTTTTAGGGATTTTGTCGCTAATTAAGATTTTTATATTCTCGAAGTTTCATGGTGAAGGGAGGACACTTCCATACTAAAATATACGTAAACATTAGAAAACAAGATAGTTGGTTATACATTGTGACTTGTATAGCCTGACCAGGAAAATATAAACCCTCGCCATATTGCGGAAAATTTCGGAACTATTCTGTATGGACAATACTATGTGTTGATGTAAAAAAGAAACAGTGGCGACACCACGCTGGGTTTGTATATTTCTGTTCAGGCTATATATTGTAATCTATTCCAGGCAATTCCAAGTAAAATCTGTAACTATATTTGTCGCTTTGAATTGCAGAATACCATAAAAACTTTCCAGTATATTAAATGATAGTATTTCCTAGTCTAGATCATAATTATATCTAGGTCATCCAGGACCATAAATCCTGCGCGACAGTCATTACGGCGCGAGCCCACCACGCGCAGTCGCACGAAAACGGAGTCTGCTTTGTAACTTAGTATACTCTCCGAATAAAATGACTTATATTTTCTTTATGCATATGCGGGCACTTACACATTTGTGATATGAAGGTTTACTAAGGATCATTTATGACATAGAGTATTATAATATTTGTTTTAAAGTGAAAAGTTCTTTAGGCGCGTTAAGCACTTGGTCAAATATTTATAAGTGCGTTCCGAAATTTAAAAAGTGGTAAGAGGTAGTGCGATGCTCCTTTGCAGCCGAATTGGACCAGGTGGACCTTTCGCTCACATAACACCGGCGTCAAGTGACAGCTATGCTGTCGCGTTTCGTGCGGTTTGTGAGTTTCCGGTGGCCCATTTGGGGGATAGGGGAAAGGAGGGCAACGCATCTACATAACTTTTGGTTGTGCGTCGGTAGTCAACATAAGGCTCTGATCGCTCGGTTGCCTCAATATGACATAAAAAAAGGTTTTAATAATTGGTTGTCGAATCAGAAACTTTAAACAAAATAATAAATAGTGGATCTGTCATTCTGTACAGGACTCTAGCATGTTATAGTTTATTAAAAACATTAGGAATATAAAACACGTAACACGTGTGTAAACTATATGCACTACATAACAGGCAGGTTAAAACTTAGGTTGTAACAAATACATTGGTACAAAAAGTAAGGTCATCTGTACGTGTAAATATAATACATTGAATGATTGACTGTCAGGAACACAAATAAAAGTTACAAGTGAACATGCGTGATAAACAGTTTCTCTAACGACACGTAACAATTTTATTTTATGTATACTCTATACAGATAAATAAAATTGGAGTGTATGTTTGTAATACTAAAAAAAACATTTTTTATTAAATGCATATGGACATAATATGGATACACGCTACATACACCAAAATGACATTTTTTACTATTTTTGTCTGTCTGTCTGTTTGTTCCGGCTAATCTCTGAAACAGCTGGACCGATGTATATTGTGTTACTGTTCGTTGAAGAGGCCCACGTCGTTAGAGGGAGACAGAATGATAATGATTGTGAGCGTATATAAATGACATTTTTCTTGAACAGAGTTTCCCAAGCTCGAATTTTATGTGAGCCCGGTAGATTTCGTTCTCCTCTTTCGTAACCGGCTCAAGTTTTTATGCCGTCTGAAACATTAGACAATATAAAACACATTTATTGAAAAAATATGTTTGCTTCTATAAAAGTATGTATACTTATTATATTATATATTACGATAATTAGTGAGAAGTATAAAGCTGCGTATTTTTACTCTTTTGTTTCGTCAGTCAAGCTTTCTTAGTATTTGTTTAAAACAAAGAGGCAATGCGACCCGGTATTTTTTTTTCATGGGTCGGTACTGGGTTGCGACTCACCGAATGGAAAACGCTGATCTAGACCAAAACGAGGCTAAGTTACAGATCGTCTCATGGTAAAGTACATATGTTCATGAAAGGCAGCAGATAAAAATGCCTTGAATCAGACATATTGATATGATGTACTTAACGTAACATGGTAATTACAACTAAATTCCACTTACAAATGTAATTACGATAAAACCTTATGTTTCTGACAGGTTCAGTGTCTTGCTTGATTTCCATCTGACATTGGTTATTAGTATAAATTACACGCATGTATACTTCAAATGTTTCAACAATCTTTCATCAGCATTATCACCCTTTTTCCGTACATTTCTGGATTAGGCCCCTTTCATGGAACGTCAAAACAACCGATCTGCTGCCACACAATCGAATATACAGCTTGGCAATAAAGAGTATGACGTGGTGACAGGTGGAACTATTTTATTAAATATTAACTATTTTACTAAATGGAAACCTATGATGTTGACAATACTTGGCAGACAAATACTAGATTTTGAGTAAAGCTTAGTGTTTCACATTTATTTTTAACAATTTGATTAAATTATCTTACTGATTTTCCATAATATGATGAGACCTAAGTGAAAGTGGCGCCCTCATTTTTTCCATACTCTTTTTTGCCAAGCTGTACCTACGTAGAAATTTTAGAATATTTTTTCATTATTATGAAACAACTTTTATCGCGTTTTTGAAGTGAAAACTTCTTTAGCATCATTGTGATTTGAAAGTTGATGAAACGAAAAAGCGACAGCAAAAAGAGACAGATTCATAACGTGGGAGAAAATGATTTTTTAAGGTTTTTTGGGAGGGCTATGATCAAGGTTGCTGTAAAGTATCTGAAACGTCGGGAAAATAACTTTTACGAATCCGCAAAAGTTATTTCATTATAATGTAAGAGGTAATGGCTATGCTGCTTTGCAGCCAGGCCGGCACGACCGGGGTGGTACCTCTTGCTCACATAACACCGGCGTCATTTGACAGCTATGCTGTCGCATTTCGTGCGGTTTGTGAATTTCCGGTGGCCCATGGGAAGGGATAGGGTATAGGAGGGCAACTTAACTTTGGTTGTGCGGATGGGCATCGGTAGTCACCATAAGGCTCCGACAGCTCGTTTGCCTCCTTATGACGTTAAAAAAATGAAAATCGCGTAAATATTAGATAAAAATATATTCATCCAAATAATTTACAGCTCAAAATCGAACTCTATTCTTTTATCCATAGATAAGTGAATACACAAATCACAAACAAAAAATGTAAATCAAATATCTCTGGCCTTTCAAGTCTATAATTGTTATCGGAGAAATTATGTACCCGAGTGTACGTTGTCCTACCGCCGTATATCAGGCAAGATCACCGCCCAACTGTACTCTATCTAATTTCTAATCTAACTACAACTTAATTAATAGCCACTTGTTGAAATCGATTTCGAACTTGATTTATACATCGAATGGCCCCTATACAATCGAATATATTATAGTTATCCGCTTTCGGTGATTGTTGATGTAAATATTTGTTATAGCTCGTCATTGTTGAGAAGACCCTCTAGCATAGGAAAGGTTGTGGATTCGAATCCTGGTAGCATATTGTATGTGAAGATCCTTTTTTTTCCTTAACGCCAGGAAATGCCGCGGGGAAGTGGCTCTCCCCAGGCGGGTATGTGGGACTCACTGCGCCCGAAAGGTGGTAAGATGGACGCAGCTCTACCCACTAAAACCTGGCGAGTGCCACCAATGCTGCCTTTGGTGAAATGCCCCGGATCTAATGAGCAAACAGGGCACCTCCACGGCTAGTCAGTCCCTCAAGGGACCGACGCCACCTCCACAGAGGGCACCACAGAGCAACCCCTCCCAACGTAGGGACAGTACAATGGGGTCAGGTTCCCATCCTCGCCCCTTGTCCCCTTTTTTACCCATAACCAGGGTGGGGTTATGTGAAGATCCTAGTGTGATAAACATAAATAAATATTTCAATTACGTCACTGTAGTGAGCTGTAACTGTTACTTGTAATAACCGATATATCCTATTAATATTTTAAAAGCGAAAGTTTGTATGTATGGATGTTTATTACTCCTTCATGCAAAAACTACTGAATGGATTTTAATGAAACTATACAATAATATAGCTTATACATAAGAATAACACATGGGCTATAATTTATCCCAGTAGTCCCACGGAAATGGGAAAAACTCGGGTGAACCGCGAGGCGCTGCTAGTTCATTATACAAATGTATTCCTTAGTTCAAATTAAAACGAATGACCTATTTATGTCACTTATATCCCCTGTTTATTTTTTCCTTATGTAAGACCAGTATAGGATCTTCACGAAATAAAAAAAACAGCCAAGCATAGAACCTCCTCCCTTTTTGAAGTCGTTTAATAAGCCAAGCAAGCTTGCTTGCAAGGCAAGCCTTAAAAATTCTGAATATAAGAAGCGACCATCGAGCATATAGCCGGAATAGAGCTGTAATGTTGTATTTTGTGTGAATACAATTCCGCTAAATTTGAGCTGCGACGCTGCACCGGTTCTGAACTCTGATTGGCCGACTGATGGTCATTGTGCGATGATTGGCCGATGGGACGTACATACAGATCACTGGTTGGTTGAATTGATATTACGTCAGTGATAAATCACTGACCAGTTTCGGGATTTTATGGCTCACATTACTACTCCGTTTATATGCTAGATGGAAGCGACAGGCGTGTAATATATTGAGTTACACACACACACACACACACACACACACTTCCGAAAATTTACCTATGTACAAGTCCGATGTGAGGTGACAAACTTCACATGCCATCAAAGATTTGTCACCATGTCTTTCAGGTTTTTACCTTAGCTACCTTAAAGATATGGTAAGAAATCTTTTACACGTTTAGAAAAATCCATTTTTCAACAAATTTCAGTCTCAAAACCTCTCAAGGTCGTCAAAGGCCATGGTAGCTCTTTTGGAGGCTGAGCTCCTATCTAGTGGAAGGTCATCTAACACATTAATATAATACTGTACTCGTTAATTACGAAATTATAATGTTGCTATCTTGTGTTATGTTTAACTAGCTGTTTCCAGCAGCTTCGCCCGCGTTACTTAACTCCTATATGTCACAGCGTGATGTTATATAGACTATAGCCTTCCTCGATAAATGGGCTGTCTAACCCTGAAAGAATTTTTCAAATCGGACCAGTATTTCCTGAGATTAGCGCGTTCAAACAAACAAACAAACTCTTCAGCTTTATAATATAATATTTTATAATAGATTAAACGTAAGATGACCTTTGAAATGAACCTTCAGAGAATGGGAATGTTATTTTTTATCTTAGGTAGATAGGCAAACTGGCAGACGAGCCACATGATGGTAAGTGGTCAACGTCGCCCATGAACGTAAACGACTTTACCTGGAACTATCCCAGGCAACTCATTTATGTGTTGCCTATCCTGAGACATATGATGTTAAGTCTCGGTGCCAGTAATTATACTGCATGTCCTGTCCTACTCTCTGAAATACAGCAAAGCTGTTTCACGGACTAAACAAGCAAGATGGTGGTACCCATGCAGACACACGGCACAGCGCATCCCTCCCACCGGTAAATTTTACATTTTTATTCTGTCTTTTGGTATACCTGGACTTATTATTTGTATTGAGAGGTGACAGTCAGAATTCCTATTTCTTTAAATTTTTCTTTCAAAGATGAATAGGGAGGCAACTTGTAAATTGCACGAATAGCCCGCTTCTGCAGCACAAAAATGTTGTTTATGTCGGCCGCATTTCCCCATAAAAGTATGTCATAAGACATAATGCTATGAAAGTAGCTAAAATATACTATTCGCGTTGTAATTTCATCAGTAAACTGTCTTATTTTTCTCACTGCATATGCTGCTGAACTGAGTCTATTCGCCAATTTAGCTATGTGGGGACCCCACAGCAGCTTAAGATCTAGAGTTATTCCTAGGAAAACTGTGGAGTCCACCGATTACAAGTTTTCACTGTCTAAGAGTACATTGGTTTGCAGTTGCTTAACATTTGGCAAGGAAAATTTTATGCATTTAGTTTTTTTACTATTTAAAAGCAAGTTATTAACGCTAAACCAATGTACCATTCTCGAAAGTGTGTTGTTTACCTCGTCATAATTAGTTAGATATTTAACATGTTCACTCTTGAACAAGACATTCGTAGATAATGTCGAAATATCGAGCTCCACGAAATAAAGTGAAAAACATGGTAAATATCCCGTATTAGTTAGTTTTAGTAGAGAAGTGAGTGAACTAAAATTAACATGATGATTTTTAATTCAAATTGACAGCTATCAAGTTATTAAAGAACTAAGTTAGAGGTAGTGCCGTGCTCCTTTGCAGACGAATTGGGCCGGCACGACCGCGGTGGTACCTCACATAACACCAGCGTCGAGTGACAGCTATACTGTCGCGTTTCGTGCGGTTTGTGAGTTTCCTGTGTCATTGGGGAGGATAGGGAAAAGGAGGAAAACGCATCTGCATAATATCTGTTTGTGCGGATGTGTATGGGCGTCGATAGTCGCTAAAGGCTTCGACTGCTTGTTTGTCCTCCTATGATATAAAAAAATACAAAAAGCCTTGATAAAGAATATTAGTTTTTATCTCACCACTTAGTCGGATCTAACTATTAACAAGCGAGACTAATTTAAAAAGAAATATCTGAAAATAATAAAATGTCAAGGTGTTTTTATAGTATTAATTGTTTAAGGCTTAGTATGGCACGAAATGCCTAAATAAAGTATTATACACGTTGTCTTTTTAGGGTTCCGTAGCCAAATGGCAAAAAACGGAACCCTTATAGATTCGTCATGTCTGTCTGTCTGTCTGTCTGTCAGTCTGTCTGTCTGTCTGTCCGTCTGTCCGTCCGTATGTCACAGCCACTTTCTTCCGAAACTATAAGAGCTATACTGTTGGAACTTGGTAAGTAGATGTATTCTGTGAACCGCATTAAGATATACACAAAAATTGAAAAAAAAAGAATAAATTTTGGGGGTCCCCATACTTAGAACTAAAACTCAATTTTTTTTTCATCAAACCCATCCGTGTGGGTATCTATGGATAGGTCTTTAAAAATGATATTGAGGTTTCTAATACCATTTTATTTTAAACTGAATAGTTTGCGCGAGAGATACTTGTGGAAACCAAAAGTGGAAAAATGTGTCCCCCCCCTGTAACTTCTAAAATAAGAGAATGATAAAACTAAAAAAAATATAATATGATGTACATTACCATGCAAACTTCCACCGAAAATTGGTTTGAACAAGATCTAGTAAGTAGTTTTTTTTATACGTCATAAATCGTAAACCGCAATTTACCTTTCATGCAATCAACTCAAATATATAAAAACATTTAATTCCATAAACTTAAACCTTAATTTTTGTTAAAGTGTCTAATGTTGTATATTATGTAATGGTACGGAACCCTTTGTGCGCGAGTCCGACTAGCATTTGGCCGGTTTTTAAATAGTATGGTCGCCATTTAATTAATAATGTCGCATAAAATTTTCTTTCGTAAAATTCGCGCCATTTTTTCATCAGCATCTTTCGCGTTATTATTACCAGTCGCACCCGGACTTTGATGATTATTTTTATATCCCAGTGATAACATTGCATATACTGGTGAAATACCGGTGGGAGGGATACGCTGTGCCGCACTCCCGGCTGCATGGGTCCATCTTGCTTGTTCCTCCCTCCACAGAGGGGTTGTCCCGCACCACAGAACAACCCCTCCCAACGTGGGACAGTACAATGGGGTGAGGTTCCCGTCCTCGCCCCTTGTCCCCTGCTCTTTTGTCCCCTCATCTTATACGAGGGGCACAAAGAGCAGCTTCGCCCAAGGTGCTGGGTTCACCTTAAGCTACTGAGCCCCACCGCCACGACAAGGCTTGAAACATGCCCCACCATGGTTCAAAATGGTTCAAACTGTATCTTTAATACGGTAACTCATAGTATCGTCCTTACATAAATTAATTCCGAAATTTTTCGCAATATGGCGAGGGTTTTAATTTTTATGGTCAGGCTATAAGTTGTGACCTTATCCATTTTGCCGTGTCTCAAAAAAATGGAAATTTAAATATTTTACCTTCGTTTTCGATTACACGTCTTGATAAATACATTTACTATGTTAACGGGTGTTCAATAAGTAATAAATTTCAATAATAATTATATGTTTTGATCCAATACACCATTGATTGTGGGTTTTCTTATCTATATACCATTAAAATAAAGTTGTGTAATTCAAATTATTATAAATGTTGCGTTATTCTATTTGTAAATATTTAACTAGAATTTAATAGAATTGTAAGAGGTAGTGCCATGCTGCTTTGCAGCCGAATTGGGCCGGCACGTACACCCCGGTCTTACCTCTTGCTCGCATAATACTGACGTTAAGTGACAGCTATGCTGTCGCGTTTCGTGTAGGTTTGTGAGTTTCCGGTGACCCATTGAGAGGGATAGGGAAAAGGAGGGCAACGCAACTGCATAATGGCTGTGTGGATGTGTATGGGCGTCGATAGTCGCCAAAAGGCTTCGACTGCTCGTTTGTCCTCCTATAATATAAAAAATGTTCACACAGAAAACAAAGTCACTGATGTATATAATTTACTAGTTACCGATTAATAATTAATATTGCCATCTTTGATGTCTTCCGGATAGGAGGCAGAAAATCTTTTGAACCTGCCAAACTAGCAGACGACTCATCTGCTCATCTGTGGTAAATGACAGTCAACATAAAAGACACAATGTGAACTGAACTGTAAATTTGATTCGTTTGCAATATATTTGTCTCGATATAAGACGATATCCGGGCGGTGGCCGGTCCGTGTTAGATGCCAATGGCAAGGGATCGGCCGTCTTGGCGTTCATTGAGGGAGGCCTATGTTTAGCAGTGGACGGATAGTTGCTGATGATAATGAAATATTATCGACGGATGCGTTGGGCCATGCTCTCGTCTGAATGGGTCCATCTTGATTGTTTCTCCCGTGAAACAGCTTTACTGTGTTTCGGAGAGAAGGGCAAGACAGGCAGTGTAATTACTGGCACCGAGACTTAACATCTTATGTCTCAGGATCTGCAACACATAAATAAGTTGGCTGGGAGTCTCAGGTGAACTCGTTAATGTTCCTGGGCGACGCTGACCACTTACCATCAGGTAGCTCAATTATCAATTTTCCTATCTAACTAACTTAAAATTAAAATAATAAAAAAACATTAAAAATGGTGCCATAGGTGGACCCCCAAAATTAATCGCGCTGCATTTAGTACTAACTAATAGAGCATTAGATATATTATGTCAAACACTTTCTAACGTGTCATAAGCCCGTTACGTTTACGATATAATAATATCATGGTACGAGCGTGACGTGATAACGTGCTTTAGTTGAAAAAAAAGGTATTTGTGTTTCTCATGTTCATGGTTCAGTAGGAAAAATCGTTAATTTGAGAACAATTTTGAAGAATTGGAATGTTTATCTGTTCGTTTTATAGTAATAATATATTATTATTTTTTTGTTGTTATGAATTCCCATGCAATTTTTTAAGATTTTTATACTCTCGACGTTTCGGACACAGCAAACATCCTCAGGTCAGGTCTTTCCGCGAATTTTCAAAAAAAGGTTATACTATTTTCCGACAACTGGATATAGCTTCCTTTCGTTGAAAGCCAAGACGGCTGTAAGCATTAGAGAAGAATAAGTAATTCGTTCTTTATTTTATTCATATACTGTTTTTTTTTCTTTTTTTTTTGTTCAATTACCAAGTACTTTTATTTAACATCAACTGCTATCGAAAATTAAAATTCATAAAAAAATATTTGGTCAGCTCTGTTTTCAAGTGGGACCCCAAAAATCATTAAGACCTTACCTTGGGCGCATCTTGGGCTAATGTGACGTCCCCCCTCCACCATGACCACTCGGTTGACGTGTGAAGCGATAATTGCGGTGAACTGATGGATGAGGTGTCGTAATGGAAGAATTTCGCTGGTTCTCTACTCTATGTACTTGTGTAATAATTGTTAGATACTGGTGTAAATATTAGATTAGGAAAATATTTGGTGTATCTTTTTAAAAAAAATGACGATCTCCGTGCAGTGATCGGCCTGTATTGGATGCGAGTGGTAAGGGATTGGTCGTCTTGGCCTTCATTGAAGGAGGCCTATGTTTAGCAGTGGACGGACAAAGGCTGATGATGATGATATCAAGGGGTAAAAGGCGATTTGACTTAAACGCCATTTTGGTAACTTTACAGGAGAGCGATTTTAAGTTAAAAATTTCGAAAAAAAAATCACAACTCTTAAAGTATTTCTTTCTTTGAATTACCGCTTGAAGTATATGAAAACACGTTAAATAAGTTTCATTCATTTATATGCATTGTACATTTATTTAGATGTCACTTAAGTCAAAATGACCTATGTTCTGTTTAAGGCAAAATGATTCAAGTACATTCAAATTTAGTAACAAATTGAGGATAAAAGATTTAGAGGACACAATTTAACCAAATAGTTCAGGGTGAAATGACTTTAATCATAAGAAATTTCAAAATAGATCAAGGAAAATGATTTATATTCAGGATAGTTGAAAAATAGAATGAGGCATAATAATTTAACAGGCAAAGCTACCATTTTAAGAAAATCGAAAAAAGTATTATAGTAATAATTTTTTCTTGATAATTTTACTAAGTTCAATGAAAGAAAGTCAATATATTATGAGGTTTGGATCTTAAAACGATGAAGTCAAATAAGAAAATTATAGGAAAATATTTATAAAAGAAATGAAGCAGAAACTTTATAAATCTTTTGCGGTATTTTTCTACTTTTTTGGAAACAATAACACCAAGTAATCAACAGTATATTGATTCATGTAAGAAAAGCTTATGTGAAGTAGTCTTCTTAATTAGTTTAAGGTAAAACGACTCAAGCGCCAATGCAACGTTTATCAATTCAAAGTAAAAAGATTCAAACGACATATTTTAATGAGTCTGATCAGGACAAAATACTTTATAGCCCATTATGACTTATTGTAGGGCCGGTTAAAAAAGATTTAAAAGTCTTATATCAGAACTAGAATATATTCTTATGGAAGTATTTTTATCTCATACAAAACTTCTTTTAGGTGTTTTCTATTGTCCATCCCGTCATGTTGATTATTTCTCGTCCTTTGAGCAAATTCTTGACACACATTCCCCTGCGTACACTCATTCTATTATAATGGGTGATTTTAATACGTGTATGCTTAAAGGTGATCACAGAACAAATAAACTAGAAGCTGTCTTAGATAGCTTTAACATGCATTTACTTCCACTACAAGCCACTCACTGCTCCCCTGGATGTACACCATCACTGTTAGATCTTATAATTGTATCGTCACCAGATTTTATCATTAAGCACGGCCAATGTTCAGCAGACATATTTTCGTATCATGACCTTATTTACACTTCGTATGACATTCGTCGACCTAAAACTAAACCTAATATTCATATGCAACGTAACTTTAATAGTATAATTTTAGAAGACCTTTTAGGAGATGCTGAAAGTATTGACTGGTCTTTAATATATGAATCTAATAATATCGATGACAAAATAGAAATGTTCAATTCCTTTATAATAAATTTATTTGATAGGCATGCACCCATACGACCAGTCAAAATGAAGCATCTTCCTGCTCCCTGGCTGACTGACGAAATTAAATCTTATATTAATATTAAACATAAAGCCAAATCTAAATACAAAAAATGTAATTCTGATGAGCACCGTGAAAAATACATCAAAATAAGGAATCGCTGCAATAAAATGTGTAGAGATGCTCAAAGACGCTATATTCACGCTTCTGTGGAGAATGGCAACCCAGGCAAAATTTGGAAATTTCTTAAATCGTTAGGTGTTGGAAAAAATCACGTAGCTTCCTCATACAAAATGGATAGTAACTCTCTTAATGCCCACTTCACTTCCACAAATACATCCTATGATGCAAATGATAAATCTCATATGTTAAGTCTTCTTTCTACTTTTCCAATGCCAGATTTTTCACCGTTCTGTTTTAACCAATTCACTGTTGGCGATGTTAAGAAAAATATATTGTCCATCTCATCGAATGCCATAGGCGAAGACAATATTAGCCGAAAGATGATCATCCCTATTCTTGATGTTATTGCTCCTATCCTTGTTCATATTTTTAATTATTCCATAAATTCTGGCTTATTTCCGTCCATCTGGAAATCTGCACAAGTAATCCCTTTACCTAAAAAACATAAACCTAACTCTGTTGCTGATTACCGTCCTATTTCTATATTACCTTTCCTTTCAAAAGTCCTTGAACGTTTAGTCCATCAACAGCTGTCCCATTATGTAAACATAAATAACCTCCTTAGCCCTTTTCAATCCGGATTTCGGCCAGGTCATAGCACAACTTCTGCACTTGTCAAAGTCACTGATGACATTCGCTTGGGAATGGATAATAAACAACTTACTATACTTACTTTACTAGATTTTAGCAACGCTTTTAACACGATTGATCATGATATCCTGGTTAGTAGGTTGTTGACTCTTAATTTATCGCCATCAGTGGTTGGATGGTTTCATGATTATCTTGTGGGCCGACGGCAGCGTGTACGGATTGGTGATAGTTATTCTTCATGGTCCAATGTCGCTGCTGGCGTCCCACAGGGTGGCGTCTTATCTCCACTTCTTTTCGCTCTATTTATTAATACCATCACTCAGTCCATATCGTCTTTCTTTCACATGTATGCCGATGATCTCCAAGTCTATACTCAGTCTTCTCTCGACAATCTTCCTAATATGGTTTCCGATATGAATAGAGATCTGGAGAAGATCTGCGAGTGGAGTAAATACAACGGACTTCATATTAATCCGCTTAAATCCCAGGTAATAATTATAGGCAGTCCAGGGCTCGTCTCGCGGATAGACTGGGTTGGATTACCTCCGGTGCTCGTAAGTGGTGTCCGTCTCCCATTTAGCAAGACAGTGAGAAATTTGGGAGTATATTTAGATGAAAATCTCTCATGGTCTCATCATATCAAAGAAATGAGTAAAAGGGTATATAGTGTGTGGCACTCTTTAAAACGTCTTCATAATTTTTTACCAATTCGGACAAAAACATTACTAGCAGAATCATTGTTCCTGTCTATATTAGATTATGCAGATGCATGTTACGTTAACCTTACCGAAGAGCAGCTTAATAAGCTTGAGCGCCTCCAAAATCTCGCTATTCGATTCATATTTGGGTTGCGCAAGTATGATCATGTCTCTGAATTCCGCTATAAACTCAAGTGGCTGCCAATCCGTCTTCGCCGGAATGCTCGTATACTTTCATTTTTGTATTATATATTACATGACCCTAAATCTCCATCCTACTTACATGAAAAATTTGTGTTCCGTACATCTGAAGTAAAAGAATTGCGGTCATCTGTAAATCAAATTCTCCACATCCCTGTTCACTTCACCAAGTACTTCGGTTCATCTTTCACAACAAAATCCATTTTATTATGGAATGCCTTGCCTACTAATATAAGGCAAGCTAAAAACCTTAACAGTTTTAAGTCGTTAATTAAAAATTATTACTTAAATGACATTTAATTCGCATATTAAGTATTTCCTTTCTTTACGAGTTATTTAAAATACTGAACTTTTGTATATATGTATGTATATATATATATATATATATTTATATAATATTTATGTGTGTAATCATGTGTATGTACGTGTATATAAGTATTTGAGTACTTTTATGTTTATTTATTAGTTAGGGTGTATGTTTATAGATATATCGTATGTATGTTATATTAATTAATAACTTTTGTATAATTTGTACTTAATTTGTTATAATATTTAAGATGCACTACCCATAAGATTTTGAATATTTCCTTTACCCTAAGGTTACTTGGCAGAGATCGCTTTTCGGCGATAAAGTCGCCTTTGTGTCTGCATTTATATTTTTAACTTTTAAATTTTTAGCGATTTATGTTTGTAATTTTGTGTGTGCACAATAAAGTATATTCATTCATTCATTCATTCATTCATTCATTCATTCATTCAAAAGTAGTTAAAGGAATAAAAGCTTAAGTGAACAGTAAGTAAATTTATATGTCCCTAAAAACGATTTAAGGGCATAGTTAAAGAAAAAGGTGATGTTTTTTGTCGCTTCACACCACGATATTAGAAATGATAGTCAAATTTTGAGAAGAATCAAGCGCCAAAAATGTGGTCCGATTTTTATAAAACGGCTCAAAAGACGCAGAAAATTCACTGATTACAATGATATATATAACTCAATATCGCCCAAAGTTTCGCCAATTCGCCTTTTAACCCTCGATATGTTTTTGAAGCTCGTTATTTCGGCTTTTACGAATACTTCTTTCATGAGTTCGAAATCGAGCTCGCGGATTAAATAAATATTTTTTGTTTTGGTGTCAATGGTGGCACTCGCCGGGTTTTAGTGGGTAGAGCTGTGTCTACTTACCATCTCGGGCGCAGCGAGTCCCACATGCCCGCGTGGGGAGACCCACTCCCCGCGGGATGCCTCAGAGCATTTCTCGGCGTTAAAGAAAAAAAATGGTATTACCCTAACGGCAATACTCGATGTAGACATTATCTTTCTCTCTCTAGGCAAGAGATATCTCGTTGTACGCATGCTAGCCCAGCAGGACTAATTCAACGATATATCACCGTAAGTACGCAAAGAAGTGCCCATATGCAAATCGGATGGGCAATTATAAAGGGTCTCACAATCACGCGGCACTAAACTTACTTCGTGCGATGCCTTTTCGGTTCACTCCCGAACAAGTCCATTGTCTGTCAGTCAGTCAATTTGCGGTTTAGTAGACTAATTGCAAGTCAACTGGACCAAGGTGGCTGAACAATTATCACATTTACTTGAAGTCATTTATTGATGGATTTAGATCTCTCTCATGGTTCATTCTTTATTGAATACCCAAACAGACACTCGTCCCATATTTTTTTGTATGTCATCAGGGAGCAAACGAGTTGGAGCCTCAGGATGCCGATGCCCATACACATCTGCACAACCAATGCCAAGTAGATTCGCTGCACTCCTTTTTCCTATCTCTCCCCAATGGACCAGAGGTTTGCCAATACTATGTCTTTTCAAGCACGGTTTTCTTCCTAAAATCTTATTCCAACTTATCTTGTTAGTGGGCTGGTAATAACATAGCCTTTGAAGTTTATAAAAAATATTTGTGAGAAATCCCTTTTTTTATAGAAGAGGGGGGCAAACAGAGTCGTTTCACCTGGTCGTAAGTGATCAGCGACATCCATAGACACCGCTACATTATAAGCAAGTGAGTTGCCTTTCAAATATGGGTATGCTCTTTTCTTGAAGGTCCTTAGATACGACATCTATATATTATATATCTCTCCAAAAACTTAATGCTATGGTAAGCACAAAAAAAATTGTAACTAATACGGAAATAAATAAACTATTGTCTGCTCCGTCGGTATTTGAACCCAAGATCAGCCCACCTAATTGATATTAAATGTGAATTACTGTATCGAAAAGTATAGTATTTGCGGCCCAGGTCCATGCGACCGTTTTGACTTTTAGCTAAACGTGTGTACGAACTTAAATAGCTCCTAATAACCGATCCCGCGTAATTAAAATGACATTTAGGATTTGTAAGATAAATTGTAATACTAATTTACATAGATCCAATTCTAATTAAGAGCTGTGGAAATAGGCTTAAATTGGCTAACATTCTCAAAAAGGTTCAAATGAATATATATCCCATTTTAGCGTTTATTTATGTCGACCTCCGCAAAGATGGGTGGACGATCTCCGTGGTCGGTCCAAGTTGGATGCGAGTAGCGGGGATCGATGGTGGACGGTTTCAGGATTATGGTGATTGTAATGGTGATACATGAGTTGTACGGTAAAAGAAGATGGCTGTTGATCATCATCAACACCATCTTGTGCTCTACTCATTAGTAGAGCTTAATATATTTGGAAAATAGATAATATCGTGCTACAATTTGCGACAACAATTTCGGTAGAATAAGGTTCACTTTTGGTACATTTCTATTGGAATTATTGTCCATACCATATTGTCACATTTTTATGTTTCTACTTAAATATATTAGGCAGCATTTAATAATGCATTTTAAGTAGGAAAGGGAGAAATAAAAAAAAAAATAAAAAAAAAATTATTATCATCCTTTAAAGTTTCCCCGATCTTTTTTTTCTTACCATCAAGCTAGCTTTGTAAGGTATCTTTCTTTCTATTATTCTTAAAAATCGCCTTGACGAGGTATTCTTATATTTGGCAGTGCACCATTCGATATTCTAAGCAAAGTATTTTTGCTTCATATTATATTCTACCGAACTGGCATAGAAGAACACGATTACTGGTAAAAATTTCCTTGATAGATCTTTATTTCAAATAAGTGTCTATTAAGTTTTTTTTTCTAATTATTGCCGAAGTATATTATGACGTGTAAATTCCTCGAAATTTTCAGAAACGATAATAATGCTACTTAAATGTGTCGAATTGGGAAAAAATAATGTTATTTTCTTGCGTAGTTAGTTTTCCTTTGCGCCTTTGTGTTTACTAGCGGCGCGCGGCGCCACTGTCTATCGTCTCTTTTTTTAAGTAGAAGTAAATTAAGCTATCTCATCGAAACTGTGTAAAATGGGCGGAGCGAGCGTGGGAATTAATTTTGGGTATATTAAGACGAGCTTAATATAGAAAAATTACACCAAAATGAAATAATTTCTTAAGCAAATAAAATGAGATCGTTTGCCTAAGTTCAATATAGTGTACTTCAAAAATATAAAACGCCGTAGAGATTTATTTAAAGCGGGCAGGTGGGTAGGTAAATTGAGATGTTCGTTAGGCCATAATGGTATGTATCTCGTCATCGCACCCACTTATTTCTGTCGCCCCAGCCACGTGCGGACTTCATTTTTAATGGCAATTACGGAGCGATATACCCTTTTTGAAATTATCTAGAATTAAAATATTTTGCGAAAGTTTATGGGATAATTTGAAGTGGGTAGGATTTTGGGTGATGAAATATAAGAGAGGTCAATGTTTGATTTTGTGATCATCATATATTTTTTTTAATAATTTTAAAAAGTTTCCGCGTTGAGAGTGAGCGAAGCACTACTTAAGCAACTTTGATGTATTTTGGACAAAAGAAAGGGTGTGATTACACTTTTGAAGTTTATTTTCGTTAGCGCAGAGTTATTCAAACCAACCAATGAGTATTTTAGGTCTAGCACAAAAAATTAAGCTCAGTTAAAATTAATTGTATATTTATATGTATATATTTTTCTTGTTGCCATATTGACTACACAACATTAGGTTTTGTGTCAGTTTGTTTCAAACTTTTCGAAACCTTCCAGGATACAACAGATATTGTAAAATCTTAAAAAATTTATACAATCCGTAAAATACTATAAAAAATTAAGTCAAATTTAAATATTTCCTTATATTGTTGTGTAATATTTTTTCTTTAAATGATTGATAACATAGTTATCACTATTAAAACTATTTAAAACGACGTTTTATTGTTTTTCCTTTTTTTACGAGAACATATTCTCGTAAACATAGCCAAAGTGTCGAGTATGTGTTTAAATCCTATTTAAAATAGTTTCAATACCTTAGTTCGATTATAATGAAACAATTTTTACGGATTTCATCGCGGTTAATTAAGATTTTTACAAGTACAATAAACCGCGATAAATCCGTAAAAAATATTTCATTTTAATGAGTGAAATTCGCGTAAACATTAGAAAACCTTAGTTCGATCTTATTTCGGTAACAAGTCCAATGTGGAAGGATCGTTAGGTAAAGGTCGTCACACACAGTCGATAACCAGCGGTACTTAGAATTGATTAGCGCTTTACGGCGCGGATCGCGGGCCAGTACTAATTAATTACTTGTATTGCTACCAATGGAACATGTGTTGTGGATGGAAAGAACATCCAAATGATTGTAGTATATAGAAATTATAGATTGCTAATTGACTTGAAATACGAACAATTTGACCTGAGACTCAATGAAATCTTTGTACTTACAGCATGTGGACTGTACAGAGTTCGAACACTTTTTGAAATATGAGTTAGTGAACCTGATGGATTAATTGGAATTAAAAAAACCCCCTGAATTAAAAAAAAATCTTCGGCTGCAAGAACGAAAAAACATGACGTTTGCAATGACGCATGCGGCGTTACCTCGCTTTGAGGCGTTCGATTTTCTTATGACGTTGTCACGTTCAACTATCGTCAGTAAACCGACTTTACAGACAACCGATTTTTTTGTTTTTCTTTTATATAATATAATTTTTATTTACTTTTTTCCAGTGCCATTCTCTTAGACGACCTCTGTGGCTGAATGGTCAGCGCGTTGACGCTCAAGCGGTAGTGGGTTCGAATCCCGCCCGGGAATAAAGACTTTTCTGTGTTCCTGGGTTATGGATGTGTATTAAATATGTGTAATGTGTATCATATAACAAAAATCTTAAATATAATATGTATAGTATAAAAGTATTAAAATTATTTCCGTTGTCTGGTCCCGTAACACAAGTTCTTCGAGAACTTACCACGGGACCAGATTGACGTGGTGTAAAAGCATCCATAGATATTATTATTATTCTCACAGTTAAAACGAATCTCACAATACATATTATTAAGCTTAAATCTATTATGCCGTTAAAGCGACAGGGAAGGGACATAACAAGCAAGTATACAAACATGATTTGGCTGCAGGGAATACCAAAGAAATATCGAGTCAAAGGTACCCCAAGTATTCCCATATTATGCCTTACTAGTGACGACATGTTTAATTATGCTCACGTGTAAACATTAAATATAATGCTAGTATAACTCTAGCGTGAGGGAGCGCCATTAGAATCAGTTAGAGCCCTCCGAGAACTCGTTTCAGCTGACTCTGATGAATCGACGTACGTACGAACCATTATAACCATCTTTTGTTTTAATGTACGCCATTTCACATGTAATGAATCTCATGTATACATAAATATTGACATAAAAGTATGTAAAAGTTTTGTACAAATACTAACGGAAATAAATTTAAGAAAACATAAGACAGAAAAAATATAGTCATTATACAAATGTTGGGGGCATTCGAACCCGCGACCACTCCTTCGTTTGAGCACTATTCATCGTATAATGTTAGGGAACGCTCAAACCCGTTCTAAATACCGAAAAGTCCACTACAAGACTTGAGCCCATTCTTTGAAGAGATTCTGTTTTAATGTGTTTTAATTACTTAAATGTTTTTGTTCTTCATGTTCCCGAAAAGAAAGTGACGCAGTTTTTCATTCTAATGGCCTAAAAAAATCTCTTAGACTTGGAAGGTCGACTCTAGCCTGGCAAACGCCATCTAAATATAGACCTTATTAAGGACCCTTATGGAACTTCGTTGTAGATCTATTTGCAGTTATCTAGACGTTCTACATTCAATTATTATTCTCAAACCGCTATCAAATGTATACAGAATTCCAAATCATATCGACAAAGATATAATATTGATACGCTCTAACTAGTGTTGGGCTTATCAAAGGTATCCAGAATTCCAAATCATATTGACAGAAGATATAATATCAATATTCACTAACTAGTGTTGGGCTATCTTTATTATGACTATAGTTATCTGTTACTTATGTTTTTAATTTGTTGTAATCAATTAAGATTACTATTCCTTATCATAATCACTCCCTAAGATAATTTAGAAAGTGTAATCCTACGGGGCGGTTCCATTAGTGATTAGACTCTGGAATATTAGATATCTTATCGAAATAATCGCGGTTATTGTTTATCGATTCCCCACGAGAAAGTATCGATAGATACAATCGATTATTTATAAATGTCCCCTAAGTGCAAGGTGACATTTGGAACTACTGATTAAAGATAAGCTAATTACGGCTAACGATTTGTGATTGAAGAGATCGATGTCGCATCGAATTTTTCGGTATGCTCGTTTGTTATTACATGCGATTGGTAAGGAGACCTTCTGATGGTGAGTGTTCAACGTCACTGGTGAACTACTAAAACGAACCACCTGACATTTCGAGAAAATCCTACAAATCTGTGGCTCAATGGTTAGAGCGTTGGCGAGGTAGCGTGTTCGAATCCCGCCAGGGAACAAAAAGTTTTCTGTGTTCCTGTGTCATGGATGTGTATTAAATAATATGTGTATTATATAATAAAAAATCTTAAATATATGTATAGTATAAAAGTGTTAATTATATTTCCGTTCTCTGGTATTCGTAACACAAGTTCTTCGAGAACTTACCACGGGACCAGATTGACATGGTACAAAAGCGCCTTTATAATAAAAGATGTTTGTTACTCTTACACAAAAACTAAAGAATGAAACTTTACAATATAGCTTAGACATCATCACATAGGCTTTAATTTATAATAATTGGTGTTAATTGACCAAAATCTAATCTTGGGCAGAGAAAGTCGCAGCTACCAGCTAGTATTAAATTTGTTTATCAACACATGATTATCAACTTTTTTCAGTCCACTGCCTCTTCAATATACCCATCCCCCCCCCCCCATCGCATCTAACCAGAGCCACTCTCGGAGATCGTCATTCCCTCAAGTTGTGTTTCAACCTACCATCTTCCCGAACGTGGCCTCTACTCTATATCTATATACCCGCTGACGCATACTAAGTAGAGACAATAACGAGATGAACGAAATTACATATTTATAACCATAAGCTCGTATCTCCTTTGCTGTTTTGCAGCCGAATTGGGCCGGCACGATCGGTGTGGTACCTCTCGCTCACATAACACCGGCGTCAAGTGACTATGTTGTTGCGTATCGTGCGGTTTGTGAGTTTCCGGTGGCCCATTGGGGGGATAGGAAGGAAGGCAACACATCTTTATAATCCCTGGTTGTGCGGATGTGTATGGGCGTCAAGTCCCCAAAAGGCTCCGACTGCTCGTGTGCCCTCCTATGCTACAAAAAAATCTTCTTGACCTTGACTTGAAGTATCAGAATTCTTAGTAGGTATATATCCATCTTAGCAGAATTCAAACTGGCATCTTTCGGATATAGAACCGCTAAACACTAAACCCACCTGTCGATGTTCCGATAGCTTAATTTAAATATCATTTTCTCATTCATATAATTTCTTACAAAATACCAAGCTGAGGTAACATAAAACCTAGCGCCTCAGGAATTCGAACCCGCTAACAATCGATCGCTTGCGCAACCCGACCGCATCCTTCACCAAACGTTTAACGAATAAATTATATTCTCAATTACATTTTCCTTTCACAAAATAACTACTCATTGGGTACACTCGCGGCGATATACGTGATTATTATAAAAATGTTTATTGTTATCTTAAATGCGAAAAAAAAATAATATCTCGTAGATGTAATAAGACAGCTTTTTAATGAATAAGACCAGTCAAAAACACCATTAGAAGTCAAAAACACCATTACCAGTCAAAAATACCATTACCAGGCAAAAACACCATTACCAGTCAAAAACGCCATTATCTGTCAAAAACACCATCACCAGTCAAAAATACCATTACCAGGCAAAAACACCATTACCAGTCAAAAACACCATTACAAGTCAAAAACACAATTACCAGTTAAAAACCCCAAAAAATGGATTGAGGAAGTTAATCTCCGCATGATCCATCGGGGACGGGGAACGGGGTTCGGGAGAAATATCTTTCCTCTGATAGTTCGTGAGGTCAGAAAAATTAAGGAGATAATCCGGTTCGTTTCGTAAGGGTGATAAAAATATAAACCTGTATCACAAATTACATATTTTAAGTGTCAAGAAGGACCGGTGTTAGTTAGGTAAAATGTATGAAAAATATTGACGAAGTCAAAGATTACAAAAACATATAATTTTTTACGCTGTGTATTCGTTAATAATAAAAGTTTTTTTTACATACTGTAAGTAAAACACTTTTCGCTTACATTTCTAGCTCAATCTAATGTTCAATAATATATAATATATATTTATTTAGAAATATATATGTATATATCAATTGTCTGGTTACCATAAGAATAGGCTCTGCCTAGTTTGGGATCAGATGGCCGTGTGTGAGTTGTCCACAAATTTTTGTACCCAACAGTACTCAGTTAGGCAAGACGACAGTATTGTATTGTTGGCCGAATCCAATCGATGCATATCTGGCGCGGGCTGCTCTCAATAATCTCAAGTCTCCTCGGTCTGTGCTAAATTTGTTGATCCCACCTTATCAGGGTACTGATCATTTTAAATTATATTCGCTGATGTATATGGGCGTGAATTACGGATATTAGAAAATGTCTTGACTAAGGATTTAATGACATATTATGATATAGTATCTAGCGACGATGATCTAGACTCTAGTGGGTACGGGCTTCGCCTCTTGAGTGAGAGGTCTGGGTTGGATCTTGACCCCTATGGTGCCTTAAGTGGGCTTTTCTTAACAACGTGCACCTGAACATCAGACCATCGCTTGCTCACCGGTGAAGGAAAACAACGTGAGGAAACCTGCATGCTTGATGAAATTAAAAGTCTTTGAAGATGTGTGACGTTCACTAACCCGCATGGGTCCAGCGTATCGGTGAACTATGGCCCAATACCCTCCTCGACTGATTTCGAGGGATATTATAAGGGTTGATGTTATTACTACATTATTATGGTGTCGTATACAATTTACCGATGGGAGGACTGCCCTGCTTATTTCTACCGTCAAACAGCTTTGTGTTTCGAAGAGAAGAGGATGGCACCGTAATTACTGGCACCGCGACTTACCATCGTGTCTTTGGGATGGCAAGACAAGTCGTCTTTTTTTTTATTTTGCGCCGGGAAATGCTCTTAGACAGCCCGCGGGGGAGGGGAGACTCCCCAGGTGGGTATGTGGGACTCGCAAAAACCGGGCGAGTGCCACCAATGCCGCCGTTGGTGAAGTGCCCCAGATTTGTTGAGCAACAGGGCAAGGCAAGTTATCTGGGCTAGTGACAAGTGAACTCATCGGCCAGTTTACTTATCCACTAGAATAAAAATTAAAAACCAAAATATCCACCCTGAACTGGCTTTACTAGAGCCATATCGTTGTGTCAGGTAATCTGATCCCGTGTGGCTGTATCCTGGAAGAATGGTCCATGCAATAAATCTGTCCGATGTTTCCATATACGTTTCAGTAGAGCCTCTTCATTCGTTTGTGGCGGACCAATCGGCGCCTCAATCCTGAATCACGCTATCGAAGCTCCACATCTCGTCGCTATACATACAAAAGCTAAATTGATAGCAAGGGGCTTCGGCCTAACCGAGCATACCACCTCGCTCGGTCGGAGATCTCCCTTTGGGGTTCACACCTATATCCCCACACGTTCTTCCATTCTCATGACCGCTTCTAAATTAAAAAAAACGGAAGAGATCATTTAGTAGCCGGTATAATTTAAGTGAATATTATACTGTGTAGTATTTCTGTTGTTTAGGAATAACTTATATCTAGAGTTGAATATACGTACTTTACAAACATGCAAAGCCTGGATTTGAACTAGTATCTCATCATTCAACTACTAATACAATATTAATATCTTTCAAATCGTCTCACAAATGTCATCTTGGCTAAGTGATCTCTTATCGACATCTAAATGGTGAACACATTACGATTGTATTAACTGTTTTGCGCCACCCTGTAGGTGGGTAAACTATAATCCGGTCACACGCACACTATAGTCAATGGTGAGACTGAATATTCTGAAATATGAGACTTGTTAAGCGAATTTTTGTAGTCTAATTCGATATAATATCCACTCCTGGAAATAGGCATTTTTTATCGCAGGCAAATCCTTATGGATCAAGCCAGGATCTTCGGGTAGATCCTGATTCAATGTGGGACTCGCACCTGGAAGTGCCCACCCTAACTAGAACAACTGCGAGCGCCTTCAGCCGCTTTTTTAAGGCCCCAGATATGCAGGCAACAGACAGGATCACCTCAGTGACAAGCTGGCCCCGCCGAAGGCCAGACTACTCCTCATAAGTTGGGACTGCCCGGCCGCTACCATCCTGTGCCCGACACGAACACAGTGGCGTTACTGGAGGCGCATTAAATAGCGCCTCCTACGCACCCTCATTTTTTGCCCGCGGGAGGCGGCATCGTCAGCGGCCTCCTCTCTCACCCGCTTGTTGGCCTCCTTCTGGGACAAGTCCCCTATGATGACACAGCACCACCCATACTGGAAATAGACCTCCCATAAGGATCTTCAACGTGACCAGTCCTGTATTTCCCGTAGCCAGCTACTTCCCCTCCTCCTCCTCTCTCCTCCGTATGGAGTGCTTTTCCAGTCTGTTTTCAACAACGCAGAGAAATTACGCAAGAATATCAAAATATAATATCTGGGACTCGCACATGGGAGTGCACTGAACTAAATCACCTGCAAGCGCCAACAGCCAAAGGCCAGACTACTCCTCGTACCCCTTACGAAGAGTAGTCTAGCCTTCCCCGGGCCGTCTCCCCTGGACGGCCCGGCCACCACAAGACATTCTCCACGACGTCCTGCCTAACTGGGCCAAGTTTACATCCGGGCACATCACGAGGGCCAACCCAGCCTATAAGAACTGTTATAAAATGGAATTGAAATGAAATGGGGGTCAAAGTTTTTTTATAGTAAAAATAATAATAAGGTAAAAAGGTGTAGTAGTTGTAATAAGAGGACGAACGAGCAGTCAAAGCCTTACTTAGACTTTAGATGCCCATACACATCTACACAATCAGAGATTATGCAGATGGGTTGCCCTCGTTTTCCCTATCCCCCTAAAGGGCCACCAAAAACTTACAAACCGCACCAAATGTGTGCACTTTACGCCAGTATTGGGTGAGCGAGAAGTACCACCCCGATCGTGCCGGCCAAAGTCGGCTGCATGGCAGCATGGCACTACCTCTTACTAGCTGATGACAAGAAATATTTTTTTTACTGCGTAATATAAGCTAGAGAAAACATGTATTAAATAACAGAGACCTTACTCTTTTTAAGTGTGAGGTCGAGGTCAATAATTGATACTACATACACATGACAGGCCATCCGTTATAATTTGTTATGGCTAATTATAAACTTCTTTCAACATGTAATTTAACATATTTAAAAAATTTAGAACTTAATCTATAATTTACAAATATAACGAATACTTTTTTAAGTAAGGCAAACATGCTGAAGTGCCTGTTGGTCATCAGTGTCACTTAGATGTTCCTAATACTCAGAAGTCAGAGAGCAAACGGCTAAGTGGCTACTTAGCCTTGATCAATGAATCAAGTGTCACCCATGAATATAAAGGGGTCCACCCAAGCAACTTATTCAGGTGCGTGGCTATCCTGAGACATAAGATGTTAAGTCTCGGTGCCAGTCTTGCCCTTCTTTACGAAATTCTATTAAGCTATTTGACGGAAGAAAACAAGCAAGATAGACCCATTGCGACGTAATATAGTTTTACTTTTAGTCTAAGTTAGGTATATAGTGTGTGATCATGACAATGTATTGCTGAACGACAATACATGATACAAATATTACTTTTCTGTGATTGTATCACTTTCCTATACATTTGTATGTAAAGAAAGTTGGACATTAAAGTGGACATAAGAAGGTGGATAAATATTATGATTATCATAGAAAGTTGTACATAATATTGAATTGGTCATCATCTTCAACAAAATCAATGCAATCCCTGATGGACGGAGGAGACTCTCATACGTCAATCGGATGACGATCAATTGACAGCCGACCGCGCAAGATGGATGACAACAACGAGGCTGCTGTTGTGTTGCGGTGGTTTTTAACAAGAGTACCTAAAAGATAGAAAAGAATACATTGGGTGCAACATCCTATTTTGCGCGATCTTTCGCGCAAAATAGACTGATAGATGTAGACTGGGAATATTTGAAACATTAATGGAGGCGCTGTTCCCAGCTGAGAATTATAATAAATAGGAACACAGTCAATATCGTCTTTAGATGGTTTAAATCTGATGGTTGAAATCTAAACTGAGACGTCTACCAATTGACAAAATTTATACAAAATTAAAAAATCGTCAACAAAATATGCTGAAAGTTTCGTTTCCACTATCCGATCGAGTGTCGGATCCAACACTTTGATCGGAATTTCGCAGTGACAAAACTTCCGTTTAAAGAGTCGGATCCGGCTTTTTAATCGGATCGGACAGTTTCTGACCCTTGGTTGGTTCCAACCGGGTGTCAGATCCGACCTAATGGAAATTAGACCTTAATTTTATATTTTAAATTCTTACTTAAAAAACTATTTTTGTCGTATTTTTATTAAATAGCGAAAACTTGAAATGAAAACCATGTTTTTGTAAATGAATAAACTGTATTATACGCCAATAGCTTCCAGGTAACTGCCGCTGCTCACACCTAACTGACACTCTAGTAGGAGGACAACCCTCCATCTTTCAAAACGTCTTGTACTTGTACTCGCTTTTCATGTAATCTATCTTTGTTACAGTTTTCAAGCGCTTTGAAATCAACCAGCAACCCTCTACGGCGCCAAATTTTGGATTTTCTAAGGTAAGGTTTTCTGACTTACTGTTTATTTATTTACAAAAATATATTCTCAGACGCTTTTATTTCTTTAACACCGGGAAATGCTCCGCGGGGGGGGGGTCTCCCCACGCGGATATGTGAGACTCGCTGCGCCTGAAAGGTGGTAAGTTGGACGCAGCTCTACCCACTAAAACCCGGCGACTGCCGCCAATGCCGCCTTTGGTGAGGTGTCCCGGATCTAATGAGCAAACTGGGCATCTCTACGGCTAGTCAGTCCCTCAAGGGACTGACGCCAACTCCACAGAGGGGTTGTCCAACGTCTTCTTCCAAACTTCCAACGTCGGGACAGTGCAAAGAGGTGAGATTTCCTTCCTCTCCCCTTGTCCCCTATTCTTATAAGAAGGGAACACAGAGCACCTCCCTTGGCTTAATTAGTTTTGCCCAAGGTGCTGGGCACACCCTAGGGTACTGAGCCCCACCGCCACGACAAGGCTTGAACCATGGTGAGGATTCTCAGACGCTAATAAAATGAATACTTTTAAGGTTTTCTTATATTATCTGAAGACACAAACTGGCCACTTAGGAAAGTCGTAAGCGATGGCCATGAACCATGAACCATAAACATTTTTTTTTTTTTTAATTGCCTCTCCTGAGACGTAAGGTGGAAAATCTCGAAAAGTAATTACACTGCCTGTCCTGCCTCTCTTTCCAAAATCCAACAGAATATAGATAGTAGGTACTTATAATTTGGATATCATATATTATAACTTTTGAGTTTTATTACTAACTAGCTGGCTCAGCTGGCTGCAGCTTCGCCTGCGTTAACTTAAATACCCAACCACACCCGACGTGATGATGATTTTATAGCTTATGTCCTAATCCGAGGTATAAGCCACCACCATTTTAACTTGCAGGCAAATTAGTTCAGCCGTTTTGCCGTGAAAGAGGAACACACATCCGAATTTACAAACTTTCACCTTTATAATATCAGTAAGATAAAATAGCTCACACATATGTTACACATTTCTATTCATATAACCTGGACAGGATTCGAACCCCCACCGCACTCATGTCACTCTGTACTCAAAGTAATCATTAAACACAACATCGCTCAAACAAAGCCTTATCAATGATTCCCACGCTACAATTGAGTGACCGTCCCTCTCACAACAACCTCTTTTTTACCGAGTGAGAGGGAGATGAAGTACCGAGAGATTCATCTCAAGTGAGTTAAGTGTTTATTAAGCGGGCGTGGTCGGAGCCAACCACTCATTAACCTGGCCCGAGAATTTTTATCTCAGTCAGGTGCTATTTTTCATAGCCGTGTTTATTAACTTCTAATTTATTCTCTATAATGATTCATCTACATGTTTAATGTGCTTTTGTATGTATAGCCTGACCAGAAAAATAAAAACACTCGCCATATTGCGGATTATTTCGGAACTAATTTCTGTATGGGCGTATTGACGTAAAAAGATACAGTGGCGACACCGCGCAGGGTTTATATATTTCTAGTCAGGTCAACAGCAGTCATTCAAACAAAATACGAAAAATAAATTGAGAAAAACCTTCCTCAATAATGTTTAGATGAGTAGAGCGTAAACATTAACACATTAAAACAAACAAACGAACTGTACAAGGATTTATGATAAGGTCGTGGGTTCGTATCCAGCCATGTAAATTCATTAATGCATTTGAATTAATTATTTTTTATATGAATATTTTCATATAAAAAAGGTATATATTTACCGGTGGGAGGGAAGCGCTGTGCCGCGCTCCCGGCAGCATGGGTACCACCATCTTGCTTGTTTCTCCCGTGAAACAGCTTTGCTGTGTTTCGGAGAGAAGGGCAAGACAGGCAGTGTAATAATTACTGGCACTGAGACTTAATATCTTATGTCTCAGGATAGGCAACACATAAATGAGTTGCCTGGGCTCGCTCCAGGTATATATAATAAACGAGAAATCCGCGCGTATAAATCTTTCATCTCAGAATGGGTACGGCAAGGCTCTTTCTTACTTGGGCCTGACGAATATAAAAATCAAATTCGTATTTATAGGCCACGTAGACGCAATGTGAGCTACGTCCCAGCGGCCAATCATCAATCAATGGCCATCAGTCGGCCAATAAGAGCGCAGAACAGCGCAGCACAAATTCACATCCATTACCGCTCTATTCGGGTTATATGCTCGATAACCCGAACCATATCAAATCGGCTGACATTAAAATCAATTCAGTAATTCAGGCTCTCTGTAAAAACATACATATACTAAAGTCATCCTTCTACAAATACTAGCCCGATCTGTTCGTTTATTCCTATTTAGAATAATATGATTAGTTATTTTGACGGCCTCTGTGGCTCAATGGTTAGCGCGTTGGTGCTCAAGCAGGAGGTAGCGGTTCGAATCCCGCCAAGGAACAAAAAAATTACTGTGCTCCTGGGTCATTGGGATGTGTATTAAATATGTGTATTACATAATAAAAATCTTAAATATATGTATAGTATAAAAGTGTTAAATATATTTCCGTTGTCTGGTACCCGTAACACAAGTTCTTCAAGAACTTACCACGGGACCAGATTGACGCGGTGTAAAAGCGTCAATATATCATTTACAACGTTCTTTTTTTTCTATTCTCAGGCTCTAAACGGATTTCTTATGATGATGACGCAGAATGGGAAGCTGTTGTACATATCCGACAACGCGGCGGAGTACCTGGGACATTCTATGGTAAGGTTTATACTTTTTTTTATTACCAGTTCACAACGGTTCCGCCTGTACCAAAAAAATCCTACAAAATAGCTTATAGCCCTCCATTTTCTTTATTATTGCTATAAAATGTAAAAAAAACCTAACTTTTGTAACCGGATTTTTTTTACAAAAAAATAGATTAGACAAACACTTTTCAGCGTTGATATATTGATTTAGTATAAATTATTTTCCTGGCTTTCGATCTGACAAATCTAGGTTCGAATCTGTAATAATAAAGCATGTAACTACTTGAACATTATTATTATTAAGTTATGTTACGTTTAAAAAAACATACAATGTCTTATGTAAATCTTATGTCTCAGGATAGGCAGCACATAAATGAGTTGCCTGGGCTCGTTCCAGGTATACTAGTTTATGTTCATGGGCGACGTCGACAACTTAACATCAGGTGGTACGTTTGCCAGTTTGCCTATCCAACTAACATAAAAAAATACAAACATCCGAATTGAGAAACTCCTCCTTTTTTAGTAGTCGGTTAAAAATATATAATCTTAAATAAGGAATAGACATTCATGATTGAGCAGCAACAAAATATCCATAAGTCAAACATGACAAGACTATTTTTCCTCGCCTGATTTCGAGGAGACTCTTATTTCGTCATTACAACTATGACAAGGGCATACATGAGGTGACGTTGACGGATTTTTACTTTTTTCCTTCACCTCTCTAAAGGTTAGGGCAGGATTGAACCTTGATCCCTCGAAGTGGTCAAAAATGCTATTTGTTTTTGTATTTCTCATTATCATCATCAAGGCCTCTTCGAATGAGCGCCTAGATGGCTGACATTGCATCATTTGTATATTTGGAAGAAACGTGTAGTTAAGAGGTAGTGCCATGCTGCTTAGCAGCCGGCACGACCGGGGTGGTACCTCTCGCTCACATAACACCGGCGTCAAGTGACAACTATGCTGTCGCGTTTCGTGTGAGTTGTGAGTTTCCGGTGGCCCATTGGGGGGGGGGGGGGGGTTTAGAGAAAAGGAGGGCAACGCATCTGCATAATCTTTGGTTGTGCGGATGTGTATGAGCGTCGGTAGTCGCCAAACGGCTTCGACTGCTCATTGCCCTACTATGCCATTAAAAAAAAAAAAAAACTAAGTGCTTTTTATGAGCTGTGGACGTGGAACCAGGTTGCGATGGATGACACAGATGGCAGACTTAGTGTAGCGACGGTGTTTTGTGAACATCGCCTTGACAAAGCTCGCCATTATATCAGATTTGATAAACCACAAGTCCTCGCAAAAGAACACCGATTCCAACCAAGGATGATCCGTGAGGCTATTGAAATTAAAAAACATCATAATTTCAATAGAGAAGATGGCTAGCTCTTACCACCTGCTTGGCATCCCATTAATTATCAAATCAAAATCCAAGCGTAATATGTCACAGATTAAAGATACAGTTAGCACTTTCTGTGTCGATAGGACTGACCAAAATATTGATGTATCATAGGGTAGTTTCGAATAACTTTGTAACATTAGGACGTATGACACCTCAGTCCTCCCGTGACCCTGGTTGCTGTAAAGTATCCGAAACATCGGGCTTGTAAAAATCAAAATAAACCGCGATAAAATCCATAAAAATTGTTTCATTATGATGAGTGAAATTCGCTTAAACATCAGAAAGCAATAGATTTTATTTATCTGAAACCAGCCCGGGTCATCAGTTCTACCTGAGACATAAGATGTTAAGTCTCTGTGCCAGTAATTACACTGCCTGTCTTACCCTTCTCGCCGTAGTGCAGCAAAGCAGTTTCAGAGGAGAATAAAGCAGGATGGTGGTACCCATGCAAGCCAGAGCAGAGCACAGCGTATCCCTCACACCGGTAAAATAGATGATGATAGGAATAAAAATATATTTATTGAGGTCGCCAATTTCAATCAAGTAATGTATGGGTGCCCAAATGGTCTCTCCGGTGGGTCCACCCGGTGGGTCCGACGGACCCCGAATAGAGGCTCGTTAGTCCGCCAGGGAATTAATCACTGTGTTTTATTGTTCGCCGCCCGTATACGGCATGCTCTGTATTCATTATAAGATATTAGAAAAATAATTTTGGACTTTTTTTGGATATTTATCACGATAGGACTCACTTTTTCTTATGTATCGATAAAATCTGCAGGAGTAGCATAAAAATTATAATGAACATTCCGTGAAAAATGCATGTTTATTTTTTATGTTTCCATGTATTTAAATCTGGAAATTAAATTAAGGAATTTAAATTGTTTATTTGTGCTCATTAATATTCTAATTCAGCTTAAATACTGTTTTTATTTGTTTAAATTTTTAAAAAATCTGTTTGTTGCTCTATATAAATATAAATAAGCCTCTAATGCTATAAATAAACTTCACTCATTATATTAATCTGAAAATGAATTAAGGATAAGGTAATGTAGCGTTGATATTATTGCAATATATATATATATATATATATATATATATATATATATATATATATATATATATATATAGCAAGAAAAAAAAATAGGTTCATAATTCAATTTTGCACAGGTCATGACGCCAATTTAAGAATAATGTAAAACTACTAAATATTCCATTTTGATTACTTATTTAATTTCCTTTGGGTAGTTACTGGTTACGTTACATAGTTTAACTTGTTTGTTTTTTCCGTCTTATTGTCTGCATTCGTGTATGTATAATTTTTGGTGGAAACTTTGCTGGTGTATTAATCAAGTAAATTTTAAGTTTAATTGTGTTAACGTACTGTTTGTTTCTCGAATAAATAAATAAATAAAAATAAAAATATTGTCATTGCTATATTTGAAAATTCCTTATCAAAATTTAAAAAAAAAAACAACTAAAAAAATTTCAAATTATTTTACGGTTAAACAATATACAACAAAAAATAACAGCCTGTATATGATGTTTTGGTCAGCGTGTGTGAAATACGCTACCACAGATGTATAATATATAATGGTACAATCAATATATCCAAATTGTGATTAATTGTACACCGGTGTTGAAACACCAACGAACAACCGAAGTAAAAGTGAAAATGCGCACTTTAGTCAACACTAACCGTTTGAATCGTTTATTTTAACGGCAAACTAAAAGTGAAACGTTTTTTCAAACAATTTCGAATAACTTCCAATCGGAATCCGTGAAAATATAGATCTAGATAATTCTCCTTTTTTTCTGTCGCAGTGGAAATGCTTTGCGCCTTCACCCGGGGACGAGTTGTCCCCGGGGATAATATGTGGAACTCTCTCCTCCCCGGAAAAGTGAGCCAAAAGCCGCTTGAAGGGGCTTTTTTTCTGAAGGGCTAGACTTTTCGGCCTGATGGCCTTTAAGCTCAATCGGTACAGTAAGTGAACAGATGGCTCACTTAAGAAATATTCGAAAGGGGGACGCCCCCCTCCGCGCCCCCAGGGGGCGCGGTTCATCGCGCGCGCTGCTCGGGGGAGCAGGATTTGGACTAGTCAAATCCGATACGGTTGACGAATCTTTTACGGAATTTAACCTATCATCATGAGGGCCGGCCCTCATCCCTCCCTCTGTAGAGGGAGCCGGGCCACGCGCGGTGCCCAACCAATCTAGCGGTAGCTTAGTGCTACCGCTGTTAGCGCGATCTGGGTTTGTGTCTACTCGTATCGGATTCGAACCTAAGCTTTCGCGATCGGTCCGGTACTTGAAGGGGCGCAAATACTTCTATGACTACGGAACGTATTTTGACGGACACAGATTGGACACAGTATGAAAACGCCCTTACAATTTGAGCCTTTAGTCAACGCTAACTGTTTGATTGATTTAATTATTTTAAGAAGCTTACCCAATTAAATGTGTTTGATGTAAAGTTCTATGTTGAGAAAAAGGCATGATTAATGATTAAAGACTTACCTAAAATGGCATATATGTCATAAGTTTTGACATTTCATTTTGTTCATTACACATTCCTTATAAAATATAATAATATGGTGGATTCACGTGATATTTTTACACAGCGCTTAAAAGTAATTTCCTGAAAAATTATAAAGACTACTAATATTATGAACGCGAAAGTTTGTAACAATGTATGGATGTATTATGGGAAGTACCTACGCGTGTAAAACCGCGGGTATTGCTAGTAGATTATAAATCGATAAATTAGTATTACTTAGATTTTTTTGTTAATGATAATTAATATAATATAGAGTACTTTTATCCACTGTCTCTAAGCCAAACAATTTGATACTCTTACCGACGAAGCTGATGTTATCACGACTTCAACATCACGCGTCAGTGATATGTTGTGATAGATCCCAATTGTAAGATGCTGTGATAGCCCATGTTGTGTTCTTGTAACGATCGACGTCTGACTTACTGTCGCGTAGTGACTTACAAGGAAAGGACTTTTAATTCAAACAAATTACAAAACGTAAGCTGTTTCAGAAGAAAACGAAAGAACATAAGTTCTTATGGACTGAGGATATAGAGGGGATGCTTCGTTCGTAAAGTAGTGGTTATATACCTTCTAAGAAAAGTTGAAAGGATGTTATGTTTAAATTCATAAGGAAATGTAATGTAAAAGAAAGTAGATGAGGGTTTTTATATAACGTAGAAATATGCCTTTGATGGATATTTTTTGTTTGGCATAAAATATATTAATATACTAGCTGACCCGGCAGACTTCGTACTGCCTCAATCGATCAATAAAAGACCTAAACTTTTGTATAAAATAATCTTAAAACAAACAAAACGAATCCGTATTTAATAAAAAAGCATTTTTTGAATGAAGCATGAAATTTTATTATTAATTTCGACACAACATGTTGCTTACTTACAAAACAGAGTTTTTCTGAAATACTGGCTATTTATAAGGTTTAAATTTGATATTGACAGACACACACTGTTATGATACAGTCTGTTAATCAATTTAAACTTTAAAGCTTTCTCATAAACTATATTTTTTGTTTTGAACATGTTTACTAAATTGTTATTCTGATGAAGAAACATTTGTAATTCTTGGACAATGGTTCTCTTCACTGTAGGATTGTGAGCACAACGATTATCAACTTCCACATCTGAATTGCCCATGAAATAAATTTGTAAAAATTGATGATCTGCATAAAGTAGAGGTAACAGTGCCCCCAGTAAGTGATAAATTAGTCCTTGTATCTGTATTTTTAATAAAATTGTCCATTAATTATTTCTGGTATATATTTTAGTACATCAAAGTAGTTGAATATTATAAAAATTATTCTGGTATAACACCTTGAAAGTGGGCATGTAATTGTCCTGTACAATATGTGTAGCGCCAAATGAAGTTATCTGGAAACAGCTGTTATATTTCTGAATGTTGGCTAAGAAGTGCTTAGAATCATTTCTAATCCCAGAAACTAAAGAGCGTAAAAAGGATCTGATGGTGGGAGTAATTGTGGGAATTTTACTTTGCCTCCAGCACAACATAATCCAGTAGATTCACCAGTGTATTTTAAAACCTTACAATATTTACAAATTATTTTCATTCCCCCAATTGTTACCGATTTGTCGGCACAATAATCAATTGCCGGATCATAGTGGAATGCAACTCGTTCAAGAATCACAGGAGCACTGCGTCTGCGGATTCGCTCAATTTCATTATATCGTGCTTGCTGTTGTTGTGTTTGATGTGCAACGAACTCGTTGCATTCTAAGCCTATCTATTTCATTGTCACTTACTGAATAACGCAATTCTGGTATAGCAATACGACTATTTTCTTGATCTGTCTCTCTCTGGTCATCAGTGCGGTTAACACGTGAGGTAGCTCTTCGCACACTTGATTGACTGCGACAACATAAGTCAGTTCGTCTTCTCCTCGGCATCGTAAATTGTAATTAATCAAAGTGAGAAAATTTCTTGCTCACTTAGCAGTAAAGTGTCACTATCACAAAATACGAACAAAAAAGAGCACATTACTTTGAATGTCACTATCACAAAGGATCACCAAAGAAAAGAAAGTTCTCGCGCACGTGGTGGTAATCACTATAATAATATCACTATAAATAATAAATAGATATCGTAACACAATAATTTAATAATAATAGTAATTATGGACGCTTTTACACCACGTCAATCTGGTCCCGTGGTAAGTTCTCGAAGAACTTGTGTTACGGGTACCAGACAACGGAAATATATTTAATACTTTTATACTATACATATATTTAAGATTTTTATTATATAATACACATATTTAATACACATACATGACCCAGGAACACAGAAAATATTTTTGTTCCCTGGCGGGATTCGTACCCGCAACCTCCGGCTTGAGCGCCATCGTGCTTACCATGTGCTTACCATTGAGACACAGAGGTCGTCGTTATACTTTTTTCCGTGTTCTGAAGTGCGACAGGATGGATTGACTTATTAGTTGGTTGTCAAATATGGTTTATTATGGTCATTATTATGGTTGTGTTCAGAAATTTAATTTGTGACAAAACTTAAGATTTATCAAAAAAAAAATAAAAAAACTGATAGATTAACAACTGAAGTTAGCTAAAATTAAGTTTCACGAAGCCAACCAAATTGAAAATCATTACTACTAAATATGATCTATTACATTTTGTGACTATTCAATTTGGTCGCGATATTATTACTTTTGTTGAGTTTCGGAACGCGACATTAGATCCTCCAATGCGCACTCGAAGACTGAATTTGAACTTTATGCAGTGATAATAAATTGCAAATTGACTCTTTGACGTTAGGAACACACCTACATTGCTTAGACAACAGTGTAATCTATAATTACAACTTATAATATAATATGACCTTTATTGTATAGCAATAAAGTTCAAATTGACTTTACATTTTATTTAGAAAACGTTTGTATGGGAAAAAGAAAAGGCTGTTTTTATGGTTTCCCGGCCATTATTCGAATTTTTCTCACCTTTTAAACCTTCCCTAGACCTCCACGAACATTTCAAGACCAAGATAAGATAAATCCGTTCAACCGTTCTCGAGTTTTAGCGAGACTAACGAACAGCAATTGATTTATATATATATATATAGATTGGTATAACCATAAGATTGATTTGCCCACCAAGGTTCAAGACTTATCGTGGTGGTGTGGCTCAGTAGCTTAAGGTGAACCCAGCACCTTGGGCGAAGCAAATTTAACCGGTAGAGCTGCTCTTTGTATCCCTCTTATAAGGAAAGGGGGGACAAGGGGCGAGGACGGGGACCTCACCCCATTTCACTGTCCCGACGTTGGGAGAGCTTGTTCTGTGGTGCAGAACGACCTCTTGGTTGATGTCGGTCCCTTGAGGGACTGACTAGCCGTTGAGGTGTCCTGTTTGCTCAATAAATCCGGGGCACCTCACCAAAGACGGCATTGGTAGAGCTGCATCCACCTTACCATCTTTCGGGCGCAGCGATTCCCACATACCCGCCTGGGGAGACCCACTCCCCAGCGGGGTGCCTCAGAGCATTTCGCAGCGTAAAAGAAGAAGAAAAAAAGGGTTGATGTGCAAATAAGAAAGTCCACTGCTTAACATAGCCCCCCCCCCCTCAACGATCTCCACAACGGTCTCGTTGACTGGTCCGGTCTTGTTTATTTTTATAACATAATCTTCTGCAAAATTGCTGTTCCTGGTAATTATAACATTTCTAAACCAAAATCATTAGAGAATATTGAATAAGCAAAATATTTGATCACTTAGTTGGATATGCGAAATGACAGACGTGCCACCTGATGGTAAGTGGTCGACGTCGCCCATGAAAATAAACTAGTTAACTTGGAACTAGCCCAGGCAACTCATTCATGTAATGTCTATCCTAAGACATAAGATGTTAAGTCTCGGTGCCAGTAATTATTACACTGCCTGTCTTGCCCTTCTCTCCGAAACACAGCAAAGCTGTTTCACGGGAGAAACAAGCAAGATGGTGGTACCCATGCAGCCGGGAGCGCGGCACAGCGCATCCCTTCCACCACTATTTCGCATTAGACCAAAGAATAAGATACTTTCTAGCGTCTCAATCTCAATATTTCCCACGATCTCATTGTGACGAGACAAGCAAAGCCCGTCCCAACTACATAACCATTATGAATCTTAACTCAACAATAATAAAACATAATTTCCAACATTCTCTTTATTTATAGCTATTTCGCAATTAAGATTAATGATAAGATTTAAGGTAAGTACTTAATCGTCAAAAACAATGGTAGTCTTGTTAATATGCCGTTTAAAATGAAAATTATTGTGTGGGCGGTATCATAACTGTATACATCGATACAATATTCGATGATTATCGAATGATTTATATTTTTGGTTTTTATTACTTACTGTGATTGTATGGGTATATGAAATAGTACAATCAGCAATTAATATACTCTACGTAGTATTATAATTTTCTCCGCGATCTCGTTTGCATAGGTACCATCCTGCTTGTTTCTCCCGTCAAACAGCTTTGCTGTGTTTCGGAGAGAAGGACAGGCAGTGTAATTACTGGCACAGAGACATAACATCTTATGTCTCAGGATAGACAACACGTGAATGAGTTGTCTGGGCTAGTTCCAAGTAAACTGGCTTACGTTCACCATCGAGCATACAACTTGAATAGTAAGTGGTAATGTGTATGAAAACTAATTCCGCCAAATTTGTGCTGCGACGCTACGCTGGTTCTGCGCTCTGATTGGCCGACTGATGGATGATTGGCGGCCGGGACGTACACACAGGTCACTGGTTGGTTTAATAACTATTACGTCAGTGAAAAATCACTAACCAGTTTCGGAATTTTATGGCTCACATTAGTACTCTATCCGGTTATATGCTCCATATTCATAGAAGACGCTGACCATTAACCACCATATGGGTCGTCTGCCCAAGCAAGCAACATAAGAATTTTGAAATCACAGTCGCAAAAATGTAAATAAGAAAAATAGGAAAAATTATACGGAAAAATATACAATAAACAGTAGATAAAAGCCAATAATATTTCAGCCATTGTTCAGTAAGGGCATCGCATAATCAGAATATTCCCTATAATTACAGATTATAGAGATGAGTTTATAACACTTTCGCTGCCACACACGTAGGCCATACAATAGACACAATTGAATATGCAAAACAATACTACACAATGCCCTTTCGTCGCTCGCACTGATACCACCGACCACTGAATTGTGATCTCCAAATTTAATGGCTCTTCTCCGATTTTGATTGAGAAATTCAAGTGTTGAGAGGCAGGGGAGGTTTCGATATACTGGTCGGTAGGCGTGTGCCTGTGGCGGTTTATCATTGTTGTTGAGTTTAGCCCTTTTGTATGTAATAGGAAGATGTAATTCTTGGCCTTCATTTAGATAAGATAGTTACATCTCAGAGCGCATGTGTCAACGCTTAAGGTCCTATTGATTGAAGAATGAAGATATTTTTGGTTGTGACTCAATTTCAAAATGTCTTCAGACATGTTAGCCTTTAAGTGAGATCTAGCGTTCTCTTTATGGTACCACCTAAAATAAGTTGATCCGATCTTACATCCATCATCTACGCCGCGTTCAACGTCGGGCGGCTCGAATCGTCGATAGCAAGGTTCTCTCCAATTGGCTTGATTCTTTGACGCTGCGTAGAGATGTTGGATCGACGGACATCGCGTAAAAATTCAAAATTTCACCCACACTACCTCGATGTCCGGAAATCCAAAACAATAACTCGATTTTTACGGCATTTCCTGCCTCGCACAATAACTATATGGAATCAGCTGCCATCTACGGTATTCTCGAACCGATACGACTTAGGGACCTTCAAGAAAAGGGCATACTCATATTTCAAAGGCCGGCAACGCATCTGTTAATTCTCTGGTGTAGCGGGTGTCTGTGGCTGTTGCTAATCACTTACCATCAGGTGAACCGACTGTCCGTTTACCCACTCTTCTATAAAATAAAATCATCAAACAGGTTACATAAATCAACTTGTTTATATTATTTTCCAATTTTAAGGTTAACATTAGTTCACACCGGGTTGTTTTCATCCCTTATTCTTAAGGTTGAACTAGTCGATGGCGCGAACTCGAAATGTTTGCTCGAAATGTTTGTTTCAAAATGATTGCTATCTCACCTGACATAGTGCACGAACATATTTATTTTCGCCCAAAGTTGGGCTAAAATCAGTGTTAAAATTCGAAAGTTTAGAAGCTTATATTTTTTTAATGTATATTTTTTTACGGTTTTGGGTACATACACACATAGATAACGACGAGATCAATTTATATTATCCTTAGTTTTTGATGGTCAACCTCAAACATTGTAGTAATTACTGTTCTGCGTTTGTATGGAAAGATGAGCGACTTGTGTAACCTTAAGTATATTTCCTGCGATTCCTTACTTTAAGTACTATCAAATAAGGTAATCAGTGCATGAGACTTTGCATATAAGTCAAACACCCACATAATAAATCAAGTAACGTGTAACAATTAGGCGCGGTATTTCGACTGTTAACTCCCCGCCCGAGGTGTGAATGTACATTATATTGTGCAAGCGGCGTGTTGATCTAGTAAACGGTCATAAAACTTATGTTGATGGCTTTTAACTATTAACTAAACGATTCTGCAAGTAAAACGGTCGCTGTACCAGACTTTAAGGTCTTGGAAGTTATATATGAATTAAGATTGATTGATTATCTATCTATAGGCTATCTAAATACCTCATTTACGACATCTGTAGCAATGGTTAGCGCGTTGGCGCTCAAGCCGGAGGTTTTTATTTTTTTTATTTTTTTTTATTTTTTATGTTAGTTGGATAGGCAAACTGGCAAACGTACCACCTGATGTTAAGTGGTCGACGTCGTCCATGAACATAAACTAGTATACCTGGAACGAGCCCAGGCAACTCATCTATGTGTTGCCTATCCTGAGACATAAGATGTGAAGTCTCGGTGCCAGTAATTACACTGCCTGTCTTGCCCTTCTCTCCGAAACACAGCAAAGCTGTTTCACGGGAGAAATAAGCAAGGTAGCGGATTCTAATCCTGCTAGGGAAGAAAAAGTTTTTTGTATTCCTGGATCGTGGATGTGTATTAAATATGTGTATTATGTAATAAAAATCTCAAATATATGTATAGTATAAAAGTATTAAATATGTATATTTCCGTTGTCTGGTAGCCGTAACACAAGTTCTTCGGAACTTACCACGGAACCAGATTGACGTGGTGTAAAAGCGTCTATAGATATTATTATTATTATTACCTATAGCATATAATATTTTAGTAATATATTACACAACGACATTACGCGAAGGATAAGCACGCTGAAGTGGTAGTGAGCTGGTCACATACATACGTTTGGGAAATGGAGGGTCGGTCGACCACCAGTACCAATTGAATGTGAGGGTCGTGGTATCGGCCGTCTTGGCGTTAATTGAGAGAGGCCCGTGTCAAGTAGTGGACGGAAAAGGGATGATAATGATGGTAGGTATATAAAAAGATAATGATACACTTAATATGATTATAACTAAAAAAACAGCTCAAAAAAGTTTATGTTTCTGGGACATACGAAACATTACAGCAAAAAATAATTATGCATATAAAAATATATTTATTTAGGATAACCTCAGTACCTACTACTAACTGTAGTAAGGGAGGTACCTAGTGCCATGCTGTTTTGCAGCCGAATTGGGCCGGCACGACCGTGGTGGTATCTCCCGCTCACATAATACCGGCGTCAAGTGACACCAATGCTGTCGCGTTTCATACGGTTTGTGAGTTTCCGGTGGCCCATTGGGGCATATGGAAAAGGAGGGCAACGCATCTGCCTAACTTTTGGTTTTACGGATGTCTATGGGAGTTGGTTTCCTCCATATGACATAAAAAACTACACAAAATATGTTAATCACAATCTAAACGAAAACAACTTATAAAAAAAAAAAAAAAAACATTTTTCGTACATAGATGCTATATACGGATATAGACGCAACTGTTTGCTCAACAGTGTGCATTATAAACTGCGGTGGGCGAGTGGGATTTATCTTTACATCTTAAATTATATCCAACCCGATTCCATTTCCAATATACTGTGATCGGGTGAGTCCGTTAGTTCAACTGATTGTACGATAGACGTTATTCAATCATCAATTTCATCAATTGATATTTATATTATCCATTATTCTGACGAGCTTTACCTTTGTGAAGAACGATCTGGCGATATTGGGTATGGTTCTCTGGAAGTAGAAATCACGTATAATATATACCCGTTATCCTAACTAAATAATACATGGAAATTTCCTGAGGCTGAAGTAAGTGATAATAACTTTTTTCTATTAACGCGAAAGGTACAGGCGAGAAGGGTGTTATTATAGTTCACCGATGCGCTGGCCCAATGCAGGTTGGTGAACTTCATCCACCTTTAAAAATTTCAATCTCATCAGGCATGCAGGTTTCCGCATGATTTTTCCTTCACCAGAGAGCAAACGATGGTCTCATGTTCAGGTGCACATAAAAATAGAAATGCGTACACATCGGAACTGAACTGAATCTTTCAATTTAAGGCGAGTCACCGCAGGCGAAACGAGAAAAATGGTTTGCCAAATCAAATTTTTGAGATACTTAGGTATTTATTTTTTTCTAATGTTTACGCAAATTTCACTCATTATTATAATGAATCAATTTTTACGGATTTTATCGCGGCTTATTAAGATTTTTACAAGCCCGACGTTTCGGATACTTTACAGCAATCATGGTCACGGGAGGACCTACTTAGGTACTATTAAATAAAGGTCTCACAAAAAATATCAGAGATACCTAAAAATATTGTCTAAAGGATGTGCTAATTGGTTATACGATAATATGTACTTTATTTGATCATAAAAAATCCTCAAGACATGCTAAAATAAAAACTAGAACGATTACTTTACTAATAAATCATTTAAATTTGCAGATCATTTTATATGGAAATATTTAATTTTCAATACTACATATTTTTTTAATTCAAATTTATCTCAAAACCTGAATGTATAACGTTTTTCACAAGACGTCGCGACGCCCGCTACCCCATTAGTCCCGGTGACTCGCCTATAAGTTAGTTGAATAGACGAATTGACAGAGGCGCCACTGGTCAGCGTCACTCACAAACATTAACGAGTTTATCAAGGTAGGCAACTCATTTATGCATTGCCTATCCAAAGAAGTAAGAAGTCTTGTTGCCAGTAAAAAAAACACTGCATTTTCCTTCTTTCGGAAACACAGCTAAGCTTTTTTCGAAGAAGAAGAAGACCCATTGTGAATAAAATCGATTATACCACACCTTAGGAAAAAGACATTCACTGTTTAGATTTTGCATGGACATGATGTACCTATGTACAGCTTGGCAAAAAAGAGTATGACGTGGTGACAGGTGGAACTAAATATTTTGCTAAATGGAAACCTATGATGTTGACAATACTTGGCCGACAAATACTAGATTTTGAATAAAGCTTAGTGTTTCACATTTATTTTTAACGATTTGATTAAATTATCTTACCGATTTTGCATATTATGATGAGACCTAAGTGAAAGTGGCGCCCTCATTTTTTCCATACTCTTTTTTGCCAAGCTGTATATACTATGTGTTTTATTTTGACGTGACAACGTCTTATAATTCGATGGAGCCGGCTGCACGAACGAAAAAACATGACGCATGCGGCGTTACCTCGCTCTGAGGCGTTCCATTTTCTTATGACGTTGTCACGTTCAACTATCGTCAGTAAACCGACTTTACAGACAACCGATTTTGATGGCAAAAGAGCAACCCCTAAGTTTTTTCTCTCTTTTCTTGGTTGAGTTTGCATTTCAAGCGAGGTTTTTTTATCTTTTTACTACACATTTTATTGACTTCTTTTTTTAACGTATTTTAAGTGTACAAGTTGTTACCTACGAAATAAAGATATTTTTATTTGATTTGATTTGAAAATAATAATAATAGTTTATCGTTAATTCGATTTTGAAATACACATTTATTTATCACATTAGGGTTAAAATGTAAAAGTAATACAAACTCAAAACAATATGTAAATGATGAAAGTAGGCTCGTCGAACAAAGCGTACCCGAGCTATTCGAACCCCCCAGGCTGTACCAAATAGAGCTTTATACTTTATGATACGGACATTATTTTGGACCGGTCTTAATTTATAGCTTGCTTTTAGCATAATACGATAATTACATATAACTTTGTATGTTTTATAGCTTCGATTGACAAATAATATTCATTGATGAGTTATTGACACTTCCTATGATTTTGCAAAGTGCATATTTCATGTACTGTACCTCTACCATTTTTTTGTTACAAGCGTAAATGACATAACTATAGCAGTTACTTAAAAACGCAACACGAATAAAATTATGGTATGGTATAGTTTCCGATTCGTGTTGCGCTACTATAGTTATGTCATGTACGAACTCATGGTAGAGGTACTGAAGCGTTTAAGCAACTTAAAAATATATCTTTATTATGTATTGAATTACGTTTTCATCCAAAACTTGAGACATGGGAGGTATGCGCTATGCCGGGCTCCCGGCTGAATGGGTACCACCATCCTGTTTGTTTCTCCCGTGAAACAGCTTTGCTGTGTTTCGGAGAGAAGGGCAAGACAGGCAGTGTAATTACTGGCACCGGGACTATTCTACGTCTCAGGATAGGCAACACATAAATGAGTTGCCTGGGCTGGTCTCAGGTTAAGTTGTTTATGTTCATGGGCGACGTTGACCACTTACCATCATATGACTCGTCTGCACGTTTGCCTATCCAACTAACATTTAAAAAACTGAGTATAACTATTTCCTGTAGTTTCATCCAACCCAAAAATTCGAAAATTCGAAACAATAATTGTTGTCTAATGTTTGCGCGAATTTCACTCATTATAATGAAACAATTTTACGGATTGTGAACCATGGTCCTCCCGTGACCATGGTTGCTGTAAAGTATCTGAAACGTCGGCCATGTAAAAATCATAATAAACCGCGATAAAATCCGTAAAATTGTTTCATTATAATCGAAACAATAAATTTCCTATAAAATTAATCCTTTATGTATTATAAATAAAATAAATATAAATTAAATTAATAAAGTTAATGGCCTATATTAAAATATAGGCCATTAATTGTAGGCCTCAATAATTAGGCGAGCAAACGCGAGAAGATTTTTATTAATTCCAACGTTCCCTTCCGTTTCCAAGATGATATTTAGACTAGCTGTTGCACGCAGCTTCGCCCGCTTTAACTTATTTAACTTAGCTTCTAAAGACACAGCGTGATTTTATATAGCGTATAGCCTTTCTCGATAAATGAGCTATCTAACTCTGAAAGAATATTTTAAATCGGACCAGTAGTTCCTGAGATTAGCGCGTTCAAACAAACAAACTCTTCAGCTTTATAATATTACTAGTTGTTGCCTGCAGCTTCGCCTGCGTTACTCAACTCCTATATGTTACAGCGTGATGTTATATAGCCTATAGCCTTCCTCGATAAATGGGCTGTCTAACACTGAAAGAATTTTTCAAATCGAACCAGTAGTTCCTGAGATTAGCGCGTTCAAACAAACAAACTCTTCAGCTTTATATTATTAGTATAAATTTGTTTAGATGTTGGAGTCCATAGAGAAAAAACGATAATTTTACGCCTTATTTACACCTTATTTTCATCATCATCATCATCATAATCATCACACCTCTAACATATTTTTATCTTACAGCCACTAAAAGAAACGAAACTGTCCAAGAACCTAGAAGCCAAATTTTAAACCTGCTTACAAAGAAACAACTTTTTACGGATTTTATCTCTGTTTCGGATATTTTATAACAATCATGATCACGGTCGGGCTATCTTTTTAAATCAATATCAACTAGCAGACATAAATACTTAACTGCGAGGTGTTTCAATAAAATTGTCAAATTTATAATCACGACGCAAGATGCCTGAAGCGAAATACGAAATAGCGTTGTTGAATTAGGATTTCGACATTATAATTGTTTTCTATAGAGGCATATTCTGTGTGATATTAGTAACATAGATATTTCGAAATAGATTCTAAAGATACATGCATCTCAGTTGTTTGGAAACCATTTCAATCTATTTTATTGATCCAAAAGTCTCTATTTTAGACACAATACATAAAGATATAATTTATACAATTTTCATTGGTTCTTAAAAAGTCCGGTGACATTTCACAGAAAAAGGCACTTTGATTTTTTTTTTACGTCATAAGGAGGCAACCGAACAGTCGGAGCCTTATGGTGACTACCGACCCATAGACACCCGCACAACAAAGAGTTATGCCTGTTCTTAATATTTCTATAAGTTATGCAGATGCGTTGTACTCCTTTTCCCTATCCGTTCAATGGGCCACCGGAAACTTACAGATCGCACGAAACGCGACAACATAGCTGTCACTTGACGCCGGTGTTATGTGAGCGAGAGGTACCACCCTGGTGCCGGCTCAATTTGGCTGCAAAGCAGCATGGCACGAGGTACCTCTTACTACAGCTAGTAGTACTGAGGTTCTCCTAAATAAATATATTTTTTACCTCTTACTGATACTTAATTTTTTTTATTTTCATCATAATTCATGAATATCCTATCGTAGCTTCTTTCAATACGTCATACAAGATACAAGCTATATTGGAGTATATTGGATATTCCAATATAGCATATCTATTATCATCTATTATTTTCTTTTCCACATGTTTGCGTATTCTAAACAATTTCTGTGTGGCATTTCTGTTTCATAAGCCCCATAATGTTCGCTTTTCAAATTTCCATTGCATGACGGAGCCCCCCATGCGTGTGGGCGTTTGGCGCATGCGCACAATTATGTCTTAACGGAGCGCCCGCGACAGGTGGGCGGGGCCCGGTGACGTCAACGATAGGGTAGACTATTTGCATGTTTATGGCCATTTCTAATCAGAAATGACCTACTATTATGGGGAAAAAGTTAGATACGTTATGTGAAATGGTTTGACCTACTGTGTAAAAAGTATTTTATGAATTAAGTAGAGAAAGGCGTGGAAATGGTTAAGGTGGTAAATACAGTATATATGTAAAAAGTCTAACATTTTTTTCTAGCCTATACTGTCGCACTGCTGGGCAAAGGCCTCTCTCTCTCTTTTCCACACGTCTCGATATTATGAAGTTAAAATATAAATCGGAAGGTATGTAAAAAGGTGTACGTGTGGTTAAAAAAGTAAGAGACAATTAGGACTAGTTTTTAAGACAATTTGAAAGTAATATTTTTATTAATTACGACTTAGCGATACTTATAAATGCGCGCGTTTGTAAGAACGTATGGATGTATGTTTGTTACCCTTTCACGCAAAGACTACCGAATGGATTTTAATGAAACTTTACAATAACATAGCTTATACATCAGAATAATATATAGGCTATAATTTATCCCTGTACTGCCGCGGGAATGGGAAGTACGCGGGTGAAACCGCGGGGCGCTGCAATAAAACATTACAAAATTGAGACTTATTTTGATAATGTTGCTAAATAAATTTTACTCATTTGGTCTTGATTACTTTTGTCTACTAGCTTACAATTGATTCAATTTCATCAGAATCAGTTCCATACTTGTGTAAGTGGCATCAAACCTCGCAAATATTCACATTTATTCGCAAGTGGCAGCCCTACATAATAAAATGTCGGAAAATTTTCCCTCGCATGAGAGCTATGATTTAATTAAAGTTAATAAAGCCACGGTAATTGAAATTTGTTTAATGTAGCGGAATAAGAACCGGGGCATCTTATATTATAATAACTAGCTGTTGGCCGCAGCTTCGCCCACGTTAACTTAGATTTACAGCAAGTACAGCAGTACCTGGATTGACGATGATTATTTTGATAGCCTAAGTTACTGCTTACAACATCAGCTTTATAAGATATTAAATTATATTATATTAATTAGCAATTATCCCGCGAAACACGCAGTCTTTACAGCAAATGTTTAGTAATGATTACTAATCGTAGAGTCTACATCCTGAGGATGCCTCGGTGTCGGGGCGAAACGTGCGTAGATTGTTTGGTGGTGGTCTTTTACTGTGGTTGTGGTGCATGTGGGGTGGTGGTGCATGCGAGTGTACGCATATGCAGTGTGGGAAAGGAGGGCAGTGCTATATGCATGCATATGCGTGCACTCACACATTTGCTGTAAAGACTGCGTGTTTCGCGGGATAATTGCTAATTAATATAATATAATTTAATATCTTATATAATGGATTTCCGCAAAGTAACGCCTGATTCTATTAACTAACATCAGCTTTATTCCAGTGAAAGTCCCATGAAAATCGGCCCAGCCGTTTCAGAGATTAGCCGGAACAAACAGACAGACAGACAGACAAAAATTATAAAAAAGGCTATTTTGGTATATGTCTCGTGTATACATCCATATGCATTCAATAAAAAGCGGTTATTTTAATATTACAAACAGACGCTCCAATTTTATTTATCTGTATAGATAACTATGAATTAAAGTAAGTGTTCACTTTAATTGCTCGTTATTATAAATATATTTGGATAAGTTTTAATTAGTATTTAGAAACAATTATATTAATTTTAGCTTCTACTAGTTCAGGTTTTCACGATCTCCCCATCATGGTTCAAGCCTTGTCGTGGCGGAGGGGTTCAGTAGCCTAAGGTGAACCCAGCACCTTGGACGAAGCAATTGAACCCAGGAAGCTGCTCTTTGTACCCCTCTTATAAGAAGAGGTGGACAAGGGGCGAAGATGGGAACCTCAACAGGGTTGTTCTGTGATGCGGGACAACCCCTTTGTGGAGGTGGCGTCGTTTTTGTCGGACTGTCTAGCCGTCGAGATACCCTGTTGCTCAACAGATCCGGGGCACCTCACCAAATGCGGAATTGGAGGCACTTGCGGGATTATAGTGGGTATTCGACACAGATTCCACCACACCATCAGACTCCATCCAGGGCCGTTGACGGCGCGTAAAGGCTTATTCCCGTGTTAACAACAAATTTGCAAGATCTATTTGACAGTTTTTGTGGTGGGGACGAGGGGAAATTACAGGCGATCATCAATAAAGGTCGTTACTAGATGTAGATGTTGTCGGTGGTTAAAATTAGCGTTAGTTGAAGCTATGAGCCGCAGCGGAATCATAAATAATGTCAAAAATAACGGATGGAGCAATATAAATAATGGTATCATAACTTTGAAAATGTAATATAATAATGCAAATTATTCGTGATTTCGCAAGAGATAATTTTTTTTTTTCTTCTTTTTTTATTCTTTATTTAATGACCTTGTTCACTGAGTGAACATTTTCAAAAAAAAAAAAAAAACAAATAAAAAAAATATTTGAAGAAAAAAAAGATCGAAAGGTACAGGAAAGGACTTTTGGGTTCACTAATTTTTTTAGTTATAATGAGATGAATATTTCCTTGTACTCATATATAAATTCAATATTAGAATAAAACTTTGAGTGATGTACTTGCTTGTTTCTCCCGTGAAACAGCTTTGCTGTGTTTCGGAGAGAAGGGCAAGACAGACAGTGTAATTACTGGCACCGAGACTTAACATCTTATGTCTCAGGATAGAACACATAGATGAGTTGCCTGGGCTCGTTCCAGGTAAACTAGTTTATGTTCATGGGCGACGTCGACCACTTACCACCAGGTGGCACGTTTGCCAGTTTGCCTATCCAATTAACATAAAAAAGTGAGATTGACATTAAATGTTTAATTAACACTTTTAGACTCCCACCATTACAAAATAATTCCAGAGACGCGAAAATTCATTATGAGCTAAGAACAAAAGAAAGGCTTCTAATTGCGGAACCGACAACCGTCGCCGCAAATGTAAACGCTTTTATTTTTAAAGAGGCGTATACTTAGCGAGATTGCCTCGACATTTTCATCAGTGCACCGACCGCAGCACCGCAGGGTATTATTTTAATCGTGGACCCACCGTTATTTACAATTTTAGACCCATTTGTACCCGTGTTGAATGGGACGAAGTGTAATAACTACGTAAAAATAGTCGCAGACTTGATGAGGTCATACTCTGTACGACTATTTTTTCCGTACCTCATATATAATAATAATAATAATATCTATGGACGCATTCACACCACGCCAATCTGGTCCCGTGGTAAGTTCTCGAAGAACTTGTGTTACGGGTACCAGACAACGGAAATATATTTAATACTGTTATATATTTAAGATTTTTATTATATAATACATATTTCATACACATCCATGAATCAGGAACACAGAAAATATTTTTGTTCCCTGGCGGGATTCGAACCCACAACCTCCGGCTTGAACGCCAACGCGCTTACCACTGAGCGACAGAGGTCGTCAAAAAGATAAATAATATAATATTATTACGAACTCATCAAATATCTGTTTTTGCTCTCTCTCGTTACTTGCACTGTTTTCTAAAGTTCCTAGCTGTGTCTTGTTGCCGAAGGAATGTATCAAAGATACTAACAACATATCAGTATTTAAAATACAGATATGCTAAGCCAGATATTTGCCTCTATTTTATCCATATCATTACATTTATCAATTCCTATTTACCGGAGGGAAGGATGCGCTGTGTCGCACTCGCGTCTGCATAGGTCCCACCATGGCTTGTTAGTTACATCTAACATCTTTGCTGTATTTCGGAAAGAAAGGCTGACACTGGCATTTACTGACTTACCATATTACATCTGAACTCGTTGATATTTGATGACGCTGACCACTTACCATCAAGTGACTTGTCTGCTTGTTTGCCAGAAAAAACTCTATCAAACTTTAAAACAAGAATGGACATTTTTGTTATTTGACCCCGTCGTATCAAAAGTCACTTACCATCAGATGTCTTGCTAACTTTGTGTATTTTATAAAATATGAAATCAATTTGTCAAAAAATCATTTAAATGCACAAAACTATGCATGTGATCACTAGGTACCTCTATAAATTTTAAAGCCTTAATATATTTCGCACAACACACAGTTAATGCATCAATGTCGGATCTATGGTAAAGGCCAACATAAATCCATCCTGAAATACAACTGGCACTGGCAGGCGTGAGGTTGGCAACTGGCCTATTGGTTTGTTACAGGTCTATCCCATTGTGACAATGAGATTGACGAACCAACAAATCAACCGGTGATGTTCAGTGTGTCAATGTGTTTGTTTCTGTGCGAACCCTTGTTCCATTTTGAATTTCGATACACAATCACAGATCCTCTGTACTTATGTAGTAGACCAAAAACCTCAAAACAGTTAAGAAGTACTTAACTTAAATTTACTATTGTTGTCTAATGCTTACGTGAATTAAATTAGTTATAATAAAATTTCCATCAATTTTATTACCTTAGAACAACTATGATCAAGAACTGAGATTTCAGACGTTCTAATGTCAAAAGTTATTCTAAGTCCTAATATCAAAAGTTATTCTAAGTCCTAATGTCAAAAGTTATTCTAAGTCCTAATATCAAAAGTTATTCTAAGTCCTAATATCAAAAGTTATTCTAAGTCCTAATGTCAAAAGTTATTCTAAGTCCTAATATCAAAAGTTGTTCTAAGTCCTAATATCAAAAGTTATTCTAAGTCCTAATGTCAAAAGTTATTCTAAGTCCTAAAACAAAAGTTATTCTAAGTCCTAATGTCAAAAGTTATTCTAAGTCCTAATATCAAAAGTTATTCTAAGTCCTAATGTCAAAAGTTATTCTAAGTCCTAATACAAAAGTTATTCTAAGTCCTAATGTCAAAAGTTATTCTAAGTACTCTATGTAGAGATAAGATTTCAGATCTTCACCATCCATCAGAAGTACATTCCAATCCGATAGTAACGGCCAGCTATATTATCTACTGAAATTAGGATATTTTTAAATATTTTTACTAACATTATGCACATGTATGTATAGATAATCTAAGGTAATCTATACTATTTCTCTTGGGAAAACTCAATTTGTATTTGTATAGGACATAGGTAGTTGAAAATCTACTAATAAAATTATTATCTTCTCAGTTGACAGTGATTTTTTTTCGGGCTAGGCCCACCACTCGTTTCCACCGCTGCTACTGCTGGATCGACAGCGGTTACCACTAAATGACCCTTTGATACGATCTCAGGGAGCCTGAGGGATACGTTAAAACTGCCTTGGGACCCGCAACGAATTTAATCAGAAGTATTCAGGAGGAGTAGGAAAAAGTTGACAGTGATCTGAATTCAAAATATTTACCCATACAAATCCACGTAATCTTAATATTTTCACTTCAAAAAGTTGTCTGTCACGGGGCGGGACGGCCCGTCACAGACAAAACAAAAAAATCAAAAGCAACATAAATAGAACATCACGACATGACAGCGTCATCCCGTTTGCCGTCTCGGCACTAAAATACATTTTACTAAGACCCCCAGATGTTTGACAGCAAAATTACCACAACTCTCTTCCACAGGAGGACCTCCTCATCCACGGGGACAGTGTGTACGACGTGATAGACAAGCAGGATCAACAGGCGGTCAGGTCGGAGCTGTCCAGGGCGCCAGCTGATGGAGAAGACAGGGTGTTCCTGTGTCGGATGAATGTCGCCAGGAACGCTAGACGACAGATGCGCTTTGGTGATCAAAAGGTCAGTTAAACTTTAAAAACTGGAAACACGTGAAATAATTCAGTGAGAAATATTGAAAAAAAAACTTGTTCAGAATGCAGGCTCCTCTTAAAAATACAATAAAAACTTTTTGTTTGGGTTGCTTTTTTTTCGAAATAATTTTTATATAAATTAATACATACTCTTAGACCTCTGGATATATAACATACTGCCTTTACTTTTAAAGGGGAGGGATTAATGGAAGATTATAACGGCAGTTGTTCATAAAACTGTCTGGAGATCATCACCAATGATTGGCGTTTCCATTTATATGCCATAATATTCCCGTAATGTCTCAATATTTGGAGCTTTATACATCGGTTTTCATAATCCTAATAACTGCGTTGTCCCATTTTTGCAGTAGATATAGCCAAGGAAAATAATGTTTAGTTTAGTGTACCTGAGTTAACTAGTTATTTTTTTAAGACGAGCAGCTGATGGCTGAGACTGATTTCTCAGAAACGGAACTAAAAAATCGCAAAAAAAACTCAACTCGTAACAAAAAAATCTTCAATAAAAAATAAAGTGCTCAACACTCTCATACAATTTTAATTGATTATTAACTATTTAAAAGCTTTCTGAATATTAATTGAAACATTATTAATGGTGTAAGCTATCTAAACTTTAATATTACACGTATTGAAGACATCATAAAATATTATAAAACCGATTGATGTAGGCATAATTAGCTAGTTTACATTCTAATTTAGAAGAGGATTACAGTTTAATGTAAGCAGGTTCTGTATTGGCAGTATTAATGAAGTGAAACTTCTTTGCGCGCATGAGGGTAGTTTTCATACTGATGAAACGTCACGAAAATGTGCAACGCTTTTGTCCAAGAAGAGGGAGAGAGTGATTGAGACCGATTGAGAGAGAGTGAGAAAGGGCGAACGTAGCATGAAGCACATAGCCATGGAGTGAAAGTAGGGACTAGAAGAAGGGGCAAGCGAGTGAGAAAAATCGAGAGAGAGAGTGAGATAGAGCGAACGTCACATCGCAAGTCTCGGAAATTTAAAGCTTTATATAAGTTAAGTAAACGAGATTTAAAAATTAGTAATAGCCAAATAAGTTTCACTTCTGACATGTGTACTTTGTGCGCACGCTTTTTTTTAATATGTTATACGAGTGTATTTTGCCAGTCGTAAAGTTTGTATGTTTTTAGTATGTGTGCAGATTATAATTATAGGCTGTTTAAGTATTTATTTAATGCAATTTTAATAATAAAATTAGCCAAAAAACAATTAAATAACGTTTTCCTAATCACAACATCTTCTGAAAGAAAAAAGAAAATAAATAGACATTTCAAATCTTAAATTAATCATTAAAAATATTTTAATTAATTAAAAATTAAAAACTCACCACTTGTGAAACCATATAGTTTTTTTAATAATTTCAAATCATTAACGTTTCTTGACCAGTATTTTCTATCACTACTTCCTTTATGACGATTATCATTCAATTATAATAAAACAATAAACCGACTATTACACAGACTTCTGACCTATAAAAAGTCATCTTTTGATGGGTCAGAAGTCATCTGACTCGGGACAATAAAAACAGTATTATATAATAAAATTAAAACAGTATATTTACCATGTATTTTTACATTTTTTTCGCGGAGTTCGACATTTCGGCCCCGTCTATGAATGACTTGATTACAAGACTGGAACTGTGTTAAGTCTGTTTTATAAATGAAAATACCTAACTTATAATCTTATTTATAAATCACAAGGATCCCTAAAGCTGTAATAAAAACGATGACGTATAAATGGATAGCCATCAAAGTTATGATCGGTAATTGAATACTCACGATGGAAAGTGTGAAGATTGCCCGATACGGAGCTAATTCCCGCCCCTCTCTCGTTATCAGGGATTTAACACTTCACAATTAATTAACACTGTAATGTTTGTGAGATTTGCTCATAAACATGTTGAAATATTGATGACCGATTGTATCACGTTAACCTAGTTTTTGTACCTTTGATCCACCGTAAGATACATATATTCATCATACAAATTGTTTTCTTTCGGGATTTGAACTTGCATTTGCGTTTAGTACTCTAGTATTCATGTGACCACTACACCAGTCAACCACCTATATCATTTTGCTTGTCAGCCGATCCCTTGCCACTCGCATCCAACACGGACCGGCCACCACACGGATATCGTCTTGCCACCTTGTTAATGGCCGACCAACACTGGGTCTCCCCAAACGCGGCCTCCACTCTTGAACCATATTGGCCCATCGGCCATCCGTAATTCTCCTGAGTGTGTGACCAGCCAACTGCCACTTCAACGAGCTTATTCTTTGCGCGATGTCGGTAGCCTTAGTTCTGTGGCGGACGTCTTCGTTTCGAATCCTATCTGTCAAAGAAATTGTTCTCATAGTAGTAAATAATTCTAAACTACATATTTTTGTCTATGCACTTTGTTAATAATGATAAGAAACTTTTAAACATGATAGGTAAAATTGACTAAAAGATTCTATATATGGTGACCAAGCCATGATAAGTTCATATATATGACAATTTCCATCTAAAAACTTACTTAAATTAGTCGAAGATCTGATGTTTTTGTGTTCAACTTGGTAGGCATAATATTCTATAGCTGTGATAAATACAGATGCTTAATACAAACATGTTAGCTGTTGCCCGCAGCTTCGCCCGCGTTAACTTAGATTTACAGCCGTACCCGGATTGATAATGATTATTTTATAGCCAAGTTACTCCTTATAACATCAGCTTTCTACCAGTGAAAGTTCAATCAAAATCAGCCCATCCATTTCAGAGATTAGCCGGAACAAACAGACAGACAAAAATTGTAAAAAAAAAATGCTATTTTGGTACATTTAATAAAAAAGCGGTTATTTTAATATTACATACAGACACTCCAATTATTTATCTGTTGTATAGATTTGAGATAACTAATTTGAATGTTTTTAGCTTGCACTTTGAGTCAAACTCAAGATATTATAACCTAACAAATATGACCAGTCCCAGAAGTTATGGTAGGTGATCAATATGCGAGCACGCGCTACTCCGTGCTAAAATGTCGCGCGCTCTCATAATTGTCGAAATATGTTTGCATGTCGGGGATTACTCGGTACAAGAATATTAACGACCGTCCGACGAAGACGTACTGTGTAATTAAATGTACACGAGGACTGAATATTTTTACATTTATAATAAACATTTTGTGTGTGTAATGTTGTTCTTGTAAAAGTTTTTTTTATTGCGCGTAAAAATCTTAAAAAGTTGTGTAAAATCTATCTCAATGTAACGGTAGTGTTTAAATCACATTGAAAACATTATTGCATTTGACAATTCAATGGGTGGGTACTCTTTATTGCAGAAGAAATGTTGTGTTATTAATAATGGCGTGTGTGAACGCATGGTTGTTGGTTAGTTAGCTTCACATCATCATCATCATCACCCTTTATCCGTCCACTGCTGTACATAGGCTTTCTTCGATGAACGCCAAGACGACCGATTCCTTGCCACAACACAGACTGGCCACGGAGATCGCCTTCCCACCTTGTAATGGCCGACCAACACTTCGTCTTAGCTTTACATAGGATAGTTTGGAATCAGATGGCCGTGTGTGAGTTGTCCCAACATATTATTATTATTATATTATTTATTATGATTATCTAAATTATATAACTCTTTCACTAAGTATAAAGTTAATCTAACGCCACAGATATAATATAATACGGTGCTCATATTTTTGTATCAATATCGGTATAATATTGATTAATAGTCACGCAGTTCATTGTTTATGGTGTCGCTCTGATTGCATGCATAACTACCTTATATACAATGTTATGTAGTTCAAACCGCGCGACAGAGAATTATGCATGTCCGTGTGTATAAGATATATCAGTGATCCCCACCATGGTTCAGGCCTTCACGTGGCGGTGGGGCTCAGTAGGGTGTGAGTACAATAATCATCATCATCAGCCTCTATTCGTCCACTGCTGAACATAGGCCTCAATGAACACCAAGACGGCTGATCCGTATAATAATCATAATAATTAATCTAAATTTAATATAAAGACTGAAATAATTTGGAAAGATTATTGAAAGATTATGTTTTATTAATATAAACCTAAGCCGCGCGCTATTATTAATACTCGAAAGCAATATAATATAATATGCTTAATATTAAATTATATTGAAATATACTCGATATACAAATTGCAACATATTACCACGATTGGATTCAATATATCAAACGCATGAATGTTCCGAATCTGTCTCTACTGTTGTAAATAACCGAATTAATTCACAGTCATAAACGTTACGAATTATTTTATTTACATTTCACAACTCGATACATCGATATGATAACGAGTTGTTGAATAATGGACGTTTTATAATCGATATCACATGCCTACGGGGAATTAGGGTGCGTTTTCATTGATGCGGAGCTCGACTAAGTGCAGCGGGCCGTGAATTGTCCAATCACAGCACTCGGAATCTCCACTCCACATTAGTGGAAAGTTGGAAACTCGAAACCGGTTGGCCAATTCACTCCGTTCAGCTGGTCAGTGGAAACGCACCCTTACTCTTTAATGGCCGCCATTCCAGTATTGTCTGTTATGGCGTTCATTAGACGATCGATATTGGATGGGGCAACCGTTTTAATGGGCATATGTGTCTCAAATTGTTTTAGAAGAGGAAGCGTAGATAATCCTTCATATTTAGTTTATTATTTAATGTAGCGTAGAAAATAGTGTACTTAAGAGATGGTCCAGTGGGTATGGGGTGGCGCAAAGCTCTGGGTTCGAGCCTGATGCGCCTGAAATGGCTTTTTTTACATCTTCTTCTGCGTGCTAAGTATATCAACATGGTTGCTCACCAGTAAAGAAAAACGTCGTGAAACCTCAGGCATGAAATTAACATCTTTGAGGGTGTGTGAAGTTTACTACCCCTTTTTTTTCTTTAACGCCGGGAAATGCTCCGAGGCATCTCACGGGAGAGTCGGTCTCCCCACGCGAGTATGTGGAACTCGCTGCGCCCGAAAACTGGGAAGTGAACGCAGTAGAGCTGCGTTCACTAAAACCGGCCACTAAAACCCGGCGAGTGCCACCAATGCCGCCTTTGGTTAGGTGCCCCGGATCTAATGAGCAAAATGGCGCCTCGACGGCTAGTCAGTCCTCCAAGGGACCGACGCCACCTCCACTGAAGGGTTGTCCCTCACCTCAGAACAACCCCTCCCAACGTTGGGACAACACAATGGGGTAAGGTTCCCATCCTCGCCCCTTGTCCCCCCTGCTCTTTTGTCCCCTCTTCTTATAAGAGGGGTACAAAGAGCCCCCTCTCAAATTAGCCCCCAGCTCAATTAGCTTCGCCCAAGGTGCTGGGCGCACCCTAGGCTACTGAGCCCCACCGTCGCGTAAGGCCATAACCATGATGAGGAAGCTTACTACTCTAAACAACCATTTAGCTGAACACACTTAACAATCTCCTCGCCGGATTCTGAGGAGGCTCGTGTCACCTGGGTGTGAGACATTTATGGGTCCACTTAGGCATAATATGTTAGTATAATATACTATTAATTGCTGGGCTTCTGTTTCATAGAAATCACTTTTTGACCACTAGATTTATTGAGATAACTTTAAAAAATATTTAAGCTCTTACACAAAAACCTCTTACGAAATATCTATATAATAATACGTAAAACATTCCGTTTCCTTTTAAGGCAAATATGTTTATGGGGGAGTATGAAAATTGGCATGGAAGTTATACAGTGAAAAAGTGTGGAAAGAAAAAAATTAGGTAATGTACAATATCCAATCAAATATTCTCATTCAATATGTGAATTTAACATACAAATAAATACCTTAAATTTCAATTTAAATGCAACATACAGACTCATGTTGCCCAAGCCCATACTATCGGTTGATGAAGTTAAGTCAGCCACTAATGAGGCTTATCAACGAGATGACACCGCCGATGTGCCCCAACCCTTGTTAGCGGAGGTCGTGGACATTCAGACCGCAGACGGGTTATGCGTTTTATTTCTTTTTTGTACGCGTATTTTGAATGTGTTTTACTTGGGTTTAATATTTATCGTCATAGTAAAAAAAAAAATTAATACTGCATTCTGTGACCGCATAGAAACTTTTAATGTGTATATAATGTACGTACATCTTAAATGTTACCTTGTTTTGTGCATTAAAGAAAGTTTTTCATTACTTGGGATACAGTTATGCTTCCGTGTTTCTTGCGGTTTATGAGTTTCCGGTGGCCCATTGGGGGATAGGGAAAAGGAGGGTATCTGCATAATCTCTGGTTGTGCGGATGTGTATGAGCGTCGATGGTCGTCAAAATGCTTCGGCTGGAACTGCTTCTTACAATTTTCCACTCCTTTTGACATAGCTCAATACATCAAATAAAAGTGTATTTTCATGTTTTTATTGTACTGTCGTGACATTTGTAGGTCTATGTTTCGCTCTAGCGCCGCCCCACAACTCTACGATTTGCAACACATTGAACGCTTTTGTTTACCTAATGTATTACTATTGTACTATGTTAATACAGTAGCATTCAAGGGGATAGTTTTTGACGTGACAACGTCTTATAATTCGATGGAGCCGGCTGCAAGAACGATAAAACATGACGTATGCGTTACCTCGTTCTGAGGCGTTCCATTTTCTTATGACGTTGTCACGTTCAACTATCGTTAGTAAACCGACTTTACATACAACCGATTTTTTTTAGGAAATATCATCTAACGAAGTAACAAAAGGCACAAAACAAATATTGTGGTAACATATAAACATGGATCGCATGCATGTTTATGACGTGCGCGTGAAAAAAAATCTTCCATTCTTTTTTTTATTCACTATCCCAGTCCAGTAACATCCACTTGCACAAAAATTTTCTTTTTCAACCATCCTTTTGTATTTACATCTTCTGACTTGTAGGTAAGTTGTGTACTTGCATAAGTGCTTGATTACAATTTTACCTCGCTGTTATAAGACAGGTTATTAAAGTATCTTCAAAAATAACATCTTATTAATTATATAACAGTAATTATTAGGCGGGTGGTCGATTAGATCACGCCTCCACGATTACTGGCGATTAATATTTTGAAATATTAGAAATAGTAGTTTGTAACAGCTTCCAAGTGTATTAAAACATTAAGTGTGTATAACTTAATTGTATAATAATGTAAATGTGAAAGTTGATTAGTTTGTTTGTTCGTCACTCGATTGGAACCATTTTTATGACTAGGGTATAAGATATTTTTTATCTCGCTATTTCCTTTTTTTTATTTAACGCCAGAAAATGCTATGAAGTATGTGAGACTCGCTGCGCCCGAAAACCGAAAAGTGGACGAAGCTCTACCCACTAAAACCCGGCGAGTGCCACCAATGCCGCCTTTAGTGAGGTGCCCCGAATCTAATGAGCAAACAGGGCACCTCGACGGCTAGTCAGTCCCCCAGGAGACCGACACCACCTCCACAGAGGGGTTTTCCCGCACCACAGAACAATCCTGCCCAACGTCGAGACAGTACAATGGGGTGAGGTTCCCGTCCTCGTCCCTTACCCGCTGCTCTTTTGTCCCCTCTTCTTATACCCCTGGACCATGGAGGGGATCCCGCTAATTCTTGATAAGTCAAAGTCAAAAAAAAAAATCGACATAGTACATAAAATTTATCTTATTGGAATTCAATTTAATGCTACTACCGTTTCCAAAGATTGTAAAGAACCACCGACCCAAATATAATGGAATGTTTTGTATAAGCAAGGCGAAAATACTTCTGACTTTACCTCCTCACTTTTAAATCGCCGATTTCGAATAAACTTTAGCAAAGATAATATCTCTCATACAAATGAAATAAAGAATAATAATCAAATACAGCTGCAAATCTACATTAACATGAACTAAACTGTGTACATACATATAATTAATTACGTAGTGTAAACTGTCATTTAACCACCGGGAAACAAGAAAAACGCAACACTTAGCCAATCTTGGTTATCAACAACACTCTGTCAAAGAGGCCCCTTGATGTTCTACATGTAGCGTTTATCAGTCGGTAGTTTAGTGTTAAGTGCACTCCCGGCGTGCAAATGGAATCCACGTGTTAATATGTTCTCTGGTTGATGGAATCCGCTAAGTTATTCCTATTTGATATAGTAAAAGGTTGATTAATTTTACGCTATTCACTATTAAAAGTACAAGAATTAGAATAAGATTCTTCTTTGGTTGTTTTATTTAAAAATATTTGTAAAATAATGGGTTAATTCGGTTCGGTAGATTTTTAAGATCCCGAGTCGTGACATTTGGAAACTGAAATATATATGAATAAGCTATTGCGATTTCCCCTGCCTCAAAATGGTAAAATATACTCTATAAACTTCTCACTAATTACGCCTTCAATTTCAGAGATTTTTTTAAATCCGGAGGGTTATTCCAGAGGTTATAGCGTTCCCCACCATGGTTCAGGCCTTGACGTTGTAAGGTGCGATGTTGGAGACAATTGAAACGCATGGATGCCCGTTTTTTTATGTTAGTTGGATAGGCAAACTGGAAAACGTACCACCTGATGTAAGTGGTCGACGTCGCCCATGAACATGAACTAGTTTACCTGGAACGAGCCCAGGCAACTCATTTATGTGTTGCCTATCCTGAGACATAAGATGTTAAGTCTCGGAGCCAGTAATTACACTTCTCTCCGAAACACAGCAAAGCTGTAACACGGGAGAAACAAGCAAGATGGTGGTACCCATGCAGCCGGAATAAATGTTATAATATAAAGATTAACATAATGCATAGATACAAAACATATCATAAAGAGTATACCTTCACAACGTGGCGGTAGGGCTCAGTAGCCTACGGTGAGCCCAACACCTAGGGCGAAGCTAATTGAGCCGAGGGGGCTCTTTGTACTCCTCTTATAAGAAGAGGGGACAAAAGAGTACAGGGCAAGGGGTGGGGATGGGAACCTCACCCCATTTTACTGTCCCGACGTTGGGAGGGATTGTTCTGTGGTGCGGGACAACCCCTTTGTGGAGGTGGCGTCGGTCCCTTGCGGGACTGACTAGCCGTCGAGGTGCCCTGTCAGCTTAACAGATCCGGGGCACCTCACCAAAAGTGCACTGGTGGCACTCGCCGGGTTTTAGTGGGTAGAGCTGCGTCCATTTACCATCATTCGGACACAGCAAGTCCCACATACCCACCTGGGGAGACCCACTCAGATGCCTCAGAGCATTTCCCGGCGTAAAAGAAAAAAAAATAAAAAAAAGTGGTTATAGCGTTGAAAAAAAAACAATGCCTTTATTATCTATTTTAAAAAAGCAACCATACAGCAGAAATGCTGAAAAAAGAACGACCTCAGTATGTACTAGATAGAGATTGTTAAAGATGACGCTCTCTTCATAATATGTATTTTCAATCGGTGCAGCCACCATTTCTAGTATACAAAAATGATTGAAATTTCAAAATTTTATATCAGACCCACAAGCTGTCATATTTCACACAAAGCAATGGCCTTTGACCAAGCTGTTCATGAATATCACTTCATAATCATCATCATCAGTCCCTATGCGTCCACTGCTGAACATAGGCCTCCTTCAAAGAACGCCAAGACGACCGATCTTCTTCTAATAGACGACGGAGGTCCTCTTATAATATCATTTAGACTGTACATATAGCAAAAAAGCCATAATCAATTCTGTATATACAGTCACTTACAGGCATATTGTGACATATATGCTTACAACGCTTTAAAGGCGATATAAATCAAAATTTGACTTTCTCTTCATCAATTAACTTAAGACTACCGTTGCCTATCGATCACGTGAAAAGAATTGTCAAAAAACTTGGAACCTTAAGGTATGTGTTTAAGGTGTATTTGTTTTGGATAGATGGTTATTAGTATGAGAATAATCCATTTCTGTATGGCACATAAGCCTAATCGAGGCACATTCCAAGTCACAAAACATCAAACGTTAAGCATCATTATACAATGACAAAAGAAACTTGTGCAACTGCTACAAATGTATCTGTGTACGGACAGCAGATAAGTAAATGTCATGTTTTTATTTCTAACATTTTAAAACTTTATATATGGAACGATAAAAATCTTAAATCAAAATATATTTATTTTTATCAATTACAGAAATAACAAATAAATTAGCACATTTATAATAATACTAATATTATAAAGCTGAAGAGTTTGTTTGTTTGTTTGAACGCGCTAATCTCAGGAACTACCCATTTATCGAGGAAGGCTATAGGCTATATAACATCACGCTGTAACTAACAGTAATTAAGTTGAGTAAGTCAACGCGGGCGAAGCTGCGGGCAACAGCTAGTTCATAATAATATTAAAGTTACATAGAACTATTTAGTAATCTGTGACGATGCATAGAAAATATATGATTGTGAATTAAAAAATATATAAATAATCATATTCAATAGGCTGGTAAATTAAATTAAGAATTCATATTAACAGAAAGCTTTTAGTTTAGACGGCAGTGCTGCCAAAATGCCAGAAGCCGAGCCGAGGCCAGTTGGGTGCAGGACCCAACTGGCCTCAATACCTTCGTCCTATTTGAAACTGTTGTGTTTCAGAATGGTTTTATGATTACGACAAACCCTCTCCTATCACCCTTTTACCACTCTTACAATATTTTTTTTATTTATCGTTATCCCCATACTAAAAAGGCCCCAGCTTTAAATTTTCGAGCTGATTTAGACCACGGTAATTACTAACCATCTCATCGTGTGGTCGTTCCCTATAAAATGTATAACAAAATAAAAAAAACCGTCCCACATTCAGTTGCGGACGGTACTACCATCGGTTCCACTATACTAATCTTATTCCATATTACAATAACGGCTTGGATGTTGAGCAAAACATTCCTATACAATATTACGGTATGTAAATACATACCTTCAGAAGTGATTTACATGCCACACAACTAAATAGAAAAGTGTCATGTAGAGCGCTTGTCGCGTAAATATTTGTCATATTGGAAACATGACAGGACATTTTCTATTATTTTAATTATTATAAAACTACTTTATTCACTGAAATATTAAAAAATAATTAAAATATAACAAAACATATTTTTATGATTTATTTTCTTGAATTTTAAATTTAATAAATCCATTGATGTGAATGGAAAATTAATAAGAAATTTAAAATGGATACGTGAAATCTCTTAAGATGTAATTAAGATGTAGGTGTTAAACAGAACATTTTTTTTATTAGAAGAAATAGGGACTTTGAAAAAACATTAGAAATACATTTCCATTACCCGTAAATATTTCGAGTAGCACAGGCCAGGGTTCGAATCCGGATTTCTCAGATACATAGCAATATTTGCGATCTTTTACGACTATCATCTGGTGATGGTCTCTAAATTACGTGCCAATAACATGTGAATGAGGAAACCAAGACAGGCGTGAGTCTCACTCACTCGCTGAGGATTCCGAAAAACGTGTTTTTTAATGTAATATTTTTTCCTTTCCCCACCACGTCTCAAGCCTTGTTGCCAGCACCTTGGGTGATACCAAGGGGCAGCCCCCTTGGTTCGTACCCCTCTTATAAGAAGAGGGGACAAAAGAGAAGGACGGAGCAAGGGGCAAGGATGGGAACCTCACCCCATTGTACTGTCCCGACGTTGGGAGGGATCTCTCTGTGGAGGTGGCGTCGGTCCCTTGGGGGACTGACCATCGAGGTGCCCTGTTACTCAATAGATCCGGGGCATCTCATCAAAGGTGGCATTGGTCGCACTCGCTGGGTTTTATTTGGTAGAGCTGCCTTTCGGGCAGCGAGTCACACATACTCGGTAAAGGAAAAAAAAATAGCCTTTAATTATGTTGTAAGACCTAGCTTCTTACCTTTCATGATTCGCTGTCAACGGAAAGTACCCTCTAGGTTTCGGTTTGACAGACAGACAGTCAAACGCACAGCAAAGTGATCGGTATAAGGGCGGAACCCTATTAATTTAAAGCAGCGGAACCCTAAAAGTAATGTTAACACGCTCAAAGGTTTTATAACAAACATATTTCTACACATTGTCAATCTGACAAACGCTGAATACTCCATAAGTGTAGGTTCGATGACGACTGAATGGCTGGTTAATACACCACTTGACTTTTGAATGTTTTTCTTTGCTTTGGACACACAATTTCTACATAGTTATAAGGCCATATACACATGTGGCAAAGGGTTTCAAACTAAGTGGTCGGTGTTCGATTCTGTATAAATTATAATAATAATGTCAACCCTAATAGTATTATGTCCTACTGCTGGGCACGGGTCTCAGGCGAGGTGTTGGGCCATAGTTCACCGATGCTCTGGCCCAATGCGGGTGGGTGATCTTCATGCACCTTCAAAGATCTTCAATATCATCAGGCATGCAGGTTCCTTCACCGGTGCACATGCGATAGTCTCATGTTCATGTGCACGTAGAAATTTAGGAAAACCCATTTCGAAACACCACAGGAGTCGGGATCGAACCCGGACCTTTCACTCAAGAGGCTGAGCTTATACCCGTTGATAATCCCTGCGACGATCAATCGCGTTCAATAGTTTAATCAGACCATCATCGCATTCGATTCTGTGCACGATTAAAATGTAAAAAAAAAAACACTTTTTGTCAAACAATATTTTATATTTTACGTGTAAGCACTATATTATACCATATAATATGTATAGCCGCATGGTTCGCGGAATAGTCTCGTCTAATTAGTAAATGTAAGTCCACGCATATGCAAGTGTAACGTCAAATTTAATTAAAATCTGGTCAGTGGTTTGCGGGTGAAGAAGTTACAGAGCTTCTTCCGCGTTTGTAACATTAGCATTATGGATGTATCATATAATTTGCTTACATTTATGACCACATATGACCTACATCTGTCCTCAATCACCAAATTAATCGATAAGACGTACCAAAATCGATATTTCACAACACTAGCGATACCGACACGTAATTAAAGAATAAGATACAATTACCGTTTTATAGATGCCTCTAATTACATGTATTTGATGTTTTCTATACGTTGTGACGAAAGAAGAATCATTGCTATGATCATTATCCGAATTAATATACCTACGTGTCGGTTCGAGGTTCAGAAATTATCGATTTTTTATACCGTCCGTGAGAATAATATGACCAAATGATATGTCTTTGTTCATTTAGTTCGAATATAATTGAAATCGATAATTTGCGAGTCATCGATTATTTTTTTATATTCGTTACAATTGTAGGCTATCGAATGTGGACATACTAATTGTGAGGTTTAATGGCGCCTAATTTGTACAAAAATAATGACTAAATCGCTGGTACTCGTAGTGAACGAGACAATATTGTAATAACGTACAATAACTCCCGCTGTTGTATCGAGATATGGAGTTTCGTCAATCATGTTTGTCTTTTACCGGTGGGAGGGAGTTGTGCCGCGCTCCCGTCTGCTGGGTACCACCATCTTGCTTGTTTCTCCCGTGAAACACCTTTGCTGTGTTTCGGAGAGAAGGACAAGGCAGGCAGTAATTACTGGCACCGAAACTTGACATCTAATGTCTCAGGATAAGCAATACATAAGTTAGTTGTCTGGGCTAGTTAGTGTTTAACTAGTTTATGTTCATGGGCGACGTCGACCACTTACCATCACGTCTGCCAGTTTATCTATCCAATTAACCTAAAAAATGTGTACCACTGGACGCGTGGAGCCAGCCTACAAAAATCTGTGTGCGGTGCTCCATGACCATTGTTGCTGTAAAGTATCTGAAACGTCAGGAATGCAAATTTAACAAGCAGCTATAAATCTGTTAAAGTTGTTTCAAATAGTTCTACTATTAGAAAAATTCAACTATTAGAAAAACGGTCGTAAAAATATTAAAATATATGAAATAGAATTTATTAATACAATTTCTGATTCATGGGTTGGAAGTATCAATTATTGGGATGAATCCTGGATCCTTATTTATTTATTTCAACCACAACTTAAATATCATTACAGGCACTACCCAATTCGATAGTGAAACACAAATAATGTACATAATATAACATATAACGCTATCCTTGTGAATTCAATCAGTGTACTATTAAAAATGTCCGTCTCCTCTGTTACAAGGTTAAGAGTGCGAAGCGCCTTATTCCTCCCGAATCCTTTTGATCATTTTTTTAAATAAATTTTAAAGAAGAATAAGAAATTTTAAAGAAAGATGAAATAAGAATTGTAAAGAAGTCTAGATACCATATGAATTGGTTCATACTAGGTTCCCAATGAGTATTAACGGAGACAAACCATGTCTTGAACGGAAACAAGATTTGATCTGCTAACACTCGCTGATGATGGTGATGGATAAATAATAACAGCAGTTGACCTTAAACGCAGCAGGAAGATTTATGCCACATTAATCTTGTTGTCATGCTCTATGAAGGTAAAAGTTGATGTATATGTAAGACGAGCATATCACTTAGAGGAAAGTTTTTATAATTGTTTTATATAATCTAGTAGTTTATCGTAGTAGAGATCGGTTTAATTAATTGTTGATGATGATGGTGATGATGATTATACAGACCTAAAAAATGTAAAAAGAGCTTTAAGTTTATTATTCGTCATTAAATTCTAAAAGTCTCAATGTTCTTCAACGCCCATCTCGCAGTGATCGTATAATTTCGTCATTATCATCATCATCATCAGCCTCTATCCGTCCACTGAACATAGGCCTCCTTCAATGAATGCCGAGACGATGGTGTTGGATGCGAATGGCATATACTAGGGAATTGAATATTTCCTAGATAATCATACACTACTAGTATTAAAAGGCTAGACTAACTCTTGTACAGCTATCAAGGCTTTTGTTTCAAAAGAACATATTATAGCTATCTAAACTCCTATATGGATGAAGATCTTAGATTCCAATATTGGTAGAGGAGGCTATCCTTCGCCGGGGCTGGTTGCCGAGGTGATCATGTTGCCTGCAGACCGGTGGGAGGGAAGCGCTGTGTCGCGCTCCCGGCTACATGGGTACCACCATCTTGCTTGTTTCTCCCGTGAAATAGCTTTACTGTGTTTCGGAGAGAAAGACAAGACAGGCAGTGTAATTACTGACACCGAGCCTTAACAACTTATGTCTCAGGATAGGCAACACATATATTATGTGTTTTTAAGTTCGAGTAGGGCACTCCCAGGTGGGAGTCCCACTTAGGATCAGGATCTAGCCGAAGATTTTAGCTACACCCATAAAGAATTTCCCTGTGATAACAAAAAAGATACCACTATGAATACCAATACTTTACTGAAAGGAATAATTTCATTTAAAGAGTTTGTTTACGAAAGTTGTTTGAACTGTCTGCTTATTTTTTACACACTTTGATTTTATAAAGAACTAAAGAGTTAATATATCGCTCACATCCATCTCCTTTGCTTGTTTTGCTTTTTCTGACTGCAAGTAAAATATTTGATGTTAGCAAGGAGTCGAAGTGGTCGCCGCGACCGAAATCGGTCTGGAGGATTATTATTATTATTATTCTATGTTAATTAAATTATTAGAAACGAGATATTCACTATCTTTCATTTCTTTTTATTGAAGCTCGATATTTAGACATTGCGTACGAATGCCTTGTCCACGAGACTGGTTCTAATTTATGGAAATAACGATGTTAATTGAAAATATTCCATCGAAAAAACTAACCCCATATGCTTTTCATATTTACATCAATTTTACTCATTATAATGAAACAACTTTTACTTAATTCATTTATGGATTTTATCGCGGTTTATTAAGTTTTTAATTAAATGTCCGATACTTTAGTCTTTAAAGCAACCTTTGTCACAGAAGAAGTCAAAAACAAAAGGAGGCGAAGCCAAGTGAATATATAGGGCTGCTTTTTGTACCCCTCTTATAATAAGAGGGGACAGAGGAGTAGGTGGGACAAGGGGCGAGGATGGGTGGTGGTGGTGGGGGATAACCCCTCTGTGGAGGTGGCGTCGGACCCTTGGGGGACTGACTAGCGTAGGTGCCCTATTGCTCAATAGATCCGGGGCATCTCACCAAAGGCGGCATTGGTGGCACTCGCCGGGTTTTAGTGGGTAGAGCTGTGTTACTTACCATCTTTCGGACGCAGCAAGCCCCACATTACCTGGGGAGACCCCTTCCCCCGCGGGATGCCTAGTGCCTAGCGCGATTTTATCATAATAAATATGACAAAATCGCGATAAAATCCGTAAATTTGTTTGATTATAATAACTATATATGAGATATTAAATTAATTATTAGCGATAATTAATATCTCACATCATGAAATTCCACAAAGCCGGATCCTTAGAACAACAACGGCCATAAGCTTTTGTTTTAGTACAAATACACACCACAAGTTTTTCGCCCATACAATTTACACTGAGCGTGCCATCTTATTTAAATTACCATCGGCTATGTTCGGTCGTCGTTAAGGCGAAGATGCATTTATTTATGAAATGTAAATCCATCTGATTGTAATAACAAAACTGCGAGCCTCCGCTCTGTATTAAGATGTTATATTTGCATACGGTGGACGTCACCCTTTTGTTTTTTCGCTCTGACAATCTGCTTCTTAATAGCCAGTTTTATGACAATTGAAAAAGCCTTTTTTTTGGTGTACACGTGAGTTCACAAGGCTTAGTGAAATATAGTTTACATGTGCACGAACACAGTAACTTACGAAGTCATATCAAGCTAGAAGTTCAAAAGATGAACCCAAATTATATAATATCATTTTTAATCTTTAAAATAGATAAGTTTTTTGTTCGTCCGTATATCATTGAACTCCTCCTAAGGAGCTGGACCGATTTTAATGAATTTGTGTGAGTGCGTGTTCAAGTGGGTTGAAGAAGATTTAGATTCCCAATTTGGTCCACTACAAAATGTTATGTACAGGACAACGTCTGTGGGTTCAGCTAGTTTAAAAAAAAACTTCACAGATTGATGAACATTAGAGACGTGATAATCAGAATTATTCGGTGCATCTTTAATACCCACCGGGAAACGTGAAGGACAAACCCTCATTTGTAAGCTGGGAACTATTTTCCTTGAGGACTTAACATTTATTACTAATACCTATAGAAACGCTTTTTGTTTCTGATATAATACCAGTAGATAACAATTCTTCATTAAGCTCATATAATCTATACAGATAAATAAAATTGGATTGTCTGCTTGTAATATTAAAATAACCGCTTTCTATTAAATGCATGTATACACGGTACATATACCCAAATAGCATTTTTTTTACAATTTTTGTCTGTCTGTCTGTCTGTTCCGGCTAATCTCGGAAACGGCTGGGCCTATTTTGACAGGACCTTCACTGACAGATAGCTGAAGTTCTAAGGAGTAACAAGCTATAAAAATAATCATCCTCAATCCGTATACGGCTGTAAATCTAAGTTAAGGCGGGGCTATCCGAGAAATGAATTTAGTATGGAGCTCGAAACCGCGTCGAACGCTTGGGCAGCGAATGAAAACACATATTTATTTAATTGAAGGGAGGGATTTATAAAAAAAATATTTATGACGACCGACAACGATGACATTTTCTACAAGGTTTATTATGGTGTAAGTTTTATTGTACAGAACCTGATATTACTCAAATAAAATGGGTTTTTCACCTCAATTTTGACCTATCTTTGCAATTTTTTTAATGCAGCAAAATATAAGAAATCGTGTATAAAATGACCGAAATATTATGATGAAGGAGTGTTATATAACATATATTTTTTTCAAAACTTAAATCGGCTTAGTTTCTAATTAAAACAGAATTCAAAATGCCGTTTATCGGAAAAGGCCCGCCTTAACGCGGGCGAAGCTGGGGCCAAGAGCTAGTAAAACAAACAATCATTTGTCTCATTCATTGAAGACATCAAAAAGTGTTCTTATCCTGTGATAGTCAACGCGTTTGTTCATCTGCGTGTTGAAAATTCTAATTATTTTTACGCAGATACAATTACTCTTAATTGTGGAGGGGCAACAACATTAAATATTTACCTTAAATGATGACTTTTAATTATGAAATGTTCATTCTTTGTTCAGCTCTGAACCCGTGGTAGGTATACATCATTCTGTAGCTTGCTGCGTTAGTGACAGAAAGGCAGGACAAGCAGTGTAATAACAAACGCCCAGACCATATTTTTGCGTCTCGGGTAGGTAACGCATAGATTTAAAGTTCATAATTCACTACTTCTGATCAGGATTTTTTCTACCTTATTGCCCATCTAAATAGCACAAAAATGCATATCTTAAAATTATAATAACAAAAAGAGAAAAGCCTTAAAAAAGTTGATACAGGCGCGTCGTGTTGGTGGTGTGAATTCGGGCAAGCGGCGCACGCGCTCTCCGCACGACTCGGTGATGTCATCAACGCGAGCCAACTTCTCTGGTGCCTAGCACACCGTGAGGTACTCCGATGGAACAATTAAAAATATGTTATGAAAGACCATGTCAGGTTTTATGAACTGAGCTATTGCTTCGCCATATCGCCGTAGGTTTATTGGTACTACGTAAGTAACGCAGTAGAACAATTAAACGGGTGTTACGAAAGAACATGTTTAATGGACTATATAGTGTGCCCGCGGCTTTACCTGTATTAAACGGCCGTTGAATGATAGTGTAACAATTAAAACTTTTAAGTGTTTTGAGGAAATTATTGGATTTTAAATAATACCAATGAATTCTAGTATGCGGTAGTGCCATGTCGCTTTGCAGCTGGATTGGGTTGGCACGACCGGGTTGGTACCTCTCGTGCACATAACTCCGGCGTCAAGTGATAGCTTGCTGTCGCGTTTCGTGCAGTTTTTGGTGGCCCATTGGAGGGATAGGGAAGGAGGGCAACTTTTCTGCATAACTTTTGGTTGTGCGGATGTCTATGGGCGTCGCTAGTCACTATAACGCTCCGACTGCTCTGTTGCCTTGGGACATAAAAAACTAAAATAAGAAATATTTGATGTAGAATAACCAACGAATTAGAAAAGGTAAATTAAAGTGTCTGGCATTAAAATTATAAAAGTCTGGATTTAGACAAATCAAAATACGAGAAAATATAATTATACAAAATTTCCCAATTTAAATTATTAATATTTAATAATAAGCTGGATAAGTCCGATGCATAAGTTGCTTGCGAAATCGCGGACACAGTTAGCCTATGTCATAGAGATTTGTATCGAAATTATTCCGATAGAAGTTACTCTCGCGTTTTCAATACCAGATACATTCAACGATCAAAACGGCCTCTGAATGTATAATATTTATGTAATGTAGTACAAATACTTCGAACGCTCAATCTATATTCTGTACTGAATATCCTCTCGTGTATGGATAAGTTTAACATAGCATTATATCAACATAGAATATTTCCGTGCAGTTTTATACTAGGGATGTCACCAGTATATTGCTGACTTGGTGATAAAAAAATTACATTAATAGTAAAAGTTGTGTATGATACAAAACGCGTTTCGTGCGGTTTGTGAGTTTCCGGTGACCATTGGGGGGAAAGGGAAAAGGAGGGTAACACATCTGCATAATCTCTGGTTGTGCAGATCTATGGGCCTTGGTAGTCTAAAGCTTTGACTGCTGACCGACTCCGTTTGATAGGTAGGTATAATGAAAGTTGGTGAAATATAATATTTTTAATTAAGAAGGTTTTACTCTTTATTCTTCGTTGTAGCTCGCCACGAGATGGCTCTACAGAGGCTAATTCGGGTGGAACTGCGGGTAACGGCTAGTTCTTTACTTTTACACTAATATATAAAACTGAAGAATTTGGTTGTTTGTGCTTTAATCTCCAGAACTACCAATAAAATTTATGTAAGACGTAGTGCCATGCTGCTTTGCAGCTGAATTGGGCCGGCACAACCGGGGTAACTCTCGCTTACATAATACCGGCGTAAAGTGACAACACTATGCTGTCGCGTTTCGTGCGGTTTGTGAGTTTCCCTTGGCCCATTGGGGGGATAAAGAAAAGGCTCCGAATGCTCAGTTGCCTCCTTATTACATAAAAAAAGGATTTGAAAAAGTATTTTCACCCTATTACTGATGAAGATTGTAGGCTATTTAAAAGAATATATTGGCTAATTTTGTAGCGGGTGAAACCGCGGGGAGAACTTGTTTATTGACGTAGCATTAATTCCGTTAGGAGGGAAACAAAAAGTGGGAGGTGTGTCCTGACGTAACACATCGTGACCAGACCGAGCGTGAGCGCTTTGACCGTCATTTTTGGACCTTATGAAATATATACATATAACTAATTACTATGGCTACCATATTAATATTTATCTACGGAGTACGATGATTTTCATCATATTGCCTCTGGGTTGGGCTGTGCCTCGCTCCCGGCTACATTGGTAGTACCATCTTACTTGTTTCTCCCGTCAAACAGCTTTGCTGTGTTTCGGAGAGAAGGACAAGGCAATTTAATTACTGGCACAGAGACTTAACATCTTATGTCTCAGGATAGGCAAGGATTATGCTTGATATATATTTCGTAGCTGTAAATACAATCGTACGATCCATTCGGGACTTTCAATTGATAATTTACAAAAATAACAAAGCTTCGCCGTGTAGTAAGCAAACGGTATCAACTGCCTACGATATTATATACGACTTAGGCATCTTCAAGAAAAGAGCATACTCATATTTGAAAGGCCGCCAACGCACCTGCTAATGATATAGGGGCTGTTTATGGATGTTGCTTATCACTTACCACCAGGTGAACCGACTGTCCGTTTGCCCCCTCTTTTATAAAAAAACAGAATTGACGGCCGATGGGCAAAAAGAGTTCAAGATGGAAGGTCGGTTGACCTAAACTAGAGCATCACGATATCCGTTCAGAAGTCAGTCCCGAGTAGCGAGGGGATCAACTATGTTGTGGTCCATTGAATGATAAGCTGATGTTGATGATGATGATAAACTAAAAGTACTTCCACCTAATTACCAAGTTCTGAAAACGGATTGGTAAAATTCTATCCTGATTATAGAGTATGTCAAAAGAATGAAATGATTCAAAATAGTCATCCCGTATCAAAATCATAATGGTTTACTCCAGACTGTATCTTTGCTTTTTCGAATTATTTTACTTTTTTAACCGACTTCAAAAAAGGGGGTCTCAATTCGTATGTATGTTCTTTTCATCACTTAATTATCAGGGTATTTTTGAAATAATATGATTTTTTTTTATTTTGATAAGGTTCTATAGACATTGTTTGAATAGAATCAGCATAAACACAAACCCCATTAAGTTGTTTAAGTTACGACGATCTTAACGGTTTTGTAGTTGTTACAAATGGTACTACTTTTGGTATTTATACCTTGAATATTGCGAAGGTGCTTGCATTTACGTTTATTGGGATAATTTTATTATACTGCACTGTTAACAGCATATAATATTGTGTTATGTGTAAACATAAAATTGAATTACACGATGCTCCTACCGCTAAAAATACTTGAGATTCTCTTTAGCTTTGTATGCACTTATAGGTGAAAACTAAATATGAACTAACAAATAATACGAAAGTCTGAAAAAGGTAATGCAACTTTGGTATTTATTTATGTCTTGATACTAGCTGATGCTCGCAGCTTCGCCTTTTTTTATTTAACGCCGGAAAATGCATCCCGGGGGAGTGGTTCTCCCGACGCAGGTATGTGGAACTCGCAGCGCCAGAAAGGTGGTAACGTGGACGTAGCTCTATTCACTAAATCCCGGCGAGTGCCACCAATGCCGCGATCGGTGAGGTGCCCCGATCTAATGAGTAAACAGGGTACCTCGACGGCTAGTCAGTCCCCCAAGGGACCGACTCCACCTCCACAGAGGGATTGTCCTGCACCACAGAACAACTCCCAACGTCGGGACAATACAATGAGGTGAGGTTCCCGTCCTTGCCCCTTGCCCCCTGATCTTTTGTCCCCTCTTCTTATTAGAGGGGAACAAAAAGCCCCCTCGGCTCAATTCACTTCGCCCAAGGTGCAGCACCTTACCCTAGACTAGCCCCACCGAAACGACAAGGCCTGAACCATGGCGGGGACCAAAAACCACCCTGCTTAGAATGTAGAATCGGAAAAAGTTTAATGTTTGCTCTTAATTGGCTCACCCTAGGCTACTGATCCCACCGCCATAACAAGGCCTGTACCATGGTGGGAATAAGAATCTAAAACCTTACTTACGTATTGTTAATTATTTCCTATGATTAGAATTTTAATTTAGTATGCCGCTATAATTTAGTCCAGTTCTCTAGCAACCTCAACACAAATATCGAATTACGATTCACTTAAACTAGTTACAGAATAATACCGAGTACAAAATCATTTATCATTTCATAACTCAACTTTTGTCAAAATTGGACACAATGGAATTGACATCTTATTTCTTTGACCAATCAAGAAACGATAAGAGCCAGCAACGTTAATTAAATGTGAGGGGAAAGGGTTCGGAGTTGACTGGTGCTGAACGTCTGGTCACGAAGGCTTTGTCTGTCATTGTTCACCTCTGGACCCCCGGTGCTCCAGATTAAGTCATGACTGTGTCACAAAATCTTAGTTTGATTACGGCTGTGATATGGTGTGTCTAGTTTGGTTTCTATATTTGTAACTGAAATCGATTCATTGTTGTTTATTCCATTATTTTGATGGTTTACGTATCACACAGAATGCGGCGGGGAATAGAGAACGCATCACAGCCAAAAGACGATCCTTTCGATGGATACTTTTTATCATTCGCCGTTCTCGCGACTTATCGAGGTACAGAGCTCATGTACCCCAAATTGTGTTAATCGTAATTTTCGTAAACAATGGTGATGGTTAAAAAACAATGAATAATTTATTGACAATTATCAAATCTATTTCCATCCGAATGCAAAGCTCTGCCTACTTCCCCCACTCAAAAAATTGATGTCTACTCATTGTTTAGTCTTGCGTTCTCTATTCCTCAGTCCTTACCGTGCACGGTCTAAGCTCGGTGGTTTGTATCGAAGAAGTCGAAATGAACTTTCAACTTTCACGTAATTTATTTTGCAAGCTAGCTAGTAGATAGTCAATAAAAGACATGTTAAAATGCTTAGCTTATCAAGAACGACACGTTTTTTTTTCAATAATAGATAGATGTTACCAGTAGGTATTTTTATCCTTTTTTTCTAGTTTAAGTTTAAGTTTCTAGTACGCTTAACTTTCTTACTCTAAGTCACCTAAAATTTTTTTATAGCATAGGAGGGTAAACGAGCGGTCGAAGCTTTAGACTACCGACGCCCATACACATCTGCACACCCAGAGATTATGCAGATGTGTTGCCCTCCTTTTCTCTATCCCCCCAATGGGCCACCGGAAACTCCCAAACCGCACGAAATGTGACAGCTTAGCTGTCACTTGACGTCGGTGTTATGTGAGCGATAGGTACCACTCCAGTCGTGCCGGCCCAATTCAGCTGCAAAGCAGCATGGTACCTCTTACAAAAAATATTGTCTATCTATTTTGGCATCATTTAACGCGCTTTTCGAACTAGTCTATCAATCATCACTTAATCACACATATTTTTAAACAATGCTGCAACAAATCCTAATCTTATCTTAATCCATTGAACTCTCATGAAATTTGAAACTAAATCTGTTTAACTGGCTATTAATCTACTACGTAGGCGTGACATTCTGGCCGGTTACTCTCGCCATAATCGCGGTGAGAATCTAATGCTATTGATTGCTAGTCAACACCTTGTTAACTTATTGGTAAGTGTTTGGGGATCGGTAAATCAATTGTTTGTCCTGAGAGTAAAGACTATATTATATATATTATAATATAGTCTTTACTCCTTGTTAATCTGTTAATAATGTTAAACCTCATATTATGTTCCACTGCTGGGCACTTTTCAATTGTCAATTCAAGCGAAGAAGGGTGTTGGGTCATATCTCACCGATGGTACCCCAATACAGGTTGGTGAACTTCACACACCTTCAAAGACTTTTAATCTCATCAGGCATGCAGGTTTCCTTCACCAGTGAGCAAGCGATAGTCACATCTAAATTTCTACGTGCACCTGAAGCACGTAGAAATTTAGAAAAACCGATTTCAAGGCATTACAAGAATCAGGATCGAACCCGGACCTCTCACTCATTGGCCGCTCGTAAAGAACTAAAGACTACTACTATACGACTAAATATTCCGTCTTATGTACTAAGAATGGAATGAAGTGACTTAAACTAAAGGCCCATTTGTTCAAAACCTAAAATTAACCTTTTCTTTGAAATTTACAGGACGATGGTTATCAAAATAATTATCATCGTGTAGTATAACGAATCCTAAGTTAATAGATCAAGAGTTTTAACAAAATACTACATGTTTTTACCTGGTGTGCCACACTTGATTAAGTTATAACATTTTTGAAGATGTCGTTGAGATAACAATTTGATTTTAAACTTACACAATTTACATGAAAAAGTAATATTGACTTTCTTAGATTTAGAAATAAGAAAACGAAGGCATTTGTGTATTTAATAAAATAAATTATACTTATCCTAAACATTTATAGATGTACATCCAATATTTAATACATAATGTATATTACATAGTGTAATGATCGGTCAGGTCAATATAGAACTTGATGGTGCCATGGAGACCATTGTTCAGTAGTGGACAAGATAATGACAATCATCAAGGATCAAGGTTGCGTTAATATTTATCGTAAAAACCAGGAAATCTTGACACAACTCCGAAAGAATGGGTGGGCCCAAAGACGAAAAAATGGCTGTCATAGGGACTGTCGATAGAAATAACAACTTATAATAAGTTAGAAATTAAAAATTTTAATTAAAAAATGTATTTTCATAATGACGTCATAACGTCTCATCACGCCTTATGTCGTGTCGCATCACGGGGAACCTATAAGCTTTTCCCCTATCAAAAAAAGCCCAGCGCGGTTAAAAAAGTTATCACTAAAAATATGATAAAATATAGTAGGTACTAGTGAGTTTATTCTCAAATACGGTATCTAAATAAATCATCAATCAAATATAATTTCTATGCATGTACAGTTTAATATTACATTTTTCCTTGTCAAAATGATTAACGAGGTCAGAATAGCAAAAAGCCTGGCTCAAAAATATTGTTCAATATATCATTGCATAACCCGATAGAGAATAAGAGCACAATAAAATATATACCAAGGCCACAGACCCGGATTGAAGATTAGCGGCGTAGGTTAGACGGAACAGTATGTTATAGTGAAAATAATCTAGGAAACAATATATTTATCTTTATAAAGATTCTTCAAAGATTTTTATCTTTATCCTTGTAAAATTTATACGAAACTCTTTATGATGTGACAAAGCATGGCTTCTGTAAGTGATTCAAACCGCCGCGCGCTGGTAAAAATCTTTAAGAATACAATATGTGAAAAGTGATTTGATTGCATTGTCTTTTGTTTTTAATTCGCTACTAATTAAAGATTTTTATGCCAGGTGTGTAGGCGTACGTAAATTGCAAGCAGCCTTCCCGTCCTTCTTGCAACTTTCGAAAAAATATCATTAATTAACTATGATTAGATGTTAATTACACAGTTATATAACTAGCATTTAAAAGTACCATTTTCATTTTGGACTCAGTTCGGCCTCTTCAGTGAGAGCCGAGAGGTCCAAGTTCGATCCTGACCCCACTGTGATGCCTAGAAATGGGTGTTTTTAAATTTCTACGTACAGCTAAACATGAGACCATCGCTTGATCATCGGTGAAGGAAACATCGTGAGGAAACCTGCATGCCTGATGAGATTAACAGTCTTTGAAGGTATGTTAAGTTCACCAGCCCGCATGGCCCAACACCTTTCTCGCCTGATTTCGAGGAGACCCGTGCAGCAGTGGAACATACTGGTGCCCGCGACTTCGCCTGGGCAGGATAAGACTAGTTTTTTTTCATAAAAGGTATCCTATGTTACTTCTAATATGTATCTCCAAAAATATGTGTATAAAGATTCATGATGATCGGTTAAGTAGTTTTACTGTAAAAGCGTAACAAACAAACTTTGAAAGTAAGTTATTGTTATATTTATAGGTAATATTAGTAAAGATTAAAGACGAGGTACTAGAGAGAATTGAGTTACTGCATATTTTTACTATGACAGTGAGCGTATGAACTGTGAACTATACTCTTATCTACTGTGGTTGAGAGTTGGAGGAATGTCAAAGCGCCACGCCCGCCTTCGATGATGACAGGATCATTGCAGTGGCCTGGCTGACTCACCGTCTCCGAATGTCTTATTCAGTATCGCTTCTTAGGGTCCTATAACCCCCTTGAAAATCTCTTCATAATCATTTTTGCCTTTATTGCCTACTGCTGAGCATTGGCCTCATTTTTCTGCCAATTGCATCTGTCCCTTGCCTGCACCATGTTTTGCCCATCAGCTTTCCCACGTCACAGATCCATCGAGCCATAGGACGTCCTGGACTTCTCCGACCCAGTCTAGGCCACAATTTGGTTACCACCGTGAAATCAAATGAAAATGTCTTACTCTTTTGTAAATACGAATAAAATATCCTTTACTTTTTCCTTAAAATGAAAGAACTTCTTACGGATTTTATTACCGCTCATCAATATTGTATACCCCCATGGTTGCTGTAAAGTATCCGAAACGTCGGGCATCTTAATAGACCGTGATAAAATCCGTAAAAACTGTTTCATTATAATTTATGGGCTACATTCGCGATTATGTACATTAAACTTTATTTTTCGTTTATATATTTTTTAAAAAGCAAAATAAAAGCTAGCGTTGGAATTATAAATTGTTGGTAGATATCTCACTAGATGGGATAAACGATATCCGTCAAGTAGGAAGTCCAAGTTAGCGGCCGTCTAAGAATGAAATCCTAGAGCCATTAATAAAAATATATCATCATCATCATCAGCATCATCAGCCCTTATCTATCCACTCTTGAACAATCCTTCAATGAACGCCGAGATGACCAATAAAAAAATATTTTCAACATTTTAATATCTGGCTGATATAGGTATGTTTAGTATAATATAGTTTGATCACATGTATTAATAGCCAGTACATATATAATTAGGACGATGTTTCAATTAATATTTTCATTGAAATATTTATTAATTTAAATATTACATTTCTGAACATACTCAGAAATCTAACGGAACTACACTGTGTGGGTGGTCTATTACAAACGGCCGATAATTATGTCTAAAATCGTTTTAAAATTTATATTTGTACAGTACGAACTCTACCCTACGGCTATTACTATTATTTTTTATGTTATTTGGATAGACAAACAGACAGACGAGCTACCTGATGGTAAGTGGTCGACGTCACCGACGAACATTAAACTAGTTTACCAGGAAGTAGTTCAGTATCGGTGCAGTAATTACACTGCCTATCTTGCCCTTGTCTCGGAGAAACAAGAAGGATGTATATGTCTGGTATAGCGGCTGTCTGTGGATGTCGCTTTTCACTTACCATCAGGTGAACCGACTGTCTGTTTGCCCCCTCTTCTATAAAAAAAAAGGATGGTGATATGGTAGGATTCAGGTGAACTGAAGTGGGCAACGTCACTCGTGACCATTGAATGAGCCATTCAAGCTCGTTCTTATTGGAAAAAATAAATAAAAAGGGGTATTTTTTCTTTTGCGCCGGGAAATGCTCTTAAACATCCCGCGGGGGGGGGGGACTCCCCAGGCGGGTATGTGGGACTCGCTGCGCTCGAAAGCTGGTAAGATGGACGCAATTCTACTCACTAAAACCCGGCGAGTGTCACCAATGCCGCCTTTGGTGAGGTGCCCCGGATCTGTTGAGCATCAGCTCTCTAACCCTTAACCTAAGAAGTAAGATGCTTTTGTTCTGACCTTTTTACCGAAACACAGCAAAGTTGTTTCACAAAAGAAGTAAGCAGATTTTCTTATTATCAAAATTATTTGTAAACATCTCATATCATATTAAAGAAGGCCAAATGATTCAGTATTAAAAGCGAATTTTTTTTCCGCTTTTGCTGGAAAACTATTGAGTGAGTTTTTTTTACTCACCTGTGTTAGTAAGAGCGCTATATCTTGTCAATGTATACGTATATTTTTTGACACAGTCTTTTTTTATGTTAGTTGGAACTTGGATTGGCAAACTGGCAAACGTACCACCTGATGTTAAGTGGTCAATGTCGCCCATGAACATAAACCAGTATACCTAGAACGAGCCCAGGCAACTCATTTATGTGTTGCCTATCCTGAGACATAAGATGTTAAGTCTCGGTGCCAGTAATTACACTGCCTGTCTTGCCCTTCCCTCCGAAACACAGCAAAGCTGTTTCACGGGAGAAACAAGCAAGATGGTGGTACCCATGCAGCCGGGGTGCGGCACAGCGCTTCCCTCCCACCGGTAAAGTCTGTAGCCTGAACGTCTTGGTGGATTTTAACTTCAGAGATCGTGGTTACAATTGGCTTAATTATAAGAGTGACGCTTATGTTAAAGTAAAAAAATGCAGATTATTACATAGCGCTAAGTTAAATAACCTTAATAAGTTTTCTTCAAAGTTAGAACACTAGGTTTATAATCCTCAAAGCAGTCGACTTAGTTTTTACAAGCTTTTGTTTAACTTTGTATGTATGTTCGGGTCGAAACTTTAAAATGAATTTGAAAGAAATTCTTCAATCTGAGGTGTTTTTTTTAATAGCTAACTTGTTTCTTTCCCCAGGTGGTACTAGTCCGGGGCCACTATGTCTCCTACCTGCCACTCTGCAGCCGCAACGAGCCGGTGTTCCTGGCCGCCTGCACACCACTGGCCATGCCGGAGACCAGGGAGTGCGTGGTCCACGGCGCCACAAACGTCTTCACCACCGTTCACGCTATGGACATGAAGATCCTACATATTGATACCAAGTAAGAAGATATTTCGTTTACCATTTTTTTTATTATTACTGGTTTTTCATCACGTCAATCTTACCACGGGACCAGCCCGTGGTAAGTTCCCGAAGAACTTGTGTTACGGCTACCAGAGAACGGAAATATATTTAATACTTTTATACTATACTTATATATGTGTATTTTTATTATATAATGCACATATTTAATACACATCCATGACCCAGGAACACAGTTTTTTTTTGTTCCCTGGCGGGATTCGAACCGACTGTCCGTTTGCCCCCTCTTCTATAAAAAAAAAAAAAAAAAAAAAACCAGCTACCACCGGCTTGAGCGCCAACGCGCAAAACATTGAGCCACAGAAGTCATCAAAAATATTCATGAAGACTATAGAAAATGATTATAATAAACTTACCTTTTGAGGATTTTGTCGCAAACATAAATTATAATAAGTGAAATTCGTCCAACTTCAGAAAAAGTTGGTAATGGAAATTCATATCCTCCAAAGTTGTACTCGTCTTCATCAATCTTATATCCATCGTTTACAAACTTCAAAAAATATATTTAAATCTTACACCTATTTAGAGAAAGAGAGTATATATTTGGCGCGGAGCAATCACGCTTCCCGCACCGGGCCAGCACGAAGAGGAGGAACACCTTGGGGTTTTAGTGCGGTGAGAGTCCCTTAAAGCCATCCAGGCTCCCCCGGACCCCTAGGTATCTATTACATTTCCCCAAGTAAAAAAAGTACGTACATAGAACCATACCTACACTCAAAAACATAACCCTCCTCCTTCGCAGTCGGTTACAATAGATTTATTACAATAACGTAACATGTAACTTGCGACGTGCTCATCGCTAAAGACTTTAATCTAAGCAATTTGTAACTTTAATTACCGAAAAAACTCACATGAATGAGGCACATGAGTTTTTTGCACAGCCTTGGGTTCGACAAGGCATCACCTTGCCTTCACAATGGGCAAGGGCGAGGAACAGTTCCGACTGGCCGAAGGTCGACGTATCATTGTACATCTCCCGTCGTGTCTCAATACAATATTCATGTTTCACTCAATGGGACAAAATATGCATTAAGGTGCGGCGTACACTTAAAAAAGTTATGACTATATTTTTAAATCCTACTATTATGATGAACGCGAAGTTTGTAAGAATGTATGGAGGACCTATTGGGTGAAATGGTCCCGTTAATGAGGACTGATCACCCGTCTGGCCTTGCTGGTGTCCCCACCCCTTAAATAATAATAATAAATGGAGGACCTACTATGTTTGTTACTGAAAAACTACTGAATGGATTTTAATGAAACTTTACAATAACATAGCTTATACATCAGAATGACATATAGGCTATAATTTATCCATCGGGAATCCACGGGAATGAAAAGAACGCAGATCAACTAATATCACCACGCAAAACTTCTAACGTATATACGGCATAGTAAACTAACTTTTATTAAAGATCTAATATAAATATCACGAAACAGAAACTTTATACCGGAATATTATATACCGGTGACCTTCACAAGAAGGGATACAAAATACTGTAAAGTTCATTCCTTAGTCAAGAGGAAAGAAGAGAAATCCTTTCATCAGTAAATATAAAAACAAGCACTATTCTAATAAATATGTACATATATCACCAATAAAATAAAGTTGCAGGAAAATTGGGACCCGCACTAAAGAACGAAAAAAAATAGTGTGAGTCGTGCCTTATTTTGTGAATTCTCAGATGGTTTTGTCACCAGTTCAGCCCCATCCATCGCCCACACCACCTGTCACCACAACCTGTCACCACAACCCGTCACCACAACCTGTCACCACAACCTGTCACCAGCACCAGGACCACGTGCACCAGATTATTATTTATATATTTAAAACGTTCCCCTTTTGATTGTATTAACTCGTTTCTGTCGAATGATAAAACGGTATATTTCAATATGCTGATGACATTAACATAGAATTATTATTTTTTTATATAGATTTTGTATATTCTTCTGTATTATTATTCTTTTAAAGGAGACGGGCGAAAGTTCATAGAAAGTTGGGCCCGACGTTACAGTAACAATTACTTCACTATTTTATTTATATGTTCATACTTGTTCGAAAAAACTAAAATTTTCATGACTGATCCATGGAAAGAAAAAAGTTGTAGTGTTTTTGATTGAACAAAAAATGATATTCTAGCTTGTTTATAAATTATTCATAGTCCATATTCTACTGTTACTTTAGGAAAATAATTATAGGACCTCGTTGTAGATTAGATATAACAAAGAATATACCAGATATTATTGTAGGGAAACTATTAATTACGCCATCCAACCAACATCCAACTAGATCTAAGATGTTTCATACTGTTATTATTCAAGAAGACGAGTTTGAATTAGAAACATTTTATTTTTTATTGATTTATTATCAACTTCATCGTAAACAATTAAAATATCATCTAAATACTGTGCAGGTGGTATCAAATTCTCTTGATGCTTTACCCAGCTTAGGTACCATATTATTGATATTACATGACAAACAGCAACCCACTGTTCTTTTCCCTACTAGGCAATTACAATAATATTGTTTTATGTCCCCTCTACTATCAAGAGAACAGTCAATTAAAAATAATAAAAAAATAGCTAAAATAGGTATAATTGTCTTTTGAGCTTGCATGTCACGGTTGCTGTTTGTTTTAAACGTTTGACAGTTCACAGTTATTGCCTGTATAAAAAATACTATTGATTGTGAAATCGATTTTATCATCAATTTCAGATACATACTTAAATATATCTAAATATAATAATCGTACGATATATCTAAAATTGTATTTATAAATTAATATATTTATGATCAATATACAATTTTTTAGGAATATTTTATATATTTTGGGAGGTAAATATTTCATAAAAGAAGTTTTGTCCAAACTTGTCTTAAGAATAAACATCACAATAGTGTTCAAAGTAGGCACAGCACATCTTAAAACTTAAAAAAAATAATATTTACGACTCGAAATACATACTTAAAATATTTATAAAAAAATTGTTGTATCGATAAAGTGTATTAATATGAATTTGATAAATCGATTACCTTTTTCTTACTCTGGCAACATAGAATATCACCAAAATAAACATGAAGGAAATCAGTCATCTTATGAATATTTTTTTAATTTGTTATCCCATGATAAAACTGCTTCATATTTCACTGTTTAATTTAAAAAAAAAAGATAAAAAATATTGATATTTTTTATCTTTTTTTTCAGATTCGCCCGTCTCCTTTTTTTACCATTTATTTTTCATGTAAAAAAAGATAGTTGATATAACTACTGGTAACTTAAACATATCTTCCTGAGACACCCGAGCCACACCATCATGCAACTTGTCTGGTCGGTAGACTATCTCTATTAATATAATTATGTTCCTTACAGTCAAAACGTCGATATTTTACCAGAATCATGTCCGAATACTCAAACACCACTCAAATATTTGAGGGCTTTTTAATTAAGCACGTCTTAAATCCAAATTGCATATACTCAATTTAAAATTTAAGCAGCTCTCAAATTTTAAGTGGATCTCAAATTGAGTCCTACTCAAACGCCACTTAAGTAATAATTCGTATACAGAAACGCCACTCAACGAATTTTAGCTTTCAAAAGAAATGTCAAACTATTTGAGTAGCCTTTAAATCTAAGAGTAGTCGGAAGGTCTCGTAAATTTCTAAATAGTCATTATCGTTGTTGTGCTCAAGTCTTGAATAACGTCTCTATCTTCCTTATCTTCCCTTTCGGACAACGAGCGTTAATTTATAGAAAGACCGCGTATAACGTTCCATTCATCGAAATTTTAGTTATATTATTTTATTCTACAAGACGTTTTGTGTTATAATAATTTTATATAAAATAATAACCGAATAAAAATTAAAACTCTTTTGCTATAGAAACCTACAATATTGTAATATTTAAACAAAATTATTTTACTTTTAATTTATTAATAGGTTGAAAACAGCTGCGTACAACTAATCTCAACATAAAATGATTTAATTTGTAAATGAAAACGAACTTATATAAGCATTTAAGGACTGATCAGCTAATCACCCGCTCAAATTGAGTGACGTTTGTGTATACCATTTAAAATTGAGAGACGCTTAAATATAGAAAGTACAATCGAGTACAAAAAAAACAAGTTGATTTAACAAATCGCTGCCCTGTTAGTTTTGGGCCAAATAAAGAAATGTACATTACAATAATCCTACCTAAAACAGATATGTTAAAGGCAGGCCAAGTTAGATCTAAGATAAATACATAAGCATCTTACTTTCATCTCATCTGACTCACTGATGTTAACGGATTCATCTGACTCCATAAACTGCAGATATCTTTCACTAGATGTTCATGTCAGAAAGGTATTATCTAAATTCTAAGCTAATATTATAAAATAGAATAATGTTTGAACGTTGAGAAACTATGGCTTAAATTCATAAATCTTATTTGCATATACTCAAAATATGTAGATAGTTTATTTATTTACTAAGATTATAATATCAGGTTATCAGTAGGAGATAGTGCCATGCTGTTTATCAGCCGACTTGAGCCGGCACGACCGGGGTGGTACCTCTCGCTCACATAGCACCGGGGTCAAGTGACAGCTATGGCAATGCATCTGCATGTGCGGATGTTTATGGACGTCGATAGTCGCCAAAAGGCTTCGACTACTCGTTTGCCCTCCTATGGTATAAAAAATCTCAAACGAATCCAAAATAAATTATAACCTTGGGTTTTAATTTTAAATTTTATCACTTAGTCAGATACAAACTGTATCTCACAGTCACAAAACTACGACAAAAGCTGTTTTAACCAATTCCACCCACTTCCAATGTAAGTAAATTATCTAGAATCGTCCATTCACAGAACAACCAGTTGAATGAACATTCACTTAAATGTAAAAGAATAAATCTGGGAAGTCAAGATATGCATTGTAGGACGACGTGTTAAGATTAGAAATTTCATACGTACAAACCCTTTCCGTAGTACGTAAAAACATTGATGTCTTGTAAAATATAGATACTAGGAATCGTTGAGAATTTAGGTGGTCATCTTAAACCAATTTAACGTTGGTAAAACGTTTAATTTGATAAACATAGTCAAAAATTTGACAAATAATCTGCTCAACTTTCTCATTTAATATTGAAATAACTCGTAAATACGTACGATTTTTGTGTGTACATTTCTTTCCCATACATTTTGCAAGACCTTACAAAACTATTACCTACAGTCAAAGACTAAGTAAGACTAGCTTATTTGGTTTTTTATATAGGGCTATCACTTAATAAGCTATATATACTATAAAATTAAGTTAAAATTACTCTTATACTCGATTATAACCTTAATCTAGTATATGACATCAATGGTAATAGGCCCAGTCGTCACCTGCTCGGAAGCCGACTGACTTTGCATACAATGACAGACTTACAAGCTCCCGTGGAACATCGCATCGTAGGGCGGGTGTACATCGACATTTATCTGAGGGAGAGATGTCCCACTTGTCATGCCATGTGTTTGTTTAGGTGATAATATGGTAACACAAACGAGTTATTGATGTGAGCATATCCACTCTTAGTTATTTAACAATTTGTGTAGTAGATGGTTACAATAGGAACTAACATTTATAAACAATGCTGGTTCAGGCACTACATAACCCGTGATGAAATCTCTTCAGTAATTCTGCCATAAATTATAAAACAGCCGCTATTTTTTAAGAGGTACTGCTTTCCAGCCGAATTGGACCGGCACGACCGCGGTGATACCACTCGCTCACGTAACACCTGGGTCAAGTGACAGTTATGTTGTCGTGTTTCGTGCGGTTTGTGAATTTCAGGTGGCCTATAGGAGCGATAGGGAAAAGAAGGCAAACGCATCTGTATAACTTTTGGATATCTATGGGCGTCGGTAGTCACTATAAGGCTCCGACTGCTTGGTTGCCTCCCTAGGACATTAAAAAAAATAGCGTATACAATCTTAATATAGTAAAAAATATTATATATATAGATATTAAGAATCTATAATAGTAAGTTCTCGAAGAACTTGTGTTACGGGTACCACCAGACAACGGAAATATATTTAATACTTTTATACTACACATATATTTAAGATTTTTATTATATATTACACATATTTAATACATATCCATGACCCAGGAACACAGAAGATATTTTTGTTCCCTGGCGGGATTCGAACCCGCAACCTCCGACTTGAGCGCCAACGCGCTAACCACTGAGCCACAGAGGTCGTCTATATTCATATGATCTACTGTTCACTGCATACGTCATGAGTTTCTTGTCTGACGTAGAATACATTTGAGACTGAAATGTCTTCCCAGATCCCCTCGCAACACTATGTATTCCAAATAATCTTTTTTCTCACTTCTTTCCCACTTAAATTGCACAAATTTATAGACATACAAAAATCACACGTACTCAAAACTATCTCTTCTGAAGGATACGAAGGTCTTTTCACGTACGGTCCCATGACCAGTTGTACGGTAAATATGGTCGTGCTCAAAAACTCGATGTCTTCTTGATGATCCAGCAAAAGTCCCAATTTCTTTTATGTCATAAGTGGGCAAACGAGCAGTTGGAGCCTTATGAAGACTACCGACTCCCATATACATCTGCACAACCAGAGATTATGCAGATGTGTTGCCCTCCTTTTCCCTATCCCCCCAATGGGCCAACGCGAACTCACAAACCGCACGAAACGCGACAGCATAGCTTTCACTTGACGCCGGTGTTATGTGAGCGAGAGGTACCGCCCCAGTCGTGCCGGCCCAATTCAGCTGCAATGCAGCATGACATTACCTCTTAGTCCCAAATATTTGTATATTTAGAATAGATTTAAGTATCTAAAGGAGTCAAATCCTAAAAATTATCAACTGACAGATTCTATTAATTCAGGCACAATATATTCAAAAAATGTGAATAATTTAGATAGCACCAATCTTATATAAGCTCTCTAAACTTCTAATCGTCGTACCCACATGGCACAGTAGTAAATTAAAAGGTAATTAAAATATGTTAAAGCTAGTATTGACATTCTTAATACTGCAATAGTTAAAGTATACGAAACACGAAAAACGCAAAATGAAGAAATATTAAATTAAAACTCATATTTGGACGTAAGGAGCTCTATAGAACCGTCGAGAAAATGATAACGTTTTTGCGTGACGTATCATGGTATCACTTTATCACATCACGAGTCTCAGTCACGATGTGATCATCACACGAAAGATATATGTGAACTTTACTTTTATAGTTAACTTTCACATCATACACCTGTACTCCATTCATGATATACATTTTATCTTTCATTGTATATGTCGTTGGAAAGATATATCTGCGATCAGTAAAATCGTCATGACATTATCAAAACCCGACTGCAAATGAATTTGGTGCCAAAAATCCGCCATTTTATATACCCAGTGTACCTCAAGCTAAATCCATCGAGCCGTTGCCATTCAGGCTGGAGAGCGTGCCAAACAATTATACATACATACATACTCTCGAAAAACATAATCCTCCTTCTGGCGCAGTCGGGTAAAAACTGTACGTACTATACTGGTAACAAGGGTCAGAAATGTTAGCCTATATTTATTATTATATTTTTATTACCGGATAGAAGGATGCGCTTGTGCTGCGCTCCCGGCTGCATGGGTACCACCATCTTGCTTGTTTCTCCCATGAAACAGCTTTGTTGTGTTACGGAGAGAAGGGCAAGACAGACAATGTAATTACTGGCACCGAGACTTAACATCTTATGTCTCAGGATAGGCAACACATAAATGAGTTGCCTGGTCTAGTTTCAGGTAAAATTATGTTCGTCGGCGACGTCGACCACTTACCATCAGGTGGCACGTCTACCAGTTTGCCTATCCAACTAACATAAAGATCTAAATTTTTCGATCATAGAAACATCTATCTGTACTCAGCCTAACTAGTTCGCAATAATTTATGTCCTAAGCAAATCACGCGCGGCTCTACACGTACCATACGTCATAACGTCCATGATATTCTATTACATCTGCCCGTCATAAACATTATTGTCTTGTCTCTATTACACAGGGCGCCTCATTATACGACTCACCAGCCATACGAATGATAATTAGCATTATATATTGTTATGGCGAATATCAACAAGTCCGTTTACGATTGACTCTATGAAATTTATTCTAAAACTGTGTTTGTCTTGCATATTTGTTCTATTAATCATCATCATCATCAAGTGACATCTTCATAATGAAGTTCGGAGGTCAGTTGGCAAATTTTTTTGCGATCCCATGCGGCTACCTTCAGTTACGTGTAGCAGTACACAGCTATGTTTGGTCCAGTCTCTTTTTCTCCTCTGATGCCCTGGGCTTCGCCTCCTCGGGATCTTTTCCATCAAGTATTATTCCGGAAAAAGGGCAAGACAGTGTAACTACTATAGGCGTCCTGTTAATGTATATCAGGATTTATTATTTGAATGAATTTTCTGTGGCTGGTTTAGTAAAACTAAGTTCCTCTTGAACTCTGTTGTGTTGATGAGGTGATTCTTCACGTCTTACCACCAAGCATGTCTCTCACAGAAATCTAAATAATAAGACAATTAATATAATAAGACTTATTATTTAGATTTCTGTGATGTCTCTCTATCTAAATTAAACAAAAGTTTATTTTCTGGATTCTATGGTTATATATAACTTTCCAGATAAAACTTAGGGTAAATATTTGCATCTGGACATAAGCACTTAAACTTTGAGCTGTCTGATAACAAAAAATGTCTAAAAACTATGAATCTAATACGAAAACTCAACACCTTTTTGTCAGCTAGAATGTAGCATATTATTTATGTCATACGGACCATAATACGGCATCAATTGACACCTTATTATTAAAATAAGATTAGTGGTTTTGGCGCTAATAAAAACATACATAAGTGCTAAAATCATAATCCCCACTTTCGACTTAGTACTTTTGATAATAAAATGTTTTAAAATCGTACTAGCTACAACATTCATGTTTTGTTACATTCAGTTTGTACTATGAAATCTTATTAATGTTTTCCTTAAAGAGATCGTGACAAACTGATAAAACTGCTTGATGAATTAATAATAACACAATAAATAATATATAATTTTATTATAAAATAAAATACATGAATTTATACTCTTGCAAGAGACACTTATGTATGTTTATCCTTACTAATTTAGGATAAAGTAATGCTTAAGCCAGTAAAGTAATAGTCTAAATATTAGGTCTAGAAGCCACAAGCTTTATTAAAGAACCGGTTTGTCCATCCTGAGATTAACTAAACAAAGATGTTTTGTAATTTCTCCTATACATTAAACACATCTTACACTCTTAGCACGTGTAATGTCTTAATTTTTGAATTTCCTACAGCATAATACTACAGAATAATCATAAAAATCCTACTTAAAATCAAAGGCTGCGTTAAAACTTTGCGTAGGTACATTATATAGGTTAGTGAGTAATATTATATTACAGATAAAAAAAATCTAAATCATTGTTTTTAATTTACCATTTACATTATTTTTTTAGCTACTATCTTATTTTGTTTAAAAAAAATAATCTTGAAACACAGAAATACAATATTTATTATTGTGTTATAAAGTTCAATTTACGATTTTATCCACTGAAGTGCTTGAGTTGACTCGAGTTATTTGCTTACAAAGTTTTTAAAGATTGTAAGATATCTATTATTGTGTGTATATTTTTAGTCTGACATTGATAGTCGAGTAGCCTTTTTATTTTTGAATAGCCCTCTTAAATATTGACCTAAATACCATAGACATATTCATCATCATCAGCTTCTATTAACGTACTGTTGTCACACTCATCTAACTTAAACTAAGTAATTATAATATAAAATATATTTAATATATCAATACTCAAATATTATTATTTAAATGACACTAATTGCTAAGTCCAAAAATTTGCAATCCTTGGAAAAAAATTATATGGCTCTAGTTAAGTAAATACTACTAGTGATAATATTTATTTTATCTATATACCCCAATTTATCAACCCCTCTGTGGAGGTGGCGTCGATCCCTTGGGGACTGACTAGCCATCGAGGTGGCCTTTTTGTTTATTAGATCCGGGGCACCTCACCAAAGGCGGTATTGGTGGAACTCGCCGGGTTTTAGTGGGTAGGGCTCCCACATACCCGCGAGGGCAGAACCACTCGGGATGCCTCAGAGCATTTCCCGGCGTTAAAACAAAAAAAAAGCTTAGATATTTTAGAGGTTTTTTTTACTTTGGACGGGTGAAACTTGTAAAACGGGTAACAGCTTGTTTTCATACATGTAAATTTCTTTACGCCTAATTATATGCTCGTAATCATACTATATCCATTTATATAGGTCAAGAAGTAACAATCAATGAACGCCAAGAACACATAATAGCACTTACCATTAAAATAAAATAAACCTTATCGAGCCACATACGTGTAATTAAAATCTTATTAATTTGTATGAAACGTACTTGGAGGTCACAATGATTGATCGATGTCTTAACCTCATCCAATATTTGTTTAGAACCGTCAAGATCATTTTCATCAATATTTATCATTAATTTAATCAACTCATAATTAATTCGCGGGTTCGATTATTTCGTAATTTGTTCTGTTGTTATTGATATGGTTCGTTTTTTATATAGTTGAATATTTGTTTTATACCTTTCTCTTATGACATCTAATGTGATGACAACAGTACGTCGTGGGAGGGAAGGTTTGCTTCGGTACTACCATTCTGCTTATTTCTACCGTGTTCTGCTACACAGCAAAGCTGTTCAGCTTTGCTGTGTTTCGTAAAGAGCGTACAGTTTTTGGCACTAAGATTCGATAAGGAAGTGGCAAGAGATTGTTCTTGGCATTCATTGAAGGAGGCCTAGGCTCAGCAGTGCACGAATAAAAGGTGATGATGATGATGATTTAAGCTTCAGTATAGGCAAACCTAGAATATCGGGCATTATTCGTTTACGTCAATAACTATCTGACAGCCATATCGTAAGACGATCTCCATGCAGTGGCCGGTCCACGTTGAATGCCAGTGACGAGGGTTCGGTCGTCTTGGCGTTCATAGGGGGAGGCCTCTGTTCAGCAGTGGGAAGATAGAGGCTGATGATGATGATAATGATGATGATGATGATGGTGGTGGTGACGATGATGATGATAATGATGATGGTAGTGGTGGTGTTGGAGATGGTGGTGATGATGATTGTGATGCGTCATTCTTAATTTATGTTATTAATATTTTACGTATTTTTTGTTTAGTAGCGAGTGTCACCTGGGCTGGGACAGAAGTTCTCTGCACGGCGTCAGCTGGTACCATCTACTGCACCCCGATTGCTGTAAGGAAGCGCAAAGCAAACATAGGCTAAGTAAGTACTCTAGTGTAGTTCATTATTGCTAAAACAAAATATAACGTCCGGAAATCCACAACGAATTGATTTTTACGGCATTTCTTGCCTCGCACGACCACTATGTATATGGAATCAGCTGCTATCTATGGTATGTCTGAACCGATACGAACATTCAAGAAAAGAGCAACTTATATCTGAAAGGCACAACGCACATGCTAATCCTCTGGTGTGGCGGGTTTCTGTGGATGTCGCTTTTCACTTACCATCAGGTGAACTGACTGTCCGTTTGCCTCCCTCTTCTATATAAAAAATATTTAATTCAGATTACAAACTTTTATTCTGAGATTCAAAGTGGTGTTACGCCGAATAAATTGCGATGAAGTCATAGAAAGTACGAATTTGACACAATTACAAAAAATGTATTTAAAATATAGTTGATATTTAGGTTATTTTATACGTAAAAATGTTTATATGGCCATTCCCAATTTAAAAAAAAACCATTGGGAAGGGAGGGGGAGAAAAAAGGAGAGCAACGCATCTGCATAATCTCTGGTTGTGCGGATGTGTATGGGCGTCGATAGTCGCTAAAGGCTTCGACTGCTCGTTTGCCCTCCTATGATATAAAAAACCAAATTTTTTTCTTCATAGATTTTTATCGCAGTCTCAGTACCTATGCTACAATATATTATGTGTAATATTATGTTAGACAGTATATCATATGATAAGATGATGAGTCAAAATGATCTATGTAACCATGAAAATCATTATTTCCCTAACATTAACCACATTTGATAAAGCATTCGCACAAAACCTTCCCACGTTACTTTATTACCATTTTTACATTTCTAAACGCAAAATGTTAAGCTCCGTAATAGTTATCGTTAGCTAAATCTATTAAACCCGCGATTCATTCTGCCATTACAAATAAAACCTTCGCATTTTTACGGTTACCAGCAAAAACTTCCGAATAAGATTAGTAAGGCAGAATACGGATGTTTTAACGCTCCACCATGGTTCAGGCCTTGACGTGGCGGTGGGACTCAGTAGCCTAGGATGAGCCCAGCACCTTGGGCGAAGCTAATTGAGCCGAGGGGGCTCTTTGTATCCCTCTTATAAGAAGAGCGAGGACGGGGACCTCACCCCATTGTACTGTACTGATGTTGGGAGGGGTTGTTCTGTTCTGTGGTGCGGGGGATTGTTCTGAGGTGCGGGACAACCCCTCTGTGGAGGTGGCGTCGGTCCTTTGGGGGACTGTCTAGCCATCAAGGTGTCCAGTTTGCTCATTAGATCCGGGGCACCACACTCTCCAGGTTTTAGTGGGTAGAGCTGCGTCCACTTACCAGCTTTCGGGGCGCAGCCAGTCCCACATACCCATGTGGGGAGACCCACTCTCTTAGAGCCACTCACTCAGAGCACATCCCGGTGACGCTGATCAAACATCATGTGGCCCGTCTGCCCGTTCACCTGTTCAAGTGTTGTAAAAAACCTTCAGGTCAGTAGTACACGTCACTCACGCAGGAATCCGCAGCGCATAGTGATCTGATATTAATTATAAAATAATTCCTTTATAAAGTACCGGTATGAATGTTTTGGTATACAAAATGGTAATATTTTAGTAACAATAAATTACTCCTACGGCTGTTACGATTAAATTAAAACCCACGTACTAGTTATAGTCATTATTACATCCAATATTTAAGAGCAGATAAGTCAATTTACGTCTGAACGAAAAGCTTTATATTTTTAATTTTATATGGATTTGTAACATCTATGGTATTTATTATTTATTTATTTATTTGAAGAACGGTACAGAAACAAGAATAACAGCGTAGCATAAAACAGAAAAATAGATACACATTGTTCCCTCTATGTCTCACTAAGAACATGAGGTTTAGATTTCACAGCAAGGACAGTAAAAATGATAAGTTATTAATAATTACTATACATAATCTAGAGTTAACGGGAATACTGTACTGACAATTAATAAGATCAATATCTGCACAAATAATCCTAGTTTTGATTTTAAAAAGATGCCCGGGAGCATGAACATATCTATTTTATTAAATAAACAATTGTGCAGAACACACATTCTGTGAAGTGGCGGTTAAAAATCGATTATGTCGTGATCGCAAACGACAGAGCGTCATGTCACACGCGTATTTTATTGTAAATATAACATCAACGTTTTCTGCATCTGTCTGTGGATGTCGCTATTCACTTACCATCAGGTGAACCGACTTTCCGTTTGCCCCCTCTTCTATAAAAAAAACTGTCTCAAGTAAATGATTAATTTTGATAATCCCATACATAGCAATTTTACTTATGTAATACTCTGACTGAAGTAATTTTTTAAATAATCGGTATAAAACCAAGAGTTGGATGCGAGTGGCGATCAGTCGTCTTGACGTTCTTTGAGGGAGGCCTACGTTCAGCTGTGGATGGATAGGGGCTGATGATGATGAAGATAGCCAAGAAGTTTCTATGTCCTAGTACCAGAATTTACTACTAGCTAATGAGTAGCAAAGGCATGAGATACAAGCAAACGTACGTCAAGTCGGCGAGCCGTCAATAAGCTTGGCAATCGATTTGCGAGGTATTTATGCAATCCCTGATTGATTATATTGACTTAGTAACCCACATAGTGATTAGTGCTTACTCATAAATCTGCCTAGTTTATGAGCTTATAACTGCACAGACATCTCCTAATTAGAGAATGTCCACTAATTAACGAGCATTACATGTCTATTTTGTAGATGGATGTGCAATCAAATAACTTAATTATCATCGCTAAAGCTTAAGAAGTTTACCGGGATGCTTTTACTTAAATTTAAAACAAAATAGCGCTAGTATCCTTCATACATTCTGCTTTTTTCGAAAACTAATTAGTAGGGTAAAGGTAGTCAAGCAGTTGAACTGTGCCAAAAGCTGTTAAATATAACCTTTCAACTGTCACAAATAATAACATGATAAGTTTCACCAGTCCTAAAATCTAAAAAAGAAACTATCCCCTAGAATAAATTACCTAGTTGTTATCCACAGCTTCGCCCGCGTTAAATTTAATTTACAACCGTATCCGGATTTATCTGATTGAATGTGCTGATGGTTCTTGGCGAAAATTCATTTTCATAATAATTCTAAAAATAATTTTTTCACTTTTTTCACTTTTCTTTTATTTATGTTACAAATTAATATTTATTAATTAATAAAATTACACGACTGGTTTAGACAAAATCATTGTCTGTTCGTCTCTACTCTTCTTATAAGTAATTGGCTTTGACCAAGGTGCTGGGTTCACATTAGGCTACTGCAGCCCACCACCACGACAAGGACCTAACCATGGTGGGGATCATTTTTATAGCCTATGTCACTTTAATTGACAACGCTTTATATTAAAATTAAATTTAACTTTAAATATGACCATTTTCAAAGTTGACCTCTTACATCCAAACAGAACCACATATATTAGTAAAATGTATTTCAAAGCATAGATACCTTCAAGTTATGTTAACGAAAGTGACGTGTCGTGTCACGTCAACGTGATCAGATTGAGCTGAAACGTAAATGCACTTTAACACGTGGAGTGAAAAACAATAGTCGCCTAATTGTAAACGTGATCGTCTGGTGCAAGTGAGGAAACTTCCTCTACGAATATGTAATGGGGTTACACGATTTGTGGAATTTCTCTTTCAGTTACAACTGAAATAATTGGCATTAAGATTTTAAACATCATTTTCACTATCGGTTTAAATTTCACTGGATTTCACTTTTATTTCGATATTTCAGCATTGTCAACGAATGCCTTGTATAGTGTTTAGTTTTAATTTAGACGTTGATTACCGTTACGTTACTAAAACCCGCCATTAAAACATTTTTCCTTTTATGATTTCATATTCTCTCTCTCTCTCTCTCTCTCTCTCTCTCTCTCTATTTAAAAGCCTTGTTATTGTCGATGGGACAGTCTCCAATCCTTCCTTCCCTCCGCCAATACCTTCCCCTCCAGATACGATACCACCTGTACCTTCTCCTTTGTCTGTTCCATATATTTTCACCTGGGTATATCTCTTCCTGTCTTTCCTTCAATTCTTCTATGATTTCTCAAAAACGGGTTATGTCCTATCAGATGATCAATCATATTTCCTCTTCGGTTCTCTATGATTTGATATTATGAGTTATAATTTTCCCAAACCTATACAAAATTTTCGTACCACCCAAGATTTCTGCAATACCTTTTTAGAACACCTTACTTATTAAAATGCCTATGTGGTGGTGATCTAAGGGGTTCACAACGTTGACAAGCTCAAAATATACATACAGAAATACAAGCCCATACTAATTTGAACACAGTCGATTGCAAATAATTTGCAATTATCACACATTCTTTAAAAAATCTCGATAGTTATTCGGAAAGAAACTTTCAGATATAATCGTTAACATAAAGAAAACATCCTTAAAAGTAGGTTTTGTTTTAGAGTTAGTTGTGTAAGCTCACTCTGGCTGTGAGATACACACTTCAAGTCAGTACGCTGAGACAACCGGCCACAATTGCACAGACAATATATGCAGACTGTATAAGTAAACCTTTTCGATTAATGTTCTGTCTGTTGAAATGGGCTTTAAGGCTCGACGGTTAATGGCTTCTGGTCGCGAGATCACACCAATAGCAGTTGAACACATGTATAGCGAATATTACATGTTTGAAATTTATAACTATTTAAATATTATGTATCTGTTTTTACCCGGACGAGAATTTTGAAAGAATCTTACACAATAAACGTAAATCATTATCGTTAGATATCTTTAAGTATTACATTGAGGTCCTTACTCCAATAAAAAACATGTTAAAATCAAAATTAATGAGTCCAATTCAGTGTTCGCTTTTATATTACAAATAATATAAATTAAAAGAATTAAATAAAATTATCGGTCCACAATTGATGGAGAAATCGATGAAAATACATTTAAAAAAAAAAGAACTCCTTTTTGAAGTCGTTTAAAAATATATTTAAATAATGTTTAATTGTAGTCACTAGTAGGTATAAGCTTGGTCTTTTGAGTGAGGTCCGGGTTTGATCCTGACCCTTGTGATGCCTAAAAATGGGCTTTTCTAAATTTCTACGTGCACCGGAACATAAGGCATCGCTTGCTCACCGGTGAAGGAAACGTCGTGAGGAAAACTGCATGCCTGATGAGATTAAAAGTTATGTGAAGTTCACCAACCCGCATTGGGCCAGCGCATCGATGAACTATGGCCTAACACCCTCCTCGTCTGATTTCGAGGAGGTGACTGCCCAGCAGTGGGACATATACGTGTTGATATTTTTATTATGTGTATACCAGTGGCGGGAGATCGGTCGTTATTTTCTTTCACTGATAGAGGCCTATATCCAGCACTGGATCCTCTGGTTCACTGGAACAGGACCCAGTCTTATGATGATGATGATATTGAGAATATTATTATTATTATATATTATTATTTAAGCTAAATTTGTTCAATACAATCTGTTAACCCAAACGCAACAGACTGCGTTAGTCAAATCAAGCGCAGTTACACGCAGGTAACGCGGGATAAACGCACCGGTTATCTGTACCGACCACAATCATGCTCTCGTCAATCTTATTAAGACATGCGTACACTCAGACTCGTTCTTAGTTATACATCCCAAAATTGGAAATGGGAACGTAGAAAATGTTTGGTATAAATTACCATAGTTTTTGGTGCGTTTCAAGAGCTTTATTTTATTGCAAAAGAAACTAAATAACGTAGTAGGTAGTGTAATGGTAAAGGGATTTCGCTGACCATTTACCACCCCACTTCTAACAAAAATATATGTTATACTGTATGTCTGTTTGTTTCGGCTGATCTCTCAAACGGCTGGGCAGATTTTGACGGTACTTTCACTGATAGATAGCTGATGTTAGAAGAAGTAACTTAGGCTACAAAAATAATCATCATTAATCTGAATACGGCTGTCTATAAATCTAAGTTAATGCAGGCGAAGCTGCTTATCAATATTTTTCTCTTAATTTATCATTGTCATCATCATCATCAGCCTTTATCCGTCCACTGACTGATTGCGACTGATTTTCTCCATTGCTGGCCATTACAAAGAACTGGTAAAATGCTTTTTTTTTTCCTTTAACGCCGGGAAATGCTCTGCGGCATCCCGCCTGGGGAGTGGATCTCCCCAGGCTGGTATGTGGGACTCGCTGCGCCCGAAAGATGGTAAGTGGACGCAGCTCTACCCACTAAAACTCGGCGAGTGCCACCAGTGCCGCCCTTGGTGAGGTGCCCCGGATCTGTTAAGCTAACAGGGCACCTCGACGGCTAGTCAGTCCTGCAAGGGACCGACGCCACCTACACAGAGGGGTTGTCCCGTACCACAGAACAACCCCTCCCAACGTCGGGACAGTACAATGGGGTGAGGTTCCCATCCTCGCCCCTTGCCCCCTGCTCTAATGTCCCCTCTTCTTATAAGAGGGGTACAAAGAGCCGCCTCGGCTCAATTAGCTTCGCCCAGGGTGCCGACTCACCCTAGGCCTGAACTGTGGCGACAGTTCCGGCCTTATGCCTGAACCATGGTGGGGTGGTAAAATGCAAACTCAATACATGTTAGGTTTTTTTTTTTTATTTTTCGACTTATCAAAGACTAGGATTTGAATTTGAACAAAAAATTATGCAACTTGTTACAATAGTGGGTTCGATTCCCACCCAGGACAAATGTTTGTGTGATGAGCATGATCATTTGTTCTCTGTCTGGGTGTAATTTATCTATAATATGTATATATTTAGAAATATAAGTATATGTCAGTTGTCTGGTTACCATAAGAACAGGCTCTGCCTAGTTTGGGATCAGATGGCCGTGTGTGAGTTATTATTATTTAAAAAAAATACAACTAGGGTGTTCCAGGTATATAAGAGAGTGAATTACCTCTTGTTCTTCGCCATAAGTGTGCGTCTCCCCTTAAACCAACATCGGAGATTGCACGAATTACCGCCCGCCATTAACCCTTATTACTCTATACAAACATGGTTCCGTATCGAAATCAATGTGAACCCTTTTATTTCTCATGTAAAGATCAAAATCGATTGTCACTTTTGTGATTGAATATAAAGTATGCATTCGGCATTCAGCCTATGCGTATGGATCATAATTCGATAACTCACTTTTATGAAAATAGGCAAAAAGGCATGGTAAAAGGTCAACGTCGCCCATGAAACGAGTTCACCAGGACAACTCATTTGAGTTAAAAAACGCCAGTTTATAAACGCTCGCAACTTCTATCTACACTGGTCTTCCAAAAAGAGCAAAGCTAATACACAAAGAAAAACGTAGATTTAAATATGGAAAAGGTTGGGGTATAAGTGTAGGTAAGTAGTAATATGATGTCTACCACAAATACATCCATATTAGGTAGTGCCTTTAATCCAGGCAATGAGACCTGTGTGTGTGATAATGTCATATATAATAATATATATATATAATGATAATATCAACCCTTGTATGTCCCAATGCTGGTGTTTCGATGACACATATCGAGTAGGCCTTCTCAATATGTGTTAGCTGGCCCAATGCGAGTTGGTGAACTTCACACACCTTCAAAGAGTTTTAATCTCATCAGGCATGCAGGTTTCCTTCAATGGTGGTTTCGTACATCTGACCATGAGACCATCTCATGGTCAGATGTACGAAATTTAGAAAAATCCATTTTAAGGGGGTAACATTTCAACAGGGGTAAGGATCGAACCCGGACCTCTCACTCAAGACACCGAGGCCATACCCACTAGACCATCGTCGTCATATATAATGAGATATTTCTATTTCCTGATGCCTCATAAGAAATGAAATCATTGTTCGTGAAATGGTTTTAAAGGTAATATCAAATAAACCTTTATAGGTTCTATCAAGAACCAGTTTTCTCGATGTTTTGTAGGGCAAGCGGCAAATATTAACAAAGTCAAGTGCAACATAAGCAGACTGTTCATTGGCGATGATAATATTAAATTTGAAACATCAGATTGAAAATACAGTTATAATAAAATACAGTTATAATAAAATACAGTTATAATAAAATACAGTTATAATAAAATACAGTTATAATAAAATACAGTTATAATAAAATATGTTGCAGTTGTAAGGTTCATAAAATGATTATAAATTAGAAATTTGTTAGAAAAATCTTTTAGGTATTCCGCAGGGGAGGGGCTACCCAGGCGGGTATGTGGGACTCGCTGCACCCGAAATATGGTAAGGTGGACGCAGCTCTACCCACTAAAACCCGACGAGTGCCACCAATGCCACTTTTGGTAAGGTACCCCAGATCTGTTGAGCAACAGGGAATCTTGACGGCTAGTCAGTGCGCTAAGGGGCCAATGCCACCTCACAGAGGAGTTGTCCTACACCACAGAACAACCTCTCCCAACGTGGGGACAGTGCAATGGGGTGAGGTTCTCATCCTCGCCCCTTGCCCCCCTGCTCTTTTGTCCCCTTTTCTTATAAGATTAGCTTCGCCCAAGGTGTTGGGTTCACCTTAGGCTACTGAGCCCAACCGCCAGGACAAGGTTTAAACCGTGTTGGGGGCTCAATAAAAGATAATACTTACTACACTATATGCTACACAAACTTACTACACTTACACTTTTTATGTTTTTTTTATTTTATTTTTTATGTTAGTTGGATAGGCAAACTGGTAAACGTGCCACCTGATGGCTTCCCTCCCACCGGTAAACTTAGAATAACTCTATGATATTATGATTATTCTAAACGACTGGAATAAATAAAATGTGATAAAGTAGTTCGTTAACAAGAAACTAAAAACATTTTTCTTTATAAATCAAATGTAACACATATATTTCAACAGGACCCACAGACATCACATAATTTATTACCTCAACTATTTCGCAACCTTAACTAAACTTAACTCCCATAGAGTACAGTCCAAGTACAGACAATTTGTACTGGTATTATGTACGAAAGCCTTAAATTAGAAAACAATACAACCGTCGCAGCCAGCGTTGCTCAAACTATAAAGATTATCTCCGCGATACTTGCTGCCATTCTTTGTCACAAACTGTCAGGCAGTATTTATTACGTATAGCTCCGTGGGAAATCCAGTAATTATTATAAACAGAAGTATGGCGATATTGATAAAATAGATTAAATTTGAAATATTCATAAACAGCCACAGGAAAAACTTATAGAGCTAAAAAGTTAATAGAAGTTACAATTTTTTATATATATTTTTTTTAATTAAAGTACGTACATTTTAGCATAAGTATTTAAATGCGTAATCATTCATAACTACGATATAAAAAAACGTAATGAAAGAAAGTATTCTGATTTAACGATAAAAACTTTTGGAAGCTTTAGTAGCGTAGCGTAGTTTTCCCCACCATGGTTCAGGCCCTGTCGTGGTGGTGGGGCTCAGTAACCTAGGGTGAGCGGTGCACCTTGGGCGAAGCTAATTGGGCCGAGGGCGCTCTTTGTACCCATCTTATAAGAAGAGGGGACAGAAGAGCAGGGGGCAAGGGGTGAGGATGGGAACCTCACCCCATTGTACTGTCCCGAAGTTGGGAGGGGTTATTCTGTGGTGCGGGACAACCCCTCTGTGGAGGTGGCCCTTGGTTGGTCCCTTGCGGGACTGACTAGCCGTCGAGGTGCCTATTTGTTTTCTAGATCCGGGGCACCTCACCAAAGGCGGCATTGGTGGCACTCGCCGGGTTTTAGTGGGTAGAGCTGCATCCATCTACCAGCTGTCGGGCGCAGCGAGTCCCACATACCCACGTGGGGAGACCCACACCCCCGCGGGATGCCTCAGAACATTTCCCGGCGTTAAAGAAAAAAAGAAAAAAAAGCGTAGCGTAGTTTTAATAAGTCCTATATTAAAATAACATTCTATAGACAAAAAGCGTCTATTAAAATACCGCAAAGATTTATGGCAAAATAAATTAACAAAATGACATGATGAGGAGCCCCAAGTGGCCACTGCTTCAACTAGATGGGTCAACGAGTGGGAATTAGCCGTCTTGGCGTTCATTGAAATAGGCTTAAGTCTTTATTATATTCTATATTTAAATTAAAAGTATTAAACATATATTTTTATTATAAAAGCTTTAAATGTACTTAATAAACACTAAGCAAATATTGAATGTATTGCGCGAAGGTCTCGCCGCTCGCGTCTCTTAACCCGACCCACACGGATGTTCGGTACTAGAATGTATACCTAATTGACCTCAGACCAACAATACATATTTATAATACCCCAGTTTCATGGACTATTTGCAAAATGTCGATGTATTATGTCTAGATGCAACTGAATTTCAAAAATATTGCACATTTTGAGGAGTCTATTTTCAAAAGTATGAGATATATTATAGTAAAACTATAGTATCTGGCTAATCTATTAACTATTGATGTTACCTTTTTGCTATTGAAGTATCACAATTTGTCTATAATTATATTTAGAACATTGAAAACTTCGATATGAAAAAATAAATTATAATAATAATATAATTATAATTATAATAAATTATAATATAATTATAATTCGATAATAAAAAATACTTCGATATGATGTCCATAGAAGACTACGAGCTAAGGCTACGCCTTAGCTCGTAGTCTTCTATGGACAGATGAAGTAAGAGCGGACGTCGGTCTACTAGTTTTAGAAAGGTTTATGCGTCCTGGCCTCACCTATAGACAGGTGAAGTTAGAGTAGACCTCGGTCTACTAGTTTTGGAAAGGTTTGTACCTCCTGGCCTCACCTATGGACAGATGAAGTAAGAGCGGACGTCGGTCTACTAGTTTTAGAAAGGTTTATGCGTCCTGGCCTCACCTATAGACAGGTGAAGTTAGAGTAGACCTCGGTCTACTAGTTTTGGAAAGGTTTGTACCTCCTGGCCTCACCTATAGGCAGGTGAAGTTAGAGCAGACCTCGGTCTACTATTTTTTGAAGGTTTGTGCCTCCTGGCCTCACCTATAGACAGGTGAAGTTAGAGCAGACCTCGGTCTACTAGTTTTGGAAAGGTTTGTACCTCCTGGCCTCACCTATAGGCAGGTGAAGTTAGAGCAGACCTCGGTCTACTATTTTTAGAAGGTTTGTACCTCCTGGCCTCACCTATAGACAGGTGAAGTTAGAGCAGACCTCGGTCTACTAGTTTTGGAAAGGTTTGTGCCTCCTGGCTTCACCTATAGACAGGTGAAGTTAGAGCAGACCTCGGTCTACTAGTTTTGGAAAGGTTTGTGCCTCCTGGCTTCACCTATAGACAGGTGTAGTTAGAGCAGACCTCGGTCTACTAGTTTTGGAAAGGTTTGTGCCTTCTGGCCTCACCTATAGACAGGTGAAGTAAGAGCAGACCTCGGTCTACTAGTTTTAGAAAGGTTTGTGCCTCGTCGCCTCACCTATAGGTAGATGAAATTAGAGCAGATCTCGGTCTACTAGCATAGATCATTACAAAAAAATGCGGCTGCTCTTCCGTTTAACAATTTGCTGTATTTCAAAAAGAATGGTAGCACATGTAGTGTTACCTGCACCGAGACTTACCATCTTAAACGTGATCGTTCGTTCATCGTGAACTCGTTCATGGGCATCGTTACCATTTACCATCAGTTGGTTTGTCTTTCTCTTTTTGTCTATCCACCTAACACAAAAAAATCATGTTTCGTAAATTTTTATTTTGTAGTAGTTGATTTTAAAAGTCACTTTTAAAGGTCTTATGGAGGCTTTTTTGTGATAATTGGATAGGCTAACGGGCAGACGAGCCACATGATGGTAAGTGGTCAGCGTCACCCATGAACATAAACTAGTTTACCTGGAACTAGCATCATCGTTACTCATGCTGAGTCATAAGATGTTAAGTCTCGGTGCCAGTAATTACTTACAGTAATTACACTGCCTGTCCTTCCCTTCTCCCCGCAATACAGGAACCTGTTTCGCAGGAGAAACAAGCAATGTTACCCATGTAGCCGGGAGGGCGGCACATCGCAAACCTCCCACCGTTGATTTGGGACATCTTTGATTTCGATGACAAAATTGAACCAATAGTGTATCTATGGTTTTACATCAATTGCGGTATTGTATAGCGTGACAGTCTATGGCATTTTAAAGGCCTGTCCCGCTAATTAATTGTATTTTATTGTCAGGCCGTTTTGATTGCTGTTAATGTCTTTTATCACGACATAAACTACGCTGAGTTGAATTATATGACAGGATATAAATCGGAAACTGCATGAGATTTATTACGAATTTCGTATCCCTTTGAACTTGCCCTGAAAGTTACCTTTACCCTTTGCCATTACGCACCTTTTCTTTTAAGGGAAATATTATCTCTTACATCAATTATGTATTAGTAGAACGTTAAATTTTTAAATAAATACTGTTATTGGCGCGTTTTTAAGGGAATTCTTTTGAATTACCGTAATTTAGTGTTATCCATTTTCATCTATAAATAAATAAAGTGTGTGTGTGTGTGTGTGTGGGTGTGTAATCTTTACACGCGATTGAATTAAAACTTCATAAAAATCTGAGTTGGGTTCAGTCGCGCCTTAAGAACTTTTACTTCAAAATACTGCTTCTAAGTGACCTTTCATCGGTGATCTGTAAAGAGTTACAATTTTCATAAAATACAATAAACACAAAATAATAATTTTAAATACTATGTGTACACTGTACATAGTATTTCCGTTTATTTCATCCAAGTTAACATTTGTGGCCATGAGTCAGGCTTTTTCTTGCGAACTTGCATTCTAATCACAAATATGAGAGATTATATAATATAAGAGATTCCAATTATATATATATATAATTGGAATCTCGGAATCGGTTCCAACGATTTTCATGAAATTTAGTATATAGGGGGTTTCGGGGGCGATAAATCGATCTAGCTAGGAATCATTTTTAGAAAATGTCATTGTATTAAAAAAAAAAACCGAGCAAAGCTCGGTCATCCAGGTACTAATAATTATAAGAAAAAAATTGGGGCTATATTGATCAAAAAAGGTCTTTAACTTAGTAACAGACTTATGATGATAATCGAGAAAATTAAATAAATATGCCTACTGCTGATACTTATTGTTGACATAAAGAATGACATGGTTGTATTTATAAATGGTTTTAACATAAAATATTATGCGGAACTCCCAGCGCACATGTCAGCAACAAATCTCTTATGATGCTGCCACACTGCTGTTTAAAAATGTTTATAAACGTTAGTGAAAACAGCAGTGTGGCAACACCGTTAGATATATTACGTAAATCATCATCAGCTGATACCAATCTTTAGTAAAAAAAATCTAATCAAAAATGGAATAGTTGCTTTATCTCGTGACCCTAGACTTCAGTTCGTGACTATAGATCTAAGTCAGGTGGTCTAAATAGGGAAGGAATATTTCATCGGCCGGTGATTTAAGAGACTAGCGGCACATACAATTTTCATATTTTATTAATAATTAACATCGTCGACTTAATTAGTGCAATATATTTACATAAATACTAGCTAATGTTCTAGACGTTAATATAAAATAATGATATAAATTGTTCGCTTGCCGCGAGCTAACAATTGAGAAAAACTTTATTCTAAATTGAGTAAACTTTCATGGAATTTTGTTTATCAAATTCAAAAAGATTTTTTCAAATCAGTCAAAGAAGAAGGAGGTTCTATCTTCCACTGTAAAATTATTTTTTATTTAAAACAAACAAGCGAACTTCTTTATATTTGACGACCTCTGTGGCTCAGTGGTAAGCGCGTTGGCGCTCAAGCCCGGAGGTTGCGGGTTCGAATCCCGCCAGGGAACAAAAAATATTTTCTGTGTTCCTGGGTCTTGGATGTGTATTAAATATGTGTATTATATAATAAAAATCTTAAATATATGTATAGTATAAAAGTATTAAATATATTTCCGTTGCCTGGTACCCGTAACACAAGTTCCTCGAGAACTTACCACGGGACCAGATTGACGTGGTGTGAAAGCGTCCGTAGATATTATTATTTATTATTATTATTATATTAGTAGTAATTTTAGTTATATACTCTACATGACTACATAGTACATGGCATGTAAAAAACAAGCACCAAAAAATGGACAAGAAAACTACAGACCTAGAAATTTCTTTGAAATGCCTATGTAATTGGATTCTCAATTGTGAGAAATTTATGAAATGATCGTGAAATAACTATACTAATGAATTTAGTATTAATGTATTTGATATAATAAAACTAGAAGATGATAGATCCAAGAAAATTAGAAGTATGATTTGATGATAATCTTCAACCTCGATCCCACATAAGAAGGGTGTTCCAAGAGCTAAGCTACTGCTCATTACTAAGGCAGGATTAAAAACACATTGCTGCAGTCACCTAATAAACACAGGACCAAAACTGCTCATTTCAAAACCAGGATGGATAGGTACTGCTACAATCATCTGATGAAGAGACAACGTCCTGAAGTGTACTGCTCAATACTAAGCCAGAATTAGAAACATATTGCTGCTTTCGCCTAACAAATACAGGATCTGTTTGTACTGCTCATTTATTAACTAGGACAGGATAGATACTGCTACAGTCATCTGATGAAGAGACAACGTCCTGAAGTGTACTGCTCATTACTAAGGCAGGATTAAAAACACATTGCTGCAGTCACCTAATAAACACAGGACCAAAACTGCTCATTTCAAAACCAGGATGGATAGGTACTGCTACAATCATCTGATGAAGAGACAACGTCCTGAAGTGTACTGCTCAATACTAAGCCAGAATTAGAAACATATTGCTGCTTTCGCCTAACAAATACAGGATCTGTTTGTACTGCTCATTTATTAACTAGGACAGGATAGATACTGCTACAGTCATCTGATGAAGAGACAACGTCCTGAAGTGTACTGCTCATTACTAAGGCAGGATTAAAAACACATTGCTGCAGTCACCTAATAAACACAGGACCAAAACTGCTCATTTCAAAACCAGGATGGATAGGTACTGCTACAATCATCTGATGAAGAGACAACGTCCTGAAGTGTACTGCTCAATACTAAGCCAGAATTAGAAACATATTGCTGCTTTCGCCTAACAAATACAGTATCTGTTTGTACTGCTCATTTATTAACTAGGACAGGATAGATACTGCTACAGTCATCTGATGAAGAGACAACGTCCTGAAGTGTACTGCTCATTACTAAGGCAGGATTAAAAACACATTGCTGCAGTCACCTAATAAACACAGGACCAAAACTGCTCATTTCAAAACCAGGATGGATAGGTACTGCTACAATCATCTGATGAAGAGACAACGTCCTGAAGTGTACTGCTCAATACTAAGCCAGAATTAGAAACATATTGCTGCTTTCGCCTAACAAATACAGGATCTGTATGTACTGCTCATTTATTAACTAGGACAGGATAGATACTGCTACAGTCATCTGATGAAGAGACAACGTCCTGAAGTGTACTGCTCATTACTAAGGCAGGATTAAAAACACATTGCTGCAGTCACCTAATAAACACAGGACCAAAACTGCTCATTTCAAAACCAGGATGGATAGGTACTGCTACAATCATCTGATGAAGAGACAACGTCCTGAAGTGTACTGCTCATTACTAAGGCAGGATTAAAAACACATTGCTGCAGTCACCTAATCGCCTAACAAATACAGGATCTGTATGTACTGCTCATTTATTAACTAGGACAGGATCGATACTAGGAAGGATGATACTGCTACAGTCATCTGATGAAGAGACAACGTCCTGAAGTGTACTGCTCATTACTAAGGCAGGATTAGAAACACATTGCTGCAGAACCATGGTGGGGAGGCCTTCTAAACCAGGTCCAGATAGATACTGCTGAAGTCTTCTGATGAAGAAAACTAGGTTCAGGTACTTATTTCTATACTGAAAGTACATTTCTACAGTTAACTTATTATATTATAATAAGAATATAGGTCCAACAGTATACTCCTCAGTTCTCTTCTAATGAACTCTAATTCAGGCACCTAAATAAATCCTGCGATAGGTAATTATCGTACGTAATTAATAAACTACCGCCATTATAGAAAGGACTCTACAGCATTAGCATAAAGTTAAGATTACCTCGACAATTCTGAAGCCTATCATTAGATATTGTTTTCAAATAGATAATCATTAATTGACTATGATCTAATAGCTATTATAGATCGTTATTGATTAGGTCTAGACTCAAATATCTCTAGGCACTAATTACTGTCAGCAACAGTATCAGACTAACGACACAACTTGTTAAGGCTGTTCAGGACAGTTGTGGTCCTTATGATTTACTATAGGAAAGCTGATTAGTATAATTTAATAAAATAGATATTTTAACGCTTTTTAGAAACTTATAGAAACGCTTGGCAAACTGACAGAAAATTATTTTTGAAGTGAATATTTTGTGCGCGCTTGAGGGTAAATTTTTTATGGATGAAACGTCACGAAAAAGTGCAACGTTTTTGTCCAAGAAGAGTGAGAGTGATTGAAACCGATTGAGAGAGAGTGAAAAAGGGCAGACGTAGTATAAAGCACATAGACATGGAGTGAGAGCATGCGAGTGAGAAAGATCGAGAGAAAGAGTGAGATAGAGCGAACGTCGCATCGCAAGTCTCGAAATTTTTTAGCTTTAGGTTAGTATAAATACACGAGATTTAAAAATTAGTTTGCCAAATAAGTTTCACTTCTGACATACCTAGGTAACACTGAAAATGATTAGAAAATGAAAAACGGCTTAATTTAGAAAGTTGCCAATACTTTTATTGTTTTTCGAAGTAATCTCCGTTTCTTTCTACACATCGTCGCATTCGATGGAACCACTGAGAAAAGCAGTGGGCCCATTCTTCCTTAGGAGTCTCTTCTATGGCATTTTCGTACGTTTTCACCGCATCTTCAGGGCTCGTAAAGCGAATACCTCGAATTTTATCTTTAGTTCTTGGGAATAAATGAAAGTCGCAGGGCGCCAGGTCAGGACTGTAAGGCGGATGACTCATTATCTCGACACCTGCCATAGTCAAATATTCAACAGTCCGTTTTGCGGAGTGCGCTGAAGCATTGTCGTGGTGAAGGAGGATCCTGCTTCGAGGGCGCTGCTGTCGAATTTTTTCCAAGACAACAGACAAACAGCGATTGACATACCAGTCTGCAGTAACTATCCTTCCATCTTCTAGGACAATTGTCGCGAACTGACCTTTCCGACCAAAGAATGAGGCAATCATCTTTTTTTCCTTGACTTCTTCCTTTCTTTACCTTAGTTGGCCGATCCTCGAAAGGAAACACCCACTGAGCTGATTGTCTTTTGGTTTCGGGTTCGTAGCAATATATCCAGCTTTCATCACCTGTGATGATGTCAAATACAGCATTTGAGTTACCGTCGTTGAACTTATCTAACATTTGGCGACACCAGTCCATGCGGAGGCGTTTCTGGTCGTCGGATAAAGTATGGGGAATCCATCTGGTACAAAGCTTCCTGACGCCTAAATGTTCGTGTAATATTTTTTGAACTTGACTCATACCAATGCCTAGGCTTGCCCGTATCTGCTGATAGGTCACTCTCTTATCTTCCTCTATCATGCGTCGCACAGCACTGATGTTATCTTCAGTAGTCGCTGTTAAAGGACTCCCCTCACGCGGATCATCACTGAGATTGCTACGTCCACGCTTAAACTCGTTCAACCAATTGTAAATAGTGGCAGGAGATGGGGCTTCATTAAAAAATGCTAATCGCAGCCTATCATAGCTTTGTTGTTGAGTAAGCCCACAACGAAAGTCATAATAAATCATTGACCGAAAATTTTCTCGCGTTATGTTCATTTTCACGTGTAACAAGAGTTTTAGATTTGCCGCTAATTCCCAAGAACAAATGACAAATGAATGCAATATACTACATTAGGTTACCAAAGAGTTCTAAAATTGAAATTCAAATAAAGTTTTCATTTTCAATGTTTCTAACTGGCCAGTTCTAAACATTTTCAGTGTTACCCACGTATTGTGTACTTTGTACGCACGCACTTTTTTTTATTGATTTGATTTTAGGAAGAGTAGAATACATTAACCATGTTTAAGAAGTGGGTTTTATGTTCGTGAATGGGCGAGTGGACTTATTATAGTAAGTGGTCAAGAATTCTATGACATGATAAAGCAATAACTCTATCAGAGAGGTAAAAGACTTGTGGAATCCAAGCAAAATATTATTTCAAGACCTACAAAGGGCAACTACATAGGATTGAAGGATTAAATTGCACGGAGGGGAATTGTCTCTGCCGAGCGTCATCACTGCGATGCTCGGTGACGACGAGTCCTGGACGGCGATGGTCTCCTTCTGTGAGGCAGTAATGGCCCAGAAGGAGGCCGACGAGCGAGTGAGAGAGGAGGCCGCCGACGAGGTCTCCTCCCGTGGGCGACAAACGGGGATGCGTAGGAGGCGCTACTTAATACGCCTCCAATAACGCCCCTGTCTTCATGTCGGGCTCAGGATGGGAACCTGGGTCGGTATGGCACGACGTCGTCGAGACTGCTTAGTAGCGGCTGGCAGTCTCCCATTATGTGTAGTAGTCTGGTCTTCGCCGGGGCCAGCCTGTCGCTGAGGTGATCATGTCTATTGCCTGCATATCCGGGACCCTCAAAAAAGTGAATCCCACATTGGGTCAAGATCTACCCAAAGATCCTGGCTGCATCCATAAGGATTTCCCTGCGAAAAAAAGAAATCAATTGCCGTGCACAAAAAATTCTGCGCGTAAAATACAAATATTATGATTATTTGTTTGTAAACGAACATACAATAAATGAACAATTAACCTTTACAATTATAATGTAACCTTTATCCTAAGTGCAAAAAATAATCAATATTAACTCATAGTGTGACGTCATACTCAACAGGATACTGATGTTAAAACCGGATCTGCAGACTGCATATATCACTTGGGTTTATAGATTACCCCATACTAGGATACTAGCTGTTGCATGCGTCTTCAACTTGCTTTTATTAATATTTTTTTATCATAGGGGGGCAAATGAGCAGTCAGAGCCTTAGGTGACTACTGATTCCAATAAACATCCGCACAAGAGGTTATGCAGATGCGGCACTACCTTTACGCGCTTGTTAGACTTGTAAACGAAATGAAGAAACCTAATTTCGCAGTTATACAATTATAGAAAACAGTACAGACTGGAAATCGCAAATCAATATTTTCTTTTTTTGCAGTAACCCAATCAGAACAGGAGCGGTCTTGCATCGCGCTGTTGAGGCTGCAGCGGCGCTGCGGGCAGTTTCTGTGGGTGCACGTTGTACTGCAGCTCAAGGATAACCTGGAGAACTCGCAGAGACCAGTCATCGTGTGTACCAATCAGGTGCTAAGGTAAGTTTCATGTCGAGAGGTCAGGGTGGATTTGACGCTGTTGGGTGTAGCTCCAGTGGGTACGGCTTATGCCAAGTCCCACATAAATAGAAGATGCTTCATAATGTACCTGGAAATTATTCATGTAGTCGATAGAATATTTTTATTCTTTCTTTTTCTGTGTGGCCTTAGATCGTCAATCTCACTTATGTACTGGCTTAATGTTACTGTCCAAACCGACGCCAGGAAGCCGTGTGGTCGAAGACTTCACGGTTGGCGGGGGGCAACCCCCACCAATAATCATCCATAAGTGAGCCAAATCGGCTCACAATAATCCGATGAAGCACTGGCCGCTAGCCCAAGTTAGATCCATCCGAAAAAAAGAAAAAAAAATGTTATTGAGGAATGTCAGAATGTTTAAATTTTATCAGGCATGCAAGACTCCGCAAGGGAGTCATTTCAAGAATAATAATAATAAGTTTTTCCATGACTTTTACAGCATAGAGCATAGAGCCAAGTTAACAGAATCAGGTTACGCACCAAATTAAAAAAACACTTTGATAGTATTTTATGTAATTCGCATCCAATTTGCTTTAAAAGTTATCACTTCATTTTTTTGTGACTGTGTTAACATTGTTACTTTAATTGACAGGATAAGAATAGAAATATTTATTTGTACAAATCAATGCCGCTATTTCCTTAGACACCTGACCTTTAAACTAGGAAGTGCCGTATCATGATCGTATCTACACTAACACTAAACTCAGTCTGACATAAGTAAGTATCATTGTCCATAATATAAAATATAAATGATCATTCAAATACATAAGTTACTTGGGCCTACAAAAGATGAAAATTAAGATTTTTAATTATTCTATCTACCATAAAAGACCCACATCCCATACTCGTGGAGTCTACCGGATATTTTTTTTTTTTTCGGAGGGATCTATGCTAATGGCCCGAAGGCCCTAATGCTTCATCGGATTAGTGTGAGCCCATTCGGGTCACTTTTGATTTATAAAGTGGGGGGTTGCCCCCCGCCTACCGTGCAGTCTGCGACCACACGGTCTCCTGGCATCGGTTGTGAGATAATTATATTGCAAATTTAAAAAATTTATAATTCTGTAACTAAGCACATTTGACACACGGGAGTTCTACTCTAATGTTTTAAATGATTATTTGTGTCAGTTTTTGTATGAACGTCGATATTCGCCGAAAGGCTTCGACTGCTCGTTTGCCCTTCTATGCTATAAAAAAACCCCTTATTTTTCTTTAATTTCCAAAAGGGCGCCCAAAATGTGTATTCTCAAGAACCCAAGTATAACCTAAGAAGGGCCTTGGCTGTAGTTTTTTTTTTATGTTACTTGGATAAGCAAAGTGGCAAACGTACCAACGTGCCACCTGATGGTAAGTGGTCGACGTCGCCCATGAACATAAACTAGTTTACCTGGAACGAGCCCAGGCAACTCATCTACGTGTTGCCTATCCTGAGACATAAGATGTTAAGTCTCGGTGCCAGTAATTACACTGCCTGTCTTGCCCTTCTCTCCGAAACACAGCGAAGCTGTTTCACGGGAGAAACAAGCAAGATGGTGGTACCCATGCAGCCGGGAGCGCGGCTGCATCCCCTCCCACCGGTATAGTTTCTAATCTATATCTATACTTATAATAAAACTGTAGAGAGGTCAATTCTGTACATTGAATATACAGTGCAACCTCGATATAACAAATCGGAGGGGAACAAGAAAATATTCGTAATATCAAGGAATTCGTTGAACTGAGGTTTGTTATGTTGAGGTTAGATTGGTCTAAAATTCGTTATAAAGAGGTAAAAGAATAGCTTTTATTCTTTATTTATAAAGCTATACACCTATATAAGGTTAAGGCAGCTAAGAATAGTTTTATTCACCTCAATATTACGTGCTTATCTAGTTATAGCGAACAACTTCTACTAATAAATGATAACACATTTTTATCAAATTACTACATGTGTGTGTGTATTTGCTATGTATTTAAAAACAATTAGGTAGATAATATTTTTTTTTCTTACATTAATAATCAAAAACAATTAACAATGTGGTTATATATCTACATATATAAATTCTTTTCTAATCAATGAACAAAATTGAGATTAAGCTACTACAGCTTAATCTCAATTTTGTTCATTGATTAGAAAAAAAGTCATTGATAGTTGTCTGTTTACCACCTGTATGAGTTATGACATCCAAAGCGCAATCTAATTTCGTGATGTATTTCACTACATCGTCACTCAAACCTCCCTCTTGAGAAACACAGATTTTATTGTATTCAAAGCATTATAAGCATCTTTTATTGTGAAGTTATGCTCATCAATTTCACCCTCTTCTTCCTCGTCTTCATCCGCTTCTGCATTAGTAACTGGCAACACAGATGTGACGATGTCAGCATCAGTTAGTTCTCCACAGATGGCCAAATCATTATCAAAGGTAACGAAGTCTTCGAAGTCAGTCTCTTGAAGGTGTAATTCTTCTTGAACTCTTTGCCAGGTTCTAGCCAGGTCTGCGACTGGTAAATCGTCCTCCTCATCTTCGCATGTTACTTTAAACCCACTTTTCTTGTGTGACAGTGACTAAATTCCAAGCTTTGGCGATCATCCACATGGCTTGTAAAACGTCAATTGTAGTAGCAAGAAATCGTCTGACAACTTCCTTCCTATAATGCATTTTGAAGCTTTGGGTGATGCCCTGATCCAGTGGTTGTAGTTTTGAAGTGGTATTTGGAGGTAAGTACTTTATTTTTATATTTTTCAGGTTAGGAATTTCTCCGTGTGCAGTACAATTATCGATGAAAATGTGGAATTTTCTTGTTTTTTTTCTTCATCTCTTTATCCAAACTTTTAAGCCAATATCAAAAAGCATCATTGGTCATCCAAGCCTTATGGTTGGACGTGTAATCTGTTGGCAGATTATTGACATTCTTAAAACATCGCGGTTTTTGATATTTTCCGTTAATGAGTGGCTTTAGTTTGTAAGTCCCAGTACAATTTGTTCCCAGCAGTACTGTTAAGCGAAGTTTACTGTTTTTCCCACCATTACATTTATCGCTTTTGAATGATAAGGTTTTGTCAGGTAAACATTTATAGAATAGTCCAGTTTCATCGGCGTTAAAGATGTCTTCGGGATCGTATCCGGTGGTCAGCTCTACCAGTTTGTCTTTCCAATCATCACATACTTGTTCATTAACACTACCACTTTCACCGCATATTTTTCGAAAAACAACCTCGTTTCGTTTTTTGAAATTTTGAAGCCACCCGTTGCTAGCACGGAACCCTTCATGTCCCAATTCTACTGCAAACCGCTGAGCCTTTTCCTGAAGAATTGGGCCTCCGATTGGGATTTTTTTGTCTCGGCACTGTTTTAACCACTTTAACACACATTCCTCTACGTCTTTGAACTCGCATGATTTTAATCTTTTACTATTTACATTCAAACCACTTTCTTCTGAAAACTTATCTTTAAATTTTAAAATTGTAGCCAATGTGCTTGCGGGAATCCCGAGCTATGTCTAATTTTTTCGTCATGGGATTTTGGTCAGCATAATTAATGATGTTTCGCTTTTCTGCGACCGATAAGGAACACCTTTTACGTTTCTGAGCCATTTTAACTTAAATCTTTAACAATAGTGACGAGCAGAGGTGTTTACATTACTTTCCATCAAAACAACAATGATTACTTTACAAACAAAAGCGTGTCGAAACATGTCGAGACATGAATCACATTATAAGATTAAGAGTTATATTATTGGTGGAAACTTTATATAAAGGTTTTGGGTTGGCAAAATTCGTTAATTAGAGGTATGAATACTTTTTCTTGATAGTTGAAAATTCGTTATAAAGAGGTTGTACGCAAAGAATGTTCGCAATGTAAAGGTATATTTTATATTGACTCTTATGGACAATTCAAGGGGATTACGAAGAATTTGTTAAATCGAGGAAGTCGTTATATTGAGGTACGTTATATTAAGGTTGCACTGTATATTCAAAATTAATATTGGAGGATGAATGGAGATCGATACTGATGCCAAAAATGCAATCAGTAAATTTTTTGTCTGTCTGTCTGTCTGTCTGTCTGTATATGCACTCATGGGTCAAAAAATTCTGAAGGGATTTTAACCAAACTTGGTACGATTATAGTCCATACTCCTGGGCAGGCTATATAACATAACGCTAAGACACATAGGAGCTGAGCAGTGACGATAAATTTGAAGCAAGTCGGATGAAAATGCGCTTTCGAGCTGTTATCCTTGCATACGTTGATCATTCACCAAAATTATGTATTACAAAGATATTAGAAAGAAAGTAAGAAAGAAGAGAAGAAAAGAAGAAAAGATCTACAAAAAAGTCCTCAATAGTATATATCTATCTTTTATAAATTAGCCACAATAATGTGTTTAATCGTAAGCATTTCTTCAAATTGTATTAAATGCATAAATATATTGTATTTCACATAGATATATCTTTATCAAACTCCTATATTCAAAAAGTACACTTTAATATCTATTTTATAAAAAAAATATTATAGAAATCGGTTTATAAACACACAAGATATAGATGAAATAAAACTTTCAAATCTCGCCGCGCCAGTATGGGTACGGCTATACGGTTGATTTTTGTTTAACGCGCGAAACGGCCATCCGCTGCATCTATAAAAAGGCGAGGGCGCTCACGCGCCAACTTCTAGCCATCAGCTCTCCTACTCTTCCGATTTCGCATAAAGGTCTTTGGACCATAGCACAGGTCAATTCGAAAAAAAAAAAAAAAACGCGCCGACTTCACTCACATTGTCACTCTTAATGCGAACGGACGTGGTCCTTAACGACTCTTCTCGCGCTGTAGATTTTAAAAATACATAGATACGTAGTTTTTAGATATATTATGTTTAAAGTAGGTATTAGATAATAATAGAATTAGTTTGTTTAGTGTTTTTGTTTGTTTCTCTCTCTTTTCTTTATATATATATTATAGTATATAGTTAAGTTAAAATATAATATTTCTTTTTCGTAGTATTTTTTTCTGCTAGTAGTAGGTACTAATTTGAATTAAAATATTGATGTATCATATGATAGGGTAGTTTAAAATAACTTTGTAACGTCTGACACCTCAATCTTCCCATGACCATGGTTGCTGTAAAGTATCTTAAACGTCGGACATGTAAAAATCTTAATAAATGGCGATAAAATCCGTGAAAGTTATTTAAAAGTAATAAAAATGTACTTCTAAATTAAATAAATATATTTTTTCAAAACGTACTATCGTGCCTATAAAGAAATTATCAGGAAGTTAATAGTATTCTTTAAAGTATAATTTAAGGTGGTAAATTAGAACCATATTATTTGAAAAATAAGTTTAAAGAAAATACTTCTTACATGCGGACGAAGTCGCGGGTAAGAGCTATGAAATAATATACGGTACTTACATAAAAAAAAACAATTTTGTCTGTCAATTTTATCTCTAAAACGGCTAAGCCGATTTTGACGAGGCTTTCACTGGCAGATAGCTAATGTTATAAGGCGTAACGTTGGCCATAAAAATAATCATCATTAATCCGAACGGCTGTAAATCTAAATAAACGCGGGCGAAGCTGCGGGCAACAGCTAGTAATTTAATAAATGTGTACATACATAATAATATTATGTTCATCTTCAGTAGTATAGTGATAGGGGCAGATGATGATGATGATACACAATTAACATGTAAGCTTGTAGCGATTACATCTAGAATACCTAAGCGTATGATCTCATGATTTACCATCTCCAAACAATTACGTTGTTCATTCGCTAACGCTATTAACTTATGAGAGGTAAATCGCTGGTAATACCTGACCAATGTATCAAGATGGGCCAATTCAGGCTAAAATCACTTCATCTTCGCAGATTGTCTAAAACAAACGGCGTTGTGTAATGTATGGCTGTGTTTCGTTGGGCAATAAATTTTAGGATTACCCATCACTTCTTTCTTTTGTTAGTTATTATCCTGTCTTCATTAGTTTTATCTCTTAAATAACAGATCTTTCTTCGTTACATTGTTAAGGTTAAAACGTGAATTGATGTGTTAGAACTATAAACGATTTTTTTAGTTTTTGTATAATGTGAGATTTTCATTACAACTATACGTCATGCTTATTTGTTTTTGAGGCAGCGTTGCTGTGTATGGAAAAAATATTGCATTGTTATTGTTGTTAGCTGAAACTTTGCATGCATGTATAAATCGATACATGCATGCAAAGTTTCAGCTCAATCGGAAACCGGGAAGTGGATCAAAATAATTAAAGTAAATAAAAGCTTGTAAAAACGTTGCACATCTACGTGACGCGTTGCATCCGTAAAAAAAATACGCAAAGAAGTTTCACTTCAAAAATTCTACGTATTTCTAGTTCTTGGCACAGACACATTCTCGTTTCAGATTTGGCAGCATATTATTTGGTCTTAGCACAATAAATTGTATTTGTAAAATTGCCCTTCACTTACCGCCAGAATGTCTATTCCAAATTCCTTTGGATAGGTAAATAAAAACAAAAACCCTAACAACATTTACCCAAGAATTTAATAGCAAATAGGTATTAAACGAAATGAGATCATCGCGAAGTTATAGTAACGGTGTGCGAATAAATATTACACCGGTGTGAATTATGTGCCTCGGATCCGATGCTCTATCGGGAGGGTTTGAAATATGCCCGCAGTGGAGTATTGTGTGATGTGAGAAACGGTGTTTAACAAGCGCTCTTTGATCGATGTTCATGGAATTTGCTCGACGCTGTGGCGAGAATACGCTAAAACTCCCGATTTCGTGGGAGATAGGATATTTTCGCTAAAATAAATACTTGGTGAGTGTTGATTACATATTTAATAATATTACGGGCTTTGGGCATTATTGTGTTTGTATTTTATTTCCTTAGCCTGATCACTTTTATCGTTAAGAGATTAAAAAATAAGCAAATTCATAAATGGCATTTTGTAGATTCTTGAAGGCCTTTTTTGATGACGCAGAGAAATGCTTTTTGCGCATGTAGTGCTACTCCGGGTGGATTCCTGATCCTATGTGGGGCTCGCACTTGGAAGTGCAGATCTGCATGGCACAGGATTGTCAACTCATCGACAGTCTGGCCCCAGCAAAGGCCAGACTACTCCTCGTAAGAGGGAACTGCCCGGCCAAGATCCCATCCTTAAGCCCGATACGAGCACAGGGGCTTTACTAGAGGCGCATTAGGTAGCGCCTCCTACGCACCCCCCATTTGTCGCCCACAGGGGCGATTCTTGAAGACTTAAAAATATGCTACTGGTTTAAAAACATAACTAAGGCGATAGAATAGAACTGAATAGTCGTAATTTTCCATTCTAAAGCCTTGTAAAAAATTGCTTATGACTTTTTTCATTGCTTACCAATGAGGACCAATTAAAAGGAAAAATCGAATACTTACAAGTTCCCCATAGGCACATCATTCGTGTGTTGACTATCCAGAGACCTGGTGGTAAGTCTAGGTATCTGTACTGCCTGTCCTGACCTTCTCTTCGAAACTAGCAAAGCTGTTTCACGCTAGAAACAAGAAGGATGGTGGTATCCATGCAGCCCGGAGCGTGTCATATCGCAACAACCGGTCAATATATGTGCATACTAATCCCTCTTCCCAACTACAAAACATAAGGATTGTTTCAGCATTAGTCATACGAAATGTAAGTTAACAACCGCTCGCGGCCACCGAATGTATTAATTGTATAGATAATTTAGAACTCATTATATGACTAACAACCGGTTATATTAATCGTCAGGCGATAGTAAATCTAAATTAATATCAGCGAGTGGGTGACAGTGCGACCTAAACAATCAGGACAAAGGGCAAGCCCTGCGGTAAGGCACAAGATACAGACTCAAATAATAGAGTCAAATGTGACTAATATTTCTATTAAATTTATAAAGATAAATATTACATCGAATACTCTGTTGAACTTATGTTGCATCCATCGAGCATATACCGAGTAGAGTAGTGATGTGAGCCATAAAATTCCGAAACTGGTCAGTGATATGTCACTAACGTTTTTAGACTCTCACTCATTCTAAAGTGATGACCATAAGTTGAGTAGTTTACATTAATAAAAAATAGATACTAAAAAGTAAAAAATAAATTATAGTTAAACAAAACTAAAAAACACGCTTTAATAGCAAACCGAACAAAAAATTTGGAAATAATTTTAATAAAAGAATTGAATGTATTAACAAAAAAATTATATTACTTATTGTACAAAAGCGTGAGGTGCTCGATATTCATTGTTAAATATTTTATCGGTGTCTATTTCTAAAGGTGAAGTTAGTATAAAACTTAGTACAGTACGCGCTTTTTTAGAATAAGTAATATCAATTTTTTTGTTAATCCATTTAATTCTTGTATTAAAAATTATTTTCAAATTTTTTGTTCGGTTTGCTATTAAAGCGTGTTTTTTAGTTTTTTTTTTCTTGTCTCTATATCATCAAGTTTACAAAACTATTCATTATATCAACATTTTGGCCTATTTATTATGTTGCTGTTGTGGAGTGCCATTGAGTATATATATAACCGAAATATAGCGGTAGTGTCTTTTGTACGAAAACAAATTCTGCCAAATTTGTGCTGCGTCGCTCCGCCGGTTCTACGCTTTGATTGGCCGAATGATGTCCATTGATGGATGATTGGCCGATGGGGCTTACATACAGATCACTAATTGGTTGAATTGCAATTACGTCGGTGACAAAACACTGACCAGTTTCGGAGTTTTATGGCTCACATTACTACTCTATCCGGTTAAATTGTCGATATTAAATGCCTATATCAAGTAGACTGGATGAGCGCTCGCGTAGGTCTTGAAAATGTGACATTTTCGGGGGTACAAAAGAAATAAATGTGATACAGATATTTCACGAACTTATTATATTTATTGATTTTTTAAAGTATGTAATACTAAGGATAGCATGTCACTAAGTTTAAATCGTATAGCCTCTAGATTTGTATTATAAAGGAGTACCAGCGTATGCCAGATGATGCAAGTTGTACCACATTCAGGCTAATCCCATAAATCCACTCTGCTCACACCGCTGCATTGTCTACGAGATTACGTCATTTGTCACGCTCGAACCAGCTGGAACTTTTTACTTATTAAATGTATTTCATTACAATTCTGTGGTATTTGTTTTGTAATGCGAAAGACCTAAATGGCTATAAATGCCGTGACACTATCATGTCGTGATACTTCTAGTATGCCACCGATCTCGACTGCTCTGTACGCGCGCATATTTTTTCCATATTTCGTTGTAATTATGAATTCTAATATTAAATATTAGATGTGGCAGACGACCCCACCATGGTTCAGGCCTTGACGTGGCGGTGGGGCTCAGTAGCTTAGGGTGAGCCCAGCACTTTGGGCGAAGCTAATTGAGCCGAGGGGGCTCTTTGTACCCCTCTTATAAGAAGAGGGGACAAAAGAGTAGGGGGCAAGGAGCGAGGACGGGAACCTCACCCCATTGCACTATCCTGACGTTGGGAGGGGTTGTTTGTTTGTTAGTGCGGGACAACCCCTCTGTGGAGGTGGCGTCGGTCCCTTGCGGGACTGACTAGCCGTCGAGGTGCCCTGTTAGTTTAACAGATCCGAGGCACCTCACCAAAGGCGGCGCTGGTGGCACTCGCCGGGTTTTAATAGATAGAACTGCGTCCACTTACCATCTTTCGAGCGCAGCGAGTCCCACTCCCCCGTGGGATGCCTCAGAGCATTTCCCGGCGTTAAAGAAAAAAAAAGATGTGGCAGACGAGCCACGTGGTAGCCATAGACAATCATCGAGCGTATAATCAGAATAGAGCAATGTTATGTGTTTTATATGAAAACTAATTCCACCAAATTTGTGCTGCGACGCTGCCCCGATTCTGCGCTTTGATTGGCCGACTGATGGCTATTGATGTATTAATGGCTGATAGGACGTACATACAGATCACTGATTGGTTGCATTGCTATCAAGTCAGTGACAGATCACTGACTTGTTTCGGAATTTTATAGCTCACACTACTCTATCCAGTTATATGTTCGATGTAGAGATTAGACACCATCGCCCATGAGATGGACATTAATTACCTGTGTCCTAGACATTTCATTACACAACATATTACGGAATATGTTTTCCAACTAATTTATTACTAATCTTAATTGGAAATACAAATATCAGCTGATTTAATGAGAATAATAATTCTGTTCCTCAGATAAATTCGAATATACCTTAGCCTACGTACCCAATCATTTATTATAATTTATTATGCAAAGTTATGCTTCACTTATTATTCACGGGCAAACAGTTCACAATATACTTATTTATATGATTTCGTTAATTATTCTTATGTAAACCCTAATCAATGCTAGATCTCTAATTATTACTGGATAATTGTTATTTAAAATAAATAAATATTTATGAACAATCACACTTCATTAACCTAGTCTGGTGCTCGTAAGAACCTATAATTATAGAGAATTGGCTTGGATTTACAATCAAATCCGTTCCTATCTATCAGATTACTTCTCTGCAAAGCCGTTAGCGATTAAAGGCATAAAGAATGTATATCAAATCAATGTATATTTCGTATGTAACAAATATTTGAATTTTGAAACACGTCAAATAAAAAAGTGATAAAAACGTCAATAAATGTAATAAGAAGTACCTAAAATCGAGAAAATAACTAGGGGTTGCTATTTTCTAAAGAAATCTCAACCATTTATTTAAATCGAAGTATGTGTAACCCCTTATAATAATAGAAATGTTACGTCTGAATAAAAACAACATACGGTAACAGCGAATTGTCAAGATGTCGACCGCCTACATGAGGTCTCGAGATTTATTCGTTCAGACGAGAGGACTCACAAATTGGCGGTCCTTGTCCAACATGCCATTAACTCAGTTATGCATAACAAGACCTTGTTAATGCTATATCAGCTTTATAATGTTTTTATATTGTTCAATTTAAATACATGCTATGCACGAGAAAATTTTGCTCAGTTAAAACGTCAGCGTAGATTACACAAAAAAAGTCTTCTTTCATGTTTTTTTTGACGTGACAACGTCTTAAATTAGGTTGCGGCTGGGAGTCACTTATGAAAAAGTGTAACGCTCGGTAACGTTACGATGAGTCACCGAAACGATGTCACGTAAAATCTTCGCCCGTAAAACCGACTTTACAGGCAACCATTTTTTTTTATGTTAGTTGGATGGGCAAACTGGCAAACGTACCACCTGATGGTAAGTGGTCGACGTCGCCCATGAACATAAACTAGTATACCTGGAACGAGCCCAGGCAACTCATTTATGTGTTGTCTATCCTGCCTAAAAAACAGGTCGAAAAAATGCATATTTACTATTTTTGACATAAGAGAATATTATATAAAAAACGATAAGAGAATCCACTGGCAAAAAAGCCGATCCAAAGAGTCAGCGATGACAAAAAAGCATATTGTTCGTATCAGCATTCAATTCAGGCTGACACATTAAACGCAACGTCCACTGATCTGCAGTCCTCTTTATTATTCAATCTGATAGAATAATACGCAAACCATTATAGACTAGCTTACACCCGCGACTTGTCTGCCTCGATAACGCGGTCATAATGTAAACTTCACTCAACATAAATATTTTAAAATTCTTAAGAGATTTTTGTATCGTTTGCCATAAACATATTGTAGAACCCTCAGAGCCTTTCTTAAGAAAACTTTGAAAGTAAGACATTGTATATTTAAACAAACAATATCTGGAATACATATCTTTTCATTATTTTACAAGATATTTGAGTATTATGTTCCTATGATATTTTCTTTACTAAAATAACCTCATTTCCCAAAAGTGTAAATGTTATGTCTAAGGTAATTTTAAAGTTTCGTTTGAAATTAACAATGGCAAAATATACCGATCTCGATAAGTCTTGTATTATGTTGAATATACAGATTTTACCTGACAATTATTAACGTATAGCCAGACCAGAAAAGTAAAAACCCTCGCCATATTGCGGAAAATTTCGGAACTAATTTCTGTATGGACTACATTATTAAACTATACGCTACCGTATGGGGTGGCACCAATACAGGGTTTATATATTTCCGGTCAGGCTATAATTGGCTAGTAAGAGTGTTGAAGAACTGTCACAGATCGTCATATGGTACAAAATATCACTATAATTGCATAACCATACAAAGTCACGTACGAAATTTTTGAAAATTAAAGGTTATTAACAAAAACAAGCGAACACGTACGTAACGAACCACGTCTAATTCAGGGTCGGGTTAATACAGAACGTGTTGACAGTACCATTTGATTCCAACTTATCTGCTCTTTGCGAATGCTAAGCGATTTGTCGCCGTCCACCACGTATCTAAACTTTGATGTACACTCGCGCCAAAAAGGGTTTTACTTTGTTTTTTAATAAGGTGTTAATGCAGTGGATAGTGTTGTATTTTAAACTACCTATAATTAATTATTCTACCAGTCTTTTAAAGTGGTTCATTTATTGCATGGTGTTAGTGTCGAGCAAACGGCGATTATATCCTACTAATACTATAATTTAAATTTAAATTGCAAAAGTTTGTAAGAATGTATGGATGTATGTTTGTTACTCTTTCACGCAAAAACGACTGTATGGATTTTAATGAAACTTTACAATAACACAGCTTATACATCACAATAGCATATAGGCTATCATTTATCCCTGTACTCCCACGGGAATGGGAAGTATGCGGCCGAAATCGTGTATATGCTAGTGAGAGGTCTGGATGTAGCCAAACTGGCGCACTCCTTAAAATGATATAAGTATTCTTAAGGAGTTATCTTGATCTTTTCAAAATCTCAAAAGTTTTAAACCCGATTAGTCTTTGAGGGAATTTGGAGTTCGCTGACCAATATTTCCATTCCGTGAGCTAGTTAAATCATGACCAATATTTTTATATTACAACTCGAACGGAACCCTGGCTTAAAGAAGTTACAAGTTTCATTTGCCTCTGGATATTCCATAAAGTCATCAGGCATGATTAATATGATTTACCGAGATCTATGACTAATGCATGATTAATTAAGTATTCCTTTTTAATAAGTATTTCTGACTCCCTTCTAGTATTAGGCTTGCACTACACTCAGAATTTCGAAGGTATAACTATACACATTATGATAAACATGAATGTATAAATCTTTTATTTTTTATAATAGTATACTTTATTTGTACACGTAAATCAAATACAGAAACAAAACATTAAATATTAAGGACATACAAATAGACTTACTTCATAAATCTTATGAAGTCGTATGTTGTACCTACCCATAACATTAGTTCTATCGAGATGGTGTAATTGTTTGAATATTAAAACTCCATCTATAAGATGATAAATATATAAAAAACCTTAATATATTACATCTTTGAATATTTTCTTATAGAATAATATCAAAATCGCTGGTTTTCGAAATATGATCTATGATTTTATTGAGTTCATTCAATGTTGGGCAGTCGCCATTTCAGAATATCAAGGGAATATACTGTAAAGCATTATTCATCAATTTATCTATTAAAGGTACACTCAGTTATAACTTTTAACCTCAAACTGACGGACGATTGATTGTATACAACTTGAGAACTGTCAGAAACATTATTTTATGCGCATTTATACGGAGAATATATTTATTATGTTGACGTAGTTTTAGATTTATTATAAGTATTGATATATTTAGTAAGAATATTATTCATTGCATAGTTTATTACTTATATTTTCATTTACATATTTAAGGCTTAAATTATTATGATATTAAACTGTTAGCTAATAATTTCTGACAAAATACAACAATAACCCAAGAAACATTCTGATTTTTTACACCCAAAACAAATTTAGAACAAAAAGAAGTAGCTACGGGTTTCGGCGAGAGATATGCGCTGTCCTGCGCTCTCGTCTACACGGGTACCCTCATCTTGCTTGTTTCTCCCGTCATCTCCGCTGTGTTTCGGAGAGAAGGCAAGGCAAGACAGGCAGTGTAATTACTGACACCGAGACTTAACATCTTATGTCTCAGGATAATAATAATAATAATAATATCTATGGACGCTTTCACACCACGTCAATCTGGTCCCGTGGTAAGTTCTCGAAGAACTTGTGTTACGGGTACCAGACAACGGAAATATATTTAATACTTTTATACTATACATATATTTAAGATTTTTATTATATAATACACATATTTAATACACATCCATGACCCAGGAACACAGAAAATATTTTTGTTCCCTGGCGGGATTCGAACCCGCAACCTCCGGCTTGAGCGCCAACGCGCTTAGCACTGAGCCACAGAGGTCGTCAAGGATAGGGCAACGCATGAATAAGTTACCTTTTTTTGCTGTCGCAGTGGAAATGCTTTGCGCATTCACCCGGGGATAGAATGTCCCCGGGGATATGTGGGACTCCCGGCTCTTCCCGCTAACCCCAGCGCCAGTATACCTACCACTAAAACACCGCGAGTTGCCTTCAGCCGCTTGAAGAGGAGTGTCCTGGATCTGACTAACACCCATGAATGAATGTTACCAAAGTTAGTCGTAGGTGGACTGGTTCATGGGTGACGCTGACCACAGAAGGTAGCTCATCCGCTCCACCATGGTTCAGGCCTTGTCGTGGCGGTGGGGCTCAGTAACCTAGGGTGAGCGGTGCACCTTGGGCGAAGCTAATTGGGCCGAGGGGGCTCTTTGTACCCCTCTTTTAAGAAGAGGGGACAGAAGAGCAGGGGGCAAGGGGTGAGGATGGAAACCTCACCCCATTGTACTGTCCCGACGTTGGGAGGGGTTGTTCTGTGGTGCGGGACAACCCCTCTGTGGAGGTGGCGTCGGTCAGAGCATTTCCCAGCGTTAAAGAAAAAAAAAAAAAAGTAGCTCATCCGCCCGTTTATCTATTCAAATAACATAAAAAGAAAATTCTTTGTTTTTTTATACTTACAAGTTACTTAAGTTAAATATTTCAATCAAATCAAATCAAAATATACTTATTTCGTATACAGTATAGCCTGATCAGAAATATATAAACCCTGCATTGGTGTCGCCACTGTATCTTTTTACGTCAACACATAGTATAGTCCATACAGAAATTAATTCCAAAATTTTCCGCAATATGGCGAGGTATTTTATTTTTCTGGTCAGGCTATAACAACTTACAACAACAACAACATACGTCAGAAAAAGTAGCAGTAATATTTATTAAACGACTTCAAAAAAGTAGGAGGTTCTATGTTCGACTGTATTTTTTTTTCAATAACGATCAGATTCATTTAAAAATGTAGTCCTTTTCGTCACAATGAACTTTTTCATCGACTGTACTTATTCCAGGACTCCGTCCAACTATGTGACATTTTCCCGCATCCACTATCTAAAAGGTTGGCTCAAAAGTTAACGTAAAGGTTACATTAGTAGTACAAATTTAATGCTTTACCAATCGCTGCTGATAATACTTACTATTGTATCGTACTGTTGGTATTTATTTATATATAATATGGTAAAGATACTAAGTATGTTTATGAATTTAACGGAGGGAGTATGCGCGCGTATTTATGCGCTGTGCCGCGCTTCGGCTGCATGGGTACCACCATCTTGCTTGTTACTCCCGTGAAATAGATTTTCTGTGTTTCGGAGAGAAAGGCAGGGCTGGCTTATGTCTCAGGATACAACACACAAATGAGTTCTAGGTAAAATACTTTATGTTTATGGGCGACGTCCACCACTTACTATCAGGTGACACGTCGTTGAGCACTTTTTGCGTGAACTAATCTCGCGTCATCGTCACCAAACGCTTTCGAACGCTAATCTGACATTAAGACGTCGACGACGGATGAATAAAAATCATGAAACTTGCGTCATCTTAACCGAACTCTTTCTTATATGGATATTGACGTTCCAATGAGAGGAATTTGAATGCAATTGCTACTATGTTGACTATCGCAGTACTAATGATCCTCATCACCGGCGAGTCACCAGGACTGGCTGGGGAGCGCGCGTCGCGGCATCTCGTGAAAACGCTAAATAGCGTTCAAGCTTAGAGATAAATTTGAATAACAAAATATAGGACTTGAGGTTTTAAAAAATAGCGTTCTCTGTAGTTTTGAAAATTAAATATTACTATTTAAAAATGACGCAACATAGCATGTTTTCAGGATTTGGCATTGGATTTTGATTTGGCAAACCCTTTTCGCCTTTTTTTTTACTTTAACGCCGGGAAATGCTCTGAGACATCCCGCGGGGGAGTGGGTCTCCCCACGCGGGTATGTAGGACTCACTGCGCCCGACAGCTGGTAAGTGAACGCAGCTCTACCCACTAAAACCCGGCGAGTGCCACCAATGCCGCCTTTGGTGAGGTGCCCCGGATCTAGTAAACAAACAGGGCACCTCGACGGCTAGTCAGTCCCGCAAGGGACGACGCCACCTCCACAGAGGGGTTGTCCCGCACCACAGAACAACCCCTCCCAACGTCGGGACAGTACAATAATAAATAATAATAATAAAAATAATAATAAAATGTTTATTTCAGAAACTTACATATTAAGTACGATAAAATCTATAATTACAATGCAATGTTTCTTAGGTATTTACAATATATGTACTGACTGCCTGAACTAGGAAATCCTGTGTTTCAGGCTAAAAGGGCTAGTGTACTCGCTTCACGAATCATATTTTATCATTTATATTAAACTATATATAACTTATAAGATAAAAGTATAAATAGGTAAAGTCTAATCTAACCTAATTAACGAATTATCTGTCTCTTCGTACGACCTACTTTGTAGCGACAACTGGTTTTTATTTTTTTATTTTTATATCATTTATATTAAACTACATATAACTTATAATATAAATGTATAAATAGTTAAAGTCTACTCTATCCTAATATAATATAATGGGGTCAGGTTCCCATCCTCCCCCTTGCCCCCTGCTCTTTTGTCCCCTTTTTTTTTGTAAGAGGGGTACAAAGAGCCCCCTCGGCTCAATTAGCTTTGCCCAAGGTGCTGGGCTCACCCTAGGCTACTGAGCCCCACCGCCACGTCAAGGTCTGAACCATGGTGGGGAAACCCTTTTCGCCTACGGTGACTTGCCTTAATACGTTTTGATTGCTACTCGCGCTAAAATAAAAAATATATTATATCCTAAATACCTCCTACGTGCTTCTGCCTCCTGCATGCCCCTGCCTTTCTAAATAGATTAAAATGCAAAAATAATCTTAAATGTAGGTAATTGATCTTACAGAGTAGGTACTATTATATTATTATAGTTAAGTGGGTACAATATAATGGAACATAAAGGTCATCGGCCTTATTATCCCGTGGTGTAATACTGAAATGGTCGCTGTTGGAATTGTCTCCTAAGACATTCACTTTCTTATTTTTATTTGGTTTACAAATAATAAATACACGCAATCGAAGGTGCAAGCAAAAGTTAATTAGTTATGTTCATAACGAATTTGTTTTTAGTTTAAGTTGCTAATATTTAAGTAGACGATAGTATTAATAAAACGATACGCTGTAAAATAACAAAATTAGTGAATTCCCCGCGTGATTCACTAAAACTACTTTAGTATGTATTTGAAACGATCACAAAATGGCTTCTTTAATCTCGAGATTTTATTCGATCAGATAAGCGAAATCCCATATTAGCAAATAACATGAACCTTAATGCATATATGTCTTATCCGCCATGTTTATTGTCATTACACGCATCAATATACTCAATTGTTAAATAATTTTCGCTACATGTCCGCAACTAAGTACTTAATATAAACATTAAACTTTAGTGGTCGCCATTTTCCCCGGGTACTAATGGCCAAAGCATGTACTTCGAATGAACTGAATCAGGGTTGCCGTTTAGTATTTTAAATTACATATCTGATGACTCCGAGATCGGGTGTTCTACTGGTGAGAGGAATATGCGACGCACCCTTCTGCTTAACTTATTTCATGTGTGAAACAGATTTCCTGTCTTTCAAAGAGAAGGGGAAGTCTGGCATCGTCATAATATTTCTCGGTAAAAGCAAAGCATAGAGTGTTATTTTTATCCCAAGGCAGTCGGAGCCTTGTGGTACTACCGACGCCCATAGACATCCACACAACCAAATGTTATGCAGATGCGTTGCCCTACTTTATACCCCCTATACCCCCAATGGGTCACCGGAAATTCACAAGCCGCACGAAACGCGACAGCGTAGCTGTCATTTGACGCCGGTACTATGTGAGCCACCCCACCCCGGTCGTGCCGGCCCAATTCGGCTGCAAAACAGCATGACACTACAACCTCTTAAAAGTGTATTTAGTCGTGGCTAATCCCAGGTGAAATTTTATGTCGATAGTTGTACTATTGCCTTCATAGGCATCACGATCCTATTAATTTCGTCCACATAACTGCTTCACGTTTTTTTCTAAAGCCCGTAATTAGTTTTTGTCCAAAAACCTTTACAAAAACGTCAGCTTGATCATAATCTAAGCAGGCAATGATCATTCCTAAACGTAAATTCTTTTGTCAACAGTGAACAAGAAGCGACAGTGATGAAAGCTAACCCATGGCTGTACCACTACTACGCGGTGCAGTCGAAACTCCACTACGGGCTAGCATATGAGGCAGCAACCAGGATGTATGGACCACCAGCACCAGACGTACAGGTCTACCCCGCTATGCAGTACCCACCAACGCCTCCCGTGTGCATCAATGGAAACCAAGCTGTGATGATGCCTAACTCCGGTCTTCAGCCACACATACCCCATGTTCCTGCGCATCTTACACCAATCCACTATGCATATGAGAGAACTGACAATGGACCAGTAGATTATTCCGTTTCACTCCAAGAGAACAGGTAAGTTGGGTACAGAGAGAGAACATACATACCTACATACAACATAAATGATAGAACATTAAGAGAATTATAACACTGTATGTATATAATAATAAAAAATATATATATGGACGCTATTACACCACGTCAATCTGGTCCCGTGGTAAAGTTCTCGAAGAACTTGTGTTTCGGGTTTCCAGACAACGGAAATATATTTAATACTTTTTATACTATACGTAATATATTTAAGATTTTCATTATTAATACACAATATTTAATACACATCCATGACCCAGGAACACAGAAAACTTTTTGATCCCCGGCGGGATTGGAACCCGCAACCTCCGGCTTGAGCGCCAACGTGCTAACCATTGAGCCACAGAGGTCGTCAACTATATTATGGACTATAAGCAATATTTTGCATAGCATTTACAGTCTACCAAACCAACATGTGCGCTATTCCAATGACTAATTACTTTATAGTTTATATGTACCTATATTGTGAATTTTATAGACCATAAATTTACTCAATCATTAATTACATTTTACCTATCCCAGAATTAACATTAGCCACAATAAACAGACATTTATATTAACTGCTTATAAAATAGCATCACTTTAGAGTAGGTATCTACATTTGAATGTTTGTGCCAAGAGAAACCTCTATAAAGAATATACCACGAAATTAACTATAGATATTTCTACTAGGTACCACAACATCCGAGCTGATGAACCCAGATTACAATCCAACGCCAAGAGAAAAGGAAAACATGACGACAAAACGCCCATACCCAGCATATCACCACGTTTCTCGTCCAACACTGGCGATACTCTCATCGCAGTAGCATCAACCATAGCAAGTCGGCGACCAGGATCCAAGAATTTTAACATAACAGAAACAGAGATGATAGACCAATGGAATCCTAGTCCAACGTGGTCAGAATCGGCCTTACAGAAAGTTCCTGATGTATGCCATCAAGACTTAAGTCCTTATGTAACCACAACCCCACCAACCCCCTCTGGAACACCATCAGCGTATACACAAAACTATAGTCATACATTTGTGTTCGATTGGTCTCCAGAACAGTACGTACCTCATACTAACAATAGATGTAGCACAGTAACCACAGAAAGTTCCTATCAACAAACGTGGAATAGAAGTCAAAGGCCGTTCGCTAATAGTGCCGAGAGTTCCATTGATGAAAATAGTAACCCTAATAGAATAAGTATTCCAATAAGAGTCAGTAGAACACCACCTGAACATAATATGAATAGGGATGGAGAACTGCTTAGAAGACCAATGGGTGAGTAAAACGAAGTATTATCCAATTATTGTTTTTATCCTTAACTAGCTGTTGCCTGCAGCTTCGCCCGCGTTACTCAACTCCTATATGTCACAGCGTGATGTTATATAGCCTATAGCCTTCCTCGATAAATGGGCTGTCTAACACTGAAATATTTTTTTTTAATCGGACTAGTAGTTCCTGAGATTAGCGCGTTCAAACAAACAAACTCTTCAGCTTTATAATATTAGTATAGATGTCTACTGAAGGTAGACGAAGTGTTGGTCGTCACTAACCAGGCGGGAAAACGATCTCCGTGCGGTGGCCGGTCCGTGTTGGATGCAAGTACCAAGGGATCGGTCGTCTTGGCGTTCATTGAGGGAGACCTATGTTCAGCAATGGACGGAAGCTGATGAAACTGATGATGATGATGAAATTATTTCTTAGTGTATTATTTCTTTTTATTGACTACTTAAAATAATTTGAATATTAGGACTATGGACTTATTATTAGGTAAATGAAGTTGATGGTCCATCTTTGCATTTTTTTATGGCAAGAGGAAGCAAACGAATAGTCGGGAGCCTTATGGTGACTACCGACGTTCATAGGAATCCGCACAATCAGAGGTTATGCAGATGAGTTGCCTTCCTTTTCCCTATCCCCCCTATGGGCCCGCTGAAACTCACAAACCGCACGAAACCCGACAGCATAGCTGTCGGCTGTCGCTTGACGCCAGTGCCGGGCGCCGGCCCAATTCGGCTGCAATGCAGTAATGACACTAGGTACCTACCTACCTCTTACAAAAGTGCTCGCATTAATTTAAATTAATGTAGTATTAACCTAGATAACTTTCACGCGTAAGGGTAATCAGAATTTTAAAAATGCAACCCCGGATGTAGGAGGAAAACCTTTCGCTCAAACCTGAAACTAGATAGACGCCTTTCCTTTGGCTCCGAATTCATGACTTTTTTATACTTGAGTGAGTTTTTATCTGGTTTTGGTACCAGTCTTTGATTATTCAATTAACTATTTAACTGGCAAAAACTACTATCGGAAGTCATAAGCACTAAGTAGTCCCAAATCCAGTAACGAATCACCAGGTCTTTTTAGTTTCTAGGTACAAAGCGTACCTACTCAGTACTAGTTTGATGGTAGTCTTTATTAGAAACCTTTACTAATCTTTCAAAACATATGTCGGAGGATTGCATGTAATTGAATATTTTCTTGTTTCAGATTGTCCACATCCCGACTCGCCAGGTGCAAAAAAACCTGCATTATAACTAGCGTAATTTTATCATTTTAGTGTATCTTGTTACCTTGTATTTATGTTAAATATTTTAAGAATAAAAGTTCTGGAACCCTCCTGTGATCATCTGTCTATTTGTATAGTAGTTGTCATGTAATTATTCAATTTATATACATATGTTTTGTACAAATTTTAAACTCGTATAAAATATGAGTTTTTTAGAGATGTATATTATGTAAATAATCTAGGTATCATATTAGAAATTAGTTAAAATAAGAACCGTCCATCAGTTTGTAGCATAATTATTAAATGTATTTTATTAATCATATTTTTTCTTGAAATGAAGATTTTCCAGTCAAAAACCGTATCAGTATAAATCACATAGTTTTTGTATAAATGCATGTGATCAGTGAAAAACTTGTAATTAATACTTAAGTATTTATTTACATTTAAGAAAACTTATAATATTATATCCTAATTTTACTTTTCACTTTTCTTAGTACATTCAATGTTAAATATATTAAAAAATATTGTATAAAATTATTGGTACCTATTATAAATAAATGATAAATAAAACTATGTTGATCAAAATGTAATTCATATAAAAAGGTTGTGTATTACATATGAAATATGTATTTCATCGGCCCTAAATGAAATAAAATAAAGAATATATGAAATATCAAAAATTATAGTTTTATTATAATTCATTATATTTTACATAATCATACCAATAATATGAACCACACATTCTCAGTCATACCTTAGCCTCATATTTCTCAATAAGCAAAGATCTCTAGCTGTGTCTTTCCTACCATATATTGTTGTGAGATTATACAGCCTTAGAATAAGCCCAATATTAAAATTGTCAGGCAAAGCTTTTATGAGGGTAGACACAATTTCACTTGGCATTTTTTGCAATACTGCTTGTGCTCTATCCTGACCACACTGAACAACCAATACCAAAAACTCAAATATAAATTTTGTCTGTGCAGTAATATCTCCATTCTTGCCAGCTAATTGCATAAAGGACTTGTACAACATTTCCAAGGCAGATTGTAGTGGTTCCCTCACTATAATCCCAGAAGTTTGGCCTTGAGAATAATACATAGAACTGTCGGAGGTATTATCATTCAATCTTCTAACTTTATTTGCAGAACACATGACTTCTATATCTTCTGAGTCATCCATTCTTCTCTTTCTCGATGTATGGACTTTATTTGATATACTATGTTCGAGTGCCGCATAAATACAGTAAACACATAATTTTGCAAGGGTAGTTGATTGTGGTTCCACCAGTTCTTCAAACAATTTTGAATTATATAAGTACTGAGGTAAAACATGCAATATCAGAGCTAAGGTGCATTTTTCTATATCCAAATGGAACATCCCGAGTACTATATCTACTGAGCGATCAAGGTCTGATTGGCAACGGAATTTAAGTGTCTCGTTTACCAAATTAGTTACAAACCAGACAGGACCCGCAGTATTTAAGAGACTTTCGATAATATTTGTGGCATCTATGTGTAAATAGCCTCGGACTTTTATATCTTGCCATACAGCTTGCAATTGCTCCAAAATGGGCTGGCATGAAATAATGCTGTAGGGTAAAGTTATTACTTTGGATTTAGACACAGGCTGAGGATGGGTCTCATATTGAATTTTTCTTATTATTTGACACATTAATATAGAGCGCTCCTTAAAATTGTCGATTTGCGCTGAAGCAACATCACTTTGCGATGATAAAAACTGAATCATATTCATTGGTTTTAATATAGCATCTTGATGTACAGCATTTATGTATGATGTAAGCCACACTGAAGCACAAACTGCAAGTGATGCCATTTTCTGCCTCAACGATTCCAGCATTCTCTTCACATCCACTGCGGATATTGCACCCTGCTCCCAAGCAAATAGAATTTCTCGGACTACCCCACTAACATTATTACACAAATCATGAGGCTTAAGGTTTGTATTTTTAAAATCAAAGTCCGGTGCGCTTAAGTGGTGAATGATTACATCAACCAGCTGAGGATCACATCTTTGTAATATCTGGTCAGGAGATTTATGTACACCTTTGTGTATCATACATTCTCTTATCCATTGTTCAAAAAAGGAATCACCATTTTCATCTATAACTGTGTCAATACCGTAATCTTGAACAATGGAACAGAGCAATAGAAATGAAATATCAAATGCATAAACTTTAGACTGGGAAGCTCCTTTTTCACTTGAGGCTAATAAAGCAAATTCATTATATTTGATTAATCTTGATACAAACTGTTTTAATTTTCCTTCCACTGTTGCAACTGCTAAGATTGTATGAAGAGTAGTACCGCCACTTACAATTTGACACAATGTGGAATATAGCTCCTGAGTTTTATGAAAATCACCTCCCAGGGTCTTAAGAGTACCCGCTAAAACTGGTTCTGCACGAGTTATAAACAGTGGTACTGAGCCCTGTAGACCGGCAGGTTCCAATTTCAGCAATTTCACGTCCTTACTGTCCCGTTTTTGTCCAAAATATGCTAAGTGTGTTTCAGACACTAAGTTTAGTTTCACTAGAGGTTCTAGTAATGATATTACACAATTGCAGGAGTTTTTGGCATCCACAATATCCAATAATGACGTTGATTGCAAGAGGCTTTCGAAGGCATCAATAATTTCCACAGAATATTCGCCATCTTTGTTAGTGGTGCCACACAAGTTATGAATATATTGAATGATTTTTGGTAATTTTAGAAATGTAAAGGCAGCCCATAGAGATTGTTTCGTAGCCTCTTTACTAACATCATTTAATGAAATAAAACAGGCCCTAATTAGTTCACAATAAAACCTGGATAGTGGATATCCTTTAATTCTCTGTATCACTAATAGCTGATTTAAAATATGTTGCATATCCGCACTTGGATTAGACAGTACATCAATAGCTATTATAGCTTGTAAGCAGTGAGTTATGGCTTCAGGCTTGTTATTCAGAGGTGCTATTTTATCTATATCTAAGCTACATAATTTTTGTAATGTCTCATGAATGGTAACGGGTGCCTTGAATTGAGTATTCATCATCATAAATGCAGTTATCTCTTGACACTTCTTTGTTACCTCATTATATTCATCCGGATCATTTTGTTTAGCTAAATAAAACATAGCAATTAGGAAATCTACTTGTACTATGGAATGGAGCAATGTGGTTGACTTTTCTAAAATATCCTGACTTTGTATGGGGTTTGAAGAAGGATATTTAGTCAAAGAGTAGTGAAAGACTTGTAACAACCATAGAATAATAGATGATACTGCATACGCTAGGATTTCTTCCTCCATCTTGCTTCGACATGTTATACTTTCGAGGAATCCGTCTAGGAACTCTAACAAGCTTAAAATACAGTGAGGTTTGTGAAAAGCATCAAACTTGGCTATTCTTTGAAGAACTGCTGCGTAAGATACTAAATGTGAAGCCAGAGAATGTTTTAAATACGATATAACTAATTGGTTTGCTCCACAGCCTACCATTGCTTGCTGTAGGATGCAGTCGGCAAGATTATATAAATCACCACTCACTCCTCTTGGTAATATTGTTTTAATGTTGATTCCCCATTGTATATCAGTCCATCTTTCTCGCCAAGCCTTTAATATAAGAGCTTTGAGGGAACTTGTCTTACTGGTTATTTTGGACGCATCCATTTTTACCATTTGTATATAAAATATTCTCTTAACATAGGTATTATTTTAATTACTACACTGTTCACTTATAAGTAATATGTTATTGTTTCAAAAAAAAATAGAAACAAACAACTCCAAAAATCGAATTTCGAAGGCAACAAAATATGAAAATAGACAGATTTCCACTGTTGACTCTTGAAGTTTTAATTTAGTTCGAGAAGTGCAAGCAAAGGTTAGAGTCCATACATCCTAAGCATATTAAATTACTTTAATTTAATGCTTACTAGTTTGTAAGCAGCTTGTTGATATAAATATACCAATCAAAATATGTATAAATGGTACAATTTGTAATAAAAGCACTTTTTCAATCTTGCATTCGTATTTCAGTTATATTTTTACATTTCTGACGTAACGTAGATTCGAGTAAATGACGTAGTTAGTCCAGTAACTGATTGAAATATATTAATTTATATAACGGAGGACAATCGCTTAGATAAAGTAAAAATAAAAATACATATTTTGTATTTTTGTGCAGGTCTGTCGCAAAAGTAAATGACAAATCACAAAAGTCATTTGGCAAACGTCAAATCCACATGTTGGAATTGTTTACAAAACATTTCGGCGTAAAGAATATTTTTTAACAAAATGAGTTTTAAAACATTTAAAGATACGATAGATGAAGGTGATACAGTTATATTATACATAAGCAATAATCTCCATGCTATAGACGTGCGGCCTGAAATAAAAAATAAGAAGGGAGAAATGGTAGAAAATGTTTACCAAACAACTTTTGGTGCTTTAAAGGTTAAAAGTCTTATTGGAGAGTCCTATGGCAATAAAGTGAGTAATTTAAATTTTTTTTTTACTAAATTTTCACTACATTTCTTTTTGTACCGAATGTAGTCCATAATTCACAGAAAATAATTTGATAAATAAAGTCGGTTTACTGACGATAGTTGAACGTGACAACGTCATAAGAAAATGAAACGCCTCAGAGCGAGGTAACGCCGCATGCGTCCAGTTTTTTCGTTCGTGCAGCCGGCTCCATCGAATTATAAGACGTTGTCACGTCAAAATCTTACTTGTTGTTATATATTATAGAATACTAGTGACACCGACAGACGTTGTCCTGTACAAAATATTTTTTTTTGTGAATCCAAACCATCCTCGAATCCCCTTGAACTCACACAAAAAATTTCATCAAAATCGGTCCAGCCGTCTAGGAGGAGTTCAGTGACATACACACGCACACAAGAAATATATATATAAAGACTAGAGACACCGACAGACGTTGTCCTGTACAAAATATTTTTTTTTGTGAATCTAAACCATCCTCGAATACCCTTGAACTCACACAAAAAAAATCATCAAAATCGGTCCAACCGTCTAGGAGGAGTTCAGTGACATACACACGCACACAAGAAATATATATATAAAGATAAAGATAAAGATATGAAAATAAAATTTACTACTTTAGTTTGGGCCAATCTGTGACGGCCCTTGCTTAGTTTAGCAGTTCTTAGTAGTAGGCATGTACATTGCTCTTAGCATATACAGCTGCTATACATGAGCCATTATGAGCTATTTGCATAGTAAGCTTGTACAAAGATTGTAATATTATATATACTAAACATCTTGTATTAAAGACAGTGCTTCATAGGAGTTCAGTACACTTTTTTCAATTTCATGGCAATTTGTTAAGACAATAACTTTACTTATGTCTGATGTATTCATCTGAAGTAATTTAAGACATAATGAGCCGGGCCAATTTACTGGAAGGCTATCACCTCATATGGCAGAACCTATTTATAAGAGTGCTGTAGTGATCAGCTCAGTTTTATAGCTAGCTATAAAACTATGATGCAGATCTAGTGCATTTTTGTGTTGAGATAGTCTCTCTTGATATTTAATACTATAGTTGTGTAGTATTGTGCCAACTTTTTTATGTCATAAGGGGGCAAACGAGCAGTCATAGCCTAATAGTACCAATGCCCATACACATCCGCACAACAATAGGTTATGCAGATGTGTTGCCCTCCTTTTCCCTATATTCCATATACCTACCTAGCAATCCGCATGTAACGTGACAGCCTAGCTATCACTTGATGCCGGTGTTATGTGAACCACCCCGGTCATGCCAGCCCAGTTCGGCTGCAATGCAGCATGGCACTGCCTTTTACAAAACCTCCCCTTCATGTAGTTAACGTTATAATTTTAAATATAGAACATACATTCCACAGGTACAATTATCAAAGGGCTGGGGTCATGTGTTACAACCAACACCGGAGCTGTGGTCGTTGACGCTACCACACCGCACACAAATCATTTATACACCAGATATTAGCATGATATTACTGCAACTTGACTTAGTTCCCGGAAGCACAGTTATTGAAGCTGGTAATGATTTCTATAAATTCTTGTATGGTCCAAACAATCCACATGGATAATTTTTTCTTAGTTGGATAGGTACCTCACGAGCCACCTGATTCTAAGTGGTCAACTTCACCTACAAACAAAGAAACTCACCTGGTATTTCTTGTGTTGCCCATCCTTAGATATGTAAGATGGTAAGTCTTTGTAATAAAACATATTTCTAATAATTTATAGTATCGTCCAGCATGTAAAAAACTTAATAACCGCTATAAAATTTGTAAAGTTGTTTCATTATAACCAATAATATAATAATATAAATATAATTATTTCAATATAACAAATTTCATCATACCATATGCTTCATAAAAAAAAGTAAATACTGAAACAATTTTCGATGGGAGATTTATTTGAAACTGACATTGGTATTATTACTATTGTATGATGAGATTAAGGCATGCTTACCGCATGATAATGACCCCACCATGGTTCAGGCCTTGACGTGGCGGTGGGGCTTAGTAGCCTAGGGTGAGCCCAGCACCTTGGGCGAAGATAATTGAGCCGAGGGGGCTCTTTTGCCCCTCTTATAAGAAGAGGGGACAAAAGAGCAGGGGGCAAGGGGTGATGATGGGAACCTCACCCCGTTGTACTGTCCCGACGTTGGGAGGGGTGGTTCTGTGGTGCGGGACAACCCCTCTGTGGGGGTGGCGTCGGTCCCTTGCGGGACTGACTAGCCGTCGAGGTGCCCTGTTAGCTTAACAGATCTGGGGCACCTCACCAAGGCAGCATTAGTGGCACTCGCCGGGTTTTAGTGGGAAGAGCTGCGTTCATATACCATCTTTCGGGCGCAGCGAATCCCACATACCCACCTGGGGAGACCCACTCCCCAGGCGGGATGCCTCAGAGCATTTCCCGGCATTAAAGAAAAAAAAAAAGGAGCGTTTAATGAGCGTCGAGTAAAACCGAGTTCCTTAGGCTCAATTCGACTTAACGTCCAACGCTCAACGTCTAAAATACAACAGTGCTCGATAAAAAAGCGCCGCGCTTTAAAAACGCTTTCGTGTGAATAAATACATGGGTATCCATATTTTGTGTCATTGAAACGTTTTTTTAACCCTCCTTACGAAAGCGCTCGTGCAAATTAATGTTCATTGAATTAAACCAATGACACAGTGTATTACGAAGTATATTTATAGATGTAATTTTTAGGCACGGGAAGCGGTTCTCTTACTCACGCTCTTGTACGTCGCATTCGTCCAGATGGCCATGTTTATTCATTTGACTTCCACGACTTTAGAGCAAAGCTTGCTCAAGAGGAATTTGAGGCGCACGGCCTATCAGACTTTGTTACTGTAAGTGAGACATTTACATTGGTAATAATAATTTAAACAAGATAATTTTATTATTTTTAGTTCTATGGAGTAGTAAACCTCGGAGCATTTTAAGTAGCCAGACTGAAGTTCCAACCCGACGCCAGGAGGCCGTGGTCGCAAACTACACGGTTGACGGGGGGGCAACCCCCCAATAATAATCAACCCTAAGTGAGCCAAATCGGCTCACAATTGTCAGACGAAGCATTAGGGCCCTTGGGCCGTTAGCATAGATCCCTCCGAAAAAAAAGACTGAAGTAACTTCTACTAGTTCGCTACCGTACCTAGTAGGCTCAAAGATTCTTAAATCAGAAATATTTGTGTCACGCTTAACTAAGCTGCTACTGCTAAACGAAATACAATAATATCCGATTTACGATTTAAGAATACCATTTCTAATAGTAGATATTTCCTATATCGTATTTAGCAATTGGTGTTTGACGTATGGTTTTCGCAATGTCTATAGTTCAGACAATTTAAATATGTAAATATTTTAGGCCCAACACAGAGACGTTCTCCGTGATGGATTCGGTGAAGAGCTCAACGGCAAAGCTGATGCAGTTTTCTTGGATCTACCCAGTCCATGGTTGGGTGTTCAACACGCTATTGCTGCTATGAAAGATAAAGGTAGGTGCTAGATTCTTAGACGTATTGATTTTATAACTTAGGAGCAAAAAGGTTAGTCGACATCACAGGAGACCGAAGAGCTGGCAGCTACCTCGGACAAAGAATTAGTCTAGCTATTCAAAGGGGATGGAACGCTGCCAGTATCTTCTTAACCTTGCCTAAAGGGACTCCTTTTTAATAATATATTTTAGTTAAGTATATATTATTTTTTAAATACATTTTTAAGGTTTTTAGTTTTAAGTTCTTTCTACATTATTAAGTCTTTATAATAATAATATCACTTTAACTTAGAAAATAAATTTTACAATGTTTAAATAATGTTAATCAAAAATTCTTAAAATATACCAATGACAATGGGCTTCATATTCCTCGTGATAATTCTAATTATAATTTATTTTCTAGAAATTAATAAAAATGTTTTAATTTTGCTTCACTAATGAACTTGACAAGACGAAAGTCATGTTCAACGAACACGTTCTAATGCCGGTTAGCGTTGATTGCATAACTCTTGAAGTCGTTCAGAAGAGTATGCCTTTCTTGGGCACATTTTGCAGCTAAAAAGACATAACTTCGAGAGGGAAGCCGATAGGAGGATTCATTTCATTCATGGGATGGGCAGCACTCAGGAAGCTTAGCCATAATCTCACGCCGTCGTCGCTGTGATGACTATGACGTAGCTCAACGTGCTATGGAGCGTGCTATACTAAGTGTTTCTTTGGCAGTTAGGATTCGAAACGAAGATAACCGCCAGAGAACTAGGGTTACCGACATCACGTAAAGAATAAGCTCGTTGAAGTGGCAGTGGGCCGGTCATATACTCAAAAAACGGATGGCCGATGGGCCAATAAGGTTCAAGAGTGGAGGCCATGTTTAGGTAGATGAAGTGTTGGTCGGCCATTACCCAGGTGGGCCTCTATCCGTACACTGCTGAACATAGGCCTCCTTCAATAAATACTAAGACGACCGATCCCTTGCCACTCGCATCCAAAATGGGCGGCCACCGCACGGAGATTGTCTTAATCTCCGCGCGTCCGTCCTTTAAAAATCCACAATGCAATAAACAAAAGGCAAATCAATAAAAAAAAACGTTTAGCATTGTTATCGATGTTTCTACATACAAAGGAATAGAAAGCGCTAGAACAATAAAGTTAGGCGTACCTCGTTACATAAAGACCTAACAGAAAATCTGATTACAATTCAGACCCTTTCAATGACTCCGGGCTATTTGTTAAATGGATAAATTTATGCTTGCAACACTGGAAGCCCATATATCCGTGTTGCCAGTTTACAACGCATAGAACAAATTACATTAGTAAGAGCCCTCTAAAGTAGCTATCTAGATTAGATATCGTTGCAGGAAACTGTAGATCCTTATAAATCCACCGAATCGATTGTGATCTGATTACCCAGCATCGATAATCTTGATTCGCTTGTAAGTTATTCGATTCTATTCATTAAACATGCGGCCAAACTAGATAACGAATTTGAAATCGATTTATTGACTTGTGAGATGTTTTACTCTCTTTCGTTGGTATTCAAATGATTCTTTATCTTTTTCTTCTGTATATCAAGCTTAAATGGTCGAGTCTTATGTAGTCTATATTTCTGAGGATTTTTTTTGTCTATTTCTATTAGTTTGAGATTTTACGTTATGCAAAAATATGCAGCTCATTAAATGGTAGGTTTGTTGTGTTTGCTGCAAAAATTTGAATGCGATAGAATATCTCATTGTGTCTGTTCTTTAGTATCGTTCAAAAAGAGCTGAACTTTTGATAGGGATTTTAGTTTCATCTAACAGAGTCCAAGTTACATTATTCTAAGTCTTCGTCTGATTCCATCAAGTGCATCTGCCCCTGTAGACGATTGGCTTTACGTTTATAGAATAGAATAGAATTGAAACTTCAATTTATGAGATTTCTTTGGACAACATTGTCGAAAGCGAACGTCAAGTTGTCGAAATCGAACGTCAATCTCATACAACGATGTTTCTATTCTATTCCACGTAAAAACCACTTGTATAGAGAGGCTGAGGCATCGAAATCCCATGAAAATGCGATCGCAGTCACGGCAATTTCTAGTGCATAAGTATTCAACGATTGCGTAGTTTCTATACCAGGAAAGAATAGTGGCAGTTGCAATACTAATAACTTTATAAGCATATAAATTTTAATACTAGTATAAATTTACCCAATCAGTACATTCTAACAGGTAAATTGTATAAAATGTGTATTAAGCAACAACCAAACGACATAAACATATTGTGAGACTTATCTCCTGTGCTAGAATGGGTGGGGGGGACAACAAACATGGGTACGGAGGAGGCGCTACTTGATGCGCCTTCAGTAACGCACCTGTGCTCATGTCGGGTCAGGATTGGAACCTGGGCCCAGTACCTATAGCACGACGTCACAGAGACTAAGCAGTCTCTGTGACGTCGTGCTATACGGCTGCGTCAACAAAAAAAGACTAAAAAAACTGAAGAAATTCTTTGAAAGTGAGTGAAGTTCACCAACCCGCATTGGGCCAGCGCATCGGAGTACTATGGCCCAAAACCCTCCTCGCCTGATTTCGAGGAGGAGACCCGTGCCCAGCAGTGAGACAAGGGTTGATACTATTTATATTATATTACATATATTATTATAATGTGTAAAAAAACAACACTAAAGATACCTCCACGTATCTAAGAATGCTTCTAATACCTTGAAGGAATGTGTCAACAGATCCTCTTGATCCTCGAACATTGTACCTTAATATCTCCAATCAATAATATACAAGTACTTTCGTTCCCAATACCAAATTGTATAGGATTATTAATCGTCCGTCTTGTACGTCCAAATACGTCGCAAGTTTAAATGGTCACTCTGTTGGCCTGAACAAATGTCCTTTGTTAACTTGCCCATATTGTATAGGTTTAAAGTTAGACAATCGTTATTCGGGTTAAATGCGCTATTATTTTATTGTTTGTGGTTTCGAAAAGAACATATGGTTTTTAGGGTTTTAAATGGCATATATTTTTGGTGAGAATTCGTTGTCTGTGTGTCATAGCTATTCTCAGCAATATTCAATAATGTCATCATGGTACATTTGTTTTGTTTGTAAAGATGGTATTTAAAAAAAGATGAAATAAATGGTTTTTTTAATGTGCCCATACAGCAGGTATTAAGAATTATTAGATATCCTACTAATACTTTAAACGCGAAAGTTAGTAAGAATGTATGGATGTATGTTTGTTACTCTTGAACGTAAAAAAGTCTGAATCGATTTTGATGAAACTTTATATCCGAGGAACATATCTATAGGATATAATTTATCCTTGTACTCCCATGGGAATGGGAAATACGCGGGTGAAACCGCGGGGCGTTACTAGTCTATACTAATATTTTATGAGGAAAATGTCTGTGAATTTGGATGCAGGAGCTAATATTCAAAACTACTGATCTGATCTAAAAAAATCTTTCACCAGAATAATGCCATCAAAAAAAATAATCTATCCGTCCACTGCTGAACATAGGCCTCCCTCAATGAACGCCAAGACGGCCGATCCCTATATATATAGAGTGACATAGCAAATGAAAATCATATCTACGTCTGTAAATCTGTCTCAATATCATCGGCGAAAGTATGTTGAATGGCCGCTAAGTTACACATGCTAAATAAAAAAGTAGTGATAATACAATAAGTTCCGGAAGCGAGGATGGAACGAATTTCCTTTCGATTAATTAATGAAGACCTATTAATAAAATACATTACTAACAATTTTTGGAAGTCAAATTAAGTCAACTGTAGGTACGTGGAATGTGTTATAATGAAAACTACTTACATATCTAATTTTTCAAACATGTTTAAATTGTATAATTCTTAAAGCATTTATGTAAATCTACCAATAGATGGCGTGGTACATATGTATAATTATTTAAAGTTTACATAAAACTGCCAATAGATGGCATAGTACATTTATATGTAATTATTAAACGTTTCCGTGAATTTACCAAATAGATGGCGTTGTTTAGTAATTGCATCGCGCTATTGGTGACATGATCGAATACGATAAGGTTTCAAACTTTTATAATAAACACTATAGTAAAAAGTGTCGTACCAACTTTTCGTCTGATTTTTTTCCGTTCTAGCCACCTTTCGCAACGCGCGATAAGGAACTACGTTCCAATAATCGATTTTCTACTACACATGTGATCTGAGGACACACAAGTATTAGGTTTACATAATATAGGTATGCGTACCCATCGAGCATATAATCCGATAGAGTAGTAATGTGAGCCACAAAATTCCGAAACGGGTCAATGATTTGTCACTAAAGTAGTAGCAATTCAAGCAACCAGCTATCTGTATGTACGTCCCATCGGCCAATCATCCATCAGTCGGCCAATCAGAGCGCAGAACCAGCGTAGCGTCGCAGCCTAAATTTGTCGGAATTAGTTTTCATACAAAACGCATAACATTACCACTCTATTCCAGGTATATGCTCGATGTACGTACCATAATATATTATTACTCTATTATATGCCTACTTGAAGGATTTTTTTATAAAAATCACTAGTGTTGTCGCTAAGTATGACCTTATGTAATTTTATGATAATGTTTTAAATACACTTGCAATTTTCGAGTGTTAAACACTCAGTGAACATCAAAAGTAATTGGATGCATTAAAATAAGTGCTTTAGCGTTGTTTTTGTTAAAGCATAAAGTAGCCTGTCGAATTATAACGGTGTGTGAACCTCTAAATTGCCTCTTACTTGGTCGTTTATCGTTAATATCATAAAACCATAGAGTAAGAAGTGGAGTTACTAGGATAGGCGATAGTCGCATTAGTTGGTAATGTCGGATTTCTGAAGCCTGCATTTAGTGGGATTATCATTAGACGAAGTATGGTGTAAGCAATTTGCACGCATGTAAATAAAATGCGAATGTACACGCCTCGGGCTTTACTAAGGCAAATCCTATAGTAACTTACGTGTTTCTCGTAAAAATGCGTAAGGTATATTTAAGTCATGAGATGAACCACTTGGGTATGTAGAATTAATTTTCTCATATACTTTGCTATTCGCGCGACATTATACCCATTTTTTTTCTCATTCTGCAACATGGCAATCTGTTACATTAACAATAAGCCTTTCTTCTGCCCAATGTATTCATCTGAAGTAGCGTCATTATATTACAAGGTTCAAAAACTTTGACCCGAAAAAGAAATGTACCCCTTCTTTTTTTAACCGGTTCAAATGTCAACCGGACCATAATAGCGATTCGTCACGTCATTCATCATAATAAGTAGTTTATGATGTAACATAAATACAAATATACATACATACGTAGTAGGACTACTGGAAGAAATTCCACTTATGGAATAAGTAGTACCTTTGTACCAGTGTTTGTTATCAATATTTCATTATGTATGTTTCTCAGTGTACATAAATTATTAAATAAATACATTTTTATGGTCTCCTGTAGTCGGGTAAAAAGGCCTTCCATTGAAACGGTCTCATCTCCGTATACTCCGAGTGAACGTAAATGCGGGAACCTTTTTCGCGTTTTCAAACGAGGCCACCATTGTAATTATTTTAAACTAAAATATTTTTAATATATATTTATAATTTATAGGTTATTTTTAATAATAAATTTTAAAACCATATTAAATCAGTCAATAACGGGTTATTATTTTAAATTAGAATGGTTATTTTTAATATTAAAACAGTTAATAACGGATTATTTATCATGTTTTCACGTTTTTCACTTTTATTTCGCAGATCAATATTTTCTTGGAATTGTGTGAACTCCTTATTCTCTTGACTCATATCTAAATATCGAGGCTCATCCAAATCAGTGACGAACTGTTTTAATTGTGTGAACTCCTTATTCTCTTGACTCATATCTAAATATCGAGGCTCATCCAAATCAGTGACGAACTGTTTTAATTGTGTGAACTCCTTATTCTCTTGACTCATATCTAAATATCGAGGCTCATCCAAATCAGTGACGAACTGTTTTAATTGTGTGAACTCCTTATTCTCTTGACTCATATCTAAATATCGAGGCTCATCCAAATCAGTGACGAACTGTTTTAATTGTGTGAACTCCTTATTCTCTTGACTCATATCTAAATATCGAGGCTCATCCAAATCAGTGACGAACTGTTTTAATTGTGTGAACTCCTTATTCTCTTGACTCATATCTAAATATCGAGGCTCATCCAAATCAGTGACGAACTGTTTTAATTGTGTGAACTCCTTATTCTCTTGACTCATATCTAAATATCGAGGCTCATCCAAATCAGTGACGAACTGTTTTAATTCCAAAACCATCCTACTTCCTACTAATATTATAAACTCGAAAGTTTTTATGTATGGATGTTTGTTACTCTTTCATACAAAAACGACTGAATGGATTTTAATGAAACTATTGTATAGTTACTAATAATATAACATCAGAATAACAATTAGGTTATACAATTTATAAAGATATTGTGTGAATTGTCCAAAATCTAATCCTGCGCAGACGAAGTCGCGGATACCCGCTAGTATTTCATAATCCTAAATCCAGTGGCTAAGCTATTTGTTACAAACATTATTCCATTAAGTTTTCATAACAATGCGATAGGGGTATGAGGTATCTCAATAAAATTAATTGACTCAAAGATTAGCACTAATAGTCGCCGGTGTCTTTCTGTAATGTTCCTACACTTACAAATGTAGCGGGGAACGTCATATCAGTGTAACTAAACCCTCTCCCATGGTGGTCTGGACTAACATAAGACAGACATGGCCTGCCGACTCAGGCGTTATCTTTCGGTGAAAAATTGTGCCTTTTGTGTTTCAGAACCCGGTCTTAAGTACGATGCATTTTAAATGTTTTTGCGTGTAATGTAATGTATGTTTAGCTTTGTTTACGTTTACTGTAAATATCTGTTGTATAGAGTTTAAAAGTTAACATCGTTTGTAAGTTAAACGCTTTTTATTTGATATGAAAATGACTAAAATTATTGGCACAACATTAATATTAGTCCATTGAAATGTTACAATTTAATAATAATAATATCTATGGACGCTTTCATACCACGTCAATCTGGTCCCGGGGTAAGTTCTCGAAGAACTTGTGTTACGGGTACCAGACAACGGAAACATATTTAATACTTTTTTAAGAACCTAATATTGCTTTCTTTAGAGGACGCTTTTTTATTTTTGCACATGTGTTTTGTCAATAGAAGCTTAACCCAAAGTTGTGGGGTTGCCGCCCTTGTCCCCCGGCCGCTATCTTGGAGGAAGGGTTCAAACACCTTTTTCGCAATATCTCGGAAACTATGCGATCTACAACATCACGTGTCCCAAAAATAAAATTGCGTCCTCTAAAAAATGTAAAGCTCATGTAACGTTTCAATGGACTAAGTGTATAGTTTTCTAATGTTAACACTAATTTCACTCATTATAATGAAACAACTTTCGTCGTCTTACACCTCAGTCCCCCGTGACCATCGTTGATTTTAAACATCACAAACGTCGGACATGTAAAAAACTCAATAAACCACGATAAAATCCGTAAAAGCTGTTTCATTAACAGGCACAGCAATAATTTTACTTTTTGATACCGGCCACCTCTTGGTCTTATCAAGTCTAACCCCCAAATACTCAAACGAAACTAAAATTTAAGACGTACTTAAACTTGTTGTCCCTCTTTTTTCTTTAACACGTCGTAGCATGAGTTTAAGTACGTCTTAAATTTAAGTTTCGTTTGAGTATTTGGGGGTAAATCGCCTACAATTTTTAAACATAAAGGGAGCCAATCCGCCTAAGATATCACTCAACTCGTAATATAACAACACCGGCGTCAAGTAACAGCTGCTCTATGCTGTCGCGTTTCGTGCGGATTGTAAGTTTCCGGTGATCCATTGGGGAGATAGGGAAAAGGAGGGCAACGCAACTGCATAATCTCTGGTTGTGCGGATGTGTATGGGCGTCGATAGTCGCCAAACGAAGTGCTGATTGTGGCAGTTCAAAAATGAGCATTCTTTTGTTTTGGCGTTCTTTAAGGAAAGCCTAATGAACCGCGAGTTACCAAGAACCATCATAGATTTTGTTTCTTTTGCGCCGGGAAAAGCTCTTAGACATCCCGCGAGGGAGTGGGGGCTCCCCAGCGGGTATGTGGGCCTCGCTGTGTCCGAAAGATGGTAAGGTGGACGCAGCTCTACCCACTAAAACCCGGCGATTGTCACCAATGCCGCCTTTGTTGAAGTGCCCCGGATCTGTTGAGCAACAGTGCATCTCGTCTTAACATGCAATGTCACTTTTACTTAATTATTAAATATCTAATGAAGCATTAATTAAAGTCATGGCTTCCATAATCTTAGGTATATAAATCGATTAATTTTAGTTAATCGATTTTACAAAATGTAACATTACTTGTAGCGATTAATTACCGAATCCTATAATAATGATAACGATCAAGGAATTGTGTTAACACTTAATGAATTGTTGTACTGGGGATAGTGGGTACAGTCGGCGTACGAAACGAGGTCTTTACTATTGATTTCTTAATGTATGCGTTTTACTATTTTTAATAAAAGTTTTTACTCGACTACAGCAAAACCGAAAGGATTTTTTTTTTATGTTAGTTGGATAGGCAAACTGGCAAACGTACCACCTGATGTTAAGTGGTCGACGTCACCCATGAACATAAACTAGTAGACCTGGAACGAGCCCAGCCAACTCATTTATGTGTTGCCTATCCTGAGACATAAGATGTTAAGTCTCGGTGCCAGTAATTACACTGCCTGTCTTGCCCTTCTCTCCGAAACACAGCAAAGCTGTTTCACGGGAGAAATAAGCAAGATGGTGGTACCCATGCAGCCGGGAGCGCGGCACAGCGCTTCCCTCCCACCGGTAAAGCTATTTTAACTATAGCAATCTATTTATGTATGTTTGTATTTACTTGTGTTCTGTCGTGGTCTAATCCACTTATTTGATTTTATAAATAAGTTGAAATTGATTCGTTATTGTGGTCTGGGTGACATAAGCTACATTTTAACCAACCTCAAAAAGAAGTGGTCAAGTTTTTAGTAATCGGGTAAAATCTTGTTACTTGTTTTATAATCTCAAGGTGGTTTCGGGTAGTCTACCGCAGCATTCTCAAAAGCGTTCTTGAAAGTCACATATAAATTTTAAGTAGGTACCTATGTAATCAATTCTTAGTATGTTTTAGTATTTTGAGTCGCGTTTTAAAATACAGTTAAATCTGGTTAATTGGGATCTCAAGGGACCAAGGATTTTGTACCATTTATAAAGGTTTTCATTTATCCAGTTTACCAATTAGACACGTTTACATTTTTATTTGTCTCTGTCTGTTTGTTTGGATTTTTTTTCCTACTCCTCCTGAATACTTCTGATTAAATTCGTTGCGGATCCCAAGGCAGTTTTAACGTATCCCCCGGGCTCCCTGAGATCGTATCAAAGGGTCATTTAGTGGTTACCGCTGTCGATCCTGGCTTTACAGGAGTAGCAGCGGTGGGAACGAGTGGTGGGCCTAGCCCGTTTTTTATTTGTCTCATTTACAGAGGCCAAACAAAGCAAGTGTGAAAGAAATTCAAATGCAAACAAACGTGTCAAAACCGGTTCTAACCTGATAAATTGTCTCTCATATACAGGGAATTAAGCTACAGAGACCCAATTATAAGGTACCGGTGCGATGATTGTGCTGTGCCACACGGTAGGTATCACCATGTAGCTTGTTTCTCCTGTTTACAGGCTGTGCTTTGCTTTGGAGAGAAAGGCAAGACAGGTAGTGTAATTGCTGGCACCGAGACTTAACATCTTATGTCTCAGGATAGGCAACACATAAATGAGTTGCCTAGTTTAGTTCCAGGTAAACTAGTTTCTTTTCATGGGTGACGTCAGACACTTACCTACCATCTGGTGGAATATCTACCAGTTTGCCTATCCAACTAACATAGTAATAAAAAAACTAAACATCTAAAAAATTTTAGAATCAAATCTCATTTAACCAGGTTCGAAAATACCCAAATTGAGGTAATTTAACGAAACAGTGCCGGGACCTCATTGCAATTCTCAATGACGGAGGTTTCTCACTTCTCCAGGTCCCACTTAACCAGGTTTCACTGTAATAATCATCATTGCTGTCTATGTCTTTACATATACCGTTCCAGTGAAACCCAATATGATGTAGTTTGACAGACTGCCAGAAATTACATGGTCTTGACGCTAATTGGTTCATACGGTGAGGTGGTAAGTGGACCACACAGACGCAGGCTGTTGCCAATCACCGCTCCTAGGTTACCATGTAATATCAAATATATCATGAATGTTGTAGATCTATTTAATAAGAACTCATTTATTTTAGTCTATGTGTAGACAACAGAAAAATTGGCTAAGTTGTACGTAAAAAAAATATATGTATTAGTATTTCTTATAAGATGTCTAAATCATAAAAGATTTCGGTAAGAGTGCCGTATTGCTTTGCAGCCGAATTGGGCCGGCACGAGCAGGGTGATACCTCTCGCTCACATAATATCGGCGTAAGGGCGTAAAGTGACAGCTATTCTCGCGCGTTTCGTGCGGTTTGTGAGTTTTCGGTGTCCCATTGGGGGATATAGGATAAAGAAGGGTAACCCACCTGCATAATCTCTGGTTGTGCGGATGTGTATGGGCGTCGATAGTCGCCAAAAGGCTTCGACTGCTCGTTTGCCCTCCTATGATATAAAAAAATCTTACCTATAATATTATGTATTACGTTTAGTCTGGTGTATTTATTTTACATTTGATTAGATTTATCTGATATCTTATGGATCATACATACATTTATACGTTTGATTAATTGTAATAAACTATACTTATCGATTTATTAATATTTCTATTTTCTAACTTTCCGACCATTCGAATAAAAAAAATACTTAAAAAGAAGTGAATATTTGTTACACATGTGAAGTTACATTAGAAAACAATATTAAGATAGATAAGTTGTACAGTTTTTCTACGTTTATTCCTAATGTACTTAAGTAACAATTTGTATGCTTAGCTCTATTTTATTAATTTCTGTTTAATTAACGAACTGTACCCTTGGGCCAGCTTCACCTATTGCGATAACGATCTCATATCCTTGTTACTTTCCAAATACTTGTCATATATGATAGTAACATGACATAACTTGTACCCCGCGGCGCGTCACAACGACAGGCAGAGACCAGCCAATGTAACGCTTATGTATATATACATAGAACCATGAATCATTTCATCTATCGCCCAATTCATTCATTCGTGAATGTTATTAAATACCAAGTTATATTGAAGCTATATTTCAAATTTCTTCCAATCTAGACTTTAATGCCTTGTGTTAGAGTGTATGCAATATATTGAGTGTATGATGTATGTTGGTAGAAATAGCGCTACTAAATCAAATAGTAGTCAATTAAGATAAAGCTCAAAACGACAGCTACGGACAATAGAGCATATGACTAATAAAGTTTGCTTAACTGGATTACGACCGGTCGGCGGCCAAGTTCATAACGTGCCATATGGCTCATGGCTTCAAGAACAGACTGAAGCTGGTCACGCTGAGGTTGAGGGTTCAAAACCACAATTTCAATTGACGGAGATAAATGTTCTCGATTTAATCCTAATTAGCAACCCTTATTTGTCCCTCTAAGTTTTCATTTCCGCCAAATCAAGTGAGGAGGTAGGTCCATAGGTCACCTATGCTGGCCCAAGGCGAGGTGAACTTAACACCCTCACTTTCAGAATTTAATTCTCATCAGACATGCAGGTTTTCACACGATATTTTTCTTCATGCATGCACGCGATATTTACACAGACCACAGAGATGCACGGGGAAGTTTAGATAAATCAATTTTTGGTGCATCGTGCATCTTATGGGCTGTGTAAGTTTCCTAATTTTATATCGTTTGTCTTGTATCAGTAAAAATTTCATCATAATCATCATCATCATCAGCCCCTATCCGTCCACTGCTGAACATAGGCCACCCTCAAAGAACGACAAGCCGACCTATCCCTCGCCACTCGCATCCAACACGGACCGGCCACTGTATCGAAATCGTCTTCCGTTACCAACACTTCGGCCACCTGAACGCGGCCACTCTTAAACTTTATTGGGCAACTGCCATCCGTTCTCCTGAGTATGTGACCAGCCCACTGTCACTTAAACGAGCTTAATCTTCGCTTAAACTTTCATGCTTTATTTCATATTCTATATTCATTCATTTTTCATTCGATACCTTATACAGGCGGGATTGATCTTTTTTTTAAAATATAATATATTGTAATCGCGAGGCCAAGACCAACAGTAGACGAATACGTGCTTACAATAATATGTTTATGTTACCCGTAAGTAACCCTAAGATATTAAAGAAATATCAACGCATAACTCGGTCCAGTTCATAGGCCATCCATTTCCTCATTATTTCCGATGATAACGGATAAATTATGGTCATTACACATTTGTACCGTGGGCCAATTTTGTCCTTATTATCATAATGCTAGTTTTATGTCTAGGTCTTATTGTTTCAGGTCGTAACTCAAATGTTACGGCGCATTCAGTCATATATTTTATATCAGCTGGTTCGTTATGGTTTAATGTCTGCTGCGAATTGTTATTATAATAAATCTCTTGAAGTAGGTCACTTATTGCTTTGGTATGGTTCGGAAGTTTCTAGAGAAAATTGCTTCCATAAATATCGATACTATAAAATGTTCGTGTGGACATCAATAACCTCACTCCAATATCGTGGATGACTCTCACAATAAGATAAAAAAAATCCTGAGTGAAAAGAGACTTAAGTAGTAAGTAGAAGACTTAAAGAGAGTTAGTGCATAGATTTCAGATGCGTCTTTCAATATATTTATTTCTGTAGGAGTAGATATGAAGTTCAATGTCCTGCAAAGTTTTAAATAGAGTTTTTTTCGTAACTATATTTAGTGGATGCGTGGAGTAAAATTTTTTCGCAGCGGCAAATTGAAGTGAAATTATTTGTCTTTGCGTGCATGGTTCATGATCGTATTTTTTTATCCTTCATATTGCACTATTTTTAAAGGAAGAATGGACCGGCAGTATTTTTACCACGCTTTTATTGACATTAATAACATATTTTCTTAGGTATCGAGGATATGTCATGGGAACATGACATACGTATTGTATTAGAATAGAATAGAAAAGCTTTATTCGATGTTCAGTACACGTCACTGCAGTACAGGACGTATCAAACACAAAATTTTACATAGTAATAACAATCTATACATAAAAATCTAATACAAAATAAGTAAAATAAAAAACAGACACATCAGATACAGACCAAAATATAAAAACAACGGTGTTATCATCTGCAAAGCAGTGCAATGTAAGGAGCACTGAAGGGATGTAACTCGGCATATGTTGGAGGACACCAACACCGATTTTCAGTCACATCCGGATTGAAAGGAAGGAAAGACGGAGGAAATGCAGTGCAGAGCTAGAAAAATACCAGTTAACTACTTAAAATATTATCAAGACTGATAGCTCAATAAAGAATTGCGTTACATTATAATATAAAAATAGAATAAGAAGTCAATACATACATAGATATACAATAAATAGATAGTTTTGAATACTAGTACACAAATATATCTATGGACGCTTTCACACCACGTCAATCTGGTCCCGTGGTAAGTTCTCGAAGAACTTGTGTTACGGGTACCAGACAATGGAAATATATTTAATACTTTTATACTATACATATATTTAAGATTTTTATTATATAATACACATATTTAATACACATCCATGACACAGGAACACAGAAAATATTTTTGTTCCCTGGCGGGATTCGAACCCGCAACCTCCGGCTTGAACGCCAACGCGCTTACCACTGAGCCACAGAGGTCGTCACTTATTGCACAAATGAATACTATAATTAAATATATTAATTACAACATGATAATTACGTTGCCTTGTACAAAAAATTGATTTGTAAGAGGTAGTGCCATGCTGCCTTGCATCAAATTGGGCTGGCACGACCGAGGTAGATCCTCTTACTCATATACTAAAGGCGTACAGCTACCGGTGGGAGGGAAGCGCTGTGCCGCGCTCCCGGCTGCATGGGTACCACCATCTTGCTTGTTTCTCCCGTGATACAGCTTTGCTGTGTTTCGGAGAGAAGGGCAAGACAGGCAGTGTAATTACTGGCACCGAGACTTAACATCTTATGTCTCAGGATAGGCAACACATAAATAAGTTGCCTGGGCTCATTCCAGGTAAACTAGTTTATGTTCATGGGCGACGTCGACCACTTTCCATCTGGTGGCACGTTTGCCAGATTGCCTATCCAACTAACATTAAAAAAAAAACAGCTATGCTGTCGCGTTTCGTGCGGTTTGTGAGTTTCCGGTGGCCCATTGGGGATAGGGAACAGGAGGGCAACGCATCGTTTGTCCTCCTATGCTATCAAAAAAATCCAGTCTTGATAGGACTTGTTGACTTTTGACCCGCAATGATCAAACTATAAGTGGCACCTTTTATCTGGTCATGACGAAGATCCAATCAATCCAAATAACTGGCTATCCATCTGTATTTAATTTCATCCCAATCCTAAACCCAAATTAAACAATTGTCCACACATACCTTGATTAATGATAAATTTGTTATAATTTTTGACAAGCGAAACCGGTCGGGTCAGTATGGTAATGTAAGTAAAGTATAAAATTAATACAGACATTAGGCCTGCCGCCTTTCTATGACCCTTCGCCTTGACTCGCCGCGCCCTGCGGCATACCAGCACACGTCAGTATTGTTATCGGTATACTCTGATTAATTTGTTATACATACAATATAAATTGTTTTACACAATAGTTTGGGTGTCTAATTTGCTAAGTTTGAGGTGATTGAGATACATCGAGCATATAACCGGAATGGAGCGGTAATGTTATATGTTTGTTTGAAAGCACATTCCGCCAAATTTGTGTTGCGACGCTATGCCGGTTCTGCGTTCTGATTGGACGACTGGTGGTCATTGATCGATGATTGGCCGATGGGACGTTAATACAAATCACTGGTTGGTTGAATGGCTATTACGTCAGTGACAGATCACTGACTGAGCTTAATAACCGAACTTCAAATTATAGGTTTAGCTAGATATAAATATCGCTTAAACAAGAATTCAAAGTTTAGTTTATTGAATATATTTGTCTCTTTGAAGAACAGTTTATCATAAATTTAGAGACATAACAAAAATGAAGCAGAAAAATGATCAACATCAGTCCGGATACATCCTTAAAGATGAATTAACGCGGGCGAAGTTGCGGGCAACAGCTGTGATGTTTACATAAGTAAACCAATTTTTATGCCGAAAGTGTTTACAGTGCCTTTTTGAATCGTTTCCTTGAAAAATCAGATGTACCAATTTTCATTATGATCGTGCCGTTTTGGAGTTGATCGATATCGTAGCAAATCAAATAAAATCATTTTTTTTTTCAATATAGTACAAACAGAGTATCTTTTTGAACGTCAATTGAGTCTACCACCGGTTTCAAGGCAAGCCCACTGAGAAGAACCGGCGAAACAAACTCAGTGGAACTAATCTTTTCAAATATTTCATAAGCGAGTACCGACATTCAATTTCATATATTATAGACTAGGTAAGTACTTATGTTCGCGACTTCCCTAAATTGATTTCGGCGCCTGCATCTACTAGGGGTTATGTGGGCAGTGAGACTCGCTGCGCCTGGAATGTGGTAAGGTGGACGCAGCTCGACCCACTAAAACCCGACGAGTGCCACCAATGCCGCCCTTGGTGAAGTGTCCCGGATGTGTTGAGCAAACAGTGCACCTCGACGGCTAGTCAGTCCCTCAAGGGACCGACGCCACCTCCACAGAGGGGTTGTCCCGCACCACAGAACAATCCCTCCCAACGTCGAGACAGCACAATTGAGTGAGGTTCCCTTTGCTTTCTTCTTTTGATTCTGCTCCTTTGTCCCCTCTTCTTATAAGAGGGCCCGTACAAAGAGCAGCCCCCTCGGTTCAATTGGCTTCGCCCAAGGTGCTGGGTTCACCTTAGGCTAATATGCCCCACCGCCACGACAAGGCTTGAACCATGGTCCCCACCATACACATATAAAATAATAAAACGGGATATTTAGCATATTTCGACATTGTCTACGAATGTCTTGTAGGTACACGAGAACACCGTTTTAAATAGTTCTTATGTTCATTATGAAAATCAATCTCTAATCCATTTTCAAACTATAACCATAAACTTACTAGTTCTCTAATTAACTATGTACATCTCCTATAATTATACCCTTACTCGATACAGATCTCGGGATGGCAACAATAATGGGCATCGCTCGTATTTGATGCGTAATTTCCTATTCAACCTTCTTAAAGATAAATTTAAGGCACAAGTTGCCAGTATTATGTAATATAATTTGGCTGTTTGTATTATCTTTGGCCTTAGTTCGAAGTTTTATATTTAAAACGTTGTATTCTAATTATGGAATTCAGGAATATTACAAAAATTGATGCTTAATGCCTAGCAAAAAGCGCATGCAACGTGGGGGTCGTGGGTTTGAATCCTGAATGTATATATTAATGTAAAATTTTGATTAAGAATGATTTTTTTTTCATAATTGTTATAAGATATAATAGATGTTCTTCAAATTAATTCCTTCTCAATATCTGTGTAAGATATACTACATTTAAGATTCAACTAGTCGATGCCGCGAATTCGATCAAAATGATTGCTATCTCACCTGACATTAGGCGCGAACATGCGTGCTAGAATGAAATGCACAATGATTCATTCAGAAAATGTCCTTTTAGTAAAATAGTTATTATAGAAAAACTAATTCGTGTATCTTTTCAAAATATATTTATTTTATCTTTTGAATAACTATACTATATCTGTATGGGCTTTATTTTTGAGCTTTCGTGCTCGGTATACTATTTATTTACGCCCAAAGTTGGGCTAAAATCAGTGTTCAAATACGAAAGTTAAGAAGCTTGTTTTTTTTAAATGTATAATTTTTTTACGATTTTGGGTACATACACACATATTATACTTAGTTTTTCGTGGTCAACGTCAAACATTGTAGTAATTACTGTTCTGCGTTTGTATGGAAAGATGAGCGACTTGTGTAACCTTAAAGGTCTTAATCAGCAGTTTTTAGTCTGCGTTCTCGAAATTCTATACTATTTCTAGACCCGACTTTTAGCGACTATTGATATAAACAAAATGTATAAAATTTTCATATTTAGTATTTATAAGATACTTCAGCTTCGTTTCTACTCATCGAGCAAAACCGAAATAGAGCGGTAATGTTGTTTTATATAAAAACAAATTCCGCAAAACTTTTTGCCGATTGGCCGCCTGATGGCCATTAATGGATGATATTTTGTCCGATAGGACGTAAGTACAGATCTGCCGGCCTACTCTTGACACTCGATCCTATCGAAATTTAGGATTGGGATCGAAAAGACGCTATAACTAGCGCACAATTTGACTCGATTACAGTGAAATTTTATGTAACTAATTAAAATCGGGATTTCTCGATCTTGTTCATACATATTTCCTTAATTCGTACTCTTGACAACATATTGACGTTGACGTATCGACTTCGAAATTGATATTGGGTTCGAATTTACACAGTTCATTATTCAACAAAACTTAAGTTTTTAGTGTTCGATTGCGTTGTTTAAAGTGTTTTTTATTAAAATTATGGCACGATTGGCACTTCTTTTTGGATATATTAGGATAGATCTAAGACAAAGGCGAAATCTAAGAAGAATGGCGCGTTATAAGCCAATAATGCGTTCACCATGAGTGGAGTTTAAGAGATATTAATATTGCCTCAGCAAGGAGCTTTGAAGTTGTTCATAGCGATTTGGATTTGTATCTAGTATCTAGTATCTACGCGTTATAAGGTATGACAATAGAAATATCTATAATCTAACCTCTTCTATAGTTAATCTTGGTTTTCTCTTTATTTACGGCCTATGTAGGATACATAAAAATATACATATCTCAAATTATTTTATTATTGATTGGTTCTACATTGTTCTTCATATTATGTGATACCTATCTATTAGACAAATCAAAGTGCTAATTATAATAATCTATTTGACTTATTGAGTTACATATATTTGCATTATTTTATGAAAACTTCCAAATAACATCTGTAGTAAGTGCTATTGATGGTACTCATATTATGGCTATCATACGTCCAGCCCAAAATGAGAGGTTTTATAATAGAAAAGGATTTCACTTAAGAAATGTTTTGATTATAAGTTGACTCTTGGATTCTGTAATTGTATAATTTAGTTTTAATAATGCCATTTCTTTTATTAGCAATACCTTTAAATTGTATAAATTATATTGATATAATATATTATACAATTTAAACAAATTAATTATATATATTAATAGATATATTATTTTAGTAATACCTTTAAATTGGAAATAACATAAACATTATAAAGGAATCTTAAAATGTGTTCATTCCTTTTAAAATTTTGGGGAACTTGTTTATTTACTTGTTAATTCTAAGTTAAAATCATAAGAAAGTGATCATTTGTTTCATACATTAATATTATATTGCAATAATTATATGTTTTAGGAGACTCGGGCTATGCCCAAAGAACTATTATGATGACACCTATTTGGATGCTCCGGATGGCATTTTTTTTTTTTTTTTTTTTTTCTGGGGAATGCGTTGGTCTCGCTGGGGAATGCGTTTAGGCATACCAACGGGTCTGGGGGGGGGGGGGGCGTTGGTTATGTGGGACTCTCTCTCTCTGCGCCCGAGAAGATGGTAAGGTGAGCGCAGACTCTACCCACTAAACCCCAGCGGTGTTCTCCTCGTCGTCTAGGTGACCCGGCGCGAGAGCTGTGGACATCCGCACCGGCCACAACGTTGTGCAATCCGGCACTCTTCTCTGAAAGTGGGGGTAGTGACACCCCCCCCCCCTTCTCCGCTTAAGGCACCCTGAACACATAGGATGCCTTATAGTTTGGACCTTGCGCGCGCGCGGCGGATCCCCCGATCGGCCGCGCACAGGTCCCTCACGGCAGTGTGACCGCCTGTCGCCGCCGTGCTCTCCTGCGGGAAGAGGCGCCAGTGCGCTCCCTCTCCCGCTCCGCCTCCTCCTTCTGCGACATCACGTCCTCGCAAAAGGAGAGGACCGCCTGCCATGCGCTCTCACTGACAGTCATCGCTCGGATGACCGCAGGGAGCGACAGGTCCGCTCTTGCCTCCGCCCAAGCAATGCTCCGGATGGCTCACCTGAAGAACACTACACCAAGTTTCATTGCATGGCACGCAATACAGTAAATCATACTATTGGTGTTCGGAAGAATAGGTGATGAAGTCTTCTAGGCCACAGGGTCCTTCACTATAAGAAAGTGATCATTTGTTCCATACATAAATATTATATTGCAATAATTATGTATTTAGGAGACTCGGGCTATGCCCAAAGAACTATTATGATGACACCTATTTGGATGCTCCAGCTGGCTCACCTGAAGAACACTACACCAAGTTTCATTGCGTGGCACGCAATACAGTAAAGCATACTATTGATGTTCTGAAGAATAGGTGGCGATGTCTCCTAGGCCACAGGGTCCTTCACTATAAGAAAGTGATCATTTGTTCCATACATAAATATTATATTGCAATAATTATATGTTTTTAGGAGACTCGGGCTATGCCCAAAGAACTATTATGATGACACCTATTTGGAAGCTCCGGCTGGCTCACCTGAAGAACACTACACCAAATTTAATTGTGTGGCATGCTATACAGTAAGCATACTATGGGTGTTCTGAAGAATAGGTGACGATGTCTCCTAGGCTACAGTGTTTTAATGTTTTCATTAAGCTCTTATTAAACTACTATTTGTAGTTTAATAAGATTTGTATTTATTTGCCTATCTATATTTTTGGTCATTGATTGATATAATCAATATTACAATCACAGTATTTATAAAAATAAGTACAAAAATACTTAACAATAAGCCTTTTATTCTCTTTTAACCTAAGGTAGCAATATTTAAATGTAACAGTTTTTATTTCCCTGTCTATATTTTTGGTCATTGATTGATATAATCTATATTACAATCACAGTATTTATAAAAATAAGTACTAAAATACTTAACAATTAGTATTTTATTATCTTTTAACCCAAGAAAGCAATCACAGTATTTTGTAAACAAATTAAGCCTATGTTTATGAGTAAAATACTTCATTTTCAATAAATAAACACCAAGATGACCAATCACTAAAATACATAACAATAATAATTTGTATGTTGTCTGTCAGAACTTCAGTTATTATTTTGGAAAGCCTTGGCACGAGCATTACTGGTAAATTAAGAAAGAAGATGATTTCTATTTTATTTTTTTGTTTACTATATTTTGAGCTAGGTATTTTGAAATTTGATGTCTATTCAAAATTGCGCGTAAGCTTTTTTTTATAGCAGCAATACACATTATGCCAGAATGTATAATAATTTATTTTGCTTTTAATGCTTTAAAAAATAATTTTAGGTTTAATTTAAGGAACTACATTATAATAGATAATAATTCATTATTGGAGACATATTTTAATTTAAAAAAAAATAAATATCATAATATGTTGAATTTTATTTTGTTATTATATTTTATTATAATGGCCACATCGGACGTCGATTCCAATTTCAATTCAATCGTAAACACGATTTGTTCAAGAGTACCAATTTACTCCAGATTGGAACTGGAACTGGATTGAATTCGTATTGTTGTGAGATTGGAACTGCAGTCAAGAGTAGGCCGGCTGTTCTCTGTGATCTGGTTATTTGAATTGCTATTACGTCAGTGACCAATCACTGACCAGTTCCGGAATTTTAAGGCTCAATACTATATCCGATTATCTTATGCTCGATGTTTTTACTAATTAACGTGGTATGTGTTTGCTAATTTTTGAAATCCGGTTGACCAGGGTTTCCCTTCATCATCATGATCGTCGTCATCATCATCCCCTATCCGTCCACTGCTGAACATGGCCTATATTCAGCAATAGCTTCCCTAAAACTACGCCAAGACGACCGATCCCTCGCCATTCGCATTAATATTGATTAAACAAAATGTTTAGTATACTCGCTATTATTGTCTTTATGAGATATATCATGGTGTTTATTTGACGCTCGCAGCGCTCACCTGGGCTGTGAGATGTGAGACGTCTAACGTCGCATAATAACACGTCCGCCGCGGCGCGCGCTCGTCACGGCACTAATCAATTGGTCGTCCGCCGCCCGCGTGATGAAGACATGAGCCGGGGGGCAGAACGCCCTACACCTTGGCAAAATAATCCTGCAATGTATATTCGTAGAAACTTCTCTATTAATAAAGATATCTAAGATAACTTAGTCCTCAAGATGTTTTAGGTGATTTAGTCCTCTAGATACTTTAAGTGACTAAGATAGCAGTTGATGAATACTAAAGGGCCAAGATTAATCTTGGCCCTTTTGTATTCCCTCCACTTTAACAAACCAAAAGTTAGCCAAATGGGCTCACACTAATCCGACGAAGCATCAGGGCCTTTGGGCCGTTAGCATAGATCATTCCGAAAAAAAGGATAAAATATGTGGATTTGATGATTCTCAAAAAATTATTACTATATTTTTTTTTTTTGTTAAATCTGATGATAATTATCTAAATTATTCCTATACATTTGACCTACAAAATGTATGGTTTGATCAAAGAGTCCCCTTCTTACAACATGTATCGATAACGAGGTCATTGAAAATGATTGCTAGCTGTTTTTTTTTCTTTTACTTAGTATTTATATAATTTAACAGTCATATTGTTCTACGAATTGCGTGATAGCTACCACAAGCGAGAGATTTCGTACAGGAAATTGTTGGGCGTCTCAATAAAATGAAGCTACGAAGTGCAAAAATGGACCCTGTATCCTGGACCATAGCGTGTATCTTCTTAGAAACTTCTCGATTAAATTGAGATTTATCTGTGACTTAACTATGGCTTTTAAAAAGATGTCAGCTATTAGACACCGTAGGGTTGTTGTAGGTAATTTGTTAAGCACTGTATTTTTTATGCAGGTAGACTTGACGTGACCAAAATTGCTCATAAAGCATAAACAATTTATCTAACTCCGGCAGCTCATTCATGAACCGGGGTTGATCGTCATCAATGGAGACGAGAAGTGTTTAATGGCGTTATTTGTTTCAATTACCGTTTTCTAGGCTACATAAAACGTTACTTACTTTCCTAAGTTAAAAAGAGTTTTTCGGTAATTCATGCCGTGAGGTGAAACGACGAAGCAGAAAATAGCTATTCAGCGATTCATGCCATGCTGAATCGACAACTTCAAAAAGGGTCATTGTGCAATTCATGTCGTGGGACAAACAGCTTGTGGTATGAATCGACGAAAGACCCATTTCTAAGCTAAAGTATTGGTGTCATAATATGGTGGTAAGTGTCACTTCCGCTAAGTTTTTGCCGGTTTTTTTCAGTTGGCTCATTGAAACCGATGGTAGCAGTTAAGTTCAATATGTCGGTACAATTTTAAATAAATAAATGAAATTTTTTGTCACCGTTTTTAGACCTAATTAAATAGGTAACTAGTTATAGAATTAAATGAAGTATGAAGTAACTACGCGTTAGTGAAAAAAAATACTGATTGGTTTAAGGGTCGACCTAAATAGGATTAAAATCTCGAGTCGTCTTGACGTTCATCGAAGAAGTATTGAGTGGACAACTAGCTGATGATACTTCACTCAGTGTTACTGGACCAGTTCCCTAATTGATTTGTTCTCGGTATTGTAACAAGGAGACAAGTTGCTTGTAACAGAATACAATTAAGTATCAGTTTGCCTTTAGCTATTACCGGACGTAAATTCGTCTTGGCCGGTTTTCGTTAGCTGCCTTAGTGATCAGTGATCGGTCGACTTGATAATAATGTCCTTAATGTATAGAACACTGTTTTCATTGAAATTGGTCAGTAGTTTATATGCTATATAGTCGCATAGGCCCCACCATGGCTCCGGCCTTGACGTGGCGGTGGGGCTCAGTAGCCTAGGCTGAGCCCAGCACCTTGGGTGAAGCTAATTGAGCCGAGGGGGCTCTTTTTACCCCTCCTATAAGAAGAGGGGACAAAAGAGCAGGGGGCAAGGGGCGAGGATGGGAACCTCAACCCATTGTACTGTCCCGACGTTAGGAGGGGTTGTTCTGTGGTGCGGGACATCCACTCTGTGGAGATGGCGTCGGTCCCCTGAGGGGCTGATTAGCCGTCGAGGTGCCCTGTTTGCTCATTAGATCCGGGGCACCTCACCAAAGGCGGCATTGGTGGCACTCGCCGGGTTTTAGTGGATAAAGCTGCATCCACTGCCGCAGAGCATTTCCCGGCGTTAAAGAAAAAAATATATAGTCGCATAGGAAAAATGGCGGACGTGCCAACTGCCACATGATGGTAAACGAGTTCACGTGGCCAACTCGACCCCAGGAGGCCTTGCCTCCTGCTCTTTTGTCCCCTGTTCTTATAGGAGGGGTACAAAGAGCCCCCTCGGCCCAATTGGCTTCGCCCAAGGTGCTGGGCTCACCCTAGGCTACTGAGCCCCACCGCCACGACAAGGCCTGAAGCATGGTGGGGCGTGGGTGTACTATGCGTTGACCATTGCTTTGTTCGACTTATCATTCTATGTTTGTGACACATAAGCATGATAAAATAAAGCATCCCATTCATTAATATAAAGATTTGTATTAATAATATACCATGCATAGACTGTAAAATACAAAATTTTGTATATTTTCAAATAAACTATCAAATAAAAATGCTATCAAAATCGATGTAATTGTCGACCAACTTTGTTTAGTTTCAGCCATTGTTATTCTTCGTTTATGTTTTGTTTTATCATTAGTTTCTCGCTACTTGTCAACTTATTGATTAAGTTTTTGTTTAAATTGTAAATTTTATTTTTTCATATTAACATAATAATTAATCTCTCTTAAATTGTAAGTTATTATAGTAAAAGTAATTGTAATAAAAGATGCAAGCTGTATTACACACTGTACGCAGCATGTTACATGTGAAATTTTAGCTTTTAACAATGTTTGTTCCTTGTTGGTGTATCCATAAAATAAATAAATAAATTTATAATGAGTCACTAGCGGACACATGCGAACTGATAGAGCCCATACATAATAATAATAATATAATTTTCTATATTCGCTTTAACCCCGCGTTAATCTGGTCCCGTGGTAAGTTCTCGAAGAACTTGTGTTATATTTAATATAGGTATATTTAACACACATCCATGACCCAGGAACGCAAAAAACTTTATGTTCCCTGGCGGGATTCGAACCCGCTACCTCCGACTTGAGCGCCATCGACCAAGTTTTTATGTCGGTTTGCTAAACTAGTTTGCAAGAAATTTTCACTTAGCCATGACCTCAAGCGGACTTGAGGTTAAATCCAGTAAATCCTGTAGGAGTCTGCGTTTTAATTATATTTACTATCCCTTATTAAACGGTTTTGTGTAATTTATATTACACGTGTGTCAACTCATAATAAAACTATTTACTAATTTTCGTTCCTAACTATTAGGAATTACGATCCCAACGTTTCAGATACTTTATCATAATCACGAAGTCACTCGGCGACGTATCATATCTATTCTACTTCCTACTTATATTATAAACGCGAAAGTTCGTATGGATGTTTGTTATTCTTTTACGCAAAAACTACTGAATGGATTTTAATGAAACTTTACAATAATATAGCTTATACATAAGAATAACACATAGGCTATAATATTATGAATAACCCCTTACTTCCACGGAAAGTACGCGTGCGAAACCGCGGGGCGCTGCTAGTTAATAAATAAATCTACTCTCACGGACAAAGCTGCACACAAATAATGTATATAGAGCGGTCTTAGATTAAACGCAATTTATTTGTGCCAATTGAAAGTGGCCACTTAAAGGAATCACAACAGGGTAGGCAATTACAGAAGACAATGCGTGCGGCGCCTCTCACGCAGGCCCTGGACTCGTACGATAATTAGGGGCGCGCTCTCACGGGACCCCGACAGGTGGATCACTCGCGGGTTCACCGACCTCTCATATAAACAAATTGCAAGATAAACGTTAATGGTTTTACTTTGTGTTAGATTTGCTGATACTGGGCGCCGGGGCCGAAATTGCTCAGGATTATTATCATTATATACTATGATAATTGTTAAAACTTGGCGTATAAGAGTAAAGGTAACCAAGAAATAAAAATTGTAAATTGTAACGGAAGGAGTGGTGAAGTGTGGAATTCGATAAGCGAATACGAGGAGCGACCAGGGGTGAGGAGATGAGTGGGAAGAGGAGGGGAGAGGCGGAGAGGAAAATGGGGTGCATTTTGGCGGAGCGTTACTATTATTGTGAAATTCTTAATATAAAGTTGTAATAAAATTAAAATATTATCAGTAGCTGCTTGTTTTATTTACATTTACATAATATAAAGCAATTATATGAACTAATATCATAGTATATTTGAAGACCGTAATAAAATTAAGCCAATTTAATGGCATAAATTCGAAAGACTAAAAACTTAAACAATGAGCCAAATATATTAATATCCTATGGTGAAAATTATGAAAATTGCATTATTTAAAGGCATTTAATTTTAGCATGAAAAGCAAAACAATTGAAAGAAACAAATTAAATTAATATTGGTATGCAAATATCAAGAACTGTGGGTGACCACACAGTATTCAAATATTTAGTTTGGCAACCAAATGTCCCACTGAAAAGTGCTGCCCTTATAAATCAGCTATGAATGTTACCAAACGATTTCCTTCAATAAATTATATTCACAATTCGATTTCCTAGTTTTGTACAAACATCGATATATCTATCAAACTTAACCGTATCATAGCGATTACTAATCAATGGTGAACCGAGTGACATTATATAAATCACAATTGAAGTTTTACATGGAGTCTATTCACAAAATAGAACACGAATAAATTTGAATAAATCAAGCTAGATCGTTGCGTAGAGAAGTGTATCGATATGGAATCGATTCGAGGAATCCTTTTTAATAGCATCCGTTATGTTGACAAACGTGTGAATGAGCCTTATACCCTTAGTTGGAAGCACAGGCACCATCAAGAAGTTTGAGGTTGCTCTCTAGTCTCTACTTGGAACGATTACGATGTGACGTAGGAAATGCGTACACGATTTAATAACGAATCGATTTTCATAAATTACCTCGGTAAATGCACCATTCATAGTACTACACCTACATTGGTATAATAAATTGCGCCAAAGAAAATATATTAATCGATCCAGAAGTTTGTCTACTAAATCGTATTCAATTGTAACATACCGATAACATTAATTCAAGCGAAATCACCATCGAATTAAAAGATATCGGCTTTATCTTGTCTGATTGTGAAATATGCCTGTTTCAATTAATAGACTTTGAAGCTATTTCTTAGGGATACCTTGGAAAATATAAGATTTAGATAAAGGAATCTTTAAGAATGATTTAGCAAGTAAAATTGACGCTAAACTGACTTCTGGCCCCAATGAAATCATGAATTTTTCGAAGATGTTGCGCAGCCCGAAAACGCATAACCCTTAAATTTTAAAATTTATTTCCTTTTAAAGTCCTTTATTCCTAAGTAAAGGAGGCAAGTCCTTTACTTAGGAATAATCATTACATCTTTTTTAAAATACACACACACCGTTACATAGTTTTATATATATCTTTGCAATGAGATTGTATTGCCAGATATAATATTAACCAGCTTTCTTTTATTCCGAAGCCTATTAATTCACGCGATTATATTTTATATTCTTACGCTTTTTTGTATTTATAATTTGCACCAGCCTACTTCTAACTCTACCGATACGTGTTTATTATATATATATTATTTATATGTTAGTAGTCAACGTCGCCCATTCTACAAATATAAGAAATATTCAGAAAGAAAGACAGAGGCAGTGCTCTGTCTTTCTTTTTTTTTAAATTTCGAAACTAGTCAGTGATTTGTCACTGACGTAAGAGCAATTCGACCAACCAGTGATCTGTATGTTCCGCCCATCGGCAAATCATCCATCAATGGCCATCAGTCGCAGCACAAATTTGTCGGAATTTGTTTTCATACAAAACACATAACATTACCGCTCTATTGCGGTTATATGCTCGATGTTTATTTCTATTGATTTTTTAAGTAAATTCCTCAAATGGCTCTGGCGAACGATGAATAAGATATAAATCATGTCGGTTATACCAAATGAGCAATACAGCAGATTAATTTTACGATAGCTGTTAATACGCTATTATAAGTGAATTAATCATTGCTAACAAATGTAAGCGGTGGCGATTCGACGATTATAAGTAGCCTTATTTATTGCTGTGATATGTACATGAACTTAAATCGTAAATAGACTAGAGAGGAAAGATATGAGTGCTGCGAGTAACCAAAAAACGCCAAGTATAAGAAATATGAGAAATCACTGCTTCAGGTATTAGTAACATTTCGGTCGCTTAATATCGATAGCTAACACGTAGTAATAATTTTAATTGGATGATAGGAAAGGGTAATATGATATGACATAGGGAAACGTAAACGAAGTAACCGAGGACCAATTGCATTATTCTGCATGGACATTATATGAAGCCGAAACACTGCTGTTGCAATAGTAGAAGTAATTCAGAAAAATATTTCCTTGTTTTGTTATCTTTTAATTTCATTAGTGCCGAGTCATAACATTCCGAAACTGGTCAGTGATTTGTCACTGACGTAAGAGCAATCCAACCAATGAGCTGTAGTAGTAGTAGCGGTTCACCTCAGGCTACTGAGCTCCACCGCCTCGAGAAGGCTTGAACCATTATTGGGACAAATAATCCATCCTATGCTGACTGTTAAATCAACTAAAAATAAATCTTCATTCTATTACAAATTCACTGATTTTATCATCTTTCTCGTGTACTTCGACTATGTGTGTGGACATCACACACCAGTTACATCTAGTCCCACAGACATACGTTTGCAAATCTCCATCTAAATAAAAATCTAGTAACAGGGCCAATTTTAATTGAAGGTTTAGGTATAGTAATTGCACCTTCATCCCGTATAGGGGCGCTCTACACGCACCGCCTATTCATTCCTATAAGGAGGGACATGTCCCGGGGACACTACACACTACCGTATAATCCGATACTCTCACCTTAATATACGAGTTGCCTCTCTAATCAGCCTTATACAATTTTCGCAAGGATTTAGCAGCTTCATTTAATTTTATAGTTTTTATGCGAACTTTACTGAATATAATAAAGAACCCTCAATTTCTTGGAACCCACAAACTCTCCATGATTTTTAGTCTAATTTCATTTTATTCATTCCAATTAACTGTTTTTCTCAAAACAGCGGAATAATTAATGTTTCTTACGTTATCACCTAAGCGTTATCACGTAAAACTATCGTCTGTTAACCGACTTTACAGAAAACTAATATTTATGTGGTTTTTTTCCTGTCGTGGCCATGGTTGCTGTACAGTATGTATACGTCCGGAATGGAATATTAAAAAACCGCGTATAATTAAAGAGTTTTTCAAACAAACCCACAGTGGGTTGTATAGAGCAGCCCTTTGGAAATACTACATTGATGTGTATTCTTATACCTGATAATAAATATACCAAATAAATATACATAGCATACGCTTAAAAACTTGCCCTTTTTTCCAAAACACAGCCAACCTCTTTGGCAGAAAAACTATCCTCTTGGTGGAACCTATATGCTCTTGCTTAGGCTCTTCATATCCCCACCATGGTTCAAGCCTTGTCGTGGCGGTGGAACTCAGTAGCCTAGTCAGCCCAGCACCTTGGGCGAAACAAATGGAGCCGAGGGAGCTGCTCTTTGTACCCTTTTATAAGAAGAGTAATGTCCCGACGTTAAGAGGGGTTGTTCTGTGGTGCGGGACAACCCCTCTGTGGAGGTGGTGTCAGTCCCTTGAGGGACTGACTAGCCGTCGAGGTGCCCTGTTTGGTCAACAGATTCGGGGCACCTTACCAAAGGCGGTATTGGTGGCACTCGTAGGGTTTTAGTGGGTAGAGCTGCGTCCACTTACCATCTTTCGGGTGCAGCGAGTCCCACATACCCGCCTGGGGAGTGGGTCTCCCCAGGTGGGTATGTGGGACAACCCCTCTGTGGAGGTGGTGTCGGTCCCTTGAGGGACTGACTAGCCGTCGAGGTGCCCTGTTTGGTCAACAGATTCGGGGCACCTTACCAAAGGCGGTATTGGTGGCACTCGTAGGGTTTTAGTGGGTAGAGCTGCGTCCACTTACCATCTTTCGGGTGCAGCGAGTCCCACATACCCGCCTGGGGAGTGGGTCTCCCCAGGTGGGTCTGTGGGACAGTGGGACAACCCCTCTGTGGAGGTGGTGTCGGTCCCTTGAGGGACTGACTAGCCGTCGAGGTGCCCTGTTTGCGCAACAGATTCGGGGCACCCCACCAAAGGCGGTATTGGTGGCACTCGTAGGGTTTTAGTGGGTAGAGCTGCGTCCACTTACCATCTTTCGGGTGCAGCGAGTCCCACATACCCGCCTGGGGAGTGGGTCTCCCCAGGTGGGTATGTGGGACAACCCCTCTGTGGAGGTGGTGTCGGTCCCTTGAGGGACTGACTAGCCGTCGAGGTGCCCTGTTTGCGCAACAGATTCGGGGCACCGCACCAAAGGCGGTATTGGTGGCACTCGTAAGGTTTTATTTATTTATTTATTTATTTATTTATTCGAGAAACAAACAGTATATTAACACAATTAAACTTAAAATTTACTTGATTAATACATTACACCAGCAAAGTTTCCACCAAAAATTATACATACACGAATGCAGACAATAAGACGCAAAAAACAAACAAGTTAAACTATGTAACGTAACCAGTAACTACCCAAAGGAAATTAGATAAGTAATGAAAATGGAATATTTAGTTGCTTTACATTATTCTTAATCTTAGTTAAAGAATCAAAGAACAAATCAAAGTCAGATTTACAATACTTGTTAAATTGGCGTCATGACCTGTGCAAAATTGAATTATGAACCTATATTTTTTTTTCTTGCTCTTGGCATGTACAATGATAGACTATAAAGGAAAAAAAACAAACAAGTTAAACCATTTAACGTGACTATCCAAAGGAAATTAATTGTGTAAGTAATCAACATTGAATATTTAGTTGTTTTACATTATACTTAAATTTAGTTAAAGAATCAAAGAACAAATCAAAGTCAGATTTACAATACTTGTTAAATTGGCGACATGACCTGTGCAAAAATGAGTTATCTACATATTTTTTTCTTGCTATTGGCATGTACAATGATAGATGCTTATTACGAGAGCTTAGACGAGGACAACTAAAACCAATCTGGTTATGTAAAAAGGGAGAATCAACTTCATTCCTTACCAATTTGTACAGAAAGATCAGATCTTTTTCGCAACGGCGTTGTGTCAAAGAAGGTAACCTGCAGCTTGATGACGCATACTTGTAATTCATGTGCTTAAGAAATTTTTTGAGTACAGACTCGACAGCGGTAATATATTTTTTTTGATAAGGGTTCCAGATAGTAGACGTGTATTCTAAGGTTGATCGAACAAAGGCATTAAACAATAACACGTGTGTAAACTGATTTTTAAAATCTTTGCCAACTCTTAAAATAAAACCCAGCATACGCATTGCTTTATTTACAACAATATTGATATGTTGGGTAAAAGTCAATTTGCAATCAATATAGACACCCAAGTCTCTCATCACGACCACCCTGTTCAATGGTTGATTACAGAATTTATAGTTAAAGAGTTTTGGAGCATTCGACCTAGAGAAAGACATTACACAGCATTTTTTTATATTAAGACAAAGTAAGTTATAATTGCAGTAGTTATAAATATTATTAAGATCCTTTTGTAGACTTTCACAATCAGAATAGGTTTTTATTGTTTTGAAAATTTTCATGTCGTCAGCGTAAAGAAGAATATTTGACGATGTTACATAGGACTTTATATCATTAACGAAAATATTGAACAAGAGTGGTCCAAGATGAGATCCCTGGGGTACTCCGGAGGTTGTTGGGACAAAAGATGAACAATAACCCTTAACTGTAACTGCTTGTGTTCGGTTTGCCAAATAAGATTTTAGCCAACGTAATAGATCGCCATGAATACCAACTTCCTCCAATTTCTGATGCAATAAGTCATGGCAGATCTTATCAAATGCCTTGGAGTAGTCGGTATACACGACATCCACTTGAAAACCAGCATCCATATCCGTTGATATCCTATGTACGAATTCGCATAAATTAGATTCTGTTGATCTATTCTTAATAAAGCCATGTTGTTGGTCTATAATAATATGCCGTAAAATAGGAGCCATTTTATCATATATAATTTTTTCAAACAATTTTGCAATAATACAGAGTTTAGATATTGGCCTATAGTTTACTATATCATGAACATCACCAGACTTATATACAGGCACAATAAAAGACCGTTTCCACAACTTAGGCATTACGCAAGATTTAAGTGACTTTAAGAAAATAACATATAAAGGGTAGGCAAGAGACTCGGAGCAAGATTTCAAAAAAAATCCTGGCAATTTATCAGGACCGCAACCTTTACTCGTGTCAAGATCTTTTAAGTATTTTTTGATAGTCAAAGCAGATAACTCAATTGAACCTATCGAAATATGAGACATATTATTCTGTTTTATAGAATTCCGATGAGTATTAGTTCGGGATTTGACAAAAGCTGATTGAAAATAATCATTAAATAATGAACATGTCATTGAGCCATCAGAAGATAAGATATTATTATAATACATATTATCAGGTATTTGACCATCCCCCTTTTTAGACTTAACGAAAGACCAAAAATATTTACTGTTACGTTTAATGCATTGCTCCGCATTTTCTATGTAAGATTGATAGCATTTCACCTGTTCCTGCTTCTGCCTCTGTCTCAATAGCTTAAATGTATTATAATCACTAATCCTGCAATATTTTTTCCATTTTCTGTGATATTTCAATTTCTCAGAAATAATTTTTATTAAGGAACGAGAATACCACTCTGGATACCGAGTATTATTTTCACATGTTCTTTCTGGAACGTACCTTGAAATTATATTATTAACAGTTTCATAAAAAATTTCGACATTACGATCGACATCAACTTCACAAAGTAGGGTGTCCCAGTTAATAGAAAACAACTCTTTATTTATACTATCATAATTCGCCTTGTGATATAGTTTAATTATATGCGGTGCAGCCTTAAGTGGTTTTATTTTAGAATAAAATATTTCAATTATTAATGAAGGATGGTGAGCATCTTCGGATACGAGAGGTTGCGAACATCTTTGTACTTTACAAAAAGATTCACTTAGCACTAGATCTAACAGTCGTCCATTTGAATTAAAAACAAAATTATACTGACGCAAATTACTAAAGTTGAGAAAATTTTTAAGAGCAAAGACAGATGAGTTAGCCAAACAAGTGTTACTGAGTTCCATAAAATCACCACAACCACTCGTAGTCCAATCACCTTGGCTAATATTAAAATCTCCAAGAATCAAATATTTTTCATGAGGTCTTAAGGTAATATCATTAGATACAGTTTCAAAGAAATTATACAAGCACTCAAAATGAAGTTGACCATGTGGAAAATAACAACAAATAATATTTACGATCTCATTAAATTTTCCGGGACCACTAGACAACGTTACTTTAATTATTTCTGCTGAGGATTGAATTGAGGTGATCGTTGATGAGGATAACAAAGGCAAACCGCACCTAACCGCAATTAACACACCACCACCCAATTTCTGACCCCTGGCAATATAATCACGGTCACAACGATAAACACTGTATCTTTTGTCAAACAACTCACAATTATAAATACCATCCATTAACCAAGTCTCGCTCAGGCAAATTATATCATAATTCTCATTAATTATATTACGATAAAAACAACCTGTCTTAGAGCGTAGGCCGCGAACGTTCTGATAATATATATTAAGTCCGTCAAACATTTAAACATTTTATGGTTCTATACAAATATTTTAGGACATAAAATAAATTAAGGCGAAATAAATTATCGATCAATGACATTTTAATTCGGTTATGTATTAAGCACGATGATAACGAAATAACCAATTGACTCCCCCATTTCTGTCCATGATAGTTACAAAAGTAATAAGCATCTAACTTTAATTTAAGTATTATTACACGAAATAAATTAATAACATTAGAGTGATAAATATAAATTATTAAATGTAAAATTGTAATATTAATAAAGGTAGGGCTTATATAATTTTTTTTAAATCATCCTGTGACACAATATGTATAACTGGGCTATTTTCAGTCTTACGAACCATTATAGTACAATTTCTAACCCAAATAAATTTGTATTTTTTATCATTAGCAAGTTTCTTGGCTTGGGATAGCAGTGACTTGTTTGCACTAGTTAAGTGATCATTAAAATATATGTTATTGTTATTAGAAGTAAAACCAATATCACTACATTTGAGTTTAAGTTTTTTAAAATGAACTAAAGCATCATCCTTTTTCCAACGGGCTAAAAAGCGAACAACAATTGGCTTGGTCCTACTAGTATCGATCCCTTTTGGCGTTACTCTAGTGATAAAGTCTATGTCCGTAGATGGATTCAACTGAATTTCACAGCGCTTAGTAATGTTATTCAGTATGTCAAACAAGTTTTCATTCTTTCTTTCAGGGATTCCATATATTTCGATGTTAGATCTCCTCGCCCACTGTTCTCTCTGATTATTTTCTTTTATCAAGTTGTCCAGCTTTACGAAGTCCCCCGCACTCCCCTTTATGGTTTTAACCTGCTCCTCAAGACTATTTATTCTATTATTTAATTCATCATATTTAGAACTGAAAAATGCCAATGAATCCTTAAAACTTTGAATGTCATCTCTGAGCGATTTTATTTCATTGGTTATAGATGCTTCTAAATATTTTTTTAGGTTTGACAATTCATCGGATATCAATACTTTAACTTGTTCCAACGTAAACAATGTATTATTATCCTGCTCAACAGGCGACCCATATAAACAAGATGTCCCGCCCCGCCTAATGGTGATATTCTCATTACACGTTGTACTTGAACCACCACCACCCCGCACGGGAGTATTGTCAGTCTTAAGTTGCTTCGGCTGAGTAAGCTGACAAGTTGGACAAACCCATAACTTTTTCTTCAACTCTTTATCCTTTTTATAGCATGGATCTAAACACAACAGGTGATAGTTATTTTTACACTTTGTGCAACTTATAACATCAGCGGTGACTCCACTAGTAGTGACACTACAACAGGCAAACTTCATCCTAACTCTTTAAATATTCAATTTAAATAAATTAAGAAAATCAAGAAAAAGTGTTCCCCACGCCGGCGAATTTGATCTTGGGTTGATTCGAAACACGCTCGTACAGTAGTCCGGCGCGTGCACCGCTAGGGCAGATTGCTGTTACGTAGTAGGCTCAAATATATGGTCTGTTGATTCTATTTCTTCAAAGTTATGAAAATCAGAGGGTAGTTGTAATTTGTACACAATATATACACGAAACGAAACAACCTATATTTTCACTCCAATATAATTGTTTTAAGCACTTAATCACCGAACATTTAATTTCACAGTCTCTGTTTATAATACATAATATAATTATACTGTTTATCTGAGAATTTATTTGTTAATAGGCACTATAAACAACTTTAACTAAAAACTTTATGCACGTCTACAAAATTTTACGTCTGCACTCGCTCGCGGCTGATCTTGAACTGAGTTTTAGTGGGTAGAGCTGCGTCCACTTACCATCTTTCGGGTGCAGCGAGTCCCACATACCCGCCTGGGGAGTGGGTCTCCCCAGGTGGGTATGTGGGACAACCCCTCTGTGGAGGTGGTGTCGGTCCCTTGAGGGACTGACTAGCCGTCGAGGTGCCCTGTTTGCGCAACAGATTCGGGGCACCCCACCAAAGGCGGTATTGGTGGCACTCGTAAGGTTTTAGTGGGTAGAGCTGCGTCCACCTTGCTATCTTTCGGGTGCAGCGAGTCCCACATAATGTGGAAAAAAAGGCTCTTCATATGAAGTTTAGTCCTCTCAATGTTTATGTAAATTCCTTAGAAATATCTCACACAAACCTAATACGCTTACCATTTAGCAATCACAACTTTAATGGTTTAGCGATTAATTTTATGATATTTCAATTGCATGCAAATTACTATGATTACATTATATTCGTAAATGCCTAACACTGAAGTAATATGTACTGTTACTGTGGATATAATTATCACTTCATAAGTATTCAGTATTTTTAGCTGCATTTTTTCTAATGTGATAATATATAACTAGCTGTTGCCCGCAGCTTCGCCCGCGTTAACTTAGCCTTACAGCCGTATCCGGATTGTGGAAGATTATTTTTAAAGCCTAAATTACTCTTATAACATCAGCTATCTTCCAGTGAAAGTCCCATCAAAAGCCGGAACAAACAGACAGACAGACAGACAAAAATTGTAAAAAATGCTATATATGCATTCAATAAAAAGCAGTTACTTTAATATTACAAACAGACACTCCAATTTTATTTATATCTATAGACTAAGTTGCTTCTTATAACATCAGCTATCTACCAGTGTCCCATCAAAATCGGCCCAGTAGTTTCAGAGATTAGCCGGAACAAACAGACAGACAAAAAATGTAAAACATGCTAATTTGGTATAATATTTACCGTGTTGGATGGATGGATGGAACATATGGATGATATGCATTCATTAAAAAGCGATTATTTTAATATTACAAACAGACACTCCAATTTTATTTATTTGTATACATTATCACTTTATAAGTATTCAGTATTTTAGCTGCATTTTTCCTTTCCTAATGGGCTTTCATCAAATTCGATAACTATGATACGTGAACTGAAAATTTGTCTTAGAACAATTTGTTAGTCTATGTCAACACTATGTTAGTCTAATATCGTTGTAGGTAATTTCTGGTGTTCTTACTGTGATCCCAGGATTCCCCTCGGGGATTTTAAGTGGGCATAAATCGCCACATATCCCGACTTTGTGCCTCAACGGAGTTCATACGATATTTTTGAAGATTCCATAATGAGGGATTGGAACCCGCGACATTTTAAGTTATTTTGACGTATTTCAAGTGTACAAGTTGTCACCTACGAAATAAAGGTATTTTGATTTGATTTGATATATTACGCGTGAAATATTTTAATACTAGAATGATAAGTGAGCAATCTTCTAAGTAAGTCGTCGTGTTCATTTGAATCGCATTCAACAGATAACGCCTTATACAACTATAGTTTGTAATTAATTAATGCAACTGAGAATGTATTTTATTCTTTACCTACGCGTTTTGTAACTCGTTCTGAAATTCCGGTTGCGGAGGTCAGACAGTCTCCATACGTTAAATCCTGTCAATGACAAACTATGGAGTATACTAGGATGCTTGTACAATATAATTTTATTTACTTAGAGAAATAATACCTAAGCTTGAAGCCCCTTGACTGTATTATACCTACTGTTAAGATCTTTTTTATAGAGATTTCCGATTACCTGCTTCTAGTGAATTTTAATCTTGAAATACATAAGTTTGTCAATACCTCTTGCTTTTTAGGGTTTCGTACACAAACGGGACCTTTATGCCTAATTAAATAAAAAAGTATATTTTTTATATCATAGGAGGGCAAACTAGCAGTCGAAGCCTTTTGGTGACTATCGACACCCATACACATCCGCACAACCAGAGATTATGCAGATGCGTTGCCCTCCTTTTTCTTATCCCCCCAATGGGCCACCGGAAACTCACAAACCGCACGAAACACGACAGCATAGCTATCACTTTACGCCGGTATTATGTGAGCGAGAGGTACCACCCCGTTCATGCCGGCCCAATTTGGCTGCAAAGCTGCATGGCACTAGAAGAGGTAGTGCCATGCTGAAGAAGTATTTATATGTATACTAGCTGACCCGGCGAACTTCGTACCGCCTAACAGTCAATGAATGTCGTGTTATAGATTCATCATCATCATCATCGTCATTATCATCATCATCAGCCTATATCCGTCCACTGCTGAACATTGGCCTCCCTCAATGAACGCCGTCATCGGCCGATCCTTTGCCACTCGCATCCAACACAATTTTATACACATTGTTACAAAAAATGTGATAAATGAAAAACCGCTCGACCGATTTTGTGCAAACTTTACACAAAACATCTACTAAATAGTCCGAACAAAGCCTAAACATTTGGTTTGATTAGGTGAACCCATTCTTGAGTTATAAAATTACAACGAAAAGTGGCATTGATTTTAATATATAGATTTAATATATAGATTACAGAGTTCAACAATCCATTATTTTAATTCAATATGCTACTTATTCTCTTTTCTTTTATTAAAATAAGATTTTTTGGATTCGCTTCCTACCCCTTGCTTTTGGAATATTTATAATAGTTTCTTAAAGCATCCAACAAGAAAATGTATGATCCCATGAAAATGATAAAACGAAAACCGCATCCACCAATAAACTATTCGAGGATCACAATTGTCGATCCAACTAACTCATCAGATATCCGTGGTTGTATATATCTCGCTCAAGTCTACTTGAGAGTTATTATTGATAAGTTTCCTACACGTCAAATAAATCCCAACGTTTAATTTCGTGACTTATTCACAGTATCTATTGCTGTTAAGTTGCACGGCTGCATCACGATGCTGTCGGATCTGCCATTTGATGCGCATTTCGTATTGTTTCAAGTCTATATTTCCATATAACCTCATTAATTATCATTAAATGATGGTGAAACTTATCAAATTTCCCTGCACAGCATCGCTTGGTCACCGGAAGGATAACGTGAGGAAACTTTCATGTCTGATGAGATTAAAAGTCTTTGATGTGTGTGATGGCGTGGCGTGTTCACCACTCTGCTGAGCGCATAGGTGAACTGTGGCCCAACATCCTCCTCGCCTGATTTCGAGGAAGATACCTGTGCGGATGGATATGTAAAGGATGATGATGATGATAGTGAAACTTTACTAATTTAAATGCTAAAGTAATTCCGCCGTATGCCCAAATGCCAAAGAAAGGTATTCTACATGTGAAAGAAGTTTCAGAGTTTATGGAACCTTTTCATTTTTAATTCCAGTCCATACTAAAAATATCTTAAATGAGAACGTAACTGTCTGTGACCTTTTCAAGAATAAACCGTAAAACTATTTTTTTTTTTTATGAAATAGATAATATCTAAAACGTATGACAAGATTAAATATAGTTTATACAAGTTTAAGATAGTGATCACATAATATGGATAATACACAATCTCGATTGCTTGGTTCTTAATATAAACTGATATAAACAAACACTTTCGAACTAAATAGACTAAAGTTCAGTCAATAGGCGTCGATAAACACTTGGCAACAGGCATTCTGGTGCCCGGTTTTGCTTTAATTAAAAGCAATTCGACGACCTCTGGCCCAGTGGTTAGCGCGTTAGCGCTCAAGCCGGAGGTAGCGGGTTCGAATCCCGCCAGGGAACAAAAAGTTTTCTGTGCTCCTGGGTCATGGATGTATATTAAATATATGTATTATATAATATTTTTTTTAAATATATGTATAGTGTAAGAGTATTAAATATATTTCTGTTGTCTGGTACCCGTAACACAAGTTCTTTGAGAACTCACCACGGGACCAGATTTACGTGGTGTAAAAGCGTCCATAGATATTATTATTATGTATTATAATAGTGACATCACCATCATAATTTTAACCGAAGTACGAAGCCATGGGTGTTTTTGGCAAAATATCGGGACCTCAATAAAACCATAAACGCGGTAAGCACCCGAAACTATATAAATTATCTATACACCTATACAGACAAATAATGGGTGTCTGTTTGTAACATTAAAATAACTGTTTTTTATTGAATGCATATGGATGTGTACCAATACCAAAATAGCATTTTTTTATAATTTTTGTCTGTCTGTCTGTTTGTTCCGGCTAAACTCTGAAACGGCTGGGCCGATTTTGATGGGACTTTCACTGGCAGATAGCTACTGTTATAAGCAGTAACTTAGGCTATAAAAATAATCACCATCAATCCGCATACGACTATAATCTAAGTTAACGCGGGCGAAGCTGCAGGCAACAGCTAGTATTTAAATATGAATAGATGTCTCACATAAAACTACTAATATCGATATTCCGGAAAGGCATCGAATATCCCGAGTATCGAAGTGATGAGCCCGCTCCGACGCCACAATAAATAGCCGAGTATTTATAAAGAGGCACGAGATGTTGCCCGCCGATTGGCGCATTCTTGTATCACTTGTAAAATACTTTATTGATCGTACTGCTAGTGTGCTGGATTGGTGTCGTGGGAAAATATACAGTCGAACATGGAACCTCCTCCTTTTTTGAAGTCGGTTAAAATTGTTGAATATGTGAAGTTAAGTTTTTAAATCCCATAAAATTTGTCATTTGAATATATTCTTCTAATCTATTCTTTTTTATTCTTCTTTTCTTATCTGCTTTCGTGTCATTTGTTTCATCTGACGATGACGGGCTAAAAGTTTGTGTACAAAATAAATAAATAGATAAATAAACGAAACGTCGGGTATTTAAAAAACGAATAAACTGCTATAAAATCCATCAAAGCTGTTTCATTATAATAGATAAATAAAGATCAATTTTCTAAAATAAAAAATAAATCAAAAATAAAATACAAAATGATGCATATCAGGATATTTTACTAATACAAAAAAAGGTATGTAAAATAGACTAGTGAGCGACGATGGCGTAGTGGGATATAGGCTCGGCCTCTTGAGTGAGAGCCGAAAGGTCCGGGTTCGATCTGACCCCCCTGTGATGCCTAGAAATGGGGCTTTCTAAATTTCTACGTGCATCTGAACATGACACCATCGCTTGCTCACCGGTGAAGGAAACATCGTGAGGAAACCTGCATGCCTCTTGAGATTAAAAGTCTTTGAAGTGTGTGAAGTTCACCAACCCGCATTGGGCCAGCGCATCAGTGAACTATGGCCCAAAACCCTACTCGCCTGATTTCGAGGAGACCCGTGCCCAGCAGTGGGACATAAAAGGGTTGATATTATTATTATATATATTATATTATTAAAATAGACTAGAACGATAAGTGAAACAATGTCAGCTCCTTACATTTTTGTTCAGCAATATCATTTGAGATTGAAGGACCCGTGTTAAAAATGCAATAAATTATTCCCAGACGCCAATTTCAATATTAACGACTAAGCCAAGCGAGACGGTGCGGAAGGGGTGGGATTTTTCTGGTGAGCGAGCGGGACGGAGGATGTATCATTCGTTTTTTGTATTTATAGCAGCGCCTCCCCGTTAGTTTAATCTGTATCGGATGGTGCGCTATGGAGCTATCGGCCTGCCGAGCCACCATCTGCTAAGCTACGGACTCAGACCACACTAGGTGATATTTGACTTAGCAAATATTAAAGTTAGTGCTCATTTTTATTTAGGTCATACGTTCACTTTCATGTTGGATAGGCAAGCTGCCAGACATGCCACCTGATGAGGGGTGGCTAGCGTCGTCCTAGAACTTACCGAGTTCATCTGAAATTTGTCTTGGCCATTCATTTATGCGTTCTGTCCTACCATTCATTCTGAAACACAGCTTTTTTATGTTATTTGGGAAGGAAGACGAGCCATCCGATGATAAGCGGTTAGCATCGCCCATGAACATGAACAATTTCACCTCGGCCTCGGCATTCATGTGTCGCCTATCCTGAGACGTCTCTGTGCCAGTAAACACTGCCTGTCGTGCCCTTCTTTCCGAAACACAGCAAACCTGTTTGATGGTGGTACCCATGCAGCCGGGGCACAGGTGTGTGACATAGTGCCTCCCTTTCATCGATGCGCTTTTCTAGCTTAGTGATCAAGTGACTGGCCAATTATTTGTTAGATTTAATTGAATACACGTTAATATAGTATGTTTTATGAAATGTCTGTTGTCTTTTACAAATGTGTATATTTATATAACTTTTTCACATACATTCTCCTACAAGACTAATCGTATGAAAATGTGAGTGATATTAGTATAATAAATATTTATTTTCATTGCCGCTTGCTTACGTTTTGGATACCAATCGTATATTACGATAAAACGTTGTTTTATCATTGTAATTTAAAATGCATCCATTAGGTTCTCACAACATTTCACCCAGTGTACACCACCGTGAGCTAATGATACTCTGATTAACAATATTCGGCGGAGATAGCAGTAAGTTACCGGGGGGCGGGGTTCGATGCCAGATTGCGCGTGCGCAGATTTACGCCATACCCGCCGTATTAACTGATATCGCGCTAAACATCATTACTATATGCGAAACAAATAATGCCTTTGAAACACTATTTATTGGTCATATTTAAGCCATTGTTCCTATCTGATTCGTTCGATTTATGATGAGAATTGGCCTTGGTGTTCAGAATGGTGAGAGTGTGGGGTTGGTACGTGAATCATGGTGTAGGTATTCGGTGTGATGCAGATAAGTGTCCCTGCAAATTTTATGGAAGATCTGTTGACTTAGAAATTCGAAGGTTTCCCTTTCTATATCTGTCGAAGTGAAAGTGTAAAGCTAGTTTCGTCAAAATATTCTATGGATCACTTGTCTATCTAGATCTCGACAGTTGTCATCATGAACTTTACTAGAAGCTGTACATTCATTTTTCATATTTGTCAAATGCTAATATGAGTATAAAGGGTAAATGGTTATGCAAATTTTGCAAAGGTAATATGCTCTATTTTTGAATAGTGTTGACCACATTAAACATATATCTCCACACAATATTTACCTCCAAGCTATATCAGCAATACTACAATACATAACAATAACACATGACACAACTCGTCTAAGACCGTAATTCAGGCCTTAATACTTTAAATTAAAATTTAAAAGCATAATTATGTCGCGTAGATGCCATATCTCCTATCATGTCCTTTGTTAAACTGAATGCAGCCAATTTATAAATTCGTCTGGTACACGAGCATCATTAATTATGTTGCTGGCTGGGTGGCTGAGAAAAACCTACTTCACTCATTTCGCTATCGTTACCATCATACACCATTCCTCTCTCACCTACTCCAACATTCAGATACCTACTTGCCACTTTTAACGTAACTGTAACTATTGAATTTCAAATTTGAATTCTAGTGTCTGGATCTTAAAGTATACATTTCAATGGTATTTTCTGGTTGTTAGGGTCTTTGGTCGTCGGTAGTCAGTAGTCCTTCTCGCTCTCTGAGGCCCTGGTGAGCCTCCCCAGCGTTAATGGTGTTATCTTGCCCCTCGAATGCAGCACCTTTAAGTATATTTCTTTATCTTGTCGCCGCTCCTCGCTTTTGTTTTTTATATTCATTTGCTAATTTCGCAAAATGAGAAGGCACTGAGATCGGGTGATCGCAGATTGAAACTGGTGCATTAATAAAATTAACGAATTCCCTTTAATTGAAAGCCTCTCCGGGAATTTTGTTATCCGCCATCGGAGTTCATCCTAAACAGCCTTTAATATTTATTTACGCTCCGATGTGGAACGAGATAGCTCTATGTTGTCCGTCGTAAGTCCTGATTTCCTTTATTATGTTGCAAGGGATATAAGGTGTATCATCAACACGTTCTCGTGTCTATACAAATATTATAGTAGGTTTGTGATTTAGGATGTAAGAGGAAGTCTTTGAAATCTCTTCCGATAGCAAAAATCTTTGACCGGAATTATGCTTTGTTATCACATAGGCTATTAAACAACCAATATCAGTTCATCTAGTAAGAGGTAGTGCCATGCTGCATTGGTACCTCTCTATCACATAACACCGGCTTCAAGTGACAGCTATGCTGTCGCGTTTCGTGCGGTTTGCGAGTTTCCGGTGGCCCATTGGGGGGATAGGGAAAAGTAGGGCAGCGCATCTGCGTGGCCTTGGTTGTGCGGATGTGTATAGGCGTCTGCGCCGTGAGGCTCCGACTGCTCGTTTGCCCCCTGATGACATAGAAAAAATCTAAGGTTCATACTATTATTATTTTCTACGTTTTTCAAAGCAATTTTGACGGATTCAAATCCAACTCTTTTGGTTTCTTCTTCTTCTTCCCTTACCGAATTTCAGTGATCACCGCAATGTAGCAATTTGCCAGAAATACCGATTTTTGGCACTACTAATACTAAATCAAGTCAAAATTTTATAAATAAACTCTATAAAGTAAAAAAAGGGTTACTAATTCTTGCAAGGTTAAAAAACAGAACTACAACAATCGGACTATTTGTTTTATAAAAACGAAATCTCTTTACTTACCTCGAATTAAATCGACGGTACAAGGCCGTGCGCATAACCAATGACTTTTACTTTCGATAGGAAGATTTTCAGCGTTTTTCCTTACTTATCTCTTGTGTTGTTATTATATTTATATTTCCTGCCTATGCTATCGAATCTTCTGGATTTTAAGATATTAAACGGTGTCAGAAGTGAAGAGAGTAGAGGAGAAAAATACGTAAAGACCAAGAAGTCCTTCATGATCATCATCAGCCTCTATCCGTCCACTGTTGAACATAGGCCTCCCTCAATTAACGCTAAGACGGCTGATCCCTTGCCACTCGCATCCAACACGGACTGGCTACCGCACGGAGATCTTCCCGAAACAGTCCTTCTTGTCCTACACTAAAAGGATAGTATCGAATAACTTTTAAATGTAAGGACGTCTGACACCTCAGTCCTCCCGTAACCTACGTAAGGTTGCTGCAAGCATCTGAAAAGTCGGGCTTGTAAATTCTTAATAAACCGCGCTAAAATCCGTAAAAATGGATTAATTATTATAATATTGTAAGTGTAATCGCGTAAACATTAGAAAACAGAACCTTACGAAAGTTATTTTTTGTTGAGCTACCTATATCAATAGGAAAAGTGAGTTGGATGGTGAATTAATAAAGTTTTAACGTATTATCAGTCTGAAATTATATCATTTTTCTCTTCCTCGTGGTGTCTCACCATACAATATTGTATGGTATGATGCATTGGTTCTAAAACTTTTAGATTGGAATTAAATATTATGTTGTATTATAATGAATTTTTTTTACGGATTTTATCGCGGTTTATTAAGATTTATTAATAAACCGCGATAAAATCTGTAAAAGTTGTTTCATTATAAGGAGTGAAATTCGCGTAAACATAAGAAAACAATATTATGTTGTAATTGCAATAATTCTTACAAAATGATACTTATATAATATTAATAGGTATAGTAAGAGGTAGTGCCATGCTGCTTTGAAGCCGAATTGGGCCAGCGCGACCGGGGTGGTATGTCTCGCTCACATAACACTGGCGTCAAGTGATAACTGATAGCTATGCTGTCGCGTTTCGTGCGGTTTGTGAGTACATAAAAAAGTAATGTAACCATTGCAAATGGGATATATTTACCATGGTTTTCATTTTTATTTCGCGCGGCTCGGTATTACGCCATTTTTTACGAATGATTTGTTCGTCATGTCATCACAGTTTCTTGAAGTTTTAATAGTCTGAAAATATTTGATTTATTATTTCTTAACCAATTTGGCCGCTTCGTGTTAGATACGAATGGCGAGGGATCGATCATTGAAAGGGGTCTATGTTCAGCAGTCGACGGTAAAGGATGATGATGATGAATTTCTTAACAACCACACTTTTTTCGCGCATCTAATCTAGTATGTGTTAACCACTATTTACTTATTTATAATTATTATATAAATAGATATATATTTATCGTACATTAACATGCCATATTAAACACAATTCTCGTAAACTTTGAGATGCAGAGCCATGCTGTGAGCACGGGGCGACCTCTCCGAGGTGGCCGTGCGTGGTGCCCGCCCCCGCCCCAGGCTACACTATTACATTACTATTATACCACAATAAAATACCACCTATAAACACTCAATGTAAACAATCATGCAGTGCTGATTGTTCTGTCAGGCATTATAATGTTACATCCTTTATAAAACATGGCTTATTCCCGAATCTAGTCTCCTTACTAGTAACTACGTAGTAACTTGACCTGATAAGTCAAGTTGAGATTGGGAGAGGGGTGTAGTAGTTCCCACCATGGTTCAAGCCTTGTCGTGGCGTTAGGGCTGAGTAGTCTAAGATGAACCTTGGGCCTAGAAAATTGAACCGAGGGACCTGCTCCTTGTATCCCTCTTATAAGAAGAGGGGACAAAAGAGTAGGAGAGACAAGGGGCGAGGATGGGAACCTTACCCTATTGCATATCGTTGTCCCGACGTTGGGAGGGGTTGTTCTGTGGTGCAGGATAACCCCTCTGTGGAGGCCGGGGATTGACTAGCCCTGCTCAACAGATCCGGGGCATTAGTGCCACTCGCTGGATTTTAGTGGGTAGAGCTGCGTCCACTTACCTTTCCCCTTACCGTCTTTCGGCCGCAGTGAGACTCACATAATCGCCTGGGGAGTCCCCCTCTCCGCGGGATGTCTAAAAGTAGGCATCCCGCGGAGGAAAAGAAGAAAAGGGGGTGTAGTAGTCGAAAGTTAATTTCGAGTGGCAAATATATTAAGAAATATTACGACAAAAAATGATTGTTTATCACGCTGGTTGCACCGAGGTTAACCTAAAATCCAAGTGTCCTCTTTGATATACAGGCCCAGGCTTTTTTATGTTAGTTGGATAAGCAAACGACGAGTAACCTTTTTTTTTCTTTAACGCCGGGAAATGCTCTGAGGCATCCCGCGGGGGAGTGGGTCTCCCCACGCGGGTATGTGGGACTCGCTGCGCCCGACAGCTGGTAAATGGACGCAGCTCTACCCACTAAAACCCGGCGAGTGCCACCAATGCCGCCTTTGGATGTGCCCCGGATCTAGAAAACAAACAGGGCACCTCGACGGCTAGTCAGTCCCGCAAGGGACCGACGCCACCACCACAGAGGGGTTGTCCCGCACCACAGAACAACCCCTCCCAACGTCAGGACAGTACAATGGGGTGAGGTTCCCATCCTCACCCCTTTTCCCCTGCTCTTCTGTCCCCTCTTCTTATAAGAGGGGTACAAAGAGCCCCCTCGGCCCAATTAGTTTCGCCCAAGGTGTACCGCTCACCCTAGGTTACTGAGCCCCACCGCCACGACAAGGCCTGAACCATGGTGGGGAAACGACGAGTAACCTAGTGGTAAAAGGCCAGTGTAGATGAAACAGAAAACGAAATTAATAAGAAGATATAAGTACATTCGGGACTAACCCAGGCAACTCATTAACTTGTTGCCTATCCTGACGCGTAATAAGTCTCGGTGAAAAGTCCATCTACTTTGTGATTGTTTGTGTTGTGGGTTTGAGTAGTAAAAGTCCACTACCAGAAATGACTGGTTATGGGCATAGAGGCTAACCTCAATTGTAGGTATCATCGCTGATAGTGTATGCCCTAGACTTGGGAATAATCAAAGAATACTTTATTTTTATGATGAAGATAAATGTCTCTAAAAACCAGAAAAAATGTGTAGGGATGGCACCCAAGGGGGAGGGAAGCGCTGTGCCGCGATCCCGGCAGCACGGGTACCACCATCTTGCTTGTTTCTCCCGTGAAACAGCTTTGCTGTGTTTCGGAGAGAAGGGCAGGCAGGCAGTGTAATTACTGGCACCGAGACTTAACATCTTATGTCTCAGGATAGGCAACACATAAATCAGTTGCCTGGACTCGTTCCAGGTAAACTAGTTTATGTTCATGGGCGACTTCGACCACTTACGTTACGGCACGTTTGCACGTTTGCCTATCCAACTAACATAAAAAGAAAAGCTGGGAACCTCGGGAACGGTTACTGCACTTTCCGATTAACCCTTCCGATTTGCCCTTGCGAATTTCAATGGGAAGAAAACTAACAGCACTAACCTTGATCCTGGGGAACAGGTATTTTGTTGAGAATATAATTTGAAGCATTATGAACTGAGAGGAGAAATATATTATATACTTTCACAGATATCAATCAAGACAGACATAATATCACACACTGAAATATCAACTCTGGTGCAATACATGAAATATATTTATAGAGCTGTCACTAATATAAAGAATTACCATTTCGATATTCGATTACACAAACGATTTACACGTTCTTAAGAGCGGGTATCGATATAATTATAATTTTAATCGGATCATCTAAACAATACGCGCACGCGCCGTCCTCATTAAGTCGCGGGCATGTGTGATTTCACTGCCAGTTTATCTCGGCCCATACATCACTAGATTGTCCACTATTGTTAGTGTCCGGACTTGCGTCTCTGTGATATTGAGCTTGAAGTTTAGTGTTGTACGTTGCGTAACGATACCTTAAGAAATTACATTTCGTCACATATAGTAATCATCATTACCTATCAACTATTATTCATCCACTGCAGGACATTCAATAAACACTGAGGCGGCCGGTCCTCCGTCACCCGCATCCATCGAAAATATAACCGAAATAGAGCGGTAATGTTATGTATTTTGTACGAAAACAAATTCCGCCAAATTTGTGCTGCGACGCTGCGCCGTTTCTGCGCTATGATTGGCAGACTGATGGCCATTGATGGATGATTGACCGATGGGACGTACATACAGATCACTGGTTGGGTGAATTGTTATTATGTCAGTGACAAATAACGGACTATTTTCTGAATTTTATGGCAAACATTACTACTCGATCCGCTTATATGCTCGATCCGGCTACTGCACGGAGATCGACATCCCATGTAGTTGGAAGTCTGCATAATATGCCGCAGTCTACATAATATGTATGCTTTTTGTGTAGATCTTCTTTCCGAGACCTTCAGACGTTTAGAGTCTATAAAATTAAAAACAGGCCTTGAACTGAGTAATTTGTATTTATGACGCCAAAATATATTGATTCTTATATCAACTATAGTTTGATGATTTTTTTTCTAAAAGAAATGGAAGAACGTAAATAAAAACTTGTACTTTGGTGTTCTTTACACGCCGTGATGTTTTTTTATAAAATTATAACAATTTACTTACTTTGCTATTATACAGTGTAAGCAAAATTGAATTAGTACTCAAGATTCTTTGATGAAATTTTCAATTAATTTTAATCCTTATAATTTATCGATATAACGACATCACTTTTCACCATAAGTGGCACTTAGGACTTACGTTGACTGTTACAAAACCATCTCACCAAGGATTTGGCTCGGGGCTCCTCGTATCTCAACGTCACAAAACATGAGATGTATGAGCATTTCTCTGCGATAAAGGTTACATGTGAAAGTCACTATCATGGTAATTGCGGAAACATTTTATTCATAATTTAACATCAAGGGTTATCTATGTTTATATTCAAAAGGGATCGTATCGCGTTTGTTCCCTGAGTTCTGATATTTGGGCATTATCGCCATGATACAAAGGCTTACCGTTTATTTTCGTACCCTTCTTTGTTTCCCTATATTTTGGCAATTTTCTAATTATTGCCATGATCATTCATCATCATGCAATGAGACCGGGTATGGATGAATTTACCGGTGTAAGGGATGCGCTGTGATGCGCTGTCGGCTGCATGGGTACCACCATCTTGCTTGTTTCCAGCGGTGGGAGGGATTCGCTGTGCCGCGCTCCCGGCTGCTTGGGTACTACCATCCTGCTTGTTTCTTCTGCGAAACAGCTTTGTTGTGTTTTCAGGCAGGCAGGCAGTGTCAATACTGGCATCCAGAGTTAACAACCTATGTCTCAGGATACATAAATAAGTTGCCTGGGCTAGTTTCAGATTAAGTTGTTTATGTTTATGGGCGACGCTGACCACTTACCATCATGTGGCTCGTCTGTCCGTTTGCCTATCCAACTAATATAAAGAAAACATATAAAAATTCTGCTTCGATGCTCTCTTTTATTCTCTTTTAATGAGCACCAAGCACGGCCTCCTGGCACTCGCAATTTGGACCTGGAAATACTTGGATTATCGTCCCCTTTATCTGAAAGCTAACCAGGCAACCTCTACTGCAAAATATATTGACCCATCATCATTTAATTATTAGTCGTCGTGTATGCATCATGATTCTTTCACTCAATTCCTTTCAAAAAGCCCCCTAACAGAAGGATCCATAGCATACCGGGTGTTAGCATGACGGCGTTAGTGATAAAGATTAATCTAGGAAGACATTAGAATTGGTCCCCACCATGGTTCAGACCTTGACGTGGCGGTGGAGCTCAGTAGCCTAAGGTGTGCCCAGCACCTTGGGCGAAGCTAATTGAGCCGAGGGAGTATAGTGGGTAGAGCTGCGTCCACCTTACCACCATCTTTCCGGCGCAGCGAGTCCCACATACCCGCCTGGGGAGTCCTCATAGCCCCGCGGGATGCCTCAGAGCATTTTCCGGCGCTAAAATAAAAAAAAAGGTTTATCTTAAATCGTTCCGAATAGAACATTGTCCGTTTTTTATATCAGTTGAAATGTTAGACAAGTATGGACAATTTCTTTGTCAGACTATTCAAAATTAGTATAAATAAGAAAATAGTAAAACCTGTTAGTTTTTAGTTTCGTTTGTTTGGTAGTTTAGATTAGGCTCTGAAATGGGCCGGTAGATTCCTATGACAATTTTAGTGAACCACACTTTTTTGTTTGAACTTGAAATGTTATGTAATGTGTGCTTTTTGATATCTTACAAGGTTCAGAAGTTATAAATACAACTGTAGAGGTTTTCAGCTACAAATATTTTCCGAAGTAGCTATGCAATCTACGAATAAATAATAAGTTATTTATTCGTAGTATGCAATATATTATGTTCAACCTTTAGGTAGAGCGGACCTCCTCGAAATAAGAGGTTATGTCACTTGTATCGTAATATAATTTATACGGCCTGTTGACTTTCATTCTTTCAACTTATTTAATTGTTAAAAGGCGCGTGTTATCTATATGGTCCATCACCCATTGTGGGTATCGCCGGGTAACCTATAGCAACAATAGGTATGTTGCGTAGAAAGTAATAGCGAATTAAATTATTCATTCAAAATTAATAAGTAAAAGAAACGGCCAAGTCTGATATAAATTCATGGAATTAGAAATATAATTAGATGTATATCTTTATATATATAATTCTTCTGTGCGTGTGTATGTCACTGAACTCCTCCTAAGCGGCTGGATTGATCTTGATGATTTTTTTTGTATGTGTTCAAGTGGATTCGAGAATGGTTTAGATTCACAACGGTGCCACTAGTTATACTATAATTTTGTAAAGTATTATACTGACTGAACTTACTTTCATCCAAAGTATCATGACCGTAAATTCGGAGACAATTTCAGTTACTTTTATAAAACGTTATAGTTTGCACCGTAGTAATTTGAAACTTTATCGTAAAATTGTAATTAAATAGTTTTTATATAAAGTAATGAGAAGTAAAAATATGATATTCGATGAGAAACATCTGTTGCTGGTATTTTCAGTCGAATCGGATGGTGTGATGAAAAACGTTATGACGCTGTCACGACGTCCCGTACCTACCGGCAATATGTTGTTATTGTATTACCTTTGTATACTACATATATTAATATTATAAAGCTGAAGAGTTTGTTTGTTTGTTTGAACGCGCTAATCTCAGGAACTACTGGTCCGATTTGAAAAATTCTTTCAGTGTTAGATAGCCCATTTATCGAGGAAGGATATAGGCTATTATTAATCTCACGCTGTGACTTATAGGAGTTGAGTAACGCGAAGCTGCAGGCAACAGCTAGTACTACATATATTAATATTATTACGGGTGCTTACCGCGTTTATAGATTTATTGAGGTCCCAATATTTTGGCAATGTTTCAATTGCCATGATCACGGGGAGACTGACTTGGTGCTGGTAGATGACGACAGAAAAATCTGTCTACCGTCTTTTTTCTTCGTTTTGGATGACTAGTTTCGGCACACGGACGCACTTGCTTCAATAGGGTAGACTATTAAATGAATAGTGATCGCGTTAGTATAAAACAATATATTTTTCATACTATTTTGTATTTCTTTCCGGCTACATTATTCTGTAAAAATCCCACGGAACCCCAAAAAATCTTAAGCGTAAGTCACCACCCACTAAAAACCAAACGCAATCAGTCATCCGAATGGTGATGGTATATTCATCAGATCCATGTAAATTTTACCGGAATAAGTATTTGTATGATGGTGCTGCTGGTCAAACCTGGATATTACTAGGTATTGCTTATTTGTTTTTCCGGAATGAAAACCAAGATAGTCTGATTACTGGCATATCTTCCATTTCAAAAGATGGACAACTGCAACCGCCACAAATGTGGTAAGCAATGCATGGTTGAGTCTTTCGGACTTGACATATAAGTTATAGTTCCAGTGGAACTCCTTTTTACGCTTGACACATGCATTATCGCTCCTGTGGAACTTCTTTTCGGGCTTGACACATGTGTTATAGCTCCGGTAGAACATTTTTCGGGCTTGACACATGAGTTATAGTTCCGATGGAACTTCTTTTCGGGCTTGACACATACGTTATAGTTTCAGTAAAGTTATCTTTTATCCAGTGTGTGGTATGTAAAGCTCAACTTTCCTGAGCCTGGCACAAAAAGCTCTCGTCTTGTTTAGTATTATCGACAATTTTGACTACTTTTAATAAGGCGCTGATACCCAACTCAACGTACATAAACACCGTCCACTTCTCAATAGCTTGCATATCTGCTCATTTGCCAAACTCAAGTATCAAAAGAGTTATCCAGCCATTCTGTTTAGCCTATATCTGGCGGCTCGGATAGTTAATGAACCTCCAATGTTCCACGTGATCCGTGTCAACATTATTTTGGCCAATCCGAATCAGTCGTGAGCCAGTGGGTCCGGCGCCGTCAACTCGCGTGGCAGCAGCCGCGCTGATCGATCTGTCAATTAGCCGGCATTCTTGTCCCCTGACCTAAACGCAGCCGAGGATGACTAACGCCTATTGTTGATCCCGACTATATAGCCTATATACTATATACATATGCCTATGTACACTACATATGTGATCATAAGGTTCGAAAACTGCCTTAGAGACGTCAGGCGCTATTTTGTTTTACCATAAAAAATATGAGATATAAAAATATGAGTTTCTCAATGATAATTGGTTGTCTGTAAAGTTGGTTTACGGACGATAGTTTAACGTGACAAAGTCGTAACAAAACGCAAGCGTACAATGAGCGTTACGGTACAAATAGTGTAACGGGACAGTAAGCGTTACGGGACGTTATCGTGCATGTAGCTGGCGTTCATCGATTTATTAGACGTTGTCACGTCAACAATTTAATGAGAAATGCAAATTGCACCAATTTATGACAAAAATGATTGAAAATATATCTGCGGTAATAAATTTATTACCGGTTCCATTTGTAGCGTAGATTTATTTTCTTATAAAATTATTAAAATAATATAATATAATACGTCATCATCATCATCAGCCTTTATCCGTCCACCGACGAACATACTCCTTCAATGAACGTCAAGACGACCGATCCCTTGCCACTCGCATCTCAAGTAGGCGCCATAAAATATTATTTGTTTGTTTGTATTTAGAAGTGTAGAAATAACAATCTAATCACATTTGTCACGCTGTTATCTTCAGATGATTGACGACAAAAGATCTGTATTATGATATGTCCGAGACTTGAATAGTTGCATAAATTTGATTACTATCTTCCAATAAGATCCCTTTGAGCAAAGATCGTTAAAAATATTAATATTAAAACACTATCATAGCACAATAATATGTCTGGTGTAGTGTTCTGGTCAGTTCAGCGGTTGCGGGTTTGAATCCCAAATGCAGAATCGAGATATTTACGCGGTCATGGCTGTGTCTTTAATATGTAGTAATGTAAAGTAAATTTCTTGAATTATTACCATTTCAGATTATCTATGCCACAAGTCCTTTCAAGGTGAGCCCAGTGATCTTTATTGTACATCCCAAATTTTGAGGCAAGAGTACACACGACATTGTTCTACAAATTCAATTTTTTTTATAAAAATATGGTTCAATTGGCTGGGTTTGCCTTAGGCTACTAAGCCCCACCGCCAAGGCTTGAACCATGGTAGGGACTCGTGTATTACCTACTTTATTATTTGTCATACAGATTTCATTAGCGATTCGAACTTGCCGTGGAAACTACGCTAAATTGTAAATAATTGTCTGAATGCCCGGGAAGTGTTGTGGCATAGAGTGGCGGGATTTTTTGTGTTATTACCGAGTAATATACTATAAAAGTATCCGTTGTCTGGTAAGACAAGTTCTTCGAAAACTTACCACGGATCAGATTGACGTGGTGTAAAATCGTCCAATAGACATTATAATTATTATAAAGTCCCTGTCTGTCTGTTACTACAATAACTGCTTACGTTTGGCAAAGCTAGTTTTATTTTTAAAAAAGAATGAAGAACTCTATGGTAGAGTTTTTGTTGCAGCGAGTACGGGAGTCCCCGAGTGACACGTGTCCTTATTGGTCGATAAGATGACGGATAACAGCGGCACATTAAAGATGCTTCTCGGACGTCTTGTAAAAATCCAGGAACGGTATCAAGACGTCTGTCTGGCTGTGGTGAAGCTCAGACTGCTTGTTAAGCTCTGTCACTGTTCATTGTAGAAACCTGTCAAGTGCGAGTCGGGCTTACAACGGATCCACAATACCACACCGGAACAGCACGGAGATCGTCTTCCCACCTGATTAACATACAGATTGTTTGACTCTACATATTATGTGATGAAACAAATTGTTTTTTGTATCAAATCGTATGTTTTATCTATGATTATGCTCAGACTGCCCATGGTAAAGCTCTGTTACTGACCATTGCAAGGTCCGACCCACTGGGAATCGAGATGTTCATGATGAGTTCCGTGCTAATGTTTTATACTACGTATAGAAAGTAAAATCGACACGAACGACATAACAATGTCATCCTTATTTTTGGAGTAGGTTTTGATTAATTGAGCCAAGGGGGCTCTTTCTCTTATAAAAAGAGGGGACAAAAGAGCAGGGGGCAAGGGGCGAGGACGGGAACCACACCCCATTGTACTGTCCCGACGTTGGGAGGGGTTGTTCTGTGGTGTGGGACAACCCCTCTGTGGAGGTGGCGTCGGTCCCCTGAGGGACTAACTGGCCGTCGAGGTTATATTTGCTCAACAGATTCGGGGCACCTCACCAAAGGCGGCATTGGTGGCACTCGCCGGGTTTTAGTGGGTAGAGCTGCGTTCACTCACCACCTTTCGGGCACAGTCCCACATAGCCGCCTGGGGAGACCCGCTCCCCCACAGGATGCCTCGGAGCATTTCCCGGCGTTAAACAAAAAAAAAGTCAATACCATATATACCTACATGTCAGTGGTATAGATACTCCACATATGTGGTCACAATCTATGTCATAGTGCTAGTGGATGCACGCGCGGCGTGACTGCAGATGCATTAAGATATGTTACATATTTCGCCACCTCTGCGCCTGCGCATGGACGTAATGCTTTCATTACGGAGCCAACGTTTATTATAAAGAACACGCCATGGGATTGTGTTTGAAAGGTGCTTAATGCCATGGGAATATGGGAAATATGTCAATAGAGAATATGTGAACATAGATCCTTATTTTTCGAATTCGGGTATTACAACTTCCAGCTGTGTAATCTATAAATCAATTAAATCAATAAAAAAATAATTGTATTGTTTTTTTCTATTTTAAATGTTTTTGCTGTTGTGGCCTTTAGATATAAAACGGATGTCGAGCACAGGCAGTGCACTAAAATTACAGTTTGTATGAATAATGTTTATAATCAGTGCGATTTCTCCGTGACGATCTTATGGAATAGTTCTAGCTAGCTACTAGCGAATCTCATGCCAGTCACCTCGCTTAGGATATTCAATCCCATTCACAGAATCACCCATGCTAACTGGCACTAAAATATTACGTTATAATTTTTTTATTTTAAGAATTCACCGAATTATATCAACTAATCACAAAACTAGAGAAATTACAAGCAATACCATCAAATCAGTATCATCAGGACAACATGTCTCAATTGTCAATCAGGGACGTAAAAATGGAAACAATTTGGTCATACCCCCCGTAGTGCGGTTTAGATTGGCATGGTGAGTGACGTCTATCCTTGTGGTCCGATAAGATGGCGGATAAAGCGGCACATGAAACATTTCGGCTCAGTATACCCCAAAACGGTATCGGCCTGTCTATGGCCAAGCATAAGGTTTATAAAGGTTTATACGGCATAAGGTTTATAAAGTGTATGCTCCATGGTAGAGATATTTTTTAATTGTTTGCTGCTGGACAAGGTTCGCGCCTCAAAACGAACGAGGTTTACCCTCGAAAACAACGAGGGTATAGGGTTATATAGTTTATTGCTCTATATTCGAGATTTTAGGTCGTTTCACTGAAGAAGAGTCATTGAAATTAACTAGGGAACTAGGGGCAGTCCCACATATCCCCGGGGACGACCCATCCCCGGATGAATGCGTAAAACATTTCCACTGCGATAAAAAAAAGGCTCGCCTATGCGCAGAATAACTTGAATCTTAGTAGGCTTACAGGTCTTGATGATATTCTTTCCTAGGAATAAAAAAGATGAAGTACATAAGAAAGTTTTTAATAAAACCATTTCTTCAAGATTCATTGGTCAGACCCGAAGGTCATCTCAGGTTTTTTTTTTATTTAACGCCGGGAAATGCTCTGAGGCATTCCGCGGTGGAGTGGGTCTCCCCACGCGGGTATGTGGGACTCGCTGCGCCCTAAACCTGGTAAGTGGACGCAGCCCTACCCACTAAAACCTGGCGAGTGCCACCAATGCCGCCTTTGGTGAGGTGCCCCGGATCTAATGAGCAAACAGAGCACCTTGACGGCTAGTCAGTCCCCCAAGGGACCGACGCCACCTCCACAGAGGGGTTGTCCCGCACCACAACAACCCCTCCCAACGTCGGGACAGTACAATAGGGTGAGGTTCCCATCCTCGCCCCTTGACCCCTGCTCTTTTATCCCTCTTCTTATAAGAGGGGTACAAAGAGCCCTCTCGGCTCAATTAGATTCGCCCGGTGCTGGGCTCACCCTAGGCTACTGAGGCCTACCGCCACGTCAAGGCCTGAACCATGGTGGGAAACGTCTCAGGATTAGCCTATGCCGCGTATACATGCGTTGCCTATCTGCGCACACTACCTATTTTTCCCACCAAATCTCTTGCGTTCCGAAAAGAAGGGTAGCGAAATCAATAGTACCAATATAATCAAACGTATAGACATATATTTAAGCTACTAAGTGCAGTAGCCGGCCGTCTTGACGTTCACTGAAATAGGCTTATGTCTAGAAATGGAAAAAGACGGACGAAACAAATTGGTTAGTACCTAGAATATTTATTCCAGCAGTTAATAAGGAAACTATTCTACAGGTGGGCGATTCTGTTCTTTCTCGCCCTGTATCGAGCAAGTACAGAGGACCTGCCGCGCGCTGGAGGACCACGGCTTCCAAGACCTCATCACTATGGAGGTGCTGCAGACGGAGCTGAAAGTCAGCAGGAGGACAGTCCCAGTGAGGGACTTGGCGTTCTTGAAAACAAAGGTACATTTTTATAGAAGAAAATTATATAATATTTACTGTTTTTGATACGAAAAATCTGTTGGCGCGCCGTTGCAGTAAAATAGATTTGAATGCCGTGACGGCAGATGGAATGACGCCTATCATTTATTTGTTTTACACGTCTTTTCTCATAGATTTCTATTAATTATAAATTCTAATATTGATGAAGATGTTTCACGTCTGGCGGGCATCTTTTTAAGTATAATGTGAGTATTTATTATTTTTTCTGTCCACCTTACCATGTTAAAATCACTTCGTGTAACGCGTAAACGACTCGAAAGAAATTTTGCAAGTAGACAATATAGTGTGTAGAATTCCCAGTATGCACTAATACGACACATATTTTACCACCCATCCTGCCGTTATACAATTGTAATTTGACCGAAGCCGCAGGCACCAGGTAGTGTATGATATATTTACACCATTACACCAGACACTCCACGGCGCACCGTGGGAAAGTTAACAGATTTAACCAACTTGAGGTGAACTTTAGTTTCATCGTTAACCTGAACACTTAGCTTTTGTTTTAGATGCCCTAGGTCTGTTATCATCCTTATCATCATGTCGGCTTATTTTAGTTTATTAGCAAAGGACCATAATTTTTACCATTTGTAGCCTTTTTACAATAGTAGTATATTAGCTTAAAAATATCGTTTTTTGGTCATATGAGGATGTAGACTAAACAATAATTGAATCCTGACGACCTCTATGGCTCAATGGTTAGCGCTCAAGCCGAAGGTAGCGGGTTCGAATCCCGCCAGGGAACAAAACGTTTTCTGTGTTCCTGGGTCATGGATGTGTATTAAATAAGTTTATTGTTTAATAAAAATCTTAAACATATTTATAGTATATAAGTATTAAATATGTTTCTGTTATCTGGTACCCGTAACACAAGAACTTCGAGAACTTAGCGCGGGACCAAATTGACGTGGTGTATAAGCGTCCATAGATATTATTATTATAGAGTTCATTATAATGAATCAAAATTTAAGGATTTTATGGCGATTAATTTAGATTTTGCCTGCATTTTGAATACTTTTCAGCAACGTCACGGAACTAACATAGAAAATAATCATAGAGATAATGAAAATATCTCTTCATCGGACACAATTAACGGTGCCGGTACTGAAGTAGGCCTATGTGCTTTCTTTATATTGAATAGGCTAACTGGCAGTTATGCAACATTTAGTGAGTAGCTCGTCTGGTCAAGCATTAAAGGGCTCACCCGAGACTAGATCAGCCAACTCATGTATGGTTAGGCAACACATACATAAGTTGGTTCTTTCCGAAACACATCAAAGCTGTTTCACGGGAGAGACAAACGAGATGGGTACCCCATTACGGCCCTTATGGTCTCATGTCCAGGTGCACGTAAAAATGTAGAAAATTTCATTTTTAGGCATCACTGGGGTCAGAATCGAACCCAGACCTCTCTCAAGAGGCCGAGCCCATACCCACTGGCCCATCGTCGCATCATTTGTTGGAAATTAAAAATGTTATATATTACTAGTGGCACCGACAGACGTTGTCCTGTAGAAAATATTTTTTTTGTGAATCTAAACCATCCTCGAATCCCCTTGAACTCACACAAAAAAAATCATCAAATTCGGTCCAGCCGTTTAGGAGGAGTTCAGTGACATACACACGCACACAAGAAATATATATATAAAGATAAGGTTTCGGTTCATATTGTGCTAAGGTCCATATTGATGTCGGGTGCGATGTGCGGTATCTGCGCGTTCAGAAACGTCACGCGGGTCGTTTGTCGCCGGCGGTCACGTTCGGTAGCTAACGTGTAGTGCGGTTATATCGATATTGTATATTTTTGATTTGTTTGTATACAAAATATGCTTATTTAAGAAATGATTGTTTGTTAGTTGGATTGCACGTGTACATATAACAATCATTAATAAAAATTACTCTGCTCCTAATTCTACGGAACATAATAAATATTTAAAAAATCGAATATTTATCCATTATTTATAATGAAGCGATACTCAGTACATTTGAATTTAGGGTAACCCTTTCAAAGTAAAATAAGGTTATTAATAGCTTAAAAATATATCTTCTTTACCGGGACGGGCAAAATAATCTCATTCATATAAATAAATTAATACTTTAGCGAATAAATATTTAAAATATTTATTTCCTAAATACCTATCGTCATAAATATTTTTTGTAATATAAATAAAGTAGGTTTATCGATATCGATAAATTTGAAAGTCCACATCCTTAACAACAATTGCTAACCAAATCCGTGGGAAAATCGGAATGACTTTTTAAACCCTATCGATTGGGTTAGGCAGGCAAGCTACAACCAGCCTAGATTACCAGCGCCGCTAATATACCATATTTGTGATATGCCAGTTTCGACCAGGACAACATGAAGTTATGGTTAAAGATACGTGTACATGAATTTGTCATTATACATTAGTAGTGTACATTAGTATTTTGTAAGTGCCATGTTGTATTGCATCCGAATTGGACCGGCACGACTGGGGTGGTACCTCTCGCTCATATAATACAGCCTATACTGTCACGTTTCGTCGGTTTGTGAGTTGCAGTGGCCCATTGGGGGGATAGGAAAGGCCGACTGCTTGTTGGATTCCTTATGCCATAAAAAATGAGTTTAGATGTAAAATTATTTTAACACTTGTAAATTGTACCCGTCTGTTTGTCTTGACCAAACGCAGACTCTTATAAATGAAGGGGAAGGGGTATCTCTAAGGGTATAACAGTCTTAAGAATTGATTGAAGTGACTTTCTTCTAGGCATAATTTAAAACTATTTTTTTATTTATTATGATCCAATTAATATGTATATCCAATCAAAAAAAAAATGTATATGAATCAAATAATTTAATTTTTATTTGCTTTTTTTACGCCGGGAAATGCTCTGAGGCATCCCGCGGATTATGTATATGAAATGTGTCCATCGAAAAGCGACAAATTAAGGGTGACGCCATAATAGCAAGTGAAAGGATTCTGAACGTGACGTGCGCCAAGAAATTACTCACATACACACAAACAATAATTCCACTTGCTACACCAGCGCCATTGTGGACGGTTTTTCAAACTGTAGTTTGCTGCTAATTCCGTTTACAGGTGGACACTTTTTTAACTTGTATACATGGTTCTCCTTATTTATATACTCCATGATCCTAACATCCTTGCTGTCCAACCGACGCCAGGAGGCCGTGCGGTCGCAGTCTTCACGGTTGGCACAACCTCCCTCCCACTTTTACAAACCAAAAGTGAGCCAAATAGGTTCACACTAAACCGATGTATCACACTAATGTAGCATTAGGACCTTTGGGCCGTTAGCGTAGATCATTCTCGATATATACAACCAGTGAATGAGTTGTCTGGACGAGTCTCTATGAACTCACATATGTAGATGGATGGTACTGACCACTTACCATCGGGTGGCTCGTCTGCCTATCTAGTCTATTTACCGGTGGGAGGCAAGCGCTGTGCCGCGCTCCCGGCTGCATGGGTATCACCATCTTGCTTGTTTCTCCCGTAAAACAGTTTTGCTGTGTTTCGGAGAGAAGGGCAAGACAGGCAGTGTAATTACTGGCACCGAGACTTAACATCTTATGTCTCAGGAGTCAGGATAGGCAACACATCAATAAGTTGCCTGGGCTCGTTCCAGGTATACTAGTTTATGTTCATGGGCGACGTCGACCACTTACCATCAGGTGGTACGTTTGCCAGTTTGCCTATCCAACTAACATAAAAAAAAATCCACTACAAAAAAAATCATATTAAATTAAGAGTTAAAATTTCAAATAGTGTTTTCATCATTAGAAATTATGTGCGGTATTTGAATTTAGGATGTATGATCCGATCAGCGTTAAACCCTGACATTTTGATATTCAGAGAAACGATCATTTCAATTGGGTTACGTCAAATCAAATATCATTTTGAGATTTACTGTATATTATCATCCGCCATATTACCTGTAATGTAATAGGTCAGAGGTACGATACTTGACCGAGGACTTGGGTCGTCTAATAGTGGACAGATTTGAAGTAGTCGCACTGTGGAGATCTTTTGACAATCAAGGAGCCAATTTAAAGGAATATCTGTAAGACTAGAGAATTTGTTTGTCTAACTTTTTCCGTAACAGCGCAAAGAGCATACTCATATTTGAAAGACTGGCAACGCGTTAGTTAATACTCTAGTGTAGCAGGTGTCTGTGGATTCATCGCTTTTCACTTACCACCATCTGAACCGACTGTCAGTTTTCCCCTCTTGTACAAAAAAAGTTATCTCCTCAAAAAGATTTTGAAATCGCCCTTAATTACCGACTATTTTTTTTTATTTTTTTTTATCGCATGCAATCGTAGTGCAATGAGCAGTTGAAGCCGTTTGGCGATTACCGACGCCCAAACACATCCGCACAACCAAAGATTATGCAGATGCGTTGCCCTCCTTTTCCCTAACCCCCCCAATGGGCCACCGGAAACTCACAAACCGCACGAAACGCGACAGCATAATTGTCACTTGACGCCGGTGTTATGTGAGCGAGAGGTACCACCCCGGTCGTGCTGGCCCAATTCGGCTGCTAAGCAGCATGGCACTACCTCTTAACAAAACTATCTTATTACCCTGCAACCGCCAACCCTAGAGACAATAGAAGTTCAGGGTTGGCACCATATTATTGGTTTTCATATAAATGGTTCGGTTATGGGCGGTTATGAGCAGTTATGGGCGGTTATGGGGTCGAGTCCTTGTACGCGAGTGTACCGTCCGTCTGTCCGCGAGTGTACAGTTACGCCGTTATAACAGTTATTCGACAATGTTATTGTATTGGTGAGTATTGGTTTTATGGCATCGAGATTATCTGTTTGAATATATCAGTGTAAATGTTTATCATTATGATCAGCCAACACAAACTGTTGGGTAGATTATGTATGTTTAAATAAACGAAAATATTAACTTCTTCTTTGTACTGTTATTCAACTGTATAGTAGGTATCTTATAATTCAGGATAGGCAAGACATCCCCACCATGGTCCAAGCTTTGTCGTGGCGGTGGGGCTCGGTAGCTTAAGGTGAACCCAGCAAGCCAATTGAACCGAGGGAGCCCTTTGTGCCCCTCTTATAAGAAGAGGGGACAAAAGAGCAGAGGGGGACGTGGAGGTGGTGTCGGTTCCTGACTAGCCGTCGAGGTGCCCTGTTGCTCAACAGATCCGAGGCACCACCAAAGGTATTAAACTAATAATGTCGAAACAACACTAATTCAATTAATATAAATTTTACAGTATTCAAACAGGCGTACTCTTATAACAACCTACATTCTCTATGTCTGCACTAAACTTGACACTTTCTACTCCATTCCATTACAATTACAGTCACCAGTAACGTACACTGCTTCTTAATTAAAATCCATCATAATTTCATATCTAGAGACAGATCTCTATGGCTGTGATTATCTATGGTTGTGTAGACCTCTATGGTTGTGTGTGTCTATGGATAGACGTCTATAGTCGGTATAGATATGATGCATGCGCCGGCGCAGCTGCGCCACTACAATGCAACGCCACGTTCCCACGTTATTTACTATGAATGATTTCTTTATGTTTTAAAGACTTATTATAATACGTAGATTACTGCATATTAGAATATTGTTTAAATATAAAGAAATGAGTTAATATGTGAATCATAAGCATATTTTATTAACACTTTTTCATTAAATATTTTCACGCCAAAAAGTAAAATATTTTTATATTACGTTGAAAAAGTTTTTAGACTGCGTGTCTGATAACTGATACGATATAGAGCAATTAAAAATGTGTGCCAGAAGGCCATGTGGTCGCAGACTGCACGGTTGGCGGGGGGCAACCCTCCACTTTAAAAATGATTCAGCATCCTTGACTTTGTGGAGCTGGCCCGTACCCAACAGAAGAATGTAATGAATTTCGCTTTTGCTTACACACCAGTTAGTCTCAGGTAAACCCCACTTTTTTTTGAGAAAATGTGACATTTCAATATGGTAAATAAACATACAAAAATATAAAATTTCTTCAAAATCAGGTCAGGTTTTATAAGATTAAATAACAATAATAAATCATTCATAATTTTTTTCTTTTTTTTGGCATCATAATATACTTACATATTATTATCACATGAATAGAGGACGCATCGCAGCCAAAACACTATCCTTTCAATGAATACTTTTATCATTCGCCGTTTTCGCGACTTATACAGAGCTCATGTTTTTTTTTTGTCATAAGGAGGCAACCGAGCAGTCGGAGCCTTATGGTGACTACCGACGCCCATAGATATCCATACAACCAACCAACAAAAAGTTATGCAGATGCGTTGCCCTCCTTTTCCCTATCCCCCAATAGGCCACCGGAAACTCACAAACCGCACGAATCGCGACAGCATAGCTGTCACTTGACGCCGGTGTCCTAAATATTATATACTGGATATAATAATAGTTTAAAACGGTGATGCATAATAAATAATGAACAATTCATTCCCATCCAAATGCGAAGCTCCTCGTACTTCTCTCACAAAAAGTGATGAATCGAGTCATATACACATTGTTTAGTATTGCGTTCTCTATTCCAATCCTCGCCGCACACAGTCTAAGCTCGGTGATCATACTCTGTATTCCATTCTAGCGTAAACACCGCAAAGGTAATTATTATGATGATGATTGTAATTCCAAAGACAATTGACACAGTCACACGCGCCACAAATACTGGCGCAAACCGGAGCGGCGCGTGCGCAGCGATACGATCTTATCTGTCGCGTGTCGCGTGTCCAAACACTGACCCGCCGCCGCCTGTGACATGAAGTGCTGGAACTTGACCCAATCTCGCCAGGGCATCCATCATGATTATATCATCCTGTCCAGTACACTGCTGGAAAAAGGATTATAATGAGTTCTGGCTACTCCCGCAGGATGACTTGGAGACTCAACCGTCATCGCCATTACAAACCAGTATACCGGTGGGAAGGGGAAGGATTCGCTGGGCCACGCTCCCGGCTACATCGGTACCACCATCTTGCTTCTTTCTCCCGTGAGCTTTGCTGTGTTTCACAGAGAAGGGCAAGACAGGCACAGATACTTAACATCTTATGTCTCACACATTAATGAATTGCCTGGGTTCGTTTCTGGTAAACTAGTTTATCTTCATGGACGACGTTAACCACTTACTATCAGGTGGCACGTTTGTTTGCCTAACCAACTAGCATAAAAAAATCACTGCTAAATTGGACATACAGAAATCAATGCTAAAGATCTCCAAACTACGTCCAACTTCTACCGCCCATTGCTGAAATATCTCTATCCTATCGAGTTGGTTTGGTTGGAGTGGCTTGATATTCTCGTCGTCGATACTTTATTGCAATACCACATACCATAGTAAATTGGATAATCCAGTATAAACCCTGTAGGACCGATGACGTATATGCAAGAAGAGATTAGGTATTTATACTATGTAAAGTAAAAGAATGATTATATATATTGAGATTTATTCAGTGAATGGATTGAAAATGGCGTGCATAACGTCCTACCAATATTTGTTATTCTGGTTGGAAAAAAAATGTTTTTTTTTAAATCAAGAAATTGTTTAAAGAGGACATTTCTAATAAGCTATGTAATATTTTTTACTACGAATTTTAATCAGCCCCATAATATTATGACGTAATATAAATAATATATGTAGACGCAATCTGCAAGAAGAAAATTTTCTATTCAGCCGAGAGAGTGTAATTTTGGTTCTTTTTTAACTAGGCTAGGTTTTTCTTAATTTGGCTAAGAACACATAAACAAACTTCCAAACACTTTATTCTAAATTGGAACCTAAATCCTCTAATAAGTCTTGTACACGTGTTACATAAACACAGACAAGTACATTAGTAACGGAGAGAGCTGAGATGATCCACTAACGGACGCGAGCACAAAGAGATCCGGCACAGAGTAACACGATCTGCTGTGACGAAAGTGTCGCGTTGCTAAAGGATGCCTGCGACGTACAATTGGTTATATGGACGCTTGTACACCACGTCCATTTGGTCCCGCGGTAAGTTCTCGAAGGACTTTTGTTACGGGTACCAGACAATATTATTTAATACTTTTATATTATACATATAATTTATATTATACACATCCATGACCCAGGAACGCAGAAAACTTTTTTGTTCCCTGGCGGAATTCGATCCCGCAACCTCCGCCTTAATCGCCAACACATTAAACATTGAGCCCAGAGGTCGTCAAATCTATTCTATTTGGCGTATTTAGTTTTCTGTTTTCTAATGTTTACGCGAATTTCACTCATTATAAAGTAGCAGGTCACGGGAGGCAATCCTCCCGTACTGGTTGCTGTAAGGTATCCAAAACCCTGGACATGTTTAAAACTAAATAGAAAATCTGTAAAAGTTATTTCATTGTAATATTTGGCGTATATTTCAACTGTTTCTATCTATCTAATGTTTAACCTATGGCCGCATACGCACTAGGCAGTTTGACGCAAGGCGGGTAACCGCTTAGTGTGTATGAGCCCTAAGAAAAGTGTTGGATATAATATTTTAGTGAAATGAAAATTTACGCATACTACCAGGCTGAGTGGAACCTGATGCCTGTCGGACTCGACTTATAGAACCTATATAAATAATAATAATAATATCAACCCTTATATTATGTCCCACTGCTGGGCACGGGTCTCCTCCTCGAAATCAAGCGAGGAGGGTTTTAGGTCATAGTTCACGGATGCGCTGACCCAATGCGGCTTGGTGAACTTTATACACATTCAATTCAAAGACTTTTAATCTCATCGGGCATGCAGATTTCCTCACGACGTTTCCTTCACCGGCGAGCAATCGATGGTCAAATGTTCAGGTGCATGTAGAAATTTAGAAAAACCCATTTCTAAATTTCTACATGCACCTGAGGCATCTTCTAGGCTACACAGAGGGGGTCAGGAACCCAGACTTCTCGGCCCTCACTCAAGAGGCCGAGCCCATACTCGATAATTTACTATAATCCGAAAAAACATAAGTGAATTCTGTAAAAAAAGTGACATAGATGTATCTATAGTAGGGATAGATATACGGAATCACTACGGAATAGACTCAGGCTAGATGTACCAGTGATTAGACTCACAAAAGTAAGCAATTCTTTTAAAGGCAAGTGTATACGCTTTTACAATGGATCCCAGAAAATGTTCAAAACCTCCCTATTTAAAAATTCAAAAAAGGTATCAAAGAGCGTTTGTGTGATAAAGGTTATTATAAAGTAAAAGATTTTATGGAAGATACCACACCTTGGGAATAGGGCGTTCCTCCTAGGCATTTGAGCATAACAACATGTTAAATTTGTTAATAAAATATTTGAAAAGCTTAGTTCCACTGAGCTTGTTTCGCCAGTTCTTCTCAGTGGGCTTGCCTTTGGAACCGGTGGTAGATTCAATTGACGTTCAAAAAGATAATCTTTTTGTACTATTTTGAATAAAAAAAAATTATTCGATTTGATTTGATAGGTCATCGTCGTTCACGGTAGAGAACCTAACCGATCTAAAATCCCAAGAGCTTTCAGTCACCTAAAGTGAGATGCAAATCAGCAATAGGGCACCTCGACGACTGATCGGTCCCTTGGTCTCTGGATTTTTTTGCTCACTAAACACCATCTCCCTGCAATGGAGTCAGGTGCTCATCCTGGCAAGTCTACTCACCGAGACCGATATTTCAGCATTGTCTACAATTGCCTAAACGACACAGTCTTCTAAATGAGGCATTAGACTCTGCGAAAAAAAAACATGGTAAATACTCCGTTTGAATAGTGTTTATACTGTGGTGCGAGATCAAACACGATTCGCGATTGGCCATTTTTTTTGACAAATAAATCTCGCAGCTATTCGATGATGATGCACCGCCAATTTCCCGGGTTAAACACATGATGTGTCTATTAACTGCGGTGGTATAGGTGGGAGCAGTGCCTGGACTGCCTGGTTCCTTTGACCTCGACAATCATTGTTCATTATTATGTCTAGCGCCGTGCAGGAAACATTCAATCATTAGGTATACTTGTGGTGTTTCCAATATATACTTGTTCGGTGGAATCGTAGCCCGCTTCTTCGTATTTTGTATTGTATAATAATGCTTTATTTTATACCATAAAATTATTTACAACATAAACTTATTACTAGGAGTACACACAAAAATGACGGTTTTACCGCTTTAAGCGGTCTCTACCGAATAACCATAACAAAAAAAAGGTAGCAGCGTGAAAAAAGGTAGTAGTCGGCACAAACATTCTTTGTTGAATAAGAAAACAAACAATAAAAATATTTATATACTCATTCCAAAATTTTACAAATCCTAAAATATTAAAATAATACTTCACTCTAATAAAAATTATGGTCGCAATAATTTTGTAATCAATTATTGCAAAAAGATTTATGCCCGATACCTATATTTAACGGAACGTCATGGTATAAAAGTTACTATCCGTTTTTATAGAACCGACGACGAGTCGTTAGTACCGTTCCACAATTTACTTTCTATGCCTGACGTCGACGGATTTCCGTTAGTTATTTAAATACCGAGTCTTCTTCAAAAATGCTTCATTATTATTAACAAATATATAGGAACTTACATATGACTAATGTGTATATCTTTACCACTTTGAATGGCTGAATATAGTCTAATCATGAGCGGAGCCAGGCCAACGAGCTACCACATTCATAAAAATCAGATTGGCATTGCATACCGCTTGCATATTAAGGAACAAATTGGGAGGGGTTGTTCTGTGGTGCAGGACAACCCCTCTGTGGAGATGAGGGAGGGACTGACTAGCCGTCCAGTCGCCCTGGTTGCTTAACAGATCCAGGGCACCTCACCAAAGGCGGCATTGGCGGCACTCGCCGGATTTTAGTGGGAGCATGCATCTTTCGGGCGCAGCGAGTCCCACATACCCGCCTGGGGAGACCCGCTCCCCCGCGGGATGCCTCAGAGCATATCCCGGCGTTAAAGAAAAAAAAAAGGGTTAGGTTAGGTAAATTTTGAGGGTATAGGTTACGGGTGTAGATCAAGTAGGTTAGTTACAAATCCCCACCATGGTTCAGGCCTTGACGTGGTGGTGGGGCTCAGTAGCCTAGGGTGAGCTCAGCACCTTGGGCGAAGTTAATTAAGCTAAGGGGGCTCTTTGTACTCCTTTTATAAGAAGAGGGGACAAAAGAGCAGGGGGCAAGGGGCGAGGACGGGAACCTCGCCCCATTGTACTGTCCCTACGTTTTCTGGGTCGGGAGGGGTTTTTTGTGGTGCGGGACAACCCCTCTGTGGAGGTGACGTCAGTCCCTCAGGGGACTGACTAGCCGTAGAGGTGCCCTGTTTGCTCATTAGATCCGGGGTACCTCACCAAAGGTGGCAGTGGTGGCACTCGGTTTTAGTAGGTAGAGCTACGTTTACTTACCAGCTTTCGGGCGTAGCGCGTCCCACATAGGTACCCACGTGGGTAGACCCACTCCCCGCGGGTATTATCTTCTTCTGAATAACTGGAACTCGTTACAATATCACTTCTCTATCACTATCTGAACTCGATATTTCAAAATTCCAGCAAAAACGGTGAAATATACTTGCTCCTTACCGATACCGACCGAAATCGGGGGATAACCAAGTGACATTACCAATAGTAGTCTTTGACGTTTCAAATATTTATAGGAACGCCTAGCCTGTCATCTCCGAACAATAACGCTTACCGTCCGTTACCGGTAAACCTCCAATCCGTTAGTAAGAAGCTGTCAGTAAGTTGCCTGACAAGACGTTTTTTTATAGGAACGGTTTTAGCTTACGCCTCGTATATTAAACTACTATTCGTAAATAAAACGTATCGTTTCTTAAATATAGGAACCGGGCATTAGTGATTTCGAAAGATTTTGACGTTTAGCGGCTAAACTGAAGTCGGAAATTTTGTAATAGCCCCTCTACACGTATCGGCAGATCGGCACATGCATCGGCAGACGTCATCGGCGGACGTCAGCGGCGGACGTCATCGTCGGACGTCAGCGGTGGACGTCATCAGCAGACGTCATCGGCGGACGCGTCCGCTGACGTGTAGATGGGGTGATTTGCTCGTCTAAGTCGGCAGATCCACCGCCACAAATCTGTTTGTTGTCGGTTTTTTTGACACGGATCAAAAGGTTTCAGCGCCAACGTTTGGCTTCCGACAAACGTGTGGACGCGCGTCGACAGATACATCAGCAAACGTCGGCGGATGCATCTGTCAATGTATAGAGGGGCCGTTAAATGAATGCACATAATACCACGCTGAAATAACGCTAAAGTAACGCAAACGAGAATCAAACGTACTTATGGATAACTATTCTAAGAAATCACTGAAAGAAACTTATGCTGACATTTAAAAGCTATGTGAGTTAAACTTAGAACGTAAATATTTTTTTACGTTTCATCTAGGTGGTTTATATAAAAAAGTGTGTGTGTCCTTATGTACACGCGTTAGAAGTTATAGAAATACATACTTAGTACAATTTCATTACACTGATAGACATACTTGCATACAAATAATTTATTTTATTAATTTAAAGTACTCAACTTATGGTAATCACTTAGATTCTTTAATTATAATCTTGAATTATAATATTCTTCATATTATAATTCTTAATGACATTTCCATAAATCTGCCGCTAGATGGCGTTGTATCGTCAATAACTCGCGCGTGTAGTTGCGCGATGTAACTTTATGAAAAATTCATATTTAATTTCAGTTCAATTGATGTACCAATAGATGGTGTTGTGCAGTGAATTATATCGCGCTTTTGGTTACGCAACAGTGCTTTCATACCCCTTCCATGGTGGCGTTAAACTTTTAACGCAACCTTGTTTTGGATGTCGCATTAGAAGTATAACTTCAAAAAATCCAGACAAGCGCGAGTCTGGGCTAAGCAGACCTAAAACGTGCTTTTGTCATATAACAACAAATGAACGGTTTTCATATTTTTTTCCTTTACTAATGTTGTGAGACCTAACTTCTTACCAAATTCCTTGATCCTATCTCAATGGGAAATACTTATAGCACATGAGTAAGTAAACGTACAGAGACAAAGCTTCCATACTACGCGTAAAACTGTTACCTATTGTGGTAGGGTTGTCACACGTGGATAAAATTAAACGAACAAAACGATTTTTTTATCGAGTAGTAATCAATGTAAATATTCTATCTTTATTACCTACAAAATATTTTTTCTAAATATTTTGTGTTTGTATTTTTTATTTGCAATAATATGTTGTACCTTTCAATAGAGTGGTAAATTCTAATGGAAAGCACTCTCATTGCATATCAGTTTTTATCATAACTATTATAATATTTTTTATTCCGAACAGGAATCGTCTCCTAATTACGTATTCTGTACCTATACTTATTGTATTTTTACTGTAAAGATTAGCTAAGATTTAAGATTTAATGTCGGGTCAAATTTTTCCCTAACTAGACTTTAGGCACATCCATAAAAACTTAGTGAACAAAAGTTATAATAATTAGTAGAAATAAAATAATAAGATACAACTTACCTATTGAAATCTTTGGAATAGCTAAAATATGATTTGTTTTATTTGCTCTATTATTGTTCACACAGATACATACACACAGTACTGTATACAATATTGACACTTTTCACTTTTAGTTATCAACAATAATTTAAGAACAATGTTATAAAATATTATTCTTTTTTATTTGCTCTATTATTGTTCATACACACAGTATAATAAACAATATTGACACTTTTTACTTTTAATTAACAAAAATTTAAGAACGGTGATAATAATTCGAAATACCCGCCAAGCGAAAAAATATACAAAGCAACTTAACACGTGCACTCACATCCCCGCGTTCGAACACTCGTCGAACCGGTTTCGATCGGTTTCTACTCGTACGTGACGAGCCACGAGTGCTTACGCACACATGCGTTACGAAGCTTGTAGTAGTGCAATCGATTCGCGCGGTTGTATGAAGCTTTGCCTCTGTCCGTTTATTTACTCATGTGCTTATAGGCTTTGGTTTAACAGACAGACCGACAACGGATTGATCCTATATGGATTCCATTTTGCCATTTGATAAACGAAACCTTCACAATACATTCATATGACAGATGTAGGTATACATGAAATACAAAGTACACATGTAAGAAGTGAAACTTATTTGGCAAACCAATTTTTAAATCTCGTTTATATTTATACTAATCTAAAGCTTTAAATTTCCGAGACTTGCGATGTGACGTTCCCTCTATCTCACTCTTTCTCACTCGCTTGCTCCCTACTCTCACTCCATAGCTGTATTCTTCATGCTACGTTCGCCCTTTCTCACTCTCTCTCAATCGATCTCAATCACTCTCTCTCTCGGAAAAAACGTTACATATTTTCGTGTCGTTTCATCCTTAAAAATCTTAGCCTCATGCGCGCAAAGAAGTTTCACTTCAAAAATTAAAACCCACAACTAATCCAACTCACATGTACGTATTCAGATCCTGACACGTCATTTAGACTTGACGAAAATAGCATCACATATAAATTACACCAGATAAATTACTCCGATATTTGTCATTAACATATTTATGGCCTTGGACTTTTCCAAGGCCATAAATATGTTAAATCCGTAATCACGATAATATCATTCGTATGAACAGACGACCTTTGCAATTGTACCGTTAGTACGACGATCTATAAATTTGACTTGACAAAATAATAGGGGACTCGATAGCCCAGCGCCATTAACGCCCAAAGAGATATATTGAACTCCTCTCAATCAGATACCTTGATACGGCAATAAACGATGCTCGGATAACTGTAATATGGGGATGGGAATCGGCGGTTTTGGCGTTCATTGAAACGTACAGAATACGGATATGTAAGATTTCAAATGTTAAATTCATGTTCATGTTGTTTCATACAACTTTAAAAGATTTTATTTTCAACCATGATCACAAAAATGGTTGGACATGTTAAAAAATGAACCGCGATAAAATCTGTAAAAGTATTTTTTTATGTTATTTGGATAGGCAAACTAGCAGACGTGCCTCCTGGTGGTGAGTGGTAGACGTCGCCCATGAACATGAACTAGTTTACCTGGAACCAGTCCAGTCAACTCATTTATGTGTAGCCTATCCTGACATAAGTCTCGGTGCTAGTAATTACGCTACCTATCTTGCCCTTCTCTCCGAAATACAGCAAAGCTGCTATTTCACGGAAGAAACAAGCAAGATAGTGGTACTCTTGCAACCGGGGGCGCGGCTCAGCGCATCCCTCCCACTGGTAAATTATAATGAGAGGAATTCGCGTAAAAATTTAAATAGATTTCAAATGGTTCACATGGCTTACATGGTACCTATAAAACTGTTTTAAACGGACATCTATCGTGTTTTTATTTTTTTCTAGCTGTTGCCTGCAGCTTCGCCCGCGTTAACTTACTTAACTTTACTACTGTAGTCACAGCGTGATGTTATATAGCCTATAGCCTTCCTCGATAAATAGGCTATCTAACACTGAAAGAATTTTTCAAATCGGACCAGTAGTTCCTGAGATTAGCGCGTTCAAACAAACAAACAAACTCTTCAGCTTTATAATATTAGTATAGATTTGCGACTTACTTTACTAAGCTTTGAGACTAATAATTACAGTGCCGAAATATTGAGCTCCGCAAAACAGGAATGAAGATGATTTTAAATTAAAGACGGATATTTTATTAGAGATAAAGGCAAATATCCAAGCTTTCGCATTTATAATATAATCTTACTAATGTTATAAATGTGTAAGTTTGGATGATTGTACGTCTTTCACGGCAAAACGGCTGAACTGATTTGGCTGAAATTTAAAATGGTGATGACTTGTACCTTGAATTAGGACATTATCAATCCAGATACGTTTGTGAATCTAAGTTAACGCAGGTGAAGTTGCGGACACCAGCTAGTATAAAATATAACCCTTATTCGTCCCGCTGTTCGTTTCGAGTCTTTTGGAAATTAGCCGAGAAGCAGTGGACGAAAAAAGCAGTGCTTGTTCCGTTCACTGCCGAAAAGGATAGTAATAAGTGTGTTGGACTCGCTTCTAGACACGCGCTGAGGTCTAGAACTAGCTAAAGTTAGTATAAAATGCTACTTAAAACTACTTATTTTTATATCATCATCATCAACCTCTATCCGTCCACTGCTGTGACCTACCTCAATGAACGCCAAGACGGCCGATCACTTGCCACTCGCACCCAACAGACACACCTTTAAAGACTTTTAATCTCATCAGGCATGCAGGTTTTTCACGATGTTTCCTTCACCGGCGAGCAAGCGATGGCCTTATGTTCAGGTGCTCGTAGAAATTAAGAAAAACCAATAGGTTTTTCTTAATTTCTACGAGGCATCATTCAAGGCATCGCAAGGGGGTCAGGATCAAACCCAGATCTCTCACTCAAAGAGGCCGAGCCCATACCCACTAGACCACCGTCGCTCTTTTTGAGGATAACTTTTGATAATATCAAAGTAACAGAAACCGCAGGAAAACCTAGTTATAAATAAAGATTTATGTTACAATCTTAAACACGCATGTAGTCTACATTTGTACCGCCGATATCAAGTCGATAACTCACAACAATTCGATATTTCTCGCTGTACTTTTACAGCCTGCTGGATCATTATTTCTGATACATTCTCTTGGACGTAATCTAACAATATGTCTGTTTTCTGATCTATATAATGTCATGACATCATTTATTTATACACTACTATTGTGAATGGTCTTGTAAATACATATAAAGACATTTGTTTTATTATTTTATATAGGCACGGGCAAGTTCCCCACCATGGTTCAGGCCTTGTCTTGTCGGTGGGGCTCAGTACCCTAAGGTGAACCCAGCACCTTGGGCGATGCAAATTGAGCCGAGGGAGCTGCTCTTTGTACCCTTCTTATAAGAAGAGGAGACAAAAGAGCAGGATGCAAGGGGTGAGGATGGGAACCTTACCCCATTGTACTTCTGTGGTGCGGGACAACCCCCCTATGGAGGTGGCCTCGGTCGGCTGAGGGACTGACTAGCCGTCGAGGTGCCCTGTTTATTCAACAGATCCGGGGGACCTCACCAAAGGCGGCATTGTGGCACTCGCCAGGATTTAGTGGGTAGAGCTATGTCCACTTACCAGCTTTCATCACAGCGAGTCCCACACACCCGCCGGGGGAGAGTCACTGCCCCGCGGGACGCCTCAGAGCATTTCCCGGTGTTAAAGAAAAAAAGGCACGGGCAGGTGAACCACCGAATGGTAAGTCGTCAGCTTCACCCACGAACATGAACTAGCCCAGGCAACTCATTCAAGTGTTGCCCATCCTGAGACGCAAGATGATAAGTCTCCGTGTCAATTACAATGCCTGTCCCGTTATTATTTCCAAACAGCTATGCTGCTTTACAGAAGAAATAAGCAAGATGGTGTCCACGGCTGCGTAACAACGTATCTCTATTACTGGTTATAATAATAATAATATCAACCCTTATGTGGCCCACTGCTGGGCACGGGTCTCCTCCTCGAAATCAGGCGAGGAGGGCATATGTCATAGTTCAACGATGCGGGTTTGTGAACTTCACACACCTTCAAAGACATCTCATCAGGTATGCAGGTTTCCTCACGATGTTTCCTTCACCGGTGAACAAGTGATGGCCTCATGTTCAGGTGCTCGTAGAAATTTAGAAAAACCCCTTCTAGGTATCACAGGATTAGGATCGAACCCGTACCTCTCACTCAAGAGGCCGAGCCCATACCCACTAATGACTAAACCATCGTGGGTTATATTAGCAGTTACCTACATTTTAATATATGTCTGTATTAAACCATACTTATCATTAAATTGAATGATTGAATGGTCAACTAAACGTGGAATTAAGTCCGGGTGGAAACTGGTGGTTTGGTGGGATTCGGTTTTTTACTCTGAATGCGTTCATCATCATCAGCCTCTATCCGTCCACTGCAACACAGGACTTCATCAATGAACGCCAAGACGGCCGATTCCTTTGCCCTTCGCACCCAACACGGTCCGGCCACCGCACGGAGGTCGTCTTTCCACCTGGTTACTGGCCGACTAGCACTTCGTCTACCTAAACGGATCAACGGGTCGAATGGGCTCGTGCGGTCAGAAATCCCGGCCCACTAACGACTCCGCGGTGGTTTCTCATCTGTTAGCAAAAGGTATATTTGTTCAAATCTGGCGAGTGCACTCCTCAAAAGTCATTTGAAGGTCAGCCACTGCACGACTATCGTCGACCTCCATTTCCCTCCTCCTTCCTCCATCTTCCCTAAAAAAACTAAATTAAACGTTGGATTATTTCCTAATCAATCGTTATACTAAATCTTTTGTCTCGTGGTAAGCGAGCGGTGGTACAGGGCCGCTAACGAAGTGTTCCACGAATGTATCTGAAGAAGCGATATCTGGGTCGAGTTGCACCATGGACAGAGTTCGTGCATCACTCGCGTTTATAGTTGTTTGGCAATCGGATTTAGTGCGAATCAAAGACTTAATGTATTTGCCTCGGCTATTTTATTAAAGACCTAGTTACGTGAGGAAATCTTATTAAGAAAAGATCCGGCTAAATATTATATATTTGGTTTCTGGAAGCTATTTTTGTGGCAACGCCATATCTTCTTTAATCCTTCATTAAAATTAATGATTTAAACGTCACTTTAAAGCATAATATGTTATCGGCTATTGACGAAAAAAAGGCTTTCTTTTATTAAGATGTGTGAAAATTTCGCACAGGCCAACTAGTATATATTTACAAAAATACTTTGTTAGCCTATGGTTCGTAAAATTCCAAAAAGAAGGAATAATTCACCTACCTATACGTTGATTTAATCTGAGTTGACGTACATTTATTCACATGCCCTTAAAACATGTTATCGAGCATGGAGGTTTTCTCGGGACATTTTTGTACCATAAATAAAGCGACGTTGAGAAAGTTAGCTGCTCAAAAAAATTTAAAAAGCCTATTTTCCAGCAATGCAAAAGTTGGGCTTCAACCCAGACCCCTTCGCGTTTAGGCCTCGTGTTTGAAAAACCTTCGCTCACTCGAATACACGTTTTCATCAATATTTTGGCGCGCTTTTCCCCGGGATAAAGTCGTCAGTGCACGGCAATAAATTAGCACACGCCCGTTCCCACGAGCGCTATCAAGATGAGCGGGTACAACGCTCGGACCTCGAAACGGGGACAGCCGAATGCTTTATTTTCTCACTGGATTTATTTCTAGTGACAATCCCTTACGTTTTGTTACCTGTCAGTCGGGGAGTAACGAAGTGCCCGCTCTACAATGTTACAATGTTCTGTTAGAATTACAATGTACTTTTTTGTGAATCTATAAATGGAATTTGTAGAGCAACCTTTATAGGGAATTGCTCTATAAAGCCTTCATGGGGATGTATATCGATACGATATATCGATTGATATAAACTCGATGTACTCGTTCGTTAACGTCGAGTAGATGTATCGAGTGGTCTGAGATTATGCCTTAATTTTTTTGTATATATATATTATATATATTTGGAAATGTATGTTTAAAGAAATATGAAGTGGGATGAAAAGACTTTCTTCATAGTTCTTTTTATCCTAACAAAAAACAAAAAAAAAATCCCTTTGCAAATGGTAAATATTAGTTTTTACCTTTTATTATGTATTATGTATATTATGCAAGTCTGCATCCACAAGGTGTGCAGTAAGTTTAAGTATGTATGTAAGCATACTTCTCTCGGAAGCTACAAATGTTATCAATCTGATACTTGTTCAAACAGGTAGTCAATCAATTCAGACTTAGCTATTAACACTGAAGTATCCTAGTGAAACGTCAGTCGAAATGAAAATGTTTATTTGTATAAGTATGTATTTATGTATATAATATGTAAGGCCCGGAAATCTACAGATTTTAGCAATTTTTTTTTATTTTACTTTTTTATATGGAACGGTCCATACTCCATACCGTAGTAGTAGTATTTTGAAAGGGTTATTTGTCGGTAAGCGACCATTCGCCTACCGACAAAACCCTTACAACATACTAATGTTTTAAATAACGTATAATATATTAATTGGTATCCATAATTAAGTGATGACACAGTCAAAGGTGCAGCTATAATGAGACGCTTGTAGCGCCGTTCATATCGTGCACACAAATACGTTACGTAAAACAATTAGACGGAGCCACTTACAATAGAATGTGTCGCATAGAATTAATCATCATCATCACTACAGAAAATTACACTAACATCGAAGCCGTAAGATATTGGATGAAATTGATTTATGAAGATACATGAAGTATCATGAAGTATTTTTTTTTTTTGACAGGGTGAGAGAAAGAAGTCATTTGTATGATACATATAAAATTTGTTCAGTGTTATATGTGTATTTCAGATTTCTCTTTGTGTACTTCAGAGTTCTCCAATAGGGATGTTGACACATGTTACAAATTCTTGTAGTTATGTTTTACACATTAAAGACAGTATTTGAAAACCTAAAATAACATTTTAAGAGTCTATTTGTTTGTCTTAAATGAAAGAATATTAATTGAAAATGCGTTATTTATCACCCATTATCACGCGACTGCGAACGCCCGATGACGTCACTGACCAGTAAACAAACTGTCTTAACCAAGTTTTTATGTATCACCGGCTAACTGCAAATTTGACAGAGCGCGAGTAGTATTATTGGTTTATGACGTAATCATAAAATTGGACATATATTTTCTTCATAAAAGTATTTTTTTCGTGTTATAAACTCGAAAAAGAGTCAAATCTGTCGAATAAAATCAATATAAAAAATTAGTCAACATCCCTATTATATTAATTGTATAAAATTTCTTGACTATCGTCTTGTCAAAAGATACTAGTGGGAAAGACGGCTCGCGCCGTGCGTTTTATAATAATAATATACTTAATTCTGTAATTGTAATAAAATAAAAATTACGGTACAATATTTAACTATCGCTAAGTACGAAAAAGGCGGTCTCTACCAGACAACCATTGTTGATAGCAATGTAGATGATGTAAGACTTAGATACGAGCATTATTTTTTATATTGCTGTGTGTACACTGTTTTACATGGTTACCATACTCTTCTTACTTCTCCCGTAAAAAAGCTTTGATTTTTTGCTACCGAGACTTACCATCTTACGTCTCAGGAATCAGGATAGACAACGCATAAGTGAGTTACCTGGGCTAGTTCCGCACTCTCTATCATCGGTGAGAATAACCACTTACCTCACATAACACCGGTGTCAACTGACAGCTATGCTGTCGCGTTTCGTGCGGTTTGTAAGTTTCCGGTGGCCCATTGGGGGGATAGGGAAAATGAGGGCAACGCATTTGCATAAGTTTTGACTTTTGGTTGTGCGGATGTCTATGGGCTTCGGTAGTCACCATAAGTCTCCGACTGCTTGGTTGCCTCCTTATGACATAAAAATCGGTTGTCTATAAAGTCGGTTTACTGACGATAGTTGAACGTGACAACGTCATAAGAAAATGGAACACCTCAGAGCGAGGTAACGCCGCATGCATAATGTTTTTTCGTTCGTGCAGCCGGCTCCATCGAATTATAAGACGTTGTCACGTCAAAAAAGGTTACACTTTCAAGTAACATATTAAAGAAATAGAAAATGTCTAGTCAATGGTCTTGACGTGTCATCATGTCCAATTTTACTCATTGTACAATAGAAAAACAATGTAACAAACTCAGAATGGACCTGAAGATATTATAGAACACATCTAGTATATTATAACAATAATTGGTTCTATCACAAACGTAACACGATATTCCTGGGCATATAGAGTTTCAGGCCACAAATCACAATTTCGTCCGTCGCTTCGTGAATCCGCGATGTCACCTGATGGAAGAGCGCGTCATGTTTTGAGGACACCCTAACTTATGTCTAACTTACGTCTTAATATATAATTTGAAAATGTCACAAATCTTAATACGTTTTTGTTAGTTGCAAGTTAACTTTATTTAGATAATGTCAAACATACACACAATTACGAGATCTAAATTTAAGGCGTTTGTTTTTTTTAAATGTCCACCATATAAGATTGGATTTTGAAATTTCGATCTATTTTTAACGGTGAGCAAATAGTATGTTGCGGGTTTTAAACTTGTCAAGGGATAATATATGTGGGTAAAATACTCTGTACCAGTCATTGTCATCGATATATGTGTACTATATAAGTCAATGGTACCAGTAGATGTGATACATATGTGTACAGTATTTATATAAACTTTTATTTATTTCCGTATCATCTATAACATAAATATGTTTGCATTGTACGCATTTTTTGACTATCATTTATGGAAATAAGATAGTTATATATAATAATAAATATTTTATATATAGAAACAAGATAGTTATAATTAAATATCTATATTTTTAAATATTTCTTAAATGTATTTTCGTTCCTAGTACCCGTACCGTTACTTACGAACTTTCCACGGGGCCGTGGGTTTTTAACGTGGTGTAATTGTTGAATAATATTATATCATTATAATTATATCGCTTCGGGTTTCGACCCCTGGGTATTTTGCCCTCCGTTTTGACTGTCACGGAATTCGCGTAAACATAGGAAACAAAACATTTTTTCTAGTCTAGATGAAACTGTGCGGTCATTTTTTTATAGAAGTGGGGGGCACACGAACAAACCGCTACATCATTAGCAGGTCCGTTGCCGGCCTTTCAAATATGAGTATGTATCCTTATGTAATATCCTTTCCTGAAGATCCCTAATTATTTCTAAATAAACACTTATTATATAGTCTTACGATCTCTTGGACTTTAAATAAGTGAAGTCCATTAACGGAACAAGGTGTCGCCTTGAGAGGTAATTAATATAAATAAGATTAAACCCCACATCAAGTGATCGATCGTAGTACAATGGAATGCCACGTGGGCACAGCCGGAATTGCCGATCACGAAGTGGTACTGACCGTCGGCTTACGGTTGTGATTACAAGTACGACTTCTAATTTTACATGCCTCCGTCAACAGAAGGAAGACGGGTGCGTAGCTAAAAACAGGCTTTTTTGTCATACAAAATGATTTTATACTACATAACGTTAAATTAGATATTTAATGTTAAAGGAAGGTACCATAAATAAAAAAAATGTCAAATGAAAGAGACGTTACCGAACAATAATATTATATTATATGCTTTACAAGATATTTTTATTTATATGCGATTTAATCTAAGGATCACCATAAGGCTCCGACTGCTCGGTTGCCTCTTTATGGAATAAAAAAATGACTTTTCCCGCGGTAACAGCTGCCTTAAATAAAAAGGGAATAGATTCTGGCATATTATTTCACTGAAAATCGGGTGTTGATCTCAACACATTTATCATGAAGGAAGTCGTTGGACCGGACTGGTAGCTTTTGACCCCAGACCGGGCCTATCGCCCTGACCCATTGTTCTCGGCCCAATTGACATACAGCTGGTGGGATTGCGTCTGTGACAGACAAGTTGTTTATTTTAATTATTGCGATCATTATCATATGTTAAGTGCTAAATATAGTGTTTCGTAATCCGTATTGCAATACCACATTTTGGAGGTCAAATTTTTAAGACTTAATAAATCTAGAGTTTTCTATTAGTATTAACAACGCGCAAAGAAAAGCCACTCCCCTCGCCAATGAACTAGTTATTACAGGAATTAATATTGCATACGCTAATATATTGGATTCTATTATCATAGGAAATTCTGTCGTTATATCTTTACCAAAACTTTTGCACGCCTTGTAATCGAAGCTTTGAGAGCACTCACTATTCTTTTTTTTTAAATGTTATTTGGATAGGCAAACTGGCAAACGTACCACCTGATGGTAAGTGCGCGACGTCGCCCATGAACATAAACTAGTTTACCTGGAACGAGCCCAGGCAACTCATCTATGTGTTGCCTATCCTGAGACATAAGATGTTAAGTCTCGGTGCCAGTAATTACACTGCCTGTCTTGCCCTTCTCTCCGAAACACAGCAAAGCTGTTTCACTGGAGAAACAGACATCCCTAATTCTACCCTCGGCATGACAAAAAAATAGTTTTCTGGAAATTGAAATTGATTTTTTGTTATTTATATTTCACTTATAGGTTAATATGGGCTAGGGAGACCCACTCCCCAGGCGGGATGCCTCAGAGCATTTCCCGGCGTAAAAGAAAAAAAAATAGGTTAATATGGGTGCACTTATATCAAGTCAAATATATAATCTGTCCCACACATAAAACATATTTCAATTACAATTATTTTGTTTAACATCTATACTAATATTATAAAGCTGAAGAGTTTGTTTGTTTGTTTGAACGCGCTAATCTCAGGAACTACTGGTCCGATTCGAAAAATTCTTTCAGTGTTAGACAGCCCATTTATCGCTATAGGCTATAGGCTATATAACATCACGCTGTGACATATAGGAGTTGAGTAAAGGAGGCGAAGCTGCAGGCAACAGCTAGTATTAAATATATATAATAATATTTTATGGACGTCCGTGTTTTCTGTGTCTGTATGTATGGCAGTAAAATTGGTCGAAAAAAATTCGTACCGGATTTTTTTTATCACAGTGTAATGTAATGTCGTCTATATCGCTATGAGCGTTTAATTATTATTAAAAAATCGGTTGTCTACAGACAACCGACTTTACAAAGTCGGTTTACCGACTGATTGTTGTACGTGAGCGTCATAAGAAAATGGAACACCTCACAGCGAGGTAACGCCGCATGCGTCATGTTTTTCGTTCGTGCAGCCGGCTCCATCGAATTATAAGACGTTGTCACGTCAAAAAAAAACAAAGATACAATTGTGTATTTTACAACTGACAGGTCAATTGCTTATACGTGTATTTTAAAAATAATCATTTTTTAATCATCTAAAGCGGACTTTCTCAATTAATATGACCGTACAATTGACTATCGTTTAATTATTATCATTATTTATAAAATAACTAAGATACGACTAACAAACGTGCATTTATATCAGATTATATATTCGTTGCTAAGCAACTGACAGACTTTTACAAATAACCAATTTTATTGCTGAAAATGAGGCGTGCACTTTTGAATTTTCCAAACTTTTTTCAAATTCGTGTATATAATTAAATATGTATTTTTTAAAATACTACAGTCAGAATGCACATTAGTCATCTATGTGTGTCAAAAGCCTTCTCTGTATATATAATTAACTCCAGGTTCAATATTACTACAGAAAGCGAGGTATTGCACATTTCGCTAAATTGTTTTATCGTTCGTGCCTTGTGCCTTAATCCGACTTATAAAGTGACAGTTTAATAACAATATAATTCCGGCCCGTTTATATTACTAATTGTTATCGTATCTGTCGACTGTCACCCCAACAATGGGTGGGTTAGGTCGTTTTATTGTTTAATACAAGACCTGAAATATTCTAAAGTAGCTAAACTTTCTATGTTAAGATATCTATTGAACGGAACGGAAACGTCGAGGATAAAATCCGTACTAATTTATTCCATTATAATAATTTTTATGTCTTGTTTAATATACATAAATTTCAACTCTGATTTTAATTCATTAATATCATCATCATCATCATCATCAGCCCCTATGTGTCCACTGCTAAACATAGGCCTCACTCAAGAACCCCAAGACGACCGTTCCCTCCCCACTCGCATTTAACACGGACCGGCCACTGTACAGAGATCGTCTTCCGATTTATTAATATACCAGAAATTATTTTATAAAAATAAGAGTTGATATTTATAGCGCCATCTATTCAGGTTACAACAAAACGATAATCTTTTCAATGAAAAATACATTCAATTTTCTTCGATTTCAGTCTAGCGGAATTTGATTTTAGCGATAAAACCTATACATATAACGTCAGACAGTAAAAATATTATATTATTTATAAAAGTCGTAAAACGTTGTTTCATTATAATTAAGTATACGTAGTACGTACTACATTCCCCACCATGGTTCAAGCCTTGTCGTGGCGGTGGGGCTCAATAGCCTAAGGTGAACCCAGCCAATTGAACCGAGGGAGCTGTTCTTTGTACCCCTCTTATAAGAAGAGGGGACAAAAGAGCAGTGGGGATAAGGGGCGAGGATAGAAACCTCACCCCATTGTACTGTCCCAACGTTGGGAAGGTTGTTCTTTGGTGCTGGATAACCCCGCTGTGGAGGTGGCGTTCGTCCCTTGGGGACTGACTAGCCGTCGAGGTGCCCTGTTGCACAGATCCGGGGCACTTCACTAAAGGCGGCATTGGTCACTCACCGGATTTTAGTGGGTAGAGCTGCGTCCACCTTACCATCTTTCGGGCGCAGCGAATCCCACATACCTGGGGAGACCCCCGCGGGATATCTCAGAGCATTTCCCGGCGTAAAAAAAAATCCCATATTTTGCAATACGCGTAATATTATCACGTATGCTTATAATAATCTATAATCAATAAACAAATCGCGATTACCAAAATACGTATTGCACAATAGATAATGAGTGGTATTGTCTTTGGGTCGAGAATTAATGGTATTATGGCTGGCTTGTGGCCCCCGACCTCGTATGAAGATTGCTATCAATGTGTGTCACTGTTTGAATTGGTTAAGACGAGGGAATGTAAGTGATTTGTTGAGGCTGGTATTAGTGACAGTTGTGACAACTTTTTGTGAACTAAGTCTATATAAAGAAGGGTACGTCTATGAAACGAACAAAATGTAGAGTAAGTGTCGAATCATTTTTCAATATTATTGATTCGTATTTTTAGTTTCGTTATCAAACATTTTAAATGAAAGCTTTTGAGTAGTTTATAGTACTATATATTATATATAGTATTTGAATAGTGTATATAAAGATTTGAAATTAGGCGCGTTTTTTTGGTGACTACCGACACCCATTATAGACATCCGCACAACCAAAAGTTATGCTGATTTGTTGCCCTCCTTTTTTCTATCTCCCCCAATGAGCCACCAGAAACCCACAACCGCACGAAACGCGACAGCTTAGCTGTCACTTGATGCCGGTGTTATGTGAGCGAGAGGTACCACCCCGGTCGTACCGGCCCAATTCGGCTGCAAAACAGCATGGCACTACCTCTTACTATGGATGGCGTAAATGATCGGCAACTCTATCGTCCTACGGGTAAAATTTGATGTAAGTAATTTAAATTGTGGACACAAACGTTCATTTTTGAACAAATTATTATTTATTATTATTAAGTAAGAAACTCTTAAAACTTGATGACTTGTGATATCATTCTTCGGCAATAATTCTGCATTTAGTACGGCCGTGATTTCTTATTTTCGGTTGCAGTTATTCATTGAGAATCCCCTGAATCTCCATCGTGATGACACGGATTAGTAAACAATGGTTTCACGGTAATTTTCTGTCGATGATCATTTTTTGTTTGCATTCTGCAACCGCTTGGGGAGAAAAGCTTGACATCGTGACCAGTGGTCAAGATAGGTCACGACGAGCCTCCCATTGATAACTTCTAATACTAATTGTGTACAAGAGTTTGACATGGTACGTCACGGCACGGCACGATAAACGCGGACTGTTTGTTCTAAATCATCGATACGATCATTGATTTAAAATCTTCATCTATCTCAGAAGTATAGGAAAGTGTATGTATAGTTCTAAGTGGGTATGTTAGCTGCTTTCTTTTTAAAAGTTTTAGAAATAGTACGACGAAACCACAATGTATTCACAATACATAATCTTAGATAAATCTTTTGCTTTTTTACAAGTACTTTAAATTTATGTTATCCTTGGCTAAATAATCACATACATAATTTCTCACGTCAAATAGACAATCTTTCTCTATTATCTATTTGTAAGAGGTAGTGTTGCTGTTTTGCAGCCGAATTAGGTCTGCACGACCGGGGTGGTACCTCTCGCTCACATAACACCGTCAAGTGACAGTTTTCGGTGGTCCATTGGGGGATAGGGAAAATGAGTGCAATGCATCTGCATCTGCAGATGTTCATGGACGTCGATAGACGCCAAAAGGCTTCGAATGCTCCTTTACCCTCCTGTGCTATAAAAAAAACTAATATATATGACAAATACATACGATAAGTACTAGTAGTAGTATAAACATAAACATTGGTCAAAATTATCGTTTCTCGTGTGATAATGGACAAACGCCCGATGAAACGACCTCCGACACGGAAGGCAAAATGCTGTAGGCACAAAAAAACTATCGATCACGACTCATTGACGAGATCCTCTGAGAAAACGGTACGTGCATCGCCGGACCATTCGACCCGCTCAAAAACAGATTCAATATTAAAAGATGACAATTAAAATTGAAACTCTATTGTTAAGTTTAAACAAAAAAAACTATTGACTATTGAAGTTTTATGTAAAACTCTATAATTGTAGCGAAGCTGAGACTCAAACATTCATATTTAACTTTCATCAAATTGCAATAAGCAATTCATAATAGTTTTTTTTTTATGATTCTGGTTTCTTCGAGCAAATTATTATATCTTTTCAAAAACTTTGGTGTCTCTTCGATTTGATTCGTTATGCTCCGGGCTCCCATTCGGAGAAAGTTTCAATATGCTACTTTTATATTACTTTTTTTATAGCCTATTGGATATAAAAAAAAAGTAATATAGAATATACGGCTAGAATTTGCCCCCCATAAAACTTATCAAATCCTCTTAAAGGGCTCTTTACAATCAACTCCTTGTATCAAATTTAACAATATATCGGTTAAACGGAAGGAAACTCTTTGCTACCTAGGACTAATACTTGAAAATAAATTCTCCTTTTTAGATCATATAATTCAGACAGGAGAAAGAGCAAAACGAAATTTTTATGCATTTACTAAAATATCATTTTCAACATGGGGTCTTTCTTTTAAAACATTAAAATTAATTTATTCCGCAACATATTTAGGCAGTATATGCTACGGAGCACCCGTGTGGGCTGATAGGTCCACCATTGGAGCAGCCCGTCGTAAATTATTACAAAGCCAACGTCTGTCACTAATATTCTTATGTAAAGCCTATCGGACAGTTAGTACAGAGGCGTTACCAGTTCTTGCCGGAGTACTACCAGTTGACTTAGAGATACAGCGCCGCGCTGCCTTGTATTATCATTCGCGAAATATTTCTAGTGCTCACTTCTTAAGACGACAAGACCGACAAAAAATTACCAAACTTTTTGACCCTATAGAAATAACCACTCAAAATTTAATTAAAGAATGGCAATTCCGATGGGATAATACAACTAAAGGACGTCACCTTTATAACTTCTTTCCATCTGTATTCGATCGTTTATCAAAGGATTGGTTAGAGGTTGACCACTGTGTCGCTCAGTTCCTTACCGGCCACGGAAACTTTAGAAGTAAACTATTTGGCTTTAATCTCGTACCGTCTCCCTTATGCGGCTGTTCGACGGAAGGCAATGAACAGGAACATACCGCACATCACATTCTTTGGGAGTGCAGTCTTTGGCAAAATGAACGAACATTAATGCTCGACAACATCCGTAGCAAATCGGGAGTAACTTATTACAGCGATCTCGTGGACGACGTGAAAAACTTCCGTGCATTCAAGCGATTTTGCCACAACTATTACTGGAAACATAACATATCCCCAAGTTATACATAAATAGCTCATAGTTAATATACACTAGTATATTACTTTACTATGTAGATATTAGTTGACTTAAAAATACAAACCAACTTTCAAACAACAATTATTATTTCAAGTTTCAACCATGATAATCACTAAGTTATACATAATAACTCATAGTTGATATACATGTATATTAATCATACTATGCAGATATTTGTAGACATAAAAGTTTCTCCGTGGTGCATTGCAGCTGGGCTTCCCCTGGCTGCTGTCTTTTCTTGACCTTTGTTAGTCATTGCATTCTTGGACTGTCTCCCGCTTTAACCGGGGAGGGAAACTTAAAATTTTTCCTACTCCTCCTGAATACTTCTGATTAAATTCGTTGCGGGTCCCAAGGCAGTTTTAACGTATCCCTCGCTGAGATCGTATCAAAGGGTCATTTAGTGGTTACCGCTGTCAATCCTGGCTATACAGGAGTAGCAGTGGTGGGAACGAGTGGTGGGTCTAGCCCGATTAAAAAAAAAAAGCCTATTGGATCCTACTGCTGGGCAAAAGCCTGCTTTGCTCCACCTATCACGGTCCTGTGCCAGCTCCGACCAGGTCTTATTATAAACATCCAGATCGTCACGCCATCGTTTTCGGGGTCTACTTACTACTATTATATTACTACAGTGAAATGGTACAGCAAAGCTATCAAAAATATCTCTAAAATTAAACAATGCCTATTTTAAAAGCAATTTAATGTTTGATTATGTGACATGACGTATTATCAAAGAATAGTAAGAACACATTAAAAATATCCTAACAGCATTAATATGTAATAATAACAGCATAGAGAAGGGCAAGACAGGCAGTGTAATTACTGGCACCGAGACTTAACATCTTATGTCTCAGGATAGGCAACACATAAATGAGTTGCCTGGGCTCGTTCCAGGTATACTAGTTTATGTTCATGGGTGACGTCGACCTCTTACTATCAGGTGGCACGTTTGCCAGTTTCCCTATCCAACTAATATAAAAAAAATATTATGTGTGTTTTAGAATCGCAAAAATATTTTTAGTTACTAAAGCTAGTTTTCAGTTACTTCCCCACTAAGTTTCTAGTTTCAAGTGTGGCGGTGGGGCTCAGTAGTTTAAGGTGAACCCAGCACCTTGGACGAAGCAAATTAAACCAAGGCAGCTGCTCTTTGCACCCCTCATATAAGAAGAGGGGACAAAAGAGCAGAGGCAAGGGGCGAGCATAGGAACCTCACCCCATTGCACTGTCCCGGCGTTGGGAGGGTTGTTCTGTTGTGTGGGATGACCCCTCTGTGGAGGTGGTGTCGGTTCCTTGAGAGACTGACTAGCCGTCGAGATGCCCTTTTAGCTCAATAGATCCAGGGCACCTCACCAAAGGCGGCATTGATGGCACTCGCCAGGTTTTAGTGCGTAGAGCTGCACTTTACCATCTTTCGGGTGCAGCGAGTCCCCCTCCCTTCCTCAGCGGTATGATTCAGAGCATTGTTTGGCGTAAAAGAAAAAAAATGTTTTCATTAATTGATTTTGATTGATTGCATTTGATTCAATCGCATTCAGTATAGTCTACTATAATCCATATTCCTAAGGCCTTAGGGAATTAAGGTACTGGGACATAAACGGCACTATATTTCACTGTTACGTCAATTCTGCTGCCTACCTTACCTACTTCTCGTACTTAATATTAGTATAGCTAGAATTTTAGAATAGAAAATTACTAAGTGAAACTTATATGCTCTTACTATTATTAAATGACTCTACAATTGTAGAGACTTAAATTAAAATAGAACATAGTAAACTAAAGAAGGTTATAATTAATTGATCAAATACAAACACACTTCTATGTAAGGTTAAATGTAACGCTAAAATCCCAGAACCCTAAAAAATAAAAACATAAACTTGTCTACTAATTAGGAGATATATATAACGAAGTACTGATAAGGAGACAACTTAAAATTGTAGAGTTTAGTAAATTACTATCATATTATTTTTTTTATAATTTAAATAAAATTGTAAAGTAAAAAAAAAATCTTAATATAATAGGAAAAAAAATATAGTGCCTACTCATTTAGGTCTTTACAAAGCCAAAAAGTTACTTATTTATAAAAATTATATATTTTTTTTTATTTTATTATTTAATATGAAGCTTATAAAAAATATCTTAATTTATTGGCGATTATTACGATGCCTCAATTCATACACATACTGTGTGTTATATTCTCTACTCGACACGTAACAGTTCCCAGATTCTCCAACAGATGGCGCGCTTAGTTTTCTACATCGCGCTATCGGTATGCTCTGGTCAAATGATAGGACCGCTCTACGCTCTACAATTTTAACTTTGCGCAGAGGCAATATCGTAACCAATGAGGTTAATCCGAGGTGCGATTATTGCTAGTTGAAAACTTTACCAATACCCCGCCGTGTGGACGTGAAATACCGTCCGCTATGGCAATTTTTGAACGGCCGTTGAGGCCTCAAATACTCTGAGAAACAGTTCGAGAATAGAATTCAAAAGGCACAGCATGTTTTGCTCTAAGTTCTAACCTCATAAGTCTTAGACCTTAGTTGATAGTTATAGTATGTATATTCAATATTGAAACATTGATATAATACTCGTCAAAAGATATGAAATAAAATTGTTTTCGTTTATAGTTAAATTCACTCATTCAGTCTCTATTCTCTACATTTTAAAATTTAAATTATATTTGGATACTTATTTATAGTCCTCCCTTGATATTGGTTACTGTAAAGTATCCGAAACATCGAGCATGAAGTAATTAGTCTTATTAAACTACGTAAAGTTGTTTCATTATATTTGTTTAAAAATAATGCCGGTTTATTTTTATTGAGTAAGAAATAGTTATAATGCGTAATGAAATAAGAGCATATGAAATTGTAATGTAAAAACGGAAATTAGAGATTAAAAAATAGTTTTCTTCGATTCACAGTTCACGGGTTCATTTTAACGAACATCAATTTGTATATTGATATAGGTACATATATTAGATGACAAACATTAAATGACATAGTATCTAAGTATTCTCTCCTCTACCTATTGCTCGAATTTCATGAGCTGCATTTAACGCTCTGTTCTACATTATTTGCGTCAGAACTAACGATTATAGATAATTTATTGATTGTGTCATAATACACAGATTACATATCGATACAGATTTAATAACGTCACCCTTGTGACACTTACTTTGTGAAAGTGTGGGTTGAGTAGGGTTTATTGATTGACTTTAATCGCATTATCAACGGGCCTATGCACGGGGGGTCCTTAGCTCTACCAAGTATAAGGTGGAACAGTAACTTGCCCGAATGAAATTAATTTACTGAATAAACAATCAACGCCTGTATCGTTATTTATAATAGAGATACTTTTTAGAGCTGAAAATTAAAGTTAAATTATTAAATAATAGCTTTACTTATATTACGCGTTCACTAATATTTGCGGACGTATCCGGATTGATAATGATCATTATTTTACTGTATATTTTGTCATATATATAAATTAAATAAGGCAGCATTTTCAATGTAAGCTCCCAAGCGGCTTAAAATTTTCCGACTCTTACAATAATTATACTTATACTAGCTGTTGCCTGCAGCTTCGCCCGCGTTACTCAACTCCTATAAGTCGCAGCGTGATGTTTTATAGCCTATAGCCTTCCTCGATAAATAAGCTGTCTTACACTGAAAGAATCTTTCAAATCGGACCAGTGGTTCCTGAGATTAGCGCGTAGAAACAAACAAACAAACAAACTCTTCAGCTTTATAATATTAGTATAGATTATTTACGAATTAATACAGAATGTTGGTATAATAATAATACACTATAAGTTATAACCTGCCTCAGGAGAGGAGAGAGGAGAATATCTTATATTGAAAACAGCATGAAAATCCATCTAGTAGCTATTGAGTTTATCGCTTACAGAAAGACGTGGCGGAGAACTTTGTTTTATATTATGTAAGGTATGTATACTCCCCACCATGGTTCAGGCCTTGGCGTGGCGGTGGGGCTCAGTAGCCTAGGGTGAGCCCAGCACCCCACCATGGTTCAGACCTTGTCGTGGCGGTGGGGCTCCGTAACCTAGGGTGAGCCGCTGCACCTTGGGTGAAGCTAGTTGGGGCAAGGGGGCACTTTGTACCCCTCTTATAAGAAAAGGGGACATAAGAGCAGGGGGCAAGGGTTGAGGATGGGAACCTCAGCCCATTGTACTGTCCCGACGTTGAGAGGGGTTGTTCTGTGGTGCGGGACAGGTGCCCTGTTTGTTTACTAGATCCGGGGCACCTCACTAAAGGCGGCATTGGTGACACTCGCCAGGTTTTAGTTTGTAGAGCTGCGTACACTTACCAGCTTTCGGGCGCAGCGAGTCCCACATACCCGCGTGGGGAGACCCACACCCCCGCGGGATGCCTCAGAGCATTTTTCGGCGTTAACGAAAAAAAGAAAAGAGGGTGAGCCCAGCACCTTGGGCGAAGCTAATTGAGCCGAGGGGGCTCTTTGTACCCCTCTCATAAGAAGAGGGGACAAAATATCAGGGGACAAGGGGCGAGGATGGGAACTTCACCCCATTGTTCTGTCCTGACGTTGGGAGGGGTTGTTCTGTGGTGCGAGACAACCCCTCTGTGGAGGCGGTGTCGGTCCCTTGCGGGACTGACTAGCCGTTGAGGTGTCCTGTTTATTTACTAGATCGGGGGCACCAAAGGCGGCATTGGTGGCACTCGCCGGGTTTTAGTGGGTAGAGCTGCGTCTACTTACCAGCTGTCGGGCGCAGCGAGTCCCACATACCCGCGTAGGGAGTCCCACTTACCCGCGTGGGGAGACCCACTCCCCCGCGGGATGCCTTAGAGAATTTCCCGGCGTTAAAGAAAAAAACTCGTTTGTTTACTATACCAGCCAGCCTATATATTAGCTTAGTATAAGTCCGTGAGAATAGACCACTCTGATTCATGTTTTTTTAATATATCTCTGTTATATTTTCGGTTGAAATAATTTATACTTACACCTTATTCAGTTTTTTTTTGTAACGCTTATGAGTAGGCTATACGTCTAATTTATCTTCATACTAGCCGCTAATTGCGCATGTATGGTGCAATATGTCAAAGCCGCAACGATGACGAAAGCGGTAAGTGCCCCAATCAGAGTAATGCGAGACGATCACGACTGACCATTATGCTCATTAAAATATTAATGTCCTGATCCTTATGTGTATCACCGACCAGGTTTCGAAAACTTCTTAAAAGTCATATTGTATGTTTAAACTCCCGTTACAGGCAAACAAAAAAACAATACATTTTAATCACGCTATAGTAATCTAGACTCTTGTCTACTCAAGTAGGCCCTTGTCTACTTGACAAGGAATAAGTAATTTTCAGCCATTCATTATCTTCTAATTGACGTCTAGCAGTTTCTGTGAGCTGTCTGTAACAGAGCTATTATATTGGATATAGGTAGAACAGACAGATAACTTGTTATGCTCGTGTCGACCCTCAAGAAGGTAACCTAGGCCCAGTAAGACACGATGTCGCGGGGACTGATTAGTGGCAGCCGGGCAGTTCCCCCTTACGAGGACAACCCTGTTGCTGAGGTGATCCAATTGCCTGCAGATCCGGGACCCTCAAAAACGGCTGAGGGCGCCAGCTTAGGGTAAGGCACTCCCAGGTAACATCCTTAAATGATTTCCCTGCGATATAAAAAAAGACAGATAGCACGTTGGTTTACTTATAACTTTATGATTGGCTAACCTACGAACACAAACAGGTCAAGATTAGTAGCACAAAATTTTGCGCCAGGGCCGTGTGACTCATTATACCATGGCTTTTATACAAGACAAGTATCACTATCAGTTATTAATATTTCTTAGTCGCCGAAAATTATAACATCCACTCTGACAATTCCATTTGGGAGCTAAGGCCAAAGAAGAAGAAGTATTTCTTTATATCCTAGCTCCACTCGGGATATCTCGGAAATATATTTAACTCGGAGACCGCGGAGACGACCTCTGTGGCTCAGTGGTTAGCGCGTTGGCGCTCAAGCCGGAGGAAGCGGGTTCGAATCCCGCCAGGGAACACAAAGTCTTCAGTGTTCCTGGGTCATGGATGTGTATTAAATATACAATTATATAATAAAAAATCTTAAATATAATAATAATATCTATGGACGCTTATATATGTTAATAATATATGCTAATATAATATGTATAGTATAAAAGTATTAAATATATTTCCGTTGTCTGGTACCCGCAACACAAGTTCTTTGAGAACTTACCACGGAACCTGACGTAGTGTAAAAATTGTCCATAGATATTTTATAGATATATTATAGAAATATGCTAAAGTTTTTAGGTTGATGAAACCGCAGCGATAATAATTTATAACTTAACAAAATAAAAAACTGCAATATGATGAGGCTAAGTACCGAATTTGAATAAGTCAACCGAATGAGCGGCTTTTATCGCGTCGTCATTTGACACCTACGGAATTTAAATTCGGAAGCCGAAATGTTGATGGCGCGTAAAGGTATCGTATGTGATGACTTAAAAGCAATATTTTTTTGCACGTTCAATTCAGGTTTAGGAATAAATGGAGATACATCTCATACGGCGAAAATAAATTATTGTGCATTATTTAAAGCTATTAAGCTTATTTAAACCTACAAAAAACTACGTAATCTTCTGAAAGAAAAATACTTGCATATTATGTTAATTAATTTTGAAGATTTTATTAGGATTCACATTTGGGATATTCATGTCTATAAATAAAATACATGTCCATGAAGTATAAGCTCAATTACTTGTCTATTGAATAAAAAAATACATAAATAAATAAAGATGTCTAGCGTGTTATGTAAAATAAATAATAATAATAATAATTTATTTGAGAAATGACATGTTTAGTGTTAAGTGAATTTTCGAAGTAAATAGTTATAGAAATACATTAAAAAGCATATTTACGGTGCAAATATGATAATGTCAAATTTATATTAAGATACAAACAAAAAACAGTCTATTCTGCTAGTTTCTAATCTTCATATCAATATATGTATGGAATACTCTATAGTTTTACTAAAGCTATTTTCTAGTATATTTCTAGATATGGCTACCTTATTCGATATATGTAAGGCGATGGCTTCATGAGAACCTTGTAATTATCGGCTCTTCGATACGGATTCACGAAGTCAATATACTATAACTCGACCCTTATACGTAACGCTGTCGGGCACGAAATAGGGCCATGTACCCTATCGCCTCGATAGGCTCCGGCCACACGCGGTTACAGATCTTTATTCACATTTCCTCATGTTCATAACAAAGAAATGATTGAGATGGTCAATTTACAGTGGACGCAGCTCTACGCACTAAAACCACACAAAATACCGCTTTTGGTGAGGTGCCCCGGATCTAATAAACAAACAGGGCACCTCGAGGGCTAATCAGTCCCCCAAGGGACCAACGCCACCTCCACAGAGGGGTTGTCCCGCACCACAGAACAACCCCTCCCAACGTCGGGACAGTATAATGGGGTGAGGTTCCAGTCCCCGCCCCTTGCCCCCTGCTCTTTTCACCCCTCTTCTTATAAAAGGGGTACAAAGAGCCCCCTCAGCTCAATTAGCTTCGCCCAAGGTGCTGGGCTCACCCTAGGCTACTGAGCCCCACCGCCACGGCAAGGCATGAACTATGGTAGGGTTCTTCATACAGCTAAACTATCCTCAAACAATCATACACAAAAAGAGAAAACTTGTCAGCACATTTATATCATACATCAAAGATGCATATCACATTAAGCGAAGCCGAAAAAAAAAACACCAGGCGCCGTCTCTCAACAGCTCCGTGATTCATGCGCCCCGATTACTGACATATGGCGGCTAATGGCTCGATTGATTTACGATACAGAGATTAATCGTTGCGTAATATTATATTGTAAGGAGGTTTTTCGGTGGATTTCACGTGCAAATTGTGCTTACTCTACGACGAAGCTACTACTTTTCCGAGGATAACTAACAACCGAAATGCCATCTAAAAAAAATCTAGTAAGATAGTAAAGTAGTAGGGCTTTATATTAGTGAGGCACAAATGTTACTAAGGTTATTTTTTTGTGGAAAATAGATGCGGGAAATAGTGGAAAGGTTTTGTTATTTATCTTCTAGGAATATAGTACCTATATTTAGCGAGGTAAAGTTTGTTTTCTAATGTTTACGCGAATTTCACTCATTATAATGAAAGAATTTTACGGATTTTGTCACGGTTTATTTGTTTCTTACATGCCCGACGTTTCGGATACTTTACAGCTACCCTTATATGTATCAACCCTTATATGTCCCACGGCTGGGTTTTCTCCCCAAAATCAGGCGAGGAGGGTGTTGGGCCCTAGTTCACAGATGCGCTGGCCCAATGCGGGTTGGTGAACTTGACACACCTTCGAAGACTTTAAATCTTATCAGGCACAACAATAGTCTCATGTTCAGTCTCATGTTCAACAGTCTCGTGCAAGTGCACGTAGAAATTTAGAAAAATCCATTTTAAGGCATCACAGGGGTCAGGATCAAACCCGCACCTCTCACTCAAGAGGCCGAGCACATTCCCACTAGACCATCGTCGCTCACGAAATGTTTGGTAGGAGCTCTTAATTCCTGATGTGGTTTTTGTAGGTAATGCTTGCGGTTTAGTCGACTTGATGACGGCCCTCGAGGTAACATCAGCTAATCTACTCCTTGGAATCTTTTATACTATAGATGTACTGTCCTATCTTTGGCGTCCTGTTGGGATAGCATTAATCTCGACATAAGAAATATGAATTGAAACATCGCTTGGTGAAAAGAATTACACCTTGTGAAATAGATTACAGTAGTACAAATGTCAAATTAGCGATGACAATTATAATTCCAACTAGCAGCGCCCCGCGGTTTCACCCGCGTACTTCCTTGGGAGTATAGCGATAAATTATAGCCTATATGTTATTCTGATGTAAAAGCTATGTTTTTGTAAAGTTTCATTAAAATCCATTCAGTAGTTTTTGCGTGAAAGAGTAACAAACATCCATACGTTCTTACAAACGTTCACATTTATAATATTAGTAGGATTGTTCAGCAAATCTGCTTGTTACGCCATCTACCGGTAGGAGATGGGTTTGTGCCGCGTACCGTCTGCATGGGTACCACCAATCACCATCATACTTGTTTCTCCCGTGAAACTGCTTTGCTGTGTTTCGGATAGAAGGGCAGACAGTGTCAATACTGGCACCAAATTTTACCATCGCCTCAGTATAGTCAACACAGGAATAAGTTGCCTGGGTTAGTCCCAGGTGAAATTGTTTATTTATGGGTGACGGTGGCCACTTACTATTTGACTGGCCGTTTGCCTACCCAAGTATAATAAAAACTACCAGATTCAATTGTATTTACAAAAAAATTGACGACTGTGGCTCAATGGTTAGGGCGTTGGCGCTCAAGCCGGAGGTTGCGGGTTCGAATACCGACAGGGAACAAAAAAGTTTTCTGTGTTCCTGGGTCATAGATGTGTATTAAATAAGTGTATGTTATAATAAAAATCTTAAATATATATATATATATATATATATATATATATATATATATATATATATATATATATATATATATTTCCGTTGTCACCACGGGACCAGATTGACGTGGTGTAAAAGCGTCCAAGTCCAAGCGTCTAGGTATACACAAAACTTATATCTATACTAATATTATAAAGCTAAAGAGCTTGTTTGTTTCTTTGAACGCGCTAATCTCAGGAACTACTGGTCCGATTTGAAAAATTATTTCAGTGTTAGATAGCCCATTTATCGAGGAAGGCTATAGGCTATATAACATCACGCTGTGACTACAGTAGTAAAGTTAAGTAAGTTAACGCGGGCGAAGCTGCAGGCAACAGCTAGTCTTAGATAATTTGTATGGGAAATATATCATGCATAATATTATAAACGGAACTGGTTATAAAATTTTATACATTTAATAGGGTATCATGAATCGCTAAAAGTTGGCGACATACATCCCGCCGCGGTAACCGTTTGACGATAAACACGAATTTAGATGTCAGACACGGTACAAATAAAAGAGAGGAGATATCGTAAGAGCGTCGGTAGCGAGTCTCGTGAAATGGTTTGTGGCCCAATAAATAGTTTATTGGGCCACAAACCATTTTACGGTGAAACATACAAAACTTGAGCCTAGTACGTAAGAGAGCTGCTAGTATACATTGCGAATACCCTTTCTTGTCTCGTGGACGTGACATTTGTAGACAATGCGAAATTATCCCGTTTTAAATAATAATATTTTGGGACAACTTACACACGGCTATTTGACCCCAAACTAGGCAGAGCCTGTTCTTGACTTATGGCCACCAGACAACTGATACATACTTATATATTTCTAAATACATACATATTATAGATAAATTGCACCCAAATATAGAACAAATGATCATGCTCATCACACAAACATTTGTCCTGGATGGGGATCGAACCCATGACCTTCTGGTTTAGCAGTCAGGGTCACTAACTACTAGACCAACAGGCAATTTTAATAGTACCTAATCAAAAGTAAGTCCTGAAACAAATCACGCTCTAAAAGTCTTAAATATTGTTACGGGCTAGGGTCACCACTCGTTCCCAACGCTGCTTATATAGCCAGGATTGACAGCGGTAACCACCAAGTGATCCTTTAATACGATCACAGGTAGGGAGTAAAATCTGTCTTGGCACCAGCAACAAATCAAATCAGAAGAATTCAGAAGGAGTAGGAAATATATATTATGTTACCGGCAATCTATATAATCCGGTATTCTATACAATACCTAGGTAATGTACATATACATATACATATACAATCCCTGGAAATTGTATTAATTACCTAGATAAAGTATGTAATGGAATATTATTCATAATATTTCTTTCATAGCCTGGACGCCCTAGGTATTCTATACATTACCTAGGTATTATACAGATTGCCGGTATCATTTTATATAAGTCTTACACTGGACAAAATGAGATGTATTCATCGACGGAACAGTCTCTGTCTATTTGAATTTGGAAGCAGACCAAACCTCCGTTTTCTCCAAGTTTTCAATCCCGAAGCCTAAGTTGTCTTCCCGCTCACGAAGAACAACATTGTTATCTGATATCTCTGACCTTGTTTCTTAATCTATCCACAAAGGCTTTGAACATCGCATAGGAAGGTCCTATTTTCATAGTAGGTATTATAAACCCTGAGCATATGAAGGTTATATTCAGCAATGATAGGTATTGACAAAATTATAATGATTACAAACGCCGCGGAGATTTGTAACCGCGCAGTAAATATACATCGCATCTTGAGTTTAGTCATCTCATACATCACGTTGCGAAAGATAGTTCTAAAACTAAGACGGAGGAAATTAATCTTCAGCGCATGAGATTCAATTCACGTTGAATTTAAACTTAACTTGAGAATATTTATGTTTTGTACACTTAAATATACTTTTTTTATGTTAGTTGGATAGGCAAATTGGCAAAAGTGCCACCTGATGGTAAGTGGTCGACGTCGCCCATGAACATAAACTAGTTTACCTGTAACGAGCCCAGGCAACTCATTTATGTGTTGCCTATCCTGAGACATAAGATGTTAAGTCTCGGTGCCAGTAATTACACTGCTTGCCCTTCTCTCCGAAACACAGCAAACCTGTTTTTCCGGTAGCCCATTGGGGGAGAAGGAAAAGGAGGGCAGCGCATCTGCATAATCTCTGGTTGTATAGATATGTATGGGCGTCGGTAGTCGCCAAAAGGCTACGACTCCTCGTTTGCCCTCCTATGCTAAAAAATATACAGTTTGATAGAAGATTACGCGAAACGTATTTTCCCCCAAAATCGAAATAAAGAAAGATATTCGACCAAGTGTGTTTTTTTTGGTTCATTGATATAGGTTGCCAAAGAACCCCACCATGGTTCAGGCCTTGACGTAGCGGTGGGGCTCAGTAGCCTAGGGTGAGCCCAGCACCTTGGGCGAAGCTATTTGAGCCTAGGGGGGTTCTTTATACCCCTCTTATAAGAACAGGCGACGAAAGAGCAGGGGGCAAGGGACAAGGATGAGAACCTCACCCTATTGTACTGTCCCGTGGTGGCGTTGGTCCCTTGAGGGACTGACTAACCGTCGAGGTGCCCTGTTTGCTTAACAGATCCAGGGCACCTCACCAAAGGCGGCACTGGTGGCACTCGCTGGATTTTAGTGGGTAGAGCTGCGTTCACTTGCCATCTTTCGGGCGCATCGAGTCCCACATACACGCGTTAAAGAAAAAAAAAGGTTGCCAAAGAAGAAATATGTATGATTCAGTCTTATTTAGTGTTGATTGTGTAGTCGTAGTTATTAATCCTATAGAAATCTGCATGCTCATTACACTTTTATAAGAAGCATTTCCTCCATTGCAAAATCTTCAACCAAATTAAAAATCTAGTACCTACATAACGCCATTAGTTGGCGCCAAAAATCTTACACTTCGCATTCCACAGATAATGATAAAATAAGTAAAAATATGTGAAAATATAACGTTGCTTGTAAATTGCTCGCTCGTTGTCTTGTTGCATTCAATCATTTTGAGATAATTCACCTAAATCTAAGTCCACAATATGGCACGGGCCAACTGTAAGTAATTATTTTAAGTGTCAATAAATAATAAAGACGGCTGCGCACCGCTGAGTGCACGTCCATCTCTTTTATCTCAATTCTTAATGCGCCTCTTTGCTGGTCATTCTTTTTTTAAATTTTGTTTTCTTTTTTCCCGCGTCACTATAAGAGGTTATGTGTTGACACTATGAAGGTTTTATGTTTTAATCTGCGCTCATGTTTTTTTTTATTCCTTGTATTATAATTAAACTAAACTGTAGTCTTCGCTTTTTTGTTTGTTTAACTATGGTTTCCTTAGTATGATTTGCTATTTTACGCCCGTTAAGTTTAATTTTATTACATCTTAACTTGCCCTTTAATATTCCATGTATTTGTTCTTACACCACGCACAAGGTGTTATCCATTCAAAATAAGCAGTTAAACATTTTAAGTTCCCAATGAAAATTAAATGCCGCACAGAATAGTTGTAAATTTTATATATTTAAAAACGATTACTAAATTGATAATATTATTTTGAACAGAGTTATGTAGCGCAGTTCTTAACATTTATCTTTGTAATATCATCAGTCCCTGATTTTATTTCCTAGGCTATACAGTCCCAATATTTAAAAACCATAAATAATTTACCTATATAATATCATAAAACGATCTTGAAACATTGCATACAGTATACATCAAAAGTGCAATAATATTTTAGGTTCACAAGACGGCCACAGATTACAAGAACATCAAGAATACATTTTTGTTGCGTAATTGCGATACACGTCGCGACCTAAGGGAATTATGTTGTTTGTTCTGATCCTTGCCTACGTCTAGACCTAGGTTTACGATGTTTACGTGCCGTGGAATCTTTTTTGTATTTGTTGTCTGTCTTGTTTGTCTTAAATTTGACTATTTTATTTTTATAAACTGTACGTTATTATGTTAGAATTCATAAAATCACTAAGGTTCGTGTACCATTAATAGGAAATTTAAAAAATTAACACACCATGGTATAAATTGGTTAAATAAAAATTAAAAATATTTGTCTATAAATTCAAAATTGGCAAATGGGCCAAAATACTTTTCGATGCCCAATCCGAGCATAACATTTTCGTTTTTTTTTTTAATTAAAGTTATCTATTTCTTATTTTTTATGCAGATATAGATTTTCTATACTTTGGTCTATAATATGCAACTCTCTGCAGCGATAGTTTTAATGAATTAACTTTACTTATAACAAATAATATAACAAGGTGTCGAAAAATTAAACAACTGCGTTACTGTTTTATAAATTTAAGATTCTGTATTAAAAGTCTACAATGAGACTCACTAACATGTCAGTTTTTAAATGTAACATTTATATTAACCTTCTATAAAGTTAAATCATAGAAATAATCAGTTTAATAAAATATTCTTATTACTTTAGATTACTGCGTTACCAAATTAGAATTTTAATACTTAAATTTTTCTATTTGTGACAAAATAAAACTTAAAATTAATGCGAATTCACGGCAATATCTTCCACTTTTGATGAATAATACGTATGTATTAAATTATTGCATTTTTGATAATTAGATGCCTGTGTATTACTGGAAATACCATAATAAATCAGAGGGACACAAAAGTAACGCAGTAGTAAGCTTAGTAACATAGTAGTATTACTTACATCAATATTTTGTATTTTCTATAGAGATGTAGTAATAATGATAAAAACGTAAGCCCTTATGACTCGACATAACATAAAGTAACTCAAATAACTTCAGAAACGGCAAAATTCAGCTAAAAATAACGTTTAACCACGTAAATGTATATTCTGTTAGGAACTAATGAACATCAGAAAATCAACTTTATAAAGTAATGAGGAACTTTCGAATCGGTCTTACTTCTCAAAAACGCTTAATGGCTTATCATATTATTCACAAGTTCTTAAGTACACCCTTTCACGATTTTCGGATTAGAAAATATATTTTCTAAGATGTTATTGTAAGGTTTGTAAGAAATATCAGTCTCTACGCTTTAAACCTTTTGGTGAAGAGGCAGTGCCATTTGGTTGTGCGAATGTCAATGGGCGTCGGTAGTCACCATAAGGCTCCAACTGCTCGGTTGCCTCCTTGTGACAAAAAAAGAATCATTTTAGCAGTTTGATTTACTGTCTTATAAAACACAATTTTTCCTTGTTCATCAACTTCACTTTTAGCAACATCTAGGTAAGTGCAATGTTTGTTTTCAACAGAAAACACTTTTACTAAAACAAGGACACCTTTAGATACGTTCGAAGGATGAAAGTTTTCCTTATCAATTTCATCTAGGACCATTTTCTCATCCAATCTATCCAAAAGAATGTATTCTGCAAGGGTGGAAATGATGGGAGCAGGAACTGGCTGATATGTTTTTGGATTGATGCAAGGACCAAAACCCGTTTGACCAAAGCTGAGGTCTCTGTATTGAAGTTCACTGGAAGTATCAATAAAAGTTTGATGTACTTGCATAGTAACATCAAGTGGCACTAGGTTGTTAGGTAGCGCTTTTTCAACGTTTTTAATGTTACTGTCAGTCACTAAGTACTAATGGACCTTGCTTAACTCTTTCGAGGTATAGAAAAAGGCTTCTTCATCAGAAATATCTGAACCAGCATTTCTCTCTTTTAACGACTTCAAGCTTAAGTAATGGTCTTGGACAACGTTAAATATTTATTTTGTTTAAGCTTATTACTTGTTTCGTGTCTTTGTTTTAGCTCTTAGGTATCTTCTTTTGTATTTATTACTCTTCACTTTCAACTTTTCCAGTTCTTCCTGCAATTTCAGGTTTTTTTCTATACACTGCAGATCGATCTCTTTGTATTTATCTTCAGCCTCTAGACCTCGGTAAAACTGAGTTCCAGGTCGTGGGCTGGACGGTAGCGTAGTGTCCATAATTCGTTGAGCAGTCTTTTGACGTTCTCGTCGTTTCTTATTCACAATCTTCCATTTACGCTTAGCACTTCTGTGTTCATGCTTTGTCATGTCTTTCCCATTTTTTTTATTTGCGTGGTACCTTTCAAGGCGTTTTTTAGCTTCAGCATGCCTAACAGAGTCAAGCTTTAATTTGAGCCTATAGTGAAGTTGATTTTCTGTGTTCGTTAACGCTATTATGGCAAATGCCTTTTTTGAGGAAAGGATATACATTAAATGAGTATTTCGGTTTTAATAACGTATTACTAACATAAAACATTCATTAAAAAACAACTGCGTTACTGATGCAACAACTGCGTTACTTTCCCAAGTAACGCAGTGTAGCAGTTACGCAGTTGTAAATATTTGACTATTTTGTAAATTATCACTAAATAAAAAAACACAATTCAAATATTCTAACACTGACAGAACCTATACATGATAACCTGCACACAACAATAATAATAATGTAAATATTGTCAGTATATACCTTTCGGCAGCGGTAACTCAGCGGCCACGCAATAAATACACGCACCACTCTCGATGACTCACGCGACTGATTCGGCTAGCCTACTCCCCCCGCGCAGTTGCTATTATTCGTTGTAAAGAGTTAAAACAAGTTGAACCAAATGAAGTACGAAAATATGTAAAACACTCAATTTAAGGTTTATTTTCATATAGTAACGCAAGGTAGTTAGAATTCTATTCTTTGTTGAGGACACAGACAAAATCAGTCTTTATTGCATTAAATGATTAACGTAAAAAATGTCTATTGGCATTGTAGTAAGGTTTACAACTTACATTTTTAATAGAGTTATTAAGAAAAATGCCGTCTAAGGAAATATTGTGAGAAATTGCTCAGTATAGCTTGAGTGTCGCGCTCCGGGACAGCAGTATTTTGTATGAAAAGCTACTGCGTTACTAAAAATGACAACGTTGTTACCGTAATTTTCAATTAATTATCATATTTTTGCGGTCAAATCTTATTCTCTGTACTAAATTATAATGTGACATTTCGAAGTTAGTACAGTTTTTCAGACTTTTGTACCTATTGATTTCCCATAAAATCTAATATTCATTCTAAGAGACTGATTTTTGGACATCAAAAAGTATTTTGGCCCAAATACTATCTACCATACTTTACGTATAGTTCTTATAAAATTTAAAACATAAAAAATACATATCCAAATAAAATCACAAATAAAAATATATAAATAATACAGATTAAAATATTTTTTTTAGGCCTGGCCAGATAAAAAAAGTGTGTGTGTGTATTAATGTCATGTTAATGTATACGCTTAAGAAGTGAAACTTTTTCATGGTATATTAGTTATTGAAGTATTATTTATATAGTCGATCAGGCGATGCATTCAGGATGGTCATGCCAATTCAGGAGGGCCATGCCGTGTGCTGCTCGTCGCCGTAGACGAGCAGTAGTTGTAAAAAATATTGTACTGTGCTACTAATATTGTATGGGATAAAAAGCAAATATGACAGTCGTGATTACGACATCTGCTGTAAGGTTTATGGGGCATTCGTATGAAGTAGAGTGTGGTAGATGTCGCTACGACAAATACACGTCTGTATAATATCTGACAGTCGCAATCACGACGATTATTTTCTACCTATATCATAATAAATGTATAAATAATGTGTAAATGAATTTCAATAAGTCCCTTTATTATATCACTTGTTATCGTTAAAATATTTCTTTATAAGTCACTCTTTAGAAAACAAGCATGGTGCTTTGACGGTCCAAAGTGACAGAAAATGTGACGATTTTTTTCAAAATGGCGTCGGAAAGTGTGAACAATATTTTTTTAACACTCCTGATTTATCGTCTGATACGTCGATATAGAAATTTCACTTCAAAAAGTTACGGGATTGTATATGCATAGTTATAAATCACAATTCAACGATATTTCATTGAGTTCCCGAACAGGACGGGGCATCGATCACGCGGCGTTCCAAGTTTGAATAAATTTATGTTACGTAATTGCGCACTCGCACACGTCGCGTCTTGCGGAGCGCACGGCCATTATGTTGTTCTAAGTTATGACTTTATAGAAAACACATTTTCTAGCCTTCAAAACATTTCGCGGGATAAAGTCATTAATCAACGGGAAATGCCTGTATGAGTCAATTTATAAGATAAGTGAGAACATTTGTAATGCGCTAAAGATTATAGATTATGGGTCTATTTACTTTATTATCTAACAATCGGGCGGGTTATATCGTAGAATAATACTTCACATGCACAATTAGGAATATCTGGTTATTATTTGGGTTGTACAAATACTTACTCTAATATAACTTTTAAGAGTTTCGATATATCTACCTTTTAACCCTTTACACAGAAAAACACTACGCTTTAAAATTAGTAGCGTCGTCGATGGATCAACTTGAGTCGTATATTTAGGCTTGCTTATGTTCATAAAACATAGCGTCGCTAATATTAAAAGTTTTCTCGTATAAAATAATAAGGGACCTAAACGAACGGGCAGATGAGGATGTTAAAATGTCTGCGATGTCTATGAACATAAAAAAAGTTCTCTCGGGAATGCGTTGCCTATCTCTTAAGACCTAAGAGTGCCAGTGGTTGCTTTATTACAAATTTGATAACCATGCTTTAATAACCGGTTTTGAATGCTCCCCATTCTTCAATGTTTCGGATTGTGCAAATTTTCATCGGTCTCACAAAATAAGTAGTTATAATATTTACCTGATAATAAAAACCTGCACAAGGCCGTAAGTTCAAGTTGTGGTCGGATCCACGATCTACAGTGTAATCTTCCACCCAAGGTTTACATTATGTGCCTCAAAGACCTCAAGATTTATATAATCTATCGTAAGTATCGCCATCAGTGTTTTATGTTCATTAAGAGACAGCCATGAGTCAACACTCAACGTAGTACCTAAATAAATAAGTTCATCTGGAATCAGTCTAGATACCAGGTCATTTTGTAAGCGTGGCCTACTAAGAGATTCAAAATACTTACAATATACTCCTTTTTCTAGCCACGAGATAAGTTACGTTGTAACTTGTATAAATGCGATCAACCGGAATTTGTCCGGATTGTACCAGGTTCATTTGACTGTCTCAGTAGCCTAAGGTGAACCCAGCACCTTGGGCGAAGCTAATTGAGCTAAGGGAGCTGCTCTTTGTACCCCTCTTATAAGAAGAGGGACAAAAGAGCAGGGGGACAAGGGGTGAGAATGGGAACCTCACCACGTTGGGAGGGGTTGGTCTGTGGTGCGGGACAACTTCTCTGTAGAGGTGTTGTCGGTCCCTTGAGGAGCTGACTAGCCGTCGAGGTGCCCTGTTTGCTCAATAGATCCGGGGCACCTCACTAATGGCGTGCCACCTGATGGTAGGTGGCCCACATCGCCCATGAATATTACCTAGTTAACTTGGAACTAGCCCAGGCAACTTATTCATGTGTTGCCTATCCTGAGACATAAGATGTTAAGTCTCGGTGCCAGTAATTACACTATCTGTCCTGCCCTTCTCTCCGAAACACAGCAAAGCTGTTTCACGGGAGAAACAAGCAAGATGGTCGTACCCATGCAGCAGCTGGGAGCGCGGCACAGCCCTCCCGGTGAGTATATGTTTGTATCGGGATTCGTAGTAATTACTGGCCAGACATGGATATAGGATATATATCCTAATATCGATAAAAAAAACAAATAATCTGATTTAGACCTTACATTTGGCGAGAAATGTTCGACGATATAGTTTTTTTTTATATAGAAGAGGGGGCAAATGGACAGTCGGTTCACCTGATGGTAAGTGAAAAGCGACATCCACAGATACCCGCTATACCAGTGGAACAGCAGGTGCGTTGCCGGAATTTTAGATATTTTTTAGGGTAATATAAATATCTCCGGGCGAAATTAGGGTGTTAGTTTTTTTAGCTAAATTTTAGAATTTTTTGAGGGTAATTGACAAAGGTCTGGAAATATGAAAGGTCTTTATTTTTCATCCTTTATAAGGAGGACGTCAATCAAGACATTTGCCTATATTTGATGCAATGAAATTAGAATTTTATGTTTGTTTATAATAATTACCTTTCCTTGACATGACGTCATTTTGACGCATAACTTAGATTTATCCACCATAATATGCACGCCACAGACTAGACAAAGGATTAGAAACCTAGAGATTAGATAGAGCTATTAGTGCACTCTATGATTACGGTATGATATTGATTAAAATATAAACTGCGGCCTTAATTTATAAATGTAATGATAGTAATATTACTAAATTAGCTCATAGAACTTCGATTAGAAACCAAGTTAGGTCTCCAGTAAATACGATTTGATGTCTTCATTGATTTTAATAATGGTCAGAAAAAGAAGAACTTCAATTTTTAACCGACTTCAAAAAAAAAAGGAGGTTCTCAATTCGTCTGTATGTTTTTTTTTTTTTTTTTTGTATGTATGTGACACGATATCTCCGCCGTTTGTGAATGGATTTCTATGGTTATTTTTTTGTTTGAAAGCTGGTGTTTCCAATTTGGTCCCATATTAATTTTATTAAGATCTGACAAGCCGTTTCTTAGTTATTTCCAATAATGCCTATTTGGTTGGTTTTGTTTACCTTGATGATATGATAATTTTATTACGTGTCGATGTAACAATTGTAGAGCATGCTTTGGTACGCTAGGGTAATATTGTTCTGTGCTTTGGTAGCACACCATAGTATGTCGCGGTCATCGTAATCATCATCATCATCATCCTTTATCCATCCACTGCTGAACATGCCTCCTTCAATGAACGCCAAGACGACGAATTTCGGAATCACTAAAAATTAAGAAATAAAAACATTTTACAAAAAATTAAAACCGACTTCAAAAATACTAAACTAAAAAGTAATAAAATAACAGTTTCTTTAATTTTTGTGCTTACAACATAGAATCAACTTAATCTTCTACTAATGTACAAACTTTGCGTTTACCACGTCATTATAGTTACTTTTGGAGTCGGTGTCGTATTTGTTGCTGTACATTACCTACCTTGGCTGACACCGACTCCAAAAGTAACTATAATGACGTGGTAAACGCAAAGTTTGTACATTAGTAGAAGATTAAGTTGATTATATGTTGTAAGCACAAAAATTAAAGAAACTGTTATTTTATTACTTTTTAGTTTAGTATTTTTGAAGTCGGTTTTAATTTTTTGTAAAATGTTTTTATCTACCTAGTAGAAATTTAGTACTGGATAATTTAAAAGTCAGTGTTAAAATTCAAATTACATACGATTGTTCCTGCGACGTAGATTATGTATATCCTCAAGTGAAACCCGATCAGCTTTTTAGGTGGGAAAATGTTACGCACATTGTAGACCTTTTTTTGCTTTTTTTTTACTTTTTCCTATTTTATTTTCGCAAAGAAAATGCTTTTCATGCACACCACCAGGACTCCAGTTCAAACTCGGGTCCTGGGCTCTTATGTGGGACTCATCTTTGACTCTCAATACGTCCACAAAATCAGAATCTGGTACCTACACCAACTGGGTTAATAACCCTGCGGATGCCATCGGCTACTTTAATGAGATGCTTCGGATCTGTCAGAAACATTCGACTTTCTCTCGGTTTTCGCAATTAGTTATGTCTTAGGAAACATTATGACAATGATCGGCATCAACAAAGAGTTTATCAGCATGGCTGTCGATGACACATCTGACGCCAGCGCCCCCTGTCATTACACTAGCGCCACCATCAGTACTTAGCGCTTACATAATACGAAATTTATTACCGCAAATGAGAGACATACGCCGATTGCTGTCGTGTGCATATCAATACTAAATTGTAAATGTTTTGATGCATAAATGCATATTCAGGATACCTATGACGATATCGTTTTCTATATTAGTTGGATAGGCAAATAACAAAAAAGATTCGCAATGATAAATGGCCAACGTCGCCCATGAACACGTTACCCTGAGACTAGCCCAGACACCTCATTCAATCTGAGACGCCAGATTGTAAGACAGTGGCATATTCTCTGCCTGTCTTGCCTTTCTTTCCGTAACACAGAAAAGCTGTTTCACGGGAGAAATAAGCAGGATAGTCGAACGCGGCACACGCAGACTCTTTTTTTCTTTTTTTTTCTTTAACGCCGGGAAATGCTCTGAGGCATCCCGCGGGGGAGTGGGTCTCCCCACGCGGGTATGTGGGACTCGCTGCGCCCGAAAGCTGGTAAGTGGACGCAGCTCTACCCACTAAAACCCTGCGAGTGTCACCAATGCTGCCTTTGGTGAGGTGCCCAGGATCTAACAAACAGGGCACCTCGACGGCTAGTCAGTCCCCCTAGGGACCGACGCTACCTCCACAGATGGGTTGTCCCGCACCACAGAACAGCCCCTCCCAACGTCGGGACAGTACCCACTCCCCCGCGGGATGCCTCAGAGCATTACCCGGCGTAAAAGAAAAAAAAATAAAGATACCCCAACTACAGCTTGAAGACACAAAAAACTATTGCAAAGCTTTATAATGAGTGTGTGATACTGGCACATGGCTGTTCCCTGGATCACCAGATGTAGTCATTTAGACCGTGACATCGTTAATGACTATATGCGCCCGTGCCTGTTGTACGTATGTCACGCGCGACTTAATATAGTTATTATTACAAGTAGGAGTGTGCTTAAACGGTGTTATACTAGAGAAGTTACTACTATCAATGTTACTTTTTTACGGTAACACCAGTTTATGCAAAATTTAATAGGCAATAATTATTATCAAATTACCAAAAATTACGGCGCCTTAAACGGTTTAGAAACTACTACCGCTTAAACCTAGCATTTAGGATATAACTAGTGTACTCCGTGTTTAAGATTTTTATTACATTAAGATAAATAGGTAGAAAGTTTACAAACCCGACTGCAAAATTACAAGGTGAAATCGATTCCACTTTTTTAAATTGTTTAAAATGTATATTTACCCGGGATATAATAACGGCTCGATCGAGACCTTATCAAAATCACATAAATAGTTTAGTTGTTACGATGGAAAATTCGAAAACACAAACATACATAGACATGATATAATTATTATACATATTATCTACAATGTGTCTACCTACTATACTGTATAAGCTTATGAAATAAAAGTTTTTATTGACGTGACAACGTCTTATAATTCGATGGAGCCAGCTGCACGCACGAAAAAACATGACGCATGCGGCGTTACCTCGCTGTGAGGCGTTCTTGCTTTTTTTTCTTGATGAAGTTGTCACGTTCAACTATCGTCAGTAAACCGACTTTACAGACAACGGATTTTTAATGTAAGGGTAAAGGGGTAGTTGCATGCTTTGCAGCCGAATTGGGCCGGCTCCTCGCCGAAACCATAAGACTCTGGTAACTCTCGCTCACATAACCCCGGCGTTAAGTGTCGCGTTTCTTGCGGTATATGATTTTCCGGTGGTTCATTAGGGGGGATAGGGAACCATCTGCATAATCTCTGGTTGTGCGGATGTCTATGGGCCTCCATGGACCTGATTTAAAAATTTCGACACATTCTAATAAGTTTCTACTATTCCAGAGCTCCGACAACCCGGTGGAAGAGAAGCCAACCAGTGAGAAGAGCTACGTGGTGGGTGCCTGGCCCGCCAGTACTCCTGGACACACCGGCTACCTCACCGTCGCCACGCTACCGCCGCTGTTTATACGCAGTTAGTTTTATTATTATAGTCTAAATGTATTCAAGAAATCTCTCGGATATTATGTACTTCAGAGAATATTTTAATAGGTCTGCCTAAAGAAGTCCATATAGAACCAAAACACTGTCAGTAGTGCTAACTGCTAAAGAAGATATGACGGGCAACGCATTTTGACCACTAATTGTCATCTTATGGCAAATTGCCATGTTCACCAAAGTTGCAAACTATTTATTTTATCTCTTCAAACTTTCGGCAGTTAATAATTTTAATATAGAAACATAGTTGCCAATCGTTAAAGTGCATAATGATTTCATTTTTAATTTTACATTCATATTAATTTAGGTTTTTCCTTTAAAATTTTTTAATATATCTAAGAAGTTGATCATGTTATCTTGCAGAGAAAACAATCGTGCCACAGAGTCAGGCAGAAGATGCGGAAACTAACGAAGCGGGCGACAAAATGAACATCGACGAATAAACCATCTACAATTGTATATTACTAACCACTGGTGGTATTATGAAATAAAATATACTGAAGTATTATTGATACTTTTGTTGATTCATTTATTCGGTTTAAGACAGGGCCAAGGCCAACCTTTTCAGCAGCCGGGCCGAAGTTCGGAAATAGAATTTCAAACCGGGCCGCACTACCAAATTTTAGGTTTTTTTTGGAAGGGCTAGACATTTCGGCCTGATGGCTTTTAAGCTCAATATCGGTAAGGGGACGCCCTCCCCCCTCCGCGCCCCACGGGGGGGGACATCGCGCGCGCTGCTCGGGAGAGCAGGATTTGGACTAGTCAAATCCGATACGGTCGACGAATCTTTTACGGTTGAATTTAGCCTATCATCATGAGGGCCGGCCCTCATCCCTCCCTCTGGGGAGAGAGGCGGTTCATACGCGGTGCCCAAGCAATCTAGCGGTAACGTAGTGCTGTTAGCGCGGTCTGGGTTTGTGTCTACTTGTATCGGATTCGAAATATAATACATATATTTAATAACACCCATGACCTAGGAGAAAACCTCCCAACATCGGGACAGTGCGATGGGGTAAGGTACCCATCCTCGTCCCTTGGCCACCCTTCTCTTTTGTCCCCTCTTTTTATAATAGGGGTACAAAGAGCCCCCTTATTATTATTTTTTTTTTTGTTATCGCAGGGAAATGCTTTTTACGCATGTAGCCAGGATCTCGGGTAGATCCTGACCCTATGTGGGACTCGCACCTGGGAGTGCCCTACCCGTAAACTAAAACCACTGCGAGTGCCTTCAGCCGCATTATGAGGGTCCCGGATAGGCATTCAACAGGATCACCTCAGCGACAGGCTGGCCCCGGCGAAGGCCAGACTACTCCTCTTAAGGGGGGGACTACCCGGCTGCTTAGGCAGTCCCCGCGACTTCGTGTCATACTGGGCCCAGGTTCCCATCCTGAACCCGACACGAGCACAGGGGCGTTACTGGAGGCGCTCCTAGGTAGCGCCTCCTGCGCACCCCCGTTCGTCGCCCACGGTGGGAGGCCTCGTCGACGGCCTCCTCTCTCACCCGTTCGTCGGCCTCCTTCTGGGACATTACTGCCTCGCAGAAGGAAACTATCGCCGTCCAGGACTCGTCGTCACCGAGCATCGCGGTGATGACACTCGGCAGAGACAAGTCCCCTCCGATAACCGATGTCAGATCATGCCGGACGGCTCCCTGCGGGCCGTCCGGCACAGGTACTCACCAAAGCAACCATGCCCAGTGAGCACCTGTGTCAGACGGTTGCGCTTACGGCGCATCCACCGCTCAAAGACCGGACGCAGAGCAACCGTTAGGCTTTTGCCGTACGGCTGTTGCGCCAGGTCCTCTCCCCACCTTCGCATTAACACAAAGAGCCCCCTGGGTTTACTTGGCTTCGCCCAAGGTGTTGGGTTCACCTTAAGCTACCTTAAGCACCGCCACGACAAGGCTTGAACCTTGGTGGGGTTAGTTTAAGGGCCTATTGAATCAACTCTTTTTACGGCTGTCGTCCACTTTTTCCTCATTTTTTGGCCCTCAGGCACATAAAAAAAAAGAGTTGAATTGAAGAACCAAGGCACAGTACAGTATTTTTTTTTTTTTCATTTTTACCACAGAGAACTATATAATTTTGATTTTTATTGTGCAAAGTCGTGCGAACGAGAGCGCGACTGTCGAATGAGCGGGGGTGTGACGTCATCGGCTAGTGAGCGCCCGTCCGCGTTTTAAAAAAAACTTCGGCTGAAAATACGCACTTTGATCGTAAATATCTTATAAGCATAAACACAGTTTTTCTCGTAATTTTTTGTAGATTTTTTTGGCATATAAAGTAAAAAACGTTTGTCAGACCCATTAGTGTTTTTAAAAAAAAAAAAAAATTATAAATTTTATATAATATACAGTCACTTTAGTTAACTTTTTAAAAAATTTGGACCAGCTCCACCCCAGGTTGGCCACCCCAGGTTTAAGAGATCAAAAGTTAATATACAAATTTCACTTTGCATATATATTGTATGGAACTTGCGTTTACATTTCTTTAATTCCTTTTTACATGCAAATAATATAATATAATCTATGGACGCTTTTACACCACGTCAATCTGGTCCCGTGGTTACACATATTTAATACAGATCCATGACCCAGGAACACAGAAAACTTTTTGTTCCCTGGCGAGATTCGAAGCCGCTACCTGGAGCTTGAGCGTCAACGCGCTAACCATTGAGACGAAAGACAAGAGAAAAAAAAACGTTGTCTAAAGAGTTAGGGGATAAAGATAAAGAGGGGGGATAAAGGCTGCAAAAAATTACACATGCCAAAAACATATTTAATTCAAATTCAAATAATGTATTTCAGATTTTAACATTGATATTTATTTTTATTAGCAATGTTATTTCTAGTGCTAATAAACAAATAATTTATAAATTTTAAGTTGTATTCTTCGTCTGAATAATTTATAATACTCGATATAACATTAAAAAGGGATGTAAGTATATGCATTATGTGTACAATATTCTCAATACGGTTCCGTCGTCTGTTGCTACCAGACCATGTCAACGTTGCTGTTGTACTTGACGTTTACCCTTCTTGGTGCCCTGTTTGCTCAACAGACCCGGGACACCTCACCAAAGGCGGCATTGGAGGCACTCGCCGGGTTTTGTTGTTGTTGAGCTGCGTTCACCTTACCACCTTTCGGGCGCAGCGAGTCCCACATACCCGCGTGGGGAGACCCAGTCTCTGCGGGAAGCCTCAGAGCATTTCCCGGCGTTAAAGAAAAAAAAAAGGCCTTAGTATATAGAGTATAGACCATCATTTAAAGAATGCTAAAAAGTAAAGAAAGCAGCTTAGATTTAAAGGATTTAAATAAATGAACTTTTAATTTTAACTTTTATTAAATGTCACTAAAATATGAATGATTATATGAATTAAACTCTCTTACACTTAAACTACACCTATGTAAGGATTTAGTCATTGAAATATGCGTCTTAAAACTATAGGAAGTGTGACGTTTTGCGTTATGAAAGAAAGAATATATAGTATTTTGACTCATTCATACTTATCATTATATAAAACGTAAAACCTTTAGGCAGTACAATATCAATAAAAATTTGGCAGATCATTTTTTTTTTTCTATCACAGCATACGATCTATTATCATTTTTCCAAATTCTTAATTTTTTTTATCATATATATTTTTTCTGTACACATTTCATGTAAGAATCGGGTCTGAGATGTAACTATATTTTTTAGTACAAATCACAACTAATATATATCATACTTACCTAGTTGCTAGTTCAGAAGATTAAGTGGAAAAGATTAGTTTCACTGAGTTTGTTTCGCCGGTTCTTCTCAGTGGACTAGTTTTGGAACCGGTAGTAGAGTCATTTGACGTTCAATAAGCTACTTTGACGTACAACATTGAATAAAAATATTTTTATTTATTATTATTATTAGAAAATAAAGTATATATTTTGGAAACAAATTGGCTGTCTTAATTAGCTATACTAAAATAAATATCATGGTTGAATTCATAGTTCTTAGAAATAATAATTATACAACTATGACTTCAAGACAGTACCAATAAGTTAAAATAAAAATATATCAGATTTATTCTAAAATCTATGAAAATCTAAATGATAGAAAACAATTTACTTTTTATAATTTAAATTCATTAATTTAGTAGCAATACATAATAGTTCGTGACAAAAAAGGAATTGTCTTAACTTATTGGTACTATATCCGAACTAAAGAGACATATAATTAAAACTTATAATAACAACATCTATAAAATAAATCTAATAATAAGAATAAACATTTACTTTATTTAGTAAAGAGAAATGCAGTATCGAATGTATATTGAAATAAGGCGGAAAAAGGAAGAAAAATATTTTTTGTTTTTACTTAGCTCAAAATAATTTTACAGATTTAGATTTTTAGTGACTCCTTTTGCCTTTTGGTGTATAATATTAATGTAAAATTCATATAAGAACGAAATAATGTAAAGCTAAAATACGTGAATGTGTTTAAATATATTAACTACTAAAATTTCAATAATAATTATTTAGATCTCTGTTAAATCTACTGTTAACAATCGTTACTATCAAAAAAATCTTGTCATATTTCCATCGAAAACTTTAAATTCCAATTGTATGAATACCCGTCGGTAATTTTCAAATTCACACCTTCAGTACAGTTCCCATTAGAGCATGTTTACTGGTCTGTACTAAAGTTACCTACGAGTGACGATGCAAATTAAAAATTATTTTTTTATACAAATCACTTCAATTTGGACATATTAAATTGTTAGATTATATCAGTTTGTATCATATTTTTGTTTCCGTATACAATTTCTAATTTCATTAGTTACGTCTAACTCTTAACGTTTTCATTGCTTTAAAACTGTTACTATATGGGTAGTTTATACTCACAGTTACAAGAAATAATATCTATGCTCGTACAATAAGAAGTATTTATATATTTAAAATTTATAACTAATGACTAAAATATGTTATGATATAACCTAAAAATTGACTTTGTAATTGGATAATATTTTCAGTTAAAACATCAATGATGCAAAATATTTCAAAGTACCCTTTTCAAGCAAAATAGTAAATTTTTAGTAAAGACATTCCATACTCATATTTTGTCAATTTTTTTAACCACAACTACATCAGGCCATCTTTTCGATATATGTGACTTACATATAGTTTTTCTAGGTTATTTTTAGTAATATAAACGTACAAATACTTCAGATACTGTATAATGTGTAAAAATTGCCTAATTTGCTATTCGAGTGATACAACGCTTCGCCAAGAGAAATAGATTCAAATCCATTTAGGATCTTACAGAAATCTTAGGAAAACAACATTTTACGGATTTTGTCGCTTCATTAAGTTTTTTACGTTCTCGACATCTTACTACGACGTCTTACTAAAATATCCGAATATTCGGGTATGCTAAAACTTACCCTGTCTCTCTCTCTTAAACTTGATAAACCGCGACGAATCTCATAAAAAGTTGTTTTATTACAAGTAAAATTAATCTTGTAGTTTACCTAAAGTCGCTGAAGTCGGTCTTCAGTTGTATGGTGGGCTTGGCGGGGCGCGCGTCGTACACGGGCCGCTGCGGCTGCGACCGGCTCCTGGCCTGGTTCGCCTTCACCGCGTTCTCCAGCTTTGTACGCAGTTCGGACGACTGTTGCATCATCGTTTTGAATTCCTGGAACAAGCGAAACCAACTTAAATTTTCATCAAACTACATTTTTCTTTAAGTTTTGTTATCTTTGACTTTTTTGGACAAAAAACTTCCGAGAGGTTTTGTATAAATGACCCGACCGATACCTCACTCTATTATCTATATTTAGACAATTTTAGCGTCTTAGACAGTACTCGGTATAAAGTGACGTAGGTAGTAAAATAATAAAATCTTAAGCTTTTAAACATAATATGATCTTATAGTTAAAGCATCGAGCATATAACCGGAATTATAGAGCGGTAATGTTATGTGTTGTGTATGAAAACAAATTCCGCCAAATTTGTGCTGCGACGCTGCCCCGGTTCTGAGCTCTGGTTGGACGAATATATGGTCATTGATGGACGATCGTTCGTACATACAGATCACTTGTTAAATTGCTATTATGTCAGTGACAAATCACTGACCAGTTTTGTAATCATCAATCATCCGGTTTTATTTATTTAAGTTCAATTTACTTTATGTTGTCCTTAATATTGAAAACGCATGTTAGCTACTGTAGACAGAGAGGTAATACGAGAAGGTCAGCAGTAGTAGTCTCAATACTACTAATAAACACAAGTGTAAACTAGATGTCGCCACCCGCCACCCACCTGCGGGTACTTGGGCCCGACGCGCATGAGCCAGTGCAGCGCGAACTCGTGCAGCGAGCGGACGTGCGGCGCCGCGCCCGCCAGCTCCGCGCCGCCGCGAAGGTACGAGATCACGATCGGCACCAGCATCCACAGCATTTGGATACCTGCACGACGGAAGTAAATTATGACTAGAACGAACACAGAAAATGGTTACAATTTTTTTTAGTCTCAGATTACCGGTTGTAATGTATTGTGACCCCCGAGGTCTCACTACTAATGATATGGCGTTGATATTGTTTGATACAGCAAATAAAAAAAAGACAAGCCCCAAAAGTCATAGAGTAAATAGTTTCAATAGTTTGTTTTGAATCGAAAAATACGTTTTTGCTAGCAAATTTAATTTGTCTTTTTCTATATTAGCTTACCTTTATATGTGTCCTCTAAGAGCATAGGAAATATAATAAAATGTTAAGAAAAGTATAAAAGACAAAAGTAATGAAATTGTTGAAAAATCGCGTGTACTACCTATACCTTACGTTTCAGAGTAGACGTGAATGAGTTGCCGGGGCCAGTCCCAGCTTACCTCCTTTATTTGTTGTTCTGGAGATGACCACTCACCTTCAGGTGCTCAGGTCATCAGCCTGTTAATGTTTATGGGCGACGCTGACCACTTACCATATCGCTTTCGTCATGGCTTATCTCCTAATTAACTATCCGACTTGTATAAAATAAAATATGTTAGTGTCATATCACAGGATGATTTAGTATGGTTATATAGTTGGATAACAATAGACGGTACTTACGCGAGTCGTCCGGCGCCGCGTCCACCAGATGCTCCAGCGCGGTGATGGCGGCGGCGGCGGCCCGCGCGTGTGCTGCGTCCCCCGCGCGCCGCGCGCTTGCCGCCCGCGCCAGTACGCGGCCCGCCAGCGCGCGCGCCCACCACGACACCGCCGCGCGCGCGCTGCCCCCCCACACGCCACGCAGCACGCTGCAGCACACGCCGAACACCTGTCATGACACGCACGCACACACATTAGAACACGTAATTAATGTTTAGGCGGATTTCATTAATTATAATTGAAACTTTTACGGATTCTATCGCGGTATATTAAGATTTTTACATGCCCGACGATTCGGATCACGGTAGGACATGGTTCTACAAAATCACTTATGATTTTTTTATTTACAATACAATTGCAGTGCAAACAAGTGAAAATAGTACTTGATATACTAGAATGAGGTAGATAGTTGACCCGTAGGACATTGTTTTACCATTTAAGGTTTTAAGGATTTTCTTTTACGCTATTTGTCGTAATTATGGAATCGTGTATAATATTCATCAGACTTCATGCACCGTGCGGGGAGTAACCGCATAACGATATTGTAATCGTACAAGTCTACCCTCAACCAGGGTTTACCAGGGCCGCTGTGTGCTTAACAACTTCTTGGAGCCACTGATGAGAGATTATATGCTAGAGTTGGTTCGGTTCCGTTCCCTTATATAGACAGGGCCGACCAACAGAGCAAATACCACTCACTAACTTCTACACCCCATCATCATCATCATCACTCAACACACACATAGTCTACATCCTCATAATATAAATTACATAGACACAACGAAACGGTTTGTGGTCTCGTTTTACTGTCTTACTTACCTCGTTGTCGCTAGTGTCGAGACACTGTCGGAAGTGGTTGATCGCGGGGAAGTGTAGCGAGGGGGTGGGCGCGCCGTGGCCCAACACCGCCGCCATGGCGCGCGCGCCCACCACCGCCTCCAACCGCTGGCCCGGCTCGTCTGTGGCGTCACATTACAATTCAATATTGGTCCGTGTATTGGCTAGTGACATACCATCATACGTCACGTGTTCCAAAACCGTTAGAATGAAACGTTTTCTGCTGTAATTATGTAGAGTACGAACCTTTGTCCAAACCTCAAAGCTCGGCGTTTTTGGGGATATAAACGGCCATGATTGCGTTATACTAAACTCACATATACTCAATCAGGTGGTAGATTCAATTGACGTTTAAAAAGATATTGCATTAGTACTATTTTGAATATATTTTTTTAATTCGGTTTTGATTGTAAAACATAAGAAAACCTACATATTATGTGCCTAGGTAGGACAAGTTTTTTTTATACAAAAATTATCTCTGGCACGATCAACAGTTGTTTCTTATTGCAAAAATACAATTATTCCAAACTAGAGCAAGGTGGGTTCAAGTAGGAAGTGCTATCTAATTCGGACACGCCCAAATTGTATTCCTTCTTAAAAGTAACTAATGATCTCTTGTGTACTGACCGCACTTGACCCGCTCGACGAGCTTAGCGAGTGTGGCGTGCAGTAGCAGGTCGTGACGCTCGCGCGTGTGTGGCGCCAGGCGCGCGGCTGCGCAGCGCCCGCAAGCCTGCAACAGCGCCACGCCCGCCTCCGCCGCCAGCACCCCACCCGACAGCACCTCCGTGCCCAGGTACAACAGCGTCGGCAACACCGACAGCGCGCCTGATGTTACAACGATATTTTATAATATCAAATTTTCTCATAATATATAACATAGATTTAACGGTTTATTAGGCTTTTTACAGAACCTGAACCGACTGTCCGTTTGCCCCCTCTTCTATAAAAAAAACTTCATCAAATAAACATCTCGGTGAAGGTCGCTTTAGATGCGTATCCTATACTATCGCTAGATAAAGACAAAATACATTAGTTCAAGGACATAGGATACGTTTGCTATTATATTTGACAGCTTCTAAATAAACATTATAAAGTTTTCGAGCGATCAGATCTAGTCATAAAACCTTTTTATACAACGGAAAAGGAAAAGCTTTTTCGAATTTTCAAAAATCGGAAATAAAAAATAAAAAACTCAAGAAAGAGAAAATAGTTGAAATATGAATTACGAGCGCAAATTTTGCCAATTTTCACTTCCAATACCCCATTTATTACTGAAAAACCGATATCACGACGAATTTGATAAACTTCGTAAAACGACACTCTAACTCACCCTGCGGACTAGTGAGCGTAGTCAGCTCGGACATGCACGCCAGCGTCTTGACCAGCAGCGTGTCGCCGTGCACGCCCAGGCCGCGCCGCACGCCAATCACGCCCACCGACCCCGCCCTCTTGGTGGGGCTGAGCGCGGGCAGGCGCCGCACCAGCAGACACACGCACACCTCCAGGCACGCGAACACTAGCGACTTGCCGGGGGGCAGGTCCCCCGTGGGCCCGCCTTCCCCGAGTGTGTGCACTACCTCCAGGACGGACTGGGGAATGTTCTCGGGTGATTCGTCTGGTGCCAGCTCTGAAACAAAATTAGTAAACTTTCATTAAAATATCCATAAATACCAGCTGTTTGCAACTCATGTGGATAATTAGAATTGAACGTACTACGTAAGCATTGACGTAGTAGCGTATAAAAAAGTTACGATTATCCCACATAAACAATTATCGACATGAAATTCAATATCCTGATCCATGTCGTAGATCATCTTTATGCAAAGTTAGCTGCAAACCTCTTCAGACGTTTATGAGAGTACGTGCGACGCGCCGTCGATGTCACAGGAAGGGCAACGGATGAGACGGCGGTGCCTTTTCTACTAGATCCCGTGTGGGAACTGGCGATAAAGAGGAGCTCCGTTTTGCGTCTTAGAAACCTCTACCCAGTAAGAATCCTGCACATGCTATTAGCCGCGTCGTTCGAAAATTAGCAAAGTCGTTTCAAATCGATGTTCTTTTGTTAATTTTCGTTTATTTGTATTTTTTTACTGTATTGTTCGATTTATTTGTGTTTAAACCGCCCATAGTTGTAATCTTTATGTCTACTGCAGCGTGTTTTGCAAATAAATTTATTATTATTATTATTATTAAAAACAGATGACAGGACCTGGGCATTCAGGGACAAGCCAGAACTTATAATATGTTCATGGGCGACACTGCTCACTTATCTTCAATCGTGCCTGACCATTCGACCAGCCTGCCGTCAAATACACATGAATGAATGAGTGAATTAACGAAGAAATTAATTATTGAATAAATGAATGTATATGATTTTAAGCTAACATGGTTATTTTCATTACTAAAGTGAAAAACAACGATATTAAGAAATCAGCCTTCGCGGAACATCTTCTGGAAGCCGGACCGAACCACTGGATTGAGTTTCATAATGCTCAGATAATCGCCACAGATCGCCATCACATTCCCCTACTGGTTCGAGAAGCCATCGAAATGTCTAAATATAGTTATTTGATAGGGAAGATGGGTTTCAACTGTCGAGAATGTGGAATCCAGTGATTAGGTTATGCAAACCCTTAAAGAAATTAAACATTCGCGAACCGATACGGTGAGTTTCGTCTGTCGAACACAGGATCGAATGTACGCAAAATTAGTGACAATAGTAGGGGTGAAAAAGACAATAGTAGTGGTGACCAGTGTTTACGCAGCAAACGTACGAGTAAGGAGGTAGTCCGATACGGGCCGTCAACATCTACCCGCATACTTCAGTCTCGTGAACAAGACATTCGTAGATAATGTCGAAATATCGAGCTCCGCGAAATAAAAGTGAAAAACATGGTAAATATACCGTTTTAAATAATTTTAGTAAATGAATGTATGAATGAATATATGAAAGTACCCTTAATCTTGGCCTGCATGGCTTGTGCGAGCTGGTCGCGGGCGCCGAGCATGACCAGCGCCAGCACATCTGCCACTAGCAGCAGCGCCTCGACACTGTCCTGCGTTAGCCCCGTGCGGTGGGTGATCTGGCACAGCTCGATCGCCAGCGCCCTAAGGAATATTATGTAGATTATTATCATTTAATATCTGTAAGAGTGAGAATGAGAGAGAGAGGGAGAGAGAGAGAGAGGGAGAGAGAGATAGAGAGGGGGATGCACTGTGCCCCGCATTCGTCTGCATGGGTACCATCTTAATATTTATATCTTCCGTGACACAGTTTCACTGGGTAGCTCCGAGTTTCAGAAACCGGCACCGAGATTTACCATCTTATGTCTCAAGATATGAATGAGTTGCCTGGGGCTGTTCAGGGTGAACTCGAATGTATTCAAAGGCGATTATGACCTGGAGTGGCTCACCACGTGATGCTATGTGGCCTGTCATTTTGTCCTACTAAAATTTAAAGAAAGACCGTCGCTTGTCGCCCGGCAGATGTGAAACATCAAATCATTAAACATATTTATTTTTCCGTCATGACATTCCAGTCAATTTTACAGTCAAGCACTAACAAGTAATTCACATAATATACCTGTCCTTCAGCAGCCTCGCCCTGTTCTCTGGCGCGTCCAGTAGCGTGACCAGCGACAGCAGCACCGTGATAGTGTTCTCCACGCTCATGTCTCGTTGCGCGCACAGCGCTTCCATGCAGATACCTGAGTGATAAAAAGCATTCTTGATATCCTATACTAGCTTCCCTGGTATAGACAGATCCAAAATTGATTTACCACGTTCAAAAACAAACAAACTCGATAAGCACCCACGATTAAAAGAAATTCTTTGTTCAAAGATAATTAAAAGCATACATAGGGAAGTACTAACAATACGTACGTATTGTTTTGCTTGATAAATATCAGTATAATCAATACAAATTCATAATACAAAATCTCCAAGTTTAAAATATATGTGTCGGAGATTGGTGGCGCTGCTGTAGCCAATTCAACAACCTGTGATGTTAGGAATGGTTTTAAAAATATGGGCACGACGGCTGAGGCGTAGGAATGTTTTTATTAGGTCATCGACACACCCAACTCTGCTTTTAAAATTTTAAATTGATTTTATTAGATAAATATACTCTATATGAACACAAAAAAAATACTTTTATGAAGAAATATGTCAAATTTTAATTAAAAAAGACGTAAATAAAAATAGTTTTAAAATTCCCGCAAAAACGCTCCAAGCTATCATGTGACCATGATTACGTCATAAACCAATAATACTACTCGCACTCTGTCAAATTTGCAGTTAGCCGGTGATACATAAAAACTTGGTTATGACAGTTTGTTTACTGGTCAGTGACTTCATCGGGCGTTCGCAGTCGCGTGATAATGAGTGATAAATAACGCATTTTAAATTAATATTCTTTAATTTAAGACAAATAAATAGACTCTTAAAACGTTATTTTAGGTTTTCAAATAATGTATTTTATGGTTAAAACATAACTGTATATGAATTTGTAACATGTGACACATGTCATCCCTATTCTTAATAATTGTGTAGAAGTGGTTTTTATTGTGATGTGTAAATAGTTCATGTAAGTGTATGCATGCATAAGGAGGGATGTGCATGCACATGCGTGTACATACACATTACTTCTAAACCTGAAATTATTATTTCATATTACTAATTGTTATTTTCTTTAAACGCATTTCACTTGCAATACCCGTTATATGTATTAGTTATAATATATGGCTAGTACTGTTAGTAATATTATCAAATTACTTGTCATTTATTTAAATAAGATAAGTTCATATATCTTAAAAAATTAATTAATTTAGTAATATTTACTATGGAACTATGGTACAAAAAATATAATTACCAAAGAGAAGGTGGAACCTTTCATCAACCGGTTCGAAAAATTCAAAATTTCCATTTTCTGTTTTGCTCGATCTGTTGTCTACAGCGTTGTCAGTCTTGTCTGAAAAGCAAAGGATTTTTAAAAGTAAATAGATATGTAATATTAATCAAAAATATTTAATTAAAAGTATCTTATTGAACGTCAAACTTACTCTCCAAAACTCATTGAAATTATTATTTTTAAATATCTTACAATAAATAATATGTTAGCAAACTGTGCCGCCGTTAGTTTTACCCGAGTTGGAATCACCGGAGGGCAAGTCCCTCAGCGCGGCCGTGTAGCGCAGCGCTGCAGCGTACAGCAGGGAGGGCCAGGCACGCGCGTAGTGCGGGCGCGACGCGTCCGCCGTCTCCGCGCAGTAGAACGCCCCGCCCCCGTGCGGCAGCTGCGACCCAAACTCTGCGCCAGTAAGAATTATCACTGTATTGACTACCGATTTAAAACTTGATTATCCAGAATATATTTTGTATTAATTAGCGATGTGACACATTTTAACTGACTATTGGATTAATAATTACTCACTTAAAACTTTTAAGAATCATATCTAAGGCATTATGCACTATATATACGGATTACTCAGTTCACAAGTTGATATAATGCTATAGATTTTGCTTTGTCAGATATACTTATATCACCTGGAGGTAAACTCAACAGCGCATGGTCCCTGAGCGCCGCCAGCCAGTTCTCCCCCAAGCTCTCCAACTCGGGCTCCACGAGCCTCAACAGACTCTCCCCCTTGGACTCGAACTCTCCGTACTCCTCGTCCTCCGTGTCACAGTTGGCGTTTTTATCTTCGCTCAAGCTGCGGCTCCACTTAGCGATCTCCGCTCGGTTGTTCACGGGCTTAGTGTCTAATTGTTTCACGTAGCTGCCCGGTGCGCTGTCGTTGCTTACCATTGCCATTATGTATACCTATAGAGGTGTCAAAAAAATACATTAGAAGCAATTTAGCTTCACTCAATTGCAGTGTTGAGAATGCGCGTCAAGCATTTTAAAGTTGACGTCACAAAGTATGTGAATTTGACGAAGCATGCTTTCGAAACATTTGTTATCTAAATAAGTTTATAGATTTTTAAATGAGAAAAGCTTACTTAATTCACTGAGAAACGACGTTACTTTACGGTACAACAGCTGGATGAAATGTTACTTACCTCAGCCCAGGCCTTCAAAATGGACAACTTCTCCAAGGTGGCCATACTCTCGTTGTAGATCAACGTGGTGTTGCCCTTTTTGTTCAACTTGTCCAAGCTCGTCACCAGTAACTGATGGACTCTGTAGAGCCAAAAGTATACCAATTATTTTTCTACATTATACAACTCCTTTATCACCAAGAAAACGAAATGAATAAAAAAACTGTTACTGTTACTCTGATACTATCAGTATAAAAAAGAAAACTGTCGAAAAATTCTTAAATTACTGATTATAAATCTTCAGAAGTGCACTATAAAATCAGGATTTTATAAAATAGATTTATAATATATTCATAATAACCTAATTTCAACCATTAAAAGGTTAGACGCATAGACATTTCCTAAAATAAGCACCCACAAAAAATCTTCCCCTACTACACTCAATCCACGGAGACGAGTTAATATAGCTCTCTGTTACGTAATACCATACAAATGGCAAAGACAAAAAAAGCTAAGATTTCCCTATAAACTTGTTTTTGTAGATAGAGCATAGATTTAGATTTTTTTCTACGCAAAAAGATCCACGAAGCGTGGGAGTGACAAAAAACAAACCACCCGAGAGAAAAAGAGACCGATATTTCACAGTTTTTGCGAGAAATAAGAGGCCATAAAGGCCCAGTAGTGGTGTATTTTATGAATTTTTCTTTTATTAGTGCGATAAAAAATGAAAACATTAAATGTGGAACTATATGTTCTGTAAGTGAACGGGACGTTACAACACGGGACGTTACAACCCTCATAATAACCCTCAAAAATTACGGTCACGTCCCCGAGCTGTCATTGTGTATCTTGTACATCCTAAATCTATGGGATAGAGTAAAATAGTTCCCTAGGTGTGTTGTAGTATACCTGCGCAGATCGTTGATGTCGCGCGCCACGCCGCAGCCGATCCAGGCGGAGCACACGTCGCACGCCGCCGCCGTCACGTGCGACGCCGTGTCGGGCGTGAACGCCGGCCGCACCGCCGCGCCCACCTCAAACGATACGTTAGCTCAATTAATACAACAACATACAAACTGCTTTGACTGATATAACTGTTGTATTTTGTGTTAAATGTATATTTATATATTAGGTAAATATAAAATGTCAATTCCTTTAAAAAATTATGTATAACTAGATATAATTACAAAGAACGTAAAACTAAAAACTAGACGTAACATGATAAATGTCGGTGCCAGTAATTACACTGCCTGTTCTGGCCTTATTTTTGAAACACCGTTTTTTTATTATCTACAATAAAATGTAACGGTAGACGATGCGCTCTCTATTAAAGTTGTGGGCGTCTGTTGGCAGTGGCGAGCACCGCACCGTTATCTGCGGGCTCATTCATAACTTGTACTGTTGCCTGTTGGTAGGTCGGGCCCTGCTACGTCACCGCACCAGGTAGCCTCCACCCGTCCCCAGGTGTTAACGAGGTTTTCTCGAGTTTATTACGTTACGTGGTTACTGGTTACATAATCTGGTCATCGGCCGAGACGGAGTGTTGAATCATGAATGTGCCATGCGGGTGCGGAGGGGCGATGCCAAGCGCGTGTGCTGCTCGGTTGGCGGCTGGATCCAAGTGGGCGAGAGCCGAGAACCGAACGCGCAGGTGCGGAAGGGGCACGGCCGCGCGTTAACACCAGGTGTCCCTCACCTGCGCCTGGTACTGCTCGAGCAGCAGGTGCCCCGGCAGGTCGGGGTCGGGCGCGCGCGCGAACCGCGTGACCAGCAGCTGCAACGTGCGCAGGCCGCACAGCCGCAGCGCGTCCGACTCGCCCGTCGCGCCCACGAACGCCATGCGCACCAGCTCCGACAGGTGCAGGGACAGGTAGTCGCCTGGAACGTGTGAGAATGAAGTTTTAGTTAAGTATACTTAGAATTTCAAGAACTGTAAATTCCACCAAATAAATGGCCATTCTTCTATCAATGGCCACTAGTCAGCCAATCAGAGCGTAGTACTAGCGCAGCGTCGCAGTACACATTTAGCGGAATTTGTTTTCATACAAAACATAACATTACCTCTCTAGTCCAGCGATATACCCAATGTGTTCCCCAAATGAATGATATCGAGACCTCTTGCCCAATGAATAAAGGACCATGTTTTACATATCGCAATCTTTTATCGAAAATATTCTTGAGGATCAATATTCAAAATCATACCATTCATAGGAGTTCAAAAATCTATTACTTTAATGTTTTTTTCCATAATGCTTTGACGATTCAATTTAACAAACTAATTAGTCACCTCTTAAACATACTAACATTCGAATAGAAACAACTAACTACGACAACAGTACTTACCGTCCGGTTCGGTTTGTAGTTTTTCTTTGGCCTTCACTAAATCAAAGTGCGCCGCCTCGCCTGTCGCCTCACAAGCGCTCATTATCTTCTGAATACACTCCATGGCGAACACCTTAAACACAAAATAGTACCTTTATATAAGCAATATGGTACATGTCTTTCTTCTGAATACTTCCTACTTAATTCTTCAGACTCAATTGGTTGCGAGTTCCAAACTAGTTTAAAAAAAAAGTTATGTCGCAGCAACTAACATGTCGGATATTGATATAATCTCGGATCAATTTTCTGTCACTCCTGGTAATAAATAAAACCTCTGTCACAATAAAATCAATGCTCAAAAACTCTATCAAAAATTGTTACAAATATAAAATATTTCTTATAACAACCAGCAGGTATAATAACCTTATGGTTACACAAGTCGCTCATATTTCCATACAAACGCAGATAAGTAATTACTACGATGTTTGACGTTAACCATGAAAAACTAAGTATATTATAAATTGATATCGTCGTTATCTATGTGTGTATGTACCCAAAATCAAAAAAAAAAAATACATTTAAAAAATACAAGCTTCTAAACTTTCGTATTTCAACACTGATGAGCCCAACTTTGGGCATAAATAAATAGTATACCGAGCACGAAAGCTCAAAAATACAGTACCCGTACAGATATAGTTTAGTTATTCAAATCAAAAGATAAAATAAATTTATTTTCAAAAGATACACTTATTAGGTTTTCTATAATAACTGTTTTGCTAAAAGGACATTTTCGGAATGAGTCATTGTGCATTTCATTCCAGCACACATGTTCGCGCACTATTTCAGGTGAGATAGCATTAATTTTGTTAGAGTTCGCGCAGTCGACTAGTTCAACCTTAAGAGGCCAGTTGGATATGAGTGACGAGGAATCGGTCGCCTTGGCCTCCATTGACCGAGACTGTAGGATGGACGGTACGAGGGTAATAATACGTAATATTATAAATTACATATGGTCAAACATGAACACTCACATGCAATGGTCCTTCGAGTCGGATGAAAACAAGTACCTAATTTTACAAATATTATATCACTCACCCTGGTGAGCCAGCGCGGCTGTATGGCAGGATGCGTGGTCTGCTCCGAGCCCGCGTGGAACTCCGCCTGGTCGTCATCGCCCTCGCCTTCGTAGTCCATGTCCGGGTTATTGTTGTCCTCTTTGAATAGAAAACTTAATATTAGCCTTTTATTTATAATTTTTTATACCTTCCTGCACATATCTTAAAACCCATGTCAGCATTATCATATATCTTCATATATTCCCTTACTTTTATACATTAGGTACATTGCATAATTACTGGCACTGAGACATAATAGATCTCAATAATATTATGTACTTGTTAAGCTTATAAAAAAATAAACAAGTTGTTCGTCTACTGGTTTGCTTACACTTTTTGATATACAACAATTTTTGTATACCTTAAAGCCGTATAGTTTGTTGAGAATCAGTAGCACAAATTTTTAATATACCTATGTTATATGTATTTTGCCAACAACATATTGAAATTTCGTCAAGCTGGTAATTAATCAAAGGTCCAATGTTGTATAATAGTAAGTACAGTTTAAACAAAAATCTGTCAGACTAACGCGCAGACTAAAAGTCTGTAATATATAATTAAAAATATAAATTATATTATAATTTAACAACACAGTACAACAAAAAGTAACAGTTTGTGTAGTAACTCACCCAACTTGACGGTGAGCACGCGTTTGGCGAGCGCGAGCCAGGGGCGGAGCGCGCGTGCGGGCGGCGCGGCTAGCAAGCAACAAGTAAGCGCGTCACGTGCGTGTGACAGCGCCGCCGCGTCCCGCTCCGTGTCCAGGTACGAGAAAAGCGCGCCCGCCAGGCCCGTCTCGCCGATAGTTACACCTGCACGATAATACAACAGTGACTATTATTGACAAACGTTTGTTTACGGATTTTATCGCGGTTTACTAAGATTTTTATGTAAACACTATATATAACAAAACATATTATAAAAATCCCAGGAAAGTATATCATTAGACTCAACTAGAAAACTTCGGTTCGCTAGTGTTAATTGAGATGTTTGCCATTTCTCAAACATTTATTGTTTGTTTAAACATATGTATAGTATAAAAGTCTTAAATATATTTCTGTTGTCTGGTACCCGTAACACAAGCGTCTATGGACGCTTTCACACCATGTCAATCTGGTTCCGTGGTAAGTTCTCGAAGAACTTTTGTTACGGGTACCAGACAATGGAAATATATTTAATACTTTTATACTATACACATATTTAAGATTTTTATTATATAATACACATATTTAATACACATCCATGATCCGGGAATACAGAAAACTTTTATTGTTCCCTGGCGGGATTCGAACCCGCAACCTCCGGCTTGAGCGCCAACGGGCAAATCATTGAACCACAGAGGTCGTCATTCAAATAAAGGTTTGAATGTTATTACCTAACGCTCAATCTTCTAAATTAACTGTTTGTTGCGTCAACTGGTTCGTCTAGTAAGTAAGTTGTTTTAAACGTGAGTCTAGTGAGAGCACCGTACCGCAGTAGGGGCGGGGCGGCACGTGGTCCTTGGCGAGCAGCGCGTACTTGCACACCTCGGCCGCCTCCTTCTGCGACAGTTGGCGCAGGCAGCACAGCGCCGCGCGCCGCACCGCCAGCTCGGGGCTCGACAGGTCGCGCTATAATAAAACAGTATTTTGATGCGAGACATTAATGGGCACGCCTCGCCGGTAAAATTGACACGAATGTCGTGACGTCATAAGGCTCTTGACTCATTTGTTTATGTGTGTAACATACCGTTTCACATCTGCTAGGTTAAACATCAAGAGGTAGTGCCATGGTGCTATGCAGCCGACTTGGCCCGGCACGACCGGGGCGTGCCGGGCCGGTACCTCTCGCTCACATAACACCGGCGTCAAGTGACAGCTATGGTGTCGCGATTCGTACGGCTTGTGAGTTTCCGGTGACCCATTAGGGAAAAGGGATAGGGAAAAGGAGGGCAGCACATCTGCATAATCTCTGGTTGTACAGATGTGTATAGGCGTCGGTAGTCTAAAGCTTTGACTGCTCGTTTGCCCTCCTATGCTATAAAAAAAAAACTTGTCTAGGATGGCAGGACAGAGAAGTGTGACGGAATCTTGTGTCGTAGGCCAAGATTATTAATGATGAATTGAAAGGGAAGGTTGAAGTGCACGTAAATTACAAGGTGTACTCATACTGACACAGAGCTGCGGCACGAGCGTGTGCAGATTGAGGTGGTTGGGCGCGAACACCTGCAGCTGCTGCAGACAACCCAGCGCTTCCGCCCGCGCGCCGCCGCCGCACTCCTGCAGCGCCGCGCATGCACACACGAACCGCCCCACCGCGCCGCCGCTGCACGCTGCACGCACACATACACAATCCTTGTAACATCACTTTTTTAAACGTTGGCGGGGGTTTACCCCCACCAACGTAAATTGCCTCTAATATCTGGATTGTTAGCGATTTAGACTTTGATGGATCTTTATCTAGTTTGATATTTATAGATTTTTATCTACTTTGATTTTGATCGAACCCAAAGTACAGATTTTTACTGATGATTGGTTTTAATAATAGTTAATTTTGATTGATTCTGACTTTGATCAATTTTTATTAATTTCTATATTGTTTTTTATTATAAATATTCCACACGTATCTAAAAAAATAACAATGATTTAAGAGTCAGATAATATCGTATATCATGGATTTCCGCTAACACCTGATTCTATCAACTAAGTTCTATAATTACCTTGCAGCTCCGGCCCGACAACCGTAATAAGCGCCGCGAGCAGCCGCCCGATGGTGCGGTGCAACTCGTCCTGGCAGGGCGGGGACGTGAACAGCAGCTTCAGCGCCAGGCTCAGGGTGGACTCCACGTGCCCGCGGAACATCGGTCCCGACGCGTCAACCAGCACCGACAGTGCGTGCACCGACCACACCTGGGGCGAAAGAATGTCTGGCCTGTTGGTCTAGTGGTTAGTGACCCTGACTGCTAAACCAGAAGGTCGTGGATTCGATCCCCATCCAGGACAAATGTTTGTGTGATGAGCATGATCATTTGTTCTGTGTCTGGGTGTAATCTATAATATGTATGTATTTAGAAATATATAAGTATATATCAGTTGTCCATAAGAACAGGCTCTGCCTAGTTTGGGAGAAGATGGCCGTGTGTGAGTTGTCCTGATATATTATTATTATTATAGCAGCATTTAAATATAAATATAGTTGTAGGTAAAAATTAAAGCCACACTTGCATGACTTATCACAAAAAATCTATTACCGCTCTAACTCCAATGGAATTCCGAAATAGCTATGCCATTTGCATGGTAAATAACACTTCGGTGAACTTCCAGGTCGTAATATTCTCTCGTAGACTCGAGCACAAAGTAGAAAAAAGTTGTCGGTCACAGGAAACATCTGTGTTAATATCAGAACTAACAATAAATAAAAACCTAAATAAAAAAATAATAAAAAAATAGTATGCGCGCGCAACAAAGAAGTTGAGAGCAGCGTCGTAGTGGCTGCAACACGGCATGTCAGCGTCATGCCGTTTGCGGTCACGGCATTCAAGTCTTTATATGATATAATTTACTGCTAAGGCGCTCCAGACATTTCACATAACAAATAATGCCTTCTTGTGTAAAATATAACTTAATATTTTTTTTATGTTAAATGAACCTTTCACCGACCTGCACTTCCACCGCGGCGTGGTCCTGCGCGAGCGCCCGCAGCACGGGCAATGCGGCAGCGCTGGAGGCGGCACCGCGCGCTCGTTGCACCGCCCCCACGGCGGCGGCGGCGGCGGCGCGCGCGGGCCGGGGTGCGGTCCGCGCCAACGACACCACGCGCTCGCTCAGCGCCGCGCACTCCGCCTCCGACACGCAGCCGCACAGCCGGCCCGCGCACGACGCGGCTGCCGCGCGCACTGACACACTGTTGGCGGACAAGCCGGCCTGAAATACAATCAATCACAGATTATTATTATTATTTGTACACCATCGACGTTTTATTACTACGGCAAATTATAACGAAAAAGGTTATACCTTAAAACCTTAAACCGTTCTAGGTAAATTCGTGTATGTTCCACGGCAACGCTCCACAATATCTGCCAGTTTGCCTATACTACTAACATAAAACACGTGTATAGTTACTAACAATAATAAGCTCGGTGGCGATGTTCTTCACTGCGTCCTGTCCCAGCGAGCTCTTGGTCTCGGCGAGCGTGCGCAGCGCCAGCAGCAGCGCCGTGTACACGTTGATCTGCACCGCCTCCTGCCGCGCCCCCTTCGACATCTTGATGCACTCCGCGAAGTGCTCCAACATCTGTTGTCTGTGGATAAAACTTATTATTTACACAATCCCAATTTCGATATTTTTTAATATTATATAAAGCGTTTTGATGTGAAACATCTCGCCTTGATTACTAACCTACTCAAATGCCGTTAAAGCAAACGGCATGGCGCTATCTCGCCGGAATGCTTTTGAATCCCTTGACTGTGCGCGCGGGTAGTTTGTATTAATGATTGACTATCAATCATTAATAAAAACTATGAATTGTAATATTAAGAAAGATGTCTCGCATCTGACAATGTCCCATGACGGCCATCTCTTTTATTAATAGTGACTTTCTTACCATAATACCTCGTCCGCTGAGATTTAATTTACAATCGTAAATGATGTTAGAAATATTCTTAAGACAGTTGCCGGAATAGCACAGAGTACAACTATAAAGAGTGGAGGAGAAGGAGATACTCCAGTGGAAGTAATAATTTATTGAAGTGCAAAATTCCACTCAAACCGTGTAGGCAAGAGCGTGTTCTTAAAAATGTAGGTATATATTTGAGATTTTAAAGTATACAAGGTAAGGAAACTTGTATTGGATTTTATGTCGGTTAATTTGGTTTTGTACATGCGTGTTTCGGATACTATCCCATATAAACAGCGATAAAATCCGTAACAAGTAGTTTCATTAAAGATTGAAATTCACGTTAACATTAGAAAACCATATACAAGATAATTTATATTTTCTGGTCTTAATATATATAAATATGAAGAACCTGCAACCATTTAAATATGCTCCAACGTTACCTATGCTTGTTGGCAGCCCTAGAGAAGACCTGCGGGAAGAGCGCCACGGCCGCGTCGATAACAGCCACGCCCAGAGGCCGCGCCCCGCCCGCGTCGCGGTACAGGCAACACGGGTCGTGCTCCAGCGCTGTCGACCCGCTCGCACTCAGTGGGGATATCAGCTGGAATGATTTTATTATTTTATGATGATTATCCAACGTCCTAAACTCTTTTTGTCCGTCAGCCGTCAATTCTGCTTTTTCACAGAAGAGGGGGCTAACGGACAATCGTTTCACCTGGTAAGTGATAAGCGACATCCATAGACGCCCGCTACATCATTAGCAGGTGCTTTGCCGGCCTTTCAAATATGAGTATGCTCTTTTCTAGAATCTCTAGATGTGATCTCAGTCGTATCGGTGCCAAAATATAGGCGGGAGATAGTTTCATTTATTAATTCGGCATTACGGCATTTCCTGCCTCGCATGGCAGGAAATGCCGTAAAAATCGAATGAATGAATGAATATTTTTTATTATGCAATATGCACACACATAACTAAAATATAACATAATAACAAATCAAAAAGAAATATGCCCACAACCGGTAACCGGTGGGAGGGAAGCGCTGTGCCGCGCTCCCGGCTGCATGGGTAACACCATCTAGCTTATGACTCCCGTGAAACAGCTATGCTGTGTTTCGGAGAGAAGGGCAAGACAGGCAGTGTAATTACTGGCACCGAGACTTAACATCTTATGTCTCAGGATAGGCAGCACATAAATGAGTTGCCTGGACTCGTTCCAGGTATACTAGTTTATGTTCATGGGCGACGTCGACCACTTACCATCAGGTGGTACGTTTGCCAGTTTGCCTATCCAACTAACATAAAAAGGCGACTCTATCGCTGAAAGCGATTTCTTCCAAGTAACCTTTGGGTAGTGGAAATGTTTTATAAAAGTTATAAGGCAGGTGCAACTACAGTAGAACCTCGTTAAGTCGAACCTTGTTAAGTCGAACCTCGATATTAGTCGAAAACCTCGATATCTCGAAAAATTGTTCTGTTCCTTTCCCTTCAAACACCAAAACCTCCATTACTCGAAATCTGAACCCTCTATTAGTCGAAATAATCAGTGAGTGAGGGACTCACTCACAAGTCATTTTGGTACTCTATAACTCGAAAAATAAAATTTTACCTCTGTATCTCGAACATAGCAATGTTTTATTTTACAACATTTACAACTCCATTATTTGTGACTTATTTCTTCTATAGTTCGAAGACAAATAAGTTACTGGCTGAGAATTCACCGACAGTGTAAGTACACCATTGTTTTTTAGAAAGCAATTTACACCTTAGACAATGCCATAGATAGAGAACAACCAAATTATTTAAAGCAAAAAAAAACTACTTATTGACTTTTTTAATTCCATATTTATATTTTATGGATGTTTTGAAATAAAAAAATTTGATTTATAATAAAAGAAAATCTGTGTGTCACCTCTGCAACTTGAATTTTTATATTTTATTTAACCTTAATAACTCAATAAGAATAAATCTCAACCTCTATAAGTCTAAAACTCTATAACTCGAATTTTTTGGCGTCTCCCTTGATGTTCGACTTGAGGTTCTACTGTATAATATATTTTATTAATTATTTATGTCACCTAATAAATTTCAATGAATAATGTAAAATACATATATACATACATAATATATATACATATAAATAATCGAGCTGTTGAACTACTACTGAAGATATAAATACTAATAGTCATATGTATTATATCAATGTTAGCACATAATATGGTAAAGTCGCACGATCATATAGCTGCGTATCATGTTATCGTATGCTGCTTAGGAATGAAATCCTTCTAGCCGTCGGTTAGCACAAATAATAATATAATAGATAGAGTGACAATTAAAAGAAAACAGGGCAGTATATGGAGATATGAAGACTCTAGGGCAAAGGATTGGAAGCTCCTTATTATTTAAAAAAAAGCAATATATTTTTCGTCAAAATGCAAAAAAAAAACTGTTTTGTTTAAACTCACTCTTTGAAAATTGGATATTTTTAACTAGGACAGCCCTCTATTGTCCTGCCCTTTCCAAATCCGATACTGATTATGTAAATGTAAAAATAATAGAATTCATTAATTTCCGTTTTGGAATATCCATATTTTGTTCAAATTAGATGAACGGTTGTTACGTTACCTGTTCCTCGATCTCGGCGTGATCCGTGTCGTAGATCCAGCCCTCCTCGCCCAGCAGAATGGTGTCGCGAGGGTGCATGGCGCTGCGCAGTAAACCTGTACGACAATAATAATGACAGAGGGGCGGCCATCTTGAATTTGATGATTTTAGAATAAGACGTTGTGACGCATTACACTTTATTCTCCTCTTTATATTTTGTTTTCTTTTGTCTTATAAATTCTTGTTTCGTGTACCTGTCGCGACGGTGGCGCCACTTTGATCGGCCGCGCCCGCCAGCTCCGCGGCGAGCAGACGCAGGAGCGGCGCGGCGGGCGGGGGCGCGGCTCCTGCGGCGGCCAGCGCGGCGCACGCGCGGTACAGACGCACACGCAGCAGCGCCGCGCCCGCCTTCAGCGACCCGCCGTAGTTGCGCACCACTCCGCCCAGACTGTGCACACGTCACAATGTCAAAACACAGCTATGACCAGTAAAAAACTCACGGAATTAATTGATTCTCAAAAAAAGTTGGGATTTATTGAAAATGTCACAAAACGTTAGCCTAACCCATCGAACATATAATCGAAAGAGTAGATAAGTGAGCCAAAAAAATCCGAAACTGTTCAGTGATTTGTCACTGACGTAATAGCGATTCAACCAACCAGTGATCTGTGTTTACGTTTCATCGTACAGTCATCCATCAATATCAGCCAGCCATAAAACACATAACATTACCACTCTATTCCGGTTATATACTCGATGGCCTAATCCCATTAGCATCAGTGCAATAAGCTCTTATTTTTTTTTAGAAAAATTGGAGGAGACATGGAAATTCACTTTATTATCTGCTTCCGTCAGAATTCGAACTACGCCAAACATTAGTTTACCACTGAGAAAGGCAGTAATTGAAATAAATTTAACAGCTGTAAACGGTTACTTGGTGAGTACGGCGATGGCGCCCTCTATGGGCTGGGCGAGGCGTTTGGCGGTGTCGTCGCCGCTGACCAGCGACGGGCAGTGCACCAGCAGGCTGTGGAGCGCCGACAGCGCGCCCGCGCGGCCCTCCAGCGTCACCTGAATAAACGATGATTCTTAGTGGTGAACTCAATACTCGTAGGTATTGACTTCACCACTAAGTAATATGTATAAATATCGTCACAATATTACAATTAATTACTGCTAATCCATTATTAATTATTAGTATTATTAATCACGTATATTAAGATTTACTAATGTTAAACTTTAATTAATAATCAATATTATCTTCACGAATGGCACATCCTTTTGGCGCCACCGGAAGTTTATAATTTGAACTTAAATAAATACGGCGTCAAATCAAATTGCAATATTCAAGTATGGTCAAACAAGCAAGAGTCAAGTTAGGGGAAGCGCCAACAACATTATGAGCATGATTGCGACCAGGCTAGACTGTCCGTATATTGGGAACTGCTGCAGTTTACATATAGTAGTGCCAAAGCCGGGGAGGAAGTTATAAGGATATGCTCCTTACAACGTCCTTTTAAAATTTATAATTAATTATTAAGTAATTATATAACATACATGTCTTTAAATTTTTAAATTCTAATTTGTAATTATTTTCGAAATTAATTCTATTAGTATTTGATTTTAGTATTAGGTATTATTTTTATCATTTAAATTTTAATATTGTACTTATATGGTTGATTAACCTGAAATAAATGAATTTTTATTTTATTAGTGAGCGACGATGGCCTAGTGGGTACGGGCTCGGCTTCTTGAGTGAGAGCAGAGAGATCCGGGTTCGATCCTGACCACCCCCCCCCCCCCCCTGTGATGCCTAGAAATGGGTTTTTCTAAGTTTCTAGTATGTGCACCTGAACATGAAACCATCGCTTGCGCACCGGTGAAGGAAACATCGTAAGGAAACCTGCATGCCTGATGAGATTAAAAGTCTTTGAAGGCGTGTGAAGTTCACCAACCCGCATTGGGCCAGCGCATCGGTGAACTATGGCCCAAAACCCTCCTCGCCTGATTTCGAGGAGGAGACCCGTGCCCAGCAGTGGGACAAATAAGGGTTGATATTATTATTATTTTATTGATGGCATTATTCGATCTGTACAATAACGACGAATTGCCTCTTTATTGTACGCAGAAATACAGTAATTTTACATTTAATAAACAAATTGGGACATTCCCACGGCGACATCTAGGGAACAACACTTGGGAAAATCTATTCAATTCATCCGAATAAGCGGGAATTTTATCACGTAAAGTTGTTATTAACATTTGTCAAGGGACCAACTTCTTTCGAGTCTGTAGTTTCATATCAACAAAATGTAATTTACCCTCATTGATAGGGTAAATGAAAACGCTATTGTGGTGTATTTTTTAGACGCTAGTTGGTACCGACAAAACATTTTTGATTAATATTTTGTTGGCCAAAATACGTACAGAAAAAAAGATTGTCATAGCAGTCAATCTTACTTCCTGGGGGGGAAAACGGCACATTCGATTTTTAAAATCCCACTAGATTTAGTAGATATGCAAAATCCAGTCTGCAGTATATCCAAAAATAGTCTCAAATCCAAAGTGCTACAAGATTGTGCATTTGTAGTGTGGGACGAATGTACTATGGCAAACAAAATTTATATAGAAGACGTAAATAGGACATAAGTAATAATTCATTATTGGGAGGAGTCATATTTTTATTCGCTGGAGATTTTAGACAAATATTACCACAGTTGTGACTAATGGTACCCGAACCGATTAAATTAACGCCTGTTTAAAAGGTTCAGTACTTTGGAGACATTGTAAAAACTTCACTTAATAGAAAACAGAGCACATTCAGACGATTCATAATTTAGCAAAATTCTTCTCGATGTTGGAGAGGGAAAGTGTCCAGAAGTGAATAGTGCTCATGATATAGAACCATCTACCGGTTTTTGTGAGGTTGTGGCGGACGCAGAAATTTTAATCTATACTAATATTATAAAGCTGAAGCTAAAGCTTGTTTGTTTGTTTGAACGCGTTAATCTCAGGAACTACTGGTCCGATTTGAAAAATTCTTTCAGTGTTAGACAACATTATTTATGATGATATTCACAATCTCAATGTCAAAGAAGATTCGAGATTGTGTGAAGGATCAATTTTAGCACCTATGAACGAGCATTTTAGATATGCTATCTGGTGACAGTTTGACAAACAGAATTTTTCAACAGTATAATGTGGTCACAAACTAGAACTTAAGATTGGGGAGTCCTCCCTCCCCCGCGGGGGGAGGGAGGACTCCCCAAGCGGATATGTGGGACTCGCTGCGCCCGAAAGGTGGTAAGGTTTACCCATGGACAACACACGTGGCATGTTAACGTGCGAGGAACGTCAGTAGTATTGTTGTTTTAGCCCAAGAAAATCTTACACCATATTTTGTATATGAAGAAATTTTTCAATAAAGCTAATACGAAAAACTAAAAATAAATAATAATTCAACTAAAAGAACAAACAAAAAGAACTAAATAGGAAAATATGTACAGAAACATAATATCAATTTGCAAAATAAAAGAATTTCATTAAAATGAACATAAGTATTTCTATACGCAAAATTCTGAATTAATAAGTTATCGTAAACTCTGCGAACTGAATAATAACTTTTTTGTAAAATTCCACGAGGACGAAGTCGCGGGCACAGCTAGTTATGATATAAAATTTATTATCATTCATTAATCCTCATCATTCTCACCTGCCAAGTGAAAGCATCACCGCGCGCCTTTTCAGACTCCAACTCCTTAGCTGACCGCGGGAAACTGTTCTTCCACAATAGCAGCATGCGTGGTAACAGTCCGCGCACAACAGGAACTCCTATAAATGGGATAATTTTAATATACCCATCACATATAATATGATATAAGTCCAGCCAAGTAAACAGACATACACAGCGGTATAATCTGTCGGTGTTCGGTAGTGCATGGTGAGGCATGTGTCACGCAATAGTCTAATTCTGTAGGGTATAAACAGACTGCCACCAACTGATAAGCCGGCGGTACTGGCCGATGTGCGTGCGTGTGCGTGTGGTGATCGTGTGCGAATGCGTGTGCGTGTGGTGATTGTGTGCTAGTACGTGTGCGTGTGGTGATTGCGTGCGAGTGCGTGTGCGTGTGCATGCAACGGGGACGTACCCAGCGTGCAGATAGCACCAACAACGAGCCAGCCAGCGGCGGTGCGCGCGGCGGTGAGGCGGCTGCTCTGTCCGGCGGAACGCAGCAGCTGCTCGGCAGCGTTGAACGCTAACTTGCCCCGCCCGTGTGGTACGCCCAGCGGCGACCGCCGCGCCGCTCCCAGCGCGCCCGCCAGCGCGCTCGAGAACCCTGCCGTAATGACGAATATTACATGTGTATAATATTAGCACACACAATAACACGGTTAAATTTTGCTGCTACCTACTAACTGCTAAACTGTACTGTTCTGTCTCTAGATGTCACCTAAAGTCAAAAACGACATAAAAATATATAGAATAATCTAGAATCTTCAAACCAACTGTTTAAACTGGTATTCTCGATGGCCTGGTTAGCTTGAGCCCGAAGTGAGGTCTGGAATCAAGGAATCAATCCTGACCTCCGACACTCCTAAAACCGTCTGTATCAGTTACTGGTAAAGGAAAACATTGTGATAAGTTTTTACGATAAGATAAAGTGTCTGACAGCATATATGGTATAATAGAATACTCTCCTCACAAGTTCATATCAAGGAAGGAGTTAAGTAAGGTTCAATAAGTTCATACCGGCGATCCTGTGCGGCGTGGGCGGCGGCAGGTCGAGTGCGTCGGCGGCGCGGTCCAGCAGGGGCGTGGTCAGCGCGGGCAGCGCGCAGCACGCCCGCCGCAGCGCCGCACCAGCCGCCAGTCGCGCCGCCGCGCACGGGTGCTCCAACACCTGATATTATTGAAAGATATTAATAAACAATATTAATATAACGAAACGACTTTTTACGAATTTTATAAATATTTTTACATTGTCGACGTTTCGGATACTTTACAACAACCATGGACATATCACACAGGAGTCCCCTGTAAGAGTTGCTTCAATATAATTAAATTTCGAAAATAGAACTTCAAAATCGCGTAAAATTTAGGAAACGACTTAATCGTTCGACATCACTGACAATAGACAAAGCACTGTATTACAATAAACTAGTGATACCGTATTCAAATAATAATCAAAAAAGTATACTGTCGTCTTCAATAAGATTGATTTTGATTATGATCAAATTTGATGGATTGATTACAATCCATTTTAATATTAATTTATTTTGTTTTTGACATAGAACGATTATTGGAACGGGTGTTATTGGAACGCTTGCGAAAACGAAGAGGCATGATAGTGTTGGCATAGCCTGACATGATACAAGTGAAAAAAACGCGTTTTCTTATTTTTTTTTGGTTGCCTTTTTTTGTATAATCCGGTTTAGTAAACATAATGTTACAGGAATTTGATGATAATGCTTTAAAATAATGGTTTTTTGAAAAAAAACAGCAATGTAATTGGTCGGACTGAATCAGCTGATAGCGTTCGCCGCATGCACGAGGTGAACGAACTCCCGCACCGCGCGCGTTTTCAGTGCGCCAGCTAGTCACGCGTCTCGCGGTTAGCATGAGTGTATAGTGTGTATACATACATTGCGGGTTTGCAAAATACACAAGTCCTAAAATTTTCTTTAAAAAAAGTTTCTGATATAAATGGTTATATGCATTATATAGTATACTAGTGGCACCGACAGACGTTGTCCTGTACAAAATATTTTTTTTGTGAATCTAAACCATGCTCGAATCCCCTTGAACTCACACAAAAAATTTCATCCAAATCGGTCTAGCCGTCTAGGAGGAGTTCAGTGACAGTGTATGTCACTGAACTCCTCCTACACAAGAAATATATACATATATAAAAAAAAAAAAAAAAAAAATATAAAGATAAATAGTATATTACTAGGGTTTAATCTTCGCAAGCATTCCAAATACACCCGGTATAACGATCTATGACAGTATTCACTAACAAAATCTAGAATGGTTAATATTCCACGAACCATATTCCCATAGTCTATAGGTATATGTATTATATCTGGAATGTATGTATAGTAAATACTACAAGTGCAACACACTCACCATGAATATAGTGTCGATCATGTTGAGCGAGGGGTCGGAGACCAGGTTCTGCACAGAGGTGCCCAGCTGCAGGCACAGCTCGCCCGCCTCCGTAAGCGCGCACACCAAAAGGTGCTGGCTGAACAGGGTTTCCTGGAACACATTATAATATTACTTATGCTCCTGTGGAGATCAAAAAATCTGTAACATTTGCTAAATGTCTATTATTGTAATTGAAAGTACATTTATTTTTATTTTTAGACACAGCGATAATATGAGCGAGCTTCAAACATTTATCCGCTATTGATAGACGAACTGACAATCGGAAGCAAGGTATTCGCCTCCTACGGTGGAGTTGTTGAATACTTTTTGTGTGTGCACTGTTGTTTTGTGTTCTGTTAATTTCTGTGAGGTACCCTGGATGGGACCTGGAGGTGGCCTTGAGTTTCCTGTGTAGACGATGCAAGTCTGGATTGTCGTACGAACGAGTAAATACATATTAAAGTTCAATTTACCTGATTACAGTCCTTGGCGTTTTCCGGGTTGAAGTCGATGCTGTTCATCTGCTTGGCCACAATCTGTATGATCTCTCTGCACGCTGACGCCTGGGCTTTCTCTCCGAGCATCTTGCCCAGCGTGTTTCTTAGGATGTAGTTAATGCATTTTCTGTAATAAATAATTATTTATGATCTAAATACATTCACCGATTGAAAATATTCGTCACCTTATAGTCAGTTTTAGCTAGCACTAGTGCTATAAGAGAGAATTATTATACATATAAAATATTCTTAGACAACATAAATACTAGATTGACCTGAATCGATTTGAAAAGTTCAAATCGATTCAGGTCATCATCGAACAGCTAACATCATTTTCAATGCAACAATCTCTTCTATACACATTCTGGAAAAGTCATATGTACTTGCGATAGATTAAATGAATTAATTTGAAAATTGACGAACCCTTTAATTCCGTGAATATACACAAAAAACCGACTCGAAGGACCATGAAATGTTCTTGTTACCCAGTTACACTCATCATGATTAGGTTACACGAATTAAACACTTTTTGAAATCTTGATAATATTTTTACGTAAACATATTGACTGAGTTTTGCGGACAGATTTAAATAATTCTTTCGGGCTAAACGATACACATTTTGTACGATATAATTGCTAAATTACTGATATGTGTACGTTTATACGGTATACCCTAATGTCAAAGCTACAACGGTACCGGGATTGTGCAATAAAGTAACGTTGAGTCATGGCGGCTATACACAGAGCGTACATAAGACACGATGAGCAGGGCCGAATACGAGTGTGTACATGGTCCCTTATTGCATCGCGTCTTTTAGTCCTCGTTCGGTCTCGGAAACGTGTCGGTTTTTTGCGCACAAGTCAAAGGGTCTCGTGAATCTCAGCGCAGCAGGCGTCTCGAGTTCAACAACGAGCGTATACATGGTGTGCTCTAATGTTGAGTCTCTACGCACAGGAGGTACGAGACGAGCGTGTACAGTCATAATAAAATAAAGCTGAAGAGCTTGTTTGTTTGAGCCGGAACTACATGTCAGAATTGCAAAATTCTTTTTTGAGGAAGGGTACTTTTTGTTTTTTATTTATTCCTGGGCAGGTAAAGCAGCGGGGGTGCTAGTTTCTTAGATACCTTACGTACCTCAAACCTGTGTATCAAAACTTTAGTGGGCACCCCTGAAGATCCTGCTACACAGGAGTGGTAGCGGTGGGAACAAGTATTCATAAAAAAAAATATACAGTACCTGGAATAAACCGCGTCCACGTGTGAACTGGCCGCCTTGGGGTTGGCAACCAGGTCTAGCACGTGCGTGAGGAACGTGGTCATGTTGCGCTCCAGCCACACGCCGCCCATGTTCTGCACGAAGATCACGTACGCCTGCGACAAACATGTCATCATCATTATCACTAGCTAGGACCTCACTCTTATGTCCTGTTGATCTTTACAGACCATCGAGCATACAAAAAAGAAAGAAAAATATTTTAATGTTCACAACAAAAATCTAAACATAATCAGAAAGTAGTTTCACAAAGATATTGCGAACAATAGAGGTAGCCACTCAGCATATGCCACACCATAATAGCAATAGTAAGACGCTGATTTTCAGTGACGCTGACTTTCTAAATTCCGATGTTTGTATGTTTTTTTTATGTATGTTCGGGCCTAACTACCATTATTTACTACCTGTTTATATTTTATAGTTTCAAGTTATTTAGTAGTGGTTAGTTTAGTTAGGGTGGTGGATTTCAGTAGCGGGTTAAAATCCCGTACAACGCAAATTTTATTACGATATAAAAATAATAAAAGTATAAACTCACATAAGTAACACACACTCGCACTTCCCTGTTGACTCCCGATCCGGTCTTGATGATCTCACCCTTAAGGAAAGATGTGCCTCCCCTTAAGAAGGCGCCCATCAAAAGGTTGAGGGCTTCTTCTAGTGATATCACATTCTTGGGTAAGTCTTTCTTATTCTGCTGAACTGTAATACATTGAGTAGACAAATGATTATTTTGCATTTAGACAGAAATAAAAATTTCGTCATTTAATACAGACAGCAAATACAGATTTTCAAGTTGTTTATATAGAATCGTATATTTGAAATTTTATTTTTCCTGCATTCGATTTATCCATCGGGCTTAGAATAATAACACTATAGAAACCAAGTACGCGCGCCCATTTTGAAGCACCTTTGATGGAGCCAATAATGGCTCCAAGCGCTGGCCCGCTCCGTAGTCATCAATGTCAAAGTGAGTCGAACGTGTCTCACGAAAAAAAAAATATGACGATTTGTGCAGTTAAATTGTATCACAATACATTTGAATAACAAAATAAATGTAATAACATCACTTTTCACAGGAAATCTTTCAATATTTCGTAGTATCTTGTAATTAATAAGGTTTAAATAAAAACAATTTTTTCAATGCTCAGTGTTGCCGATTGTAAAAATATTTTTACTGATTATTTTCCCCCACTGATTAAATTTAAAACAGTTGCTACTGATATTTACGTAGGTACGTGACACGTTCTCGAATTAATGTGTTTGTGTGATTTAACGATATCAAATACAAACAGTGAAACAGTAACAAACATTCATACGTCCATACATACAAACTTTCGCGTTTATATTACAAGTTACAAGTTTAAATAGTAATATGTATAACAACTTTACATTACTACCGTGTTTCATGCCCATAAAAAATAAATATAAAAATGTATATTTTACTACATTTTTATATTTATTTTTTATTGTGACACGTTCTCGAATTAATGTGTTTGTGTGATTTAACGATATCAAATACAAACAGTGAAACAGTAACAAACATTCATACGTCCATACATACAAACTTTCGCGTTTATATTACAAGTTACAAGTTTAAATAGTAATATGTATAACAACTTTACATTACTACCGTGTTTCATGCCCATAAAAAATAAATATAAAAATGTATATTTTACTACTTACTGTTATATTTTCTTCGTTTCATATAAATAAACATTCTTGTAATATAACAATTATACATAATAAATATTAAGATAGCTTGTGTATACATGGTTATGTAAAGTTGTTATAAATTAATACATAAATTAAATAGATATGCGCACTTATTTATGTATTAAATTTTATTGCTATAAGAAATTGTTATCAGCGGCCGAATCATTTCCCGTTTTCGGGAAAACTTCACCACTACTGGCAACATTGAATCGATTTAGTGCTTCATTTTTGACAGAGCGCTTGTATGAAGACTCACCTTCTATAGTGTAATTATTCTAAACCATCGGGCATTCGAAAATCAATGCTAAAATAGAATATCCTTATTGATGGATAAACCCATATTCGAGCAAAAACTTACCAGATTGAAATCCAACTTTGTTCTTGTTGTTAATGTTAGTTGTTTCCTCCGCCTGGGTGGCAGCTATCAGTGCACCCAGTAACTCGGCTACAGCACACCTGTGAAATTGTTTTTATATTAATTACAAATTAGCCAACATCCAATGTGATCCAACGTGTATGAATGAATATGGAATGGTTTTGGTTTATTTCTATTTTAGTCACTATATTAAGGTTACACAAGTCGCTCATCTTTCCATACAAACGCAGAACAGTAATTACTACAATGTTGGACGTTGACCATGAAAAACTAAGTATAATATAAATTGATCTCGTCGTTATCTATGTGTGTATGTACCCAAAATCGTAAAAAAATTATACATTTAAAAAATACAAGCTTCTAAACTTTCGTATTTTAACACTGATTTTAGCCCAACTTTGGGCGAAAATAAATAGTACACGGAGTACGAAAGTTTAAAAATAAAGCCCGTACACGTTTAGTTATTCAAAAGATAAAAGAATAAATTTATTTTTAAAAGATACAATTAATAGTTTCTCTATAATAACTGTTTATCTAATAGGACATTTTAGGAATGAATTATTGTGCATTTCATTCTAGTACACATGTTCGCGCACTATGTCAGGTGAGATAGCAATCATTTTGTTGGAGTTCGTGCCGTCGACTAGTTAAACCTTAAGGAAGTAATTTAGCATTATTTACTGTGTTTTAATTTTAAATACTTTTCTTCTATTTAAAATTCTATTTAATGTTAATGACGTTAATTTAAAGAACGATTGCAGCACAGCACCTTGGGCGAAGCAAATTAAACCAAGGGAGCAGGCACATTTTTACTATCTGGCTACTACAACCATCTGAATTATAAATACCACCCTACCACTTAGCACCTATTCTCCAACAGAGAAATTATAAATACTACTTGATAATAGCATACCTCAGATTGTAATCACTGGGATGAGCGGCTCGGAGGCAAGCCGCTGCTATGGCATCTACATCCGCCGGAGTCAGCTTCAATAATGGCAGCATGTGTCTCAGCACATTAGCAGCAGCTGCCCGGACTGAGCTCACTCTCTCGTTTAGTAGAGCTGATTTCGCAGCCCTTGACACTTCTCTAAGAGCAGTCCCCGCGGCGGTTCCCATTCCTACACAGATCTGTGATAAAAAACATTAGTTGGAGAATAGTAGCAAGATTTTTTTTTACATTTCTACATTATAATAGACAGAAATACAAGTTAAATGATGAGACATTTGTAACAAAAATGGATACTGTTTTTGAATGTTTATGCTGTCACTGGTCATTTTCAACTCGATATATTCGTCGATTTCATAGTCATGGGAGGACTGACCACCCATTATCATGGCAAAATTATTATTGTAAAGCATCCGAAACCTTGCGCGTGTAAAAATTTAAATCGCGACAAAAATCTGGCGACCCAACTTCAACATGTCAAGCAAGTACTGCGTGGCAACAAGCTTCGGGTACCTCGTCTCCGTCACAGTGAATCATATAAGTTGTTTCATTATAAATAATTTAATAAATGATGTCACGTTATGACCGATATAAATACATATAAACACTATAAATGAGCATACCTTTCCAAGAGTATTCATAATCTCTAGTCTCGTCTGTGATTCAGCGCTCTTCATTGATCGCACGAGGGTGGTAACGGTCTCTTCATACGACCTCCCCATCATCCTACCCAATTTCTCATACATACTTCCCAAACAGCATATTGCCGCACTAAAATAACAATGTTTGATCACTATATAGTAATATGCTAGGGTGTCTTTCAAACCCCACCAATCACCATGATTCAAGCCTTGTCGTGGCAGTTTGGCTCAATACCCTAAGGCGAACCGAGGGATCTGCTCTTTGTACAGGGGAGACAAGGGACGAGGATGGGAACCTCACCCCATTGCACTGTCCGATGTTGCGAGGGGTTGTTCTGTGGTGCGTGACAACCCCTGCTGCTCAACAGATCCGGGGCACCTCACCAAAGGCGGCATTGGTGGCACTTGCCGGGTTTTAGTGGGTAGAAGTGCGTCCACCGTGGGTAGAAGCCGCTTGGAAGTGGTAAGAGGGAGTGCCATGCTGCATTGCAGCCAAATTAGGCCGGCACGACCTGGGTACTTCTTACTCGCATAATACTGGCATAAAGTGACAGCTATGCTGTCGCATATTCTGTCGTTTGTGAGTTTCTGGTAACCCATTGGGGGGATAGGGAAAAGGAGGGCAATGCATCTGCATAACCTCTAGTTGTGCGGATGTGTATGGGCGTCGATGGTCGCCAAAAGACTTCAACTGCTTGTTTGCCCTCCTATAAAAAAAATAGATATAACAAAATAATTCATGTTTAATTGTGTTTGGTTTATGGATCCACAAAGTCCGCACAATGGCTTTTATTTTATTTAGGGATCTCTCACTATAGCCTAAATACTAACTATTGCATGAAGCTTATGAAATCGTACAAATAGCAGAACCCTGAAGCACAATATGCTCTGCTACCCATGCGGAGCAGGGACGAGTCATTAGAAAAAGTATTCAACAGTTTCCCAGGATTTTTTTTTCAAATAATAACAATAACAATGGTGCAATATCATAAAATATATTAGTTAATACTCACAGTCTTGTGGGCAAATAGGAAGGAGAATCATCCTTTACTTTGATGATATCATTGCACTTATTGACAGTATCAAAAAGAAGGAATGTATCTCCCACTGAGAATAGAGTGGCTAGACATCTAGCGAGCAGACGTCGTGCTGGTGCCCCAAGGTTTTCACGCAAGAGATTCACAAGCTGAGCTACTAATTTCTGCTGACAGCTCTTTAAGTCAGACTGAAAATAATTTCATATACTCATCAGAACACATAATTCAACAGTATTTTAAATAGATGTGTAAATTTGAACATTTTACAGGCATATTGTCTGTTTAAAACTATTTGTCATCAAAGTAATGATCATTTCTATAGACAGTTTTTTCTACTTTAACAAGAGTACCTTATGAGCAGCAACCAGCACTTTATCTAGAAAACGAAGCCACTCAAAGATGAAATGAGGCTTCTTATCTTCTGGTAACTGCTGCAAAGCAGTCTCATTAAGTGTCAAGGAATGAGACACCTCCATGTTGAATCTAAAAAAGAAATAGAAGTGAATTAAAGGAAAAAAATACACAGAAATAGTAGATTTCATTAACTAGGTATAGATAATTAATAAACACATTCTATTGCAGTTTATAAGAGAGGTTAACTCTGCGAATCGATTGCTTGGTGTCAGTCTGTCTCATCGTGACAGTGAGATAGACTTGATCACTAAGCATCGATCGCACCGAGTGATGGCGGGACCATCAATCGGATCAGCGGTAGCAATTACGAGCATTTCCCCTCAATGAATCACAGGCACAAAAAACGGCCCCTAGTTCCCAGCCGTCCCACTATTCCTGGCCACGGTAGCAGCCTAGGTCACGGTGGGACAGGGGGTGCTAAGAATCCCCGGGCTATGGATCGCTACCACCAAATTGACCTGGCTACGTATAACGGACGAACGCTGAGACTTGATGACCACCTGGCTGAACTGGAGGTGGAACTGGAAAATATCCGATGACACGTCTTGGGGTTATGCGAAGTCCGAAGACAAGGAGAGGATACCATAACTCTGCCCTCGGGTCACCTGTTCTACTTCAGGGAAGGCGACATTCCGTCCCAAGGCGGCGTGGGTTTCCTCGTCCACAAGTCCCTTGTCAACAAGATTGTCGAAGTCTCGAGTGTGTCGAATAGGGTTGCGTATCTTGTACTCAAACTCACCAAGAGGTACAGCCTCAAGGTGATACAAGTATATGCACCAACGTCCACACACTTCGACGACGAAGTAGAGGCAACTTACGATGTTGTCTTAACTTAGGATGTCTCCAGGGCCTTACACAACACCTCCAAGGCCCACTTCAATGTTGTTATGGGGGACTTCAATGCCAAAGTAGGAGTACAAACAGGTATCGAATCGTGTTTAGGGCCACATGGTGTCGGCAGTCGTAACCACAGGGGGCAAATGCTGGTCAACTTTCTCGAGAAGAAGGGGCTCTTTTTAATGAACTCATATTTTAAAAAGAAGCCCCGCAGGAAGTGGACCTGGCAAAGCCCCGACACTGTGACGAGGAACGAAATAGACTTTATTATGACGAATCGAAGACATGCATTCAGGGATGTCTCTGTGATCAACAGGTTCAAAACCGGAAGTGATCACCGATTAGTAAGAGGATCTATGAATGTAGGCTTTCAGCGAGAGCGAGTCCATCTAATAAAGTCTACACTCCGACCTGACTTCCGGCAAACTGTGGTAGGCTCCGAAAAATTCCAATTGGAATTAAAAAACCGATTCGATAGCCTTAACATATCGGAAACTACAATGGCAGTTGACGACGCACTGGGTGCCGTGGTGGACTGCATGCGGGTCGTGGGTGAAAGGTTTTGTAGGAGAAAGCGTACTGACAGGAAATCCAAACTCTCGGATGAGACGCTCGGTCTTATGAAGGAACGCAGAGCACACACAGACGCCACTTCTACAGATGTAAAGCTCTCTCGAAGCAGATCCGCAAACTAATACGCCGAGACCTTCGCCGCTCAAATACGCAACGGATTACCGAAGCAATTGAGCAGAATAGAGGGTCGAAGGTTTTTGTGGAGAAGCTCGGGAGAAGCCATCTATCGAAGATTAGGACCGCTTCTGGCACAACCGTTTCGTCTAAGTCTGGGATCTTATCCGAGATCGAAGATTTCTATGGCAAACTGTACGCGTCCCACGCTCCTCAACCTGATCCCCGAAACTACGATCCCCGTGCTAGCCTAACACGACACCTCTCCGGCGAGCTTCCGAACATCAGCCTAGGTGAGGTTAGTCTGGCTCTTAAGCAGCTTAAAGGGGGAAGGGCTCCTGGGAGGGACGGAATTACGACTGAACTCCTTAAGGCAGGCGGCGAACCTGTTTTAAGAGAGTTACAAAAGATTTTTAATTTCGTCCTCCAACGGGGCATTTCCCCCAAGGAGTGGCATGGAAGTGAGATCGTTCTGTTTTTTAAGAAAGGCGACAACACCCTTCTTAAAAATTATAGACCGATATCACTTCTAAGCCATATATACAAGCTGTTATCGAGGGTCATGACGAACCGCCTCACTAAAAAGCTCGATGAATTCCAGCCACCGGAACAGGCTGGGTTCCGAAGAGGATTTAGCACCATAGATCACATTCACACTATAAGGCAAGTTGTACAGAAGACCCATGAGTACAACCAGCCACTGTGCCTTGCCTTTGTGGACTATGAGAAAGCTTTTGACACGGTTGAAACCTGGGCTGTTCTGGAAGATCTGCAGCGATGTCAGGTCGATTGGCGATACGTTGAAGTGTTGAGAGGATTATACGATGCCGCTTTTATGTCCCCTCTGGTTCCGGGAGGTCAAACAAGACCAATCCAATTGCATCGAGAAGTGCGACAGGGGGATGTTGTTTCCCCGAAACTGTTCACTAATGCTTTGGAGGACGTCTTTAAGACTTTAAACTGGACAGAATGTGGCATAAACGTTAACGGCGAGTATCTCTCACACCTTCGTTTCGCCGACGATATCGTTATATTGGCCGAGTCGCTGGAGGGCTTGCAGGAGATGCTGCACAGTCTAAATGAATCCTCCCGACGTGTGGGCCTTAGGATGAACTTGGACAAGACCAAAGTCATGTTCAACGAACACGTTCTCCCTAGGCCGATTAACGTTGATGGCATAACTCTTGAAGTCGTGCAAGAGTATGTCTATCTTGGGCATACTTTGCAGCTAGGTCGACATAACTTCGAGAGGGAAGCCGATAGGAGGATTCAATTGGGATGGGCGGCATTCAGGAAGCTTTGCCATATTCTCACGTCGTCTATACCGCAGAGTTTGAAGACGAAAGTCTTCGACCAATGCGTTCTCCCCGTGATGACCTACGGGGCTGAAACGTAGCCTCTAAATTTACGACTGGTCCGTAAGTTTGCCGTAGCTCAACGTGCTATGGAACGTGCTATGCTGGGTGTTTTTATGGCGGATAGGATCCGAAATGAAGACATCCGCCAGAGAACTAAGGTTACCGATATCACGCAAAGAATAAGCTCGTTGAAGTGGCAGTGGGCTGGTCACACACTCAGGAGAACGGATGGCCGATGGGGCAATAAGGTTCTAGAGTGGAGGCCACGTTTAGGAAGACGAAGTGTTGGTCGGCCATTAACCAGGTGGGAAGACGATCTCCGTGTGGTGGCCGGTCCATGTTGGATGCGAGTAGCAAGGGCCGTCTTGGCGTTCATTGAGGGAGGCCTATGTTCAGCAGTGGACGGAAAGAGGCTGATGATGATGATGATGATGATGATGATGATGATGATGACCAAAGTTTAAGGTAAGGAAAGTCATATTTGCTTTATTTATACTAACAAATGGTAAATATTTAGTGTATTTTAATTTAATAACTACTACTACTTTTTAGAGTATAATATCAGTTGACTCTTCCATACTGGTACACATTGTATACATCACCAGTAATACTATCTATATAGATTTTTTATTTCACGAAAGCGGGTGAGCCATCCTTGTGTTTGTAAAAGTACATGCACATTGTCTTTACAGATGTAAGTTTGGGAGCACCCAATTCAGTATGCTGATAGACTTCCAGTAGTTACGCACACAAAAATAATGATATCTATGGATGCTTTCACACCACGTCAATCTGGCCCCGTGATAAGTACTCGAAGAACTTGTGTTACCAGACAACAGAAATATATTTAATAATTTTATACTATACATATATTTAAGATTTTTTATTATATAATACACATATTTAATACACATCCATGACCCAGGAACACAGAAAATATTTTTGTTCCCTGGTGGGATTTGAACCCGCAACCTCCGGCTTGAGTGCCAACGCCCTTACCACTGAGCTACAGAGGTCGACAATGCATCACAACTACAAATATGGTCCACCTGCTTTCATAAAATAATAATAATATCTATGGACACTTTCACACCACGTTAATCTGGTCCAGTGGTAAGTTCTCGAAGAACTTGTGTTACGGGTACCAGACAACGGAAATATATTTAATATGTTATACTATACATATATTTAAGATTTTTATTATATAATACTCATATTTAATACACATCCATGACCCAGGAACACAGAAAATATTTTTGTTCCCTGGCGGGATTCGAACCTGCAACCTCCGGCTTGAGCGCCAACGCGCTCACCACTGAGCCACAGAGGTCGTCAAAAAAAATATAACTAAACTAATAATTAATTATCCACCTCTTTTGTAGTATATATCAGCTTTCATATTACAAATTGAGTAGGTGTGAGTCCTACATAATTTTCTGATTTATAGTTCATATTTATAATGTTTGTGAAAGTGATATTCAGTAACTAAACTTAAATAAAGACTTGTAAATTACGCAATATATTTATTTGATGATGCATTATTTAACTGATTGATAATGAAACATTGAAAATCTCATGTTGTAGCTGACTAATCGCTAATATGAAACTATGAGTTAAGACCAAGATACGGTGTCGTCATAATATTTTAAAATAATTATCCTAATTAACACAGTTACAGTAAAAACAAATTTAAAACACCTGTAACATACCTGAATTTAGAAAATGTCTAATTAATCCATTAAAGAATATAATAAGATATAAACAGGAATCGGATTTAACAATAGAAGTCGTTCTTTAACTTGAATAAAATAAAAAATATCTTAGAATTTAGGAGACAATATGTAGTACAAAACACTTTTAATAAATAATTAACAATACAATTGTTCTAATTAATGAATAAATCCATAATGTTTTTATGTTTTCACTATATTTTTTAACAGCTGTCTTTACTCTTCTTACTTCTATACTCTTTGTATACCACAGAATATAAGATTGAAGAAAATAAGATTGATAAGAAAAAAAAGATTATAAGATTGACAATTTGGTAATTTTAATATCACATGGGATATTATTCCAGCACTAAGCTGGATTTTTCAATTTCAATTCAATGAAATTAAAACAATACAGGAGTGGTTAACATTCTCATATTTTAAATTATTTAATTTATTTTTTAAATTTTCAAAGACTACAAAGGTATCAATTTAATTTTTTTAACTGGCAGGTATGATCTAAAAAATGTCAACATGGTTTATGCCTTATGGTCTTTTTCGGTTCTTGCTGAATGCTGCCGTGTTGTGACCGTCAAATATAATGTTAAAATCTTAAAATTTTAACACTTATTTCACTGTGATACTAAAACGAAGTTGTGGTTTATTCTCTTGTGTTTATTTTATTATTAATCCATCAAGAGCATTAATGATAATTGTAGTACAAACAAATCAAAGCTGCTGCAATACTTGCAAGATAGCTATGCAAAGGATTTTATGATTTTATCAATGAGAATATAAACATGAGTTCACAACAAAGCCCAGCAAATATGCAAGCTGTTGTCGATAGAGAGAAGATCTACAGCTGGATATTAGAACTTTGTAATCCAGACACACGAGAAAATGCTCTCTTAGAACTGAGTAAGAAGAGAGAAGTCGTGCCAGATTTGGCGCCAATGTTGTGGCATAGTTTTGGCACAATCGCAGCATTGTTACAGGAAATTACAAACATTTATGTTGCAATGATACCTCCTACCCTTACAGCACATCAGAGTAATCGTGTCTGTAATGCTTTGGCATTAATGCAGTGCGTGGCTTCCCATCCAGAGACAAGATCTGCTTTTCTCCAAGCACACGTTCCTCTATTTTTATATCCTTTTCTACACACAGTATCAAAAACGCGACCATTTGAGTATCTACGTTTGACAAGCTTGGGTGTGATTGGTGCTTTAGTGAAAACTGATGAACAGGAAGTAATAACATTCCTTTTGACTACGGAGATTATACCTCTATGCCTACGCATAATGGAAAATGGTTCTGAGTTGTCTAAGACTGTAGCAACTTTTATTTTACAAAAGATATTGTTAGATGATAGTGGTTTGTGTTATATTTGTCAAACATATGACAGATTCTCTCATGTAGCCATGATATTAGGAAAAATGGTATTATCATTAGCAAAAGACCCATCGGCAAGACTATTAAAACATGTTGTGCGTTGTTATCTACGCCTGTCCGATAATCCTAGAGCCAGAGAAGCATTACGGCAATGTCTTCCCGATCAACTTAGGGATGCAACATTTACGGCATGCCTCCAAGAAGATACCTCCACCAAACATTGGCTAGCTCAACTAATTAAGAATTTAGAAGCACAGACACAGCCAGCTAGTCCGGGCCAACACAGTATGTGAGACAGGCACTACCAGCAAGCACTTTGATATTTTCTCAAGAAGTATAACTAAACATATCTTATTTTTTTAATATTCACAAAACCTTTTATTGTCAAGTGAAGTGTTGGTACAGTTTTGCATAGATAAACAATTGTAAAGATATGTAACGGAATACTGGCAGAATAATTGCTAATGGATAGATTATCTCTATAACTGTTCTATAACTTAAGCTACTCTTATTTTTTCTTGTAAATGATAAACTTTTCATCATCAAGTAAGCAGTGGCAGAATGAGGATTGTTGTACTTGTAATATTTGTTGAGACAACATTCTGAAATTATAAGTGGCATATGCAAGAATAGACTAAAAATTAGAACTCCAGTTTGCATAAGTTAAAACAGTTTTTCTTTGTCATTTTTTGTACACAAATTTCTTTTCTGATTTTATCAGCCTCTTTTTTTTGCTGGAAGCATGGCTCATTTTTTACTTCACTTTATGTTCAAAGGAATATTTATGACAAGAAAAATTATCATTTGATTACCATGCAATTAGGGTAAGAACTGTTTTTTTCCTAATCATACATTTAATTACAACAATCAGTCATAGATTTATTTTATGGTAGAGCCAATCACAACTGAATAATGTATTAAAGATTATAACAATTAATATTAGTCAAAGTTAATTAACTTTTTTATACATGTGTGGATGAAAATGTCTCACCAACTATATTTGTTTAGTTTTACCACATTTATTAACAATTTTTTTATCAAGGCTCTGTTGCAGAATTATGTATTAGGTATTAATAATACAGTGTGAGAATTTAATTTGGCCAGATTCATGTTAGCTATGAATGTCTTTAAAATAAAAATGTGTGATGTGCACATTCAAAACTCAAGTAAATCTAACACGACACTGGCCAAGTTTAACTGCTAGTACAATACTCTTATCAAATAATATTTACACCCCTTTTTCCATGTATAACAATTTTCAGAAAAAGAAGGACTTCAGGCAACAGATTGTTTTTATTTTTAGTGACAAAGCTTTCTTTTTTATGTCAAATGACAACTGATTAAAAAAATAGACAACATTAAACCTGTGTTTTCTTTATGATACATCCAAATTACTAAAAATATTAACAATAAAATTAATAAATTAATAAAAAATTAACTGCAACTTGTTTTTTTAACTAGCTGAAGTGTAAATGTTTCTTGTTAGATCCATAATAGCTTTTATTCATTTCCAAAGGAAATAAAACAGTAATATTTCATTCAGAAGTCAGGACCTGTACTTTTGTATCTAGCTAAAGCCCATCTTTTGGGACTTGAGTATTTTACAATCCTGGGTTTATATACATTTGTTATCTCAGGTTTAATTTTTCCAAATACATGAGGAGATGATGTGTGAGATACTTTTAAGTCCGTTTGTTTTTCAAAAGGTGTAACTTCTTTAATTTTGTAGTTGTCATATTTTTGTATGGGCATATTCGGGCTATTTCGTGGAAGTGATCTTGATCTATCCAAATATTGTGTACCGCAACTCACAGACTCAACTAATTGAGTACATGCCTTATCATTCATTTCAAAAAATTTTCTGTAACCACATTTTTTACACACCAATTGATTATCACGGGCTCTCACCTTTGTGAGACATTTATTATCGTTTCTTAGAGGACCAGAAATTAAGGTATTAACACCAGAACTAGTACAAGATTTTGTGCGACTGGATTTGTCAGATTCTTTTATGTTAGAAAGGTCTTTTTTGCCTACTATTCTTATTTTTTTAGTAAGAACAGAGGAAGTTGTTTTGCTTATTAATTGCCCATCGTTTTTAAATTTGTAGTCGGGATTCTCATTAAATCTGTTAGATTTTGATGTGTAAATTGGTTCTACAATGTCGTCACACAATTTCTGAGCTATAGTAGGCATCTTGAAATATTTGTTTTGTTGGAACAGAATAAATCATTTTTCGTTATAAGTATACATTATTTATATGCATAATTTCATTGAAACTCTTTTAAGTTTTTGCTTCTATTTAGCGATAAAATGTAAGAATTTATTATTAACTTTTGAATTTACCACCAATGTACAAGTGTCAAAATTAAGTTTTTTTTTTTTTTTTTAATAATATTTTATGGCCTGGTTACGAGACCTTTAAGCCAATCAAAATTAAGTATAACCTCCTTTTTTTTTATTAATATTTTATGGCCTGGTTACGAGACCTTTAAGCCAAAGTATAACCTCCTCCTTTTCGAAGTCGTTTAAAAATTTAGGACGTTTTGACTTTTGAAGGGAAGCCAGAGTACGCAAAATAACTTAAATTTTTAAGATATGGTTGTCTTATATGACAAAACGTAATTTGTTATAATTTAGTAAATATATAGCCAAATACAGCAGACGGAAAGCTATATTTTAGTACTGTGATTTTTTAAATATTTAGTGATTTATTTTCAGTGCCAATCACAAGAAGTATCACAGAGCGTAACTAGCGTCCGGATAACGGAAAAACTACGATATGAATAAAGTTGTTGTAATGACTAGAGTAGTTTTACGGACACTTCATACACAGCGATTAGCCTCCTTGTCTCTACCCTCCATAATATAAACGTAAATTAGCCGCAAACAACAGTTTTTGTTTGTATACCGTCCACAATGGCGGTAAAATAACAGTTTTCCAATTACAGAGCATAATGTGGCTTAATTGAAACGTGAATATTTTCAAGTGCACCAGCAGAGTGCGCTAAGTTCAGTTTTGTTAAAAAAAATAGTAATAATTTGACAAAAAAGATATAAGTTTTATCGTGTTTTTATCAAAGTTAAAAAATTGTATTTTTTTTTTCGAAATTTGTCAAGGACAAAAATTCAACTAAGATGGGTCCATAGACATAATATAGATACTTCATGGATGGGGCCGTTCAACCCGCCTTCAAATATTTTATTGATTCCCGTCCGAATGGTTTTTTTAGTAAATGTATCAACCTATGAAATGGCAAAAGTGCATCTATATTCTATAACAATGGTAGGTACATACTCTCCGCTGCATGTGTTTTTATGAATTCTCCTCAATCAATAGTGTTGGCACCATCAACTTAATATAAAACACGTGTGTTCACCGTACTTATGTCCAATATTAGAAAAAATATCACCTTCGCGATCGGCGGCTACAGGTGTATATTAAGCATTTTTTATCTATCTCATCAACGTTCACGTTCGCCTGTATTTTCTTCAATACACTCACAGCAATGCATTGTATGATGATCCACTTGTATCTTTCTGTGCTAGATATGCCCAATTTGAGTGTTGACTACTACATTTCCAACTAACGACTCTCTTCTCTTCTTTTCTGGAGGTGCGAAAATACTAATTAATAGTATTATCTGAGAAAATACGAAAAGAACAATATAGCGAAATTACATTAAAGAGTTACGTACAGCTTGGCAAAAAAGAGTCTGGGAAAAATGAGGGCGCCACTTTCACTTAGGTCTCATCATAATATGGGAAATCAGTAAGAGAATTTAATCAAATCGTTAATCATAAATGTGAAACACTAAAATTTACTCAAAATCTAGTATTTGTCGGTCCAGTATTGTCAACATCATAAGTTTCCATTTAGTAAAATATTTAGTTCCACTTGTCACCACGTCATATTCTTTTTTGCCAAGCTGTTAGTGGTGACGTAAGGCCTGAGAGACCGCTGCCAAACTTTATGTAGATGTAACTTACAGATTTGGTACAATACGACGCTACTGTACCTGTCTATGGCGTGGATGCAACAAAACTCGAAGCTACACGGACGTTGAAACAAAGAAATCGCGGGGAAGGGAGTGAAATGATGTTTAACTGATGCCGCTCGGCCTGTGAGACCGCTTGTCGCCAGTTAAATAATAAAATTCCCCTCCTGAAGCTAATGTGGCGCCACCCTTATTTGCTTTTCGACGGACACTTTTAAAGCTCCTTGTATAGCTTGGCAAAAAAGAGTATGACGTGGTGACAGGTGGAACTAAATATTTTACTAAATGGGAACCTATGATGTTGACAATACTTGGCCGACAAATACTAGATTTTGAGTAAAGCTTAGTGTTTAATATTTATTTATAACGATTTGATTAAATTATCTTGCTGATTTTCCATATTATGATGAGACCTAAGTGAAAGTGGCGCCCTCATTTTTTCCATACTCTTTTTTGCCAAGCTGTATATTTAAGTACTCCTTGTATATATTCTCTATGCAACAAAAGAAGAAGAATGTTTTGTTTTCAAAATCAAAGAAATGGCGGGAGGCATCGGGACGCGCGGTTGTGTTTTTTTGGTTTCCCGTTAATTAATTGTTATTTTGTGTTTTGTCCATTCAGAGTAGTTTTCTACAGTGTTTGTTTTAAAAACTTGATCTTTATATATTGTGATTGGTTGGCGAATCTTATGGAGTACCGTTCTGGAGTGGTTTTCTTAGTAGGGCTGTTCTGGCGGTTTTCTATAGTGTTTGTTTTAAAAACTTAATCTGTGTAATATATAATGTGATTGTTTGGCGAATATTGTGGTGGACTGCCTTGTGTGGATGGAATGGGGAATGATAGTTGATTGATGGGGGCTAGAGGAGCGAAGCCGCGCTCCTTGGGGTTTCCAGCCATTTCTCCGTATTACAGACCGAATAATTGTATTTTGTATGGCTAATAGCCTAGTAGCTAATGCCATTAAATGAAAATATTAAATAATAATAAATAAATCAAAATAGTACAAAAAAAACGGCGGGAAATTTCAAGGCGCGCAGTTGTGGTTTTTTGTTTCTCATTATTTTTTTATTATTTTAGTCATTCAGATCAGTTTATTATAATATTTATTTTATAAATTTTATTTGTATATATTATAGTTAGTTAGAAAATTCTTGGTTGGTAAGTTTCTTTTTACATTCTATTGCAACATGAATGAACCTCCGGATCCCGGGGGAACATGTAAAGTGCCCGAAGCTTGCAGTTTTGTTACAGTAGAATATAATGATTCTAGTATGGACACTGACCAATCTTCCAAAAAAGTTAGTTTAAAACGTGGTCGCCTGCATAAAATATGCAAAAATTGTAACAAAAAGAAAAGAAAAAATACGGGAAACCAAAAGGACATTGGATGTCGTTGTGTAGAGTCCGATAAATCAGATGAGGGTAAAAATTTAACTAATATTCCACTTGCACAGCCTTTATTACAATCAGATAATCCAGTGCCTCATAATATTAATGATTCAGTCAGTAAACCAAATACTCCAATTGGTCGAAATATTTACAATGAACTAGATGCACCTCCTTACATTATTCATGTTCAGAAGATCCAATCCTCTGATAATGACGGAAAAATATTGCACCCGATAACCTTCGGAAATTTTCTTTTAAAAAATAAAATTTATAATATAGTTAATGGTAGTGTTAAGAGAATTGGTCGAAACCGTATGTCTGTTTCCTTCACAAATTATGTTGATGCTAACTCTTTTATTAACAATAGTATAATCACCGACAATAATTATAAAGCATATGTCCCTTCATTTAATATTTTAAGAATAGGCATTGTTAGAGGAGTTCCAACAGATTGGTCTCCTGAGGAAATTATTTCTAATATCTCAACCCCTGTTGGCTGTGGCAAAATAGTTAAAATTAGACGACTTAATTATAAAACTATTGTTGATGGGTCTCCAATATGGAAACCCACACAGTCGGTAGTAATGTATTTTGATGGTCAGGTACTCCCAAAAAGAATATTTATCTGCTACAACTCTCTGCCCGTAGACTTATATGTTTTTCCCACCATCCAATGTTATCACTGCTGTCGTTATGGTCATACAAAGATGCAATGTCGTTCCAAACCAAGATGCCTCAAGTGTGGTCAGGATCATGTTAGTGATTCATGTAATGTTGAAGATGACTATTACTGTTGTCAATGTTCTGGTCGCCATATGGCAAACAGTAAATCTTGTCCGGAACTTAACAGACAAAAAGAAATAAAACTATATATGTCCCAAAATTGTGTTTCTTATCAAGAAGCAAGTAAAATGTTCCCTATACTTAATAAATCATTCGCTGAAACCTTGTCCAGTCCTCAAAGAAAATTATCTTTCCAAAATATTAATTCTCCATCTTCTTATACTCCACAAAAATCTTACAAGAAAACAGTTATATCTAAACCTTCCCGCCCTATACAAGTTGGAAAAGGTTACGACAAAACTGCACATGATAATATCATAAAAGAATTTTCCTTTAATCAATTAGATAAAAATTATAGCCCAATTTCAAATGATACTCCCTCCACACAAGAACCAACAAAAATATCAGATATTATATCTTTATTACAAACCTTTGCCCAGACCAATAATAATATACCGTCCATCGTTGCCCCCTTAATGGAGTTAATTGTAAATATAATCAAAATAAATAATGGCCAACAAAATATTACAATGGAACGCTAGAAGCATAATTAATAAAAAAAGTGATCTAATTTACTTATTAAATAAATATAACCCTTTTTTATTTTCATTATGTGAAACTTGGCTTAGACCAGGTTTTACATTAAATATTAAAAAATATAATACTGTTAGAGAAGACAGATTAGATGGATATGGTGGTGTAGCATTTCTCATTAAGAAAGGCTACCCTTTTAATATAATATCCACTCCTGTACATAGTTCTGAAATTTCTATTTTAGCCGTAATTGTAAATAAAGTTTGTTTTGTTTCTGTATATATTTCACATATTTCTATTAATATATTAAATGAAGTTGGGGATATATTCTTATCCCTCCCTAAACCATTAATTATAACTGGTGACTTTAATTGTCATCACCAGTCTTGGGGCTGCTCCATGACAACCTGTTATGGTAATAAACTTTTGGATATTCTAGATAAAAACAACTTGTGTATCATCAACAATGGTAATTCTACTAGACGTACAAACTTATCTGAAGGAAATAGTGTAGTAGATCTAACTATTTGCTCACCCCAATTTGTATCTCAGCTGTCAAGTTCTGTTTTAACATCCACATTTGGCAGTGATCATTATCCCATTATTACCTCATTTCCTCCTGGCAAATTAATTAAAACTTGCAATAAACTATTCCCGAGATACAATATATCAAAAGTCAATTCTGACACTTGGACTCAATTTAGTAGTAAAGTTGATTTAAAACTTAGTCAGAAAATATCAGAAAATATTAGTGATTCTTGCGGTGCCCAAATTTTTTTAGATACATTAATTGAAAGTGCCAATGAAGTTTTTAATATAAAACATGGGAACCCTTATATTCCAAGTCCTCCATGGTGGGATGTCGAATGCAAAGAATTTTTAAATAAAAGAAAAAATGCTGAAAAAATATTTAATAATAATATGACATTAGAAAACCTCTTATCACTAAAGGAGATTACAAACGCAACAAAATTACTTTTTAAAAGAAAAAAAGAGACAGCTGGCGAAAGTTCTGCTCATCTTTATCTCCCAATACTCCCTCATCCAGTGTTTGGGAAAACATTGGAAGATTTAGATCAGCTTATAATACCACCCCATCCCCAACTTTTCCATCTTTTCTAGTAGACGATTTTCTTGATAGAATTGCTCCTCCCACTGTTAATTTTCGTAAAGATAACTTAAATGATAACGGTGCCTTATACAATGAATCATCTGAATTAAACTCTCCCTTTTCAATGACAGAATTAAAGAACGTTTTAGAATATGCATCAGATTCTGCACCTGGTCCAGATGGAATATATTATTCTTTCATTACTCATTTAAATGACATAAGCATGACATATTATTTAAATTTAATCAATTCTATTTTTCACTCTGGTCACATTCCTGCAAATTGGAAATCACAAATTGTAATTCCAATATTAAAACCTAATAGAGATCCTTCTTCTGCTTTGTCTTACCGTCCTATTGCCCTTTCATCTGTCCTCCTAAAAATCTGCGAACAATTAATTAAGAATCGTCTAGAATGGTTCGTTGAAAGCAACAGTTTGCTATCAACAACTCAATTTGGCTTTAGACGAAACAGAAGTAGTATAGATAATATTAGTTTACTTACAACCGATATCAGGCTAGCCTTTTCTGATAATAATTTTGTCATTGCAGCATTTTTGGATTTATCTAATGCTTATGACAATGTCGTGATACCAATTCTTAAACAAAAACTTTTATGCCTTCAGATTCCCAGAAAAATTATTTCTTTTGTTATAAATATGCTTAATGATAGATCGATTTTGTTTACTGATGGTGAACAAAAACATTCTAGAGTGTTATCCAAAGGCCTTCCACAAGGGTCCGTTTTGAGCCCCTTATTGTATAATTTATACACATATGATCTAGACTTAGCTATTGATAGAAAGATTGAAGTTTTGCAATATGCGGATGATTTATTATTATATGTAAAAAGTAAAAACATTAAATTAGCATGCACAGAGTTAACGTCATCACTTCAATATTTAAAAAAATGGCTTGATGATCATGGACTATATTTGTCCCCATCTAAAAGCTCAGTAGTTTTATTCTCCCGTATGCGAACTATCACTCCAGTTCATGTTTATTACGATGAGACCATTATACCACAAAAAAATGATTTTAAATTTTTAGGTGTCATTTTAGACAGGAAACTTACAGGCATCCCTCATTGCAATTTCATCGCAAATAAGTGTGAAAAAATAATAAACATCATAAGATGTTTAGCAGGAGTTTGGTGGGGTGCCCATCCCTTTTATTTGAAACTCGTGTATAATGCTCTCATACGTAGTGTCCTCGAATATGGAACCTTCCTATTGGAACCGGGCCTTCTTTCTGGATTTAAAATGTTGAACAAAATTCAAAACAAATGTTTGAGAATCATTTGTGGAGCAATGAAGTCTAGCCCAATTAACGCTTTACAAATTGAGTGCTGTGATCCTCCGTTACAACTACGTCGTCAGTATTTGTCTGATAAATTTCTCTTTCGACGTCTACAGCTTTCCAATCACCCTCTTATTGAAAAACTTCATCTTTTAGCTTACTTAGTATCTAATTCACCGTATTGGATACATAAATCGACTCCACATTTAATTAATAGCTATTATAAGTTTAAATCTCTCTCTGCACCTTTACATCAATCTAACATGTTACCTTTGTTTTCTTGTTCCTTCGAATCTCTTATTCTATCACCACAAATATTAAATATTGGTATAGCTAAGTCAGATTTTTTAATAGCTAATGAAAAATTTAATGCAATTGTTGAGAAAAAATTTAAAAATACCCATCTCATATTTACAGATGCTTCGAAACATAATGTTAACGGTTTAGTAGGCGTAGGTATCTTCCACCGTCAATATAACATTGTACAGAAGGTAAAACTCCCTCCAGAATCTTCTGTTTTTTCTGGAGAGTGCTTGGGTATTTTCAAAGCCATAGATTATATAATACTAGCTAAACTCAAAAATTCAATCATTTTTACTGACTCACTTAGTTCTTTACAAGCCTTAGAAAAAAACCCGTTTAAAATTAAGCAACACAACCCCATAATATTTGACACAAGACAATTACTAACAATATGCATAGCCAAACATTACAATATTAAATTTTCTTGGATTCCTGGACATTCTGGAATCCAAGGAAATGTTATAGCAGACGCTCTCGCTAATGAAGCTATTTCATGTGGTGACCTTGTTCCGTATAAGATTTACTGCTCAGACTTGTTATCAATACCTAAACTCGATCTTGATACATGTTGGAAAACGTCATGGGAAAAAAGCAGTAAACAAAAAGGTAATTATTATTACTCTCTTCAGCCTGATATTTTATCAAAACCATGGTTTTTCTCAATGAATTTTAATAGGAGGTGCTCTAGTATCATCTCAAGATTGAGACTTGGCCATACTTGTACACCTGCTCATCTTTCCAAGTTTAAAATTATTAACGACTCTTCTTGTTTGTGTGGTTGTGAAACTGGCGATGTAAATCATTTTTTCTTTTCTTGTCCTTTATATGACCGTTCCGATTTCCTGAAATCCTTACTAGATCATCAAATCCCTTTTCCAACCTCAATTACTTGTCTGTTATTTATAAAAAAATATTACATATATAAAATAATTTCAGATTATATAATTACTAATAATATAGAAATTTAGGTTTAGTATTTATTTGATGAAAATCTAGTAATATATTTAAATATATGTATAGCTATATAAATTAATATTTCATAATAATATTGTTATTATCTTGTCATACATATCCTATATCCTGCCCTGAATGATTCCTAAATTTAACATCTCTCGTCCCTTTATATACATGGAAAAATTTCTCCCGTTTGATAATGGCAAATGTACTACGTACGAGAATTGCCAAAAAAAAAAAAAAAAAAAAAAAAAAAATCAAAATAGTATATAAACACTACGCTCTGTGTTCAAAATAATAAATATTATGCAACATGCCATTTTTAAACTCTTAGGTTTTTTAAATTCCTGAATTAGTTTTAAATGTAAACTAAAAATAATTATAATAATGTGGGTGTTTGGCTATGGCTCTTTAATTTGGAAAGTGGACTTTAAATATCAAGTTAAAGCTGTAGGATATGTAAAAGGTTATCTTAGAAGGTTTTATCAACACAGTATTGACCACAGAGGCACTGTTGATAAGGTAAACGATTAATCTAGTTGCTAATAATTAATTTTTACTACATAATTGGTATAATAAAAAAATTGCAAATACTAAGATATGTACACACACAATCTTAGTACAACAAAAAGCCTAGATAGTCCTTTTGCTGATAAGGAATGTTTGCTACAATTTAAAGAAAGATGTTTCATCATCATAGAATCATAGTTTTTGTAGTTGTGTTTTTTTATATATTTATTTTATGAACTTTCAACTTAATTCTAAAGTTACAAATTGTCCTGCAAAACTGTTTACACAGTTTGACTGCGTGATCCGAGACTCTTTATACAGATACTTAAGTACTTTCAATAAATAATAACTTTATAATTAAACATTTAAAAGTTTAAATGGTCAATAAAATATATTTTTTAAATTCCTTCTTATTTTTTTTTAATTGGCTCCATTTGTAAGTCCTCAGGCAAACTATTAGATAAGTATGGTAACCATTTCTTTAATGTTCTATCGCTGAAGTAGTTTTTAACTCTGGAGACTACAAATTTGCTTGGTGACACCGAGCGGGTGCCATGGCTCTGGTTAACCAATTCTAAATTATGCTACCGAATGTTATGATTATTTGAAATAATTAGGTATTTATGTTTTAGATTAATAGTACTATAGACATTGATAATATTTTATTTTATTTATTTTATTAGGGAAACAAACAGCAACATAATATAACATATACTTATTATTATAATATAATATCTTACAAGTCTACTTCTTCTGTATAATGTAAAGTATTTATTCATGTTAGACATAAATATCACATTCTGGCACTAAAAACATACTTGTTTCAAAATTTTATATTTACTGTAAATATGTACAAAGCCTGGACGAGTGGTAACACTGATACCAAGTGATGATCCAAACAGTGCGGTATGGGGGGTCGCCTACAAGATACGAGAGGAAGATATTGAGGATGTTACCAATCATTTGGACTACAGAGAAAAGAATGGCTACTCTAAGAAAACTGTTACATTTCATCCCAAAGACGGACATATGAAACCATTTAAGCTGACAATATATGTGGCAACACAGGATAATGAGTCTTATGCTGGTATGTAAGATAATCATAGACTTATATTCTACCGATAGATACGTACATTCATATAAACAATTTGTTCAAATACTAACAATAGTTAGAATCTCAATTTCAAAATAATTAATAGTTAAATAAATAGTAAAGTAGAAACAAACAGCTCAGAGAGCAGAAATAATTGAAAAGATTGGTTCCACTGAGTTTGTTTCGCCGGTTCTTCTCAGTGGACTAGCTTTGGAACCGGTAGTAGAGTCATTTGACGTTCAATAAGCTACTTTGACGTACAACATTGAATAAAAAAAAATTTTTTTTTTTTATTGTGCCAGTTTTGCGGGGTGAGAGAGGAGCGGCAGTGAGCCCAAACCTGTTGACAAACCCTAGACCCCAAAAAGAATTGGCGTCTACTCGTATCGGATTCGAACCTAAGCTTTCGCGGTCGATATGTGGTTGTCATGTATAGGGGTCGACGTCGCTTAAGACTCTGAGGCCCAAGCGGTGTGTATGTATCCCTAGCACCGTGTGTTGAACTATAGTGTGTGTTTTGATGATCACGTCGCGCTTTTGTGTCGCACATTAGCAGCTGAGATATTTCGTCAGCTGGATCGGTTAAGATATGCTTAGGTATTATTTAAGGGTGGGGACACCAGCAAGGCCAGACGGGTGATCAGTTCTCATCTCCGGGACCATTTCACCCAAATATGCTTAGGTAGTTAACCTATGTCTAACTGGAACTGAGTTATCTGGGGTATAATTTGCCACGCTCACGATAAGCGAGTTTGGACGGAGGAGTGCCTTTTCAAAGTGACGTTCTGACATCGCTTCCAATCTGATGTCCCTGTGCATGTCGATGTTTCTTACGTATCACCGGCAACCGGTTTCCATGCGCAAGAATTTATTTTGGACTATTTGTAGTGCATTAAGTCGACTTTGTGGCACATGCGCGAATGCGACACAAGAGTATGACATAATGGGTCGGATTCAAGTTTTATACAGGGTAAGCTGTGATAGTAGAATGTAATTCTTAATGCCACGTGCTTGCCAGGGTTGATACGTGTATGCGTGGCCATATTTACATACTAAGACCTCCGTGCCTCAGAAAGCATGTTATGCCGTTGGTCCCGGCTGTCATTCGTGGATCTTTGACAGTCGTTACGGGCCGTCAGAAGCCCGAGTCTGACAACCAGTCTTAGTACTGGGTATCGTAATACGCAGTTTTGGGCTGTGATCCAATTGCATCCGACTGGACTGTAAGCGGACCCCAACATAGTTGGGAAAAGGATAGGCAGAAGAAGATAGGCGATTACATATTTACTAACCTATTAATTTGTGAAATGTAATTTCATATTTTTTCATATTTTTCTCCCCTTATCCTCATAAATAAATAACTTTCTCTTTTAGAATTGTTTGCATAACTAGAATTGTTTTTATATATTCTAATATTTTAATTTTATAATAATAGTATTTTAATATTCACTGGGGCCGTTTCTTGTGTTGGATGCGAGTGGGAAGGGATCGGCCGTCTTGGCGTTTATTGAGGGAGGCCTAGGTTTAGCAGGCACCCTTAAGTGTTCAGGGTACCTTAAGCGGAGTAGGAGGAGGGAACGCTATCCCCTGCCTCCTGAGGAGAGTGCCTCCAGGCACATCGTCGCCGGTGCGGACCATACCATAGTTCCCGCACCGGGCTAGCACGACTAGGAGAACACCGCCGGGTTTTAGTGGGTAGAGCTGCGTCCACCTTGGGGAGTGCCCCCTCCCCCGCGGGATGCCTAAGAACATTTCCTGGCGGAAAAAAAAGGCCTAGGTTTAGCAGCGGGTAGAGGCTGATGATCATGATGAATATTCACTGTAAAAAGGATAAATAGAGAATCTGATCGAATCGATTTCGATCAAAAGCTCGCAGACAATTTTTCGATGTCTTCCCTTAAACGTAGCCTGTATTGGATTCCGAAAATAACATTTTCGTTCCCTTGTTTTACAGGTCCAGCATCCATAGACAAAATAGCGAAACAAGTTTTAAACAGTGTGGGTCCCAGTGGACCTAACAAGGAGTACGTTTACAACCTTGCCAAAGCCATGAGACAATTAGAACCCAGTGTTGTAGACGAACATCTATACAGCTTGGAAGCGGAGTTGAAAAAAAATGATCCTGACTCATCATGAATCATAATGTTAATAAACACACGCTAAAAACCTCAGTGCAATAAAACCGGCTTCATTGTTTCTTTGTTATTTTCCTTAAGCTGACTATATTTTCATGACTATATATTACGCTTGGAATTGGGATAGATGCACTGTATCGCGAGTCCTGCATGAGTTTCACCATCCTTTTTTCTCCCGTGAAACACCTTTGGGAGAGAAGGTCAGGACAGGCAGTGTAATTGGCACCGAAGTTTCTTTTATACCAGGAGGGCAAACAAGCAATCGAAGCACTTTGGCGACTATCGACGCCCATACACATCCGCATAACAAGAGATTTAGCAGATGCGTTGCTCTCCTATTCCCTATGGCCACCAATGGGCTACCGGAAACTTACAAACCGCACGAATCGGGACAGCATAGATGTCACTTTACGCCGGTATTATGTGAGCGAGCGATACCACTCCAGTCGTGCCGGTCCAATTCGGATGCAGAGAGGAATAGAGCGGTAATGTTGTTTTGTAAGAAAACAATTTCCCCCAAATTTGTGCTGCGATGCTGCGCTGGTTCTGCGATTTGATTGGTCAACTGATGGCCATTGATGGATGATTGGCCGAGGCACGTGCAAGGCACTGATTGGTGGAATTGCTTTTAAGTCAGTGACAAACCACTGAACAGTTTCGGAATTTTATGGCTCACACTACTCTATCCGGTTATATGCTCGATGCCAATTCTTAAATCTCAGATAGGCAACTCATGAATTTGGTTGGAATTTTCTAGGCGATTTCGTTTATTTTCATACTCACCTCTTATCATCTAATGGCTCGTCGTCCGCCATTTTAGTTATCCTACAATCATAATAAAACATTAGCTCGTATTCTTCCACTGGATATAATCCTCCTATTGAACAAAATAACTACGACGTATTAACATCAATCTAGTGCGAAGCTCTGTGTTGTTATCACATTTAACATACTCTATAGTATATCAGAAATGATAAACTTTGAAACGATCCATCTCAGTTAGTCACCATTGTCACCAAAAACTTAAAAGATACCTACTACTTAGACACTACGGACACTTGTAAGCTGTTGTATAAATTATTTGGTGGTTAGATGTTCTTCATCACATCGACAATAAAACAAAGATTGGGATTTCAGACTCTCCAGCTCTACTTTGAGACATGATGTAGGTACACCAGACATTACATCACCTGTCTCCAGCGACCAGCACTGGAGAACAGCAACTGGACTCAGCAAAACTGAACGAAGGTAGGTAGATACTGTAGTGGCAATAGTATACTCTAGCTTGGGAGTATGATGTAGCCTTAAAAGTATACTACATGTCAACAGTAGGAATGTAGAATGAAATGGTACCTAACTATACCGATGGGAGGGTTGCGGTGTGTCGCGCTCCTGTCTTTATCCTGCTTATTTCTTTTTTTAAACAGCTTTGCTGTATTTTTGGATGAAAGGCCGAATAAGCAGACGAATTTTATAAAAAATATATTAGATATTAGAAACGGTTGGTAAGTTATAAATTGGGTCTATTGTTCTATTTCTACACTCACTAGGCGTAGGGTGTTTTTTATGTTAGTTGGATAGGCAAACTGGCAAACGTGCCACCTGATGGTAAGTGGTCGACGTCGCCCATGAACATAAACTAGTTTACCTGGAACGAGCCCAGGCAACTCATTTATGTGTTGCCTATCCTGAGAATAAAGATGTTAAGTCTCGGTGCCAGTAATTACACTGCCTGTCTTGCCCTTCTCTCCGAAACACAGCAAAGCTGTTTCACGGGAGAAACAAGCAAGATGGTGGTACCCATGCAGCCGGGAGTGCGGCACAGCGCTTCCCTCCCACCGGTATAGATTAGGTAGGATAAGATTTTAATTAAAACTATAAGTTTTATGTTACTTACATAAAACTCATATTTTTTAAACTTAATGCATATAATGTGACGTAACAGGCGATGGGCGTCATGGACGACATCTGCTTGCAGATTTCTTCAATATGTAATAGAAGTTGTGTGTTTTAAAAGTTTCACTTGTCGCATCACAGATGGCACTATTTAAAATTCCATTTCTACATACTGATAGTAGATTAGCGGATAAATACACATGATGATGATGATGATGGCAGTCCTATTAAAACAGAGGTTGGGTCATTAACCTTGTTTTAAGATTTTGACTCTTTCCAATGTCATTAGTCATGTGTACTTAGTCAAAAAAAAAAAATTGAAAAAAATATTAAGTAAGTATGTCAGTTGTTAAACAAAAAACATCAGCATCGGTAACAGCCGTTTAGTTAGTTAAGTTAGGATATTGTCGTTACATATAGTACTTATCTAATATACTTTCATTGGTCATATACTTTCATTTGCTAGGCTTTATAATTAGTTCATTAATATGTTTGAGAATGATTTTCTCATAATTGCAAAATAAACGTGTTAACAATCGCAGAAGTAGATCATGGCTGACTTCACCGCTTGGTCACTGATCCTCAGATTGTGACTGATAACAATAAAATAAACAGTATTAAATGAAACCACACTTATAAATATTGTCATTTATTTTTACAAGACATTTTAATTTCACTTAATTTAGTATATAATAATATATTCATAGCAAAAATAATAAAACATGTACATAATATATATGAGTTATAAAAAGGTGAAAAAAAACATTAGGTATATAAAAATTATAAAAAAGTCAAAAACTGGAGTTACTGATAGCAGTCGCGTGGCACCGAATTATCAATTTCTGATAACCTACTGCATTAAGATAATGGGAATTGAGGAAATATGTTAGCTAACTCCTTATTTATATTATTACCTAAAATATAAAACTTTCGAAACTTATATCGTATCACTAGATAAAATTGACGTAGCATTTGTAGTTATACATTTTAGAAATATACAAAATATATGCTTATTTTTTTATTTACAAAAGTTTTGCTTAGTACAAAAAAAAAAAATAGAAAAAGTATTTTACACGACTTATCTATAATAGTGATGTCTGGTATGTTGAAATTGAATTTATTTAAAAAAAGAAAAATATTAATAAAATGCAAAAAATACAGAAATGCTGTATATTGATATTAATTGTAACTCGTATAATAATTTAATAATGACAAAATATAAACCAACATCTTTTTTATTGAATCAATTGGTTGAAACTAATTCCAGTCAACATCCTCAATATAATACCGAGTAATTTCCTGCTAATTAATTTTCCTGCCAAGTATGTACAAATAAACTAAGTACAATCTTTTGGATTACATTTCTGCTGACCCGCAGTTCAAAATGCAAAGATTAAATTAACATTGATTAATAATAATCGACTTATATACTTAGGGAAGTAAATACCTACACGTTGTAAACGGACTTGTTCGGAATTTTTTAAAACCTATTAAAATCTTTGGCTGGGTGTCACCATATAAATTTTGATTTACTTTTCACTTTTTAATCCTTTGTTGCGGCCTAACAGTTTGTCTAGGAAACTTCTTTTCCGTTTTATTTTCTTTCCATCTTTATTATGTTCATTATGTTCACCTTCGGCAGTCATCTTTTGTATCAAATCTGGAATGGTCAAATCTACAATTTTGTCTACATGTGGTTTTTTATTCGATTCTCTACTCAGTTGTCTTTTGATACTCGACAATTCGGGCACATGATCATTCTCTTCTTGTTCTGTTAAATTGTTTGCTCCCTTTTCACTATTAATTGTACCATTATGTAGAATCTCAACGCTCGGTTGAATTTCTTCTACCTGTTTATCATCCGTCACTTGGTTGTCGTTATTGTCAAGCTTCTCCAGTTTTGTTTTTTCCTCAAAGACCTCGTCCCTCTCAGGGCTCACAGACTGTTCTAGATCTTTTTGTACACTATCAACGCTATCTGTTGCACTCGATATAGACTTCGGGACGGAACCAACAACTTTAGGCCGGGTAGGTGGTAGTGTTCTGTCGATTGGCTTTCTCTGTGGTGAATAGCGTTTCACCAAGTCTTCAAAAAGTTTTTGGTGGTCAACCTTGGGGGACCCGGGACTCTGGTTTGGCAAACTTTGATGTTTCGGTTTACTCTCGGGATCCTGATTCTCTTTTTCCGTTCCATCTTCGGGTGAACCAAGATCGACGATAACACGGCGCACGGGCGTCGGAGTAGAATAGGGTTCGGCGAAGGGGAATTTAAAGACACTTATGTTTTCAAATTTGTACCTGGTAGCCGTCACGCTGTTGGTGGGCATCGACGATCGCATCCCGGACCGTGAAATCGGGCTCTGGCTCGGATCGTGCAGGTTCGAGTTTAAAAATTCGCGCCTCAATTTTGACAAGCGTCTACTTCTGTCTATCATGCTCTGTCTGTAATCCACATCATCGCTTTGGTTCAGGTCCGACGTAAAATTATCGGAATATTTCCTCGGCCGATATTCGTATGTGCGTCCTTCGCTCCTCGTTTCACGCATACTGGAATAACCCGGTGAGTTGCGTTTAAAATTAGACGTTGTTATCCCGTGGTTAGATGTTATTATTGGGTCGGCTTCCTTGTACACTGGAGCCACGCCGGTGGGCGACGGCAGAGGCAGGAACACCGTGTCGTGCTTGTCAAATACCTCGCGCCGCTGACTGAACTGGTCGCCGCCGATCATCTCGCGCGACTTTACACTCGTTGTAGGCGATTTGGTCACCATTTCCGTTCGATAAGAAACCACAACACTTTTGTTATTGATACTATTTTCCTGTAAACACTGTGTTTCTATTTTTGTGCGGCACACATTATGACTTCACCGGTAACATCGCGGCTATAAACTACGTCGATGAACAATGAAGGTGGCCCGTCGTACAAGGCGGTCCGCGGTGTAATGATCACTCGTCACTGATCAGCGGAGTGGTTGCGATAAGATAGCGTTCGCTGGACGTATTTTCTTTATCTTGGCAGTCGAAACAGTTGTGTAAACAGCGACTGAACACAATCATGTTCGTAATTAAGAGTCAGTGAAAGCGCGGCCGAGTCTAATTCTTATATAACATTAAACACGTCCCAATGCGTTAGACGTATTTAGCACCACGCCAACATGTTTAATAACATAAAGCAAATAAATATAAATGTAGTAGACACCGACTCCAAATTCCCATGATTATTTTTAATATACTTATATAAAATAAATTAATATATATTTACTATGTTAAATATACAGTTATAAATAGTTTTAAATTTTAACAGTCACAATAAAAAATATATCCAAGAACGCTAAGCAAATATTGAACTAACATTATTAGGTATCTAATGATATCGCTAAGTACTACGATAATAACTTTACTATTTACTTTATGTATGTATTAATATTATTATACTTTTGTAAATCACTGCTAGATGTCAATTTAATATCTTTAATATAAAGGCGAAAGTTTGTAAGTTTGGATGTTCGTTGATCTTTCACGGCAAAACGGCTGAACTGATTTGGCTGAAAAATGAAATGGTGGTGGCTTGGATTAGGACATAGGCTATAAAAATAATCATCATCAAGCCGGATAAGGTCGTAAAACTAAGTTAACGCAGGTGAAGCTGTCACCAGCTAATTACTAAGTAATAAAACTGGTAGGTACCTACTTAACTAAAAATAAAAGCGAATAAAAATATTAATTAAATTTAGTATAATTATTGCAGATTGCATATCTTTTGCCAATATTCAACTAATAAAAAATGTATTGATTAGATTACATTTATTAGTTATTAATGCAGTATCTACTTATATTTAATTATTGCATATTTCCTAATTTGCAAAGTGAAATAAATATACCTACTTACATTGTTACAATTAAATATAATTACATATTTAACAAGTCTGTTATCTTCAATATTTAAACCTTTATTGCAGTTGTTCTTGATCATGTAATTTTTGCGAAATATAATATACTTACTTTTTTGATAGTAGTTTTGCAACGCAAATGTGTTACTGTGCGGTACCTTTGTTTTTCTTTAACGCCGGGAAATGCTTTGAGGCATCCCGCGGGGGAGTAGGTCTCCCCAAGCGGGTATGTGGGACTCGCTGCGCCCGACAGCTGGTAAGTGGACGCAGCTCTACCCACTAAAACCCGGCGAGTGCCACCAATGCCGCCTTTGGTGACATGCCCCGGATCTAATAAACAAATAGAGCACCTCGACGGCTAGTCAGTCCCCCAAGGGACCGACGCAGAGGGGTTGTCCCGCACTACAGAGCAACCCCACCCAACGTCGGGACAGTACAATGGGGTGACGTTCCCGGTCCCGTTCCCGTCCTCACCCCCTGCCCCTGGTGGCTACAGAGCCCCACCGCCATGTCAATGCCTGAACCATGGTGGGGTACTGTGTGGTATCCCGTACACATCCTCAGCTACAATTTTCTTAAACTGTTAGTACCTAAAGAACAATTTATTCTTCAACAAACCAATCTGGTCTGACCAATATGATGCGAAAAATAGTAGTATTTAAACTGAAGAGAAACGCAGTAGGTAATTAAAAATATAAAAACGTTAGCTCTCGCAAAAATAATAATAACGTGAACAAGGAAACATGAGTTGTTTAAACACAATTTATCCTACTATAATACATATTATAAACGCGAAAGTTTGTATGAATCGTATGGATGTTTGTTACTCTTTCACGCAAAAACTACTGAATGGATTTTAATGAAACTTAACAATAACATAGCATACATCAGAATAACATATAGGCTATAATTTATCCCTGTACTCCCACGGGAATGGGAAGTACGGGGGTGAAACTGTGCTAGTGTATTATAAACCTAAGTGGACATAAATAAAACAATGACATTATTATATATACTAGCTGTTGCCTGCAGCTTCGACCGCGTTACTCAACTCCTATAAGTCACAGCGTGATATAGCCTATAGCCTTCCTCGATAAATGGGCTATATAACACTAAAAGAATTTTTCAAATCGGGCTAGTAGTTCCTGAGATTAGCGCGTTCAAACAAACAAACAAACTCTTTAGCTTTATAATATTATAGTATAGATTTCATAAAGGTCAACTTTCTGTATTTGCCGTATTTTTGTAAACGACTTCCTTACAATAAGGCCATCTTTCAAGGCGAAAACCAAGGCTTAAACAATTTCATTAGTCATAAGCCGTATTGGCAACTAAATGTTGATAATAAACCTACATTCAAAAATACTATTATCACTATCACCATCAAATATTTTTGATGATGATGATTCAATGATGGGAGAATTCGTCTTACTTTGGTATTTAAACCATCAATAGGTATCACACTACTATGTATATCCAGCTAATCCAACTAGTATGATAAATGCGAAAGATTATAAGAATGTATGGATGTTTGTTAATCTTTCACGTAAAAACTACTGAATGGATTTTATCGAAACTTTAATTTATCCCTGTACTCCCACGGGAGACGCTGCTAGTTATCTATAGATACATCTGTGGCATTTGATATAAATTATGTTCTGGTGTAATTCGAAAACTTCTTGAGCGATTTTGATGAAGTCCCGCACTATCGCATATAATAATAATAATATCTATGGACGCTTTTACATCACGTCAATCTGGTCCCGTGGTAAGTTCTCGAAGAACTTGTGTTACGGGTACCAGACAATGGAAATATATTTAATACTTTTATACTATACATATATTGAAGATTTTTATTATATAATACACATACTTACCTAATACACATCCATAACCTAGGAACACAGAAAATATTTTTGTTCCCTGACGGGATTCGAACCCGCAACCTCCGGCTTGAGCACCTACGCGCTTACCACTGAGCCACAGAGGTCGTCAAATATAATATAACATACATATTAAACAAATGATAAGCTGTAAAAATGGCGTTAAAACAAATGATACCACGGTAAACCGTTTCGCGGGCAAACCAGCGGTCGAAAGTCTTCATTACTATAATATTTCATAGGAAAACCTTTTTAAAATATTTCAGCTGTATATATTAGCCAAGATTTTGATTTTTAGGGCAAATCGGCAGTCAATCAATTTACCAAAAATAATAAACAAGAAATGACTTGTAATTTATTACTACCAATTATTTCAATCGACTTTTTTTAACGGATTTCCTCATTAACAGATCAAAACAAAACAAAAAATGGCTTCCTGACTTCATAAAATCTATAATATATTTTCTACATCCCGCAATAAGTTACTATGAATAACTTAAAACTATTTGTAGCGAGTCGAGCGGTCATTGATCTGAAATTTCATGAAAATATGCTCGCATGTTCAAGGTGATATAGAGTATAGACTTGTTTGTTTTCTGATATCATTTCCGCACTGAATGCTATTTGGTATTTTTTGGCTTAGATACTTAGAGCATCATCATCATAATTTTTATTGACTGAAAAAAACGAATATTGTACTTAGCAAGATAAAAACATCGGGTATATATCCGGAATAGAGCGGTAATGTTGTGTTATGGATGAAAAAAAATCCGCCAAATTTGTGCTGCGTACTTGAGTACTTGTGCGATTGGCCGACTGATGGCCATTGATGGATGATAGGCCGAAGGGACGTACAGATCACTGGTTGGTTGAATTGCTATTACGTCAGCGACAAATCACTGACTAGTTTCGGAATTTTATTGCTCACATTACTACTCTATCCGGTTATATGCTTGATGAATAAAAAAGGAAGTAGCCATTTTTTAACATAAATGCAGGTTTTTTTACTTAATGAATTAATTGGAGATTTTAATCATAATATCTTGCGGGCAAATCCGAGGTAAACAACTAGTATATAAAACTGACATAATGGCGATGATTTTCTAATATAATTCAGTTTTTTTGAACGCTATTCAAATGAGAGTTACACAATAGTCTAGACCACGAAGATAGTCCTTGTACATTCTGAATACGCAACAACCTACAAAGTACAAAGGTATGTTTAATGTTACCTACTTAAAATCTGTAATACGTAGTTTGAAAACGCGTTTATGTTGCAACATGCAAAGGACAACGAACACATGTTATACTTCGACGACCTTGCGTTATTGAGTTTACAAAACGATACGGATTTTTAATCGCGATTAACAACAAATTCTTTGGTGAGCTATCTGATCACATACTGTTCCGATTGAGCTTAAAGATCAACAGGCCACAAATTCCCCATTCCCCACACTTTTTTACAAGAAGTACCTAATATCAATTTTTTGGTAATCCATTTAATTCTTGTGATAAAAATTATTTTCTAATTTTTGGTTCGGTTTGCTATTAAAGCGTGTCTGTCTTTTAGTTTTTAACTATAATTCCTGTATAGCCAGCATAGAAATATTAAGACAAATGTTTGCGATAGCCAGGATCGACTGCGGTAATCGCCACTTTGATACGATTTTTTTTTTTTTTGTTCCTGCTGGGGAATGCTCTTAAGCATACCACCGGGCCCGGGGGAGCCCGGGGGTTATGTGGGACTCTCTGCGCCCGAAAAGATGGTAAAGTGAGCGCAGACTTTAACCACTAAACCCCAGCGGTGTTCTCCTCTTCGTCTGGGTGACCCGGCGAGGGAGCTGTGGACGTCCTCACCGGGGCACAACGGTGTGCCATCTGGCACTCTTCTCTGGAGGTGGGAGATGGCGTCCCCTCCTCCTTCTCCGCTTAAGGCACCCCGAACACATAAGGGTGCCTTATAGCTCAGGCCTTACACGCGCGCGGCAAATCCCCCGATCGGCCGCGCACAGGTCCCTCACGGCGGTGCGACCACCTGTCGCCGCCGCGCCCTCCTGCGGGTAGGGGCAGCAGTGCGCTCCCTCTCCCGCTCTGCCTCCTCCTTCTGCGACATCACATCCTCGCAGAAGGAGAGGACCACCTGCCACATGCTCTCACTGGCAGTCATCGCTCGGATGACCGCAGGGAGCGACAGGTCCGCGCCAACCTCAGCGATGAAAGGCGCCCTTTCATCCGTCCAAGCAGGACACTCCGCCGGGGTGTGGTCTGCAGTGTCTTAATCCCTGCTGTCGCAGTGACGACACCTGGCGAGTCCTCCACCCCTGCCACCTTCCACAGATACCTTCCGAAGCAGCCGTGCCCGGTCAGGATCTGCGCAAGGTGGAAGGTTATTATCCCGTGCCGCCGGTTAACCCACTGCTCTAGTATTGGACCGACGGCCGACACCGTGCGATGACCTGCACTCGACTCCTCTAGCCGTTTCTTCCACTCGCGGAGCATTCGGCGTCTCAGTCGCCTCCGCCAGCTCTCCTCCTCTCCTTCGGCCTCGTCATCATCCGAGACCTCCTCATCCGCGTCTCCCTTCCTCCTCCGCCAGGTACGCGCCAGGGCATCTGCCACCAGATCCCACGGCGCAGTACCCGCCAGTACGCACGCCGCCTCGTATGAGGTCGTGCGGTACGCACGGACGGCCCTGACGGCTATGACCCGTTGCGGACGTCGCAACAGGGACACGTTCTCCGACGTCAGAGCGGCCGCCCATATCGGTGCGCCGTACAGTGCCATCGACTGCAAGACGCCCGCATATAGGCGGCGGCAGTCAGCGCTCGGTCCACCCACGTTGGGAAGGAGGCGACTTAGCGCCCGCGCAGCTCCGAGCAACTTCGGCACTAGGCGCCGGAAATGCTCCTTGAAGTTCCATCTGCTGTCGAGGATGAGGCCCAAGTACCTCATATTCGCCTCGACAGAGATGGAAATTCCTCCCACCATTAAGCTATATCCGGGTGGAGCGGCTCGCCGTGGCCCGTGAAAGCATATAGCCTCACTCTTCTCCAGGGCCACATCGAGCCCTAGACGTCGGATCCTAGCGACGACCTGGGCGACTCCTGCTACCGCACGTATGCGGGCCTCCGAGAAGGTTTCTCCGCGCGTGGTGACCACGGTGTCGTCGGCGTAGCACGTAATGCTAACACCCGGCAAGTTCGCGCCGCGGAGGACCCAGTCATACCCGATGTTCCACAGGAGCGGGCCGAAGACAGAGCCCTGTGGAACACCACACTCCAGTCTCCGCGTCGCCCAGCCGTTGACCGTCGGGTACACGACGCACCTACCAGACAGGTAATCTCCTACCAGCCTACGCAGATACGCCGGCACTCAGTGGAATACTTTGATACGATCTCAGGGAGCCCGTGGAATACATTATAACTGCCTTCGAATTTAATCTGAACGATTCAGGAGACAAGGAAATATTTCCAGTTTTCTTCCCTGGTTAAAGCGACAGTACAAGATTGCAATGAGTAACAAAAGTCAAAAGACAGCAGCCAGGAGAAGCCCAGCTTTTCCAGCCCAGAAGATTATTAATTACAAGTAAGTATATTAAAATTCATAAGTAATACATGTACTTGTTGGATGAGAGTGGCGACGGATCGGTCGTCATGGCGTTCATTGAGGGAGGCCTATGTTACCCCACAATGGTTCAGGCCTAGACGTGGCGCTGGGGTTACGTACCTAGGGTGAGTTCAGCACCTTGGGCGAAGCTAAGAAGAAGAGGGGACAAAAGAGCAGGGGGCAAGGGGCGAAGACGGGAACCTCACCCCATTGTACTATCCCGACGTTGGGAGGGGTTGTTCTGTGGTGCGGGACAACCCCTCTGTGGAGGTGGCGTCGGTCCCTTGGGGACTGACTAGCCGTCGAGGTGCTCTGTTTGTTTATTAGATCCGGGGCACCTCACCAAAGGCGGGTAGAGCTGCGTCCACTTACCAGCTTTCGGGCGCAGCGAGTCCCTTATACCCACCTGGGGAGACCCACTTCCTCGCGGGATACCTCAGAGCATTTCCCGCCGTTAAAGCAAAGAAAAAAATGCCTTTTCCGCAGTGGACGGATAAAGGCTGATGATGATGAAGTAACACAAACTATAAACAAAGATAATATATAAAATCAAAATTGAAGTTATGCCGTTTATGGTCACATTCAACGGTCACATCACATCAAAAATATGCGTCAAGAGAAACCAACCGAAAACCACTTGTTTTCATTGTATTTACTATTTAGTTTTAATTGCTACCTACATTTACATGTCCATGGCTGTTCTTTATTTTTATCTGTAAAATACTTACATTAGCTTGTATTTTTTGTTTGAATTTTGTTTGTTTGAACTTTGAATAATTTTATAAAATACTAGCTGTTGCCCACAGCTTCGCCCGCGTAAACTTAGATTTACAGCCGCATCTGGATTGATGATGATTATTTTATAGCCTAAGTTACTCTTTATAACATCAGCTATCTACTAGTGAAAGTCCCGTCAAAATCGGCCAAGCCGTTTTAGATATTAGCCGAAACAAACAGACAGACAAACAAAAAGTGTAACAAAAGCTATTTAGTATAATATGTCTCGTGTAAGCATTCATATTATGCATTTCATAAAAAGCGGTTATTTTAACATTACAAACAGACACTCCAAATTTATTTATCTGTATAGATGATAAAAATACCTTGGATCAACTATTGCATGCAGAAATTATCTTTTCATCTAGTTAATCTATTCAAAACCTTATTCGCCCATGATTCCTACTACCAACTTCCTATTCAACCTACAGCCTACAGTTTGTAAGAATGTATGGATGTATGTTTGTTGCTCTTTAACGCAAAAACTACTGAATGGATTTTAATAAAACTTAACAATAACATAGCTTATACATCAGAATAACATATAGGTTATTATTTATTCCTGTACTCCCACGGGAACGGGAAGTATGCGGGTTAAACTGCGGGGCGCTGCTTGTTCTACATCGTCTGACTATCACTTTTGCTGATTATGCGATGCCGGCATCATTACACATAATTGTAAGTAATTGTTGCGAGAGGTTTAATCAATATTGAAGGCTGTTTTACTAATGATCAATGTAAGTTGACTGATGGAGATAATTGTTCAGTTGTTAAAAAATTGTGGATTATACAATTGTATGTGCATAAAGATAAACCTCATTAGATCTTACATCAGGGAAATTCAGGGAATCAGGGGCTTCCTAGAAAAGTATTTTGATTGAAATAAAACTACTTATTACATTTCATGTTGTTAATTATCGATTTTTGAATTCTCTTTTCGAGAGAGGTGAAGATTATTATGTCCAACAGCATTAATGTCCTACAATATATTAACTAAGAAAAGTATTGCAATAATTATAATTTACGTTTTTATCGAAGTAGGTACTAGGTATAATCCCCACCATGGTTCAAGCCTTGTCCTGGCGGTGGGGCTCAGTAGCCTAAGGTGAGCACCTTAGCCGAAGCAAATTGAGCCGAGGGAGCTGCTCTTTGTACTTTGTACCCCTCTTATAAGAAGAGGGGACAAAAGAGCAGGGGGATAAGGGGCGAGGGTGGGACCCTTACCCCATTGTACTGTCCGGACGTTGGGAGGGGTCGTTCTATGGTGCGGGACAACCCGTCTGTGGAGGTGGCGTTGGTCCCTTGAGGGACTGACTAGCCGTCGGGGTGCCCTGTTTGCTGAACAGATCCGGGGCACATCACCAAAGGCGGCATTGGTGGCACTCGCCGGGCTGCGTCCACCTTACCACCTTTCGGGCGCAGCGAGTCCCACATACCCGCCTGGGGAGACCCACTCCCCTGCGGGATGCCTCAGCGCATTTCCCGGCGTAAAAGAAAAAAAGAAGTACTAAGTATAATAGGATTTTAGCATTCCCTTTTCGTATCATACCTAATCAGGCTTAGCACCTACCGACGAATCTTAGCTACCAGGTCATTTACATTCCGGCTCACGGCTGGCCAAGTTAACCATATCTAATATATGTGTCGTTACCGATAAAGCTACAGGCCACCAGGCCAAAAGAACTCAGTCCCATGACTGGCCAAGTTAACCATATCTAATATATGTGTCGTTATCGATAAAGCTACAGGCCACCAGGCCAAAAGAACTCAGCCCCATGACAGGCTATATTAAACTATATCTATGTCAATTACCAATGGAGTTTTAAAGGCAACTAGGCCAAAAAACTCAGTTTCGCGGGAGGCCATGTATGCTATAACTTATATTTCTCATTACCGATAAAATTTAAAGCCCACTAGAATAAACTAATAGGCCAAAAATCTATCTTATTCATTGGAGGCCAACTATTCCTAATATGTGTGGAGCCGAGATAGAGTGCTTAGATGATGTTAATTCACACTGACATGCCAGATAGGTATATTTCCTAAAGCATTTCGCAAGCCCCGACCGATTCCATATTGGGAGCCGTTACATCACCGCCGGGTCTAAATCTGGCTCGCATTGACATTTATATAAAAACTAGAATTCGATTATAGCTGGGTCATATTATGTTACTTTAACTGAGTTTGGTAGAGTCCCCGCCCGCTTTCAATATGTTTAGGTAAACTGGATAAGCTACCTAAGTACCTACGTAGGCAAACGATCAACGAGTAAGACATCGTTATAAACAATTCCGCTTCCATTGTCCTCAACAATATCTGCTCCACGGCAAAATGCTCCCATTTTTTTAAAATTACACCAATTCTTATGAATTATAATAAGACTATCAGCGCCCCGCCGTTTCACCCGCGTACTTCAAATTCCCGTGGGAGTACAGGGATAAATAATAGCCTATATGTTATTGTGATTATTAAAATTAATTCAGCAGTTTTTGCGTGAAAGAACAACAAACGTACATTTATACATCCATCCATTCTTACCTTTCGCGTTTATAATATTAATTAGCTTTGTGGCTGTTTCGCTAAAATCAAAATCATAACAAGTCTCACTTTCACATCTCTGATATTGTAAATAGTAGATTTATTACGTAAATATCTAGAATATAGTTGATTTTTAATATTTTTCGAGTGTAGTGACGTAAGAATTACAATCCCAGACTTATGTCACTTTTTATCCGCGTCTGATCAAAATGTAAAACTGCAGATATCACCAGCTGTATCATTTTCTATCTCTTCACTAAGTCAGCATTTAAGATTTTTATTTCACATGGTTATTTTTACTATGACATTTTGCAATTGTCTAAGAATGCCTTGTTCACGAAAATGTTATTTCAGAAATTGTTTTTAGACTTATCTAAATCAGTGCAACAGTTTCAAGGTGTTGCTTTCGTTCTTTTTCTAAAGTTTTAGTTTGTAACGTTTTGTTCATGGAGCTCGATAATTCGATGTCTGCAAATGCCTTGTTCAAATAAGTTTTAAAATCAGCATACATCGTGTTGGCGCCAATATATGATATCATTGGTTGGCGCTAATTACAAACCCTACAAGTGCCAGTTATAGCAAAGGTACCAAAGGTATGTTTTATTTAGACATTTGTAGTATCCTTATTAAGACAGTAAGTATCTATATTTAACTTTTTTGAAGTGAAACTTCTGTGCGCGCATGAGGGTAATTTTTTTACGGATGAAACGTCACGAAAATGTGCAACGTTTTTGTCCAAGAAGATGAAGAGAGTGATTGCTAGACCGATTAAAAGAGAGTGAGAAAGGGCGAACGTAGCATAAAGTACATAGCCAAGGAGTGAGAGTAGGGAGCTAGCGAGTGAGAAAGATCGAGATAGAGAGAGAGATAGAGTGAACGTCGCATCGCAAGTCTCGGAAATTTAAAACTTTAGATTAATATAAATAAACGAGATTTAAAAATTAGTTTGCCAAATAAGTTTCACTTCTGACATGTGTACTTTGTACGCACGCACTTTATTTTTCAAAGGCAAAATTATTATAGACACATTGTAAAAATTTACACTCTAAATTACTGCTCGAAATCCTGGATGACAACACTGTAAGGCTCACGCAGTCTTGTAATATTCCGTTGACATCCTTCGGGTAACCAAAAGGAACTTTGCATGCAGGACACGTGTCATATATCTAGTCTTAAATATTTTATGACAATGCATGAAAAAGCCGGAAACACCACGTTTGGTGAGAGGCATGTAAATCACTGACACTTGATGGGGGCATTCATCTGTGACTAAGTGGGTTGCATGACAGACCGTGCGTGAGACGAAGTGAATATATACATGCTGGGGGAATACGATTATGTTTTATTGGAGGTAATTATTTGGCAGAATACTAATAAAGAAGTCATATATACTCATCAGAGACATAAAGTAGATGATATTATCATGCGATAAAAAAAAAGTAAGCTTGATGAAATGACAATAGATCGGTCGTCAAATGCAGAATACCTAAGTATGTTAAATATTCATTCCATTGAGTTTCTTTCGATGGATCTTTTTAGTGGACTTGCTTTGGAATCAATGATAGATTCGTTTGGCGAATGGTATTGGTATTGAATAAAAAAAATAGAATGACGTCGATCAGCGTGACAATTATAAGTAAAATCATGAACATTATCACCTTAAAATGATCATCTAATTTGATACAGTATTGGGGGAGGGACATTACTTGTACCACCATGGAGCTCATGATACAACCTACCTCGCACAAAAGGAATTAGACCCATATAATAATAATCATCATCATCAGCCTCTATCCGTCCACTGCTGAACATAGGCCTCCCTCACAAAACGCCGTCTTGGCGGGACCGATCCCTCGCCTATCGCATCCAACACAGACCCGTATAAAAAAGTTTATCATAGAACTAATTTTACGTATGTTGATTTTTGTTTTAATTGGCCTTTTTAATACGCTTTTTATATTAGCTTCAGACGTATGTATGTTAGTATGTAACGGATTCTTTGAACATGATTTTGACCCACTTCTAACGACCAGATTTCGTTCAAACTTTGTAGATTTATCGAGGACCGATGACAATACAATAATTTGATAAAATTGTTCCAATATCCTGATCAGGATAATCAGGATAGGATGCTAGGAAGGCATAAGGCGCGAAAGTTACCTACATCTCTTGTGTTGTTTTTAGTCTCTCACTAATTTCTTAAGTAATTGCCATTAGTTGAGTATGTACTTTAAATTAATAAAATCTTTACTTAATTAAAAAAATCTACACTAAAAAGTAAAAAATAAATTATAGTTTAAAAAAAAAACTAAAAAATACGCTTTAATAGCAAACCGAACTAAAAATTTTAAAATAATTTTTAATAGAAGAATTTAATGGGTTAACAAAATAAATAAATGATATATTACTTATTGTAAAAAAGCGTGGTGCTTGTAACTAAGTTTTTATACTAACTTCACTTTTTAGAAATAGATACCGATGAAATATTTTTAACAATGAATATCGAGCACCGCACGCTTTTTTACAATAAGTATTATCATTTATTTATTTTGTTAACCCATTTAATTTTTCTATTCTATTATTTTCAAATTTTTAGTTTTTTTTATTACTTTCCTGTTTATGTTAGTTGGATAGCGAAATTTGTAGACCTGTAGTTTGCCCCACTATGATTCAGGCCTCGTCGTGGCGGGGGGGCTTAGTAGCCTAGGGTGAGCCGCTGCACCTTGGGCGAAGCGAATAGCCGAGAGGGCTCATTAAACCCCTCAGAGGGGACAAAAGAGCAGGGGGCAAGGGGCGAGGACGGGAACCTCATCCCATTGTACTGTCCCGATGGTAGGACAGTACGATGGTGGGGGGTTGTTCTATGGTTTATGGACAACCCCCCCGTGGAGGTGGCGTCGGGCCCCTGAGAGACTGACTTGTCGTGAAGGTGCCCTGTTTGCTCAACAGATCCGGGGCACCTCACCAAAGGCGGCATTGGTGGCACTCACCGGGTTTTAGTGGGTACAGCTGCGTCCACGTACCAGCTTTCGGGCGCAGCAAGTCCCACATACCCGCGTGAGGAGACCCACTCCCCCGCGGAATGCCTCAGAGCATTTCCCGGCGTTAAAGAAAAAAAAGCCCTGTAGTTTGTGGTGAGGTCATGAACGTAACGAGTTCACATAGAACTAGCCCAGGCAACTGTCTCTTTCCTTTAATAGACATCCCGCGGGGACTCCCCATGCGGGTCGGACGCTGACTTACTATCATGTACATTTTTCTTCTTTTCCGCCGGGAATAGGTTTAATAATAATAATATCTATGAACGCTTTTACACCACGTCAATCTGGTCCCGTGGTAAGTTCTCGAAGAACTTGTGTTAAGGGTAACAAACAACGGAAATATATTTAATACTCATTATAATGAAACAATTTTTTACGGATTTTATCGCGGTTTATTAAGATTTTTACAAGCCCGACGTTTCGGATACTTTAAAGCAACCATTGCTGTAAAGTATCCGAAACGTCCGCGATAAAATCCGTAAAAAATTGTTTCATTATAATGAGTGAAATTCGCGCAAACATTAGAAAACAATATATTTAATACTTTTATACTATACATATATTTAAGATTATTATTATATAAATCACATATTTAATAAACATCCATGACCCAGGAACACAAAATACTGTTTGTTCCTTGGCTTGATTCACACATTTCACAGATTGGGCCACAGAGGTCGTCAGAGGTTAACTACCCTGAGACATAAGACTTCGATGGTGAGTCTTGGTGCCAGTAATTACAGTGCGTGTCTTGACCTCTCTACTTTCGGTAAAATAATGAATTCAACTCAAGTACGTTTCGCTGGTTCTCTCAGGTGAAGGTTTTACTCGACTTCCTTCTTGTTGATCTATTTTGCTCGAGTTAAATTACATTTAAAGGTCTAAAGGTCAAATTAAATCCGGATTTCTCGGTCCAAAGTTCTAGAATATACGAAACAATTTATCTATACCTAAATATTTATATGAAATGACTAAGTATTTACCCATCGTTGCTTATATTGCCTAATATAAAAGTATTAATGAATGAGTGGGTTTTCAAACTGGTATTTTATGCGTCATGGTGTTATTTTGTGTTAGTTTCTGTGATTATAGCAAATGATAGCGCTTCCATTAACTTATATTTACATGTTTATCGTAGCTATAAAATAGGTAAATGTTTTACAGGCGAGATATGCTCCGTTACGCGCGTTCTTCTACTTGGGCACGTATCTCCTTTTTGTTCTTTTGTACCGGGAACTTTTAGGCATCCCGCGGGGGAGAGGGGACTACCCAGGCGGCTGTGGGACTCGCTGCGTCCGAAAGATGGTAAGTTGGACGCAGCTCTACTACCCACTATTACCCCGCGAGTACCACCAATGCCGCCTTTGGTGAGGTGCCCCGGATCTGTTGAGCAACATGGCACACCATCTACCATCCTGCTTAAATCTTTCATGAGTTGCTTCTATGTTTCGATTCAAAAGGTCAAAACAGTGCAATTGGCACCAATACTCAGCACCTTACGTTCATTACATTACCTATGAATGGGTTGCCTTTTTTTTTGACGCAGGGAAAAGCTTTATACATGTGTCACGACCGGGGTAGGTCCCTGACCCTATGTGGGACTCACACTTGGGCTGTGTATACCCAAACTTAAACCACTGCGTGCACCTTCAGCCGCTTTTTGAGGGTCCTGGATCTGCAGGCAACAGGAGCACCACAGCGACAAAAATGGGTTGCCTGGGCTATTTCAAGGTCGTTTAGATAATCATAGGCTGTATCAATCTGTCAGTACAACCATATATCCAGAAAATATTCCACCGCTCGACTCCTTGTAATCTTTTGGAAGTATTCCATTATATTTATTTGAACTGACTACTTTTCAACTACGTTTTCGTGTTCACCAGGAGTGTATTGGAATTTGGAACTTCTAACTAAAGTGAATGTATTTCCAATCAAAGTGTGAATTCCTTTGATTTTGATTTGACTCTTCTATGATTGAGATATTTAATTAACAACGCAATTATATTATTTTTTTGCAAAAATTACGTAATTTTGTCTTTTTAACTGTTATATCCTTTCTTCTGACCAGACTAATTTGAAATCTTCGTTTCTGCAAAGGTTTTGTTATTTAGAGGACGACAACATGCAAGCACTTCGACGTTACGAGTGGCTATCATAGAAGCAGGGGCGGATCTGCATACGGGCTTTTAGGGCTGCAGCCCAGAGCCCTGTGAACATAAGGGCCTCATGCTGTGGAAAACAATATAGAATATAATATACTAGCTGGTGCCCGCGACTTCGTCTGCGCAGGATAAGGTTTTAGTTTTTTTTTTCTTCATAAAAAGTATCCTATGTTACTTCTAATATCTCCCAGAATATGTGTACAAAGTTTCATGCTGATCGGTTAAGTAGTTTTCGCGTGAAAGCGTAACAAACATCCAAGCTTTCACATTTATAATATTAGTAAGGATAAAAAAGTATCGAAAATTAAAACCAATTTTGGGAATCCTGAGATTAAAGTCTTATTTTGTCGTTACTATAAAATTAGTTATGAATTCAAAATTAGTTAATAAAGTGGGCCCCAAGTATCCTAAGGCCCCTAGAATTCTCCACCATAGTTCAGGCCTTGTAGTGGCGGTGGGGCTCAGTAGCCTGTGGTGAGCCCAGCACCTTGGGCGAGGCGAATTGAACCGAGTTGACTCTTTATACCTCTCTTATCAGAATAGGGGACAGAAAAGCAGGGGGCGGGGGACGAGGATGGGAACCTCGCCCCATTGTTATGTCCCGACGTTGGGAGCGGTTGTGCCCGTAGCCGTTAGCCGTCGAGGTGCCTTGTTTGCTCAGATCGGGGACACCTCACCAGGGGCGGCATTGGAGGCACTCGCCGGGTTTTAGTGGGTGAAGCTGCGTCCACTTACCAGCTTTCGGGCGCAGCGAGTCCCACATACCCGCCTGTAGAGACCCACTCTCCCGCGGGATGCCTCAAAAAAAGGGGCCCTCTAATTACCGTCCGCCCCTGGGGGTGTCTATCACACCTAGATCGTCCGTTTGCAATTTATAAAGATGTAGAAAAACCTAGAATTTCAGCCATTTACAATGACACTTGACGATGTATAACATCAATATATTTTGCAGTTATATAAACGATTTTATCGTGTTGGGTTGCGACATTGACTTTATCATTGGTACAAAATCTACTTGTGAATTATGATAAACATACATTTGCGATAGTGATAAGAAATTAAAACGCTTATGCAACTACATTATTAGGTATTCTAATTTCGCATGAGGTCGATTGATGATTTATTTGATTATTATATGTCGACCATCCTGTAAATATCCTTTTATGATCGTAGAATTGGCATCTACGGGTTCATTTAAAGAGCAGTGGATGGGGCGGAGATGCCTAACTTACTGCTATATTGTTTGTTCTATGTTTTTGCTGTGAATTTTGTAAGAAAAGTGATATTCATAGTAGCTAGGGATATATGTAATAGATACAGGCTAGATGTACCAGTGATTAGACTCACAAAAGTAAGCAATTCTTTTAAAGATATACTTACACTTTTACAATAAGATTCCAGAAAACGTAAAAGAAAATTCAAAAAGTTATTAAAGGATATTATAAAGTAAAATAGGAAGATACCACACTTTGGGATTCCTCGCAGACATTTCAGTATAAGATGTATTTTTTTATAGAATACATATTTATATATTATTATTTGAAAACATACAGTTTCAACTGTAGGTCTTTTAGTAGTAGGACAAATTGAAGGTCAATTGAAACAACGGTAGATTAAATTGACCTTCAATAAGATACTTTATTGGTAATATTTAGAAAAAAATAATGATTTGATTTGTAAAGTTTTAAATATCCATAGAGTATAGACCACATTACAGTACCAGCGCAGATTTTAACCGCAACCGCAAATGTATGTGACGTCATGGTACTACATAATATATTTTACTTTATATATAAAATAATATTTGTGATATTTCGTATATATGATATAAGTATCAACCCTGAATTTTAAGTCCTCATTGCTTCTTGTTAACCGATCCTCGTCGATAAAAAATACTAAACATTTTTATGATAGGTGACAAGAATTTGATCGCCTAGATGCTGAAACCTTTGAGATATAAGACAGTACCTACATTTCTTAATGGTGACTAAGGAAACAAAAAGATTAGAAATTAAGGATGGGATTTTGGGACAGGTTAATGATCTTCGGTGAAAGTTAGCGTACGTTATTGACAACAGTTTCAAGTAGAACAAAGATATCGAGGGCTGTCGGACACGCCCGTTTTTTTGGGTTTGGCCTTTAGCTCTTTCAAGTATGTATTTTTGAAGTGTAAACTTCTTTTAGCGCGGTACGCGTGAGATAAAATCTCTGAACTCGCGACACCGCACACGAAACGCTGGAGACGCAGTTTGAAGTTTGATTTATTTATTATGCAATATTTGTTTTGCAAATTGTGTGGCTTCTAAATTATGTTATGCGGCCATTTTGTGCACCGTTTAAATTGTATATGTTGTCATAATCTTTATCAGCCTGTATTATAGGTATTTGAATTTAATTGTTTTGTTTTCACTTATATCGGCAGTCCCTGTGACTGGTTGGATTTTTTAATCTACTTTGACGTCAGTAGTATATTGTGATAATTTGTACCTATCATAATTTAAATATTTATGATTTGAATATATAGCAAGAGAACGACTGCAAAAACTGCATAATATAATACATTTATAGATAAAATAATAATTCTAAAAATATTCCACATGGTGACGCGTTATCTACTATCTTTTATTGAAATCGGTTTGTGGAAGTGATAACGAATGACATCACTGTACTTGTGAATATTTCATTTAAAACGCGTCAAGTATTTTAAGAGTATAATAATAATAATAATATCTATGGACGCTTTTACACCACGTCAATCTGGTTAAGTGGTAAGTTCTCGAAGAACTTGAGTTACGGGTACCAGACAACGGAAATACATTTAATACTTTTATATTATACATATATTTAAGATTTTTATTATATAATACACATATTTAATACACATCCATGACCCAGGAACACAGAAAACTTTTTTGTTCTCTGGTGGTATTCGAACCCGCAACCTCCGGTTTGAGCGCCAACGCGCTAACCACTGAACCACAGAGGTCGTCAGAGAGGATGAAGCATATGCCAATAGACAAGGAGGGAAAGTGTTTAAAATTACAATTGCCACTGGTTGTGTAAGAGTTACATCCATACATACAAACTTTCGCGTTTATAATATTACCAGGATTTGTCCTGAAATTTCCGGAGCAAACTCGTTTATATTTATGTGCAAGGTTCGATTGCCTGTTTGGTCTGCCAGTTTGGGTTTATTCATTGATATAAAAACTTTCTAAGCTCTCACTCCTAACCCAAGATTAAGAATTTCTCCACCCGACGGTGACGCGGCCCAGTCCCGCCACAGAAACCAACCCGCCGCCAGGAGGCAGTGGGGTCGTAGACTTCACGGTTGGCGGGGGGCAACCCCACACTAATAATCAATCTTAAGTAAGCCAAATCGGCTCACAACAGTCAGTTGAAGCATTTTTGGCCATAAGCATAGATCATTACGAAAAAAAAAACTCCTGAGAAGATTTTAAGAATACTAGTAAGAGAACAAAGTAATATACAGATCTATTTAATACATTTATAGAATATAATTATAAAATAACTTATAATGTATAACATAAATAAATACATTTAGGACTTAGACAAAATTTCCTTCATGGCCAGCTCTATTTTGAGTTGTATACAGGCGACTCTCTCTTGGAATATCTGGTTCACAAGATTCAACCTCTTCTGCTCCAACATAGCATTCTCTTTTATCAGCCTCTGTCTCAGCTCCTGCTCATCTTGGGGGTAGTTCTCTTTATTCTCCTTATTACACTGACTTCCTTCTTGCTTATTCTTTAAAGCCACATGACTTCTGAGTTTGACTATCTCAAACTGTTCCGAGTTGATTTTAGCTTGCAATAATGACTTTAATTGCAAATATTCTGCGTTCTCCAATTGTAGTCTGAGTACTTTGAGTTCTTTTTCTGTGAATTTCGGTTTCTCTATTAACGGTTCCTCTGGTTTCTCCTCGATAGTTTCTTTGGTTTCGTTTTCGAATTTGAAGTTGTCTTCGAATTCCACGGGGAACGTCGGGTCAGGTACGTTTGGAGATTCTTTCGTGTCTTGGAAGGAGTCGGTCACGTCGCTTGACTTGGCTTCTTCGACTATTTCTTGTGCGATCGAGTTCTTCCGGGTTGGTACCGGTTCTTCCTCTTGTTTCTCATCGACTGACAGTTGAGACGGAACCGCGGTCGGTTCTACCGATTTCTGAACCGCACGGAGTTTTCTCTGTGAAACATATGGATAAATAAATATTCTCTGGAGCACGAGTAATAAATTATAACGACTATGGACAAGCATAACATCTAAGACATTATGTTCGTGTAATCTATTTTTTTTTTAAATAGGCTTCATTCGTTTTGTTAACATCTAAGGGTCCGCGGGCCGTTAACTTACATACTATGTTCTGTCTCGCTTACCTTGAGCTGCGTGACGATCCGCTGCGCCTCCCACAGCTGGTGGTCGCGCGCGGGCGAGGTGAAGCCGGCGTGCATCTCCGCGTGGATCTGACTTAGGAGCGACTCCTGTTTGCGCAGCTCTGCGCTCAGCTCGCATGCTGAGGACGGGAAGTCCGCTGGGATGGACGGCAGGGGAGGTACGTATCTGCGAAATAACTGACGATATAGCCTTAGGTATTTATATTTAGATAGTTGAGTGCGTGTTGCCTACCTACTACGAAAGACAAATAGAAACAAGAGTTATATTATGATTGTGATCCGTAATCCTTTTGACGTGCCAAGAGAAAGAAACATTTCAAAGCACTTCTAAGTAGGCCTATCAGCGAAAATACAAAAGAAGAGTCTAGACTAAATTTAATATTGGTCATCACTTGATTCTAGTTACGTCCATTGTGATATCTCTATCTATCGTGATATCTCTGTCATACGACAGTGACAATGATACCATTAGAAGATCATATCTACAATTTATAGATATAATCTTCTGCGTAATACGATATCTCGAAAATCTATTCGCCATAAAATACCTAAAAAGAATTCGTTATTCCGTTCTTTGTTGTATTGACAGATGCAGTAGCATAGTCGCGTGTACTTTGTTACAGCATATTGCTCTTAGTGTTTGTTTTTATTTTTCTCATCTTTATATATATAATTCTTCTGTACGTGTGTATGTCACTGCGCTCTTCCAAGCGGCTGGACCGACCTTGATATTTTTTTGTGTGTGTTCATTTTTTTCAATTTTAATAATATATGAAATGTCCAGATTAAGGAATTTTCATAAATTCAATTTCAAAGCGTTTTAAAAGATTGGTAAGAACTAATCGCATTGTATGAAATAGCGCCACCTAGTATTAGGAATAGGAAACTTGATGCGTATTCGATACGATATATCTAGATACGGATAAGGTAAATTGCGGTTTACAGTTTATGACGCATAAAAAAAAACTACTTACTAGATCTCGTTCAAACCATAAACATATAATATAATAGACCAATAAAGAGTTGGAAAGAGAAGACAGTCCTAGCCAAAGTCACCAAGCGTTAAAAGAGCCTCTCAGTATTTCCAATTTATTTCGTTGTTCCAGAAATATTTGCAATAAATACCATTGCATTTAAAAAGATGAAGATGTATATAGTGATTATTATTATTATTTAAGGGGTGGGGACGCCAGCAAGGCCAGACGGGTGATCAGTCCTCATTAACGGGACCATTTCACCCAATTCCCCGGGCTCGCCTCTGGGATTAGATGCGGGGACGGGTTATCATTTGCCCCTCTGGTGTTACCTCCTCAAACCTACGTGTTGATCTACAAAAACTACTTAGCTGCCTTATGGTTAGATATGCTAAATCTTCCTTCTTCAGCTCGTCCGCTCCAAACAGCTCCCATCTTGCGTATGCATATGCTGGGCATTCCGTTATGAAGTGCAGACTGGTCTCTTCTTTCTCTTTGCACTTAGGACACAGAGGGTCCTCTGCTAGCTTCATTATTGACAGGTGTCTGTTGAGTGGGCAGTGTCCCGTCAATATTCCCACAACTGTTCTAATGTTGCTCCTATTGAGTTTGAGCAACTCTTTAGTCTTCTTGCTGTCAAGCGTCGAGATGAAGAATATATAGTGATACTTGTGTGAATCATAGAAACAATCGTGAAAATTATACATTTCACAGGTAATTCATCTTCATGTCCTAATTGCTAAGATGTGTTTATTTTTTGCTATATTCTATCTTTTCTTCTCTATTTCAAATAAAATAATGTCAATCGTACTTTCATATTTTACGTAATTAAAGATCTAAAAACAACAAAAACTAAAACAGCTTTCGATATAATATAGAGTGACTCAAGAGCAAGGTTTATATGTAATGGGAATATCAGAAGTGAAATGCGTTTTAAATAATAATAACAACAATTTTATTACATTCTGATAAAACAACAACAATCTTAGGGCCGGAATTAATGTGTAGGTGCGTGTGCATGTGCATGCATAAAGCACCCCCGTCCTTACCCACACTGCACATGCATACACATACACGAACCTCACACAATATCATAAATACTACTACAGACTTACTACACAATTAAGAAGAGGTTGGCCCAACATTAATTAACAAACTTAACATGGCCGATAGTGATTTGGCCAGACTTCCGTCCTCCTTGAGGTCGCAGATATAAATAGCCCCTCTACGAACAAGACCTCGCTTTTTTAAGGCAGTAGTCGGGTATGTCTATGACGTAATACAAATATCCCTACGCCTCGGCCGTCCAGCCCATATTCTTGCCAATACTAACACAAGTTTTTGAATTGACACTGCAGCACCACCAATCTCCGGCACTCGCTGTCAAATCCGCTCCCGTACTAATGTCCTTTCCGACATATATGTATTATACATTGCTGATTGGACCCACGCGAAGCTGGAACTGTTTGCTTGTTAGCGAAGAATCATAATCATTTTGTTTTACAGATTCCCTTAAGATCATATAATTAGAGGAAAATGGCTGATATTAACTGAGCGGGTTGGTTGGAATCCCAACAATACAATTTGCAAAGAGATGCTTCTAATATTGGAAGATAATTCCGACTTGTTTTTGTGCTTGACGAGCCACAATATGGACCAATAAGTTTTAAGTGGGCACAGATACTTAATAATGAAGTATTATAGACATCTGTCCGATATTGGGCTCAAATACGAATGTAAGCTACTTAATTTGAGTAAGGAGACTGTATGGAACCACCTGAATAAGATTATTTTGTTTAAAGGACAGTAACATCTACCCATTTTTTTTAACTTTAATCAAATGACTTGTTTTACGTTTATAACAGAATAATTTTAAAGTAACCGTTAAAATAATAACTGCTCATATACTTAGGTTGTGTAAATCTTGTGTAGCAAGTCATGGATCAAGCGTCCATTGAATATTGATCGATTTGTTCCCAAATTTTATTATTTTCCTTTTCTTAAAATCATTTGAAACAAATAATACATAAAGTAGGTACCTAACTACATAATAAAAGTCATTATTTTATATAAATAGTAAGTATGAGTGTGTAAGAGTATCATGATATTACATTTGAGAATAAATAATATACTACGTGTTGTTTTATTTCAATATTTATTTACCTTTTATCTCAAATAATTTAAGGGCTGTTTTTGCAATAGTCAGATAACTTTTCACATAGGAATATGTAGTTTACCTTCCTCAGGCTGCGTTTCCACCAGAGATGTGCGAGGATGCGTAGCGAGGGATGTGTTTTTGAAGAACCAATAGAATTGCTTCATTTACCTAGCCTCGCTTAGCACAGCTCTGGTGGAAACGGCTTAGCGGAGCTAGGTTTTTTTACGTACAAAAAACCTAGCTCCGCTAAATAGTTTCGTAGGGTCTAGGGCGGTCTGGGCCTTATTGTCTCTCGTATCGTAGTCATTTTATTGCATTTTCTGAGAAAATTTACCATAGTAATGTATTTTTTTTTACACCATTAGAAAGTAGAGATTTCACACAACAGAAAACACACCAACTTTTTGAAGAAAGCTGATATTTTGACGGGAGAATTTTCGATTGAAAATAAGACTGTTTTTTCGTTATTACGTCGCAATAAGGTGAAAAAATAAATATTTTAAATAAAAAAAATACAGTGTGTTTGGGACATAAAAAGGTAATTTTTCACTAAATTTCGTGAGCAAAAAATTTTTTTGTAAGAGATAAAAATAAAAAACCAAAAACTTGGTTATTTCAATTTTTCACATAAATTTTGAGGTTATGTGAAAAAAAAGTAAATACAAAAGTTGTAGATCTTCTTATTACCTACAACTTTGCTATCCAACTTTTTTCCATGGGACTTGTAGTTTTGCCGGAAATCGAGATAAACCGTTTTTTACCCTTAGACCCCCCCCTTTCCCACCCTGAGGGTGGGAAAGTGGAAGGGGATCACCCGTAAATTATTTTTCCTTTTATTTTTGTTATATTCTCCTCTTTTTACAATGGGTTTCATCCTACTATTATTTTTTTTGGTTTCTAAAATTATCGACCCTGGTCTATAAGGCGTATCGGTTCAGAAATACCGTAGATGGCATCTGGTTCCTTAAAGTGGCCGTGCAAGGCACGGTGGTGAAATTCACTCAGAACACTCCCCGTGGTAGATGTGTAAGATGTATGATTAACATTAGTGTGTTTCGGAACGTATAGGCGCTGTACTGTTGTTGACACTGAAACTTACAGAGTTGCCAGGGTGCCCAAGAGGGCTTCTTTTATGTAAATACGCGAAGCTGCCTACCAACCATCAGATGGCGCGCCTGTCGAGCATATAAGCCGATAGAGTAGTTATGTTAGCGATAAAATTCCGAAAGTGGTTAGTGATTTGTCACTGATGTAATAGCAATTCAACCAACCGGTGGCCTGTATGTACGTACCATCGGCCAATCATCCATCAATGGCCATCAGTCGGCCAATCAGAGCGCAGAACTGGCGCAACGTCGCAGCACAAATTTGGCGCAAATTGCGTTTAATTATACAAAATACATAACATTATCGCTCTATTCTCGTTATATTATCTTCATATACCTACAACTAAAATTTAAAAAAACACCCACAAGAGTGGCAAGTCCACACAGGACAAAAGCGGCAATCTGAAGTAACTCACTTGGTAAGTTTGATGTCCGGGAACAGTGAGTTGGCCCTGGTGACGAGGAATGTCAGCAACTTGAACGACATGTTGAGCGCGGGGCCCATCGCAGAGGCTATGGTCTTCATGGTCGCGTGGTTGTACTGAAATATCACAAATATGTGAAAAAATCGGATCCATTACTTAAATAAATTAACTTTATATATTTTTACATGTTATTTAGATAGGCTAACTGGCAAACGAGCTACCTGATGGTAAGTGGTCGACGTCGCTCATGAACATGGTAAAAGATCATCCGGGACTAAAATAGATATGGAGGTCCCACAGGGGTCCATTCTAGGTCCATTTATTTTTCTAGTTTATGTAAATGATTTGCCTTACCTAGTTAAAGATAATCAAGAGGTAGTGTTGTTTGCTGATGATACTTCACGTATTTTTAAAATCAAATGACAAGAAACTAATTATGACGAGGTAAACAACACACTTTCGAGAATGGTACATTGGTTTAGCGTTAATAACTTGCTTTTAAATAGTAAAAAAACTAAATGCATAAAATTTTCCTTGCCAAATGTTAAGCAACTGCAAACCAATGTACTCTTAGACAGTGAAAACTTGGAATTGGTGGACTCCACAATTTTTCTAGGAATAACTCTAGATCTTAAGCTGCAGTGGGGTCCCCACATAGCTAAATTGGCGAATAAGACTCAGTTCAGCAACATATGCAGTGAGAAAAATAAGACAGTTTACTGACGAAGATACAGCGCGAATAGTATATTTTAGCTACTTTCATAGCATTATGTCTTATAGCATTCTTTTATGGGGAAATGCGGCCGACATAAACAACAATTTAGTGCAGCAGATGCGGGCCATTCGTGCAATTTACAAGTTACCCTCTTTTCATCTTTAAGAGAAAAAAAATTAAGAAATAGGTACTCTGACTGTCGCCTCTCAATACATCTTAGAAAATTTACTATATGTCCGGAAAAACATAAATGAATTTAGTGATATTCATAGTAGGAATACACGTAATAGACACAGGTTACATGCACCAATGATTAGACTTTCGAAAGTAAGCAATTCTTTTAAAGGCAACTGTATACGCTTTTACAAAAGGATCCCAGAAAACGTTCATAAGCTCTCCATAAAAGAATAAAATAAGTTGTTAAAGAGCGTTAATGTGGTAAAGGATATTATAAAGTAAAATATTTCAAGGAATACCACACTCTGGGAATAAGGCGTTCCTCCCAGGCATTTCAGAATAAGATGTTAAAATTGTTATTATAGAATACATATTATTTGAAAAGATTCGTTTCACTGAGTTTGTTTCGCCGGTTTTTCTCAGTGGGCTTGCCTTGGAACCGGTGGTAGATTCAATTGACGTTCAAAAAGATACTGTATTGGTACTATTTTGAATAAAAAAAATGATTTTGATTTTGACATAAACTAGTTTACCTGGTACTAGTCATAGCAACTCATTTATGTGTTCCATATCCTATATCCAGACGAATTAGCGGCACAATTCTGAATCGCGCTATCGAAGTTACACAGTAAGCCGCTATATATAGAGCAGCTGAAATGATAACAAATGGGCTTCAGCCTGTTCGAGTAATCTCGCTCGGTCCCTTTGGGACTTTCACCTCTCACATGGGTTGGTCTATCCTGAGACATAAGATGTTAAGTCTCGGTGCCAGTAATTACACTGTTTGTCTTGCCCTTCTCTCCGAAACACAGCAAAGCTGTTTCACGGGAGAAACAAGCAGGAAAACTCTGTGCCGCGCTCCCTGGCTGTATAACCCATACAGCCGGGGAGCGCGGCACAGTGCGGCATATCTCTCGCCGGTTATATATTTTGAAGGTTAGTCGCTGAGGCATTCGGAAGACAATGCTACCTGATGGTAAGTGGCCGGCGTCACCCATATAGACACGAGTGCAGCTAGCCTACACAGCCTAGCCAATCCTACCCTTCTTTCTTGAACATTTCGAGCTAAGACATTAGCAATATCCCATGCCTAATTTCTAAAAGGCCCATGGGGAACGTTTCAAGACCCTAAATCAACTATGTAAAATGAAAATGGAATGTTTAAAAGAGTTTATTCGCTTGACTTTTATAAAATTTAGTACCGATTTCAATTCGTTTTGCAAAGCCGCTGATGGGCGATAGAGCGGTGAGACCGCAAACCGAAAGACCTAGAGTTGGAAGGCCCTCTACAAGGTGGACCGACGACCTGGTAAGGGTCGCGGGAAGCCGCTGGATGCGGGCAGTACAGGAACGGTCAGGTTAACTCCTTTTCCCTTTTTAACGGAAAACCCCTTTAATTTACCTACCCTTTGTCTCCTCGAACTATAAACAAAATACCTTCACTTGGCGAGCGGGTAACAAATACAATATGTTTTCGAATAATTTGATTTAGATCTCTTTAACACTAGCTGTGCGTCTGTTAGAAAGTTTTTTAACTCTACTCATTCTTTAACTTTGTTCTTAGTTGTAACCGATAAATTTAATATAAATATAGATAAACTGATACATTTAAGCGATAAAACTCGATATGTGGTTGATGATGTACTTGTGTTGTAATTGCTGTTTCTATATGTGGGGAACTATTGTTAGCTTTATGTTTCTATGTTAATTGTGTATTTGTGAAAGTGCTTTAGCTGTTGTTCCTCCTCAAAATTAAATTAACGGACAGACTAGCTAGCTGCATATGTACACTACAAAATGTATAATTACCTGTTCGTTGGCTATAACCGCCTCGAAGTGCCTGATGAGCCATCCGAGCAGGCTGTGGTTGGGTGCGGGCAGGCGGGACAGTATCGCGCGCACCGCACTCTCCCTCGCGCTGTCCACCAACACCACCGCTTGCTCCAGCGCCCCGTGCAGCTCCTGTGTGAGGATCGACTCGGGCAGCTCGCTGGAACCAAAGACATTATACAATAACAAGATTGTGCACTGAGATTCAAAAAACGAGCCTGTGTGAAATAGCGTTAAACAGGAGTGCGTCCTTTTCTATTGAAGTGATAACACGATCTGATATTGTGAGACTTTTTGCGGACTGTCTAAAATTCTTTGCTCTTTAAAATGATATTACGAGTACTTATCCTGGATTTTTATATAATTTATACATATAATATGCAGGCGATATCTTAGGCATATTTGATTTCACTCAAAAATAAAATGCAGAAAAAAAAATGAAATAATATTTAATTTAAATTATTAAAAAGTTATACATTGCTAAACAAAATGACCCTACGTAGCTTTTGACGCATTGTGGCCTTAGGGCCAATAATCTAGAGTGTTTTTGTTTTTCCATAAGCTCTTAAACTCATATTTAAATATTTATTAGTTATACACTTCACAATTTCTATCTCAATATATTTTCAAAATGTAATCCACACTCTGCTGAATATTAAGTATTAAGTGACTTTTACAGCAACAACATCATTTTTGCTTCAATTCTTCATTTTAAGGAAATCTATAGAAAAATATTTCCATTAAAAAAAAAACAAATGATGGTTACCGTACTGCATAATAACAATAATTATACACACTAATACATACTTCTGAAAATATATACCACTTCCAAAATAATATTCACTATTACACGCTTTTACACAACAGGTTTGCACCATTTTACCTATGGATATCTCAAAATAAAATGTGAAATCGAACTGGCGAAACGGCATATTGTTTTATGTAAGGCCGTATTTTCATTCCATTATTATTAAAATAAGAATGTATAATGTCTTTGGCTGGAAGACGTTCTTACTTTTTTTATGTCATAAGGGGGCAACCTAGCAGTCCGAGCCATGGTGACTACCGACGCTCATAGACATCTAGACAACCAGAGGTTATCTGCTGCCCTCCTTTCCCCCATCTCCCAGTGGGCCACCGGAAACTCACAAACCGCTCGAAATGACATCATTGCTGTCACTTGACGCCGGTGTTATGTGGGCGACAGGAACCACCCCGGTCGTGCCGGCCCAATTCGGCTGCAAAGCAGCATGACACTACCTCTTATAAAACTTACTATGTGAGCTTGGATAGTCTGTGTCAGACGGGAATTCAATGGCACGCATGCCCTTGATGACACGCGACACAATAACGATGTAAGCTTAAAATTATCAAAGAAAATTTAATGGTTATATTAAAGGAATGAATGCATCGCGTGCGTAATCATAGGTATTTTTAAAATATGTATTTGTTTGTGACAAAGTTTGGACAAATCTTTGAAAATATGCATATTTAATTGATTTTAATTGGTCACAATAGTAAAATACTACAAATATTAAGAGTCAATGACCCCAAAGTTATGAGGTGATAGTATAAGTCAAAATTATTTGATCGTACGTCTATGACTTCATTAAACATAAACGGTTTTGTACTTACCATCGGGTGGCTCGCCTGCCCATTTGATTATCCAAAAAAAACATGTCTCACCTGATGAAGTTCTTGAGTATGGCGCAGGCGACGGGCACGTCCCAGTGGTAGGGGAAGGCGGGAGCGCGGTCCATGTACAGCTTCCGCAGCTGCTGTAGCTTGATCTTATCCGGCTCCGCGCGGTATATCTGTGTCGACTTCAATCCGTGCGCCTGTAAATAGATATAGAACTCGTTTTATTATAAACGAATATGGCCAAAAATATAGTTTGCAACTACATACTTAAGTTCCCTTAAAACAACACTATATAAGGTGATAGAAGTACCATAATATGACTTATAATCTCAGTCCTAAGATCAAGTGGTACCTAAATTTGCACTTCAGCAAAAACGTCTACTGAAACAAAAGCAGCAACCGGTGGGAGGGTTGCGTAATGCGTTGTGCCGCGCTCCCGTCATCTTGGGTACCACCATCCAGATTATGTCTCTCGTGAAACAGCTCTGCTGTGTTCCGAGAAAGGAAAGACAGTAATTATTGGAAACGATAATTAACATTTTATGTCTCATGACAGGCAACACATGAATATTGCCTGGGCTAGTTCCAGGTTAACTAGTTTATAATCATGGGCGACGCTGACCATCATCACGTGGCTCGTCTGCCCGTTTGCCTATCCAACCATCATAAAGGAATAATAAAAAAGTTTTTTTTTATTACACTTCCTCAAATCAAAATGAGAAACGTCATCACCATCATGAGCCTTTTCCAGCTTGAGTTTTTTTTAAAGCAAGGTATTGTAATAATGGGATGACAGAGACCTTCTGAAATACATCCACAACAAAAGTCCACTTATTGAAGTGAAAACTTCTTTTGGCGCACCGCACACAGATTTATGTAGGCTGTAAGTGAGGCTGATCCGTCACGCTCGGAGGTGAAAGGTTCGATCGGGTAAACTCGGTAGTCGGTACCGCCGAGTGTGCCCGAGCGAGAAAGATAGAGTCAGCTGTTCTTCACTGCTGAGCGCTGTGTCGCTGTGTTTACTTACACGAAAAAAGGGACGCCTATATGACAACAAATGATGTACCTAGCCTGTAGGTGACAATTGTAATAATTCTGAAGTGTAAACTTTTTATGTCAAAAAATTGCAATAATTGCATACAATAGCGCAATAAATGACAATTGTATTTCACCATACACATGACAGTACCACAGTACTTTCTAGTAATAAACTAAAATTCTAAGTTTTCACTTCTATCGGCAGTCCCTAAGACGGGTTAAGTTTTTCTCAGTACAGACACATGCAACTAAAGTCATCATTATGAACATTAACATGACGAATGACGTATCGTCATTGATGCTACATGATGATGATCAGGATTAGCTATTACCAGAAGAAGTATATACAATACCTGTAGAAAATCGATGCTGTCCCTGACTATGAGGGGCAGACCGGTGTCGTCGTGGCATCGCGACCTCTCCACAGACTGCTGAAGTGGCACTCCGAATATAGGCAGCGCGACTGCAATCACACAGCCGGTATACAAGCTTGTTATTTCAAAACGTTAGGGCTACTAAAATTTATGAAAAAATTATAAGTTAAATTAATAATAAATAATTTTACCTAAGGCTAAAAAATGGCTCCCAAATATGAAAGATATGTTTTTATCATCATCATCAGCCTCTATCCGTCCACTGCTGAACACAGGCCCCCTTCAATGAACGCCAAGACGGCCGATACCTTGCCACTCCCATCCAATACGGACCCGCCGTTTGCCGTAGCTCAACGTGCTATGGAGCGTCCTATGCTGGGTGTTTCTTTGACAGATAGGATCGAAACGAAGATATCCCCCAGATAACTTATGTTATCACGCGTATCGTTACCGATATCACGCGAAGAATAAGCTCGTTGAAGTGACAGTGGGCTGATCACACACTCAGGATAACGGATGGAACCAACGTCGCAGGCCGATGGGACAATGTGGTTCGTGTCGATATTAAAATTCATAATTAATAAAAATCTATAATTACGAGGCGCGCCTTGGGGTTTCCCGCCGTTTTTCCATATTAAGCATACTAATACATTTCTTTTGGCACAAGCTGAAATTTTTTATTTGTTTCTAATAAATAAAAGAAACAAACAAATATAATTTTTTTTATTAATTTACTACATAAACTGATATAACGAATAAGAGTGTTTGGTTTTCAACGATAGATTAAAATAAACTATTTAGTATACTTTATTTGTCTGCGAAAGTATATAATATTTTATAGGCTATTATTAAGTACAGCTGACGTGTGGCAACCCTATGCATTTTCTATGTGCCGTTTCATCTCTAGAATTTTTAATGGCACTTAAATTTTGGAGTCAAGCCCAACAGGGGAATACAAACCCTTAAACTACATCAAATTAAAGAGACAACGTGACGGGTTTTCTGTTTCTATAATCTATACAGATAAATAAAATTGGAGTGTCTGTTTGTAATATTAAAATAACCGCTTTTTACTAAATACATATGGATGTATACACGGTACATATGCCAAAATAACTTTTTTTATTGTTATCTATACATCTATACAGATAAATAAAATTAGAGTGTCTGTTTGTAATATTAAAATAACCGCTTTTTACTAAATACATATGGATGTATACACGGTACATATGCCAAAATAACATTTTTTATTGTTATCTATACATCTATACAGATAAATAAAATTGGACTGTCTATTTGTAATATTAAAATAACCGCTTTTTACTAAATACATATGGATGTATACACGGTACATATGCCAAAATAACATTTTTTATTGTTATCTATACATCTATACAGATAAATAAAATTGGACTGTCTATTTGTAATATTAAAATAACCGCTTTTTACTAAATACATATGGATGTATACACGGTACATATGCCAAAATAACATTTTTTATTGTTATCTATACATCTATATAGATAAATAAAATTGGAGTGTCTATTTGTAATATTAAAATAACCGCTTTTTACTAAATACACGCTACATATACCAAAATAGCCTTTTTTGTCTGTCTGTCTGTTTGTTTGTTCCGACTAATCTCTGAAACGGCTAGGCCTATTTTGATGCGACTTTAACTGGCAGATAGCTTATGTTATGAGGAGTAACTTAGGCTATAAATTAATCATCATCAATCCGCGTACGGCTGTAAATCTAAGTTAACGCCGGCGAAGCTGCGGGTAACAGCTATATATATTATTTCTCGAAGCTATTTTTTTGGTGCAGAAGAAGTTTGGAGTCATAACTTCTTTAATTCTTCATCGAAATGAATAACTTAAACGTCATTTTAAAGCTGATGTCCTCGGCTATTGACGAAAAATAGATTTAATATTATGATTTGCGCAATATTCACACAGATCATCACATCAATTTGCAAATATACAAAAATTCGCGTACAATTTTTTTCTGAAAGTACCTAATTTTGACTGAATCGAATGTAGACCAACTGAATGGGTATTCAATGTTTACGCGAATTTCACTCATTATAATGAAACAATTTTTACCTACATCAACAATTTTAACAATTTTAACTTCCCGTGACCATGGTTGCTGTAAAGTATCCCAAACGTCGGGCTTGTAAAAATATTAATAAACCGCGATAAAATGCGTAAAAATTGTTTCATTATAATCGTTAAAGTTTTGAAAGTTTTGAGAAGGACGTCCCATTTTATATGTAGTTTCTGAGATAGGCGAGTGAATGTAACAAATGGATGGATGAAATGGATTTTATCGCAGTTTTAAACATCGGACAGGTAAAAAACATAAACCGCGATAAAATCTGTACAATTTGTTTCATTCTAATGCGAGTGAAGATTTATCGGTGGCGTGTGTTCGCTTGTTGCAGGCGCCTCTTTGCATCGATACCACCCTTTTCTTTTCTATAACGCTGGGAAATGCTCTGAGGCATCCCGCGGAGGAGTGGGTCTCCCCATGCGGGTATGTGGGACTCGCTGCGCCCGAGAGGCGGTGAGGTGGACACAGCTCTACCTACTAAAACTAGGTGAGTGCCACCAATGCCGCCTTTGGTGAGTTGCCGCGGATCCGTTGAGCAAACAGGGCACCTCGACGGCTAGTCAGTCCCCCAAGGGACCGACGCCACTTCCACAGAGGGGTTGTCCCGCACCACAGAACAACCCCTCCCAACGTCGGGACAGTACATTGGGGTGAGGTTCCCATCCTCCCCCTTTCCCCCTGCTCTTTTGTCCCCTCTTATTATCAGAGGGGTACGAATAGCCCCCTCGGCTGAATTAGCTTCGACCAAGGTGCTGGGCTCACCCTAGGCTACTTAGCCCCACCGCCACGTCAAGGCCTGAACCATGGTGGGGAGGCTAATGGCAGACCTGCCACCTGTATGGTCAGCGTCGCCCATGGATTTAAGGGCCCCTAGGGCCTTAGCCCAAATTGTTGTTTCTAGATCGAGGTGTTTTCATAGAAGTCGTCATTTTAAAATAATAATAAAAAATAGGGTATAGATACATCTTCGATCTAGGGATTTTTTTTGGATAAAAATACAATATTTAACATTTTACATGATCAAAAAAAATTCTAAAGTAACGTCGATTTTAAAAGCAAATGGAGTAGTATGAGACTTCGGGTAACTCAACTTTTAATGAAACTTTTACGTTTAAATTGCTAAACGGGGATGACGTGGAAATGATTGGATAGATCTTTATTATGTCACTTCAAAAATTTTTGAAAAATAAAAAACGATAAAAATGACTCTCGCGCATCGCACCACGTCGCGCCAGTACCCAGCCAGTACCCAGTAGGACCTGTGCCGCTTTTGCTCGTGACTACGTTGTTACCGCGCATTTTATATTATTACGTCTAAATAAATAAGACGACACAGTGTAAATAATATAGCTACTTAATACTTACTAACAATTGTTGTTCTTAGTTGTAATTAGTTTGCAATACAAAACCTTTAATTAGTGTAAATAAATAGATACTTGAGTTTGTGTAGTACCTAGTTATTTAATTGAAATGGCGAATAAAAAAAGTAAAATAAGGAAAAAGAATCTTAATACAGTTTTATCACAAACTAGCTGTTGCCCGCAGCTTCGCCCGCGTTAACTTAGATATACAACCATATACGCATTGATGATAATTATTTATCTATGGACGGGCGTAGGACTTTATTTTATAACATGTAGTGATTAATACAGTATTTTTGTGAATAGCTTTTACATTACCGCTTTATAATTGGCAATTTTTTAAAGTATTAAAATGGATATAGGTAGTATGTTATATTTAACTAATGTAGACATATTATGCCATCGCGGACTTTTCAGTATGCATATTTAGGATACACAATTCTACCATACATTGATACAATAATAATTAATTCGGAACCGGGCCCGGCTAAGGTGTATAATAATGTAGTACATTATTTTGATCTATCTGTTAGGGTTCATCCAGCGTTTGCAATGTAAGTGCAAAAAATGTGCTAATTTATGACATCACATCAGAAACTTCTAAAATTATGAGTGTTTATCTACTATATTATGCATGTACCTATTACCTTCCTCTTGAATCATTCTATCTATTAAAAAAACCGCATCAAAATCCGTTGTGTAGTTTTAAAGATGTAAGCATACATACAGTCAGACGCGGGAAGCGACTTTGCTTTATAGTTTATACTATGTAGTGATGTCTTCTTCCAGAAATTGTTAACACTTGAAGAATTCAAATTGTCCGACAATAAAGAAAATGAGGAACCTTCATCACAAAATATTTCTGATTTGCAATCATTTTCTAGCCCCCTACCTACAGGGCAGTGTCGTGAGGACTATGGACTTGACCCTCTTCTCAGAGGAGACCCGTGTCTAACATTAATCGATGATGTATGGATCGATGAAAATGAACCTGGACCTAGCATACGACAACTAAATTTTGTTGAATTTTAAAACAATTAATATAGTATAAAAGAATATGTTTGTCTACAATTTTTTAATCTCCTACAAGCATTCTTAGAATGATTGATTTTTTTATAGCTTAGGCCTTAGGGGGACAAACGAGCATTCGGAGCCTTAGATGACTACCGACTCCCATAATAATAATAATATCTAAGGACGCTTTTTGCACCACGTCAATCTGGTCCCGTGGTAAGTTCTCGAAGAACTTGTGTTACGAGTACCAGACAATGGAAATATATTTAATATTTTATACTATACACATATTTAAGGTTTTTTATTTATAATACACATATTTAATACACATCCATGAACCAGGAACACAGAAAACTTTTTGTTCCCTGGCGGGATTCGAACCCGCAACCTCCGGCTTGAACGCTAACGCGCTAACCATTGAGCCACAGAGGTCGTCCTCGTAAACATTCACACAAGAGATAATGCAGATGCATTACCCTCCTTTACCCCATCCCCTGCAATGGGACACCGGAAACTCATACACCGCAAGAAACGCGACAGCATAGGTGTCACTTGACGCCATTATCATGTGAACGAGAGGTACCCCTACGGTCGTGCCGGCCCAATTCGGCTGCAAGCAGCATGGCACTACCTTTTAGACCTATGTAGCTAATTCATCCTTCCTAATCCTTACTAATATTATAAATGTGAAAGCATGGATGTTTGTTACGCTTTCACGCGAAAACTACTTAATCGATCATCACGAAACTTTGTACACATATTCTTGGAAGTATTAGAAGTAGGATACTTTTTATAAAAAAAAAACTAAAGAGAGGTGTCAAGGGACACCCGGATGGATCGAAGTTCCTTTCGATTAATTAGTGAAGAAATAAAACTATCTTATCCTGCGCAGACGAAGTCGCTGGCACCAGCTAGTATTTCTATAAATCCAAAACTAGATAACTATAACAACAACAAGATTTTGTTATGCATAATTATTAATTATCACATCTAAGAATAATTCGAGCATAGTCAATCTACTGCATATTCGTATACTGTGGCGTGCTTGCCGGCCGTGGTAGGTCACCGGAGTTCATATAAAGACATCTCCCGCGCAACGCAAGTGCAAAGCGATTCGGTGCGTTAAATACCTATAGTTATGGGAGAACCAATTAAAAAAGAAAAAAAAAATACCCTTAAACCAATATAATATAAATCATTCATATCCACGCTTATAATGACCTTATTTTTGTACATACAACGTAATTAGTAAAGTGGGACAGAAAATTAATAACATATCACGGTAAGGTAACTAATAAGATTATACAGTTGAATATGTGCGTGCGTCACAAACGATAACCATATTATCTTTATCGGGCCATAATCTTAGCAAGAATAAAAACAAACAAAGAAAATATATACAAATATCGGTGATCGGACTGGTTGGGAAATTGTAATTCAGGCGCCAAAAAATCAAATTTAGAATTTTGTGTACCCGTTTTAGTTTATACGCATTTTATCGAGGTTTGAAATTTTTACATTACCGACGTTTGAGATACTTTACAGCAGTGTTGAACTACAGGTTCAAAATTTCTGGCGACCGCCTTGGACCATACCCAGCCAAAAAGTTAGAATTAAGTATTTAAATATTATGTGATATATTTCTAAACAAGGTTTTTACTGTAATGCAGAACCTTGCATTTCTTTCTAACTCTACCTTTTGCCGGCGATCCCCCGAGCAATGCTTGGCGACCCCCCTGATGGTCGCAACCCACAGATTGAAAAACACTCCTTTACAGCAACCATGGAGACGGGAAACTGATCGCTCAGTAAATTTATAAGTGAAATTCGCACAAATATTAGAAAACAATAAACTGATAATAAATCTATTTAAATCAAAGTCTTATACGAAGTTGATTTTATATTCAATATATATAGGAGCTGTTCTATAGATAGATTGACTCATCACGATATCTCTGGAACTATAAGACCTTGAGACTTAAAATTTGGTAGGAATATTACTTTTGCCATGTAGAGATCAGATAAGAACGGATTTTAAGAAATTCCTCCACCTCCCCCTTTGACAGAACGAAGTCTGTGCGGGCGGCTAGTTTTTAATATTTGTGTTGTTGTAGAACTACACAATAGAGAATGATTCGCCTTTTTCTACGAAAGTGTACCTATATTATGATAGGCTTATTCAGCCACTATGCTTTTTGAATCAACTTTCGCTCTTGTCGACGTTCATAGCATCACTTTTTAAAGCATAGTATGGCAAACGAGCAGTCGAACCCGTTTGGAGATTATAGACGCCCATACATATCCGCACAACCAGAGATTATGCAGATGCATTGCCCTCCAATATCCCTATCCCCCCCAATGGGCCACCGGAAACTCACAAACCGCACGAAACGCGACAGCATAGCTGTCATTTGACGCCAGTGTTTTGTGAGCGAGAGGTACCACTAGATGTAAGTCACTACCACGAGAGGTAGGTCACTACACCCACAATGTCATTGATTACAACATCACGCCACTACAGCCTTCACGGTATGAATACAAATTGCTGATGTCGAGTCAATATAACATATTTTGATGACGAGTTTTTCTCACGAGTAAAACTTGTGGTGGAAAAAAGTGGTGTGGTTATTTATTTTTAGTTAGTCATTTATATACATGGACAGAAATGGTGTCAAATGAAAAGGTTTTGGAAAAGGTAAAAGACAAAAGAACCATAATTGAAACCATTGAGAACCGTAGAGGAAATATGATTGGTCACCTGATACGACGTGACCCGTCTTTGAAAAATATCATAGAAGGATTGAGGGAAAGAGAAGAAAGAACTTATATGGAACAGATAAAGGAGAAGGTACAGGTCGTATCTTATCAGGGGGTGAAGGTGTTGGCGGAGAGAAGGAAGGATTAGCGACTGCTTCACCGACAAGAGCAAGGCCCTTAAAAAGAGAGAAAGAGATTATTTACTTACATGAATTAGTAGGAGGAGAAGCGTCGCTTCCTGCTTAGAATGCTAGAATGGCCAATAATAAAGGCCGACATATTTTCTGGAGGAGTATTTTTCAGTTTTCCTAAATTAAGGTGAGCACCCAATAAGAATAGAGTATATATAGTCCATTTTTTTTAGAAGTGTCCAAAATGGTAAACAAATATGGCGTACTTCCGGCCACAGACAAATAGAGTCATAGTGTAGTTTAGTGAAGTGACACAAAGAGCAAAGGAATGAGAAACATTAATGAGCCATAGACAAAAATAAAATTCATTATTATTAAAATATTTAACGATACTAAGTTGCTGGAATTATTTCTAAAACTGATAATATATTGAATATTTCTCTTAAAAAAGAAGAATGTAAAGAAAATAATAGTCGAGCATCTTTATAAAAAACAAATTTACAAATTTATATTTCGTAAACACAAAATACCTGTCAGAAATTAGTTCCTCTTTTAAGTCTTTCGCAATTTCTGTAAGATAAGGAAAGAAAAGTGGCCTTAGAGGTATTTTTGTTCATTTTAGAGTCTTAATTGTAAAATAATCGATAAAAAGACGTCACAAATAAAAATTTAACATAATAGAGCAGCCAGTGCCTAGAAAAAAAGTCGATCCTAGTATTATTGTCACCTTATTTGTATTTACTATGATCAAAAATCCTTGCGCGGGCGGCGCCCTGTCTCGAACATGATAAACAAAAATACTGATACAATTATTTTTCATGAAGTTCTCATTGATTATAATAAATCAAATTTTTTTTTCGGATTTTATCGCGGTTTATTAAGATTTATCAAAATCCAAGCATAATATGTCACAGATTAAAGATACAGTTAGCACTTTCTGCGTAGATAGGACTGACCAAAATATTGATGTATCATAGGGTAGTTTCGAATAACTTTGTAATGATAGGACGTATGACACCTCAGTCCTCCCGTGACCATGGTTGCTGTAAAGTATCCGAAACGTCGGTCTTGTAAAAATCTTAATAAACCGCGATAAAATCCGTAAAAAAAAAAAATGTTTTATTATAATGAGTGAAATTCGCGTAAACATTAGAAAACAATAAGTTCTCATTGAGTAATCATTTTAAAGTCCCACAAAATATTTCTGTAAACTTCAGTTGACTCTTATGCCAGTGGTATGTGCTTTTATATTACATTCAATGTTCAGGATGAAATTGATATTCAGAAATATTCATAATAAAAATAAAATCCTTACAATAAATACTTTAGTATTATAAAAGATTGACATTTGCAATATTATATAAGCATTTTTTGCGCTCAATATAAAAAAAAAACAATATGTAACAACTTAATAACAAATCGCATTACTGTAACATTGTTTTATAATTTATTAACAAAATGTAATTTATGAAATTTTTAAATAAAGGTAAAGAACACTGTCTATTTTTATAGTTCATTTTGTTCAATCGCTTATTCACTTCACCTCTAAAAATATATTGACCACATCCCTATTGGCCTTATAAAAAAAAGATGATGAAATGTCATATTGAAAAATATTAGTTATCTGTGCTTTCGATAATCGTATTTTCTAAGTTTTTAAGTGTTTAAATGCTAAAATGATGTTTGTTTTCAGTGAAATAAATAGTAAATGGAGTTTTACACATGTCCGTAAGCTAATATGTCGTGAAAGTGAGTGATAAATGCCGAAAGATCGTGAAATACGTAATAACAGGGTTTGTTTACTAAATTGGACAGTTCTAAAAAAATGGACTATACATGTGCTTATCAAAATATAGGCGCTAAGGGCGGCTTTCAGAAGCTGCTTAAATCGATATTTAGTAAAACTTAAGCTCGGTTTAGTGTTAAACCTTCATTTTTGTCTTGCACGGCGTCAATTTAGTCTTAAATCTAGATTTAAACGAATGTCAAAATTAAACCGGCCCCGATGTGGGTTTAGTTCTTAAATCTCGATTTAACGTTGATGTCAGACGTCAGTCTATAGACGTCAAAATAAACAAGATTCGTTTCGTTCAACGCAAAATGTTATTGATCACGTTATTGACATTATAAGATAATTTGACAGTCTTAAAAGCAAAATGTGTCTAACGAAACGTAAAGACAGATTGAGAAGTCGTACGACTCAATTGTCAGTTTAGTAAATTCTTCAAGAAAAAAAGGCAAAGCAAGAGAAATTTAAATCGGTTTAAACTTAAGACGGCTTAGTGGTAAATCGAATTTAAGTATACTCGCCTTATTATCATGTTTCTGCAAGTCGCCCTAAGTGTTTTCAATATGTTGTACTAATAGTAGATACAGTCTTAAAATATTTTACTAATATGCTCGAGTCTATTAATACGATATATTTATTTTATATTACCTAATATTCAGTATTATATCCGTGATCATAAATTATATACAGACATCGAAACATTTAACAGAAATTTTTACTCTGGTCATAAGAATATGTGTACTTAACCAATTACGAACTGTATGACGAATAACAAACATCACACGTGAACAAAATACTCTATTTCTTCTACAGTACGTACTACTACATCAATTTACAATAAAGTCATAGGTAAAAGAATAACTTAGTATTTCAATATATTATGTCTCACCTCCAATGTCAAAGCCGTACACAAACGGGTTGGTGCAACACATTTTTTTAAAACGAGACGAATATGATGCGTTCTTATCAGTGTTACCTTGAATTTCGTCATTAGCACAGATAAAAAATTGTCATATCATGTCATAAGAAACCCGATAAATTAAAATATTCGTTCGTTGACAATGACTTTTTATAATATCAATGACATTTCCAATGTTAGTAATTTAGTTTATCAATCTAGTGCTAGACGTAAAACTAGTCTACGAAACAAAAGTCATTATTTATGTAAAGTAATTTAGACTATCATTTATTAACGACTTACAAATAGCCCTGTATATATTAATTAAGTCAGGGCGTAAGGCGTAGGTCAGACACGATCTAATTGTTCATTTCATTACAGGCCAGTATGACAGGTTGAGTTGTAATCTAGCGCAATCACTCATACTTTCTCGAATGACCGCAGTACTGACGCCAAATGAATAGTAAACATACTTTTTAAATGAAAAACATTTATCTACCATTTACGGATTTTATTAAGTTTTAAGATGCCCGTAGCAACCATGGTCACAGGAGGACTATTCTCATTCCGTGACCATGGTTGCTATAAATTATACCATAATAAACCGCGATAAAATCTGTAAAAATTGTTTCAAAAGAGTGGAATTCGCGTAAACATAAGAAAACAATAAGTAAACATATTTTACAAAATATCTTCTTTGTCTCAGCCGATAGACATCCAGCCGATACATAGCCTGTTGGATGTAATAGGTATCTTCTCAAACGTCAAATTGAGTCTACTACCGCTTCCAAAAGTACCCCACTGAGAAGAACCGACGAAACAAACCCAGTGGAAATATATTATTGGTTTTTTACAAAAAAATCTAATTACAAAATTTGCAGCTGAATTGGGCCGTCCCGACCGGTATCGTAACTACTGGTCACATAAAACCGGCGTAAAGTGACAGCTATGCTGTCGTGTGAGTTTCCGGTGGCCCATTGGGGAATAGGGAAAAGGAGGGCAACGCATCTACATCTATAAAAAAAAATTATGTAATGATTTTATGTTGGGGGTTCGCTTAGTATCACTTGGTCCCGCGGGCGACGAACGGGGGTGCGTAGGAGGCGCTACTAGTAACGCCCCTGTGCTCGTGTCGGGTTCAGGATGGGAACCTGCGCCCAGTATGACACGAAGTTACGGGGACTGCTTAGTAGCGGCCGGGCAGTCCCCCTTACGAGTAGTCTGGCCTTCGCCGGGGCCAGCATGTCGCTGATAAATGCTTTGCGCAGTCGTCCCCGGGGATATTATGGACTCCCAGATAAGGGTAAGGTCCTTGTTTTATGACATTATGCATAATCATCGTAAATCACCTTTGGCTTAATACGCCTAACATAGAGATGATTGATAAAGATCAATCAAAAAAGGAAAAAAAAAAGTCTTTTTTCCACAACTAAATGTCTGTCAGTTACAAATATTTTTTGTGACAACAGTATATATGCGCCATTAGATATTAGTACTTAACAACTCCTTAACAAATAAACAATGATCTTGATCCCATGCGACTTGATTAGCGAGTAATTAAACTTCGAGAACACAACGATACTTACTTGACGCAAAGCGATTCTTGTTATTTACTCTTCATTTAAACTTATTAGTATTGAAAAGGAGTACAAAGTGCTATTATAAAAGTTACTAACCTCCTAAAGTAAAGATTTCCTCGAAGGGAATACCCGAAGTCACGGTAGACGGCACTTTTGTGAGTTTCTTCTCTTTTTTATCTTTGTCCTTTTCTTTGACTTTCTCCTTCTCTTTTTCTTTGACCTTCTCCTTTTCTTTTTCTTTCACCTTATCCTTGTCCTTTTCTTTGACTTTTTCTTTTTTGTCATCTTTTAATTTTTCTTTGGATTCAAGTTTGAATTTTGCCTTTTCCTCCTTTTCCTGTTATTAAAAATTTTTAGGTATTACTTTTATATGTAAATTGTTTAAAAAATATTTTAAGAAAAAATAATCTATCCAAGAATATAGCTGCATAGGAAACAACTATACATGATATTAATACTTAGGTGTGAAACGCAATATTATGATGGTGCTTTATAGTTTATACTAAATCATGTTATATTCACAAAAAAGTACCAAAGTATGCAGTGTAAGATGAAATCGTGTTAAAATTTCTGAATCAAATTATTATTTTATTATACACTACACAATGTTATGTAGAGAATCTAATCTAACTCTAGTATATTTTAAATGAGTCTAGAATAATCGCAAAAAAAGTATCTTTAAAATCCAACGTTACATAATAATACAAACAATAAACAATGCAATTTTTTTATTAATTTAATAATTAAGTGTTTTTATTTAGTTTTACAAGTCCGTTGTCCAACAATTTATTTATTTTACGTTACGAATTATTAACCTTCACGAAGTATCTTTAATTCTCTATTCGAATTTTAAAATTTAAAAATAAATTCTACACGTATTATCACAAAATTGATCACTGACACAGATAACACAATCCAGCGTATACAAACAAATCGACCTTTGTAAAAACGCTACGCAGGTGATGCATGGCGCGATCTAAGCCCAACTGAATACAATCCGTCGTTGTTGTCTGTTGATCCACGAAGGTCGCCTAAACTCAAATTATGCATAATGTGATCAGCCTGCCGTGAAAATTACTCTTATTTATCCTCAGATGAAGTAAAAAAAGGTAGATGACGCACGGCCTTTGCTAATACTGAAGCCACAAAACTAAGCTCCTTCATGTAAATACACGCGCTCACGCACACAGATACACCAAAACTAAGCTCATTTTTGTTAGTATCTTACGAGTCGTCGTGCAGTAAGTTTGCCAAAAAAATACCGTTCTGTGTAATTAAATGGTGTAAAAACAATACAAAAGTGACCAAAGAGTCTAAAGAAATATCGTTTCACACATAAATAAACACAAGACTATATTCTTTTAAGATATTTTAACACTATTTTGAGGTTAATCAACATAAATAATATTATTGCCCCGAAATGACGTATCGGAAGAGTGTTGCCAGAAGTTAGTATTTCTAATAGCCCAATAGTGGGTAAGTCAATTGCAGGCAAAGCCATAGCAAAATAATTAAGTACATAGGTGACATAATTATTATTTTATTATTTGATCGCTATATGACTGAATCGAAATGACTTCGTATAACCTATGTTGTATTTTTATGGGACTCACGCACCCACCCACAACGGGACTATCTATTTAATTATTTATAAATTCAAAGATTTACCATTTAATAAATTTAAAAAAATGTAACAGTGTGGCTTGCAGAGAAATGTTTTTATAATTTAAATGTTTTTTTTTATGGAAAACGACATATTATGTATTTAATTTAAATTGTGTATTGATAAAATGTGACTTTCTAATTACTATTATAATCAACTCTGACAATGATTTTAAGGACATGTTGTATTTATCAAGTTTATTTAATTGTAACTATTAATTCCTGTTAATTTATATTAATTGTTTATTTATGTAAAGTTTTATTTTCACACACCATGTTATGGTAGAATGTATAGAATTTGTTTATTTTTTTTTTAATATCACCTATGTATTTACTACATTCATGGGAATAAATAAATAAATAAAACAATTGTGTCAATAAGATATCTATTGAGACAGTTTATAAAGTGATCCTACACGCCTCCTACATATTCGTAATATTATTGTATTTTATAAAAATATTCACTGTCGCATTCACTTATTACCTATTTTTATTAATATACAATTTTAAGGGATATTTAAAAAAATGGCAACCCTTCATTCACTCACACATACTTAAAAAAGTGGCTTCACTTTCTTGTTCCAAGTGCGCTATCTACCTTTTTTTACTTCATCTGAGTATTTATCATCGACCGCAGTTTTTCCCGCGTAAAAATATCATGTTTTTTTGATGAAGGGGAAATAGTTTGAAGTTAAAATTACTGTTTTATTTCCTAAAACTTTCATCTTCATTGAAAACCATTTGAGAGAGATATTTAGCTAGATTGACAGATATTCTGCTAGAATTCATTTTTTTACTGCAAGAATTCGGCATTAAAAGGCATCGTGCCACAAATATTTTGGTCTTAAATTTGAAATCACAGAGAAAGTAAAGCACAAGGTCCGGATATAACAGATGTTAGAACGAGATTATCTAGGCTAGCCTAGATTTTGCTTTTCATCCCGCGGGGGAGGGGGGACTCCCCAGGCGGGTATGTGGGACTCGACCGGAAAGATTGTCTGTGCCAATAATGCCGCCTTTGGTGAGGTGCCCCGGATTTGTTGGAGCAACAGGGACCGAAGCCACAGAGGGGTTGTCCCGCACCACAGAACAACCCCTCCCAACGTCGGAACAATGCAATCGGTTGAGATCCCCATCTTCGCACCTTGTCCCCCCTGCTCTTTTGTCCCTTTTTCTTATAAGAGGGGTACAATGCAGTAGCAATGGAGGGGTAATGCTCTTTAGTTTTTATTTTCGGGCTTTCGAACATCCGAATTGAGAACCTCCTTTTTATTAAGTCGATTAAAAATGTTTGTTTCACTTTTATGTAGCAATTTTGTAATTTGCAATTTTGTAAACCGGGGGGGCCCAATGGGCCACTGGAAACTCACAAACCGCACGAAACGCGACAGCACAGCTGTCACTTTACGCCGGTATTATATGTGAGCAAGGTACACCTCTTCTTACTAATAATAATAATAACTCTTTATTTTCACATAGACTTAAACTACAAAATAAACAAAAAATAAATGATTTATGATAAGTCTTCGTATCAGTCAGGAAGTGTACAAAATTTGTTTAAAAAAGGGGTGTTCGCTGAAACGAACGTTGTTTTTTTGAGGAAAAGATGCGGGTCTCTTGTGCGTAGGGTGCGGGGTAGTGCCAACAGAATTCTAGACATGATATCCAGTAGACTAAATTGCATATACACGAAGCTGAGCTGTGCCATTACAAACGGAATGGATGGCGCAGCGATGATTCGTGTGTAGTGCAACATTTATTTATAAAAAAAAAGATTTACGTAATAATACCTACTACTAACATAGTTTGTAAGAATTATTTGTATACTAACCACAATGAGTCACTAGTTACTCGAATAAATAATATTATTAATATCCACATGAGCTATCGTGAGATCTCATTGAATATTAACCAGTACTATTGTAATTATGCATAATAATGTGACAAGCAAACGCAAGGGCAACAATAACATGCGTCATCATCGACGTTTATTCGGCCACTGTTGCACATAGGCCCCTCGTAACTAACCACCACTAAGACAGTCAATCTCCGCCTCTTATCCAACTAGGAGTTAGGACCGGCCACTGCATAGTGAGGTATGCGCTGTGCCGCGGCGCCCAGCTGCGCATGGGCTACCTCTCTACCACCATCTTGCTTATTTTTCCCGTCAAACAACTTTGTTGTGTTTCGGAGAGAAAGGGCAAGAGTTTTGACGTGACAACGTCTATTAAATCGATGAACGCCGGCTGCATGCACTAAAATGTCTTGTAACGCTCATTGTCCCGTTACGTTCATTGTACGCTTGCGTTTTGTAATGACGTTCATTGTCACGTTAAACTATCGTCCGTAAACCAACTTTACAGACAATCAATTTTTTTTGTTGAAGTTTTCGAAGGGGGCGTGGCTTGCGTAAACCCCAGTACGGGTACGTAATTCGAACGTATTTTCAAGCCTCGGTAAAAATTATAAATATTGGTCCTACAGTTAGGGAGTCGAGACTTTTTTAGGTTAGTTACGTTTTTTTACGTTAGAATCTTTTTTTTTTGTTTGTTATCGCAGGGAAATGCTTTTTACGCATGTAGCCAGGATCTCGGGTAGATCCTGACCCTATGTGGGACTCATCAGGATATCAGGATCACCTCAGCGACAGGCTGACCCCGGCGAAGGCCAGACTACTCCTCTTAAGGGGGGCTGCCCGGCTGCTTGGGCAGTCCCCACGACGTCGTGACATACTGGGCCCAGGTTCCCATCCTGAACCCGACACGAGCACAGGGACGTTACTGGAGGCGCATTAAGTAGCGCCTCCTGCGCACACCAGTTCGTCGCCCACGGGGGGAGGCCTCGTCGTCGGCCTACTTCTGGGACATTACTGCCTCGCAGAAGGAAACCATCGCCGTCCAGGACTCGTCGTCACCGAGCATCGCGGTGATGACACTCGGCAGAGACAAGTCCCCTCCGATGACCGATGTCAGATCATGACGCAGCGCCGCCTATCTCGGGCACACCTCGAGGGTGTGCTGGGCCGAGTCCACCGCCGCGCCACAATTGTGACACACTGTCAACGGCTCCCTGCGGGCCGTCCGGCACAGGTACTCACCAAAGCAACCATGCCCGGTGAGCACCTGTGTCAAGGTGAGGGGTTTGCGCTTACGGCGCATCCACCGCTCAAGGACCGGACGCATAGGCTTTTGCCGTACGGCTGTTGCACCAGGTCCTCCCCCCACCTTCGCATTAACTTCGTTAGCATTTACTTAATCCTTTATCCTTACAAAATAAGAAACGAAATTTATAGTCTCCCAATATCAGTCTAAATATTATAATATGGACCTCTTTTAATGATCGCCAACATGGAAATGGCCTTTCTACCAAGGCAAAAAAATTACACTTTTTGACATTAAAGATGTCTTACCTTATCCTTTTCTCTTAACTTTTCTCGTTTCTCTTTTTCCTTCTTCTCCTTTTCTCTTTCCTTTTCCCTCTCCTTTTCTTTTTTCTTTTCTTTTTCGCTTAATTCCTTTTGTTTTGCAGCATCTTCTAATACTTTCTCCTTATCTCTGGATTTCTCCCTCTTCTCTTTGCTTTTTGTCGGAAATTTGAATGATTTTGTCTTCTTTGTTTTAGACGGACTTCTGGACAAAAATAAGTAAATAAATTTCTTACAAGAGTTTGTAATTATTTAAGACTGATTCCTACTAATAATTAAGTTTCTTTAAATTATACGGCAACTTTCATGTCAAGAATTAGTATAGCTAAAATTTATTAAGTCTTATCTAGTCCTCTCTAATTGCAACATCATCATCAGCTTCTTATCATAAATACAACTTCTCTTTCTATAGGGTCAAGACTATTCCCCACTATGGTTCAAGTCTTGTCGTGGCGGTGGAGCACAGTAGCCTAATCAGGCTAGGAAGGTCAGGAAGTCAATTGAACCAAGGGAGCTGCTCTTTGTACCCCTCTTATAAGACAGGAGGGGACAAGGGGCGAGGATGGGAACCTCACCCCACTGCACTCTCCCAATGTTGGGAGGGGTTGTTCTGTGTTGCGGGACAACCCTTCTGTGGAGGTGGCGACGGTTCCTTGGGAGACTGACTAACCGTCGAGATGCCTTATTGCTCAACAGATCTGGGGTACCTTACCAAAGACGGCAATGGTGGCACTCGCCGTGATTTAGTGGGTAGAGATGCGTCCACCTTATCATCTTTTAAGTGCAGCAAGTTGAACATACCTGCCTGGGGAGTCCCCCGGCCCCCGCGGGTTGCCTAAAAGCATTTTCCGGCGCAAAAGAAAAAAAGAGTCAAGCGCAAACCCCCCTTTTTTTGATAACACAGGTTAATGCTTTTGTATGATCCAGGTTTATCTCAGGTAAGGCTTCTGAACCTATGTGGGGACTCGCACTTGAGAATGCACTACCCTACTAAACAACCTGCAAGCAGGCCTTCAGCCGCTTTTTGAGGGTCCCGTATCTGCAGGCTACAGGATCACCTCAGCGACAGGGGGAACTGCCCGGCCGCCACTAAGCAGTCCCCGCGACGTCGTGCCATACTGGGCCCAGGTTTGGAGGCATATTAAATAGCGCCTCTCACGTACCCCCGTTTGTTGCCCACAAGAAAATCCTAATTATTAAATAATAACGCCATATCAACCTGTATTATTACCTTTATTGCCAGTATAAACTTTTTGCACTTATTAAGCAACATAGCAATTAAGTACATAATATTTTTTTCTTTTCTTTTTATGTTAGTTGGATAGGCAAAAAAAAAATTGTTAAGTGGTCGACGTCGCCCATGAACATTAACTAGTATACCTGGAACGAGCGCAGGCAACTCATTTATGTTTTGCCTATCCTGAGACATAAGATGTTAAGTCTCGGTGCCAGTAATTACACTGCCTGTCTTGCCCTTCTCTCCGAAACACAGCAAAGCTGTTTCACGGGAGAAATAAGCAAGATGGTGGTACCCATGCACCCGGGAGCGCGGCACAGCGCTTCCCTCCCACCGGTGTCTAGTTTTTAGTCAAAGTTATTATTCACTATGATATGTTAAATTAGGTGAATATAAAAGTAAAGAATTAGTATTTGTATTGAATAAGCCATAAGTGACTGTGATATTGCTAAGACTTAAAAAAGCATTCATATTTGATAAACAAAGGGAAACACAATGATAAAGGGATAAATATGGTTTCCAATGATAGCTTTGTGCAATACAATTCTTAACAAAATGAATGTTGCAACTAAAAAATGACTATTGGTTGTTGATACCAAAAAATAACAATAATTTAAATGACTTCAAATAGCCCTAACAAGGTTCCGACTATTTTCATAACATCTAGTTTATTATATTTTTTAGTATAATGTATTACATGAATTAGGTTGTATTGTATTGTTTTCAACGGGAATACTTGAAAATGCATGTCCCAATATAGCATTAGCACACTGCAAAAGATTACAATGTAACATGTAACATACAAAAGCTTACTACTGACTTGGTATCTGTATCTTCCTCTGGTGAGCTTTCTCCTGCTAGAGCTGCATAACCTCTATCTTTTTTTTCTTTTTTGTCCTTACGTCGCCCTAATAAATCTTTCTTGCTTGGTTTCTCATGTTCTCCACCGTCACTAACTGTTAAAAATAGATTTGGTATGTTGTTTTACTAGATAGATGAATAAACAAGCAAATACCTACTACTCTCTTTTTAGGATAGACCTTACAATAAACTACAATCAAACTAGAAGAGAGAAGCAAAGAGTATAATATATATTAGAGAAAATTAAATATTTGTTGTTCATGTTTTTAAAATCAATCAATACTAACAATCACTTTCGTTGCTTTTACGTCCCGCCTCTGAAGCATATAATCCAGGAAAATCCTTTTCTACGTCTGGGCTCTCAAAATCCATAATCGTGTTTGTGTACTTTTAATACTAAAAGTTAAAACTTAAAACTAATATTGATATTATCTTTTTATAATGAAAGCAAGATTATTATTTATTGTATTTGACATTTGACATAATTTTTATTATTATTTTCATTTCAAGGCATTAGCTACTACGCTATTAGCCATACAAAATACAATATTCGGTCTGTAATACGGAGAAATGGCGGGAAACCCCAAGGAGCGCGGCTCCGCCCCTCTAGCCCCCATCAATCAACTATCATTCCCCATTCCATCCAAACAAGGCAGTCCACCACAATATTCGCCAAACAATCACATTATATATTACAGAGATTAAGTTTTTAAAACAAACACTATAGAAAACCGCCAGAACAGCCCTACTAAGAAAACCACTCCAGAACGGTACTCCATAAGATTCGCCAACCAATCACAATATATAAAGATCAAGTTTTTAAAACAAACACTATAGAAAACCACTCTGAATGGACAAAACACAAAATAACAATTAATTAACGGGAAACCAAAAAACCACAAACGCGCGTCCCGATGTTTCCCGCCATTCGTCACATTTGACATAATAATAATAATTATTATTATTATTTTCATTTAAAGGCATTAGCTACTACGCTATTAGCCATACAAAATACAATATTCGGTCTGTAATACGGAGAAATAGCGGGAAACCCCAAGGAGCGCGGCTTCGCCCCTCTAGCCCCCATCAATCAACTATCAATCTCCATTTCATCCACCCAAGGCAGTCCACCACAATATTCGCCAACCAATCTCAACATATAAAGATCAAGTTTTTAAAACAAACACCAAACTCTGAATGGACAAAATACAAAATAACAATTAATTAACGGGAAACCAAAAAAACACAACCGCGCGTCCCGATGTTTCCCGCCATTCACCACATTTGACATAATTTATTTCAGCTTGCCACTTCTATGTGTCAATCTTCTTCCTCTTCAATAAAAATGAAGATAAAAATATAAAAATGAATTGAATTAAATTGAATTAATTCAGGTAAAAATGAATTCCAGATAAATTGAAATTTGAAACACTTGTGGCTTCGACATTTAAACATCCGCATTATATAAAATGATTTGACAATCTCAGTTAATTCCAATTTCCAATATTAAATAGCAATAAAAATGCACTAGCATTTTTATTGCTATTTTATTTTTACTCGCAAAATATATAATATGTATTATGTATGTAATACAAAGTACAAAGTTATGCCAATATAAATAATATTAAAAGTCGATAGGCTGTAAAATTTCAGTTTTGCGTCATTCTAATATCACCGAATAAAAAATATTCAGTTTACATATTGTTTACGTGTAGTGTCAATATCGAGAAATTCAATTATTTTGAAATTTGAACTTCTAAATTCTAATTTTATGTAAAGACTTTTGATTGAAAAGTATTTTGTACTGTTTTTTTAATGACTGGTATATTTAAAGCTCTGTTACTATAATATCTCGAGTCTCGACATTATACATTAATAAATTATAAAACATATTCTGGAATGTTTTCTTTTTCAGGTAAATAAATATTTGAGTATAGATGGCATGGTTCGCGGACCTCGCAGGCAAGGCTGAAAGCTTGCTAAATAATATCGATGAACAAACTGGTGCGGTCCTGCGAAGTCATGCCAATAATAAAGACCAACATGAATTTCATAATAAATCCGATACTCCCTGGGCCCAGAGTAGAAGGTCGTCCACTCCGAAAAGAACTGTATCAAAACTTGAAACTAAACCAAATACAACAGCACAAATTAAAAATGTGCCACCAAGAAGTCATCAGTCAAAAATAAAAAGCATGGAAACACAAGTGAATTCAAGGCCACCCAGAAAAATATCACCTAATAGAAAAGCTTCACCAAATAATATTAGAAATCCCAGATCTCTAGTCGAGAATTCCAAAACTAATGAAGTAAGAGATCAAACTGGATTAAGGAAAAGGAGTAAGTTTTTTAATAGAGTATGTATAATACAAAAAAAAGAGAACTCCTAAATTTATGGAATTGGTAGAACTCGGCACATCAAGTGTCTCGGGTTCATTAGTGCCATAATGAGCATTTACATTGCTTGTAAATGTGTAATTATTAAGTGAGCGATAATAACCTAGTAGTTAATGGGCTAGGCTTCTTGAGTGAGGGCCAAGAGGTCCGGGTTCGATCCTAATACCCCTGATGCTAGAAATGGGTTTTTCTAAATTTCAATGTGCACCTGGACATGAGACCATCGCCTGCTCACTGGTGAAGGAAACATTGTGAGGAAACCTGCATGCACTATGAGATTAAAAGTCTTTGAAGGTGTGTGATGTTCACCAATCTGCATTGGGCCTGTGCATCGGTGAACTATGTTCCAAAAGCCTCTTCGCCTGATTTCGAGGAGAAGACCAGTGCCAAGCAATGGGACAATTATGTTACTTATTGTTGATATTATTATTATATTACTTAACACAAAAAATGTAGAAGGTGCAATAACTGCTGTGGAGTTATTTATTTAATTACTTTGTATAGTTATTCACAGTATGTTAAAATAAAACAATATTTATCTGTCTGTTTGTTCTGGCTAATCTCTAAATCAGCAGAATAAATTTTGACACACTTGTTACTGGTACAGCTTATGGTAATATGAGTGACTTAAGCTAGGAATTTTAAAAAGTCCTTAAACTGAAGGTCACCATGCAATCTTTCCGTAATTTGAGATTACTTATGTAATATGTGGTTAATATGCCTATCCTTTCATTGGGTGACATCTTATACATCCTAGAAACTTGGAGCATGGCATGTTCTATAGCACAATTGTATATTATGGACAAGATCTGTGGTTAGAAGCAACATAATAGCTCTAGGCCAGTCATCACATATAAATTGGTTTAGGACTTTGATTTTAAAACTTATTGACAATAATATTAATGGAATTTATTTATAAATTATAATAAAACATATAACAGCAATTTAAATGTTAACATTTTTCCGAATTTCATTTTAGGAAACAGTTTACCCACCAATTTAGAAATTGCAAATAATCAAGAGTTAATATATAATATGCAAAATTTGGAAGTGGAAAATGCAATGCTAAAGAATGAGATAAATGTATTGAATAGAGAAGTGTCAGAGCTGATAGAGAAATTAAGAAAAACTGAAAATGGTATGAAGATAATTACATATTTACTGTATGGTATAGCTACGGATATGTCTATTCCATGTATTGTTTAGGTGATCCCTCACGTTGCATTGATAAACGTTGATCATGATGGTTGTGATGTGACTACTCATGAGTTGGTTCTCAAAATGTGTACTTTAAACTATATCTCTCTAATAAAGTGTGATCTGAGGTCGCTCTACTCCTAAATCAATAAATTTATAACTGAGGACAGTAATGAGATGTGGTGACTTGAGGTGTTATGTATAAACCTTTCATCATCATCATCATCAACTGCCTTTGTTCATCCTCTGCTGAATATAGGCCTTCAATGAACGCCAAGACTACCAAACCCTTCCCACTCGCATCCAACACTCACAGTTTACTGCATATACCAGCCCATGGTGACATAGAACACGTTGTCAAAGGACATTTATTTGGTAATATTTGCGAATCTATTGCTTTGTTCCAATCTGTCTCATTGTGACAGTGATATAGACTTGATCACTAAGCATCGATCGCACCAAGTGATAGCGGCACCATCAATCACGTACGGCAGGCAGCAGTACCGCCGATGCGAATCTATTATCCTCCGCAGTTGCCAATCCGCCTGCTCAGTGTAGCAATTATGAGCATATCCCATAATGCAGAAGAATTCATGGTCAAAAAATATTTTTTTGTGATATCTGCTGAATTTTATTTTCTTTGATTTGTTATTTTCAAATTAATTAATTCAAAAATTCAGTTCAAATAAATTCTAATAATACAATATTTTCCATTGAAAATACTTTTAGAACTTGATGTTATGCAATTTGAACTGGGCAAAAGTGAAAAATTAAATAGTTTAATCAAGAATGCCAAAGAATCTCTTGACGCTCAAATGGAAGAGCTCAAATTACAAATAAGTAATAAGAGTGCTGGGGAGATAGCAAAACACAAGGAGCGTAGCCAGGAGCTAGAGTCAGAAGTTAATCTACTTAATGATAAGAATAAGCATTTTGAAGAAAGGTATTTTAGTTTATTATATTACAAAAAAAAAAGTATTTCAACTTTATTCATTACATTAATAATTAGTTTTTTAAATTGACACAATTATTTTCGCTCTTAAAACTTTTTTGAACGCTATATTTACCAAGTTTCAATTCAGTGAAGCAAGTGCAAGCGAGTGAACTTCTGATATGATTTAAAAAATCTTTTACACACAGGCCTGTGACACAGGCTTTAAAATACATCATCAGCCAGGCTGTAAATATAAGTTTACATAACTAAAGCTGCAAGAAACAGTTTATTATATTACTCTATAGTCTATAGTAAGTTGTGTATGTTTTAGTATGTCTTGAAAATACAGTTAAGACTAACCTAGCAATCTCTGAATGTTATCTCTGTTAAATACTTAAGTATTGTGTTCTTATATTATGTCATTCGTTGTAATAAAATTACTTTATAAAGCTATAATCGACAGTGACGCCACTGCCGATTTAAGCGGCCGCTGCATCGTGGTTGTGTGTTTCGGCCCTACGCCTGAGGAAAGTAATTTTTTTTTGACATGCTTTTAGTATGACAATTATTGTCACCTTTATAGTCTACTTTATAGTGAATGTTATCAGTCGTACAGGTAATGTTAAAATGGTTTCACGACACCACCCACCGGACCCAATTGTATCTTCAAACCACACACATTTACGGATGCACTCACAAACATAAAATTTTATTTGAATCAATCCTGGATTTTGGGCATAGTTCCCATACAAATGCACATACGAATCTTCTAGAATCATAACCCCACTAGATCATCACTGAAGTAAGAATTGTCACATTCTCGTATTTTATAAATTTTCCAGGATACACTGTCTGGAAGAGGAAATAAATAGCAAAGATTCGAGGATAGTTAAAGTTGAAAAGGACCTAAGATCTGCACATGCTAAGATAACCGAACTGGAGGGTGCTTTGAACAAAACGACATCAGAAAGTCAGCATTTAGAGAAGGATTGGGAGGCATACAAGTTGAGGGTTAAGAACATGTTATACGCTAAAGACAATGAAATTAAACTTTTACGGGATGGTTCAAATCTCAGTGAAGATACTAAAATGTTAATGGAACAGATAGAATCTTTGAAGTAAGTTAATTTGTTTGTTTTATTGGTCAGTTTTTTTATATTTATATGTCATAAGCAGTCCGTCATAACCGTCATAACCGAGCAGTCGGAGCCTTATGGTGACTACCGACGCCCATACACATCCGCCCAACCAAAAGTTATGCAGATGTGTTGCCTTTTATCTATCCCCCCAATGGGCGATCGGAGACTCATAAACCGCACGAAACGCGACAGCATAGCTGTCACTTGAAGCCGGTGTTATGCGATCAACTATTCATCAATCAAATTTATTTAGGACAGAAAAGGAAGAGTTATCCTCCTCCCTGTCGCGATCTCAGGAGGAGAACAAAGAGGCACGCGGGTACATAACTCAAGTGGAAGAGATGCGCTCAGCTGCTGAGAGGCTCTCCGCCGCTCTGAGGGACGCGCTCAAGGAGGAGAGGGCTGCGAGAAACAAGGCAGAGGCGCAGTGTAATGTGCTTACCAAAGTGAGTATATACACAGGACAATCCTACTAATATTATAAACGTGAAAGTCTGTAAGAATATATGGATATATGTTTGTCGCTCTTTCACTCAAAAACTACTGAATGGATTTTAATGAAACTTTACAATAACATAGCTTATACATCAGAATAACACATAGGCTATAATTTATCTCTGTACTCCCACGGGAATGGGAACTTAGCGTGTAAAACCGCGGAGCGCTGCTAGTATATAATATATTTTCGACTCTACATGGGTCTCCTACAAATCAGATGAGAAATGTTTCATCTGCGTGGAGGCGTGACCGATGTGCTCGCCGAAGTAAGTGTAGGCATATAAAACTATATTCTGTAAATTATATTCTGCTCCTAACTTCTTCTGATTAAATTCATTGCGGGTCCCAAGGCAGTTGTGACGTCAGGTCAAGCTCTCTGCAATCAACTCAAATCTCTGCAAAAAACATAGGGAACTCTCACTTGAATACAGAACATGTATCAACTAGAATTATGACACAACATTATTAGGACCTTCCTCTCTGTTGCTTGTTTTTCATTTCCCAAAGTTGAAAATATTACATGAACTTTATAATTCAAAGAAATATAATAAATGTAAATATATAAAATAACCTGTTATTTTCTAATAATTTCTTAAAACTCAATATTTCTTTCAGGACTTACAATCACTACAAATGCATTCGGGACAAACGATAGCGAATTTGAAAATGTTGTTGCAATCCAAGGAGGAAGAGTTGAACTTCCTCAGGGAGTCTACCTCGACGGTCGCGACTGCCAACCCTAGCGCGCTGAATGTGGCCGAATGTGACGTCGCACAGAGTGACAAAATACAATGCCTCACCCAGACCCTCATACAAAAGCAGGGAAAAATCGATTCACTGCTGGCCGATAACAACATTCTGAGGATACAACTTGGAAAATTGGAGGTAGGTATTAAGGTATGGCTCCACCGCGGCGCACGCAAAAGCTGTCATAGAGGCTGCGTACGTGTATGGCGTACGTGCGTAACGTGTGTTTAAATGTCATTTGCAAGAAAATGACAATTAATGCGTAGCGTATCCGTGGGTTGCAGTGGAAACAATCACATACATTTTTTTCTTCCTGTATCCGCAGTTGAGTAATTTAAAATTAATAGGAAACTTTATAACCTTTATTATGAATATATAAATGTTTGTATGTTTGCACATTTGTTACTAAAACACTTGTAAGGATTTGCATTACATTTTCCACACAGATAATCTACAATCTAAATTCGTCCTTGCGGAACTAATAAAACTTCTTCATTTTAGGATCTCTAGAAATTCATGATATGTGCTTTTGTATGATTTCAGTCGAAGTATAAAGCAGAAATATCATTTCGCGCCAAAAACTCTCACAGCGTGGTACATTTACAAGATGGCGACGGGCGACGCGCGCGCTACATGACGTCTCCATTGTCGACGCTGTCGTTGAAGATGGGCGTTATGATCAAGAGATATCCCATCTTCAGGACCTTCCTTATGTGTTATATGGTAAGTTTTAATTAAATAAAAACTTAATAAGTAATTAATAATATCTATGGAAGTTTTTTTTACACCACGACAATTTTTAATACTCATTCATGACCCTGAAACACAGAAAACTTATAGTTCCCTGGCGGGATTTTAACCCGCTACCTCCGGTTTGGGCGCCAACGCGTTAACCATTAAGCCACAGAGGTCGTCGAAATTAAAAAAAACATAATATGTCATTGTTTGTATTAATTATATTTATTAGCTGTTGCTAGTATTTACTTTAATTACATCATCATCATCATTATCAGCCTCTATTTCGGTCTCTCATCAGTGGACGGCACTGCTGGACATAGGCTCCAAGTGACAACCAGGAAATAAATATTGAAGTAAAATTTGATGACGTTGCAGATTGGACTTCATCTATGGGTGATGACAGTGCTCTTCACGAGCACACCACAAGATTACGTTCCGAAGCCCACGAAATTGTAGTTATCATAAAGTACTATATTTTTGTGATGTCTATTGTTTGTTTAAAAGGGAATCGATTAAAATAAATTTGAATAATGAATCATGTACCTATGTTTTGTTTTAGTGATGTGCAATAAATTATTAAATCGTATTTTGCATGAGTAATTTTTCAAAGAACGAATTTATTTTTGATATTATCATTGTGTTTAAAATAAATGTGACCTACAATGTTTTAAATTCATGTTATTGAGTGTTTGGTTGTAAAATTCATACAATGCTTAAGTGCGTAAACTAAAGTGGTAAGTTGGTCTAACCTTTTAAGATTTAAATTTCAAAATTTTATTTATCATTATGTTCTTCACTAGATCCTTATGTGTAAAATTAAAAAGTGAGTGTGAAAATAATAAAGTTGAGCCCAATTGATAACTTAATGTTCCCCAGTTATTTCTTAATAAATTGTCTCTTTACGACTAAATTACAAAATACCGCCTATCTCATTTATAGTTCGCACAATTTAACTTATCCCGACTGTATATTCATGGAGTATTATACAAGTAAGGAGTACTCTTTCTATGTATGAACGTGCTCGTCGAAATGCGTCAAATAGGGTGGCGCCACTGTAGCTAGATGGGTAAATTTTAAATACGTATTTCTATTATAATGAAACATTTTTTTACGGATTTTATAGCGGTTTATTAAGATTTTTACAACGGTGACTGTGGACTCTCTTATATAGGCCAAACTAAAAGATCTATTAAAACTCGCGTCAAAGAACATATAGCTGATTTAAAACACCGTCGCTACACTAAGTCTGCCATCTGTGAACATAGTCTTGACAAAGCTCGCCATTATATTAGATTTAATAAACCACAAGTCCTCGCAAAAGAACACCGATTCCAACCAAGGATGATCCGTGAGGCTATTGAAATTAAAAAAACATCCTAATTTCAATAGAGAAGAAGGCTGGCTCTTACCACCTGCTTGGGATCCCATTATTAATATTATCAAATCAAAATCCAAGCATAATATGTCACAGATTAAAGATACAGTTAGCACTTTCTGCGTACATAGGACTAACCAAAATATTGATATATCATAGGGTAGTTTCGAATAACTATGTAACATTAGGACGTATGAGACACCTCAGTCCTCCCGTGACCATGGTTGCTGTAAAGTATCCGAAACGTCGGGCTTGTAAAAATCTTAATAAACCGCGATAAAATCCGTAAAAAATTGTTTCATTATAATGAGTGAAATTCGCGTAAACATTAGAAAACAATATATGTATTTCTACTAATAATACACATTAGATTTGTCCAAAACTGCTATTTCATACTAAACCCACCAGCAAACAACAGGGCCGTTGTGGACGGTTTTTTAAACGTTATTTTCAGCTAAAAATGGTCACAAAACTTTTCTCCCGTATGACATGGTAGGTACTCCCTATTTTTATATTCCATAGTTTAATGCAAAACGCGTCATAAACTGTCAACCCGACGCCAGGAGGACGTGTGGTCGCAGACTGCACGGTTGGCGGGGGGCAACCCCCCACTTTTACAAACCAAAAGTGAGCCAAATGGGCTCACACTAATCCGATGTAGCATTAGGACCTTCGGGCCGTTAGCCATAGATTCATCCTAAAAAAAAAGTCATAGACTGTCAAACTAACTTTTTTGTTGTAAAATTTTATTAAATGTATGTACTTATTTTTATTATTATTTAAGTATATTACTAATCTTATTTTCATTTATAAAATTATGAAATTGTTAAATGGGTTCAGCACATTAAATAATTCCGTGTAAGAACATTATTTGTCATTATAAATTTATTGTATATTTTGTACAGTGTATTACGAAGCAGGGTTGTCATTAATAAAAATTATTGTATATTTTTTATTAGAAGTAAATATTGTAATGTAAATTATTTAATTAAATTATGTAGTAGTATTATCGTAATAATTCATAACATTTTTTAAAAATCAATCATCAAACTCACATTTTTTTATCCGTTCTTTGTCAAAAGATTCAATTATTTTGATTCATATTTCATCGATAAATCATTACATCAACTAACTCCTTGTATGATTGACAAGGTGTACAGAACGCAAATGATTACAGGTAGATTATATTATGTTTAAAACAATCGTCGTCAGTTGAATAGGTTAAAAGCTTTCTGCCTTTCGCTCATACTAAACCTTCTGTTAAGTTTAATTTCTCACCTGTACGTAAAAAGACTGATGATATAGTTTTACCGCTAAGTTCGCCTTTTTTTTCTTTAACACCGGGAAATGCTCTGAGGCATCCCGCGGGGGAGTGGGTCTTCCCAGGCGGGTATGTGGGATCACTGGGACTCGCTGCGCCCGATAAGTGGTAAATGGACGCAGCTCTTCTACCCACTAAAACCAGACGAGTGCCACCAATGCCGCCTTGGTGTGGTGCCCCGGTTCTAATGAGCAAACAGGGAACCTCGACGGTTAGTCGACGGGTAGACCGACGCCACCTCCACAGAGCGGTTGTCCCGCACCATAGAACTGGAATATGGAGGGAAGGAAGAACCATCTCATATGGGGCGAAAGTTAAGTGTCCCGCTCAGAATAACAGAAAAACTACGATATTTTTAGTTACCTTACATATATAGCCGTATACGGGTTGATGATGATTATTTTAATAGCTTAAGTTACTCCTTATAATATCAGCTATTTTTCACTTAAAGTCCCGTTAAAATCGGCCCAGTGAAAACAAACAGACAGACAGACAAAAATTGTAAAAATATTTTGGCATATGTACCGTGTATACATCCATATGTATTTAGTAAAAAGCGGTTATTTTAATATTACAAACAGACACTCCATTTATATTTATGTATATAGATTATAAGTACATATATTTGGCAACCCTGTTTAGTTGGCAATAAGTAGGCTAAAGTGTATTTTTTTAATGTGGTTGTTAATATTTATTTTGTTATTTGTTTTGTAAAATAAATGTATGTACACAATATTATTGGTTATTATTCACAACTGTAAATCTGTTTCTAGTTTCCATTGACCATTAATTTTCAAGTATTGGTAATATTTTTTCAAAATAATAGTAAGTATTAGTTTATCACATTCGTTTGAAGTTTGTATATGTAGATTCGATACTTTAAAGAACAGTAGATATTAGATTTAGTTTTTTTATTATTTAGACTAGCAACGCCCCGTGGTTTCACCCGCATACTTTCCATTCCGATGGGAGTACAGGGATAAATTATAGCCTGTATGCTATTCTGATGAATAAGCTATGTTATTGTAAAGCTTCATTAAAATCCATTTAGTAGTTTTTGCGTGAAAGAGTAACAAACATACATCCATACATTCTCAAGGATTTCTTTAAAATGCGAAAATCACGAGAGATACAAGGAAAAACAAAAGCTTGATCTGCCATTTTTTTAGACTACACAAGGTCCAATAGTTCTTCTATGGTTCAATATATACGTTTCTACAATAGGATTCCGGAAAACGTTCAAAACCTTTGAATAAATAAATTAAAAAATCTGCAACGTTTGTGTGATAAAGATTATAAAATAAAATCATTTTTTATACAAAATAGTAGGTACCAACAAAGTATCTTTTTGAACGTCAATTAAATCGGTAACCGGTTCCAAGGTCACTGAGAAGAACCGGCGAAACAAACTCAGTGGAACTAATCTTTTCAAATAATATGTATTCTATAACAAATACATGTTATCCTGAAATGCCTGGGTGGAATTCCCTATTCCCAAGGTGTGGTATCTTCCATCAAATTTTTTACTGTATACTATCCGTAAAGGATATGCTCCTTAATAATTGCTCAAACACCAAATGCTCCTTAATAACTTTTTTTATATTTATTAATGGATAAATAACCATGGATAGCTTTTGAACGTTTCGACGAACGAAAAGAATTTATTTAAGATCGCACACCTTGGGAATTAGGTTGCAATAAGGTTTTAGAGTGGAGGCCACGTTTAGGTAGGCGAAGTGTTGGTCGGCCATTGGCCAGGTGGGAAGACGATCTCCGTGCGGTGGCCGGTCCATGTTGGATGCGAGTGGCAAGGGATCGGCCATCTTGGCGTTCATTGAGGGAGGCGGTGGAGCTCAGTAACCTGGGGTGAGCCGCTGCACCTTATGTGAAGCTAATTGGGCCAAGGAGGGGACATAAGGGCAAGAAGTGAGGCTGGGAACCTCACCCCATTGTACTGTCCCGACGTTGGAAGGGGTTGTTCTGTGGTGCTGGACATCCCCTCTGTGGAGGTGGCGTCGGTCCCTTGCAGGACTGACTAGCCGTCGAGGTGCCCTGTTTGTTTACTTGATCCGGGGCACCTCACCAAAGACGGCATTGGTGGCACCCGCCGGGTTTTAGTGGGTAGAGCTACGTCCACTTACCAGCTGTCGGGCGCAGCGAGTCCCACATACCCGCGTTGGGAGAGCCACTCCTCCGCGGGATGCCTCAGAGTTTTCCCGGCGTTAAAGAAAAAAAAAGGCCAATGTTCAGCAGTGGACGGATAGAGGCTGATGATGATGATGATGATCATGACCTTGGGAATAAGGCATTTGCTACGAAGGTTCTTTTTATATATTGTAAAATATTCAAAAGATTAGTTTGACTGAGTTTGTTTCGCCATTTCTTCTCAGTGGACTAGCTTTGGAACAGCTGGTAAATTCAATTGACGTTTCAAAGATACTCTTATGTTACTATTATATATTGGAGAAAAAGTATTTTAATTGTATGACGTAGGGTCCATGCAACATGCAACATATAGTTGCATTTTTATCTAATCACTCATCGTTAGTCGTCACCTCTCCCTAAGTAGTTGAACACTCGTGATCACTTGCTGCCTTTTCGGACCAAGTAGATGGGGTTATTCTTATCCCGGACCGAAAAGGAAGCAAGGAGTGGACTAGAAGCCATCAGTCCTCACGTCGCTACTAGTACCCGACGCCAGGAGGCCGTGTGGTCGAAGACTCCAGGGTTAGCGGGGGGCAACCCCCCACATAGAAAAATCAATAAGTGGCCAGCTGGCTTACCACCAAACCGATGTAGCATTAGGGCCAAAAGGCCATTAACTTAGACCATTCGAAAAAGCTACTAACACGAGAGGAGTGTGATCCAAGGATCTGGTGGACTCGTTCATGTTCAAAAGTGACTTTGACTGATATTAGGGTTGGAATCTGAATGCCTAATTATTGTTATCTATACTGATTACTGATATACTAAAGCTAAAGGTGAGTTTTGTGTTTAAACCCGATCTGATTCCAAGAATTATTTTGGCATTTCAGTTTAAGCGGGTAAAACTCCGACATAGCTATAATAACAATATACATGATTCAATCAAGCGAATACGTATGATTTTCTATATAAATATCGTGCTCATCCTTAGCGACCATATCATTTTCAACGTGGAACCGGTTCGCGAGTCAATACTCAATAGTAACCAACAGTTGTGATTTGGATTTGCCCCGAACAAGTCGTTTCGTCAATTGTAAGATATTTGTGTACTAGTGGATGGCTGATAATAGATATTTAATATATATACACATATGTATGTATAATTGTTTAATGCTACGCCAGAAACTAACGCGTTGACCTTGACACTTTATTTTTTTCAAAGTTTTCCTCGTTTGTGCAAAGATGAGATTATTACTGGTGCTTTTTTTAGGTAAGTCCGTACCTGGGTTTTTTATGTTTTATTCTTGTATTTTCCTTATCATTGCCGTTAAGCGTATACTTGGTTCGGATATTTTGACGGTGGCGAGCTTAAATGGCCCATTTTGTGGACTAACGCAGTGTGATGATGATGATGATGAACCGAAAATGAATAGATGTTGACGTTTCATTTTACCGTTTTTAGATAAATTATATCTTTTAATATATTATAATTAGCATAATTAACAATACAAAACAATTATTTTGTCTTACATAAGGTTAATAAATCTATACATCCATACAGCTTTTTATTAAATGCATACAGATATATAAAATTGGAATGTCTGTTTGTTATATTAAAATAACCGCTTTTTATTAAATGCATATGGATGTATACACGCCTACACAGTAGGTACATATACCAAAATAACATTTTTTACAATTTTTGTCTGTTTTTCTGTCTGTTTGTTCCGGCTAATCTCTGAAATGGCTAGGCCGATTTTGACGGGACTTTCACTGGCAGTTAGCTGATCTTATAATATTTATAAACCCACTTACTAGGTGCTATATCCAGTCACAGCCATTGTTGATCGAAGGTACTTATACAGAATGCAATTGAAATCATGAGCATCCTTTTAAATGTAGACACTGTCCATGCTAATGTTACGAATACTAAAAATTAAAGCATGTTATTGAAAACCCTTATAATTAAATCCTGTCATAAAAAGTATCAAGTTCGGTTGGGCGCAGTTTGGTTTACGAAAATGCCGCCCGCGCCGTGTAGAATACGTAGATCTCGCGTCAGTTATGTACGTGATGGATACCTATCTATTAGAAATAAATAGCTTGTAAATAAATAAATAAATCCCTTGCTTGCATATTTTTTATATAAATCAGCCGTTATATTTAATCAGGCTAATAATAAATTAGCCGTAATGCAAATAGTATCATTAGTAGAGTCTAAATTGGAAAGGATGCCCATGATTTCAATTGCATCCTGTAGATGTTTTATTTCACAAGAAAGCGGGTGAGGCTTTGCGTGCGTAAGCTGTACGCTGATAGGCTCCCTGTAGTTACGCACACAAGAACGTACATTTTTTTTTCTTTAACGCCGGGAAATGCTCTGAGGCATCCCGCGGGGGAGTGGCTCTCTCCACGCGGGTATGTGGGACTCGCTGCGCCCGAAAGCTGGTGAGTGGACGCAGCTCTACCTACTAAAACCCGGCGAGTGCCACCAATACCGCCTTTGGTGAGGTGCCGCGGATCTAAGGAGCAAACAGGGCACCTCGACGGCGAGTCAGTCCTCAAGGGACCGATGCCACCTCCACAGACGGGTTGTCCCGCACCACAGAACAACCCCTCCCAACGTCGAATGTGGTGAGGTCCCATCCTCGCCCCTTGCCCCCTGCTCTTTTGTCCCCTCTTATAAGAGGGGTACAAAGAGCCCCCTCGGCTCAATTAGCTTCGCCCAAGGTGCAGCTGCTCACCCTAGGCTACTGAGCCCCACCGCCACGACAAGGCCTGAACCATTGTGGGGTCGAAGAACATACGTCTGTCGCATCATCACATCGAGCATACCTGATAGAGTAATAATGTGAGCCATAAAAATCCGAAACTTGGTTAGTGATATGTCACTGACGTAATAGCAATTAAATCAACCAGTGATCTGTATGTACGCCCTATCGGCGAATCATCCATCAATGGCCATCAGTCGGCCAATCATAGCGCAGAACCGGCGCAGCGTCGCAGCACTTTGTCGGAATTTGTTTTGATACAAAACACTAATATTACCGCTCTATTCCGGTTTTAAGCTCGATGCATCACAACTGCAAATTCCCACCCGATTTCTTGAAATAAAACAACTGTATTCGAACTACAAAAGAAAACTATAACAATACTAATAGGATCTCTGCGAGGCAACTTAATAGACCGGTCTATTGTCAAACAAGTTTCATAAAATAATGATAAAAATAATTTTTATCTAATACCTACAATGTGTAGGAAATTTTATAATCGTTCTAAAATGTCGCCAATTTTTTTTATGTTAGTTGGATAGTATACTGGCAGAAGTGCCACCGTTGGTCAGTGTTCAGCGTCTCCCATGAATATAAACAATTCTTTCAAGTTATCATGGTTATTTTCATTACTAAAATTATTTAAAACGGATAGATAATTTCGAAATATCGAGCTCCGCGAAATAAAAGTGAAGAACATGATAAATATCCCGTTTTAAATTATTTTAGTAATAAACGAATTTACCTGGAACTAGCCCAGGCAACTCTGAAATATTGTCCATCCTTGAGACAAAATGCCAGTAAATACACTGCCTTTCTTGCACTTCTCTCCGAAACATAGCAAAGCTGTTTCAGGGGAGAAAGAAGTAGGAAGGTGGTATAACCACATCGTGAATGCGGCACAGTGCTTACACCGGTAACTTACCAGCATCGACGTGCATGATTCGCCACGCATATAATTATTATAAACGAAATTATGATAAAAATAAATAAATTTACTTTTTATTTAAATTTATTTTTTAAACAAGATCTGATATGCACAATTTTTTTAATTATTTACTGAGATTTTGTTGTTTTATTATAATATTCTTGAATGATTCATTATTATTATTAACGGTTCTTATTATTAGACAGGAATTAATGAGGGTGAAAACGAAGAAATCTGAGCCTATGGTACTTTGGGATTTTGGGATTTCAAAACATGTCATGTTTCGTATAAGTCGAAATAAAGACATTTTGATTTGAACCTTTGGTTTATCCTCCCGAGCCTTATACAAGTTCATTGAAAACCAATATGACGCATAGGGTTTTCCCATATTGGAATTTTAAGCGCCGGTGCGAGGCGTCGTAGACCGTATAATGACAGGGCTACCACCTTTTGTCACTCACATGTGTCTCGCTTATCAGTAATTTTGCTGAGCAAGTTTGAAGAAAAATAAACAAAATACATAATATCTTTTATTTTTTACTAGCTATTGCCGGCAGCTTCGCCCGCGTTAACTTGGATTTACAGCCGTATACGGATTGATGATGATTATTTATCTATGGACGGGCGTAGGACTTTGTTTTATAATATGTAGTGATTTGACTTTGTTTTATAAAATACGGTATTACCGTATTTTTGTAAGTAAATAGCTTTTACATTACCGCTTTATAATTGGCAATTTTTTAAAGTATTAAAATGGATATAGGTTAGTTATATTTAAATATATAAAAAAAAAAATATAGACATACTAGCTGTTGCCTCCAGCTTCGCCCGCGTTACTCAACTCCTACAAGTCATAGCGTGATGTTTTATAGCATAAAGCCTTCCTCGATAAATATGATGTGTAACACTGAAAGAATTTTTCAAATCGGACCAGTAGTTCCTGAGATTAGCGCGTTCAAACAAACAAACAAACTCTTCAGCTTTATAATATTAGTATAGATTATGCCATCGCGGACTTTTCAGTAGGCATATTTAGGATACACAATTCTACCAAACATTGATACAATAATAATTATACTAACTTTCGGAACCGGGGCCGGGCCCAGCTCGGACGCGAGGCGTGGCATCACGGAGCGCCTGGCCCCGCGCGGCTCGGTCGAAATCACGGTGTCGCATTATTTTGATTTTGCTATATCTCCTAAGATATGCATTTAATTTGCATGGTGTAAACGGGAAAAACATACTTCATGAAATGCTCAAGCTAACTAACATATTTAAAATGATAAGGATAAATACCACATTTGTGTAAATAGCTTTTCAATTACCGCTTTATAATTGCCATTTTTTTAAGTATTAAAATGGATATAGTATGTTATCCTTAAGAGATAGACATATGCTATCGCGGACTTTTTTGTAGATCTTTCTAAGGTGTACAATAATGTAGTACGTTATTTTGATCTATCTGTTAGGGTTCATCTAACGTCCCCACCATGGTTCAGGCCTTGTCGTGGCGGTGGGGCTCAGTAACCTAGGGTGAGCGGTGCACCTTGGGCGAAGCTAATTGGGCCGAGGGGGCTCTTTGTACCCCTCTTATAAGAAGAGGGGACAGAAGAGCAGGGGGCAAGGGGTGAGGATGGGAACCTCACCCCATTGTACTGTCCCGACGTTAGGAGGGGTTGTTCTGTGGTGCGGGACAACCCCTCTGTGGAGGTGGCGTCGGTCACTTGCGGGACTGACTAGCCGTCGAGGTGCCCTGTTTGTTTTCTAGATCCGGGGCACCTCACCAAAGGCGGCATTGGTGGCACTCGCCGGGTTTTAGTGGGTACAGCTGCGTCCATTTACCAGCTGTCGGGCGCAGCGAGTCTCACATACCCGCGTGGGGAGACCCACTCCCCCGCGGGATGCCTCCGGGGTTCATCCGGCGTTTGCAATGTAAGTGCAAAAATGTGTTTATTTACGACATCACATTAGAAACCTCTAAAATTATCAGTGTTTATCTACTATATTATGTATGTATTATACACATAAACCTTCCTCTTGAATCATTCTATCTTTTAAAAAAAAACCGCATCAAAATCCGTTGTGTAGTTTGAAAGATCTAAGCATACATACAGACCGTCGCGGGAAGCGACTTTGCTTTATACTATGAAGTGAGAAGTGATAGTGAGGTTACTCCTTATAACATCAGCTATCTGCCAGTAAAAGCCATCAAAATCGGCGCAGCCGTTTCATTCTGTGGCGGTTCTGTGCCGCATCATCGTCGGATGGAATGGATTTTGCTAAATTGAAGTCTACAGTATCATGTGACTGGCAACTTAGGTCGTGTGATGTCATTCGTGCGTGAAAAATGTATATCGAAAATTACCAATCACGATGGTTATGGCGTAGGAGTCATTTACGATGATTTGTGATGATTATGATGATGATCGGATCTTTTTGTGCTTTAAAAAGGCAAAAGACAAAGTAGACAATTTGCAGAATTAAAACAATACTTTTTACTAGTGAGAGGTATGCGCTTGTCTGAATGGGTTCCTTATTTCTCCCGTAAACAGCTTTGATGTTATTCGCAAAGTTCGGAAATTCGGACGTACATAATCATTGTACACTTATTTATAATGACATATTTATGAAAACTAAATAAAGATCCGACGATCCCAAAAATTTCCGTCAATATAAAAATCCCACAAACAATTTCTATGATTTTCCCCACATTTTCCCCGAAATTTAGGGTAAAACCTAACAGGCACCAAAACAATATTGCGTCTGCTAATTCAAATTCCCGCTGTTTGTCTTGAAAACCATTATTTTAATACCACAACCGACGCCAGGAGGCCGTGTGGTCGCAGACTGCATGGTTGGCAGGGGCAACCCCCCATTTTTATAAACCAAAAGTGAGCCGAATCGGCTCACACTAATCCGATGTAGCATTAGGGCCTTCGAGCCGTTAGCATAAATCCATCCGAAAAAAAAAAAAATCCATGGACTTATTAAATATTCACAACATAAATACACTAGATTCTAGAAGACTTCTAAGGCTAAATAACAAATGTCTAGCAACTTCATACATCTGAGCGTAGCGTCCAAGTATAAACGCATTTATTCTGGAAACAAGTCTTATGCGAGTTTTTGCACGTAAGATAAATAATAGTTTACTGGGGGAAAACCTTATTATAATTTATAAAATAATATTATTTAGACATTGATCGATTGGACAAAAAAAACAAATTGTTTTGTATAAAATATTTTTTTGTATTTATAAAAATATTTGATTTCTTATTATACGACCTCCGTGGGTCAATGGTTAGTGCGTTGGCGCTCAAGCCAGAGGTTGCGGGTTCGAATCCCGCCAGGTAACAAAAAGTTTTCTGTGTTCCTGGGTATGGAAGTGTATTATATAATAAAAAAAAGTAGTTAATATATAAATATACGGAAATTTCCGTTGTCCCCGTAACACAAGTTCTTCGAGAACTTACCACGGGACCAGATTGACGTGGTGTAAAAGCGTCCATAGATATTATTATAATTCGAAATATAATCGATTCCACATGGAATCTAATTTAATTTTACAGCTTTTACTGATCATATTGCACGCCGGCGGTAGACTCAATTGACGTTCAAAAAGATATCCTGTTGGTGCTATTTTGAGTAAAAAAATTGATTTGATTCGATTTGCTTCTACGAAGCGTTAAGTGTCGACATGTCAAAAAAATCAGTTTTCTCGAAACTGAAATTGATTTTAAAATTTATATCGCATTTATAAATTATTATGAGTGCACTTATATCAAGTCAAATACAGGGTGTATCTGGAACGCTTGCGAAGATTAAACCGTAATAATATACTATTTATATACTAAATAATGCATATAACCATTTATCTCAGAAACCTTTTTTAAAGAAAATTTTATATTTTTGGCTATAAAAATAATCATCATCAATCCGTATATGGCTCTAAATCTAAGTTAACGCGGGCGAAACTGCGGGCAACAGTTAGTTATTTATAAAAAGATAGCGATACGACTGAGTATTTTACAAATTATCATTTTTAAATAATCTAAATTCTAAAGGAACACACTGCGTACCTACTTCCTGTCATATAATTATTACTATTATTTATAAAAAAAAATATAGTTTAAAAAAAACTAAAAAACACGCTTTAATAGCAAACCGAACTATAAATTTGAAAATAATTTTTAATAGAAGAATTAAATGGGTTAACATAATAAATAAATGATATTACTTATTGTAAAAAAGCGCGAGGTGCTCGATATTCTTGTTTAAAATATTTCATCGGTATCTATTTTTCAAAAGTGAAGTTAGTATAAAAACTTAGTTACAAGCACCACACTTTTTTACAATAAGTAATATCATTTATTTATTATGTTAACCCATTTAATTCTTCTATTAAAAATTATTTTCAAATTTATAGTTCGGTTTGCTATTAAAGCGTGTTTTTTAGTTTTTTTTAAACTATAATTTATTTTTTACTTTTTAGTGTCGATTTTTTTAATTAAAGATTTTATTAATTTAAAAGTACTCAACTAATGGCAATCACTTTAGAAATGAGTGAGAGACTAAAAACAACACATGTGATGTAGGTAACTTGCGCGGTATGCCTTCCTAGCATGTGCTATCCTGATTATCCTGATCAGGATATTGGAATAATTTTATCAAATTATTGTATTGTCATCGGTCCTCGATAAATCTACAAAGTTTGAACGAAATCTGGTCGTTAGAAGTGGGTCAAAATAGCGTCCAAAGAAGTCGGTTACAAACAAACATACAAACATACAGGTGAAGCTAATAAAAAGCGTGTAAAAACAAAGATACGACTAATAAAAATAATCAATTTTTTGTGGAAAATGAGGTTATGAGGTGTACTTTTAGATTTTCTAAATTTTTCAGCCTAATTTTATGTAATGATGATGATAATGTTGTTCGTGATGATGGTTATAATGATATTTTTTCCAGTTCCACTATCAATATGCAACGCGAACACCAAATTCCCGTTGTCACAAGACGTAATAGATTCTATTTTTGGGACTGTACCGCTAGCAGCGGCTCCTGCCAAACTACCAGTTAAGAATGGCACTGCAGAAGTAGAGTATCTTGATGCAGACCAATATGTACCGTCTCAGGCAGACTACGATATATTCGACTGGAGTCTTACAAAGGTACGTAAAAATATATTTAAGTTAACACGATTAAAAAAGTACTTGGATGAGCCAATTGGAAGACGTACCACCTGATGGCAAGTGGTCGACGTCGCCCATGAACATAAACTAGTTTACCTGGAACGAGCCCAGGCAACTCATTTATGTGTTGCCTATCCTGAGACATAAGATGTTAAGTTTCGATGCCAGTAATTGCACTACCTGTCTTGCCCTTCCCTCCGAAATGCAGCAAAGCTGTTTAACAGCAGAAACAAGCAAAATGGTGGTACCCATGCAGACTGGAGCGCGGCACAGCGCATTCCTTCCACCGGTAATTAGTATTAATAAACGTACATACCTCTTCTGCATTTATATCTTCTTTTTTTTCTTCTTTAACGCTGGTAAATGCTCTGAGGCATCCCGCGGGGGAGTGTCTCCCCAGGCGGGTATGTAGGACTCGCTGCGCCCGAAAGATGGTAAGTGGACGCAGCTCTACCCACTAAAACCCGGTGAGTGCCACCAATGCCGCCTTTGGTGAGGTGCCCCGGATCTAATGAGGCACCCTGTTTCTTCTGCATATCAATGATATGCTGCAAACCAGAGGCATTCATTGTTATGCGGAACAGCACTGGAGATGCCTTATACACTGGCCGCTCTAATATTTCTCGGGAACAAGTCGATGAGTGTCGGAACAAACTTGTGTCTGAAATCGAGTCTCTGTCGACCAAAGTCTCGGAATGGGGACGACTTAATCTGGTCCAATTTAACCCCAACAAGACACAAGTTTGCGCGTTTACCGCCAAAAAATCATCCTTCGTCGTTCCTTTACGATTTGAAGGCACTCCCCTAACTGCCGCAGCCAGCATTGGGATACTTGGCGTCGACATATCGAGAGATAGTTTGTTGTAGAGTGCAGTTTCGGTCATAAGAAAGAAAGAAACTTGGCGTGCTCAATAGGGCGAAGCAGTATTTCATGCCTTTACACCGCCTTCAATTATACAAGGCTCAGATCCGGCCTCACATGGAATACTGCTCTCACCTCTGGGCTGGAGCGCCCCAATATCAGCTCCTTCCATTTGACCGCGTCCAACGCCGGGCGGCTCGAATCGTCGATGACAATGTGATCTCCGATCGGCTTGATTCCTTGGCGCTGCGTAGAGATGTCGGATCGCTCTGCATCTTCTACCGCATCTACCACGGGGAGTGTTCTGAGGAATTGTTCGGATTAATACCTGCGGCAGAATTCCACCACCGGACATCGCGTAAGAATTCCAAATTTCACCCACACCATCTTGATGTCCGGAAATCCACAACATCTAGATTTTTACGGCATTTCCTGCCTCGCACCACAAATATATGGAATCAGCTACCACCTATGGTGTTTCCGAACCGATACGACTTCCTTCCTTAAGACCTTCAAGAAAAGAGCATACTCACATCTAAAAGGCCGGCAACGCCCTGCTGATCTCCTGGTATAGCGGGTGTCTGTGGATGTCGCTATTCACTTACCATCAGCTGAACCGACTGTCCGTTTGCCCCCTCTTCTTTAAAAAAAAAACCTCGATGGCTAGCAGTCCCCTAAGTGACCGACGCCACCTCCACAGAGGGGTTGTCCCGCACCACAGAACAACCCCTCCCAACGTCGGGACAGTACAATAGGGGACGTTTCCGTCCTCGCCCCTTGCCCCTGCTCTTTAATCACCTCTTCTTATAAGAGCAAATAGCCCCCTCGGTTCAATTAGCTTCGCTCAAGGTGCTGGGCTCACCCTAGGCTACTGAGCCCCACCGCAACGTCAAGGCCTGAACCATGGTGGGGGCATTTTGAATTAAAGTCATTATAATAATATAAATCAAATAGCATTGTGTATGTTAACTCGAGTTAAGATAATCATACGCTCTTTCACCTTTTTGTATCACTTATCGCAAATAAACGTATAATATTTATTTCAAGTAGGTACATTTCATTATCATTATCAGACCTTTCCGTGCATAGACCATTGAACTATATTACGTAGTAACTCACTACTACACTAGTACTACAACTCACTAGCATAGACATGTACGTATAAACGCCATGATAATCAATCTCTCTAGAATCTAGATGTTGGAAAGCGTAGTACCATTTAGTTGGAAGTCAAACTCCGTACTCCCTTTAGTTTTTTTAGTTCATATCTAAGTCATGTACTTGCTTGCCTAAAACATGTACCTGAATAATTCCAACAATGCAGAATGATAAATATAAAAAAATACCTTAAATACAATACACTTAATATCTCACTAATATAAAAACGTGCAAGATTTGATTCATAAGAAGTTGGGTTTTTGTTATACATATTTAAATATGTATGTATATAATTTATTTAGCACAGAAACCACAAACTTTCTATATAAAAAAAGCGTGTTAATGATGTCATTTTATTCAAAGAGATTTATTTAAATTTGTATTTCGTTAGAACAAGAATGCCCAAACGTCGGGCATATAAAAAATCATACTAAACCGCGATGAAATTCCTAATAAGTTTTTAATTTTGTAATGAGTAATTCGCGTAGACAATAGAAAAAAATAATAATTTTGTTATTAAAAAGTAGGTAAAATTCGATATTGCAGGTTGAGTATGTTTAAATAATGCATTCTAATAATTCTGCTTATTGATGAGTTGTAGCAGGAAAATTGTAACTACAATATTATTATTATTTACAGATTACATTATTATTTACAAGTTCATTTCTATAAAACCAGTGACAGACATAAATTATATTTAGTATCTATTACTAATATTATAAAGCTGAAGAGTTTGTTTGTTTCAACGCGCTAATCTCAGTGACCGGTCCTGTTTGGATGCGTCATTCGGCCCACCCGCATCAGCCGTCTTAGGGGTCATCGAAACAGGCCTACTTTAAATGCATATATGGGTACATAGTAACATTTATTTGATAGGCAACGATAATAAATGAATCTTAAATTCTCGGCAAAAATGGTCTATATTTTATATAGAGTACGTACTAGCCCAAGATCAAGACTAAGTCACCAAGACCAAGTCATTTTTTTTTTACTCAGCAAGACTAAGACTGAGACTAAGTCAGCAAGGCCAAGACTGTCCAAATCTTGGTCTTGATCTTGCTTTACTCATCACTAATGACAGGCTACTGCCTTGGCGGTTATTGAGAGAGGCCATCACAGGACGGACAAGGGTTGATAATTACAAAAATAATAAAAATAGTCATCCATACATCCTTTCTTTATAAGTGTAAATCAATCATGAATTGTAACGGAATGTTTATTATAGCGCATATCTACGAGTTCTGGTGGAAACTTCCTAGTGTCCCCCCTGGGTCTGAAGTTAGCCCTTGCCATCCTGACAGAGGCGGCATCAGGTACCACGCAGAAGGAACTAGCATCCGTGCTAGGTTTTGAAGATAACACACATATTGTCAGGCAAAAGTTCACAAGGATCTTGGACTCGCTACAGGTAAGCATTTGGTTTTTCTTTGATATTGGGATGGGGAAACTGGTGGGTTAGCCAACTGAGTCAACGTTGAGCTAAAAAGATCTTTGTGATGTATGGAAAGCGTTGTCTTTGGACTTAGGATTTTAAAGAAAATAACATTAATACCTATGAAATGTGATCAGTGTAATATACATATATGTAACGTACCTATGTCATATGTGTAGATATAAATTAATCTTGCTGTCTCCTGACAAATGGCTTCCAAATGCAGGTCAGGCAATATAAATACCGTCTCTTATTGAAAACACCCAGCTTCGCATGGTAGTGATGAGCGTCTAGGTTTTTTGCAAAGACACAAAGTCCAAGTCTAAGGCAGCAAGACCAAGATCAAGTCTAACTCAGCAAGACCAAGAACAAGACTAAGTCAGCAAGACCAAGACTAAGTCAACAAAACTAAGACCAAGTCTAATTCAGCAAGACTAAGTCAGCAAGGCCAAGACTGTCCAAATCTTGCTTTATTCATCACTAATGATAGGCTAATGTTTTCAGATCAAGTCATCGCATTACACCATGGACTTGGGCAGCAGGATATACATCGGTGCTGGTGTGGAGCCCCAACAAAGATACGCTGCCATAGCCAAAGAGTTTTACAGGACGGAAGTCATTAACCAGGACTTCAGAGACCCTGTTGTAGCAGCAGCGGCGATCAACCAGTGGGTGTCAAATAACACCCACGGAAGGATACCGCAATTGGTCGATATTGGTATGATAAACTATTTATGTTAGGTGTCCGGTATAACAGGTGGGAGGGATGCGCTATGCCGCGCTCCCGGCTGCAAGGGTACCACCATCTTGGTTGTTTCATACCGGTGGAAGGGATTCGCTGTGCCGCGCTCCCAGCTGCAGGGGTACCACCATCTTGGTGGTTTCATACCGGTGGGAGGGATTCGCTGTGCCGCGCTCCCAGCTGCAGGGGTACCACCATCTTGGTGGTTTCATACCGGTGGGAGGGATTCGCTGTGCCGCGCTCCCAGCTGCAGGGGTACCACCATCTTGGTGGTTTCATACCGGTGGGAGGGATGCGCTATGCCGCGCTCCCAGCTGCAGGGGTACCACCATCTTGGTGGTTTCATACCGGTGGGAGGGATGCGCTATGCCGCGCTCCCAGCTGCAGGGGTACCACCATCTTGGTGGTTTCATACCGGTGGGAGGGATGCGTTGTGCCGCGCCCCCAGCTGCATAGGTACCACCATCTTGATTGTTTCTCCCGTGAAATAGATTTTCTGTGTTTCGGAGAGAAGGGTAAGACTGGCAGTGTAGTTACTGACACCGAGACTTAACATCTTGTGTCAGGATAGACAACACATAAATGAGTTGCCTGGGCTATTTCCAGGTAAACTAGATTATGTTTATTGTCGACGTCGACCACTTACCATCAGGTGGCTCGTCGTCCAGTTTGCCTTTCCGATAAACATAAAAAAGGTTCTCGAAATTAGGTCAGGAGTGTAGAACGACTTTGTGAATATTTTCCCTCGCCTTCGTTGTCGACTCAGATGCACGCGATAGGTTAATTATTTCGTCTCCTCCTCGAAATTTGGCAAGGACAGTGCAAAGGTAGTTTCGCTTATGCATGGGCGAGAATGTAGGTTTTGACATGGTCCGTTAAGTGAGTAATATATTGACACAGGTGCACGGAAAAAAATTGACATATTTTAATAGCAACTGCTACTCAAACTCACATTTTCAAATATACTTCACTCCAAGTTGTAAGAGGTACTGCCATGCTGCTTTGCAGCCGAATTGGGCCAGCACGACCGGGGTGGTACCTCTCGCTCACATAACATCGGCGTCAAGTGACAGCTATGCTCTCGCGTTTTTGTGATTTGTGTGTTTTCGGTGGCCCATTGGCAGGGATAGGGAAAAGGAGGGCAACGCAACTGCAAAACTTTTGGTTGTGTGAATCCGACTGCTCACTTGCCTCTTTATGGCATAAAAGTTATGGGACCACTAGACCAATTTTCAAAATAGAGTATAACTAAAAAACTATCTTGTCAAATTATACTATCTCCCAAGTCCAACTAAAAGAACTTGGAATGGAAAATGATTTGAATGAAATCCCTAATTTCATGTTTATATTAATACTAGCTGTTGCCTGCAGCTTCGCCCGCGTTACTCAACTCCTATATGTCACAGCGTGATGTATATATATAGCCTATAGCCTTCCTCGACAAATGGGCTGTCTAACACTGAAAGAATTTTTCAAATCGGACGAGTAGTTCTTGAGATTATCGCGTTCAAACAAACATACAAACTCTTCAGCTTTATAATATTAGTATAGATTGTTACGGGTGCTTACCGCGTTTATAGGTTTATTGAGGTCCCGATATTTCGGCAATGCTTCAATCGCCATGATCACGGGGAGACTGACGTAAGCACCCGTAGCAATAGTCAGCAATACACGAATAGTGATCACGTTAGTTTAAAACAATATATCGCAAATTTCATTCAAATTAGGGATTTCATTGCTAAAACATATACTACATTACAACGATTTTTTTACAGACGACGTCTCAGGGGTGGTAGCCCTGGTACTCAACACACTCTTCTTCAAAGGCACTTGGCAGCATCAGTTCTACCCCAACGACACCCGACAGGATTTCTTCTATTTATCTGGAACGGAGAAAAAGCCAACGGCATTTATGAGTGTTAAGAACAAATTTTACTATGCTGACTCGGCTAAGTTCAACGCGAAAATCTTAAGGATGCCGTATTTAGTAAGTTTTAATACTTTTGTATGCTGCTTGTTTTGTTCTAATGATTCTTTAGGGTCGGTCGAGAGGTCAGCAGACTGGACTACATCCCACCATGGTTCAGGCCTTGTCGTGGCGGTGGGGCTCAGTAGCCTAGGGTGTGCCCAGCACCTTGGATGAAGCAAATTGGGCCGAGGGAGCAACTCTTTCTACACCTCTTATAAGAAGAGGGGAGAAAAGAGCAAGGGGAAAAGGGGCGAGGATGGGAACCTCACCCCATTGTACTGTCCCGAGGTTGGTAGGGGTTTTTCTGTGGTGCGGGACAACCCTTCTGTGGAGGTGGCGTCGGGAGTCAACCTTAGGGGACTGCTAGCCATCGAGGTGCCCTGTTTGCTCAATAAATCCGGGGCACCTCACCAAAGGCGACATTGGCGGCACTCGCCGGGTTTTAGTGGGTAGAGCTGCGTCCACTTATCAGCTTTCGGGCGCAGCGAATCCCACATATCCGTGTGGGGAGATCCACTCCCCCGCGGGATGCCTCAGAGCATTTCCCGGCGTAAAAAAAAGACTGGACTACATAATATCATTTTCGCGGATAATATGAATCCCGCCAAGTGTAGATAATTTTTCCTATGAATATAGCTGGTTATGTCTTCTAATATATGTTTAGATATTAGAATAAAGTTCTTAAAATTTTTATGGTACCAGTACCTGTAGGAAATGTTCGTACGAGCTTACTGTGTGTCTAGTTTAACTAATATTCAATAATTTGACTTTATAATATCAACCCTTATATATCCCACTGCTGAGCACGGGTCTCCCACTCGAAACCAGGCGAGGAGGGTTTTGTGCCATAGTTCACTGATGCGCTGGCCCAATGCGGGTTGGTGAACTTCACACACAATCAAAGACTTTTAATCCCATCAGGCATGCAGGTTTTACTTCGTTTTATTTATGATTAATTAATATAGTGTAATTCCTATTTTATGACTAATATATTATTCTCTACAACTACAATGAGCTTCTATTAAAATGATATATTTATTTCATCATCATCATCAGCTCCTATCCGTCCTCTGCTGAAGATTATTTGGAAGTACTTAAATCATTATTCGCTTGTCTATAATTTTTAAAATTGCGTATAAAGCTTAAAATGTTTTTATTTCAATTTTTAATGAAATAAGAATGCTCACATAACACCGGCGTCAAGTGACAGCTATGCTGTCGCGTTTCATGCGGTTTGTGTGTTTCCGGTGGCCCATTGGGGGGATAGGGAAAAGGAGGGCGCATCTCGTTTGCCCCCTGATGACATAAAAAAAAATAAGAATGAAGCTGGTCGCGACATTTTTTTTATATTTAAATATTTCCAGGGTAACAAATTCGCCATGTACATCGTGGTGCCCAACTCTATATCAGGCCTGTCGCGAGTCTTCACCGATGTGACCAGTCTCCGCAACGAGCTGTTCTTCTTACAAGAGAGTGTCGTGGATGTGATCTTGCCAAAATTCCAATTTGAGTACACATCTCTATTGGATGGGCTCTTGAAGGAGGTATGAATTCGTTTTGTACTTACATTCGAATTAAGAATTTACTTACAATTTATTAGCTGAAATAAAATTCATATTTATATTAATATTATTACGGGTGCTTACCGCTTTTAAAGATTTATTGAGTTCCCGATATTTATCAGTCTCCCCGTGATCATGGCGATTGAAACATTGCCGAAATATCGGAAACTCAATAAATCTTTAAACGCGGTAAGCACCTATGAATAGTGATCGAGTTAGTTTAAAACAATGAAATAAAATTAATTTAATTTATTTGTAATAATATGTATACAGTATCCAAGCTATTTCACTTGGTCGGACGGATGTTGTCGCAACGAAATTTCTTTATAAGGAAAAAGAGTTGCGCATTTTTAAAACTGTGAAATTAGATTCAATTCATCTTGCGCATACTGTATGTACAAACTAAACAATAAAATAAAATATGCAACAATAAAAATACAACGATATACTATAGTAAACTGAATCCACCGCATCGTTATTCTGGTTGTGGATAACCTTTCCTGGACTGCCATTGATGAAGCCATTTTTAATACCATGTAGGTAGGTAGGAATTAAGCATGCTAAAAATGTAAAATTTCACATTATTTTTTCAAAGATTTTTCTTGATTCTTTTTTTATAACAAATATACATCTTATAGACGATTTTTTACACCAAGTCAATCTGGTCCCGTGGTAAGTTCTCAAAGAACTTGTGTTGCGGATTACCAGACAACAGAAATATATTTAATACTTTTATACTATACATATTATATTCAAGATTTTTATTATATGTATAATACACATATTTAATACACATCCATGACCCATGAACACAGAAAACTTTTCGTTCCCTGGGATTCGAACCCGCTACCTCCGATTCGCTTGAGCGCCAACGCGCTGACCATTGAGCCACAGAGGTCGTTCTTTAAAAATAGAAAATAGGTTTCCATAATATTTTGCCTCAGCGACATGACTAGACTCGAACCTAGACCTTCCACACTGTGACCCGAGATTGTAACAATACGTAGCCATTATCACGACGTATAACGTGTGGTTTTCCTGTAGCTAGTGCGTACGACAGATTCCAAATGGGTATTCCCATTGTGGTGCGGTAAACATTTAAGCTTCGTTTCGACATTTTTTTTTCGTTTCGACGAAGAGCTAACAAACAGGTTTAGACATATATGTACATTATTATTAATAGGTATACAATATATAGGAATAAAAATCAACCGAATCATGCGAGTACATGTCTCACGGGATGAGGGTTTCATAGAATGTGTTTTTTTAATGTATCTAATATAGACAACTTATTATTTTATCTCAATGGGAACAATTTCTTTATATTTTCTCGCATTGTCATCAACATTTGAGCTATGTACAAAATTTAAAGTTAGAATTTTTAATGTAGTTAATCTAAAATCAATAATTCAAATTGCACACACACAGACAACACTCAAAACGAGTTGATAAAAAGGTAATAAAAATATTAAACAGGTCAAAAAGTGCAAAAGGCTACAGGTCGATATTTGAAAAAAATATTTATTTTATTTTGGTATCAAACAGTCTTAAATACAGGATATTATAAAACTACCCGTAGAGGTTAATTGGGGCCCTATAACGAGTCCATTCACAATATTTAAAAACCGTAGTAACGCTGTATAACATACCCCAAAAAAATAAAAAATAAAATATTATTTTCAATGATGTGCACCCAGTATTTCAGATTATTTCAGTAAAATTAAAGAGTAACTACGCAGAATGTACCTCCATTTCTACCTAATTCGCGGAACGACAAAAAATTTAAAAGACCTAACCATTCGTTGACCTAATTAACCTAACGAAACAACCTAAACGAACACTTACTTTTTCATCATAAACATCAAATTTACAGAAACGGCTCAAAGTATTATAAGCCTTGCTTAAAACCTCGCTCGTCGGGATATGGCTTGTGTACAATTTTGCACCATCGTCGGTGTTATTGATGCGAAAACCGATCTTACACGCTGTTCCATCTCGGCAACCATTTGGCAATCGGAGAAATACACTCTGTCCTTCACATAACCCCACAACAAGAAGTCCAAGGGTGTGAGGTACTATATAGAGTTTTATTATTTCAATAAAGACAAACAGGGCCGAAAAATACAATATTAAGTAGGCGTAATGTTTACCTGCTAAATTGAATATAAATGAGCTAAACTGAACATAAAGATGTGTTCAACAAAATGCAAATAAGTAGAAACTCATCAATATCATTGAAAATTGTTTCCAGTTGGGCATTCGACAAGCTTTCGAGGATACGGCCTCGTTCCCCGGCATCGCCCGAGGTCAGGCCCTGACCCAGAAACTGAAGATATCCAAGGTGCTGCAGAGGTCTGGCATTGAGGTCAACGAACTCGGCAGTATTGCTTATTCAGCCACAGGTATACTAAATATATTTATTAAAAAAAATATAATTAATTGTTCTGTCTTTGTGTTTTTCATGAGACAATTCAATCTCAGAATTAGAAAATAAGTATTAATCGACTATGAAGTGACCTTCATCTAGTCCCGTTATAATCTCACAAGAACTATAGTTACACGCACTATGAACGAAAATAATTTAATAATAATATGTTGGGACAACTCACACACCTCCACCTGACCCCAAACTAGGCAGAGCCTTTTTTTGTCGCAGTGGAAATGCTTTGCGCATTCACATATGTCATGGTGGGGCTCACCCTGAACTCCGTCTCCCCGATAAGGAGTCGTGCACCTGAGGGTTGGGTTCCCTTTCCTCCCGGCCCCACGGAAGAGCAGGGCTTTGGTTTTGTTGAAACGGACCACAAGCCCCAGTCGCTCTATGCGGCTGACTACGAGGGATACTCCCACCTCGGCCAGCCGCGCAGCCTCCCTGTATGTCCGTCCCCGGAAAACTAGGCAGAGCCTGTTCATATGGCAATCAAACAATTTATAAATCTAATATATAAAATTCTTGTGTCACAGTTTTAGTATTTATACTCCCCCGAAACGACTTGACCGATATTGATGAAATTATACAATTTCATCAATATCGGTCAAGCCGTTCTTCTCGGCTTTTGTGTATTCATGTGATACAAGTGTATATTCAGTAGTTATGAGAATACGTTTATAAGAAAGAAAAAAAAACATTTTTGGACAAAAATTTACACGGGCGAAGCTACGGGCAACAGCTAGTACTTTTTTAAATACAATACATTATAGATAAGTTACACCCAGTTATACAACAAATGATCATGTTCATCACACAAACATTTGTCTTGGGTGGGGATCGAACCCACGACCTTCTGGTTTAGCCAGGGTCACTAACCACTAGACCAACAGGTGAAATATGATCACATACATATTTACACAACCATGCCCCGGTACAGACATATTATATTTGTTTGCGACCACTGCTGTAGTCTTTTGTCAACCGACCATTTGACCAACCTTACTTAACATATTACACCTGCTTATATTTCATAACAAAAAAAATTCTGTTTCTACCATATCTAATCTATCATACAAAAACCATCTCCACCAACCAAACCAAACGATGTCAGCTTGATTCCTTGGCGCTGTGTAGAGATGTCGGATCATTATGCATCTGCTACCGCATCTACCACGAAGAGGGTTTTGAGGAATTGTTCGGACTAATACCAGCATCAGAATTCCACCACCGGACATCGCGCCATAATTCCAAATTTCACTCATACTTACAGCATTTCTTGCCCGCACGACCACACTATGGTAACCACTGCCATCTATGGTGTTTCCGAACCGATACGATTTAGGAACCTTCAAGAAAAGAGCATACTCATATTTGAAAGGCCGGAAACGCACCTGCTAATGAGGGTGTCTATGGATGTCGTTTATCACTTACCACCAGGCGAACGGACTGCGCAATTGTCTGCTTGTCCCTTTTTCTATAAAAATACATCTTTTTATTTCCCAGTTAATACAATTCCAATTTAACATAACAAAGCAATATAAAAAAACTTTAAATACACCTCTGGAGTAGTATCTATCTATCTCTTCTCTGGGTAATAATTACTAAATAGATTACGGGGTCGAATGGTGTGAAGTCAGTTATTATTATAAATACTTTTATCTTTATTATGTTTTATTAATATATCATCATCATCCCCACCATGGTTCAGGCCTTGACGTAGCGGTGGGGCTCAGTAGCTTAGGGTGAGCCCTGCACCTTGGGCTAAGCTAATTGAGCAGAGGGGCTCTTTGTACCCCTCTTATAAGAAGAGAGGACAAAATAGCAGGGGGCAAGGGGGGTTGTTCTGCGTGCTGCGTTCTGGTGCGGGACAACCCCTCTGTGGAAGTGGCGTTGGTCCCTTGAGGGACTGACTAGCCGTCGAGGTGCCCTGTTGCTCAGCAGATCCGGGACATCTTACCAAAAACGGCATTGGTGGCACTCGTTGGGTTTCAAAGCATTTCTCGGCGCAAAAGAAAAAAAAATGACCCACCACACCAACTTCATCCAACTAGAACACGTTCCAGCGTGTTCAGAATTTGTCATACCATTTGTCTTGCGTATGATCGTTACTGATTTCACCCTTTCAAACACGATCTCCACAACCTTGGCCGATCAGCGGGCTTACTCTCGACACTCGATCCCATTGAAATTTATGATTGGGATCGAGAACTTGTCAATCGGTACTCTTGTACGCTACACTAGCCCACGATTTGACTCGATAACAGTGGAATTTAATGTAACTAATTTTCAATTGAAATAGGTATTTCTCAATCTCGTACATTTTTCGCACTCTTGAGAATATTTTGACATTTTGTCATTCGATCCCACTCGATTTCGAAGTCGATACGTTTAGTACGATTAGTACCCACAAATAACTATATATTAATTTATATTTACAGAGATAGCTCTCGAGAACAAGTTCGGTGGTGACACGGATTCCGCTCCCGAGGTGATCGCCAACAAACCGTTCCTCTTCTTCATACAAGACGAAGCGACCAGACAACTGCTGTTCACTGGAAGAGTCTCCGACCCAACACTCTTCGACGGCGCATACAAACTCACATAAAATTACATAAACTTACAATTTTCTCATATAAATGTTAAAATGCCTTTTTAAAAGTAATTGCTAAAACCGAGATTTAAATGTAAATTAATGCCATTATAGAAATAATTTGTGGCGATAAAAGGTCTGTTTTTTCGTACCTACTTGATGATAAATGAAAATAAAAAAACGAAATAAGTTCTTTTTTTCTTCCATAAAGCCAAGTGACTTGAAGGTGATTTATGCAGCATCGATAACTGAGGCCGGTAGGTTTTTCGAATAAAGTCTATTTTTAATAGCATTGGAAGCAATAAAACGAGCAGTCAAAGCCTTTTGGCGACTATCGACGCCTATACACATCTGCACAACCAAAGATTGTACCCTATTTATATGTTGCCCTCCTTTTCCCTATCCCCCCAATGGACCACCAGAAACTCACAAACCACACGAAACGCTACAGCTGTCATTTGACGCTGATGTTATGTGAGCGAGAGTTACGACCCCGGTCGTGCCTGCTCAATTCGACTGCAAAGCAGCATGGCACTATATCTCTTACTAGTTATCTTAAAGATATCCTATGAAAGGATATTTGTGCATTCTTTTACTTTGTATTATACTTGAAGATCATTTTTTATATTAGTTTAACAGGAGAACTGGAGGTCGTGCCACGTGATGGTAAGGGTTCAGCGTCGCCCATGAACGTAAACAGAGTTTACAGGCATTTGTAAGTTATCTATACAGACAAATAAAAATGGGGTATCTGTTTGTAATATTAAAATAACCGCTTTTTATTGAAAGCATATGCATGTGTACACGGTACATATTATACCAAAATAGCCTCTTTTTTATGTTAGTTGGATAGGCAAACTGGCAAACGTACCACCTGATGTTAAGTGGTCGACGTCGCCCATGAACATAAACTAGTAGACCTGGAACGAGCCCAGGCAACTCGGTTATGTGTTGCCTATCCTGAGACATAAGATGTTAAGTTTCGGTGCCAGTAATTACACTGCCTGTCTTGCCCTTCTCTCCGAAACACAGTGGTACCCATGCAGCCGGGAGCGCGGCACAGCGCATCCCTCTTACAATTTTTGTCTGACTATCCGTCTGTCTGTTTGTTTGTTCGTTCCGGCTAATCTCTGAAACGGCTGGGCCGATTTTGACGGGGCTTTCACTGGCAGATAGCTAATGTTATAAGGAGGAACTTAAGCTATAATATAAAATAATAAAAATAATCATCATCATTCCGCGTACAGTCGTAAATCTAAGTTGTTCTCCTAACTAGCTGTTCTCAGAAGCTAACAGCTAGTCTGAGATATAAGATGGTGTCTCTGTGCAAGTACACTACCTGTCTCCGAAACGCAATAAGTTTCACGGAAGAAATAAGGAAGATGGTGGTACCCAGGCAGATGAGTTAGTATGGTAGTGATGGTTTAGTATGGTACAATAAGCCCCCGGCATGGTTCAAGGCTTGTCGTGGCGGTGGGTCTCAGTAGCCTAAGGTGAGCCCAGTACCTTGGGTGAAGCAAATGAAATGAAATGAACCGAGGGAGCTGCTCTTTGTACCTCTCTTATAAGAAGAGGAAACAAAAGAACAGAAGGATAAGGGGTGAGGATGGGAACCTCACCCTATTGTACTCTCCCGACGTTGGGAGGGTTTTTTGTGGTGCGGGACAACCCCTCTGTAGAGGTGACGTCGGTCCTTTGAGGGACTGACTAGCCGTCGAGGTGCCCTGTTGCTCAGCAGATCCGGGGCACTTCACCAAAGGCAACATTGGAGCCACTCGCCGGGTTTTAGTAGGTAGAGCCGCGTCCACCTTACCATCTTTCGGTCGCAGCGAGTCCCACATACCCGCCTGGCGAGTCCCCCGTCTCCCGCGGGATGCCTAAGAGCATTTCCCGACGCAAAAAAAAAGAAGGGTAAAGACTAATATCCCCCACTTTTTTGATGATACAGGTCATTGCTTTCGCATTATCCAGGTTTAGATTTTCACTAAACAAAGTATCGCCCCCGAAGGGGCATTTTAGCTATGTGACGTTTGGTCTATGGTGTTACAGTGACGAGCTTTTACTTCAATTTACTGGTGAATATGCAAATGCACGGGCTATTCATGAACCTCAATTGCTTCCAGACTATCCAAATAATCTAATAGGAAACAATCAGGAACGTGGTACCCATGCCGCTGGGAGCGCGGCACAGCACCCCCACCGGAACACCGTCTCATGTCTCAGATACAAAGCCAATGTACAGTCAGCTAGTGCACAGAACACTGAGGTAGCCCCATCGTAAGTCTGACAGGGTTATTACTTATTGTACCTTTTTTTCTTTTACACCGGGAAATGGTCGAAGCATCCCGCGGCGCTCTGAGGCATCGACGGCTAGTCTTTCCCCTTAAGGGACTGACTCCACCTACACTGAGGGGTTTGCCCGAATCGCAGAACAACCTTTTCCAACGTCAGAACAGTGAAATAGGGTGTATTTCTATCCTCACCCCTTGTCCTAATCTTTTGTCCCCTTTTCTTATAAGAGGAGTACAAAGAGCAGCTCTCCGCCACGACAAGGCTTGAACCGTGGTGGGGTTGTTTACACAGTGTAGTAATGATTTGTTGAATGATTATTAAGATACATACTGTAAAGGTTCAAAGTAAGTGGTGATGGTTTTAAAGCAATTTGAGAGATTTGTGATTTTAATCAAGTACCTAATAAGGTAACGTCGCGAGAATTTTAATTCTGAACATTTTTATTAGCTTTTATTACGATGCTTTCATTAGATATTATTTCCAAGTACCTAACTGCGCCCCGCGGTTTCACCCACGAACTTCCCGTGATACACGGATAAATTATAGCCTATATGTTATTCTGATGTAAGTATAAGCTACGTTATATTAAAGTTTCATTAAAATCCATTCAGTAGTTTTTGCGTGAAAGAACAAACATACATCCATACATTCTTACAAATTTTCGCGTTTATAATATTAGTAGGATGCGTCAGAATCGGGGTTTTGGAGATAACAGGTCCCCAAACACTGTCATAGGACTTAACCCTGGTGGTTTTTGAGTAGCCTCCACGTCCTTAACATAACAGTGAGTCATTATGACGTCATAAGACAAGAAACTGGTTCTGCGCTTCATCTTCATAATTCATTGTTTACTTGTGTAGTCTGTGCTCGGGAGCTGTACGGATGTGACTTGTGGTGCACATCATTATGAGTTTTTTGTTTATCGGTGAGTTCAATTTGTATTTCCGTCAGTCACCAGGTATTTCATTGACAATTTTCATGATACAAATATCTTACTAATATTATTTTTAGTACCGTTATTATTTGTAGTAGTTAACGTATTAGAAACATATTTGTTTTTTTAGAAAATACTAGGTGTTTTTTGCGGTTGCATCTGCTCCAAAATTAAAAAATAGTTGAATAAATAATCGTCATTATTTGTGATATCAAATGCAAAATAGTTTATAAATATAGAGTAACTGATTGTTCCGTAGATTTGTGCGTTCAAACAGAATCTTTAGATTTTTATAATTTTATTGTTAGTAAATAGATGGAGAATAAAACGAATAATTTGTTTGAGAGTATAATATTATTATGGTTATTAGTATGTTTTCATGTAAACTATACGTATCTATAGTGACTTATTATGGTTTAGTTACTAACATCTTTTCTTTTTGTGTTGTTCGTTTTTCATTGTATTGTGTGATGTCTTTATGCATCAGATTAACTAACTTTTAAAATCTGTATGAATCTTATATGAATTCAATTAAAAGGTTTTCAGAAATGCTCCTAATAATCTCTTTTTTCCTAATGTTATAAGGAGCCACCGAGCAGTCGGAGCCTTATGGTGACTACCGACGCCCATAGACATCTACACAACCAAAAGTTACGCAGATGCGCTGCCCTCCTTTTCCTATTCCCCCCCAATGGGCCACCGGAAACTCACAAACCGCACGAAACGCAACAAGCATAGCTGTAACTTGATGCCAGTGTTATGTGAGCGAGGGGTACCCCCTGGTCGTGCCGGCCCAATTCGGATGCAAAGCAGCATTGCACTACCTCTTACTTAAGCTTATTTTTTCACCAAAAAAAGTAAGAGGATCGGTATAGGCTACTTTTTACGCTGGTTTTATTAGATTATCACAGGGAGATGGAAAACAATTGTTTTTCATATCTTCATTGTCCACATTCTTGGAATATGCATATGGTTTGTTTCTGTGGCCGGTGTGTGCTGCGTCACCGTCGGGTGGACTACCCATACCGGGTGGACTCATTGAGGTAAGGACCCGGCAAATGGCGCCAGCGATACTGGGCTACACTCCACCGCAGTGGCTGCCGTCACGTGAGGTCTTGAATGTTGCTGTTGTTGGGAGGCGTGGGGCGCCCCGCGATGGGCATAACACTTGAAACAATTATATGGAGATGATATAAGCGAGAATCGCATTTTCATCTACAAGACCTAGAATTAATATTTGTCAGATGGGCTTTCCCAAGGGTGTAAATGTGTCCCCACCATGGTTCAGGTCTTGACGTGGCGGTGGGGCTCAGTGAGCCCAGCACCTTGGGCGAAGCTAATTGAGCCGAGGGGGCTCTTTGTGCTCCTCTTATAAGAAGAGGGGACAAAAGAGCAGGGGGCAAGGGGTGAGGATGGGAACCTCACCCCATTGTACTGTCACGACTTTGGGGGAGGGGTTGTTCTGTGGTGCGGGACAACCCCTCTGTGGAGGTGGCGTCGGTTCCTTGCGGGACTGACTAGCCGTCGGTGCCCTCTTAGCTTAACAGATCCGGGGCACCTCACCAAGGCGGCATTGGTGGCACTCGCCGGGTTTTAGTGGGTAGAGCTGAGTCCATTTACCATCTTTCGAGCGCAGCGGGTCCCACATATCCACCTGGGGAGACCCACTCCCCAGGCGGGATGCCTCAGAGCATTTCCCGGCGTAAAAGAAAAAAAAGGGTGTCAATATGTGGTGAAATTGAACAGAAATAGGCTTAGATCTAGGAGCTCGGTATCATTGATATGGTCCATACGAGCTATAGGTAAGCTCAGGATTAGCTTAACCTAGATGGCTACTTGCTTTAGTATCAACATCATCTTTGAAACCGGGCTGGGTACTTCTTATCTGGCGTAAGATCATCATTACACCTGCATACAGCCAACACTAACTATACAATTACGTACGCAGCCTCCACAAGAAACAAACGTCAAGTATTTTTCACAGCGACAGCCACAGATATATTTTGTTCTATGGTGCCGTGGTCAAGGGGTCAGGCTACTTTACACAACGGTCGAGGGTTCGAATCCCGTCAAGTGCGGATAATTTGTATGATGAATATAGATATCTGCACCGGTCATGGACGTGTATATAATATATTATGTATTGATATAATTTTTGAAATTTATTTCCTATTTATTTTCTTACGAACTTAGCACAGGGTTAACGTGGTGTGATTGTTGGTTCATCATCATCACCATCAGTTTTTATCCGTCTTCTGCTGAACCTAGGCCTCCCTCAAAGAACGCCAAGACGACCGATCCCGATTGACCGACCGATTGTTTGTTATTATTTATTTATTATAGTGCTTTTCAATGCTATATGGTTAGAAATTATAGGTATTGTTGGATGCGAGTGGCAAGGGATTGGTTGTCTTGGCGTTCATTGAAGGAGGCCTATGTTCAGCAGCCGGGGGTGTCCTGTGTTAGTCAGATCCGGGACACTCCCCTTCAAGCGGTTGAAGGCAACTCGCAGTAATTTTAGTGCGGTATACCGGCGCTGGGGGAGCGCCGGGAGTCCCACATATTCCCGGGGACCACCCATCCCCGGGTGAATGCGCAAAGCATTTCCACTGCGTCAACAAAAAAAAAGGCTATGTTCAGCAGTGGAGGCTGATGATGATAAGTTATCAGCGTTATTCACATCATCGAGTTGATCCGAGTCCAATAAACGACCCGTCCACCTGTGACTATGTTACGATGGTACCTGGATTGGAAAATACGTGCATTTTCCAATCCAGGTACCATCGCATTCCTTTTACCCAGAAGGAACAACTGTGAAAAATAAGGATTTTGATGACCTAGTTCTCGATCACACACACGTGTTTTTTAAAGTAAAATCGGTACAGACTATCTTCTAAGTTAATTTAACATAATATCACCTTGCTTTTTATCTGATCTTGTTATTCAAGGAAAACGTTTTAATAACTCTGACGGCAAATTCTGCATCCGATTTAATAATATCTAACGTTATAAGTCATTCATAATATGATAAATATATTTCTTGTATCCGAATACGTATCTATAATATTAAAGTTAGTAGGAAATCAATGGCAACCAAAACAGATGGACAGGTGTTACTTTGAGGAAATCCATTATATAGGCTGTCCCTGTATTTTTTTTCAATGCTGGAGACCAAAGATGGGTAAAACCATTTTCAAAAAATAAAATACAAAGTATTAACTCTTTTTGACGACGTTCCATAATTGTGTTTACCGAAAATGATATGTGAAATAATAAATTAACCGCCTGGGAGTATTTCACTTAAAATAAAACAATTTGTAGTCTTGTTTATGCAACAAAAGATAAATGAAAAAATGTATTTTTCAAAAAAAAAAATGAATATCCTAAAAAAGGTGTAACTTTTACTAAGGTTATTTTTTAATATGTTGTAGGTCAGCCTTTTGAATACTTTCCCTTTATTCCATGCTATTTACCGGATCGGATAATTATCTATACAGATAAATAAAATTGGAGTGTCTGTAATATTCAAATAACTGATTTTTATTAAATGCATAATATATATACACACATATATATATCATAAATATATATATGTGTGTATAAATAGTATACACGGTATATATATCATAAAAGCCTTTTTTACAATTTTTGTCTGTTTGTACATCTGTCTGTCTGTCTGTCTGTCTGACTGTTTGTTCCAGCTAATAGAGTGTGAGATATTGAATTATATATTAATTTGCAATAACTCCGCGAACCACGTAGTCTTTACAGCAAATGTGTGAGTGAATGATATTATTCTTGTAAACATAAAGTTTTCTTCTGTAAAATTATCTCTATAATATCATTCGAGTAAGAGCCCTATCAATTTAAAAAGGCCAAATTGGCAAGATAAACAAAAGTTTGTTTTGTGAAAAACTATGTTACCGGTACCTATATTTTTGTTATAGTTTTCTTTTTTTTTTGTTACTTGGATAGGCAAACTGGTAGACGTGCCACGTTTAAGTGACCTAATGGTAGGTGGTCGACGTCGCCCATGAACATAAACTAGTTTACCTGAAACTAGCCCAGACAACTCATTTATGTGCTTATCCTGAGACATAAGACGTTAAGTCCTGCCCTTCTCTCCGAAACACAGCAAAAGCAGCTGTTTGACGGAAGAAACAAGCAAGATGTTGGTAGCGTAGCGCAGCGCATCCCTTCCACCGGTGATCCCTGATAACAATGTCGAATATTTTTATCGATGTTGCTTGAAATGAATTATGAGATGCTGTAATGTAACCTTATTTTTGCTGGATTTATTTATAAATACAACTTACTTGCCTGCAGTACATGCTTGGGATAGGATTGTATTTTTTCGACCGGGTAGTCTCCCCTTACGACGAGTAGTCTGGCCTTCGCCGGGGCTAGGCTTTCGCTTGGGGTCCTGTTGCCTGCAGACCTAAGACCCTCAAATAAGTGGCTAAAGGCACTCGTTAGGGCACACTGCGACTCCCACATAGGTCTAGGAAGCTGCACATTCAAACAAACATACAAACATACAGATGAAGCTAATGAAAAACGTGTAAAAACGATAAGTACTTGCTATTTTTAACCGACTTCAAAAAAAAAAGGAGGTTCTCAATTCGTCTGTATGTTTTTTTTTTTTTTTTTTTTTGTATGTATGTGACACGATATCTCCGCCGTTTGTGAATGGATTTCGATGGTTATTTTTTTGTTTGAAAGCTGGTGTTTCCAATTTGGTCCCATATTAATTTTATTAAGATCTGACAAGCCGTTTTTTAGTTATTCCCAATAATGCCTATTTGGTTGGTTTTGTTTATCTTGATGATATGATAATTTTATTACGTGTCGATGTAACTAACAATTGTATAGGATGCTTTGGTAGCACACCATAGTATGTCGCGGTCATCGTAATCATCATCATCATCACCATCATCACCATCATCATCATCATCATCATTTATCCATCCACTGCTGAACATGCCTCCTTCAATGAACGCCAAGACGACGAATTTCGGAATCACTAAAAATTAAGAAATAAAAACATTTTACAAAAAATTAAAACCGACTTCAAAAATACTAAACTAAAAAGTAATAAAATAACAGTTTCTTTAATTTTTGTGCTTACAACATATAATCAACTTAATCTTCTACTAATGTACAAACTTTGCGTTTACCACGTCATTATAGTTACTTTTGGAGTCGGTGTCGTATTTGTTGCTGTACATTACCTACCTACCTTGGCTGACACCGACTGCAAAAGTAACTATAATGACGTGGTAAACGCAAAGTTTGTACATTAGTAGAAGATTAAGTTGATTATATGTTGTAAGCACAAAAATTAAAGAAACTGTTATTTTATTACTTTTTAGTTTAGTATTTTTGAAGTCGGTTTTAATTTTTTGTAAAATGTTTTTATTGATTAAAAACTCGCTACATTTTTCAAGTTTAAAACCGAACTCGCAGTAAAAACCCCACAGACTTGTTATTAAGTTAACCGTTAACATTCACTAGGTGGGAAGACCAATATGTGCGTCATTTGTATTTCTAGATCACATTAATCTTACACGATACAAAAATATTAAGTCCCTTTTCACACGAACCGGTTGCTGGTAGCCGGCGCCGGGTATCATGATCATGATCAAACCACTAAAGTACACAAAATTTTATTAAAATCGGACTCGCCGTCGCGGAGTTAGGTTACACACACGTACAGATGAATTTTATATAATACTAGCTGTTGCCTGCAGCTTCGCCCGCGTATACTTAGATTTACAGCCGTATACGGATTGATGATGATTATTTTTATAGCCTAAGTTACTCCTTAAAACATCAGGTATCTGCCAGTGAAAGTCGCGTCAAAATCTGCCCAGCCGTTTCCGAGATTAGCCGGAACAAACAGACATACAGACAGACAGACAGACCGACAGAAAGATAGACAAAAATTGTAAAAATTGCTATTTTGGTATATGTATCGCGTATACATCCATATGCATTTAGTAAAAGCCGGTTGTTTTAATATTACAAACAGACACTCCAAATTTATTTATCTGTATAGATGTATAGATGTATAGATAAAGTTAGGCTTAGTTGATTTTAGAAAAGTGTAGTTATTTCTTGGTTTTTTATGTGGTAGTAACCATTTAATATAATAAGTAATAATATAATAAAAGTTCAAACTAACGATCATCCCACCTTCTCTTAGGCTCGTGGTACGCCCCACCATGGGTCAGGCCTTGACGTGGCGGTGGGGCTCAGTAGCCTAGAGTGAGCCCAGCACCTTGGGCGAAGCTAATTGAGCCGAGGAGGCTCTTGGAGGATTAAAGAGCAGGGGGCAAGGGGCGAGGTCGGGAACCTCACCCCATTGTACTGTCCCTACGTTGGGAGGGGTTGTTCTGTTGTGCGGGACAACCCCTCTGTGGAGGTGGCGTCGGTCCCTTGGGGGACTGACTAGCCATCGAGGTGCCCAGTTTGCTCATTAGATCCGAGGCACCTCACCAAAGGCGGCATTGGTGGCTCTCGTCCCACATACCCGCCTGGGGAGACCCACCCTCGGGATGACTCAGAGCATTTCGCGGCGTTAAAAAAAAAGGCTCGTGGTTCGCTCGTGACGTGTGACGTGTGTTGCAGGAAATAATATTTTTATATGGTGAGGATTAGTGGGTATTGCTTATAGCGTAGAATAGAAGCAGATACAATAGTATAGTGAGAATAATATACTGCAGTATCGATAGTATACTAATTACTATAGAGTGAAAAGTAAACTTTAATACTTTAGTGTCAATAATATAGAGTAGTGTCACTGTAGCTGAAGTGACTCAGTCTACTGCTGCTTCACAGTATACAGTAGTAATAGTGTACTACTCTGACAGTAGTTTCAACGTAATTTCTTTCCATTAGTCTTGAAGCTTGATCCTTCCATTTCATATAAAGTTCGAGTATTTAATCCGAGAGTTTAAATTAGCTGCCAAACGCTGTCTGCAAGATCAATCCAACACGGCATTATTGTTTCAGTCTGCCATTCAGGACCGAAGTAAATCTAAAAAAAAAAACAAGTCATAAAAATCTATTCCGCCATTCTTGAGTTATAAGTGGTGTAACAGAACATTTATACGGGAATTCCAACTTGTATGAAACTCGTTCTATTATTAATTATTGTAACTCGAAATAAGGTTTAATTTACTTAGTCATTAAATTTTAAATTAACAATCACATGTTTCATAATTTAGGCGAATTTTGTTATTACTCCACTACATTATCGCCGATTATCGTTGATAGTGTGATCGTCTTGCATTGGCACGATCATCGTGCAAGCGTCCACACTATCGGCAGTAGTCGTCAGGTAATAATTTTGTTGATCGTCCACCGTACAAGATAGACGTGGACGAGGAGTGTATTGCTGCTGCAGCGGTATACGACCATTGTATAAATATGGTGCTTTGGGTTCTATATTTCCGGACACGTTTGACACAGTTCTATAAACTTAAAAGTTTCTTTATCGGACCATCCACCAGCCATACAGCAAGTACTGCACCGATTTTTGTAGTTATTTACGCACACGTGTGTGCACCGCTTTACTGTCCTGTACTCGGCGAATGAATGATCGGCGATTATAGGCACCTGGTATGTAAACAACAATAAGGTCGCAGGCTTTCATGGGCGATCATAAATGATGATCGGCGAGTACAGTCAAGTATACCTTCTACATTAACGTGTTCGCCCGTAATCGTCTGTAATCGGTGATAATGTAGTGCAGCCTTTAAATATTATCCATATAATAAGTAATACATATTTTATTGACATAATAATACCGGTGGGAGGGAAGCGCTGTGCCGCGCTCCCGGCTGCATGGGTACCACCATCTTGCTTATTTCTCCCGTGAAACAGCTTTGCTGTGTTTCGGAGAGAAGGGCAAGACAGGCAGTGTAATTACTGGCACCGAGACTTAACATCTTATGTCTCAGGATAGGCAAAACATAAATGAGTTGGCTGGGCTCGTTCCAGGTCTACTAGTTTATGTTCATGGGCGACGTCGACCACTTAACATCAGGTGGTACGTTTGCCAGTTTGCCTATCCAACCAACATAAAAAAAAAAAAAAACCTCACCCCATTGTACTGTCCCGACGTTGGGAGGGGTTGTCGTGTGGTGCGGGACAACCCCTCTGTAGAGGTGGCGTCGGTCCCCTAAGGGACTGACTAGCCGTCGAGGTGCCCTGTTTGCTCAACAAATCCAGGGCACCTCACCAAAGGCGGCATTGGGTACCTAGCTTTCGGGCGCAGCGAGTCCCACATACCCGCCTGGGGAGACCCACTCCCCCGAGGGAAGCCTCAGAGCACGTCCAGTATTGTGGACAAAGCCCAGCCCCTAGTATAAAACTTGTAAACATATATTAAGCATGCCAACAATTCACGCTCTCATATATATCTTGAAATTTCAGTTGCCCTCTTCGGGTGCCTTCAACAACTGGACTGCTTTGTGAGAAGAGATCCACCAGAAATACACCGTCTCAACTTCTTCGACACCGACCTCCTCCGATATGTCGCCGAGGACAAGACAGGGAACGTCATGTTGTCTCCGGCGAGCGTCAAGTCAGTCCTGGCGATGGTACTGGAAGGGGCTGGAGGGGCCACGGCCAATGAAATCAGAAGTGCTTTGAGGCTGTCACCAAACAAAGAGGAATTTAGGGAGCAGTTGTATTTATATTTAAACGCGTTACACGTAAGTAGCAAAATTTTTATTTAAATTAGATGTTCGGTGGTGGTTTCCAAAAAATCAATAAACTTTATGTAGCTTAAATCAATTAAATTTATTAGTTGTACCAAAGCGAGCCTACTGAGAAGAAAACAAAGTATATGATAATTTTTTTTTTTTTTTTTTTTTTTGGTCTGCAGCGGAAATTTGCAGCCATTTGCAACCATAACTAGGACCGGGGTTGGTTTTAAACCTAGCCGTGTGTGGGGTTCGCACTTGGGCAGTGTCGTTACCCACTAAAACCGCTGCAAGCGCCCTCCGCCGCCTTTTTGAGGATCCCGGATCTTGCAGGCAACACAGGACCCTCGGCGACAGGCTGACCCCGGCGAGAGGCCAGACTCTTCCTCGAAAGGGCCTGCTCGGCCGTTCGTTTTCACGATACTTTTAACAGTCCCCGACGACGTCGTGCCTATCTGGACCCAGGTTAACCCCAGCCTCGGCCCGACACGAGCACAGGGGCGTTACTGGAGGCGCATTAAGTAGCGCCTCCTACGCACCCCTGTTCGTCGCCTGCGGTGGGAGGCCTCGTCGGCGGCCTCCTCTCTCACCCGCTCATCGGCCTCCTTCTGGGACATTACTGCCTCACAGAAGGAGACCATATGTGATACAATGAGTTAGTGGAACGGATGAAGACTGGCAATTATTACACATCATTTTTATTGCATTTATAAGGTGACTCGCAGTCTATGTTTAATGTTTTTACACCAGAGAAAAATAGATATAGATCGTCAGTTGGCTAGTCTACAACTTTACCTATCCAACTAACAAAAAAAAAAAAGATGAGAGATATCATCCTGTTGTTTTCAAATATTAAAGCTAATTTCACTTCACAAATTTTCGGGAATCAAAATTTTTAAAACGTCATCCCATTTATATATCAACCTGATATTTCATCCGTAAACTAGATAATACTGGAAACTGTAGTTTTGTGCCCCAACAAGTATTAATGCTGAATATACTACAGGTGAACTCAAGTGGTGTGTTACTACACAACGCGAACGCAGTGTTCCTCTCCAACAAGCTGACTCTGAGGAAGGACTACGAGACCATGCTCAAGAAGGTGTACTACTCGGACGTGGGTAGAGTAGACTACACCGACCCCGGGCGGACCGCGGAGTTCATCAACCAGTGGGTTAAGGGACACACCAACAATCTTATCACGGAGATTATTGACCCGGGTAAGTTATTTTTATTTTTAGAGTTCCGTTCCTTAAAATGACAAAACCTAATTCTTATAAGAAAAAAACCTAACCAGTCATAGGGACGGCCGATAGAAGTGAAAAAGCAGCTGATTGTGTCTTTCTCGCGCGGTCACACTCAGCGGTCACGAGATCACCCGATCGAGCCTTTCACCTCCTAGCGTGACGGATCAGCCTCACTCACAGCTTACAAAAACTATGAGGAATGGAACTATGAAGCTTATATCGTATAAGTCCGTTGTTTGTCTGTTTGTTTATCTGTCTGTCAAATCAAAGAAAAATCCAGGATACTTTCCATTGACATAGTATCATGAAAGGTAAGAAGTTAGGTCTCACAACATAGGCAAGTAAAGGGAAAAATTTGAAAACTGTTAATTTGTTGTTATGTAAATACAAACTTTTAAAACCCTGAGTGCTCGTGTCAGTCTCGCGTTTGTCTGGGGTTTTGTGACCTATAATGCCGCTTCACACGTATCGCTTTACGCGCGGTTTGTTTGATAAATATATGTGTGTATGGTTATTGATATAGGCTCTGAGTCCAGCATAGCCGGATTGGCTGTAGATGTAAATAATGGCAATGATGATGATTACTTTATGTAACAATAAATTTGAATCTTCGTAAAATCCTTTCAGATTTTTTTTTTGTCAAAAATAGCAATGCTTATATATATATACTTCGTTAGCCCTTTTCTATCCATTGTTGAACATAGGCCTTTTTCAATGAAGATAAAACCGCTGATCCACCACCGCTCTACCCCAAAATTACGACTTTTCCCAAAGTAATGTTTTTTTTCGCAAATTGCACTATTTATAATAAAACTACAATTTACGTTTGCCAGTAAAAGGAGCTGTAAAGTGTCCGAATGTAAGAAATATATAAGCACGGATAAAATACGTATTCATCTTGTTGGAATAAAACAATCATATAAAATTATAATTGAGGTTTACTCCTTTGTTTGGTCAAATTATAGCAATGTCATTAAGAAAAAAAAAACGTGGGAAAATAGCATCATTGCCTACTTAAAAATACCAAAAAATATAATATTGATAAATTTTTAAATATATTTTGGATAATTACCATCTAATATACTATTATTATTACTAGTTTATTATTAACGTTTTATATAAAGGACAGGTATTATAGGTAGGTAGCTAGTACCCTATAGTTATAATAATAATTCCAATAAATTTATTAAATGTTATACTATTAATTATTATAATTATTTAATTAAAAAAAATTGATAGTATTAGGGCGCGGCTCCACCGCTGCGCACGGAGAGGCCACGTACGTTTGTCAAGTTTCGCTTTGCAATAAAATATGTGTGATTGTTTCCACCGCCACCCATGAACACGCTACGCATTAATTGATATTTTCATGCAATTAAAACTATAACAGCCGCACCTTGATACCTGAATACTAATATCTCACATATAGTAGTAGCTAATTTGAGAACGGCTAGATCAGTTTTGATGAAATATAGATGGAAGGAAACAAAAACTAAGATCATATTATTGGGCAAATTATGATATCAATTTGGATATGTAGGCTTTATTATTATTGAAGGGTGGGGACACTAGCTAGGCCAGACGGGTGATCAGTCCTCATTACCGGGACCATTTCACCCAATACGTAGGCTTTAGTTTATGTGGGTAAAACTGCGCCACAATATTTTAAAATATACCCACTTAGTTAAATACATATATAATACACACGTACACAGAACCAAGTACAAACAAATAACTCCTTCCGGAAATCCTTGTCTCGTTTATTTTTACGAACTTTTTTATTAAAATAAGGAAAAAAGTATGATGAAACTGAGACATCTTTATAATATGGCTATATTTTCCTGTTCAATTCTTCAATGATAAAGTTATTATTACAGTACAGGAGCATACTTCAAAATAACAAATGTATTCATCATTCTTCAAAATAACATTACATTGCAGAAAATTGTAAAATTTTGACGGTGCTTTTGCCAGACATAATGCCAGAGAATATAATTAACGAATATTAAAAATACGCCATCTATAGCAGATTTTTTATTTACAAGAACTTTACTCCCAACATAAACAGAAGAAACAATGGTCTCAGAAAAATATTTGAAACGTTTGGAATGTAAAAATCTGAATAAGCCGTGAAAATATATTATGTAAAACTCTTTCATACAAGCTACAGACCAGTATATGTCTGTTCCCCACCAAGGTTCAAGCCTTGTCGTAACGGTGGGCTCAGTAGTCTGAGGTGAACCCATCACGTCAGGCTTGACAAGGCTTGAACAATGGTGGGGGCGTGAGGAACCTTTTTTTGAACGTAGTTCCTTATCGCGCGTTGCGAAAGGGGGCTAGACGGAAAAAATTAAGACTAAAAGTTGTAACGACACTTTTTGCTATAGTTGTAAGCCGTGCGGCATTTTGACTGACACATTACTGCATCGGTAGCTGTTTTTGTTACACTATTGGGGCTGATTAGTAAAAAACCCCAGTTCAAATCCCTCCGATTTCGGTGACTTTTTTTTGTTTTCTTTTTTAATTATTTTACGCCGGGAGATGCTCTGATTTTTATCGATAAAAAAATCATAAAAAATTTATACCTATCCGATTAATTATTTTTTCCTTACACCTCGAATAGAATTTGAAATTAATATTTTTATATTAAGGAACTTCGTTCCTATCTGCTGTCCCACGACACCACACAGTTTTTTTTTCTTTAACGGGAAACGCATCCCGCGGGGTATTATGTGGGATTCGCTGCGCCCGAAAGGTGGTAAGACGCAGCTCTACCCACTAAAACCCGGCGAGTGCCACCAATGCCGCCTTTGGTGAAGTGCCCCGGACCTATTGAGCAAACAGAGCACATCGTGAGGAAACTGCATTAATTTACTAGGTTAAAAGTTTTTTTAAATCAATATATTTTTAAATTTCAAACATTTCAGATTCTTTACAGCCTTTAGGACTGTCAAGATAAAATGTAAAATGTTTTTTCCAGCTTTTATCAATCCGACAACAGATTTACTAATAACCAACGCTCTATATTTCAAGAGCTCTTGGAAATATGCTTTTAACCCAAAATGGACGCGTGGCGCGTGCTTCAACGTGGCTGGGATGTGTCGGAAGGTGGCTATGATGGAGCAGCACGAGGAGCTGAAGTATGCCTATGTGGACAACTTGAGAGCGCACGCCTTGGAACTGCCGTATGTGGTAAGTAAAGAGTACCCTTACTTTTTAAATTAGAAAGTCGAAGAATTTTATTTTTTGTTTGTCTGTTACGATTTAACTCAAAAACTACTCGACCGGTTTAAAAAATCTTTCACTATTAGAATCTTTTTTCCTTTTGCGCCGAGAAATGCTGTTAGGTACCCTGCGGGGGAAGGTGGACTCCCCAGGCGGGTATGTGAGACTCGGTGCATGTCAGTGCTCCAAAGGACCGACGCCACTTCCACAAAGGGTTTTCCCGCACCACATAACAACTCGGGAGGGGTCGGGACAGTGTAATGGGGTGAGGTTCCTATCCTCGCTTTCTCCCCCGCTCTTTTGACCCCTATTCTTAAAAAAAGGGGTACAAAGAGCAGCTTCCTCGGTTCAGCCTCAGGTTAGGCTACTGGAGCCCCACCGGCACGACAAGGCTTGAACCATAGTGGGGAACATAAGAATTTTACGTTAACAGCGAGTGGTTTAGCCTTAAAACAATCAAATAATAATCATCGCTATAAATCTGAGTTAACGCGGGAGAAGCTGCGGGCACCAGCTAGTATAATATAATATAATAACAGTGTTTTGATTTGAACTAGCCTATCTCTAAAATTACTATTCCCGGCAAACCCATTCGCCACAGTGTCATATACTCTATCGCTGTGTGATCGCTTTCGAGTTTTGTTTTTCACAATGTTAAATCTGTCATTTTTTGTTTCTTATAAGCACTTTATTTATTCTTTTTTTATAGCATAGGAGGGCAAACGACCAGTCGAAGCTTATTTGCAACTATCTACGCTCATACACATCCGCACAACCAGAGAATATGCAAATGAGTTGCCCTCCTTTTCCCTATCGCCCCAATGGGCCACCGGAAACTCACAAACCGAACGAAACGCGATAGCGTAGCTGTCACAGAATTATATATATTTCTGTGGTAGCTGTGACTTGACGCCGGTGTTATGTGAGCGAGAGGTACAACCCCGGTCGTGCCGGCCCAATTCGGCTGCAAAGCTGCTGCTTTGTAAGCATAACACTACCTCTTACTAAACGATTGTATTACCAAGACAAAACCATTTCGCTGCGGGGAAACAACTATTAAAATATCACGATGTACGGAACCCTTCGGACGCGAGTCCGACTCGCGCTTGGTCGTTTTTTATCTATATCGACTTATGCATATCTACACCTAATACAGCAAATATACTTAAGCCAAAAAAATCGAACATTTAAATGAATGAGTTGTTAATAAAATTTCGGCGAAGAACCTGCTTCTCTTGAAGAATAAAACGATAAATGGTTTTTTGATCGAATAAAAAATGATCATCATAATATATTACGGTCTATATTTATATCCTAAGAAAATAAATAAAAAACAAAACTTTGAAGATGCGTATGTATCTATTTTATTTATGGCATAATTGTTGGATGTTGGTTCGTTAGTCATCTTAAAAACCCGATTTTGCGTACCTTTTTTTTTTAAATAATTATAATGTTCTAAGCTTGAAACGGGTTATTTGCCATTCTCAAAACGATTTTGTAATAAATTTTTTTGCCCTTATCTTAGATGATATCAGGGGCCAAACCGCCCATATCATTACAAAAGTTCACACAATTTTAAACAAGGTACCTACAACATTTAAGAGGTTATTCTGATGTCTTCCCCATCTCACGTTAGCAGTTACATCGTTGCAACTTTAAATTTCTTTATCTGTTTTAATTTATGTTATTAAATGATGATAACATAAACATAATACTACCGCCGCCCGATTAGAGGATGGAGGAAGAGGATGGGGCCAAGGTCCCACAAAAACCGGCGGAGGCGTGGACGGACGTCGTCCGCCGGAAATCTACGGCGAAAAAGCCGGCGGCTTCAGCGCCACCGTCGAAAACACTGGCGGCCTCTGCGCCACCGACCAGAAACCGGGAGAAGGAAGCTGCAAGGCCGAAATTGTCTCTCCCCCGCTCCACGGCCGTAATACTCAAGTTACGGCCGGAGGCAGCGGCTAAAGGAGCGACGTATGGCTCGGCCCTACTCAAGGCCGAGCAAACGATAGATTTGGGGGAGCTGGGCATCGACCCGCTCCGGATCCGCCAGTCGGCAACCGGGGCGCGCCGCATCGAGGTGCCTGGCTCGACAAGCGGAGAAAAGGCGGACGCCCTGGCAGCTCGCCTGAGGGAGACATTAAAGGAGGAGGTGGAGGTGCTCAGGCCCGAGAAAAAGGCCGAGCTGAGAATCACGGGCCTGAGCGACGCGGTCAACGTGGAGCGTCTCATAACTGCGGTGGCCAAGGAAGGGGGCTGTAATCCGGGTCAGGTCCATGCGTAACATCCGCACGGGGCAAATGGGCTCGGGTACAGCCCACATAGAACTCCCAGTTGCAGTGGCAAAGGAACTGCTGCAACAAGGGGGTATCACGGTGGGGTGGAGCCACGCACGCCTGCACCTCTTACAGGCGCGTCCCAGGCACTGCTTCCGGTGCCTAGGAGTGGGGCACGTTGCCGGAGCGTGCCAGTGTGGTACTGATCGCAGCAATTTATGCTACCGTTGCGGTCAGGCAGGCCACAAGGCTGCCGGATGCTCGGCCGCCGCACACTGTGCGGTGTGCGCCGATGCAGGAAGGCCGGCAGGCCACGTGATGGGGGGCATGGCATGCAAACCCCCATCAACCCGCGGGAAGTTCCCCTCCCAACAAGCCAATGGGGGGAACCGGGTGGAGTCGGCTGACGCTGAGATGGCCGAATAATGTCCAGGCATCTCAGCGTTCTCCAGGCGAACGTCAACCACTGCGCCGGGGCGCAGGATTTATTACTGCAGTCCATGGCGGAGTGGTGCGTTGACGTCGCGATCGTCGCCGAGCCATACGCTGTGCCTCCCACAAGCCCACACTGGGCGGGGGACACCGATGACTCGGAAGCGATCGTGGTGAGGCCTGGAGCCGGCCCCCCCCTCGCAGTCAAGGCGAGGGGCCGCGGGTATGTGGCGGCGGTTCGGGGAGAAGTTGCTTTCGTCGGAGTTTACTTTTCACCGAACCGCGACTTGGCGGCCCTGGAACGGTTTCTCGACGTTCCGGGGCCGCTGGTGGGGCAGCTAGCTCTCCTACAGGTGTTCGTGGCCGGGGACCTCAATGCCAAGTCCACGGCATGGGGCAACCCGGTCACGAATCCAAAAGGGAGGGAGGTCGAGGAGTGGGCGTTAGCTGCCGGACTGTCCCTGCTCAATACAGGGACAGTCCAGACGTGCGTGCGTTGGTCGGGAGGTTCCGTGGTGGACGTCACGTTCGCCACGCCGGCCATCGCGCGCAGAGTGGAGGGATGGAGGGTGGAGACGGGGGTGGAGACTCTCTCGGATCATCGTTACATACGGTTCGAGGTGTCTCCAGCCCCCGTCCGTCCAGCGTCGTCATCGTCGTCGTCGTCCAGGGGAAGAAGCCAGTTTCCGCGTTGGACACTCTCTAAGCTCGACCGGGAACTGGCAGAAGAGGCTGCTATCGTCTGCCGGTGGAGCTTCCCACCGCTGTCGGAAGTGGGGGTGGATGAGACGGCTGACCAGCTCTGCGACGCGTTCACCGCGATTTGCAGAGCGGCCATGCCGCCCGCAAGACGTCCACCACAGCGGCGGGCCCTCTACTGGTGTTCGAATGAGATAGCTGGTCTCCGGGCCGCCTGTAACCGGGCCAGACGGCTTTATACCCGGAGCAGGCGGCGGCGCCCCCAGGACGTCGACAGGGACGAGAGGCTGCGTAGGGTCTACGCAGAAAAGCGGAAGATCCTACAGCAGGCCATTTGCCGAGCCAAGGAGGAGGCCTGGCTGGAGATGGTTGAGGGTCTCAGCAGAGACCCCTGGGGCCGACCCTACATTTGGGCGCGGAACAAGCTCCGCGCCCAATCGGCCTCAATCAACTAGTCGCTCCAGCCAGACCAACTGGGGAGGATCGTCGGGGAACTCTTCCCCGACACACCCGTGGGCTTCATGCCACATATGCTACGCGTATGACACCCTCGTGTATGCCCGGGGACGAAGTTATAAGGAGGCGGCGCGGCTGGCCGAGGTCGGGCTCGACCTCGTGATCAGCCGCATAGAGAGGTTAGGGCTTCGGGTCAGACCTGAGAAGACCGAAGCCCTTCTCTTCCGCGGGACCGGGCGGAAAGGACCCCCACCGGGGGCTGCCCTCCAGGTCGGAGGGGTGAGGGTCAGGATGAGCCCCCATATCAAATATCTGGGGCTCATCCTTGACGGTGGGTGGACCTTCGGCCCACATTTCTCAATGTTGGGACCGAAGGTCGTGAAGGCGGCAAGTGCGCTGGGCAGACTCCTCCCGAACCTCGGAGGACCCAGCGCCGCCTGCAGGCAGCTATACTCTGGAGTCTGCCGGAGTATGGCAACCTACGGTGCGCCCATCTGGGCGGGTCACCTTACCACGAGAAATAAGGCCCAGCTGCGCTCGGCACAGCGGGTCATCGCGGTAAGAGTGATCCGGGGGTACCGTACAGTATCGTGGGCGGCAGCCACTGCCCTGGCCGGTGACCCCCCGTGGGAACTCGTGGCTGAGGTTCTTGCCGAGACGCACTCCTATGTCTCGGATAGGAGGTCTCTTGGCGAGAGCCTTACGCTAGACGGGATTTTCGGGTTCGCCGACTTTGGCAAGAGGCGTTAATGCAAAGGTGGGGGGAGGACCTGGCGCAACAGCCGTACGGCAAAAGCCTAACGGTTGCTCTGCGTCCGGTCCTTGAGCGGTGGATGCGCCGTAAGCGCAAACCCCTCACCTTCCGTCTGACACAGGTGCTCACCGGGCATGGTTGCTTTGGTGAGTACCTGTGCCGGACGGCCCGCAGGGAGCCGTTGACAGTGTGTCACGATTGTGGCGCGGCGGTGGACTCGGCCCAGCACACCCTCGAGGTGTGCCCGAGATGGGCGGCGCTGCGTCATGATCTGACATCAGTCATCGGAGGGGACTTGTCTCTGCCGGGTGTCATAATCGCGATGCTCGGTGACGAAGAGTCCTGGACGGCGATGGTTTCCTTCTGCGAGGCAGTAATGTCCCAGAAGGAGGCCGTCGAGCGGGTGAGAGAGGAGGCCGCCGACGAGGCCTCCCCCCGTGGGCGACGAACGGGGGTGCGCAGGAGGCGCTACTTAATGCGCCTCCAGTAGCGCCCCTGTGCTCGTGTCGGGTTCAGGATGGGAACCTGGGCCCAGTATGATACGACGTCGCGGGGACTGCCCAAGCAGCCGGGCAGCCCCCCCTTAAGAGGAGTAGTCTGGCCTTCGCCGGGGCCAGCCTGTCGCTGAGGTGATCCTGTCGAATGCCTATCCGGGACCCTCAAATTAAAGCGGCTGAAGGCGCTCGCAGTGGTTTTAGTTTACGGGTAGGGCACTCCCAGGTGCGAGTCCCACATAGGGTCAGGATCTACCCGAGATCCTGGCTACATGCGTAAAAAGCATTTCCCTGCGAAAACAAAAAAAAAAAAAAAAGAGGCTGATGATGATGATGAAGTGACGATATTATATTATGATATTGTGTATTGTTTTCTAATGTTTACGCGAATTTCACTCATTATAATAAAACATTTTTTTTACGGATTTTATCGCGGTTTATTAAGATTTTTACAAGCCCGACGTTTCGGATACTTTACAGCAACCATGGTCACGGGAGGACTCTTTTTTTTTTGTTTGGGTTTTTATGATATTGTGGTCAATGTCACATGAATAATTTGATGTTTCATGCATTCTACATGAGATCTTCTGATGGTAATCTGTGAAATGATGTTGGAGTTATCGAATTAGTTCGTGGAGTACACTTTTGAAGTGAAACATCTAACGGATCGCCGTGGCCTCGAATCTTTTAATCATGTGACTGTCATATAATGATGCCCTCTCGAATCCTTGTGTTTATTCAATTCCATGTTTCCTTATAGACTTTTGTTAATTATGAATTATTAATCTGGTCTGTGACAGCTAAGATTTTTATGATATATTGATCTTAGGATTGATATATTATATACAAAATTCTGTTACGTGAATCCAAATGTAAAAGGTTATGTTTGCTTGCATCTAGGCGACCTGATTGTGGTGTGACCAGTTTTTATGATAAACGTTTGTAGTGGCCTTCACACCGTACGGCAGATGTAAAAACCCAATATTTATATATAATATAACTGGTTATTACGATCATCGTGAACATATGCAGTCGTCCATTTTAATGCCTGAAATTCTTATTTCTTTTATGCGTTGTATTCATTAAATGTAGATTCCATTTCTGAACCATCTGCTAGCATCTCTTAATCCTCTGTTATACTTTAGTTAAGATAACAAAATAAAATTAAGACTATAATATTATTTGTCTTTATCCGTAATGGTTTACGGTTATTCCAGAAGAATTGTAAGAGGTAGTGACATCTTGCTCTGTAGCCAAATTGGACCGGCACGACCGGGGTGGTACCTTTCGTTCACAGAATACCAGCGTAAAGTGACAGCTATGCTGTAGCGTTTTGTACGATTTGTGAGTTTCTGGTGGCCCATTGGGATAGGGAAAAGGAGGGCAACGAATATGCAAAATCTTCTAAATCTATATCGATGTGTATGGGCGTCGATAGTCGCCAAAGGTCTTTGACTGCTCGTTTGCCCTCCTATGTTATAAAAAATAGTTTTTATTCTAATTTTTAGTTCGTTATGTTAGCCATTTATTTACTTCTTATTTGGACTCAACAGTCCTAAGCTTTTCCTATATTTGGCGGACAGACTCGTCTTTTACCTTTGGTTTCTTCTTGTACAGGAACAAGCTAATTTTAATTCTTTGACCAGTACAGTGTTACAATGATTCTTGGGGAGTTACTCAGGTCGTGCCATCGTGGTCGTTCTACCAATATTCTTTTATTGTCTTGTTTGTAATTTTGTTTTTTTCTGCAATACTTGGTGTACAATTTTCACCCATTACAACATTTTATTTCTATGTTTCAGGATGAAAATTACTCTATGCTGCTGTTGGTTCCCCTCGAAATCGACGGATGGGTTTCGCTCATACGTGATTTACCTTATATGAGCATTCCACAGATAAGCAAACTTCTAGAGCCGACAGATGTGAGACTCCAAATGCCCAAGTTCTCTATAGATTATGCCGAGAGTCTGATCGAACCTTTACGAAAAGTAAGTGTTTTTTATTCTTATGTGAAATGAGTACGTATTGGCCAAATTAACTTGGACAAATATGAAGAGACGGATAGATAAGGCGTGCGGGTTGGACAATAGGAACTATATTTGGTCAGGACAGGCAGTGTAATAACTGAGTCCTGGACGGCGATGGTCTCCTTCTGGGAGGCAGTAATGTCCCAGAAGGAGGCTGACGACCGGGTGAGAGAGGATGTTGCCGACGAGCGTCGTCCCGCGGGCGATGAACGGGGGTGCGTAATAGGCGCTACTTAATTAAGTCGCGGGGATTGCTTAGTGGCGGCCGGGCAGTCTCCCCTTACGAGAAGTAGTCTGGCCTTTCGCCGGGGCCAGCCTGTCGCTGAGGTGATCATGTCTGTTGCCTACATATCCGAGACCCTAAAAAAGCGGCTGAAGGCGCCCGCAGTGGTTTTAGTTAGGGTAGGGCACTCCGAGGTGCTAGTCCCACATAGGGTCAGAATCTACCCGAAGATCCTGGCTGCATCCATAAGGATTTCCCAGCGACTTCAAAAAAAGTGTAATTACTGACAAAGAGACTTAAGATCTTACGTCTCAGGATAAGCAACATGTAGTCTTAGGTAAACTAGTTTATGTTCATGGGCGACGCTGACCACTCACCATCAGGTGGTTCGTCTGCCTGTTTGCCTATCTAACATAAAAACAGTACCAGATTCTCTTATGATGAAGGAAATGGCACTAACACTCTTAAAATGTATCTTTCAGATGAAGATCACAACATTGTTCACCAAGAACTCAAATCTGACTGGCATGTACGACAACGGGTCGCCACAGCTGAACAACATAATACACAAAGTTCACATGACGGTAGATGAGATCGGCACGGTGGCAGCAGCAGCCTCCTCAGCGGTGGTGATACCACTCATAGAAGACGGCGTGGAGATCCGAGTAGACAGACCGTTCCTGTTCGTCATTAAGGACAATAGACTGGGTCTAGTTCTGTTTGAAGGGAAAATCGGGGAACCAACTAGTTTCTCGGAAAAAGAAGTTATTGGTAATAAATATACTTTGTAATTTTACTTTTAATGCTACACTGTGTAATGTTAGTCTAATATATAAAATCGTTTTGTAGCGCTTTTTTTTTCGGAAGGGCGTCTAGCCCTTCCGAAAAAAAACCCTTTTCGCCCTGATGGCCTTTAAGCACAATTGGTACAGGAGTCGCGGTATCTTTTACCAAACTCCTCCGAAATGGCTCGTCCGATTCTCATGAAATTTTGTGTGCATATCGGGTAGATCTGAGAATCGGTCAACATCTATTTTTCAAACCCCTAAATGTTAGGGTTTTTTTATTTTTAGATAAAAATTTTTGTTTTTATTTATTTTATGATAACGATATGGCTGTAGATCTAAGCTAACGAAACTGCGGGCAACAACTAGTATCTTTATAAAATTAAAGACGTCATCCATTATTTATGAAGAGCCTGATTTTAAATGGCCAATGTGACTAACCCATGAACGAACTTATGAGCCGGAACAATGATTGCTTTCGTTACCCAACTTGACACAAAAGGAGCTTACATCTGTCCAACCGGCAGATAAACTGTGAAGTAGTATAACCTTAAAAATGGCTTTGCTTTACTAACTAAATTTAAGCTAATAGGCATTAGGATCAAGGCATATTGAAAAAAGTCAAATAAGTAAAAATGGAATTGTAAAAAATAAAGCAATAAAGGAAAAAACAATCTAGAGTGCAAATATACCAACACGAATCACAAAAAATACTTGTTGCTCTATCTATGCATTTTGTTGAAAAAACTAATCTTGAAAAATATCGATATTATTATTGTTACTAGATTAAAAATGAAAAAATATTAAAGACTCTTTGCCTATGAAATTGCCGTTTTGTATGAAAAAATTTAAACGATTTTTTTTATGTATTTTTATTTGTATTAATCGAAGTAATCACCCATGCAATCAATGCATATTTGCCAACGCAGTGGCAGTTTATTGATGCCCTTCTTAAAGAAATCAACTGGACGGGAGGCAACAAATTCTTCAAAGGCATATTGTACTGCCTCTAGGGTATTGAATTTTTTTCTTGCCAAGAAGTTATCCAAATTCTGGAAAAAGTAGTAGTCTGTAGGCGCAAGGTCTGGTGAGTAGGGCGAATGACGGAGAGCTTCCCACCCCAGTTCTTGCAACTTGGAGACCGTCTGCTATGCAGTATGAGGATTTATAGCCGCATTCGGCCTGATTATTTGTAACATTATATTGGTATTTTTGAGCATTGTAATTAGCTATTACAGTAAACGCAAGATAAATTAATCGTTTATTTAACGACCTCTGTGGCTCAGTGGTAAGCGCGATGGCGCTCAAGCCCGGAGGTTGCGGGTTCAATTCCCGCCAGGGAACAAAAATATATTCAGTGTTCCTGGGTCATGGATGTGTATTAAATATGTGTATTTTATAATAAAAATCTTAAATATATGTATAGTATAAAAGTATTAAATATATTTCCGTTGCCTGGTACCCGTAACACAAGTTCCTCGAGAACTTACCACGGGACCAGATTGACGTGGTGTGAAAGCGTCCATAGATATTATTATTTAAATTAACAACACTACTTACATGGCGTCTTGAAAAATTGTCGTTTAATTACTTTGTGTAACATTCACGTAGTGTAAAAATATTACATGTACTATAATTGCTAGTCATTTTAATGATAATGTCATTTAGGTGTGTGTGTGTGTGTGTGTGTGTGTGTGTGTGTGTGTGTGTGTGTGTGTGTGTGTACGTGTGTGCGTGTGTACGTTCTCATAACTTTACAAACTCTTGGCATGTGTGTCGGTATTCAATTACCAACTTATCCGTCTACTGTCTTTTTAGTATTTTATTTACCCACTAAGCGGTCATTATCATAATATCAATTTTATTAGAAATATTCCTAACTATAACTCGAACTGACATTAAAAACTGGCCTACAACAATATGAAAAGCGCAATTTAGATAGTGACGCTTTTCGAGCATTTCATATTATGTATTGATACCAATTGTTTTTAATTTCAGAACCCACGGTGAAAGTACCTCCGATCCCGTCAAAACAAACATATAACACCTGGATCTAGAGAGCGCTTACATGTATTAGATATTTGTATAGTACGAGCAATTTTTGTTGACCAGACTGAAGTTGGCTAAAAGTTAAGTTGCAAAATGATATTTGTGTGCATACGTGAAATAAGAAATGTGACTAACTTCAGTTTGGACAAATACAATTGCTCGTATTTTGTAATGGTATTTTTAAAATAAAAGAGCAATGTGGTCTATGTTGACTAATGCGTTTAAATAAATTTTATTTTTCATACCCGAGAAATTTAAATTATCACCAGTCCGCTATCGTCCCTGTTGCCCAAGGGCCTCATCACAATTCACAACGATCGATGGCTTAATTCTTGTCTGAAAAGTTGGTAAAATGTGAGCCTTTCGTTGAAAATTGAAATGTTCTTAAACATTAAATATACTACTTAGTACATTATAAACTTTGAACATTTAATAAATCAAGAGGCAGATTTAGACGTGAAAGTAAAACATATATAAATCTAAATTGCGAAAGGATGAAATGAACAATAATTAGGGACCTACATGATTTGCACCCATTTAAAAAGTTTAAAATTAAGTTTTTTTTGGAATATAGCTTTTTTAATTTGTACGAAAATGCAAAAAGAAATCTGCAAATTCCCTTATGCGTGCGCCGCGGTGGAGCCGCGCTTTTACTGTTAGGTTGTAAATGGTTAGCGTCGCTCATGAACATAAACGTTGCCTTAGGACGCGCTGGTCCTAGCAACCCGTTCACGTTTTGTCTACCGTGAGACGAAAAACGTAAGTTTCGTAGCCAGTAATTACACTGTCTACCATTTGTATGTATATTTCTACGAAGCACAGCAAAACTGTTATAGGATACTAATAAGAAGGATCAGTCCGAGCGCGGGGTGTGCCGAATTTGTAAGTCCAAGTCCCACATGGTGATGACTACTTAAACTACTACACTAGTTCGTAGTTTGTTAGAAATTCCATAAATAATAAACGAACCAGCAACCTGCTTTAAGATAATCAACTGATTGGTTCATTGTCTGAATTTGACATATAGTCCATTGAAATATTACATTTTTAGGCCTTACCTTGCGTTTTTTAGAGGACGCAATTTTATTTTTTTGGTGTGTGGGGTTTCACATCAAAAAAATAAAATTACGTCCTCTAAAAAACGCAACCCCAAATGTAACTTTTCAATGGACTAATAGTAAATATACTATTATAATTATAAACTATGTAGGTATTTATAAATTATTACATACTAGTACCGTCGTTTTTTCTGTTTTAAAAGAGGAGGTTCTCAATTTTCAGTCTATATTTTCATTTGTATGTTCATGACGCGATTACTCCGCCAATTGTGAATTGATTTCGATGATTCTTCTTCCATTTGAAAGCTAGATTTTCTAATGTGGACCCATTTTAATTTTATCAAGATCTGACCAGCCGTTTTTTGAGTAATTTTCAATAATGCTTATTTGGTTGACTTCCTTTACATCGATGATATGTTCAATTTATTACCTACTTGTCAATTTAAAGTAATTCGAGGTCATTGTAATATCCATTCTAATTTCCTGATGTTCTGATGAATCTTTGGTATACATTTAACGGAATTCTGGAATAAATGGAAATCATACAAATCTGTTATACATGTGTTTACACAATTCTATATTTTATTTTATTTGTTGTGTATCTATTGACTTAAACGCTTTCTTCGTTCGTCTTACTAATATGAGCATCGCGTTTATTCACCGATATGAAAATCAGTTCCTGAATTTCGGATTCACAAAAAAAAATTGTGATAGTAAAAAAAGAGTAAAAATAGTAAAAAAAAACTAAAAAGTGATAAAATAATTGCATTTCTTAAATTTTTTGTGTCTACAATTTACAATCAACTAATTCGTCTACTAATGTACATTGCGTTTACCATGCCACTGTTGTTACTTTTGGGGTCGGTGACACCTTCATTTGACCAATACTTTTTCGTATACAAAGACATCTCCTTACTTATATACTCTATGATATTATAGTAATGTCTGTTCCACTTATGCTTGTGCAAAACACATGTCGATCGAACTGATCTGATTTAAAAGGACCAACAAACAAACACACTTTCACATGTATAGTATTAATTAAGATAGCCCCACTTGTCAACTTTCATGACAGGAATATATTAGCATTTATGTATGAGAAACGTGGACGAGGCTTATTAATAGATATAAGTGAAATCTTAATACAGAGGAAGTTTCTCCCTAAACGAGTTACAAGAACGCAGCATTAATATAAAATGCGAAAGTAACTATATGTCTGTATGTTATCTTTATACGCCTAAATATCTGATGATATTTACACAACATTTGACAGTGACATAGATTTCATATGGAGAAAATTTTGAAGTAGTAGTTTTGTGAAGAAAAAATCCGTTTTAAGAGTTTTTATAAAAATAATATTTTTCTAAAGCTTTTTTTAGTCTAAAGACATTAACGCCTTATGTATGCGATTGTGGTATGAGATATGCAGTGTTGCTTGTCCATTGAAACACGGCGCTGTTTCAATTTCAATGTAAAATACATACCAAACAGAGTATTTTAATTTATTTATAATACCGTTCTTTGCGATTTCAGCCGCCTTTTGAAAAATAAATCTCTTTCTTCTAAAAGATATATCCTTTCTTAATATTTTGGTTACAATTAAAAACAAACCTATACTAGCTGGTCCTGCAAAAGTTGTTCTCTCGACCTCTTATACCTATCAAATATCCATAAAAAAGAACATAAAATCCGTGAAACCGTTTTGAAGGAGTACGATCACAAACACCGTGACACGAGATTTTATATTTTAATATAAATTAGACACTTTTATTCGTAGCAGGGTCAAGCAAGCAATAAAGATAACCTTTTTATTAGCATACGAGGGCGACGCTGAAAGTTTTTAGAAAATAAAACTGAATAAGCTAGTTATTAGCTTTATTATACCTTTTAAAAATAGTGTCCATGCAAATCAATACATCGTTGCATCCAATGGAACCACTGAGAAAAGCACTTTTTCCACTCATTCTTAGGGTGTCTCTTCGACGGCCTTTTAAAAGGCAGCCACTGCTTCCTCGGCGTCCATAAAACGTTTTCCTAGCAGTTTTTCTTTAATTTTCAGGAATAAATAAAAATCGCAAACTCTTCACTATTGCTGGCAACTTCTCTGAAACACCAACTCAGCAGACTTTCTTCTTCTTTCAGTTTCAGATCACCCGTAAGTATGTCGAACACAGCATTCGAGTCACCTCCGTTAAATCTTTTAACCATTTAACGACACCAATCGACATGACGGAGTTTTTGAGCCTCTATCAAATTATTAGGTACCCACAGGGCACACTACTGATAGGTTACTTTTATTCAGTCTCTATCATACGCCACACAAAAATGATGTTACGCCGCCCCCTATCATATTCATTATACTCTATCATACGCCCCGCCGCCCGTCACGCAGATCATAGGTGAGATTAGTGCGACCACGTTTTTATATATGTGTGTTTGGTTTGAAACTAGTTGTAAACAGTGGCATGAGATGGGTTTTCATCGTGAAAGAAGTGTAGAATCCAATTGGTCTAATTGGATTCTATTATTACTTAAATGTCTCTCGAAATTTATGTAATATAATTAAAAAATATTACTCGAAAGTCATAAATAATCATTGCACGAAAATTTCTTCGCGTTAAATTCATGCTTAAATACATGACACAGACAATTTTAAATTTGCCGCCATATTTAAAAAAATATACATACACAATAATATTGGCAAAGTGTTCCAGTTTTAAAAATAAACTTTTCTTTATTTATATGTATTCCGTATGTACTTAGGTATCAAGACTATAATTATTATAGTCGATTTGACAACTTATTGTACATATATTTCTGCGATTTCACCATCATCGGCAAAAACATTGTGAGCTTCCAAGGAGCTTCCCTAAAAAATTTATATAAATTTTTAGGGAAGCTCCCTAAAAATTATATAAAAAATTATATAATTTTTAGGGAGCTTTTTTATATTTTTAGCTTTATTTTTTTATATAAAAATTTACAAGTGGCCAGTTCTAAAAATTTTCAGTGTCGCCCTCGTCTTGTCATGGGCACATAAAATATAAATTGAGAGTTCCAAGCCACTTATCTTAATTATATTATGAACATAGAAATAAATAGGCTCGCTTATCTTAACGGTTAATAAATTAAACGAAATGTAAAGATTTCCAAAAAGTTTCCCTCTTATAAAATTGGGTTTTTTCATGAGAAAAAATATTATAATAGAAAATTAAATACATTAATAAAAAAATAGAACCGTTATGAATTACGGTTATTAAATTCAACGTCACCGCTGGCACACTTGGCCATGACCCATGTGTCAATTATTTTACCCACCCCCTGACACACGGGCTATGAAACAGGGAGAAGAAAATCAAAAACAATAATAATAATAAAACTAAACAAACATTAACAACAGAATACAAAGAAAGAGTTAACGCAGTATGCAAAACCCAACATACTGGAAAGCATTCTCTGCCATCCCAAATCACCTAATCTTTGTAGTAAAATGGTAAAAAAGAGATATAGAACAAATAGAACTATCCACACGCACTACACTAACTAAAAATAAATAACAATAACCTACACCCTTTAATCAGCAATAGACAGATTAACGATCAAAATTAGACATTCACCTAAGGTAGAAGCAATTTATATACAAACTAAAGACGTTCTTTCATTTAAAGTCGGATAATAACGACATAAATAAAAACGACCCAGAATGACCACAATTAAACCCCACTAAACTTATAGAACTTTGAAAATGGCAAAAAGTGGAACAAAATTATAGTAGAAAGAAACCCATTGAAAAAGGGAGAGAATATAACAGAAAGGAAAGGAAAAATAATTTAGGGGCGATTTGAGGGTGAGAAAGTGGAATGGGATCTGGGCCTTACTCTCTCTCGTATCGTACTCGTGTTTTTGCATTTTCTAAGAAAATGTACCATAGTAATGTTTATTTTTTTTACACCATCAAAAAGTAGAGATTTCAACGGGCAAGAAGCCCATTGACTTTTTTTTTAAATCAGATATTTTGACGGGAGGATTTTCGATTGATAATAAGACTGCTTTTTTGTTAATAAGGTGAAAAAAACAAATATATTAAATAAAAAAAATATAGTGTGCTTAAGACAAAAAAAGGTAAGTTTTCATAATTTCATGAGTAAAAAATTGTTTTGGTAAAAGATAAAAATAAAAAGCCAAAAACTTGGTTATTTGAATTTTTCACATAAATTTTGAGGTTATATGATAAAAGTGTAAATACAAAAGTTGTAGATCTTTTTGTTACCTATAACTTTGCCATTCAACTTTTTTCCATGGAATTTGAAGTTTTGCCGGAAATCGAGAAAAAGCGTTTTTTACCCTTAGACCTGTATGAAAACTCTTTAGTTTCAGGTATCTCATAGTGTTTTCTTTACAGGTTCACATCGTATATCCAATCAGGTCCGTGCCACCACAACGAATTATATCTTGATTCTGTTCTATCCACGTCAGGCGAAATCTGCAGGATTCATAACCGTTGTTACATGACTCCCCTTACGATTTTCCACACTCAGATCGCCCGTAAATTATTTTTCCTTTCACTTTTGTTATATTCTATTCCTTTTCCAATGGGTTACATCCTACCATAATTTTATCTGTTTCAAAAGTTATCGACATTGGTCTAAAAGCTCTCAAATATACTACACTATACAAATACACACCACAGACTATACTGGAAAATACATCACACAAACTATACTACGATCGTGCCATACTTACCGACAGAACCATACACCACAACAGACCATATAGGTATAACTTTAACGGATAAAACAAACAAAACCACTTACCTCATAGACATTGCAATCCCCAATACACATAACTTACAGAAAATAATAGCTGAAAAAAATAATAAATATGCAGAACTAAAAGAACAAAGTACACAAATCTGGAAACAAGATAAGATATATGTTGTACCCATTGCCTTTTCCACCGCCGGTGTCATTCCTAAGTAGGTACCTAAACATAGCCTTAAACTCTAAGACCTGAAAGAACCCCATATTAGGTACCCCACAAATTTATAAAGCTATTTCGCCTAGATTTCAAGCAAATTCTTCACGCACGGACTTTATGTTGAAATGGGATCAGTGGCAGAAGCCGTTCATTGAGGGAAGTTTATATGTAACTGAGGTCTGAGTCCAGTGTAATGATGAATCAAATACATTTATTTATTTATAATATAACGTGATATAACATAGAGATAATATTATACGTAGCAGACAAGAAACTACTCATCATATAAAAAGTCACTAGTATAATGCTGCGTTCAAGTAACGTTAACTGTTAAACTAAGTTATAATAAGGGATCGGTCGTCTTGATGTTCATTGAATGAAGCCTATGTTCTGCAGTAGACAGAAGAGGCGGATGATGATAATGATTTAAGTTATAATATAAATTAAAAAACAATTAAGAAGTCTTAAATTTGAGGATGCGTTTTATTTTGTTTATTTAAAATAGACTTATTAATAAATCACCCATTAGCCTCTCATTAAGGTCTCGGTCATTAAGAATTGTGTGCATTTCATTATATTTGATATTTATCATATTGTACAAGGATTGATAGTTGATTGATTATACAATCAGAAATTATGAAATAAGTAAAGAAAATTATAAGAACATTAATATGTAAAATTTTAAAGAATTTTTATAAAAATAGATAAATAGATAAAATTAGGTTCTCTAAAAAAGTTTAAAAAATAATATTCTAGCTCATATTTTGGTGTAAAGTTAAGTTTTTTTTTTCTTTTTTTTATAAAGTAGAAGTAAAGTATCCGAAACGTCGGGCTTGTAAAAATCTTAATAAACCGCGATTAAATCCGTAAAAATTATTTCATTATAATGAGTGAAATTCGCGTAAGCATTAGAAAACAATATTCAAAGAGCTTATTATTTGTGGATATCAAATGATAATAAAAATGTTTAACGCCATACAAAATATTCCGCCAACCATTGGACTACTTTTAAAAACACTTTCGAGTTTCGAGAGTAAATCGACTTCGCATATTTCAATTTTTTTTGGAAAAAACTTGTCCCAATTTAAAATTTGGACTTCCAGGTCATGACGGCGCCAGGAATCAGGTTTGTGATCGTGTCCTCGATCTGACCACGGTCACCGATATTTACGATCGATAAAGCAATGATCATTTAAATTTAGGAAATGATATTATGCGATATTTATATTTCCTCAAAACGATTAGTTTTGTCTAGGATATGGGCTTAATCGCTACTTCCACGGTTATCATGGTCTAACATCTAAGATATAATTTTTTACATCAATTCTAGTTTATAGTCATATCAAAAACGTTAAATATTATGTACAGTAGTGTATACAATAAATAATCACAATCACAAAGCTGTTTATCTCAGATATAATGTAGTTTTTCGTCACTACATTGTACTTATTTTGCCAATTAAAAATGATGCCATAATTTGCGATCGTGAATCGTGTACATTTTTTCATAATATTAAAGAAGTGTTTGGCTTTGTCCGGATCGTTTGTAGCAGACAAGTCACCTGATGATAATTTAGATCGGCAAGTGTGAGGAACAAACCTTTTTGTCCCGTGCCGGGAACTTACCACTCTTAGATACGATGAGAAAAAATATTATTCGAACCTACACCAGGCTAAACACTATCTTGTACGTCTATTTATCCTGTCTTACCGTCCCATATTTTTATCCCTCTTTATAATGAAACAACATTTTCCAGACACAATCGCGGTTTATTAATTTGTTTATTCCTGTTTCGCATATTTTACTGCAACAGTGCTCATGCCAAAAGCAAGGAGAAGAGAAGAGGAGAAATATTAGGGAAATTCTTGTCGCTCTATCTAGAAGACTGCCATTTTGCGAAATAAGATGCTGGTATTCACACAAAGCTTATACTTCGACTACTGTACATGTAAGAGTAAGTGAAATAAATTTTTAAGTATACATTTTATCGCTAATACTGAAAAAAATCCATAAGTATACAATTAATAACGCATACCATATCATCCAGGTGCAATTACAAGTCGGTTATGTTCTTTGGAATTGTTTATTCAAACCTAACTGTTAAATAAATGTAGATATATAGCGCGGCGCATCAGTTTCCGCGCACGTCATTCTCGATCGAGCACGGCGCATGCGCGGCCGCGCCATTCTGTGACAATTCCATTTTTGAACGCGGTCACTTTTTTAATTTCGCCAAAGTTGCGGTTTGGATGTGAGTATTTTTACTTTTATAAATATTTTGTTTGTTACCATATAAAAAAATAAACAATTTTAAAACTGTTCTGTTTCTGCGCGTTATATAAATATTAATAAATATTTAAAATATTTGAGATTTCTATTGGAAAATATATCTGTATAAGGTAAGTTAGACGTTGAAGTATTTTAGTTGATCTGCTTGTTTGGGTTAAAAGCCGGTTTTGTTTATAAATATTTGAAGGTTTCTGTGATTTAGGCATCGATGCAGCATTATGTCATATCTAAGTTTGTCCTCATATAAATTCTGCAATAGATTTCAGATTCTACACATATTTTCTTATCATTTAAATAATCAATAATCGTAACAAAATATTTCATTTAAATTGATAACTTATTAAAATATCTTACAAACTTATTTATTAATATATTTCAAGAAAGTTAGGTCTCAGAAAATTTTAAGTAGGTACTTATCATTACAAAATTCACAATGTGCACTTTCAGAACTGAAATAAATTCATTACATAATAAATAATGTAACCAATAGAAACAAAAAAATGATTTTTTAATTGAATGGGGGGTTGCCCCCCGCCTACCGTGCAGTCTGCGACCACACGGCCTCCTGGCGTCGGTTGTGATTAAATTAGTATTAACCCATTAAAGTATGAATACTTGAAAGTTGAAGGTCCAACCCGATGCAAGGAGGCCGTGTGGACGAAGACTTCACGGTTGGCGGGGGGCAACCCCCCTCTAATAATAAATCATAAGTGAGCCAAATCGGCTCACAATAATCCGACAAAGCATTAGGGCCTTTAGGTCGTTAGCATAGATCTATCCGAAAAAAGGGACTTGAAGTTTTAAGAATATCTTCAACGTGCAAAGTTGCTTCCATGGTAGTTTCCAAACATCATATATTACGGATACTACCTAGTAAGGGAAATTGAGTATTTTTTTCAGTTGTACGTTTGCGTGTATTGAAAGCGTGCCTTAAGGCACGGCTCCACTGCCGCGCACGTACAGGCTACGCACGTGTGTTCAAATGTCAATTGCAAGAAAATGTTAATTTATGTGTAACGTGTCCCTGGGTTGCACTGGAAATAATCAAATACATTTTCTTGCAAAGGGAAACTTGTCAAACGTTCGTAGCCTCTCTGTGCATCGTGATGGAGTCGCGCCCTTATGCAATCTTGAGCAATAGCGAAATGAATATGATGAAGTCAAATAAAAATAATAATATAGGTGGGTAAAAACATAGACCTTATGAAAGTATATTTATATATGTATATGGGTACCTAATATTATTGTCAAAAAATGGCGGCTGTTTTATGTAAAAACTTTTTACAATATAGAGTATGTCTGTTTTTCTCATAAATGTTAATGATAAGACAACATAGCATATTCCTAATATATTCGAAGACTGGTATAGTGAGACTGCGCTACAGAGGTCGCGGATTCAAATCCTGCTAGCATAATCTGTATGATAATTTATGTGTACTTATTAGACTGTCTGTTTGTATGCATATAGACTCATTAATGGCATTTCAATTTCTTGAATTTATTTCCGTGATCTTTTTCCCGTTACGGAAGATTATTAATTTTACAGATTATTAACATTAAATATATTAAAATTTTCCGTCAATGTTCTAATCCGACCTTAGACTTTCAATGTCGCATCTTATTTAAAAAATATACATCTTTGAAATGTTGGACGTTACTGGACGTAGACAGAGAATTACTGGACGTCCCGGAGATCACAAAACAACTTTGTGTGATCTTTGATAATATTTAAACTAATAATAATAAATATTATATACCTCTCGTAGCGTTATACATACAGAATGATTTATCGTTTTTCAGTACAAAATGTAGGGAAAATATTTTGCCGATTTCTGACATTTCTAGTACTTATATCTTAAATGGTCCCAAAAAGTCTTTGGATACCTATACGAAGTAGGATCGATACGCATAAAATATATATTTTTGGATTTTATCATTTTTTTTTCGCTGCCTGTTGTACATTTTCTCAAAAATCTGTGAATGCGGTAACGAATATCTTAAAAAGTTATGGATGGTATCGTAGGAACGTTTTCCTATTTATTATTTATATATATAGGTATTTTATAATACATTTTATTTACCTAATATTGCACCAACCTATGAACATATCAACCATAAACGCTAAGTTTGTTTATATAATTTATTCAATAACTATTTTCCTTACCAGTAAAATATAGCTTGAATCTATCTAAAATATCGCAATCTTTGTATTTGTCTTATTAAAATGGACATCTATGGAGTTCATCATTATTGAACCCTTATAAAGTCGTCTTCTACACATTCGTGTTATCTCCACCGCGTATGCTTGACATTCAATCCGAGACCCAATAATGGTTTTCGAAGGTTTATGCTTCCAATGTTCCAAATTCCAAATCCATACTTCTATTGTTTTCCAATTAGGATAGGATATTCCATATTTAAGGATTCCATTATGATACAACAGTAGTAAATATAAAAAAAAAACAATTAACAGCGATGAAACCAGTGAAATAAGTTTATTAAATCCTGTAATATTATTGTAAGTGTGACTGTACCTGTCTCTTATTTTTTCACACCTTAAAAGCTGACTAAATCTATACTAATATTATAAAGCTGAAGAGTTTGTTTGTTTGTTTGAACGCGCTAATCTCAGGAACTACTGGTCCGATTTGAAAAATTCTTTCAGTGTTAGACAGCTTATTTATCGAGGAAGGCTATAGGCTATATAACATCATGCTGTGACTTATATATAGGAGTTAAGTAACGCGGGCGAAGCTGCAGGCAACAGCTAGTTTGTGATAAAATGAAAGATCTAATCCAATTTTATTTTTCAGAACTATAAGATTCGACATCAACATGAAGCCACTTATAATATGTAAGTATTTAAAATATTAGAACTAGTTAATTTAGTTGAAAATGAAATTTTGGATACTATAGTACGAATGATAGAAATTCTCTAGTAAACCAGTGTATTATAAAAATTCTACGAATATTGTAAACGCGAAAGTTTGTAAGAACATATATGTATGTTTGTTATGTATGAGCATATGTATGGATGCATGTTTGTTACTCTTTCACGCAAAAACTAATGATTTCGATGAAATTTTACTATAATACTTACACATTAGAATAACATATAAGATATAATTTATCCGTGTATCCCACAGAAATGGGAAGTACACGGATAAAACCGCGGGGCGCTGGTAGGGAAACTTTATTTACAATTCTACCAACATACGCGTTAATTAATAGCTTATTATAATTATTAAAGATAATGTTACGTTTATGCTTGTTTCTCCCGTGAAATAGCTTTGCTGTGTTTCGGAGAGAAGGGCAAGACAGGCAGTGTAATTACTGGCACCGAGACTTAACATCTTATGTCTCAGGATAGGCAACACATAAATGAGTTGCCTGGGCTAGTAACATAAAAAAAAATGCGTTAAGATTTCATATAAATATCCAATCAGCGATCAGGAAAAAATTAACACACATCGTCTAAAGCTTTGCGTAAGTAATTAATATTAATACCCAAGACGTGTGAGAGACAAAGGAATGTATTTTTCTTTACAATTTCCATAACTCTGTCACGGTATAACGTTGACACGACGCAATAACTTGACGCGTAACTTGCTAACATTACTGACAATGTGTTTCCCTCATTTTAAAGTTAGTTTTATAGTTATTGAAAATTAATTTTGACAAGCTTTAGGTATGTAACATAGAAGTTACAATAATTAAACGCTGAATGAAATAGACAGAATACAATACAGATTTTTGCGTTAAAAATTAAAATACATATTTTGTTGAAATGATTTGATACTTCACAGTGTACTTAGAGAGTTCTTTCTTTTTAGGGTTCCGTAGCCAAATGGCAAAAAACGGAACCCTTATAGATTCGTCATGTCTGTCTGTCTATCTGTCTGTCCGTCCGTAACTCACAGCCCCTTTTTCCGAAACTATAAGAACTATACTGTTGAAACTTGATAAGTAGATGTATTCTGGAAACCGCATTAAGATTTTGACACAAAAAGAGAAAAAAAACAAAAAAAACTTTTAGAAGTGCAACTCAAAATTTTTTTTTCATCAAACCAATACGTATGGGGTATCTATGGATAGGTCTTTAAAAATGATATTGAGGTTTCTTGTACCATTTTTTTCTAAACTGTATAGTTTACGCGAGAGACACTTCCAAAGTGGAAAAATGTGTGTCCCCCCTGTAACTTCTAAAATAAGAGAATGATAAAACTAAAAAAAATATATGATGTACATCACCATAAAAACTTCCACCGAAAATTGGTTTGAGTGAGATCTAGTAAATAGTTTTTTAATACGTCATAAATCGTAAACCGCAATTTACCTTTACATACAAACCATATTTTTTGTTGAAGTGTCTAATGTTTTTTCGGTAGGGCTAGACTTTTCGGCCTGATGGCCTTTAAGCTCAATCGGTACAGTAAGTGAGCAGATGGGTGACATTAAGAAATATTCGAAAGGGGGACGTCCCCCTCCGCGCCTAGTCAAATCCGATACGGTCGACGAATCTTTTACGGTTTAATTTAACCTATCATCATGATGGCCGGCCCTCATCCCTCCCTCTGGAGAGGGAGGCGGGTCATGCGCGGTGCCCAAGCAATCTAGCGGTAGCGTAGTTCTAGCGCTGTTTGCGCGGTCTGGGTTTGTGTCTACTCGTATCGGATTCGTGTGTCTAAATTCTGATGTTGTATATTATGTAATGGTACGGAACCCTTCGTGCGCGAGTCCGACTAGCACTTGGCCGGTTTTTAGACTTAGCATAGATGATTAAGAGCGACCTAAAGCCCTACACTTTTTCTTGCGAGTTTAACGTACTACAAGATTTTTATGATAGATTTACCGGTGGGAGGGATGCGCTGTGCCGCGCTCTCGGTTGCATGGCTACCATCATCCTGCTTATTTTTTCGTCAAACAGCTTTGTTGTGTTTCGGAGAGAAGGCAGGACAGGCAGTGTAATTACCTGCACCGAGCGCTACATTATTTGGACTTGTCGTTTTGATGTTTTGTAAAACATGAAACATCGATCAAGATCTAGTTTTGTATGTGCTTGATACAGATAATGCCTGTCGTGAATGATTAGTTCGTGATGATATCTGTTGTATAAGCTATATATACTATGTCAATAGAAAACATAAGTAAACTAGTAGCGGCCCGCGGGGTCGCCCGCGTACTCGCCATTCCCGTGGGAGTACGGAGATTAATTGTATGTGTTATTCTGATGTATAAGCTATATTATTGTAAAGTTTCATTCAAATCCATTCAGAAGTTTTTGCGAGAAAGAAGAACAAACATCCATACAAACTTTCGCGTTTGATAATATTAGTAGGACAAAATATATAGCGTGATATTGCTGATTCGACAGTAAAACATGGACAGCATTTATTGAATAGTTTATACCATTGATGGTGATGATGAAATCCAATTGTGGTAAATTCAAAAGTTTGCTCATATTTCTTTGTAACACATAAGTTTATTTTTTACCATGTCTAATAACTCGCTTAGGATTTTGTCTGTGCGGATGAAATTTCGTAATTAGCTTTAAATTTACTTCCCGATGAATTAGAGGCTTGAAATTTGAACTATACCCCAGAAGTAGAAGACAATGCACAAAGACGTGAAAGAAGAAAAAATATAATGAAACATTTTTACGGATTTTATCGCGGTTTATTAAGATTTTTAAGAGCACGACGTTTCGGATACTTTACCTCCCCTGACCAGGGTTGCTGTAAAGTATCCGAAACGTCGGGCTTGTCAAAATCTTAATAAACCGCGATAAAATCTGTAAATATTGTTTCATTATAATGAGTGAAATTCGAATAAACATTAGAAAACAATAAAAGAAAAAAATTGCCCATTATAAAAACATGGTTCATTTAGTATGAAATGAGTTCAAATTTTTATATATTATACGAGTATAATAATGAGAAATAAACTAAAAATATACGAGTAAAAAGATAATTCCTAGCAATAATTTACGGTAAAAGTAAAAAACGATTGTGGAAAATAATATCACAACATAGTTAAAGAATAGCGCTGTTTCTTATCTAAGAGAAGGTTCTATTTGCATAGAAAGCAGGGCTTAGATAATTTATAATAGGCTCAATTACATACATTACAGCTTGCGAGAACAATATTACATAGAATTCGTACTAAAATAAATTGCTTTACATAATAAACGCAATAATTAAGTATATTAAACAGTATTTTGAAACAATAATTTTAGGTGATAGTTTCTAACGTCGAAAATAGTTCTAAGCAGAAAATAAAATAACTACAAAAGGCTCGTGAAATATGCATAATATTACCCATACCAAAATCAATAAAAATCCATAAGGATTCTTAAAATGTGTCTACAATAGTTTTTTACGCCACTTTTACAAATGTTGTAAACTGCTTATAAAGGGATAATAATGTTTTCCACGAAGCCCAATATTTCGGCAATGTTACCGTATTCCATGTTCAAACATATAAAAACATATGCATTATAATATTAAAAATAAATGCGTAAATTTTTTATAACAAAGTTATAAAGCAAAAAAAAAATGCAGATATGTATTTTAATTATAAGCAACCTCTATATCTTTCGTATAGGTAACAAAGAGATGCCGTGAGACTTTCTAAACGAGCACAGTCGCGAGGCACTATATAGCATGTTCACTTGTTGCGAATAAGATAACAATTACTTTAGCGTAATAATTCACCGCCGGCCGAGCTACGATTACTTTCTCAAGCGGCATGCTCTGGACCATTAAGTACAGTGTGCAAAATAGGCTACGAGATGAAATGTTATAAATAAAGTAAAAATACTGCACAGTTTTGCGTACAGTAGTACGTAAAGTAAGTAAAAATAACGGAACACCAGCCAAATACCTCATAATTTATGGAACCCCATATCAAATGATCACAAATCAACACTGAAATTTATATAAGATTTTTTTAAAGAAATAAATGATATACTTAATTAAAACACATTCATCATCATCATCATCGTCATCAGCCTCTATCCGTCCACTGCTGAACATAGGCCTCCCTCAATGAACGCCAAGATGGCCGATCCCTTGCCACTCGCATCCAACACGGACCGGCCACCGCACGGAGATCGTCTTCCCACCTGGTCAATGGCCGACCAACACTTCGTCTACCTAAAATCCCCTCATGAATTAAAACACATTATTCTTGCATAAATGTAACGAGTTCTTCTAATCACATACTTTGCGCTATTTCAAAATAATATTTGTGACCGTGGTATATATAACATCTGATAATAAATATTATTAGTGGGACCCTGGTGACTACGGAACTCCTAGGTTCCGTGGAACCCACTTTGGGAATCCCTGGTCAAACCAATAGGTATAAAGCCTAAATATTTATAACTTTGCTATAAAGAAGTAAAAAAAACTAATCTCTATCTTGATAAACCTACTATAATATATGTAAATGACAGATTTTTACCCGACCACGGCAAAATGTTTTAGCTGTCTATGTATGTTCGCTGTGTGTATAAATACGTACATTTCATCTTAGCGCCTAAACATTTAATAAGATGAGGTCTCAATCGATTCGATGACGGTAATTTTTTTCGTAGTGGCGTATAATTATAATACTTTTTACATGTATCTGTCTCGCATACTATTTTATACTAGATGTATTGTGTTGCTGTCGGTACTTTCTGGTGAGAGTACAATGGTGTAGGGTCAGTGCAGTGCGTTCACCGCGCCTGTGCCTTACTTGTTTAACACTCGGCTAGCTTATTGGAGCTGTTCGTGTTTTACTGTAAATATGCTATATTGGAACTATATAATACATAAATAGACAAAAGTTAGCTGTCACCTGACGCCAATGATACATCAATGTAAATATTAGACTGCATGATATTGTAAATTTACTATTATATCATGACAGCGTCGTGTCGTTTCCCGTCCCGGCATTCGAATTGATTTGACAGCCAAGTCGCGACAATAGCTGTTTCACTTTCTTAAATAGCATTTTTGGTAAAACACCTGCAACTACTATATGAATAAAAGATGAACGAAGGTGTTAAGTTACATAAAATATAAATATATAATGTAATTAATATCATCATCATCATCAACCTTTATTTGTCTGTTGCAGAACATAGGCCTCCTTTAAGAATTGAATTTCTCAGGCGAAAGTCTATGGCAATATAATATTACTTTTTGCAGAATATTGTGCAAAAATATGCATCAACTATTCTTTTTTGTGTAAACTTTTCAATTTTTTAAATATCTTTTGCATAGGTACTTTGAAAATTAAGCTACATCCGAGTTTTGTCTATCACAACATTGAGGCCTTTTTTGGAGAGTATTGTTCGAGAATGGGAAAAAATTAAAGTTAATAAAAACTTCTTAGCTTAAGCCTTACTACATGCTGCCGCATGTAGTAAGGCTTAGACCGCCCTACAGACCTTACGAAACTATATACGTAGACGCTTATTTATTGCTATTTTGAAATAACTTATATACCTGAGTAACCTACGGAAAATTTAGCCCATCAAAACGTATTTCATAGAGAAGTGGGGAAGGGGCTAGGAGGGTCTGGGCCTTACTCTTTCTCGTATCGTACTCGTGTTTTGCATTTTCTGAGAAAATTTACACAGTATTTTATTTTCACAGTAATGTATATATTTTTTACACCATCAAAAATCTCTAATTTCAACGAATAAGAAGCCCGCCGACTTTTTTTTTTAATCAGATATTTCGACGAGGGAATTTTCAATTGAAAATAAGACTATTTTTTCGTTATTAAGTGGAAATAAGGTCAAAAAATTTAATATTTAAAATAAAAAAATTACAGTGTGTTTAGGACATGAAAAGGTAAGTTTTCACCAAATTTGGTGAGCAAAAATTTTTTTTGTAAAAGATAAAAATAAAAAACCTAAAAGTTGGTTATTTGAATTTTTCACATAAATTTTGAGGTTATATGGAAAAAGTGGAAATACTAAAGTTGTAGATCTTTCTTATTACCTACTACTTTGCTATTCAACTTTTCAATAATCCATGGGACTTGTAATTTTGCCGGAAATCGAGATAAACCGTTTTTTACCCTTACCCTTCCACTTTCCCGCCCTCAGATCGCCCGTAATTTATTTTTCCTTTTATTTTTGTTATATTCTGCTCCGTTTCCAATGGGTTTCATCCTACTATTATTATTTTTTTGGTTTCAAAAATTATCGACCCTGGTCTATAGTGCCATGCAGTTTTGCCAGCCGAATATGGTCGGCACGACCGGGGTGGTACCTCTCGCTCACATAACACCGGCGTCAAGTGACAGCTATGCTGTCGCGTTTCGTGCGGTTTGTGAGTTTCCGGTCCATTGGGGGGATAGGGAAAAGGAGGGCAATGCATCTGCAGAACTTTTGGTTGTGCGGATGTCTATGGGCGTCGGTAGTCACCATAAAGCTCTGACTGCTCGGTTGCCTCCTTATCACATAAAAAATGTATATATTAGTATTACTTACTTATACTCTTCATTACTCGTTTTATCCGTATTAATACAAAGGGCTAGAATTCTAACAATGAGTAGCGCTTTCTTAATCTTAACATAACATATGAAAATAGAAGTTTACATACTTAGGTAAAACGGAACGTGTAAAATCAAGAGGACACGTTATATTGAGGAAAAGCCTTGATACATCTAAGAATATTCACGTAAAAAACTTAAGTCGTATATTTGTACGAAAACACGTTTTGGCACAAAACATTATTCACATTAGTTTTTTTAATACCTATATTTGGCCACCATTTGGAGATAGAAGTTCTCCCATATTATATTGTGGAACACGCGCGATTGAACTTGATCGGTGTAAAGTTAGCTAAAATGATTACGGAAACACAACAAAAAATTTAATTTTTTTTAAACTCAAACGCAAAAGAAGTGGTGTTGTGTTTAAGCTCACCGCTATCTGTGTCTGTTCGTGGTGCGTAGGTCTTAAATTGGTGCACCAGTTAGGATGCGGTTTTTTTATTTGAAAGTAACCTACTTTAAGCGTTGTTTTGACAGCTATTTTGATACAATCGCTTCAGTCGTTTCGAACACATCCGTTTTTTAAAGTAATGTTGAGTATTTTTTAAGCTTATGTGTTTAGTTATGAAGTGAAATGGAATATGCAGATGCACACGCTTAAAGAATAATCCGGCCGAGTTATAAAGCATATACAGGATAATATTTTATCCTATCCTGTCATCAGGTGACTTTCTCCGAAGCCATAAGTTGGTGGTGATATCTCGACAACAAAGCGCGTTTATATTCAAATGTCGTCGTGGGTCATCCGCTGACAGGATTACCAGTTTTATAATAATGTTTTTTGATTTGTATATTTTATATTATCTTAACTGCTTTTTTCCATATTATCATTATTTTCGCTTTTTTTGTATGTTTTATAATGTCTTACGTTTTGACCTACATTTAAACTGCTTTATTTCATATTATCATTTTCGTTATGTATTGCGGTAGGTAGCTTTTTATTTTGCTGCTTTTTTATTGCTTAATTATATCTTAGGTATATTTCAATAGTTTAATTTCACTTAATATTTTTAAATTATATTCCATATTTTTTATCATCGTTATCATTCGAGTTGGTTTAATATAGATTTTTTATTACAATTAGATAAGGAATTTCAAGAAAATTCAAATCTACTACAAAAAGCACCTTCCCGTAGCCTTATAAAGGTTTATCGGCCGAAGTACTGCAACACGACAAAATGCCGTTTAGCAGTAAGTACTAACCCAAACAAAAGATTTAAAAGTTCAACAGTTGCTTTTGAGGTCATTGGGTTTTGTGTCAATAGAAAGCTTTATTAAGTATTTGCTTTCGTACTTTTTTGGAAAATTGTTTCAAATTTTACATTTACAAAATTTAAGTTCTAAAGATACAAGTAGCACTTAACAAACATTAAGTTGGTCATGTAAGTTTTAGATTTTAGAGAAAAATAATATATCTCACTTTGCGAAACAACCCTTTTTTTTTCGCTGGGGAATGCGTTGAGGCATACCACCGGGTCCGGGGGGCCCGGGGGTTATGTGGGACTCTCTGCGCCCGAGAAGATGGTAATGTGGACGCAGACTCTACCCACTAAACCCCAGCGGTGTTCTCCTCGTCGTCTAGGTGACCCGGCGCGAGAACTGTGGACGTCCGCACCGGGCCACAACGGTGTGCCATCCGGCACTCTTCTCAGGAGGTAGGGGTGTCGTCCCCTCCTCCATCTCCGCTTAAGGCACCCTGAACACATAAGAGTGCCTTAAAGCCCGGACCTTAAGCACGCGCGGCGGATCCCCCGGTCAGCCGCGCACAGGTCCCTCACGGCGGTACGACCGCCTGTCCCTGCCGCGCTCTCCTGCGGGAAGAGGCGCCAGTGCGCTCTCTCTCCCGCTCCGCCTCCTCCTTCTGCGACATCACTACCTCGCAGAAGGAGAGGACCACCTGCCATGCGCTCTCACTGGCGGTCATCGCTCGGATGACCGCAGGGAGCGACAGGTCCGCGCCAACCTCAGCGATGAGGGGCGCCCTTGCCTCCGCCCACGCTGGGCACTCCGCCAGGGTGTGGTCTGCAGTGTCTTCACTGCTGCCGCAGTGATGACACCCTGGCGAGACATCCGCCCCTGCCACCTTCCACAGATACCTTCCGAAGCAGCCATGCCCCGTCAGGATCTGCGCAAGGTGGAAGGTGATGATGCCATGCCGCCGGTCAATCCACTGCTCCAGGATTGGACCGACGGCCGACACGGTGCGGTGTCCCGCACTAGGCTCCTCCAGCCTCTCCTTCCACTGGCAGAGCACACGCCTTCGTAGGCGGCTCCGCCAGGACTCCTCTTCATCAGAGGTCTCCTCTTCCACCTCATCTCCTCGTCGTATTCTCCACGTCTGCGCCAGGGCTCTTGCCACCAGGTCCCACGGCGCTGAGCCCGCCAGTACGCACGCAGCCTCGTATGAGGTCGTACGGTACGCACGGACGGCCCTGACGGCCATGACTCTCTGCGGACGTCGCAGCAGAGCCACATTCTCCGTCTTCAGGGCGCTTGCCCATATCGGCGCACCGTACAGTCCCATGGACTGCAAGACGCCCGCATATAGGCGGCGGCAACCAACGCTCGGTCCACCCACGTTGGGGAGGAGACGACTCAGCGCTCTTGCAGTTCCGAGCAGTCTCGGAACGAGGCGCCGGAAATGCTCTCGGAACTTCCATCTACTGTCGAGAACGAGGCCCAAGTACCTCATGGTTGACTCGACAAAGATGGAAGTTCCCCCTACTACAAGGTGAGATCCGGGTGGAGGGGCTCGCCGGGGCCCGTGGAAGCAAATAGCTTCGCACTTCTCCAGGGCCACTTCGAGCCCAAGATTGCGAAACAACCCTAGCCTTAGTTCAAAGTATAGCAGGTTTGCACTTCACTAGTACACCTACTACATATCCTGCCAGCTACATATCATAGACTATATATGTAATATAAACCATAAAAAATATGGCTTCTTATAACCTTGGTACTCCTCGTAACAGTGAATGAAATACTCTTAGATAAGTACAGCGCGGGCTACCTTGACTGCATTGTAGATAGTTTTGTATATATGTTATGTTATGTATCAAGTCATTTTGTATCTACATACAAAAATCACTGAGCTTGTTACGTGAACTATACTATAACATACCGGCCAAGTTAGATTACGCGTAGTATACTTTGTAACATTGAATCAAATGTTTACATATGAAAAATATACACATTAGATTTAAATTTGAAAACAACACTTTTATTATGTTTTACGAATACACTTCATTTTTTTTTTCGGAGGGATCTATGCTAATGGCCCGAAGGCCCTAATGCTTCATCGGATTAGTGTGAGCCCATTCGGCTCACTTTTGATTTATAAAGTGGGGGGTTGCCCCCGCCTACCGTGCAGTCTGCGATCACACGGCCTCCTGGCGTCGGTTGTGATACACTTCATTACTTCAGTTTTACATGCATCGGTAAAGATAGCCTGATTCTTATCGAAATAATGCATTGTGCACATTCTTTATCCTGGCTAAGATAATCCATGTAGATTATGTGAATAGTGTTCCCTTATCTATGGGATACCTGAGTTATAAGGTATTTTCTGTACTGCCCTTTTTTAAGAGATAATGTAGCAGCATCCTTTGTATAGCTAAAAAGAACCAAAATATAGTCAGTTCGAATACGGCTATAAATTAGGTTAACATGGGCAAAGCGGCGGAATACAGCTAGTCTATACTTTATACAGATAAATAAAATTGGAGTGTCTGCTTGTAATATTAAAATAACCGCTTTTTATTGAATGCATATGGATGTACATATACCAAAATAGCCTTTTTTTTTTTTTACAATTTTTGTCTGTCTGTCTGTCCGGCCGTCTCTCTGTCTGTCTGTCTGTTTGTTCCGGCTAATCTCTGAAACGGCTGGGCCGATTTTAACGGGACTTTTACTGACATATATATGATGTTATAAGGTGCTCCTTATATATACTTAGGCTATAAAAATAATCATCATCAATCCGCGTACGGCTGTAAATGTATGTTAATGTAAGTTAACGCGGGCGAAGCTGCGGGCAACAGCTACCCATAATAAAATGGTATTTACTTTGTAGTCCATAGATTGAAATCAATGAATTATAATATGATTATATAGGATGAACATACAAATATACCTAATATAGTCAAATATTAGGTATATTCATTCATCCTCGACAAAAAGAGAAGGGTGGTAAAACTTTGACCACTATGTACAGCTTGGCAAAAAAGAGTATGGAAAAAATGAGGGCGCCACTTTCACTTAGGTCTCATCATAATATGGAAAATCAGTAAGAGAATTTAATCAAATCGTTAATAATAAATGTGAAACACTAAACTTCTTCCAAATTTCTGTTTTTTATTTTACTTATTTTGTATTAGATTTTCATGTATAGATCATTATTACTATGTAAATTTTTGTTTTTGATACGTCCTATCTGTACTGCAGTGACGTGTAATGAGCATCGAATAAAGCTTTTCTATTTCTATTTCTATTTCAAAGGCTTCCATTTAGTAAAATATTTAGTTCCACTTGTCACCGCGTCATACTCTTTTTTGCCAACTGTACGTATTGTTCTTAGACATGTTTTATGTATATTAGTTCAGCCCGTTTCAAGATCTTGTGTTGCTTTCGACGTGATAACGTCTTATAAATTGATAAACACCGGCAGCGCGCACGAAAAAGTATCCCGTTCCGCTGTCAAACGAATTCTAACGATAGACAGGCCCAAGCGTTGTGGCATGGAAAACATAACAACGTTTTTTGTGTTTATTTCTACAATTTAATAAGTTATAATTGATTTCCTCCATAATTTTCAGTCTTATTTCATTTTGTTCACTTCAATTAACTATTTTTTCAAAACTGTTTTTTCATCAATGTTTCTTTATGACGTTATCACGTAAAACTATCGTCCGTAAACCGACTGTACAGACAACCAATATTTTTTTAGTATAAACTTTTAATATTTCAAATTGAGAGTCTCAAATGAGATCGAATCTGGTAATCACACGAGCCACGCCGCGGATTTGATTTAGTATATTATAACCTGAAAACGTTGTCATCATTTCTGCACATAAAATCTTCTCGTAGACTATTGCTAATTGTGATTATGATTAGATAACAACAATTCTATGGTGTCATTATATCATAGCTAATGAGAAGGTCGTGTCTTGACAGAGGCCATCGGATTACAAGAAAAATAGCTGAGTAACAAATAACTACAGATATTATATAAGTGTATATGTGGCCATCAGATTGTAAGAAAAATAGCTTAGTAAAAAATAACTATAGATATTATATAAGTGTATATGTGGCCATCAGAATGTAAGAAAAATAGCTTAGTAACAAATAACTACATATATTATATAAGTGTATATGTGGCCATCAGATTGTAAGAAAAATAGCTTAGTAAAAAATAACTACAGATATTATATAAGTGTATATGTGGCCATCAGATTGTAAGAAAAATAGCTTAGTAACAAATAACTACAGATATTATATAAGTGTATATGTGGCCATCAGATTGTAAGAAAAATAGCTTAGTAAAAAATAACTACAGATATTAAATAAGTGTATATGTGGCCATCAGATTGTAAGAAAAATAGCTTAGTAACAAATAACTACAGATATTATATAAGTGTATATGTGGCCATCAGATTGTAAGAAAAATAGCTTAGTAACAAATAACTACAGACATTATATCTTTATATATCTATCATTCTTCTGTACTTGTCTAGGTATGCCACTGAACTCCTCCTAAGCGGATGGACCGATCTTGATGAATTTTTTTGTACGTGTTCAATTGGATTCGAGAATGGTGTAAATATTTTGTACAGGACGTCTGTCGGTGCCACTAGTAAGTGTATATATTATACGTGGTCATCGGATTATAAAAAAAAAATATTGACCACTAACTATAGATATAAATATTACTTAGAATCGTTGTTATTCAAACTTAGGGGCCATCCATAAATTACGTCAAACGAATATCATGATATTTGGACCGCTCCCCCGTCCTTATCACGGATGGTCACATTTATAAGACCCGCCCCCTAGTGTGACGTCACATATTTTGCAATTTTTACATAAATAAATTGATAAATCTAAACAGCTGTTCCGAAATTAGTTTTATTTTTGCTTTAAATTATTTTTTACGTTCGTTTTTTAATTAGTTCACAGTACCTAGTCTTATGTGACGTGACAAAATCTGGGAGCCCTCCCACCCCCTTGTCACATAATGTCACACTTCGTCGGACCCCCCCTCCCCCATAACCTATGACGTAATTTATGGACGGCCCCTTAAAGCATTGTTATCATCATCATCAGGACTTCTTTATGTTGGTTAGGCAAACGGGCAGATCTGCCACCTTTGTATGACTAGGTACTTGTAATTATACCTGCCCTCCTCTCCGAAACACAATACAGCTGTTTGACGTTAGAAATAAGGAAGATGGTGGTACCCATGTTGACGAGAGTGTGGTGCAAGCGTTCCCACCGGCCCATTACTCTATTTGTATGATATCGAAAGTGGTAGAAGATGAATTCAGGCAACTTCAACCGGAGTATTCAGATGTAGGCAACATTTATACTATCGTCCTGTCAACTCAGAAGAGATGAAATCTACCACGGCGCACGCAGAGGCTACGCACGTGTGTTAAAATGACAATTGAAAAAAAATATGTCATTTAATCGAGACCGCGGGTTACAGTGGAAACAATCATATACATTTTCTTGCAAAGAGAACTTGACAAACGCGAGATTTTTTTCGAATTTATTAAGTGTTATTACCAGTGATTAGATAAACTATATAATATCACATGACACCGGCGTCACGACACCGACAGCTATGCTGTCGCGTTTCGTGCGGTTTGTGAGTTTCCGGTGGCCCATTGGGGGGATAGGGAAAATAAGGGATACGCGAATACTTTTGGTTGTGCGAATGTCTATAGGCGTCGGTAGTCACTATAAGGCTCCAACTGATCGGTTGCCTCCTTGTGACATAAAAAATGTAGTAATATATGCATGGAAGAGTTAGTAGGAGCGTTCCTAAAAGATATAATGGTTACTAGCATTTGCCCGCGACTTTGATTTCGTGAGGTAATGTACTTTTAGTCAACCTAGTTTTCCTATGTATATTTTGTCAATTCAATTTTTCAATCAATTCAAAGCCAATTAAGTTTTTAAACGTGCGTAACCTGCTTAATAAAAACAAATAGTGGAACATTTACCCGATGTACCAGCCTGCATAGATACCGCTACACGTGAGTCGTGACCCACATAAAGTATACACTTACTACTAGAAGCATTGGACCGGTTCTAGAATTCAGATCGTGCTTCTTGAGACATAATATTCATCATCACAAAAATACTTTTTTTTAGAAAAATATGATAATAGGTCCTTTTTTCCTTTTTAATGCTGGGCATAAGTATATATGTAATTAGTTATAAAAATTATTAGTACGCATAATATAGGACTTATTTATACATCTTTACTATCATTATTCTATAGGGGTAGAATAAAGCAACAAAAATTGTAACATAACATAAATAAATGGTCACAACTTACAAAAGTTACAAATCACATTTATTGTTTTTAAATTCCGAATTTAGAATTTGTTTTTATTTACAATGATCAATAACAGCAGAGCAACCGCCAGCGTTATACATTTTTCTTTTTTTTGTTATTAGCAAACAATCGAATTCTCCACATTGCCATTCTGTACCTCTACCATAAGTTTTTGTTACAAGCGCACATGACATAACTATAGTAGTTAACGTAAAAACGCAACACGAATAGAAAAGTATACCATACCTTAGTTTTCTATTGTAAATGTATTTCTATGTAACAAAAACTCATGGTAGAGGTACAGAATGGCAATGTGGAGAATTCGATTGTTTGCTAATAACAAAAAAAAGAAAAATGTATAACGCTGGCGGTTGCTCTGCTGTTATTGATCATTGTAAATAAAAACAAATTCTAAATTCGGAATTTAAAAACAATAAATGTGATTTGTAACTTTTGTAAGTTGTGACCATTTATTTATGTTATGTTACAATTTTTGTTGCTTTATTCTACCCCTATAGAATTGATATATATCAAATACTCATGGTAGAGGCAGTATGGTATAGTTTTCTATTCGTTTTGCGTTTTTACGTTAACACTATAGTTACGTCATGTGCGCTTGTAACCAAAACTCATGGTAAAGGTACTGAAGTATAAAAAAAACGAAAACGATTTTTGATTACTATTACATTGATTTGTTATTTAAAATTGAAAAAAGAAACCAAGACAATTTACACATTTGATTTTTTTAATAATCAAAAGCTGGAAAAGACGAAGTGTTACGATGTAATAATCTAGTTGATAAGCTAATATCGATTAACATCGTATATTGTGAATAATATCAAGTCACATGTCTATTAATAACCTATACATCATAAACCGTTTCAATAACAAGGCTAACTTGTTTATACAAATCTGTGTTAATACCACTGTAGCGCTATTTGACTGTAAACGCCATTAATTATTTGGTTAATACTCGTTTAATAATTAAATCTCCTATGATCTGCGTAGTCTAGAATCCTACCCCATATCTAAATGCTATCAAAATGATGTTATTCTACTCATATCTATCGGTAGAGATTTAGTTTTATTATTAGGTATGTATTAGTATGTATTTATATATGTAATGTACCCGGACTTACTTCTGTTAAAGGCGCAGGGGGAGGAATTTCTAAATCTATATAATCTAATCTAATAAAATCTGTTCTTAGCTGATCTCTACATGGCAAAAGTAATATTACTACCAAATTTCAAGTCTCTAGGTCTTATAGTCCCGATTAGGAGATATCGTGATGAATCAATCTATCTATAGAACAGATCTAGATATATATCATTTCTTCAAGCGTTTTCAACGTTATTTTACAGCTTTTGTTCCTGGACAAAAAGTAGGTTTTATTATTACAGGTCAGCCTGACTTTGTATTATGAGATAAGAGTTTAATATGCCTTGATGAACAGACTAATGCTTGCTAGTTTAGCATGACCAATATGTTACTGGTCTATCTCACAGTCACTATGAGACGTGGAAGGTCCTATATATATTGATCAAAATATAACGATGATTGTTCTCTGTTCTAGTTTTAACGGTGGTTCTGGCAACGATCGATGCTCGATGGGTGCGTTCTAACCAACCTCAAGATACCAGCTTTGTTGGAAAAGCTACAGACGAATTGTCTACAGCTATATTGCAGGTACTTATAAACATTCAAGCAATATTTTTTTAACGCTTAAATCGAATCACAAAAATATCAAGATGATTAAGAATTTCTGTAATGTAATTAATCATTGAATTTGAAATATAATTAGGTAGAATAATTCCAAAATATATTTTCAGGGGTACATTGATGACGATAAAAACATAGCATTCTCTCCACTTGGGTACTCGGCAATTCTAGCCATCATCGCAGAAGGTGCCAGTGGAGAAACTAAGAACCAGCTAGTAACGGCACTGCATTTACCAAACGATCTAAAGCTGACTAGAAACACGTATCATTATATATTAGAAAGACTGAGATATAGAAACGAATATAAATACAACCAACCAGAACTGAAAAACTACTTCTATATCTACAAAAACTACACAATAAACGAAGATTATAAAAAGATTTTGGAAGATTTCTACCTTACTGATGTCAAATTTGTTGAAAGGTATGCCACAGATCATTTCAATTCTTTAGACAGTGAAGACGAAAAAGATATTTCTAAAGAAGAAAGTTTCAAAGAAGCCAAGGAATCGAAAGAAAAGTTAATTTCATACGCAATCGAAGATAAGCCAGAAAAGGTTGATATATCTAACGTCGGTTATGCAGCTAAGAATATCAAAGAGAAGATAAAACTAATTAAGGATGAAGATACTAAAGACATTGGAAATGAAGAAGAAACAATGGTAGCGGTTGAGGCGAGACACCACGCAACTTCCCGTGTCCTTTCTGGTAAAGATGACATCACATCAAGTATATCCGTCAACAGCGTGGGACGCAAATCTAGTAAATGTAAGTATTTCTAGATTGAACAAAATTTCAAAACATAGTTTAGGATCTTCACCAACTATAAATCATTGTTCATGACGCCTTTGAAAATGAAGGTTATTAAGGTAGTGTTTGCCTGCTTTATTAAGAGATTTAAGTCTGATTCAAAAAATAAAAAGAATAATGAAAGAATAATCTGTCGTGTCCAAAACTTAGACAAATTGGTTCAATATTTTCAGACTTCCTCGTTGAAATATAGCGTGACAAAATTTTTGAACGTTTTTTTTTTATTGAGCTATTTATTTTAGAATATTGACCATGGAAAGTGTGGCGAATTATTTTATTCTGGGCGGAAACTTTTCCCGTTTATTATTTTATTACTTAGGTACTTATGTAGGTACTTGATTAGTAAAATAAATTGAAATTGCTTTAATTTCTTTGCAGCTACGAATCCCCTGATTCTCATTTTCAACGGGATGTACTTTAAGGGCTCCTGGAAGAAGCCATTCGATGTAGTAGAACCAGGTCTTTTCTACAAATCGAACACTGAGAAGAAGCAAGTTTCCATGATGAAAACACGCGGTACCTACAAGACTGCCACTCTGCCTGATTTGGACAGTAGTGCTATATTACTGCCATACGATGTAAGCAAACGTCACATTTTTTACCACAGAGCATTGCAAATTAATTCTTTGTACCTATATGTTATATTGCACGTATTTTGTAATTTATGGTAATCAAGGGTTCGCCGGTCAGAACCACTGATAGACCTTAGTCAGTTTTAATCAACACCAAAATTGCTTGACATCGTGTCAGTCGGGAATTACAGGAGCAGCAATTGGTTATTTAATGGCATTTCATAGCTATTATAATTTCACGTAACGATAGACAATTTAACAGCTAAGCTAATCTCACTTGTTTATTCCCGTAGATCGTAAACAGCTCCTGTAGTACAGAGGGTTAGCAGTAGGTAATATTAAAATGTTTATCCTATTGCGAAGTGGTTGATTAGATCTTGTCATCACTTCTCTATATATACAACTTGATAGGCTATTTCATAAAGCAAAAAAAGTTTGAGACAAAAATACTTATGCAGTAGGAATTGATAGCTTGTATATCTTGTTTAGTTTTTTAGTAGTTAGTTAGTTAGTTAGTTAGTTAGTAGTAGTAGTAGTAGTTAGTTTAGCTTGTATATCTTATACCTCATTAGTTTTTGTTTTTTTTAATGCTAGTTCGATAGGCCAACTGGCAAACCTACCAACTGATGGTAAGTGGTCAACGTCGCCCATGAACATAAACTAGTATACATGGTTCGAACCCAGGCAACTCATTTATGTGTTGCCTATCCTGAGACATAAGATGTTAAGTCTCGGTGCCAGTAATTACACTGCCTGTCTTGCACTTCTCTCCGAAACACAGCAAAGCTGTTTCATGGGAGAAACAAGCAAGATGGTGGTACCCATGCAGCCGGGAGCGCGGCACAGCGCTTCCCTCCCACCGGTGTATTATATGTATAGTACAGTAATTTAAAATAAACGTTTAACTTGCACAACCTCGCATTAAATTTCCGATTCAATTTTCTTTTTTATAAGGTAACTAACATAAAAAAAACTATAAGCACTTACTGAGCATAAAATCACAAAATGCTGACATATCTAGATGGATTTTTCATCAATCGGTAAGTGAACAGATGGATCACTTAAGAAATATTCGAAAGGGGGACGCCCCCCTCCGCGCCCCGCCCCGCCCCTCCCTCTGGGGAGGGAGGCGGGTCATGCGCGGTGCCCAAGCAATCTAGCGGTAGCGCAGTGCTACTGCTGCTAGCGCGGTCTGGGTTTGTGTCTACTCGTATCGGATTCGAACCTAAGCTTTCGCGATCGGTCCGGATCTAGATGGAGCTTCATGCGCTCTCTTGAGAAAAAGTTTTTGGCCCACATCTCGGAAACTATGCACTTTAGGGCAAAAGTTATAAAGACCATTCTGGTGGAAAATACGATTTGGCATCTTTTATTTCCTGTAAATTTTTTGTAAAACTTACCGTTTACGATTTATGACCTTTAATGAACCAGTTTTTCTATCTCGCAGATAACTCTTAAAATTGAATGAATAAAATGCATCTGTCCATTTCTAGATGTACTAATACACATTTAGCAAGATCGAATAGAAATCGAAAAATCACGAAGGAGAACTAAAATGTATTATTTCCATAGGGTGACAGATATGCGCTTATGCTGGTGGTGCCGAGATCTCGCGATGGACTTGTAAGGCTCATCGCAGATCTTCCGTCTACCTCCTTACCTCAAATCCAAGAGAGCCTGCAGGACGAAGAACTTCAAGTTTCGATCCCATCGTTTTATATTGAAACTACTACCAAACCTGTAGCTGCTTTGGCCAAGGTAAATTTACGTATTAGATTACATTCTATTATTTCATCTATTCATTCGAATTTTATTTTAAGCATCTTCACAATGACTGCAAGGAATCTTTCCTTGTATGACTTAAAATCTGATATGAATTCTCTTTTATCTTGTAAATAATATCATTAGACTACCTGGCTGAATGGAAGTAAGGCTCTGCACAAAAGAATATAATACAAAATTATAACACAATAGAAAGGTGTTTTGTTCGTTATAATTTCTATACATATTTATATGTAAATATTAAATAAATTCTAGTGTTAACTGTTTTTATATATATTACACCGTTACAGTTCGGTGTGAGTAGTATCTTTATTGTTTTTTAAATTTAAAGAAATAGGAATTCTGACTGTCGCCTGTCAATACATCTCAGAAAATTTACTGTATCTCCGGAAAAACATAAATTAATTTTGTAAGAAAAGTGATATTCATAGTAGGAATACACGTAATAGGCACAGGTTACATGCACCAATGATTAGACTTTCGAAAGTAAGCAATTCTTTATAGGCAACTGTATACGCTTTTACAATAAGATCCAGGAAAACGTTCAAAAGCTCTCCATAAAAAAATTCAAAAAAGTTGTTAAAGAGCGTTTGTGTGGTTATGCGAATTTCACTCATTATAATGAAACAACTTTTACGGATTTTATCGCGGTTTATTAAATTTTTTACAAGCCAGACGTTTCAGATACTTTACCACCATGTCCACGGGGGGACTTATTTATACTCATTACGGTTACAGTTCGGTGTGAGCAGTATCTTTGGTCACGAGGCCGAGCTCGCGGGCGTGTCATCGAAGGAAGGACTGTTCGTACAAGAACTGGTACAGAATGTGGCCGTACGAGTTGACAACTCGAAGACGATGGCGTCGGAAATTGCAGGTATTATTATTGACAGGCCAAGTCGTAGAGGTGCATCATGATAAGTGGTCAGCGTCGCCTATGAACATAAAAGAGTGCCCAGGATAAGACCAACCCGACGCCAGGAGGCCGTGGGGTCGCAGACTGCACGGTTGGTGGGGGGCAACCCCCCAATAATAATCAATCTTAAGTGAGACAAATCGGCTCATAATTGTCAGACGAAGCATCAGGGCCTTTGGGCCGTTAGCATAGATCCAGGATAAGTACAAACAAATTCATTCATTTTCATTCCTGCAGTGCCTATCTTGAGACGTAAGGTGCAAAAAATTATACTGAATGTACTACCCTTTTTCGGCAACATTCTTGCTATATTATAATAACATTATATAATGAGTGCAGGAAGCATCAACGTACAACAATCCTTATTACAAACAATAAAGCCCTAATCAGCATCCTCCCCACGCGGCTAGCATAGTCTCGCATATTCAGCATACTTATTAATTTCAATGAATTATTTCTTTAATACAGTTCGTTAGACTCTGGAAGCCGTCGCAGGTAGTAGGTACTCGTTTATATTATTTGGGAAGTCCACAACTTTTGTGTGATCGTTTAGAATAAAATGAGTTTTCTTAAAAGACAAACAAGGTCGGCTGTGTACACCGATTTTATTGAGACAAAAAAAACAAAAAAGAAAATAGTTTTTGTCTTATATTATTTTATAGTGATGTACAATTCCATGTAAATTAACAATTGATTTAAAATAATTAAGTATAAATAATCATTACAGCATCTAACCTTGGAGAGGACAACGATGAGACGGGCTCGTTGAAGAGCCTGCCTCTACAAGAGATGGAAGTACAACGTCGTTTCTCTGTAGAGCATCCCTTCGTCTTCTATATCATAGACCGTCTGGACAACGTAGTGGTTGTCTCTGGGAAGGTCACGGACCCACAAACCCCAGAAGACTAAATTCATTATTAATTTTAAGGTATATAACCATATGATATTCAATAAGCTGATTCTGACTGATATTACTAAGGACCAAGTTGATTAGACGAGTTGTAATGGACGGCTTCAAAGTATTTGTCGAGTTCGATTTTGTCGGATTCGATTTTGTCGGATTTGATTTTGTCGATAGTTGTGTTCTAGTTTGTCTAATTTATATGGTCGTATAGTACAACATACTTATCAATATTCAATGTAACAATCTTTATCTTTGTTTAAAATGTCAAAAACCAGAAGCATTTGATAACGAAAAAGTACACGTAGCTTTAAGATAGCATAAGTATTTATTTATTTATTAAGTTGTGAAACGTTATGTAATAAATTGTGTTTATTTTATTTGTTATTATTTTTAATGAATGCATTTGCATTTGCAATTTGTACATGGTCCTGACTCCTGTATGGCTAGCATGCGCGCACGACATAATTTTGTCTGCCCCTTTTCTCGTGTTAACTGTATGAAATAATACGAGAAAAGGGGTAGACAAAATTTTGCCTTGCGCGCATGCTAGCCCTACTTAATCCTGATACAATGATAGAAATCATGTATCACCCTAATATACCATCAACATGACAGGTCGACTGACGTCTGATGATATGCTTCTGAAGTTTCTCGAGTTGCTCAGCATGACATAAGAGGGTTATGTATTACCCGTTCATAACATCAGGACTTAGGAAGCTGAAAAGGGACTAGATGGGAATGGGAGAAAATCTTTTGTCTGTTTCATAGCTTATATCCATTGAGCATAATAGCGTGGAGCGGTAATGTTGTGTTTTTTATGAAAACATATTTCGCGAAATTTGTGCTGCGACGCTGCGCCGGTTCTGCGCCCTGATTGGCTGACTGATGGCCATTGATGGATGGATAATAGCGTAGCATAAAACAGAAAAATATATAATTAGATCAATATCGGTACAATTTCCTAAAGATGCCGAAAGCATGAAAACATATCTATTTAATTAAATAAACAAATGTACAGGACATATTTTGTAAAGTGGCGCGCGTTGACCTATGATATATACCACCATTACACCTGTGCAAATATTCCTTAGGGTAAGTGCATCAGCTTTCGAACGTCTATCGTCTATTCACGAAGGTATATTATGAATCGCTAGATTACCGTTGTGTGCGTGACAGAATCTACGTCCGACTTACGTGGCTGAATTACAAACGCACCATTAATTTTCTCTCATTTACAGCTGGACAAACTTTACAATTAGGGGCAAGGTTTGACCTATAGGTACCTATCCTCAACCTCTTTATTGATTTTACTAATCTTATTAATATTTCTGAGTTTGGCTGTTTGGATGTTTGTTGATCTTTCACGGCAAAACAGCGGAACTGATTCGGCTGAAAGTTAAAATAGGGCTTATGCCATGGATTAGGACATGAGCCATAAAAATAATCATCACCAATCCGGATACGTCTGTCAATCTAATTTAACGCAGGCGAAGCTGTGGCCACCAGCTAGAGTTGACATAAATTGCAATCTTGGATTGGCAATGGGCACCAGCTAGAATTGACATAAATTGCAATCTTGGATTGTCAATGGGCACCAGCTAGAGTTGACATAAATTGCAATCTTGGATTGCCAAAATCATCTTATTTAAAATGGGAAGTACCTAAAGGTGGTAAATCATAATAAATGCCTCTTCGTTTACTTGTTGACTCTGCCATTAAGAAAATACGGCTATCCTTACACGCTGGAGCACTCATCATTCCATTTTGATAAATAAATTAAATAAATTAAATGCCTTAGGTATTCATGGCGATTTGTTAAGATGGGTTACCTCTTACCTGTCTAATCGCACTCAATCTGTAATTATTGGTGGCTATAAATCAGACTTGACAACTACAACGCTTACATCTTCGATATCGACCACTGTTTTCAGAATGCCAATCACCTTCTCTACGCTGACGATAAAAAAAATCTATATAGCAATTAAATCTCGCGAAGATTGCATATCTGATGGGAAAATTCAAAAGATATAACTGATGTACTTAATCTAAACATGTCAGCATGAGAGGTATTCATTTGAGTCTGACCGAGGCTACTTAATAATAATAATAATAATAATAATAATAATAATAGAAATTTATTAAGGAAATCATACACTGAGACTTTTTTTTCTAGCTCTAGCTCACAGGAGAATTAAAAATTGAGGAAATCTACATGCTATGGATAAAAAATAGGTTGTGTGACAGTCTTCATTGAGTCAGCATAAGTGAACTTTGACGTAACTTCTCACCTGATTTCGAGCAGGAGACTAATATCCAGATGTGAGACAAACAACGTAAGCAAATAAGCTTGTGTCAAACTTAAGATGAAGAGATTGCCTTCTTCAATTGTTTTATTTTTTACCTGCAACGTCCCGCGGTTTCACCCGCGTACTTCCCATTCCCGTGGGAGTACAGGGATAAATTATAGCCTATATGTTATTCTGAATTATAAGGAAATAGTATTGTAAAGTTTCATTAGTTTTTGCGTGAAAGAGTAACAAACATACATCCATACATTCTTGCAAACTTTCACGATTATAATATTAATAGGATTTACTTAAAAAAATAATATCATTATTTAATTGGATAAAATCGATTACTTTAAATATTTAAGAAAACTTTTGGTCCGTTAGTTCCGATTATTTACGTACCAACTGGTGGTAATATCATTGTTTATTACTGAAGAACCAATCACACCAAATGAAGCGTCAGAATAACGCGAAGACATCCAAAATCTTGCAGGTAAATATTTTAAAGGCTGGCAACGCACCTGCTAACCCTCTGGTGTAGCAGGTGTCAGTGGATATTGCTTTCACTTACCATCAGGTGAAACGACTGTCCTTTTGCCCCCCTCTTCTATAAAAAAATAAAAATAAATAAAGATGTTCATCTTGGAATAAGAAAAAGACTTTTTTTTTCTCTTCACGGGGAAATGCTCTTAGACATCCCGTGGGGGAGCGGGGACTTTCCAGGCGGGTATGCGGGACACGCTGTGCCCAAAAGATTATAAAGTGGACGCATCTCTACGCACTAAAACCCGGTGAGTGCCACCAATGTCGCCTTTGGTGATGTGCCCCGCATCTGTTGAGCAACAGGGCACTTCGACGGCTAGTCAGTCCCCCAAGGGACCAACGCCAACTCCACAGAGGGGGTGTTCCGCAGCACCGAACCACCCCTCCCAACGTCAGGACATGCGTGAGGTTCCCATCCTCACCCCTTTTCCCGCCTGCTTTTCTGTCCCCTCTTCTTATATGAGTAAGCGAGTGTATGAGTAAGTGAGGTACAAAGAGCAGCTCCGTCTGTTCAATTTGCTTCGCTCGAGGTGCTGGGTTCACCTTTAGCTACTGAGCCCTACTAAGGCCGCCATAATTACTTGATGAAATCGCCTATAACTTTTGCGTGAAAGTATATCTGGTATATTGCAGGGATAAATACTTTCTTTTGTTGTTGATACTTTTACCCTTGTTCTCATTTTTTTTCAATGTTCCTTCCTTAATGAACAATACACAATGCTAAATATTCAGCAAGCGAATTTTAATACCTGTCCGACTCCTCAATGTTTACCTCGAGACAGATGTTAGCTTTGATAATAGAGTACAAAAGAATTTATGTGGAACAAAGCAAAAGTCTTTAGCGGCGGAAATATGCAATGTGCCAGATACAATCTGAGTTTAACGCTTAAACTTAGGGGACACAAAATATTTTCCTACCATCGTGGCCTGATGAGAGAGGTGGCAAGTTCTGGGGGTAGAGGTTACCTCCACCATTCTCCCGTCCGCCGTCTCCAGAGCGGCCTAGTCAAAAAGGCCTAGGATCAAAATTGTTAGGCGAAAATAAAAGTATTTGTATCCAGTGAAAATCGCGATGATATTCATATATACTGCAAAACTTAAAGGCTCCTCGCCTTATTTCGAGGACAAGACCCATAAGTTAGTTAATATAATCAGGCGATACTTTGCTGAAATCCATTATATAAGATATATTATATTATGTTAATTAGCAATTATCCCGCGAAACACGCAGAATTTACAGCAAATGTGTGAGTGCACGCATATGCGTATAGCACCTATGCTATCCTTTTTTATGTTACTTGGATAAGCAAACTGGCAAACGTGCCACCTGATGGTAAGTGGTCGATGTCGCCCATGAACATAAACTTGTTTACCTGGAATGAGCCCAGGCAACTCATCTATGTGTTGCCTATCCTGAGAAATAAGATGTTAAGTCTCGGTGCCAGTAATTACACTGCCTGTCTCACCCTTCTCCTATCGTTTTAGTAATTTAAACTTAAAAAATTATTAATCTTAACGATTACTAATCGTAGAATCCTGAGGATGCCTCGGTGTCGGGGCGAAACGTGCGTAGATTGTTTGGTGGTGGTCTTTTACTGTGGTTGTGTTGCATGTGGGGTGGTGGTGCATGCGAGTGTACGCATATTCAGTGTGGGTAAGGAGGGCGGTGCTATATGCATGCATATGCGTGCACTCACACATTTGCTGTAAAGACTGCGTGTTTCGCGGGATAATTGCTAATTACCATAATATAATTTAATATCTTAGACCCATAATTTCCCAGTAGTGAGAAGTATAAGAGTTGCTAATAATAATAATAATATCTATGGACGCTTTCACACCACGTCAATCTGGTCCCGCGGTAAGTTCTCGAAGAACTTGTGTTACGGGTACTGACAACGGAAATATATTTAATATACACATATTTAATACACATCCATGACCCAGGAACACAGAAAACTTTTTTGTTCCCTGGCGGGATTCGAACCTGCAACCTCCGGCTTGAGCGCCAACGCGCTTACCACTGAGCCACAGAGGTCGTCAAACGATGATATACATGATGACGTCAATGATATAATGATGGTATACAGAATGGTGTGCAGCACAAAATATCAGTTTATCTCACGTGGATAGGCAAACGGGCTGACGAGCCACCTGATAGTAAGTGGTCAGCATCGCCCATGGAATGTTAAGTCTCTGTGCCAGTAATTACAGTACCTGTACTGCCTGTCTGTCCTGCCCTTCTCTCAGAAACATAGCAAAGCAGTTTCAGTGAAGAAACAAGCTGGATGGTGGTACCCATGCAGACGGGAGCGTGGCACAGAGTGTAAGATTCTAGTGAATCTAACCGATACGATTACCTATTTTTAAAAGCTGCTTATTTTATCTAGGCGTAGCTAGAATGTCTTGAGTGAAAATAATATCAGAATGTACTTTATGTTAGCTTGTTTTCGAGAACACCAAAACCTTGACTGGTACACTTATCATCATCATCAGCTTCTATCCGTCCACTGCTGAACATAGGCCTCCCTCAATGAACGCTACGAGGACCGCTCCCTTGCCACTCGCATTCAACACGGACCGGCCACCGCATGGAGATCGTCTTCTAATAAAACATCTATAAAAAACTAAAGAATTCCGTTACACATTTTAAAATTTGCAATCAAACGTGTCCATATTCCCCTAATGGACGTAAGATTATTGGATTGTATATTTTTTTAATCCGTGTAAGTATTTTTGTATCGGGTACAGTCAACATAAAAAAAATATTCGAGTGACCCCAAAAGGACATGGAACAAAAAGTTGATGTCATTTATGGTGCTAATATAAAAAAAACAAAAACTACTGTAAGAAAGATTAGTGCCATGCTGTATTGCAGCCGAACTGGGCCGGCATACATCATCTGAGTTAACGTGAGTAAAGCTGAGGGCACTAGCTCTTAATAAAAGTTATCAAAATTCGGACCTGACATTTATATTTCTAAGTATTTCATAACAATTGCTTTGAGCCCCCGGCTGCATGGATACCACCATCCGGCTTGTTTTCCCGTGAAACAGCTTTGCTGTGTTTCGGAGAAAAAGGCCGGAAAGGCAGTGTAATTACTGGCACCGAGACTTAACCTTATGTCACAGTATATGTTGAGCTAGTGTCAGGTCAACTCGTTAATGTTCATGGGCGACGCTGACCACTTACCAACATGCGACTGGGCTGCCTGTTTGCCTATTCAACTATCATAAAAAAAATGATAAAGTCCAACATTTCTATCTAGGACCCCAAGCTATGTATTCTAGACCTTTTAAATTGTCAATGACCTTTACACAGCATATACATAATATTTGTTTCCTGACCCTACCACAGGGAAACCGGCTTGGACGGAAAAACCGCAAATACGTCGCAAAAGAGTGAAGTTAGCAACAAGACGAGACATTTGTTAAGGAAAACATAACTTTATTTGCATGACATTAAAATCATGAATTAGTTGTTATTATGACTATTGTTATAAAATAATCGCTAGACTTGTTTACCAAGAATCCAGTTGAGAAGAACTCTGATAAAGTGCACTTGTTTTTAAAGTTGACATACGAAAAATCAAAATGAAAATCTGCTTATGTATGTACAAACTTTATTATGTTTATATTAAATTCTAACTTATATAACGGCCCAAGAAAATCATTTAGTCTTTAACTTGTAAGAAATACGATAAGGAATTTATTTAGCTTTGTACTGTGTATAACATGAGAAAAAATTGTAAATGATATGATTTTTATCTCTACACTAGCTGTTGCCTGCAGCTTCGCCCGCGTTACTCAACTCCTATAAGTCACATAGGAAGTCGATAAATAAGCTGTCTATGACTGAAATAATTTTTCAAATCGGACCAGCGGTTTCTGAGATTAGCGCGTTGAAACAAAAAAACTCTTCAGCTTTATAATATTAATATAGTATTATATCTATACTATATTAATAATATAACGCCTTTGCAAAAATTTTAGCAATGCCAGTGAAATAATTTCGATATTTGGGGTTATTGTTTTGATTATGATGTAAAATATTTATTTTGGTAAATCCGTAATCAGTAATCAGAGAAGGAGAATCTCTAAAGGCTGTAAGTGTTCAAAGCAAAGACCTAATCGAAAAAAAATCAAAAGAAATTTGGAATTAGTACCTGAACTTTTTCCCGTCATCACAACTTTTTTTAAGTTCTATAAAAAGAGAAAATCATTGATTTTTTATTATTATGTTCTAACATGCAGCCAGCATGTTAGGGCAAGAAAATTACTGATATCTGGAGATGATTAAATGATGTGTCATTACAAAAACGAAGGACTCAAAATATCTTCATTAAAAAAACTACACTAAGCCAAAAACAAGTATTTAAGGTACTTATATTGCTTATATAAGATTAAATATTTATTTTAAAATATTTAGCAGTTCGTATATATATTATTGAATACGTAGACTCTATATTGTAGAGCATTCCTTATATACGATTATCAAAAGCGGTTTATATCGAACTCTAGACAAATGACGATCTCCGTGCAATAACCGGTCCGCGTTGGATGCGACTGGCAAGGGATTGGTCGTCTCGGCTTTCATTGAAGGAGGCCTATGTTCAGTAGTGGACGGATAAAGGTAATGATGATGATGATGATGAGACAAATAAGCGGTTGATAGTTGGAATATTACCGATGAATGATGATGATGATGATTATTATGATGAGATAAATGTGCTGATGATACTGATGTGATATTACCGATGAATACTTTCTTAAGAACACGATATTTGAAAGTAGGTAATTCAACTTCGCATGTAAATGAATATTGATAATTTTATGCACCTCAGTGGCGGACTTACATATTTTCCGCCAGTAGGCTATTCAATTTATGCAGCCTCTTAATTTTTATATGTAAAGTTTTGCTGACCTTTTTTTGCCGCCTCTGAATTTTCATACATAAAGTTTTGCTTAATTTTTTTTCTAGAATTTGGCAGTGGTGTAGCAGATTTTCAAGCTGTAAAGATTTTGCTGATCCTAAAATTATTTTTATATTTGCCGCCCCCAAAAATCTGCCGCCCTAGGCTCCAGCCTACTCAGCCTGCTGGTAAATCCGCCACTGATGCACCTACGTATTTGAAAATGGGGTTGTGTATATCAAACATATTGTATATGTAATATTATGTTGTCTAAATTAATACAAATAATACATACATAGTTGAAAAGTTTTTAAGCATTCATGCAGACAGACGCACATATCCACTAATTTAAGTTGTGTTTTTCAATTTGGAATAACAAAAAATACAAAGAAGCTCTATTTCCTGTATTTAATGCTAAATCAATAAATCATTATAAGAACTAAATTATTCTATCATACTTATGTACTATGTCAAATATCAGTATTTAAAGTTTGGCACATGTAAAACGTGTAAATGTTAAAAAGAAATCCATATTTATACAAATATCGTTCAATGCAAACTTTAAAATAGAAAAAAAAACCTATTATAAGGCATTGTTTAAAAAAACCACGTCCCACCGGTTCTAGAAGAAGCTTTGTTTGACTAATATCGCGTATGATGTTACTGTAATATCTATACATTATAATAAATCTGTTGAGGTCTAATTTATGTACAATGAAAAAAAATGCTCAAAACCGAGTCAGGGGGATGTAAGAAATGTAATAGAAGTAATTTGGATTTTTTTCGATTTTTTTGTTTCTCTGTTTGTCTGTCTGTTTGTAATGGCTAATCTCCGAAGCTACTGAACCGATTTGAACAAAATTTTGTATGGTGGTAGCTTATACCCCTGGTCAACATATAGGATACTTTTGATCCCGGTAAATTAAAGACTTCCCGTGGGACAGTTAAAAAAACTGTAATTAGGTAATGAAACAGCTTTGTATACAACAACTTATGAACTTAATTTGCTGATATCTTATGTTGACGTTGTATTCAAACAATGTATTCCCATAAAAGTTACTAATTCCCGCGGGAAAGTAAAACATTACTAAAACAGTGTCTAGCATACTATACAACTAGATGGCGCTAATAATAGTGAATGTTTACTATGACAGTATATTATAAGTCAAAATAATATTATAACGACTTCAATTCTTACCTGTTAAATAAATTCGTATTAAATAAAGTAGATGGCGTTTTAGACAGTATTTTACATCGCGATGGGGAAAAAAGTTGTTGCGTAAGGATTGTCGTTTCGTACGTGGTCCAGCCTTAATTTATTTTGTATATATTGGAAAGAAAGTTTCAAAGGTTGCCTTAAGCCTTTATTTCTGCTAAGAGATTTATATTACAATTCTAATATTGGTCAAGTGTTGGTTGAAGATTAATTTGTACACAATGCCTAGAAAAAGGTCGAAACTCTCTCAGTACTCAAGCGCAGCTAAAATACTTAATATTTTATGATGAGATCCCAAGGATCTAATGAGGATCATGAGGCGAGACTGTGACTCGAGAACTCCAGTTCATGTTCCTAATAAGTTTACTTTGAATTTCGTCTATAAAGAAGCATTATAAGCCATTGCAATCTATAAAATTTTAATTGAAGGAATAATAAATAATACGCTGGCATCAGCTATCTATCTGTATCTATTCTATTCTCATAATAAAACTGTAGAAGTGTAAATTCTGTACATTGAAAATAATTAAAAAATACGCAGCAGGGGGTATTACTAGATCGATACCCAACCCAAAAATATTTTCAACAAAATTTTTGTATGTCTGTCTGTTTGTTCAAGCATCACGCAAAATCTACCGGTTCGATTACGATGAAACTTGGTATAATTATACTTTACTATCCGGGGCACCAACCTGGGTACTTTTTATCTCGCAAAAGTATACACATTAAAAACAAACTTAATTTTGCGGTTCGATCCCTAGACATGCTTGCTGCTATACCAACATATTATATAATAAGTTTGTCGTACGTTACGTCAACCGCAGTGAAGTTTATGCTGTAATAGTAGGGCTGAAGGTCTAACTTGGCTTAAAGCGACAGGCGGGCGCTGGGGATCAGCCCCGCGAGCACCTAGCTAATTTCAGAGACATAGGCCGCGCGTATCGCATCATAGTTCATGTCATACATTTTTGACTGTTATTGCGAACGGACGTGTTGAGCGGGAAGCGATTAGGTTATAAGGTGTAGGAATAGATTTTAAAGTTAAGAAAATAAAGTATAGATAGTGTATATTTAAGACTGTTTAGCTGAAGTGGGCACGGACCTGTCGCTCCCTGCGGTCATCCGATGCGACGACTGACAGTGAGAGTGCATGCCAGGCGGTCCTCTCCTTCTGCAAGGTAGTGATGTCACAGAAGAAGGAGATGGAGCGAGAGTAGGAGCACACTGGCGCCTCTTCCCGCAGGACAGCACGGCGGCGACAGGCGGTTGCACCGCTGTGAGGGACCTGTGCAAGGCTGATCGGGGGATCCGCCGGGTCCGGGCTATAAGGCATCCTTATGTAGTTAAGGTGCCTTAAGCGGAGAAGGAGGAGGGGATGTCGCCCTCCCTGCCTCCAGTGGTGAGTGCCGGATGGCACACCGTTGTGGCCTGGTGTGGACGTCCACAGCTCCCACGCCATCGATCATCCAGTCGACGAAGAGAATACCGCTAGGGTTTAGTGGGTAGAGTCTGTGTCCACCTTACCATCTTCTCAGATGCAGAGAGTCCCACATAACCCCCGAGACCCCCCGGACCCGGTGGTATGCATAAACGCACTCCCCAGCGAAAAAAAAGGGAGGATTATTCATTCGTGTATTAATATGTTTTAGTAGATATTTGTTTAGGCATTATTATTTTAATTTTATTTAGTTTTAAAAATAATCTTTAGTATAGGTATTAGTTAAAATTAAATAAAGGTTTTCAATATAGGGTTCAATAGGTAAAGTTGGATAGTTATTAATTTTCATTATCTAGATTAGGTGCGAGATGATTCTTAACCGACTTCAACAAAAAGGAGGAGGTTCTCCGTTTTTTTCTCCGTCAATTGTGGACCGATTTTCAAAATTCCTTTTTTGTTTGAAAGGGTATACTTGCCAAATGGTCCCATGATAAGGAAACCAGGATCTGATGATGGCATCCTAGAGAAATCGAGGGAAACTTTCGAAATTCGTAGGAACGACTAGTGCGCTTAATATTTTTTTAAATAAGCATTTTAATGCACTACAATTTAATGAAGGTCTAGAGTCGATCTGATGCTGGAGCTGGAAGAAAGTCGAGGGAACTCCTCGACGAATTACTTCAGTAACCTTGTGTTTGGGCTTGATTAATTTGTATTGATGAGAACTTTACACCTAGATGGGTTGTGACTGTGATTGGGGGTCTGATGATGAAGACGAAGCTCAATTAAGGGAACTCCTAAATAGTTTAAAGTTGCTACCTTGTGATTGGACTTAATTAATTTATACTGATGAGAACTTTGCACTCTTATGGGTGATACGTGCTATTACCGTTATGATGATGGAGACCATAGACAGTCGAGGGAACTCCTCGACGATTTACAGCTTTTTATGGGCTTACTTCATACGGTTCAATATGCCAAAATGTCTATCTCTAATGTATGCCTTTCTTTAATGAATCACTAAAAATTTTGAAATAAAAATTTTGAAATAAAAATTATAACCGACTTCAAAAAATAAAGTAACTAAAATGTTATAAAATAATCGCGTGTACAATCTTTGCGTTTACCACGTCATTATTGTTACTTTTGGAGTCGGTGTCAGCCAAGGTAGATAGGTAGGTACCTTGAGCAACAAATACGACAACGGTGACGTTAACTTAGCTGACACCGACTCCGAAAGTAACAATAATGACGTGGTAAACGCAAATATTGTAAACGCGATTATTTTATAACATTTTAGTTACTTTATTTTTTTTCTATAAGGGTAGTTTTAAAGATTTTTATATTTTTACTACGGTTATAACACGATGCCTTCCAGAAAGAAAACTTCTCTTTCTGCTACATCGAAATACGTTAAGCGAATGAGATTAGTTAGATCACAAGAATCTGCTGAGGAGCGAGAGTCCCGGTTAAACCGCATGTGAGACAGCATGACTGAAACAAGAGCACGCATTAGCAGCGCCGATCGAGAATATAAAACAAAACATGAATAATATAAAAAGAAAAAATATAATTTAAAACAAAGTCCTTCCTCACGTCTGTCTATCTGTACGCAATTAACTCAAAAACTAGGTACAAACTAACTAAATGGATTTTCATGCCTGTTGTCAATAGGATCTGAGTAATTCCTGAGGCATTATTAGGAGAGTCGGAAAAATTTAAGCCGCTTGGGAGATTACATTAAAAACACAGCCTTATTCTCTTAAGATATATAACAAAGAAGTAAAAAAATGATCAACATTGGTCCGGATACGTCCGTAAATATAATTTAACGCGGGCGAAGCTGCGGGCAACAGCTAGTACTCAAATACGTAAATTGTAAAATATCTGCAAATAACGGTAAAAGACTAGATTATTTTCTGACCGTCGCGTTGTTGCTGTGGGCTAAACATGTATGAACGAATAATGCTTTTTAATATTATCTAGGTGATATGAATAGTGCAATCTTAGTTAGTTGCTAGTGGCGAGTGGCGGGATATATCGGTAGACCCGCCAACGAGGCCTCCCTCCGCGGGCCACGCACGCCCCTGTGTTATTGTCGGGCTCAGGATGGAAATCTGGGCCTGTATGACACGAAGTCGTGGCGATTGCTTAGTGGCGACCACGCAAACAAATGTACATAATAACAGTTACATAATATTATGTCAAGCACATTTGTGTACACAAAGGCGGTGATAATAGTATAAATCTACTAGCTGCCCGCACGGACTTCGTTCTGTCAAAATAAAAATAAAAAAAATCCCTTCTTAGCTGACCTCTACATGGCAAAAGTGATATTCCTACCAAATTTCAAGTCTCTAGGTCTTATAGTTCCAGAGATATCGTGATGAGTCAATCTATAGAACAGCTTCTTGTTGAATGAAATCCAATGAAAAAAGAATTGTTTTTGAATTGTTTTTTTTTTCAATCTATCTATCGATTGAAAAAAAAAAACAATTCTTTTTTCATTTCGTTCGTTCGTTTTGCTATAAGCCACAATGTAAGTGAAAAGGTTACGAACCACTTCTTTTGATGAATTTTGCTGTATTTGAAAATATTTATTTATTTACAGCTTTAATGCTTCTATACTTATGTACGAGAGTTGAGTCACAAAGAAGAAGAGTATGGATATCACAGCCTTTCGACTACTCTGGCTTCACACCACTCAGTACCGAGGAAGATTCCAAAATATATTTCCAAGGCAGCAATAACTTTAAACGACACAACACAGAGTCTGATAGAGGTAACGTCAGGAATCAGATCAACGACGAGACGAAGCCCAGGTATCAAGGCAATGAAGTGAAGCTTCTTGGTCCGGGGAACACCGAGGTGGAACAGCTTAACAATATCACGTTTGTTATAACAAACTTCGCTGTGAATCTGATGAAGGTAGGAATATTTTAGTGAACTAAATAGTAAATATGCTATGGATTATTAAATCTGTTATGAACGCGAGATATTTACCATGTTTTTCTAAGTTTCGTGAACAAGGCATTCGTAGACAATGCTGAAATATCGAGTTCTACATATAAGTATGAAAAACACGGTAAATATCCCGTTTTAAATAGAATAAGAAATATATTCAAATAATTATTAAAACGGTAATACTTTTAAAAAATCCGACGCAATAACAATATTTTGTTATAACGTTGGAATCGCTGATGGCTGAAATGGTTGAACTGAACTAAAACATGCCTAAGAACCACCGCTAAAAAGCTGCTTTCAAATAGGAAAAACCGCATCAAAGTCCGTTAAGCTGTTTAAAAACTACGTAAAAAAACTTATTTGGCAAACAAATTTTTAAATCTCGTTTATATTAATACTAATCTAAAGCTTTAAATTTCCGAGACTTGCGATAGGACATTCACTCTTTCTCACTCTCGCCCTGTTTCACTCTTTCTCAATCGGTCGCCATCACTCTCTCCCTCTTCTTGGACAATAACATTGCACATTTTCGTGACGTTTCATCCGTAAAAATTTTACTCTAATGCGCGCAAAGAAGTTTCGTTTTCATTTCAAATACAAAATACAAAAACAGTGTCACAAACAGACAGTGATCAAACTTATAAAAGTGGGCTTAAAAAGCAGCGATTGATAAGTACTAGCCAAGCAATCTTGGAGAAATGATCTTTTAAGTGATGTACTCAATTTCAATAACACTCCTTTGTTTTTTTTCGATACCTTCTGCGCAAGATGAGATACTGTAGTAGTTGTACTATTTGTGTATATGTATAAATGCTTATTTGGCTCGCCAACGCACCACCACGTCCACTCGGCCCGACGGTCTAACACTGACTGACTCTACTCTGCCCGCCTGGTGACGTATGCGCTCGAGACAAACGTCATAACACAATGTTTGTATAACTACATACACTACAGATACTATCACACTCGGCTTTTACAAACGCCAATACTATTTTAATACTCCTTATTATACAACAGTTGAATGACTATTATAAAACTATGTATAAAAGATGTAAATTTCATATAAATATAGCGTTATACACGCTGTCGGACCTGCAACTTACGAGGTAATCCAAAATGGATATTAGTGGCTCCTGCCGTAAAAAGTTATAAAAATTACTATACCTTTAAAATTAAAGTTTGAACCGTAATTGGTAAACGATTAATATTACGTGATGTTAACGGAGTACCTAAAAAGGCAACAAAAAGTTACAACGTAAAAAATATCATAAGAATATTTTACTAACCTTGGTAATACGTCAGGTTTCATGGTTTTAATATTTTTTGCTCTATTTCGCTAAAATGAACATAAAGATAAATAAAGACCCATTTTAGGTGCATCGGTAAGGATCGGACCCAACTACTTCTGACTTTACAGACCGAACCCATAGCTACTAGTATAAATATTATGTACTACCAGTACACAGTACATCAGTTTTATAGTCTAACATATTAAGTAGTATTTTGCTTATATTACGCTATAAGTTCGTGTTTCGTTTAGTATTTAAATCCTTATTTTACCATTATTTCAGAGTGTAAGCGCTTTACAAGAGGGCAATATAATAATATCCCCCACTTCAGTTACCACCGTGCTAGCACTGCTCCAACAAGGAACGTTTGGGGAGAGCCAAGATCAAATCACCGAGGTACTGCAGTTGGCTCCGGAGTTTACAGCGCCAACATACAAGAGACTCACTACGGACATGCAAGTAAGTCTGGAATTCCCACTCCCCAGGCGGGATGCCTCAGAGCATTTCCCGGCGTAAAAGAAAAAAAAACCAGATTTATTGCAAATACAAATATACTTATGTATGTATGTATTACAATCGTTAGTGAGAAGTATAAAGCTCCAGATCTAGTATTACCCGGTACTTATTTTTCATGGCCCGGTACCGGGTCGCGACCCATCAAATGGGAAACACTGCTCTATAGGGATCTCTAAAGCTTTGGCTTTTTCGAAATAAGACTTATATAAATATTGCAATGCACGAAGGCGAGTGAGCTTTACTTGTGGTTAACGTGTATATGCACAGTGGTAGTTTTTTTTTTATGTTAGTTGGATAGGCAAACTGGCAAAGTGAGTATATAGGTATATATATATATATATATGTAGTGTGAGTGTGTCGCAACTGCCCGCTCCTTCAGACACGCACACTGCCACAGTGTGCATGTACACGTCAACCACAAGTAAAACTCACTCGCCTTCGTCAACTGCAATATTTATATAAGTCTTATATCGAAATTGACAAAATAATCACCGATATCTATAAACATCCGATACCATGATCGGCCTTTATAAAAATTGTATTTAAAAACTGCTTCAAAACTTGTAGTGTTTAACAAGGCTGATCATAAATGTGAAGCCTCGATAAATCCTTACAGTGCTTGACCATTTGCAATGTGCAATTTAATTCTTCTTTATGTGACAATCAAGACAGACAGACAAACAGACGGACAGACAAAAATACAACTAAGCTTTAAAACTTGATCACTCTGCCTCTTTCGCCAGTAGTAAAAAAATCTCATTTTATCTGATTGCTTGTCTTGTGTACGAGATTGTCACTTATAAAATTCTTGGGCTTATAAGCTTTATTTGAGACTAGCTGTTGCCCGCAGCTTTGCCCGCGTTAACTTAGATTTACAGCAGTACCCGGATTGATGATGATTATTTTTATGGTCTAAGTTACACCTTATAACAAGCTATTTGCCAGTGAAAGTCTCATCAAAATCTGCCCATCCGTTTCAGAGATTGGCCGGATAGACAGACAAAAATGGTAAAATGCTATTTTGGTATATTATGTGCCGTGTGTAAGTCCACGGTTAAGTATGCGGTTATTTTAATATTATAAACAGACACTCCAATTTTATTTATCTTTATTATTTGAGATGATTAATTTTGAGAGTACTGACTAAATATGTTTCTCGTTCTCTGACAATTCTTTTGATATTTCCAGAAACGTGTCTCCCGCAACATCCTCACAGTCGTTAACAACATGTACATAGCAGAAGGGTTTGATATTAACGATGCCTTCAAAAGTACTGCCACCAAAAACTTTGGCAGTGAAGTGACTTCTTTGGACACCGCCCAACCACAGCTGGCAGTGGCTGAAATAAATAAATGGGTCGCAAAAAACACAAATAACAAAATAGAGAACCTTCTGGGTTCGGGTAAGTTTAAGTCAATTAATTACATAGACTAACTAATATTGGTGTTCGATGCACACGTACGGAAACAGGTTAAAGTTACAGTAAAAAGGAGAGCTTGTGGGATGGGTGACGGTGCATTTCAAGCTGCTAGACGCCCTCCCACTGCAGTGCTACCGATGCCAGGAGTTGGGCCACATAGCGGCGGCCTGCTCTTCTGCGACGGAACGAAGCAATTTCTGCTTTCGCTGGGGAGAGGCGCAACACATCGACAAGACGTGCTCGGTGGAAGTGCCGAAATGCGCGGTGTGCTCAGGGGAGGGACGAGCTGCAGCCTATAAGATGGATGGCAAGAAGGTCGTCGATGGCCCTGCAGCCCCGGCCCAGTCTGTCAACTCGACAACCAGCAACAGCTTCGCTATTTTAGCAGAGGAGGTTCCGATGGAGGAGGAGTAATGGCAATGGGAACCTCAGACAGGCGGCGACAAAATGTCGTGCTGCCAGACACCTGTGCGCGGCCGATCGGGGGATCCCCCGCACGCGCGAGTTGTCTGAGGCATAAGGCACCCTTAGGTGTTTGGGGTGCCTTAATCGGAGAGAGTGCCGATGGGCATGGTATCGTGGTCGGTGCAGGAGGAAGTATAGTCTCCTCGCGCTGGGAAGAACACGACGGTATTTTAGTGCGGTGAGCGTCCCACATTGGCATCCGGGCGCCTCTGGGCTAAGTTCTATATTCTAGGTATTAGATTTCCCCATCTATAAAAAGGTAGCAATTAGAATTCATTTTTTGTCGCAAGGTGGGTGCTAGTTGGATGCGAATAGCAGTGGTCTGTCTATGTATGTATGTTTGGTTTGTTATTTATATATTTATATTTATATATTTTAAGTACATACTGGTCACCGCACGGAGATCATCTTCCCACGTGGTTAATGGCCGACCAACACTTCGTCTACCTAAACGCAGCGTCTACTCTTGAACCTTATTGGCCCATCGGCAATCCGAACACCTGAGTGTGCGACCAGCCCACTGCCACTTCAACGAGCTATAGTCCGTGTTGGATGCGAGTGGCAAGGGATAGGCCGTCTTAGCGTACTTTTAGGGAGGCCTATGTTCAGCAGTGGACGGATAGGGGCTGATGATGCTGATGATGACATACTGAATTCATATAGATATGAATGTTCAATGTACACGAATGTCACCTATAAGATTATTTGGCTTAATATTTTTGAGGTGAGAATTTTTTTCTTAATGGTTTTAGGCTTAAAACACATTTTCGCTGATTACAGATGCTGTCAACCCTAACACACAGTTGATCATAGTGAATGCTGTATACTTCAAGGGACTTTGGGAGACCAAATTCAAAACAGAAGCCACCAAACCCATGGAGTTCCACCTCAGCAGTGGCAAGAAGATCACGGTCCCCTTCATGCGTATGCTGACTAACTTGAAGTATGGTGTAGATGAAGACCTGAAGTCGTACATCACTATTCTGCCATTTGAGGTAAATAATGATTATGTTTAAATATCGGTGGCGAGGGATCGGGCGTCTTGGCGTTCTTTGAGGGAGGCCTATGTTCAGCAGTGGACGGATAGGGGCTGATAATGATGATGATGATGATGATCGGATAATTTAGGGGTCGAAACCTGACCTCTAAGCGCATGTCTACTCATCACAATATCTCTAGAACTATAACACCTAGAGACTTGAAATTTGGTAGGAATATTACTTTTGCCATGTAGAGGTCAGCTAAAAACGGATTTTTTTTTATTTTGACAGAACGAAGTCTGTGCGGGCAGCTATTATACTATATTTTGGATCTTTTGAGTTTTGAAAGTTATTTTTGAAGTTATTGTAAAAGACAGCTGCTGAAACAAGTGTCACAAACCTTCAGAAACGAACAGGTTGGCCTGGAGCAAACAGACAAAAATTTGATGTGTAACAATTTTTTCTAAAGATAGGAATCAACTAATACCATGTTAGGTAGCTGTATATATGAGTATAGTGAAATGTTGAATAATATTGGGCAATATTTTGAAAGAGGAAAACATCTCAGTAAATTTGTCTTAAGGTCGTTGTGTAGACATTTGTACAACTTTTTTTCCTTATCAAATACCGGTTACCTATGGGCTTCTGTACAAAGTATTGATATAAAACAAAATAGAATTTTAAATATATATGAATAGATCTGTAATATATCAGTTACATGGTTAAGGTTTGAGAGTGGAGGCCACATTCAGGTAGACGTAGTTATTGGTCGACCATTAACCAGGTGGGAAGGCGATATCCGTGCTGTGACCGGTCCGTGTGGGATGCGAGTGGTCGTCTTGGCGTTTGAGGGAAGCTTATAAACAGCACCCTCTTCACCTTATTTCGAGGTCACCCGTGCCCAGCAGTGGGACATTTAAGGGTTGATATTATATTATTATTATTATATGTACATGTACACTAAGATATATATGGCCGTCTTGGCGTTCATTGAAAAGGCCTATATTTTGCAGTGGACGGATAGAGGCTGATGATGATGATGATGATGATACACTTAGAACTAGGTATTGTTTATTATTATTTACATATGGTTTTATATCCACTATGGTTCAAGCCTTGTCATGACAGTGGGGCTCACTAGCCTAAGATGAACCCAGCACCTTGGACGAAGCCGAGTGAACCGAGGGGACTGCTCTTTGTACCCCTCTTATAAGAAGAGGGGACAAGGCACGAGTATAGGGACCTCAACCCATTGCACTGTCCCGTCGTTGGGAGGGGGACTCTGTGGAGGTGGCGTCGGTCCCTTGGGGACTGACTAGCCGTCGAGGTGTTCTGTTGCTCAACAGATCTGGGGCACCTCACCTAGGCAGCATTTGTGGCATTCACCGGGTTTTAGTGGGTAGAGCTGCGTTCACCTTACCACTTTTCGGGCACAGCAAGTACTGGGGAGTCCCCCCACCCGCGGGATGCCTCACAGCAAAAAAAGGCTTTACATACAAAACTTTAACGTATTTTCATACTTATTTCAGAGAAACCAATATTCCTTAATCGTGATCTTGCCTCACGACTCGACCAACGTCGTCAACGTTCTCCATTCGTTGACTAATACGAAGTTAGTCAATTACCACAATTTCGAGGAAAGTGAAGTTCGACTCGAGCTGCCAAAGTTCACGATGAGGTCCGAAGTTGATCTTATTCCAATTTTGAAAGAGGTATGTGATCATTAATTAAATTATTTTATTATTTTTGTGAAACCCTGGTCTATTTGCTATTGGCGTTCTATTTTGGTTTGAATCTAACTTGTATTAGGATAAGCAGTGCTCAGTTTTTTAAGAGAGCTTTTGGTATCCCGGGGCATTTATGACAATCAATATATCTGCCGCTTCAAGATTAAAGGCCTGTTACACGGTCTTCAACCAATGCCTGACAGAGGAGACCTTGTTAGTTTACAACCGTGTAAGCAGTGGTTTGCTACCAAACGCTTGAATTTCCAAGGTCATTAGAGCTACCAAGGGCCTACCTATCAAGGCCGAATAAAGGGTCTGGTTTATTTCCAACCGTGTAGTTGGTGTTTGGCAATCCCGAGTAAGCTAGTTGCTGTGAATCATCGTTTCATTACACACTTTAGACACTAAAAATAATAACATTTGTTTTGTTAAAGTAAATTGACAAATTAGCTATCATGACACGTCTTCACTGCTTGACTATCACGGAACAATAGCATCACAGATTACTTTTTAACATAAAGGAAAATGGCTTGTTGGCAACCGTAGTTGAAACAGACGTATTGGTAGCTGACCAGTATTACCTCTGTCAGGCAACAGTAACAAACCGTGTAGTGACGTTTCAGTAAATCATGAATCGCTATGCCATCTAATTAGACTTTACTCATAACACACGACACGCTAAAAAATCATGACGATATCTAAAACCTTTACCTGGCTTCAAGAAGACATATATTGCTATATTTGTTGCAGTTGGGTGTTTCTGGAATCTTCGATCCCCACACCGATTTATCAGGTATCGGCACATACCGTACCTTCTCCCCCCACATATCCAGCGCCATCCACACTGGGTTCATGTCGGTGGACGAACAGGGGGTGTCAGCAGCGGCTTCCTCCTCCTTCGCAGCAGTTGCCCTATCGTTTGATACTACCACCATCAACCTCAACGTCAACAGACCCTTCGTAGCCGTCCTGTGGGATACGCAGTTCGCTATTCCCCTGTTTATGGCGAGAGTTGAAGATCCTAGTGAATAAGCTTAAAGAATATACATTTTTCTATATATTTGTCAGGGTTTTAATTAATGTTTATTTAAAACTAGCTGGTGCCCGCAGCTTCGCTCATATTAAGTTAGATTTAAAGCCGTATCTGGATTGATGATTATTATATAGCCTTTGTTACTAAGTGTTGACGTAGAATTGCAATGGTGAAAGAATTTTTAAAATCGGTTGAGAAGTTTTTGAGTTCAATCGCGTCAAACAAACAAACAAAAGAAAAATCTTTCTTGTTTAGAATAGTCAGTATTATACTACTCCACCAAAACAATTAGGCGCTTGACAGCGACCACCCGAACCCTGCCTTCACACCACGCTTCTCCTAGGGCGCGGGGAAAGGGAAAAAAATGGTGGGGTTCGGGCGGTCGCTGTCATGCGCCTTATTGTTTGGGTGGAGTAGTATAATATAGGATAATATTATACATATAGATTACTAATACTAGCTGTACCCGCAGTTTCACTCGCCTTAAAACTGAGAAAAAATCTTTTCTAAAAAAAGGCTAAAATTTGCCTTAATAATTGATCTAGCAAGAGTAAAAAACCAAATCCGAATTCCAGAGATTATTATATTAAATGAAACAAATTACATATATTAATTATTATATTAAATATATCAGAGGAACAATAATTAAAATATCAAGTTTTATTGTGCAATCATAAATAAAATATGTTTTTATTTCTTTAACGCACTGTCTTATATTTAAGCTCAAAATAATTTGATATAATATAATCATTACAATATGGAGATCAGGTCGGAACATATATCAATATTTCACGTATTTTGCAAAATGTATATAAAAAATGTTAAACAATAATAATTTATTCTTAGCTTAACAGATATTTGGACATCTCAATACAGGACATATCAATATGGACATATTTTTTACAATAATATCCTAAATTACTTTATATTTTCCTAATTCATTGACATTATATCAAATATTTTAAATTTATTGTCGATTTTGCTTAAGTGTATTTTGAAGACATATTAAAAGATAGTTATTTTTCAAGCTAGTTATTATTTTTCATTCCATTTAAACTAAAAATTATAGCTAGTTTGATAAATCAAACTAAATGAGGAATGATAAGAGTACCTGCTTAACACGATTAAATAGCTTAACAGAAACAGCCGCGGCAAGAACCCGCAAAGGCCCATTATAGCTAAGTTTTCACATCGCCTAATTTCGAGGCGGATGGATCTCATAGCATAGATTGACGACCTCTGTGGCTCCCGGTCATCCCGTTGGCACTCAAGCCGGAGGTAACGGGTTCGAATCCCGCCAGGGAACAATAAGTTTTCTGTGTTCCTGGGTATTATATATAATAAAAATCTTAAATATAATATGTATAGTATAAAAGTATTAAATATATTTCCCTGTCACTAGACAACGGAAATATTACACTAGATAACTGGTACAACCCGTAACACAAGTTTTTCGAGAACTTATCACGGGACCAGATTGACGTGGTGTTTAGGAGCCCATATTATATAGATATTATATTATTATTATACAGATATTACAGATCGTTTTTAAATATCATAACATTTACTATATCTTTTTCTTAAATGATCTTGTTTTAAGCATTTTGATATTATTACGTATTATAAATTATTATTTATTTTAAAATCTGTTTTCATCTTTTCCTCTTAATCATGTTTATTATTGGGTCATCAGCGAATGTTCTCAATTCACCAGAGTAAAACGTTTCAATCTCTTGTAAGGTCTTGTTCTCAGTCTCCGGCAGGAAGAAGTATAGGTATATAGTGCCGAGGAAACTAAAGCCAGCGTAAGTAGCGAAGGTGCCCCAGAGTTTGATGCCCAGCTCGATGTCGAGGAAGGTCTTGGAGCCGAGGAATGAGAAGACGTAATACAGCGCGGCAGTAATACCCTGGGCTGTAGCTCGGCTCCTGAAAACACGTTTATGTAATACAGTACAGCAGCGCGCCTTTTCACTAGCGTACTTCCCATTCCCGCGGGAGTACAGGGATAAATTATAGATGTCTAGATGTTATTCTGATGTATAAGCTATGTTATCGTTAAGTTTTATTGAAATCCGTTTTGTAGTTTTTGCGTGAAGGAACAACAAACATACATCCATTCTTCTTCTTCTTCATACATTCTTACAAACTTTCGCGTTTATGATCTTAGTAGGATAGGAGAAGTTTATTGTGACTGTAGATCATTGAGGGGAATAGGAATAGGTAGATGAAGTGTTGGTCGTCCATTAACCAGGTGGGAAGACGATCCCCACCAAGGTTCAAGCCTTGTCGTGGCGGTGGGGCTTAGTAACCTAGGGTGAGCCGCTGCACCTCGGGCGCAGCGAGTCCCACATACCCGCGTGGGGAGACCCACTCGGATAGAGGATGATGATGATGATAGGTTAGTTCGACGATCTAGAAAGTCGCGGGAAGCCGCTGGATGCGGACACAGCAGTTCTGTCTCTTTAGGTAATTGGGTTTTATGTTTGAAATACATAGAACAGAATATAATAGAAACATTAATGTATAAGATTCTATTCGTTGAATTAAACTGCACATTGAGACCGAATGTCAATCTCATACATTGATGTTTATTTTCTATTATATTCCATTCTAAGCGTGAAAGCCACTTGTCTAAAGATTAGAGATTGTTTCCTCCAAGAATGTGTTTGTTCGTCTATTGACGATTATCGGCTGATACAATGAAGATGATAGTTTCTGTAATGCTGGCACTTCACATGGTTATTAAAATTTATGTTCCCTATTGGGTGTTATATATTTTGGACTAATATATATATGATGTACTGGTAAAAATGCATATACATCGAGCATATAACCGGAATATCTGCGTTGATATTGATGGATAATTGTCGATTGGATGCACATAAAGATCACTGGTTGGTTGAATTGCTATTACATCAGTGATAAGTCACTGAACAATTTCGGAATCAGGTTTTAGTGGGTAGAGCTACGTCCACCTTACCACCTTTCGGGCGCAGCGAGTCCCACTTACCCGCCTGGTCAGACCCACGCCCCAGCGGGATGCCTCAGAGCATTTCCCGACGTAAAAGAAAGAATAAAGGGGGTCAGGATCGAACCCTAACCTCTCGCTCAAGAGAACGAGCCCATACCCACTAGACCACCGTCGCTCACACATATCTAATAGAAGAATAAATAAAGCTTATAAACTCACCTAAACGGAAAGACTTCTCCCAGGAACACCCAAGGTATTCCAAATCCAGTGAATATCGTCATCAAGTAGAAGTAAACCAGGGGAACGGCACTAGTCTCTTTCGGGAAGGTGGCTGTGTTGTATGAGAACACGTCATCATCTAAGTTGTTCTTGGCATATGAGGCGAGGAGTACACACATGACGCCAGTCGCGAATAACGACATAAGCGACAGTTTTCGCTTACCCAAAATTTTAATCAGACCAACAGTGACTACACTGGTCAAGAAAGTGATCACACCAACCATCATCTGAAAAAATGGATAATTTGAAAATGTTTAATGTAAAATTACTCGAATGCCATGACAGCAAACGTTATAAACGTTGTGCCGTGATGCCCCTACGCCACCGATTTCGAACCCTTTGTGCGTGCGCTCGGGCATTCTATATTTCTTTATTTTATTCCTTGTTTTTTTAAATATTATTATTAATTATAAGGGGTGGACGTCCCTTGACGAGCACCTTTTTATAGAATACTAGCTGTTGCCCGCAGTTTCGCCCGCGTTAACTTAGATTCCTGAGTATCCGGAGTGATGATGATTATTTTTGTTGCCTACGTTACTCTTTATAATATCAGATATCTTTCAGTGAAAGTTTCGTCAAAATCAGCCCAGCCGTTTTAGAGATTAGCCGGAACAAACAGACAAACAGATAGTAAAAAAATGTTCTTTTGGTATATGTAACGTGTTTACATACACATGCATAAAATTAATATTACAAACAGACACTCCAATTTTATTTATTTGTATGTATATACATATATATATATATATACATATATGAGTATAGATTTAGCCTGATTTCAATTAGGTAACATGTAGGTAATGTGTGTTGTGGTTTGGATAGGATACGTTTCATACAGTGCAATATTTATTACTAAAATCAACTTTGAAACTACGAACTCATCGATGAATCATCTCACATCTCGCACAATATACCTACTTACGTTTTTTTAGTAATTGAGTATTATAACTGTATATATCGATGGGTCCTATGTATAAGGGCCAAACTAACAATTTGGCCATTTTGACTTTTTTATGGTAAACGCATCTTATCGATATAATTAATCATATGAACTATTAAAAAATAAAGATTTCTGCATAGAAACACGATTTATTAGTACGGTATAAAAGTGACATGAATTTAAACGTACAAGGTCCAAAGAGTACTTAGAGATTTATACGCGGGCAGTTGGGCCGCGCTTACGACTTTTGTTTATAGTTTGGACCAATTAGCTGGGCCGCCCACCGAACTGTAATGTGCATAAATCATATAAATTTTTATTACATCGTCTTTTTGCGTTACAATTTAATTTAATAAGTATAAGATGACATTCAATTATCCGGAAGGACATAATTCTTTGGTCTAAGCCGCAACGGATCATACGTTTTATACTGTAAATATGATTTGGATGAACATGCTATTGACAGTCATACTAAAATCTTACAACAGTACGAACAAGAAGACCAGTTGCCGAAGACAAACTGATATTCCTCTGCAACTATGTTACAATCAGCTGTTACCAATACAATTTTCCAAGAAGAAAGACTTGCTTGATTTATGTCGTGAAAATACTATCCCATCTGTATACCAGTTATTATGAACATTTTGTAGTAGTGGTGTTAGGCAATGTAATTACTGGCACAGAGACTTAACATCTTGTGTCTCGGGATAGGCATTTATACATTATTTAAATTAAATAATTGTGTTTATTTCAAATTAAGATATTCAGTACTTAGCAGCTCATTAAAAAAAAATGTGTTTTTTTTTTCAAAAGAACACCAATACGATTGAAAATGGGTCCATATTATTATTATGTAGTTTTAAGGCTCAGTCAAGTTTCATTTCGATAAATGAATAAAACAATTGTACTTTTTACACGCTTTATAATAGCTTCACCTGTATGTTTGTATGTTTGTATGTATGTTTGTAACCGACTCCTTTAGACTTGATTTTGACTCACTTCTAATGACCAGATTTTGTTCAAACTTTGTAGATTTATCGAGGACCGATGACAATACAATAATTTGATAAAATTATTCCAATATCCTGATCAGGATAAACAGGATAGCACATGTTAGGAAGGCGTAAGGCGCGCAAGTTACCTACATCACTTGTGTTGTTTTTAGTCTCACTCATTTCTAAAGTGATTGTTATTAGTTGAGTACCTTAAATTAAGAAAATTTTTAATTAAAAAAATCGACACTAAAAAGTAAAAAATAAATTATAGTTTAAAAAAACTAAAAAACACGCATTAATAGCAAACCCAACAAAAAATTTGAAAATATTTTTTAATGGATGAATTAAATGGGTTAACAAAATTACTTATTGTAAAAAATCGTGAGGTGCTCAATATTCATTATTAAAAATATTTCATTGGTATCTATTTCATATAAAAACTTAGTTACAAGCACCACGCTTTTTTACAATAAGTAATTTTGTTAACCCATTTAATTCATCCATTAAAAATTATTTTCAAATTTTTAGTTGGGTTTGCTATTAATGCGTGTTTTTTAGTTTTTTGTAACTATAATTTATTTAAATGGTCTAACTGAAAACTCAAGTTAGCCGGTTAGCAAATAGTAAAACGTATAAGTGTCAATGTGACTTATTTAGCTTATTATCTAAATATATTTTATTTTAATTAAGGAATATTTAACTACTTTAATTTTTGATAGATTTTATAAGTAAAAAATAATATAAAGATTTACTTTATGCTACTTAGCATAATACGCGTATAATGGACAATATGGCACATTGGACCTTTTAGGGTGTTTTTGAACAAAAATATTTTTAACAAAAACTAACGTAGAAGGGCCAATGTGACGTAAAAAATAACCGATAAATGTATAAATAAAATAGTGTAGTGCAAATGAGGAGGATAGTTGTCTTAGATAACGAGCAAAGTTTCGTAAACTTCGGTTTTATCAATCGACAATTATAGCAAATTTAAACTTTGGAAGCCTCTCCTGTAAAGTTGTAATTTTGCATTTTGGCCCATATACATAGGACCCATCGATATACTATGTGTTATTCCCAAAAAATATTGAATTCAGTCTTTAAATTGTATCAAATATACAATTTAAAGATTTAATTACAATTTGAAGTTATAATAAAACTGATTTTTACGGATACAATTGCGTTTTATTACGATACAATGAAAAACGAGTTTCGGGTTCCTAATTGTCCTGTGAAAATAGCTGCCTATTTATATATAAGTCATAAACAGTAACACTAACAACCACGGTATTTCCTAATGTTTGTGCGTATTTCACTCATTATAATGAAACAAGTTATTCCGGGTTGTGCTGTTGCTGCATCTCTAACATCGGGAATATGAAATTAATAATAAACCGCGGTTTAACCCGTAAATATAAAAGCCAATAAGGTTCAAGAGTGGAGGCCGCGTTCGTGTAGACGAAGTTTTGATCGGCCATTAACCAGGTGGGAAGACGATCTCCGTTGTTGCCGGTCTGTGTTGGATGCGAGTGTTGATCGGTAGTCTTGGCGTTCTTTGATGGAGGCCTATGTTTAGCAGTAGACGGATAGGGGCTGATGATGATGATGATGATGAAACCCGTAAAAAATGTTTCATGTTCCACGGTCACGGGATTATTATTTTTACACACATTTTTGGGTCACGTTTAGTTAAACATATGAAGGCTTCGTATTCGCAAGGCTAACAAATTTTATACATTGTTAAACGAGGACATAGTAATCTTTTTATGGTCGCATGCTATTTGAGTTTATGTTTGAGGAACAATGTTATAAACATAGTAAAATTGTTAAATGTTTACATTCTACGCTTTAATGGGGGAATTTGAAAATATTATTAATACGTTTTATAAAACTATTAGACTAACTGGTGAAAACATCGCGAGGAAACCTGCATGGCTGATGAGATTAGAAGTCTTTGAGGGTGTATAAAGTGTGAAGGGCCAGCGCATAAGTAAACTGTGATCCAACAACCTTCATGTCATATTTCGAGTAGAAGACTCGTGTCCAGCGAGTAAAGTCCAGACAAATAAAAGTCGCTTATGATGATGATGATGATCATGATGGTGATAATGATGATGATGATGATGAATCTGAATGAAGATAATATTTAAAGGCTTATGGCAAATAATATATGACTGATAATTCTTCTCCGATTTAATGGTAGTTAAACCGTTGATCCTACGAAGGGAGTTTCCATAAATCAAGTGAAAACTACTTACAACAATTTGTTTGCCGTCCTGTGCCATTCCAAAGGCCCCACACACGTTGGCCAAGTTAGGCCTGATAGCAGCGAGGCCACTCATCACAAAGAAGAGGAAATAGAACATGACCAGCGTCATTGGCCTCAAGGTCTCCTTACAGAGCATCACATATCTTAGTCTGAGGAAATTCCTGAAAGTAAAAAATATATAAGAACCTACAAGGATTGGGGACGAGGTACTTTGTGTGTTTGTTGGGTGGGCGAACTGGCAGATTGAACAATAACGACTTCACCCAGAACTACGCCAGGGAACTCAGTCATGCGGCGTCAATCCTGAGATGTAAGAAGACTCGGTGCCAGTAATGACACAGCCTATCCTGTCCTTTTCAAAACACAGTTTTGAGCTGTTTCACGGAAGAAATAAGACGGATGGTGGTACCCCCGCAGACAAAAGCAGGGTTCAAGCGTACATCTCCTATCAGTATGGATGTGTGATCTTGTCTTCAGCATGCCATTGTCATGTTAGTTGGATAGGCAAACTGGCAGACGTGCCACCTGATGGTAATCCGTCGACCATGAACGACTATGGTTTACCTGGAACTAGCCCAGGCAACTCATTTATTTGTTGCCTATCCTGAGACATAAGATGTTAGGTCTCGGTGCTAGTAATTACTGCGTGTCTCACCCGTCTCTTTGAAACACAGCAAAGTTGTTTCACGGGAGACACAAGAAAGATGGTGGAAGCGCATCACTCCCACCGGTATGCATGTAATTACGATCACCTATTTCCTGACGAGGTAGGTGTTTTTAGCAGGCCAAAATGAGAAAAAAATGTAAAAAAAAATTACATATAAAGTTAAAAGAATACGAAATTGTAACATTTGGAGTAATGTTATTTATCTGCATAACACCAATCTGCTTGTTCCTTGTTTACATAAGGCGAGAGAACGAGAAGTATCACGAAGAACTAGGTGGCTCTTCTCTTCGGTGTCTCAAAGTTGCTATCTCTATCTTATTATATTGACAGATATGATCTCCAAATGGAGACAAATGTAAATTCATCTTAAGAGTGTATTATACTTGGCTAAGGCCCATCCATTATCTCGGCCACCTATTTCTTAATGCTAAATTTTGAGAAAGACAAGTAGGTACCTCTTAAAGGCATTCATTTTCCCGTGTTCACAGTTCTGCAAGTCCTGCCCAGTGCTGTTGCATATGACGCACTCTTGCAACTTCTTGCAATACGCGTTCAGGTCATCAAACTCACTCTTCACGTTATCTGGTGTAGTCCAACCTCGGATTTGACATAAAGATTTCAGTGCTTCCTTCTCTCTCCCACGAACGAGCAGCCATACTGGTGTTTCTGGTGCCTTAAGATTAAGATTAATTTCATAGTTTTTTTTTTAATCTGCCCATGCTGGTCGCCTTTTGGCCTTTGATAGCTTCTGCAGCAGCAGACGTCATCATTTTATTCTACTAATGAATATCATCATCATCATCATCATCATCATCATCATCATCCTCAGCCCGTTATTGTCCACTGCTGAGACCTTCCTTTTTTCTGCCAATCTCCTCTGTCCCTTGCCTGCCTCATGCATGTTTTGCCCACCGGCCTTCCCACGTATATAATAATATAATATGTTTTTATTCAACACCAATATTTTATGCCATTGCAAGAATATTTTACTTTCAACATCTTAAAGACCTTGAATATAGTTTTATTCATATGCGGGTAGCGAATTGCTGAACTTAGCGCTGAACACAAGTGTTTTGAGAATCTTACACAAAACAAAATTTGCACCATTAAGTTCTCAAAGTATAACTAGGTTTTTATAGCTTCGTCAATATAGCATGACTAGGTCTTATCATAATCATCATCATAAGTCTTTATTCGTCCACTGCTGGACATATGTCTGTATCAATAAATGTCAAGACAGCCCCCACCATCCGCATCCAAACAGGGCTGGCCATTGCACTGAGATCATCGTCCCAACTCGTTGGAGGTGGACCGATCCTCTATCTTGGTGTAGCGGGTGTCTATGTCGGTGAGAGTTTACCACTAAGGATCCCACTTTTGCCTCCTTTGTTCACATAAAAAGGCTTTTATCTATTTGTACTCACCACTGAGACCATGAGCATCGAGGCGAGTGGTGCAGCCAAGCAGAACAGCGCTGCTGTCCTCCAACTAACGACAGTGCCCAGGAAGTACACGATGAACAAGCCTATTGAGGCGAACATCTGCGTGGAAGTGCATAACGCCCCTCGAACTGAAGGCTCACTACAAAAAATAAAAAAATTGTCAGTGCTCGAAATCGAATGAGGCTTAAGACTTCATCACCATCAACGTCATTATCAAACTATTTCCGAAGAATCCACTCGTACTAAGCCAAAGAAGTAATCATGCATAATTTGAACGGATATTAAAACTTTGGAGGAAACTATGAAAATGTAGATGAAATAGATTTATCACAACTGAAAACATTTTTTTTTGTTGAAGTTAAAACTATTGCGAGTGCCTTCAGCCGCTTTTTGAGGGCAACAGAAGCAGACTGAAAATATGACATTCCGTAGAATTCCAAATTTGGAAATCCTACGGAACAACAGCTACAGTACGGTAGGTAATTTCTGCCAACTTATATTTTGTAGGCAGTGAAGCGCTCGCTTAATTACGAGCCGTGCCCAGCATCCTACTGCTGGCCACGGCTCGATAGTGACAGACACGACGGCCCAGCAGTGGGACATATAAGGGTTGATATTATTATTGTAAGTACTAGTCTCGTATATATATAGTTTCAAATGAGAATAGGACGGACGGACGTCAATTCAAACCAGGTAGGTAGGGTGAGCAAAAAAGTTTTATTTTAATTAAATTTATTTACAGAGATTAAGTGAAAAAAAAAAATCAATCAAAATCTAGCTCTTAAATTCCGCTCATCTCTGCATTTCTGTCCGAGTGCGCGTCGGATATTTTTATTTTGTCAGTCAGCCAGCAGAAAGGTATTTCATTTTGACCGGTCGTATGGGTGTATGTTTATCAAATAAATCTATATAAAGGAATTGAACATTTCAATTTTGTCATCAATATTGTTAACTTCGTATTTTTCGTATATTAGACCAGCCAGTCTTCTAAAATATAATATTCACGTTACGTTACATAATATGAATATTCAATCGAATATTAGGTTGACAAATGTCATCGTACTAGGAAGTCTGCAGTATTAAGTAGAATTAATACATACCTAATTTCACCAACATAGGCGTTGATGGGAGCTTCCATGATTCCCGTTCCAAATCCCAACATCGCGTTTGCCATGAAGAGAGACGGGAGGTTCCAGGCAAAATGCATGAGTGTCCATCCTATAAGATGGGGAATGTTGACGAGGAAACTTGCCCTCTTTCGCCCAAAGTAGTCCACGATGGGCCCAGAAATGACCGCCCCAATAGGTTGTGTTAAGAAAGATAAACTCCCTAAAATAAAATAAATATTTTTAAATGGTTTAAGCCCACAGAACGAAACTAACTATATATATGTATAAATCTCGATTTTCAAACTAATCCCGGTAGAGGATTCGCCGCCATCTTGTTTTAAAGTTCATTCGTTTTTCTGAAATAACTCGTTAATTTTCAACTTTAGAGCAAAAATGGCGGTATCCAAACTTGTGAGAAATTAAAGGAGACGGTCCAAAATTGTATTGGATTAGTTAGAAAATCGAGATTTATACGTCCAACCAACCCCCAGACGTTAAACAAAAAAAATCGCCCCCCGGATTTTTTTCTATTTCAGACTAGTTTTATGTCTGCCCTGACTGGACTATGGCTTATTGTCAAATTTCATGATTCTATGTAAATAGGAGCTATCGAGCTTTATGATAGGAATAGAGCGGTAATGTTTTCTATGAAAACAAATTGCGCCAAATTTGTGTTGCGACGTTGCGGTTCTGCGCTCTGATTGGCCGACTGATGGCCATTGCTGCATGATTGGCCGATGTGATGTACATACATATTATCACTGGTTGATTGAATTGAAATTACATCAGTGACAAATCACTGACCAGTTTCGGAATTTTATGGCTTACATTACTATTCTAATTCCGGTTATTTGCTCGATGATGGGAGCGTACACCTAGCTTTCGCTATGACAGACTGACAGACAGACTATGAAGTGACCGTGTGAGGGTTTTATCATTTTGAGAAACGGAACCCTAAAACGAATCTACTCACCAAACCACGAAGCTTGTACATCGTTGAGCGATAGTCCTTCTTTCGCATTTAGGAGGTCAGGTACTGAGATCGTCGCGAAACCGAGAGCCATACCCAGATCCAGCAAGAGAAGATATGATGACATAGACGCGACGACCTGGAAAAGAAGTAAATAAATAATACGAAATGAATATTATTATGTTATTGAAAAACTCTTAGTAAGTTACGAGCGGTTTCACATGCCCTAAAATAAAAAAAATAAAATATTTTCTGTAGAAAGAATCATTAGGCTAAATATGTAAAAAAATCAAATACGACTTCAAAAGATTAGCGTGTTCAAACAAATTTATTAAGGTAATGGTGCCAGTACATCTGCCTGTTCCGTCTTCCTTATACCCGCAGTGAACAGAGCAGCTACTTCACTGATGAAACAAGCAGTATGGAGATTACCATGACGATAGGCATTGGAAATTTTGGCGTCAATAATTCCAATTTATTTCGGTAATTCCAAATAAATGAAACGATCGAATGAAAATATAAGTCGGTGACCTATTGGGTCACCGACTTATATTTTTTTTGTTTTTATGATAAAAACTTTATTTTGTTAGTTTTCAATACGTCATGATTAGGTAACTTTTGTAACAGAAAAAAATATCAAACATACCTCTTTTTGAAAAGAGATTCACATCTTATGGGCAAACGGGTCCGGTTTAAGTCTCTTAACTTTCTCCGTAGATGAGTCTATATATGTTCTTTAATTAGAAGGAATTTCTCAAATTATCGTTTTCAACTAAATAAAAAAAATAAGAAAAACCATTTTGTCGTTTACGTCCTCTAGTTATAAGCTAGCACGCGTATGGCAAGCTTCGCCCGCTCAGGACGCTCAGTCTTTTTTTTTTCGGAAGGGCTAGACTTTTCGGCCTGATGGCCTTTAACCTCAATCGGTACAGTAGGTGAGCAGATGGCTCACTTTAGAAATTGCGCCCGTCTGGCTTAAGAATTATTGTATACGAATTCGTTGCCTTAACCTAAATATTTTTATTTAAATGCCAGCGACTTTCCAATAATTTTACGTTCATTGCAAAACAAACATTATGTAGGAATTTTATTTTTCCCCACCATGGTTCAGGCCTTGTCTTGGCGGTGGGGCTCAGTAGCCTGGGGTTAGCCCGGCACCTTGGCGAAATGAATTGATCCGAGGGGGCTCTTTGTACCCCTCTATAAGAAGAGGGGACAAAAGAGACGGGGGCAAGGGGCGAGGACGGGAACATCACCTCATTGTACTATTCCAACGTTGGGAGGGGTTGTTATGTGGTGCGGGACAACCCGTCTGTGGAGGTAGCCTCGGTCCCCGGAGATGCCCTATTTGCTCAACAGATCCGGGGCACCTCATCAAAGGTGACATTGGTGGCACAATTTTAGCGGGTAGAGCTGCGTCCACTTACCAGCTTTCGGCGCAGCGAGTCCCACATACCCGCCTGGGGAGACCCACTCCCCCGCGGGATGCCTCAGATGCATTTTCCGGCGTTAAAGAAAAAAAACGTATTTTATTTTTGTCTTTTTATTATATGCATGTGTCCATTAAGTTGAATTGAAACTGGATTTCTTCTAACTGGTTTTACCTTTACCTTCGCCCACACAATGTACGCGGTCATTGATATACTCCTGATAGCCAAAAGATTTTTATTATTACTATCTGTTTCCCGGGGTATTACCCACTTTCAAATAAAAAAGCAATTTCCATGATTAGACGATCAAATGCAAAAAGATATTTTCGAGTCCCATTAGTAGTTTCGAAGAATAGTGGGTTTTCAAAAATACTTCAGCTGTATAATATATTTAGATTAAATGAAGGTATTGTCTTCGATCATAGACCAGCTTTGATGTATCTTTGATTTCTTTAAAATAGTAGAAGCAAGTTTTGGCGTTCAGTGGTAGCCTGAACACGTGGATAAAAAAAATCATAGAGATAATGAGAGTCAAACAATAAAAAAACCCAACCAGTTGCAGGGGCTGGCGATAGAAGTGAAAATAAAACGATTAAATTCAAATACCTATAATACAGGCTGTAGAACGTTATGACAACCTATACAATTTAAACGGCACACAAAATGGCCGCATGATATAATTTGCAATGCAAAACAAATATTGCATAATCTTTTATTTATAAAAGAATTCAAACGTCAAACTTGCGTCTCCAGCGGCTCGCGTGCGGTGTCGCGAGTCCACGTCATATAAACGTCAAACTGCGTCTCTAACGGCTCGCATGCGGTGTCCACGACATATAAAGTCAAACTGCGTTCTAGCGTTTCGTGTGCGGTGTCGCGAGTTCAGTGATTTTATCGCATCAAAAATATGCGCACCGCGCTAAAAGAAGTTTACACTTCAAAATTGGATTAAAAGAAATACAAAAACTGAATAAGTCCTTAGGATTGACGAATGTTTTATTTAGGTTAATTAAAGTAAGCGAAGAGAGATAACGCTTTATTGTGCAAGGCTATATTTTGATTATAAAGCGGTATAAGTCAGAAGTATTAATAAGTTAATTCTTTTTTATTTTTGTAAAGGCCATTATCTTCATAATTTATACAATTTTTCTGTACGTGTTAAAGTTTCGAAACTCATCTAGTGAGCTAGAATGGCCTAAATATACTGTGGGCCTTCCGGCACATCCTGCTTATCAAAGCAACCAGGTTTTTTCCATACGGCTGTCGGCATGGGGTTCCCCCCTACCTCCACATTAGCGCCTCTTGCCCTAGTTGGCGAACCTGCAGGATCCCGTCCAGCTTATGGTTCTCGTCGAGAGATCTCCTATCCGAGGAGTGCGTGTCCGAGTTCACACGGGGGAACACCAGTCAGGGCAGTGGCTACCGCCCACGATATCATACGGTACCGCTAAAGCCCACATACACCCTGTCATCATCGACCACTTGGAGCTTCATAATTTGTTAAGTCGTAGTTTGGCTCAGTACCGTTACAATCGACCTCTAGGGTTTATGAATCTGATAACCAAAGCTGACGCAGGAAGAATCTAGCACCCCACCATGGTTCAGGCCTTGTCGTTGCGGTGGGACTCAGTAGCCTAGGGTGAGCCACTGCACCTTGGGCGAAGTGAATTGAGCCGAGGGGGCTCTTTGTACCTCTCTTATAAGAAGAGGGGATAAAAGAGCAGGAGGCAAGGGGCGAGGACGGGAACCTCACTGTACTGTCCCGACGTTGGGAGGGGTTGGTCTGTGGTGCGGGACAACCCCTCTGCGGTGGTGGCGTCGGTCCCTTCTACGACTATCCGTCGAGGTGCCCTGTTCGCTCATTAGATGCGGGGCACCTCACTAAAGGCTTAAGGCAGCATCGGTGGCACTCACCAGATTTAGTGGGTAGAGTTGCGTCCACCTTACCATCTTTCGGGCGTAGCAAGTTCCACATACCCGCCTGGGGAAACCCACTCCCCCGCGAGATGCCTCAGAGCAGAGTCTATATTTACGTTACAGGAGCAGTTATACTAACAATATATTGACGTTCCTATTGTGTCGATACTTGATAAATTCTAGTTAAAATAGAAGCAGACGTAACCGCTAAGTGATAAAATAGTACACAGTAAACATGTGCTGTAAAAATTAATATGGTAATTACAAGACCACATAAAACAATGCTAGTAACCTGTTATACGCGCAATCGCTTGTGTGAAATAAGATTATTTTTCAGTCATTCTGTAATTTTCTTTACCTATTAAACGACTTCAAAAAGGAGGAGGTTATGTGTTCGTGTGTGTATATATATATTTTAATTTTATAATTATTTCGATAATTATATATGTTTTTGGTAATCAGATTGATCTAAAAGTTAAATTTTATAGATAACTGTTTATATAATATTTATAGTATTTTAGAGTCTTAATTGTAAAAGAATCAATAAAAAGACGTCACAAATAAAAATTTAACATAATAGAGCAGCCAGTGCCTAGAAAAAAAGTCGATCCTAGTATTATTGTCACCTTATTTGTATTTACTATGATCAAAAATCCTTGCGCAGGCGGCGCCCTGTCTCGAACATGATAAACAAAAATACTGATACAATTATTTTTCATGAAGTTCTCATTGAGTAATCCTAACTCTCATTTTGAAGTCCCACAAAATATTTCTGTAAACTTCAGTTGACTTTTATGCCAGTGGTATGTGCTTTTATATTATATGTGTTAAATGTTCAGGATGAAAAATGATATTCAGAAATATTCATAATAAAAATAAAATCCTTACAATAAATACTTTAGTATTATAAAAGATTGACATTTGCAAGATTATGTAAGAATTTTTTTTCGTTCAATATAAAAAAACAATATGTAACAACTTAATAACAAATCTCATTACTGTAACATTGTTTTATAATTTATGAACAAAATGTAATTTACAAAATTTTAAAATATAGGTAAAGTACACTGTCTATTTTATAGTTCATTTTGTTCAATCGCTTATTTACTTCACCTCTAAAAATATAATGACCACATCCCTATTGGCCTTATAAAAAAAATATGATGAAATGTCATATTGAAAAATATTAGTTATCTGTGCTTTCGATAATCGTATTTTCTAAGTTTTTAAGTGTTTAAATGATAAATTGATGTTTGTATTCAGTGAAATAAATAGTAAATGGAGTTTTACACATTTCCGTAAACTAATATGTCGTGAAAGTGAGTGATAAATGCCAACAAATCGTGAAATACGTAATAACAGGGGTTGTTTACTAAATTGGACAGTTCTAAAAAAATGGACTATAGAGGATGAAAAGGGCACTCAAGATGGCGGATCAAGCACTCACTTACAGCTGTCAGTTTAAAGAAAGGGGCAACTCCTCTTATTTCCTAACTTCATGATAAGAACAGGCGCGAGTCGAAACTCGAATCAGTGAGGTTAATAACTATTCACTATATAGTTTGTGGTGAGGTTCTTGAACGTGTGTACACGACTACGACATTATTAATTATATTATTATTTAAAATAGAAAATATACTAAACATGTGAAACCTGTGTATCCAGTGAATTTAATTAAAAAGTTAATACGTTTCCGTTTTATGGTAAAAATGAGAAGCAAAAGGAAAGAAAGTCAATACGATGGTATTAAGTATGAGTATAATAGATCTTATCTTTATCTATTATTTAGAGATTATCCTTGTCTTTATAGGAATTAAAAGGAATGTCTCTTAGGAAAACGTAGAAAACGCGTGTAAATGAAATTAATCCGGAGAACGCAGAGTCAAAAGAGACAAGTGGAAGAGAGCAAAATACTGCGCGGACTACAAATAATAAATATCATAAAATTGAAGACTATCATAATAATCATTATGAATGAATGAATGAATAATATACTTTATTGTGCACACACAAAATTACCACATAAAACAATATAATACTAAAACTATTTCAAACGGGATATTTACCGAACAAAATATACGTAGATAATGTCAAAATATCGAGCGCCGCGAAATAAAAGTGAAAAACATGGTAAATATCCCGTTTTAGTTTTAGTAATGAAAATAACCATGTTAACTTAACGTTTTAAAACAATAGAATTAAAAATTTTAAAAGTTAAGGTCGGCGAAGGCGACTTTATTGCTAAAAAGATATAGCATAATAGTTTATTAACAACAACAATAAATAACGTACATAAAAACGCATCAATTTTACCAGTTAAGTGATAGTTGTAGTCACTCTGTCTGTTGGTCGTCTGTACGTACGTTTAATTTAATTATACGTTACCAATACCTACCTGTGAATACAATGAAACTAGCTAAAGCCCGCGGTGTCACTTTCCTAAAATTGTCCTTCCCTCCCAAATACATAGAATAAGTATAGATTTCTTCAATAACTCGGCTATCAAGTAGATTTTTTTTTATTTCCAACTTTTTGTAGAGATTAGCGCGATTAAATAAACAAACAATCTTCAGCTTTATAATTTTAGCAACCTCTGCCCTTTTTGCCCTCCTATGCTCCCCGATGGGTCACCGGAAACTCACAAACCACACGAAACCCGACAGCATAGCTGTCACTTTACAGCAGTATTACGTGAGCGAACCACCCCACCAATTCGACTGCAAAGCAGCATGGCACTACCTCTATGTGTATATATATATGTAGGGTATTTTTAGGGATTAATTTTTAGGGTATTTTTAGGATATTTTTAGGGTTCTGTACCCGAAGGGAAAAAAGCGGAATTCTATTACTAAGACTACGCCGTCTGTCTGTCCGACTGTCTGTCTGTCACCAGGCTGTATCTCAAGAACCGCAATAGCTAAACAGTTGAAAGTTTCACAAACGATGTATTTCTGTTGCCGCTATATCAACAAATACTAAAAACAAAATTACATAAATATTTAAGGAGCTCTAATACAACGAACGCGATTTTTTTGCCGTTTTTTGCTCGATGTTAATAACAGAACAAGTTGGGCTTGAAATAATCAGATAATATTTAGTTTCTTCAAATTCTTTCAAAATTTTTAGCGCCTATTTTTATATTTAAAATAAAATGTTAAAATGCTGCCTCACATAGTTTACCATATTTTAAAAAAATTTACAATACAATAAATTACAAATTTTATTACAGTTAATAATTTAATTTATACTTAATCAAATATTAATTATTACATAGGTATATAAAAAATATAAATAACACAATACAAAATTTGTATCGGATTGAATCGATGACCATTATTATACCAAATCTCAGAATACATGTACATAACACCTGCGCTGCACTTTCGTTTATTAGAACTTTCAAAAAAGACAAAATTTAAGAGAATATTCGTAATTTAGTATTCTCGAAAGAAAACTTGTCTTTATATCATAGTGAATTTAAATTACTTGTTTTGATATGACATTTGATATCATGAAGCACCTTCTAATATAAAGTAAGAACGAGTTTGTTTCAACTTTTGTTTAATTATTCGATATTTCGACTGGCATGTTGGTTAGTGACCCTGACTGCTAAACCAGAAGGTCGTGGGTTCGATTTCCACCGACAAAATATGTTTGTGTGATGAAATTATCTAAGTATAGTATTTAGAAATATGTAAATATTTATCAGTTTTTTGGTTACCGTAAGAACAGGCTCTGTCTAGTTAAGGATCAGATGGCCGTGTGTGAGATGTACCAACATATTATTATTACTACTATTACCTTTTACACAAGTTTTTAAGTCCCTCTTAGTAGTTTATTAATACAAGAAAATTTTGATTTTCTGTCACAGATTAAATATATATTAGCAGTATATTAAAAAAATCTCTATATAATACCTGAGTACACATATTATTTTATGTTTAGAAATCATTCATACCTGAGAAGCGATAGATTTTATCCGACCATTGCTACGAACTTCAGTTATTTGTAATTTATGCACCATTTTGAAAATCACACAAAATCCAAATTTAAATTAAACACTTTCTTATAACAAATGTATAATATATTTTTTAGTTCACTCCAATCACACTTTTGAGAGTCATTTTATAACGCGAGGTTATTCGTCTTACACGCGTCAACTCCGTAACGCCAAATACGGAACTGTGAGGATTTTAATTTAAAACATTCAACAGAAATCTTATCAATGACAATCCACTTTACTGTAAAAATATTTCATTTGAATTTAAAAATAAGGTATTTTTCATATATTTAACTCACATAACACCGGCGTGAAGTGACAGCTATGCTGTCGCGTTTCGTGTGTGAGTTTCCGGTGGCCCATTGGGGGATAAGGAAAAGGAGGGCAACGCTCTAACTCTGTTGCCTCCATATGACATAAAAAAATATATAAGTTGATGCATTTGGTACACAAAGTTGTGTGAAAGCTATGCCGCGTCCTCTTCTACATGGGTATCCATTCCATCCTTCTTATTTCCTCCCCTTAGCTGTGACGGGAAGTTGGTCAGGACAGACAGTATAATTACAAGCGCCAAGAATCACTATTTTACGTCCCAAAATTTAACATAAATCATTTGACGGGCGATCGTCCCATGCCGCGCCCCCTCGAGTGAGACGTCCCCCCTCGAACAACAACCCCCAGTTTCGGGTTGTCTCTCACAGTGCAACTCTATGTTCACGCCTCACTGATAACGCTGACCATTTACCATCATGTGGTACCAGTTTGCTCATCTAACATAACAAACTGTGAGCGTATCGCCAATCCATTTTGAGACCTCAAGAAGGAGAAAATAAAATGACGGATGATATAAATTAGGATAATGGGCTTCGGCTTAATTCCACTCTTTTGCCAAAGATACACGCCAGTTTAGAATCGGCTTTTCGGGAAATTTCGGGCATGCCCAGATCGGCATCGAGCTGAGGATGTGCCCTCCTTTAAAAATATTCTGAATTTATTTTTAGAATCACATTTATGTGTATTTTAATATTTTCTTTGGTAATAAAATAACTTTTTACCTGTTGTATTGCATTTATGATTTTTACACGACCATTACTTTTTATGTACCTATTATCATTCTCCGTCCACTGCTGGCTACATATTGATACGTATGTATGTATTTCTTTTGATTCATCATCATCATCACCATCATCACCATCATCATCATCATCACCTTCATCACCATCACCACCACCATCATTATTATCATCAGCCTCTATCAGTCCACTGCAGAACACAGGCCTCCATTAATGAACCCCAAGATCCCTTGTGTTGATTATTAGCTGAAAAAATGTGATCTTCCCGTGACCATGGTTGCTATTAACTATCCGAAACGTCGGATATATATAAAACTTAACAAGCCGCGATAAATAACGTGAAACGTGTGTCATCCTGAAATATCTTTGATGAAATTAATAATCCAATCTATAGGGTACACGTTTATAACAATATGAGCCATATTATGCTTTTGCTATGTTAATCGCGCCAACATCTCGTTAAAACACAATCGAATCAAACATCGATGTTAATAAAACATCGATGAGCTGAAAGTCCGATTCCTGACATTTTGGATACTTTACAAAACATATCATTAATATTTGGTTTGCCTTATAATATTTTTACAGGTTTATCAAACCGGGTCTTTTCAATTCCATTGTACCGTGTATATGGAGACTCTAGTAATGCTCTCTACGCACTCTATAATCTCTACAATAAAAAACCTTTAGTGATTTTTTATTGCTTGGCCTAACAACTATAATAAAAATGTAGTCAAGTATGAAATATAATTAAATTAGACGTTCTGTAGTTTGTGAATATTTTCATTATTGTATTAAATAAATTATGGTTGTAGTACGACCGCTATAATTTTATTCTCTACTAGCTGTTGCCCGCAGCTTCGCCCGCGTTAACTTAAATTTACAGCCGTATACGGATTGATGATGATTATTTTTATAGCCTAAGTTACTCCTTGGAACTTTAGCTATCTGCCAGTGAAAGTCCCGTCAAAATCAGCCCAGCCGTTTCCGAGATTAGCCGGAACAAACAGACAGACCGACAAAAATTGTAAAAAATGCTAAAAATATATCTAAATTGCCCCCAGCTTCGATGTTAGTTAGCAGCAGTCAATGGCGAAGCTGCGGGCAATTTAGATATATTTTTAGAGTAGCTGTTGCCCGCAGCTTCGCCCGCGTTAACTTAGATTTACAGCCGTACCCGGATTGATGATGATTATTTTATAGCCTTAGTTACCCCTTATAACATCAGCTATCTGCCAGTGAAAGTCTCATTAAAATGGGCCCAGCCGTTTCAGAGATTAGCCGAAACAAACAGACAGTCAGACAGACAGACAGACAATAATTGTAAAAATGTTATTTTGGTATATGTACCGTGTATACATCCATATGCACTAAAAAACGGTTATTTTAATATTACAGACACTCCAATTTTATTTATCTGTATAGACGTATAGATAACTAATAATCTTCATCTGTTAACCACTCCTATAATTGTAGTAATAAATGTATCACCGTATGATACATTTATTACTACAATTCTTATATTATGTTTTATTATTCTATTGTTCACAATTAGACTGTTATCCGACAAATCATCTCATCACGAATCGTATTATAAGAGATAAATATTAACAAACAATCGCATTAACCAAAACCACTGCGAGCGCCTTCAACCACTTCTTGAGGGTCCCGGATCTGCAGGCAAGAAGATCATCTCAGCGACAGGCTGGCCCCGGCGAAGGCCAGACTACTCCTCGTAAGGGAGGACTGCCCGGTCGCTACTAATCACTCCCTACGATGTCGTGTCATACTGTACCCAGATTTCCACCCTGAAGACCGACACGAGCACAGGGACCTGTTCGTCGAACCTACAGTCCCGAAGTAAGTTCGTCAGAACTTGTGTTACAGGTCATAAAGTCAATATACCTAGCGGGTTACAGGTACTAGGAACGGAATTTTTAAGAAATTTAAATCTATACTAATATTATAAAATGCGCTAATCTCTGGAACTACTAGTCCGATTTGAAAAATTCTTTCAGTGTTAGATAGCCCATTTATCGAGGAAGGCTATAGGCTATATAACATCACGCTGTGACTAACAGTAATTAAGTTGAGTAAGTTAAAGCGGGCGAAGCTGCGGGCAACAGCTAGGATAATATATCTACACGTCCACGACCCGGTACAGATCTATATTCATCATACGAATTATTTGCACTTGGCGGGACTCGAACTCGCGATGTCTACGTAGGGTGTTCAGTAGCCTCGCCACTATGGTACAGGCCTTGTGGGGGCTCAGTAGGGTGACCCTAGCACCTTGGGCGAAGAGAATTGAGCCAAGGAGGCTCTTTGTACCCCTCTTATAAGAAGAGAGGACAAAAGAGCAGGGGGCAAGTGGTGAGGACGGGAACCTCCCCCCATTGTACTGTCCTGACGTTGGGAGGGTTGTTCTGTGGTGCGGGACAGGCAAAGAGGTTTTATTGTTACAGAAAGGACCACTAAAATGAACTATAAATTTAGTCGATAAAGGTTACACATTTGTGGCACGCGTAAGATGTAGAATGACTGTAGCATATGTATTAGTGTTCGGTATGTGTTCTATTGCATTACATTATTATTGCGTATTATACCGGTGGGAGGGAAGCGCTGTGCCGCGCTCCCGGTGGCATGGGTACCACCATCTTGCTTGTTACTCCCGTGAAACAGCTTTGCTGTGCTTCGGAGAGAAGGGCAAGACAGGCAGTGTAATTACTGGCACGGAGAGAGTCTCAGGATAGGCTACACATAGATGAGTTGCCTGGGCTCGTTCCAGGTAAACTAGTTTATGTTCATGGGCGACATCGACCACTTACCATCAGTGGCACGTTTGCCAGTTTGCCTATCCAACTAACATTTTTAAAAAATCCTGTAGGTGAAAATGACATGTACCTTTAAGGAATTTAGACAATAGAAGGAAGGAAGGAATTCACATAAACTGTTTAAATTATTATTTATTATTAATTATGTTTTTGATGTATTGTAGCCTACACTAAGCCGCTTAAACTTTTTTGTTGCTGTAAAAAAGATCTCGTGTTTAATTTCCAATGTGAAATTAAATTTTCAGTTATTCTCCACACGGGTTTGTCACAACAGCACCTGTCTTATGTAATTATAAAAATTTTGTTTACTTCTATATTTTTTATATTTTGTTTGTTATAGTAGTAAACTGTTTTATGCATTATTTATTAAAATAATAGTATAATATATAAAGTTTGTGTACAACAATGATGTACTTGTAAAATTATTAATTTGAACATTATTATAACTTCGAAGTTGTAATTAAAGTTACTTGATATATTGCTACTTTTAATTATGACTTGGCGCAATTTATTGTATACTAGCTGTTGCCCGCAGCTTCGCCCGCGTTAACTTAGATTTACAGCCGTACCCGGAGTGATGATGATTATTTTTGTAGCGTAAGTTACTCCTTATAACATCAGCTATCTGCCTGTGAAAGTCCCGTCAAAATCGGCCCAGCCTTTTAAGAGATTAGGAACAAACAGACAGACAGACAAAAATTGTAAAAAAGGCTGTTTTGGTATATGTATTATATACATCAATATGCATTTAGTAAAAGCGGTTGTTTTAATATTACAAACAGACACTCCAATTTTATTTATTTGTATATGAATAATGGATGTGTCCTGTATATGTTCATAGTAAAAGTAGGAGAGAGGACCGTTTTACCAACTGGTCCATAAACACACACAATATAGATTGACATTGTCGTAAAAAAAGGGTTGTCTTAAAGTTCGTACTTCGTATATTCAGTAATATATACAAGAACAGAAATAGAACAAGTCGGAAAAGGGTTATACAGTAGTAGAATTCATGTCGTTGACCTCGTTAACAAATCCTTTGTCAGCCAATCAAGTACTGCGAGATGGCGGCGACTTGCGTCCACGATTCCCGGGCTGTTTGCGCGGAGTCCCAAGACGGCTGCAGCAGGCGCAGCTTCCTGGATACTTGTGACATGTACGAGTACAACTGTGATTATGGGATGCGTAAGTCGTTTTTTAAATAGGCAACTCTTAATTTTTTATGTCATGCTTTTTTATTGGCAACACTTTTATGAGACGTTTTCGAGTGTTGCCAGTTTTTTGCATAGAAAATAAAGATAATTGTATCATTTTACACAACTGCATCAGATGGGATTGTTTTTGTATGTATTCAATGGCACGCTCTATAGTGGGAACTGCGACATAATATTATGGGATACGTAAGGCATCTTTTTTATTGGCAACATTTTTATGTGACGTGTTACGAGTGTTGCCAGCTTTTTACCTACGAAATAAAGATATTTTGAATGTGGTATCGTTTTAAAAGACTGGGCCAGACGGGGTTTTTTGTTTGTATGTTTCTTTGGTACGTTCCATAGTACGAACAGCTTGATGTCTAAGCTTGAGAAGTAGACGAATGTAATATTTGTCTTTATTGACTGGCAATTTGAATTTTCTATTTCCGAGAGTTTCTTCTTAAAAGTTATATAGGAAATGATGCATTCGATTTGGACAAGTTTTCCTTTAAGTATGAGAGTGCCCCGGACATATTATCAGTCATATAAGAATTCACGAATAAAAAGAGGGTGTGGCGGTCCAATCAGCGCCACAATACTGAATCACGCTATCGAAGTTCCACAGCTCGTCGCTACACATACAACGGCTGAATTGATAGCAAGTGGGCTTCGGCCTGACCGAGCATACCATCTCGCTCGGTCGGAGATCTCCCTTTAGGGCCTTCCACCAATACATCCCACAAGGGTGATAATATGTACATGATTATGAACGGATTTATAATATACAAAAATAACATTTCGTCCATACAAAGCTATGATCCATATCTAAACCCATTGTGAATAACAATGGGTTTAGATATTGACATGACAAGATATATTGATAATGATTAGACATGGCAAGATATTTCACATGTTACCGCTTATAAAGCGTACATATTTTCTTGTATTTTTTCCATTTTTTACGTGAATACCTGTTTAATAATCGTATCAGCATACAAATCATCTAATTTTATGTTTTTTGGAATCTGCTTTGTCGTATATGCATTTAGCAAACTTTCGTGCAGTGACAGTGACCAGCCCTGGGCGCGTGGCAGGCGATCAGCCGTCTTAGCGTTCATTGCAAATGGCCCATGTCACATTATAAGTATGCAACTAGTATGGCAACGACCAACAAACTCTCGAAACGGCACACTCACACAAACGAACCTTCTTTCCGAAACACAGCAATATTTTTAGTGTATATATAAAACTGGCGAAAGACTTATTATTATAAAACTTAAGCCGTGGCCACATTGACTAGCCGTCGACGTGTCCTGTTTGCTCATTAGATCCGGGGCACCTTACCAAAGGCGGCATTGGTGGCACTCGCCGGGTTTTAGTGGGTACAGCTGCGTCCACTTACCAGCTTTCGGCCGCAGCGAGTCCCACATACCCGTCTGGAGAAACCCACTCCCCCGCGGGATGCTTCGGAGCATTTCCCGGCGTAAAAAAAATGACGAAAGAAGATGGACGATAACGTATTTGCACTAGTGTCTTACGCATATGGATTAGGTACATACGCATACTATTTACGTCGTCCAAGAAAATAACGAAAGCAAAGGCGGAGGTGAATGATTAAAATGCACATTTTAGGAACGATTTACGCCACATATTACAGGCAAATGCGTGCGCGGCATTGTGTCCAAGGTGCCTGCGAACTTGTTTAAAAACGGTATTGGAAATTATACGGCCTTTGGACGCAATTTTCACATTGTTTCCATCATTTGCGTATTAGCGACAATACGTTATCTACATTTTGGCAGATAAGACCAACGAGTGGCCGCGGCGTTTGGATAGGAGACGCATAAATTAGTTGCCTGGGTTAGCTTATCCAACCAGTTTGCTTATCCAACTAACATAAAAAATGTTACAAAGTTTCTGTTGTCTATTATGAAAATAACGAAAAAAATGGCGGAGAGGGCAAACAGTGTAATTTAACAAATATGATTAAATTATGCTAACCCATTATATATTATATATAACATGTAATTTCTCTATGTATATTACTAGCAGACCCGTATATAAATATTTCTGTCTAAATGAATGATTTGACGATCATCTTGAGAATTTGACATCTGCATACAGTAACAAAATATAAACAAATAATTTGCAATAACAAATATTGAGATCAATAATTGAGATAAAAACTACCCTATCTCCCAAGTTGGACCAAATTACAAATGCTTACAAAATTTGATAAAAATTGGTTCAGTAGTTTCGGAGTTTATCGCGAACATACATCGTCACACGTAATTTTTATATGTAAAGATAAACATATTTTAATGCTCTAAACAATTCAAAACATCTTCTGGTCTTGGTCAGTCAGGACCATCGAGCATATAACCGGAATAGAGCGGTAATATTATTGTTTTTTATGAAAACGAATTCCGCCGAATTTGTGCTGTATTACGTCAGTGACAAATCACTGATCAGTTTCGACCACTGACAGTTTTATGGCCCACAACTACTCTATCCGGTTATACGGTGGACGGCTAGAGCCGACTAGATAATGATTATATCGGTGACATTAAATACTTCTTATCAAGTCCCTAAAGTTTTAACTTTCTCTTCGAACCGGCTAAGGAAATACCTAACTGTTCTCACTTAACTGCACATTTTAATATGTTATATAGTATGAGAAAATAATTATAAATGGTATTTCCCTTTTTAAGCGTATAAACAGTGAGTTTTCTTTATTGTTAAAATATGTATAAATATAACAGTGGGGTTTTCCCCATTTAATTAATAGCGAGTTTTTAAATCTAAAAAGTTTTTTATCAAACCTGTTGTGTCCTTAAATATATGAGGCGATATATAGCGACATTCTAATGGGTCATTATCAAAGGTAGTAACAGCTATGCAGTTGCGTTCCGTGTGGTTTGTAAGTTTCCTGTGGTCCATTGAGAGGGGGGGATAGGGTTAGGGAGGGCAACGCATCTGCATAATCTCTGGTTGTGCGGATGTGTATGGGCGTCGATAGTCGCCGAAAGGCTTTGACTGCTTGTTTGCCCTCCTATGCTATATGTATTAAAAAACCAATCTTTTACTTCGGCTCGGGTAGTGACCATCTAGTCTATTCTTGATTCTAGACTGGAGATTTTGGTCCGTTTAGAGCTCTGCAATAAATATGGTTTTTTGGCTGGCCATTTCCAGTAGTAGGTAGTTGTAAGAATATGCTAAAATAAATAAAAAATGGCTACCGCAAGTGGCGTTGTTGCCTGTTGTAGAACGCAGTTTGTCTAGATCATGTTAACCTTAAATTGAGCACATAAATAATATTACAACATTATTATTTTTTGTAAACTTTACCGGATCAATATGGCTATAATTTTTGAGATTCTGAATAAATCTCTGTTCTTTCAAAGGAAATTAATGTACCATTTCACCCTTAAATACAAAAATAATCCCTGCGCCCAGTTTCTATTTATCCAGTTTATCTTTGCACATCATCTAGAAAAAGACAATATGATAATATTCATAATAATTTAATCAGACAAACACATAAATGTTTTGATATTTGGTGTGAACAATAAAATATTTTTCTTTCTTTCTTTCTTTCTTTCTTTCTAAATGACACAATTCTAAGAACTCGTTTCTTCAATAACATTAGTTTTTTGTGTACAAAAAAATGTTCATTTTTTACACATCGACTTAACAAACGTGTTTTTTTTTTAAACATTACAAGTTAAATAAAACAGGTAATGAACATGCCTACGTGAATAGATAGCACCATTTGAATATTTTATGAACTGGATTAGAACCCGTTACATGTCGAAAGGTGAGATTGGAATTAAGTGCATCATGAAAGATGTTTCGTCATTTTTTATGTCTTTTTTTTCGGAAGGGCTAGAACTTTTGGCCTGATGGCCTTTAAGCTCAATCGGTACTGTGAGTGAGCAGATGGCTCACTTAAGAAATAGAAAGTTACTATAATACCTATTGGTATTTTTTATGTGCAACATATATTGCTAAGTAGCAATAAAATTGAATCGAATGCCGTGGCAGCAATGACAGCAAAGTTTTTTTTTATCATCTCATTGATTTTTTTGTGTGTGTTCAAATGAATTCGAGAATGGTTTATGTTGAATATAGGGCGGGGGTCGCCCGCTTTACTCACCGCTGTCCTCGGCAACGTGGTCTGCTCCGGAGACTCTGTAGGTGACGCGAACTGTTCCAACCCTCGTATCCAACACCACCATAGGGACACACTGATTCGGATCTCCAGCGTAGGATGAATGATGTTAATCCTCGATCGAGTTAAACGGGTTACGGGAGGCCTCCCGGTTTGTATGCGCGCGCGGCAGTGGTTGAGTTTGTACTGGCTATAAGCGCACACTAGAGGGCGCATTCACGATCGCATTCGGATGGCGGTATATCGCAAAGCGACCCCTCAGTTCAAAGGAAAAAATAATAATAATATGTACTTAAACGATATTGTCCAATTTATGCTACCTTGCAGATGTACGAAAATATGAAATAACTCATATATCTATTTTAGTTTAAGCAAATTATTTGTTCAGGTACGGAACATGCCGCCCACCTTAAAAGCACGTAGTGTCTTTTAAAAGAAGAATAAAACTTATAAAGAAAATCATATATTAATTAAAACTAAACTTAACTATTAATATTGGTTGTATACAATCTGACTATTGTAGTGGAAGGGGACATATTTTGACAACAGGGCGTTTGAAAAACGTATTGCCCATTTTTAATGTTACGACTCGCACAACCTGGTCGGAGCCGGGATGAAGCGCGTGAATGCGTGCGAGCTTCCATTGAAGGGGTGGTAGGTTCTCATCACGCACCATAACAACAGTGCCCTCACGAAGAGTGGAGCCGCGGTCTTGAAACCATTTATTAGTTTGTTGGAGTTCGTGAAGATACTCCTTACTCCATCGTTTCCAAAAATGTTGAACCGACTGTTGAATCCAGTTCCAACGAGTAAGTCGACTAGGATTTTCGTCTACCAAGGCGACGTCAGGCACCGCAGTTAGGGGTTCCCCTATTAGGAAGTGAGCCGGAGTCAAGGGAAGAGGATCCGAAGCATCCGAACTCAATACGCAAAGAGGTCGCGAATTTAAAACGGCTTCTATCTGACACGTAAGAGTGTGCATCTCGTCGTGCGTCTGAATTCGCGTACCTACCACGCGGTGAAGATGATGTTTAAAGCTCTTTACGGAGGCTTCAAACAATCCGCCGAAATGGCTCGCATAAGGAGGTTGGAAATGCCACGTAAGGCCCTGCCTTAAAGTTTCTTTGTTTAAAATATTTAGAACTGGATCGCTACGTAAAAACGCGTATAAATCCTTTAAGTAATTATTACAACCAACAAAATTCCTTCCACAATCTGAATAGATATCCGTACAATAGCCACGCCGGGACGTGAAACGTCGCAAGGCGGCTAGAAAAGCTTCTGTAGATAACTCGGATACGAGTTCGAGATGTACGGCCTTAACTGACATACATACAAAAACTGCGACATAACACTTCACTACCTTAGCATTCCGAACCTTGTTAGCGCGAACATAAAAAGGACCCGCAAAATCCACCGATGTCTTTTTAAAGGCACGAGTTGGACGTAGCCTGGATTCAGGGAGCTGTCCCATGCGCGGTTGCATACACGCAGGGCGCGCCCGGAAGCAACGTACGCATCGATGTATTCGCTGACGCACGATATCACGACTCGATAAGATCCAATATCGCTGTAGAAGCGAGTATCGTACTAACTGAGGTCCCGCGTGTAACTGGGTCAGGTGAGCGTCGTCGATTATAAGATCCGTCAAGGGATGTCGTTTAGGCAAAATCAATTGATGTTTAGAATTAAACGGTAAAAGAGACTTGTGAAGTCGTCCTCCCACGCGTAAATATCCGTCACTATCCAGAAATGGCGTAAGACGGCGCAAGCTTAACGAAACTAATTTATTGTTAGAAATATTTTTTATATCCTCATTAAAAACTGAATGTTGCGTCAAAAGTATAAGGCGATTAAGTGAAAAGTTATATTCAGGAACCGTGATGTAATTTGGAAGTGACTGTTTAATATGTTTATTTTTACATTTGTTGTAAAAACGAAAAATGAAAGCGGTCACACACACAAGTTTATTTAACGACGAATATCGTGTGATAAAACTATCCGTATCGCCCTCCATCTCTGCGAAAAGGACATTCTCACACCGCCCACCATGAAACTCTGATGGCTGGACTGCAGCGAGAATCGCGGGCGAGTTGCTATGCCACTTGCGCAGCTCGAACCCAGCTGTCGCGCAAATAGCAATCAACTCCCGCTGAAGAAGAAGAGCCTGGGCTTCGTCGTCGGCGCCCGTAATGACGTCATCGACGAAGACATTATTTAATAAAACGGCCGCGGCCAGTTTGAAACGCTCGGCCTCATCGTTAGCCAGTTGTCGGATGGTACGAAGTGCGAGATAGGGAGAGCAGTTGACGCCGAATGTGACTGTACATAGCCTGTAGTCACGTAAAGGTTCCTCTGGTGATCGACGCCAGAGAATACGGTGAAAATCTCTATCACTTTCACGTAATAATATATTACGAAACATCTGTTTTATGTCTGAACAGAAAGCAACACGATGCACACGAAATTTTAAAAGAACATCAACGATATCTAGGTGAAGTTTAGGTCCTGAGAACAGCACGTCATTCAATGAGTACCCGCTGGTCGTACGACAGCCGGCATCAAAAACAACTCGGGTGCGTGTTGTCTGGCTTGAAGGCTTAATCACACAATGGTGTGGGATATAGTAGTTGGCACCAACTGAAGACTCATCATCAACAAGCTCCATGTGATTGAGGTCAATGTACTCCTGAAGGCAAGCGTGATAGTCGAACTTCAGCTGGGGGTTACGTTCCAACCTATATTCCAGCTTATGAAAACGAGCAACTGCAATTTGTCTCGAGTCGCCGAGGGGCGGGGCGTTGACCTTGAAAGGCAAAGCGACCACGTATCGCCCTGTGATATCTCGATTATGCGTTCTTCGAAAAAAGGATTCGCATAATTCGTCATCGGGAGTGTAACTCCGCTTCTCTGGTACTGACTCCAGCTCCCAAAATCTTTGAAGGTTGTCGTTGTCAAACGAGCTATAACAAACTTGGAGTGGAGTCGAAATGTTTCCATTAAATGTAAGCTTACCTAACAGTAAATAACCGAAGACACTACTCATCGCAATCGGTGTACCGGGTGGACCCATAATAGTGTTATTTAATAAAATGTGGGATAGTATATCCGCTCCTAATAACATCTCAACCGGTTGAGGTGTGTGAAAATGAGGATCGGCCAAGGTAAGGCCCTTTAAATGCGGCCACTCAGAGTAAGGCAAAGACACACTAGGCATTTTTGACATTAGCTTAGGCAAGATTAATGCGTCAACCGGAATAACGGGATGATGTTTATCCTTTGGCGTAATCGAGCATGTGACCATACCCTTAGGTACCAATGGTTCCGTATCACCTATGCCAAGTTCCGGTACTCGAACGCCAGTGCGCGGCAAACCCAGACGCTGTACGCACGTCTCGCTTATGAACGAGGCCTGACTCCCGCTATCAACCATACACCGAACGGATGAAATTTTATTATCTCCCATATATAAATCTATTACAGCGGTAGATAATAACACCGTAGAATGCGACGAATGCATTTTTGTCGCGTAATTATTATGTATGCGAGCGTCCTGTCTATCCTCCGTAGGAGGGAACGAGACAGCGCTAGCAGTAGTACTGTTTAGAGTCGTTAAAGACTGCGGTGAAATTAAATGAATAAGGCTATGATGTCTTTTTTGACATGTACGACATACAAAATTCGATTTACAATTTCTTACATCGTGTCCGACGTTTAAACAATTGTAACAAATATTTTTGTTTTGAATAAAGTTTACAACTTCTCAACATCATCTCAACATCTCTCTCCGCAGGATAGGTTGTACCTATCCTGAGAGAACCTAGAGATTTAAAAACTCGGTACATTTAGAAATTAAATGCTGACCGGCGCATTTCAAGCAAGAACGATTCCTATCACGTGTATTATAAGGTCCAGTTTGCTCTGTGACTGACGCGACGCGTGCGGTGAATGAATTACGATGTACATTTAATTTCTCGCTACTTTTCTTATGATGCTTATTATTAATATTTTCTGGATAGTTTTTTATGGACTGTGTATATGAAGCCATAGCGATTTCGTCGGCTGAGATTTCGCGTTCTAAAAATTCAATTAAAGTATTAACATCCGGTATATCGGACGGTCTTGACAATGAACGTTCATAATTCTTTCTCAAACCTGTGGGTATTTTACGCAGTAATAAGTTAAGTAATATAAAACTCCACTGATCAATAGGAAAATCCATAACCTCAAGCGCCCTAATGTTTTCCTGGTAGACATTTAATAAATTTCGTACACTTTGATAAGATCGCTCGGAACATGTTTCAAGGTCGAGTATACGAGCTAAATGTTTAGACGCGACGATACGCCTATTTTCATATCTATATTTTAAAATATTTAACGCGATAGTATAATTATCACCTGTTATAGGGAGTGATTTGATCAAGTTATATGGTTCATTTTTAACCGAAAGTAGAAGGTATCTTAATTTTTCCGTCTCCGTGTAGGCTCTGTTGTGATGGACTAATGAACTAAATAAATCAAAAAACGATTGCCAATCGGTAGGATCACCGCTAAAATCGGGTAACGGCAAGACGGGTAGATTTCTTTTATGACAAATGTCGTCCTGATAAAGTGACCGACGCCGATTCAGGTCGTCATTTTTATGACTATTTATGTACGAAACAATGGCATAATATACGTCGTTAAAATCATTGCGTATTTTAATATGCTCGTCTTTATCAAAAACCTTGTGCTTTATGAGCGTTTTTTCAATTTTAGATTGAATTTTATTGAATTTTCTTTGATGTGAACTTAAATCACTAGCTCGCGAACGAAATTGTTGATCATTTGTGGTTGCAAGCTGTAAAATACGTTTAAGCTCGTCGAGGATCAAATCCCTTTCGAAAATATCTTGTTCACACAATATTTCTAATTGTAATTCGTCCGGCATTTTGCGTAGCAAAGATGGCGGCGAGATAAAATGCGAAAAGAAATACGTTTATTGAAAAATGAGTACGTAGTACTGCTATTAAACAAGATAGCACAAGCTGGACAATGATCCTGGTTCGAAGGAACAAAAATTTATGTTGAATATAGGGCGGGGGTCGCCCGCTTTACTCACCGCTGTCCTCGGCAACGTGGTCTGCTCCGGAGACTCTGTAGGTGACGCGAACTGTTCCAACCCTCGTATCCAACACCACCATAGGGACACACTGATTCGGATCTCCAGCGTAGGATGAATGATGTTAATCCTCGATCGAGTTAAACGGGTTACGGGAGGCCTCCCGGTTTGTATGCGCGCGCGGCAGTGGTTGAGTTTGTACTGGCTATAAGCGCACACTAGAGGGCGCATTCACGATCGCATTCGGATGGCGGTATATCGCAAAGCGACCCCTCAGTTCAAAGGAAAAAATAATAATAATATGTACTTAAACGATATTGTCCAATTTATGCTACCTTGCAGATGTACGAAAATATGAAATAACTCATATATCTATTTTAGTTTAAGCAAATTATTTGTTCAGGTACGGAACAGTTTATATTCACAAAAAAAATGTACAAGACACACACACACACATATTAGCGCGTGGTGACGATCCATGAATAAATACGACGGAGTGGAAAGGGGTGTTTATTCCACTAGAATTCGAACACGAATGAATCAAACTGCAGACAGCCCGACAGTTTTATAAGCCGATCAAAACAAGTTACAGGAGTGGGTAGGGTATGGTAGGGAGGTAGGGGAGCGTAGTATATCGATCATAGTCGATCAAAATACTTTTTAATCGACTTCTATTACAATCGAATAAATTAATCTAGCTAATTAATTATGATTAAGTATTTACAAAATTGATTTGAATAAATTACAATTATTATTTTAATTACTATCATTAGTTCAAACAAACCATTCATCAAACATTCAAAATTCCTTTATAAATCATTTCTATGCTAATGTTTAATTTTATTTAATAAGACGCTATCACACATAACACCGGCGTTAAGTAACAGCTATGCTGTCGCATTTCTTGCGGTTTTTTAGTTTCCGGAGGGTAACACGTCTGCTTTTGGTTGTGCGGATGGGGCATAAATCCCGAAAGTATCAAATAAATCATATAAATTAAACTACGCAAGTGAATAGCATAATTTTTCCTAATTCATTAGATAAGTAGCATTCCTAACGTTCCCCACCATGGTTCAGGCCTTGTCGTGGCGGTGGGGCTCAGTAACCTAGGGTGAGCGGTGCACCTTGGGCGAAGCTAATTGGGCCGAGGGGTTCTTTGTACCCCTCTTATAAGAAGAGGGAACAGAAGAGCAGGGGGCAAGGGGTGAGGATGGGAACCTCGCACCACAGAACAACCCTCCCAACGTCAGGGCAGTACAATGGGGTGAGGTTCCCATCTTCACCCCTTGCCCCCTGGTCTTTTGTCCCCTCTTTTTATAAGAGGGGTACAAAGAGCCCCCTCGGCTCAATTGGCTTCGCCCAAGGTGTTGGGTTCACCCTAGGCTACTGAGTCCCACCGCCACGTCAAGGCCTGAACCATGGTGGGGAGTGGGACAGTGTCGCTTATAAATCTTTAAGTTATCTTATCATGTATCAGTAAATAATATATATGTTTTCTTTCAGAATATACAACCAAGACATCAAACACGTGTGCCGGCCAAGCTGACTTTTCATGTTAAGAATGTATTTACCTAAATATATAACATTCAAATTTATTTGTCTTTTCATTCAAGTAAATAATATCCTTGTTTATTTATAACACTATGTATGAATAGTAGTTTAGGTGAAAAATTTATTCCAAATTGAAGTAACGACCCACACTCCAAAAACTTTCTTGTTAGTCTATCGTCTAAAATCTAAATAGTAAAGGATTGACTGAATTATATTCCTTACCTCTTATTATATAATAATTAGGGAGTAAGTTATTAATGCAGAGTACCTAGATCTGTGGCAGCCACTGCCTTGGCTGGAGATCCCGTGGGATCTGAGACCGTGGGAGCTCGTGGCGTTGGTGCTCGCCGAGGTGCGCCTCCTCGATTTACAGAGGAGGTAACAACTTGGTGAGACACCTAGCTGGGAGGAGCTCTCACGTGTTCGGAGGCTGGGGCAATGGTGGCTGTTATGAAGGTGGGGAGTAGTAGCGCAGTCGCGGTAGGGGGTCAAGGTACAGCCGGGGCTCTGTGTCTGATCCTGGCGGAGAAACACCTTACCTTCCGCATTACACATAATATGCTTACCGGACACACGGATTGTTTCGGTGCGTACGGGTGTTGGCTGGTCAGGAGAGAGCCGACGTAAGCCTGTGACGAGTGTGGCTCTGTGGAGGACTCGGCACATCCTTGAGGTGTGCAATAGATGGGCCGCACAGCGTCACGAGCTCGTGGTCTATGTCCAGCAAGGGACGGAAAAAAGGTTGTTAATGGTTATTGATGATGTTGAAGATGGTTGATGATGTCAACGTAGGAGCCACCAATGAACCATATCACATATTTTATCAGTGTTATTAATTATTTGTCGACAATAAGTGGCATTGGATAAAAATCATTAATTAAGAAAGAAAGTTTTTTAACTAGTACTTAAAATTAATTAAATACTTTATTGATATCTGGCCTTATTTATTTAGAAATCCTTATTCTTTCATCATCATCATCCTCCATTCGTCTACTGCTAAACATAGGCCTCCCTCAAAGAACGCCATTATTATTCTTTACATATAAGTAATATAATATTAAATATTGCTTTTTCCGCTTGTCACCTAATTCCCTAAAACCATTTTTTTTCTTTTGCGCCTTGCTCTTAGGCAATCCGCGGGGAAGTGGGGACTCCCCAGATGGGTATGTGGGTATGCGAGTAAGGTGGACGCAGCTCTACCCACTTAAACCTCTGTTTGGACAAATAGGGCACCTCGACGGCTAGTCAGTCCCTCAGGGGACCGATGTCACCTCCACAGAGGGGTTGTCCCGCACCACAGAACAACCCCTACCAACGTCAGGACAGTATAAGGGGGTGAGTTTCCCGTCCTCGCCCCTTGTCCCACAACACAAATATTTGACTGACACACCACTGCGACGGTAGCTGCGTCTTACACTATTGAGGCTGCTTAGCAAAAAAACCCAAGTTTTTTGAATTTTGTTTTACGCCGGAAAATGTTATGTTTTCATCAATAAAAAAATCATAGTAAAAAATGTATACCCGAATAATTATTTTCTTTATACCTCGAATATAACTTGAAATTAATATTTTTATAATAAGGAACTTTGTTCCTATCTGGTGGTTTTTATCACTCTGCAACTGTCGTCACCGTGTCGTCACATACACTTCAACATAAAACAATCATAAAAATCTTAATAACCACTTGTTGGTGTAACGATCACGACATGTTTAAGGCTTGTATTTCTGTTGTAATGTTTGTGCAGTTTTCATCTCAACATACCATGAATGTAAGATGCTTTTTATAACTTTATTTTTACTGCAATAGAGTATAAAATTATATATTACCTTCATTTTTTATGTAAGTTGGAAAGGAATTAAGCAAACAGGCAAACGTGCCACCAGATGGTAGGTAAGTGGTCGACGTCGCCCATGAACATAAACTAAGTAGTTTACCTAGAACTAGCCCAGGCAACTCATTTATGTGTTGCCTATCCAGAGACATAAGATGTTAAGTCTCGGTGCCAGTAATTACACTGCCTGTGTTGCCCTTCTCTCCGAAACACAGCAAAGCTGTTTGACGGACTCGTACAGACGGGAGCGCGATTTTTCTATAGAAGAAGAGGGGGCAGTCGTTTCATGTGGGGGTAAGTGATAGACGACATCCATAGACACCCCTTATATCATTAGCCGGTGCGTTGCCTTTCAAATATGAGTATGCTCTTTTTCTTTAGCTACTACATGAGTTCCGGTTGAACGCATCTTTTCCAATGGTACACTTCACACGTTTATTATAGATAGCCAATAGCAACTGCGAGATGGGATCAAGCTGCATCCACGACGGTCAGAGCATATGCGGGGAATGCCCGTGCTGCGGCAAGCGACGTTTCCTAGACCAGTGCGATTTGTATGAGTATAACTGCATCTACAACACCAGTGAGTTTTTACCCGACGCAAAAATCGGTGTTGTAAGTCTTATTGTGATCGCAACTTCGTTTTGTAGGTGTGATGAGGGCCGGCCCTCATGATGATAGACTAAATTCAACCGAAAAAGATTCGTCGACCGTATCGGATTTGACTAGTTTAAATCCTACACTCCCGAGTAGCGTGCGCGATGACCCGCGCTCCCTGCGGGGCGCGGCGGTGGGCGAAGCCTTTTTGAATAATTCTTAGGTGAGCCATCTGCTCATCTACTATTCCGATTGAGCTTAAAGGCCATTAGGCCAAAAAGTCTAGCCCTTCCGAAAAAAAAGGTCTGTAGGTGGCTAGAGACTGTCTGTCTATCTCTCTAGTTAGGGACTGTATAGGTGAATCGATTAAGATGCAGTGTTTTTGAAACAGAGTCGTCTAACGTTAGTTCTTAGATAGGTTCTATCAAATTGGTTCAGCAGTTTTATGGTCATCAGCTCTTTTGTTATTGCAATTTTTAGGACCACCTTTTAGTTTTAAAATATTTATAAAAGAAAAAACAATAGAGATTGGTTATATTTTAAAGTTTCGTTTTGTTACTCACCTAAGCGTAAGTCGTTTATATAAATGAATTAATTCTCGAGGCAGTCTACTTGAATGAAGAAAAAAGCGAGGTAGTGGACCTATGCACTATCGACCATATAACCGGAATAGAGCTATAATATCGTGTTTTGTGTAAAACAAATTCCGCCTTTGTGCTGCGACGCTGCGCCGGTTTTGCGCTCTAATTGGATTTTATCTGTTATGGTGTTATATTTCTGTTGTCTAATAAAAAAATAAAAATAAATAAAAAAATTGGCCGACTGATGGCCATTGAAGGATGATTGGACGATGGGACGTAGACACAGATCACTAGTTGGTTGAATTGCTATTACGTCAGTGACAAATCACTGACCAGTTTCGGAATTTTATATACTCTATCCGGTTATATAAGTGCCGCTCTGCTTGACATTTGTCGGTATGTTTGCGCTTTAAAGCGGGCCCGGCTGCATGGGTACCATCATCTTGTTTGTCGCTTCTGTCAGACAGATTAGCTTTTTATAATGAAACAATTTTTACGGATTTTATCGCAGTTTATTAAGATTTTTAAAAGCCCGACGTTTCGGATACTTAACAATAAAAATCTTAATAAACCGCGATAAAATCCGTAAAAATTGTTTCATTATAATGAGTGAAATTCGCGTAAATATTAGAAAACAATAGATTAGCTTTTTTTGAATGAAAGGTAGGCGAGGTAGTTATGACGGATATTCTATATTTTATTAAATTTGTAGATTATGAAAAGAAGGACTGTGATGAGAATAGCTCCGATAGCAATGAAGTAAACAGTAAGGAAAAACTATTGGGAATTATTTCAAAAATAAGAACAGTCACACAGATAAGTAAATTGAGCGTTAAGGCGAAGCCTACTAGATGTGATAATTGCAACAGACCATTTTCTTGGATAACAACGGCTAAGGGAGAGACAAGAGATTTTTTTCGAATATTAAAGTTCGCTTCTGAAAAGTACTAAGTCTTTCATTAAAGCAAATTCATTTTGAAAAACTAGTCAATAACAAATCCTGGTCACTTTTTTATGTCATAAGGCTAACGAGCAGTCGGAGCCTAATGGTACCGACACCCATACATAACCGGACGACCAGATGTTATGCAGATGCGTTGCCCTCCTTTTCCCTATCCCCCCAATGGGCCACCGGAAACTCACAAACCGCACGTTACGTCACATAGCTGTCACTTTACGCTGGTGTTATGTGAGCGAGAGGTCCCCGGTCGTGCCGGCCCAGTTCGGCTGCAATGCAGTATGGCACTACATCTTACAAACTATTTCTTCCGTTTGTGTGATGAGCATGATCATTTGTTCTGTCTGGGTGTAGTTTATCTATAATATGTATGTATTTAGAAATATATATATATAAGTATGTATCAGTTGTCTAGTTACCATAAGAACAGGCTCCGCCTAGTTTGGGATCAGATGGCCGTGTGTGAGTTATCCCAACATATTATTATTATTAATGTTTACATAATATAATATAACATTTTATTATTATTAATGTTTATATAATATAATATAACATATTATTATTATTAATGTTTATATTAACAATTAAATATCTCAAACAATTTAGTCACGTAAAATGATTTATTTGTTTTTCTATTTTCGCAAATATTGAAAATGGCTGAAGCAATTTTTAAGTTAAAAATCGTTTAAGATATTTCCCGCCTTTTACCACTATGTATGGAAAACAAACACTGGAAACGGCTGGCTGGAACTGTATAAAATTTATGCATCTATTCACTTTAGCTTATAAATCATACAAACATGCATTTGTAAAAATAATTATTTATTTACAATAACTTTGTAATCTTATGAGCAATTTCTTTTAAGTAAATGGCAGAGAAATTTTGAATAATTTGCATTCGAATACAATCGATGGCGATTTTTAAAGAGTAGGTACATATTTAGAGAACGACAATAAATAATTGTGCTAACTTTTCATACACGAACATACTTTTAATCAAACATCTACGAATTCAAATACATATAATGCTTGTCGATATAATCAAAATCAAATGTTACATAAAAATTTTAACTAATTCATTGTTTCTTATATTTAATTTTATTGACTTACAAAAACCTCAATTAACGCTAATTATGAGATAATGCTGAGTATTATTTTTAGCAATATCAAGTTGTTGCAATTGCTATTTCAAATAAACGAGACAACAAGATACTTTTAAAAAGAGTAAAAAATATATTGGTTATTTTAAAGCACCAGGATCGGGCTTAGGAGAGAAGAGAGTTCCACAAGAGAGAAGGAGAACCCACTATAGTGACAAAAAAATTAAATTTCGAGGTATCAACAACTTTTAGGTAAGTTTTTCTTTCCAAACAGTCTTTTTCGCATTTTTACGAAAAATATTGTTTTTTTTTATACCGAATATAATAAGGGGCCTTCACTCCTGCGTTGCCCCAGGTCCTCCAGACCTAAAAGTCATTCCCTGTTAAGAGTATGTCCTTGGTAAAGATTCAACCCATTTTTTGCAATAGGCACGATAAATAGATTTGCTATCTGTATCGTATTCAATTATTCAAATTTGTATAATAGGACATAATGATCATCTATAATCAACATTTCAATTAGCTACCTAAAGTATTAATTGGTTTGGACTAGCATCGGTTTGTCTGCACCATTGTTCTTCTTCCTAAACGCATTTATTAGGAAATCATCAGCGAATATCTTCTGATTCCCCTTATAATAAGCTTCTATTTCCACTAGCGTCTTCTTCTCTGTTTCTGGCAGGAAGAAGTAAAGGTAGATCGTCCCAGCCAAGCCCAGGATGGCGTAGAATGTGAATGTGCCGCTGAGATGGAAGTTAACTTCTATATTGTAGTTCGTTTTGGACGAAATGAAGAATATCACGTATACTAGTGCCGCTGCCAAGCTGGTGGCCATACCGCGACTCCTGGAAAATTATAAATTTGTGAAGCAAGTATCTTTTTTATAGAAGAGTAAGTGAAAAGCGACATCCATAGACACCCACTACACCAGAGGATTAGCTGGTGCGTTGCCGACCTTTCAAATATGGGTAGATATTATGCTCTTTTCTTGTATCTCTAATATAAATATGGACGTGTTAAAAAAGTTCTAACGATGTGGGAACATAAGATCCTTGAGGTAAGTTTTTTTACCGGTTAATTACCGGTGGGAGGGAAGCGCTGTGCCGCGCTCCCGGCTGCATGGGTACCACCATCTTGCTTGTTTCTCCCGTGAAACAGCTTCACTGTGTTTCGGAGAGAAGGGCAAGACAGGCAGTGTAATTACTGGCACCGAGACTTAACATCTTATGTCTCAGAATAGGCAACACATAGATGAGCTGTCTGGGCTCGTTCCAGGTAAACTAGTTTATGTTCATGGGCGACGTCGACCACTTACCATCAGGTGGCACGTTTGCCAGTTTGCTTATCCAAGTAAAATTAAAAAAAAAGTTGCAGAGAAAATTAACGAGTGCATCCGTCACTAGCCCTTCTGCCTAATCCAGAAGACTCAATTTGCTTATACAAGAACACGTTACTAATAATACTGCATGCTCTGTCCTTTTTAAATAAACAAAGCAAAGTTTTTCGATGGACTAAAATCTAAATTATCCGGATGTTGGAACCCGAGCAGACAAATACTAAGCGCCCACAGGTTCTTCCCCACCTGTCACCACAACTTCCAGCACCCAACAGCCTTGTCATGGCGGTGGGGCTCAGTATTTTAAGTTGACCCAAGCACCTTGGGCGAAGCCAATTGAAGCCTCTTATAAGAAGAGGGGACCAAAGAGCAGAGGTAGACAAGGGGCGAGGATGGTAACCTCACCCAATTACATTGTCCCGATTTTGGGAGGGGTTGTTCTGTGGTGTGGAACCCCTCTGTGGAGGTGGCGTCGGTCCCTTGGGTGCCTGACTAGCCGTCGAGGTGCCCTGCTGCTCAACAGATCCGGAGCACCACACTAAACGTGACATTGGTGGCACTCACCGGGTTTTAGTGGGTAGAGCTGTACGTCCACCTTACCATTTTTCGGGCGCGGCGAGGCACACATACCCGATTGGGGAGTTCCCGCCCCCCGTCTTATGTACCAAGGTATGTTTGAAATTAACTTACCGAAACGGAAAAACTTCTGACAGCAAAATCCAGGGTATTCCCAAACTGTTGAACGACGCCAACAACATGAACAGGAATACGGGCAGGATCTCCGTTCCCTCGGGAAACGTGCTTGTCTCGTACGAGAACACTTCCCTTGGCAATTTCGTGCCAGCGTAGAAGCTGATTGCCAAACTGGAGCAACTGGTCGCGAACAGTGAGCTGATGATTAGCTTCCGTTTGCCAAGTCCCTTCACAATGACGACTGATAGTCCGTTCATAATTATGAACACTACACCGACGATCACCTGCAATTGAGAAGTAATATTCTGTTCACTTCCTCTACCTAAACGTGGTCTCTACTCTCGAACCTCGGTGTTGGACGGCCATTAACCAGGTGGAAAGACGATCTCCTTGCGGTGGCTGGTCCGTGTTGGATGCGAGTGGCAAAGGAACGGCCGCTTTGGCGTTCATTGAGGGAGGCCTATCTTCAGCAGTGGACGGATAGACTCTGATGATGATGATGATGATTCTGGTCAAATTTGAGACTGTCAGAATCTGATACAAAGACGATCATTTCGTAAGATTAAAATAAAACCAAATCGCGCCTCCCCTACTGGTCGATTTTGGTAATGTGATGTAAAAAATTTTGTAACAAAAAAAGTAAGCAGTAATTTCGAGCTATCTACCTAACCTCTCTATAAAATCATATGTATATTAATTTGATTAGGCCTAGTTTCCGTGTTCCGGCACTTATCAGTAAACTTAATATTAATTGATTTTTCCTTATTATTTTTTAATTTAGTGTTTTATTTTTCAGAAAAGTGACTGTGTTTTGTGTTTTCTGAGTGAAGTGATTCTTAAAGAATGTCAAGAATGTGTAAAAATGATCCTGACAAGTTCTGTTACATTTGTGGTGAAATTACTTTTGTATCTCAACGAAGAAATTTAACACCTTTAATAAAAAAATTGTATGAAAGTTATTTCGGTTTTCCTGTTGGACAGCAAGATAAAGTTTGGGTTCCTCACATCTGTTGTGTGACATGTGTAGGACTTCTTACGGGATGGGATAAAACATCTCGATCTATGCCTTTCGGAATTCCGATGATTTGGATGGAACCGACAGACCATTCAACTAATTGTTATTTTTGTCTGACTAATACAAAAGGCATTACAATTAAAACTAAAAAACAAGTTAAGTATCCTGATGTGTCATCTGCTAAAAAACCGATTCCTCACAGTGAAGAATTACCTATACCAGAACCACCTCAGCGTTCTGATCTTTCAACGGAATCAGAAGAAACAGATAATAAAAGTACTGATCCTGATTTTCAAATTGCTTCTTCATCTATCTGTCTCAAGGAAGAAACGCCACACCTACTATCTCAAGGTGATCTTAATGATTTAGTTCGTGATTTACACTTGTCTAAACAACAAGGAGAACTTTTAGGATCTCGATTAAAAGGATGGAATATATTGCAACCAAATACAAAAATAACTTATTTTCGGCATCGTGATGAAGAGTTAAAAAGTTTTTTTTTCACAAGATAATGATTTGATATTTTGTTACAATGTCTGTGGTGTTATGAATATTTTGGGAATACAATACAAAATTGAAGAGTGGCGTTTATTTATTGATGCTTCAAAAACAAGCTTAAAGGCAGTTTTGTTACACAATGGTAATAATCTTCCCTCTGTACCGGTAGGTTATGGTGCTAACATGAAAGAATCCTATGAAACAATGAAATTTCTTTTAGAAAAGATTCAATATGACGAACATGAATGGAAAATTTGCGGAGATTTAAAAGTTGTTGCCCTTTTATTAGGATTGCAACTTGGGTATACAAAATTTTGTTGTTTTCTTTGTGAATGGGACAGTAGGGATAGGAAAAACCATTACGTTAAGAAAAATTGGCGCACCAGACGATCTCTTACTCCAGGAATAAAAAATGTAAAACATGCCCCATTAGTACAACCTAAAAATATATTTTTACCACCTCTCCATATAAAACTTGGCCTGATGAAAAACTTTGTGAAAGCAATGGATAAAAATGGCGCTGGATTTCAATACCTAAAAGAAAAATTCCCTAAAATCAGTGACGCCAAGATTGAAGAGGGTGTGTTTGTAGGTCTTCAAATCAGGCAAGTGATAAAAGATGATATATTTAAAGAACAACTCGATGATCTGGAAAAATCAGCTTGGGAATCATTTATAAAAATCACTGAAAAATTTCTTGGAAATCACCGATCAAATGACTATAAAACTATTGTCGAGGAACTTTTAGAGAATTATAAAGCATTAGGCTGCAATATGTCCTTAAAAATACATTTTTTACATTCACATTTAGACTTTTTTCCCCCAAACTTGGGTGCCGTTAGTGATGAACACGGGGAAAGATTCCACCAAGACATTTTTACCATAGAAAAACGATACCAGGGAAAATGGAGTCCAACTATGCTGGCAGATTATTGCTGGGGATTACAGAGGGACGTTCCTGACGCAAAATATAGGAGAAAATCATAAAAACATACTTATATTAATATTATGACATTGATAATAATTTAATTTTTGTTAAAATAATTTGTAATTTAAGAAAAGTAAAAAAAATCATATTACAATAAAACTATTCGTATCTAAAAGTTTAGACTACTAATTGTACTCTACTTGACCTTATTCCTAACAGAATCAGCCAAAATTTTTCTTGTTACACAGAAAAAAAGTTTTTTTGTTGATCAGTGAATTAATGCTTGTACGATACTTTACGATAGGACTTTACATTTCGACTTATCTAGCAAACTTACATGGAAAGTCTTATATAGAAAGTTAAAAGCCCCTCGTTTTAAGGGACGTACTGACTTAGGGTAAAGTTTGTGAGTTTGTAGGGGGTAATCTCTGGATCCACTGAACCGATTTTGAAAGTTCTTTTATCAATAGAAAGTCACATTATTTGTGAGTGTCATAGGCTTTAAAATAATAAACATCAGTCCGGGTACGTTCTACGTTAACGCAGAGGAAGCTGCGAGCAACAGCAAATTTTTGTAGTTGACAGTTACAATATACAAGGTTGATAAAAGCGAGAGGCATTAAATTAAACCACGTATACTGTGTACCATTTTCAGGCTACACACCAAAACTTAGACCAATAGAATCAATAGTTTAGTCACAGGATAATTTTAAAGTTTTAAAGCCGCTCGGCACCCTAATTACGTATTTCAAAGCAACCGCAGCGCGACAGCCACGCGATAGCAACGCAACAGCAGAGCGACAGCGACCGGTCGAGAGGTTGCAAAAAGAAACGTATTATCTAAGTTTATCGTCTGCTATCTGCTCACTAGCCGCTAATGCACTTTTACTAGCGCCACCAGCAGCCAGGTAGCAATGGATGGAACTACAAAACGTCAAACACTTAACACACTTCAAATACTTTTAAATTTTAATCAATTTTAATGTAAATACTAAATATGGGGTACATACATATGTAATAACTAATAAGTAATAACTAATATTCAAAGAGTATATAAACACTATGCTAATATTATTCTGTGATCTGCCGGCCTACTCTTGACACTCGATCCTATCGAAATTTAGGATTGGGATCGAAAATATGCTACAATAGCGCACAATTACAGTGAAATTTAATGTGATGAGGAGTTTAAGAGATATTATCGCCTCAGCAAGGAGCTTTGAAGTTATTCATAGCGATTTGGATTTGTATCTACTATCTAGTATCTGCGGGTTATAAGGTATGTCAATAGAAATATCTATAATTAATCTAACCTCTTCTATAGTTCATCTTTTCTCTTTATTTACGGCCTATGTACAGTGAGTTGTAATTACTACAGTAATAATAGTTCAATGCATATGTAGGATACTTGAAAAATATATCTCAAATTATTTTATTATTGATTGGTTCTACATTGTTCTTCATATTATGTGATACCTATCTATTAATATAAATAAAATAAGTGCTAATTATAATAATCTATTTGACTTATTGAGCTACATAATAATATTTGCATTAATTTCAGATTTTATGAAAACTTCCATATGACATAGTAAGTGCTATTGTTGGTACTCATATGGCTCTCATATGTCCAGCCCAAAATGAGAGGTTTTATAATAGAAAAGGATTTCACTTAAGAAATGTTTTAAATGTAAGTTGACTCTTGGATTCTGTAATTGTATAAGTTAGTTTTAATAATGCCTTTTGTTTTATAAATACCTTTAAATTGTATATAGGTATTATATTGATATAATATATTATACAATTTAAACAAATTAATTATATATGTTAATAGATATAATATTCTTTTAGTAATACCACAGTATAAGAAGTCATAATACCTTTAAATTGGCAAATAACATAAAAATTATAAAGGAATCTTAGAATGTGTTCTTTCCTTTTTAAATTTTGGGGAAGTTGTTTATTCACTTGTTAAGTCTAAGTTAAAATCATAATAAAGTGAGCATTTGTTTCATACATGAATATTATAATGCAATAATTATTTATTATGTTTTAGGAGACTCGGGCTATGCCCAAAGAACTATTGTGATGAAACATATTTGGATGCTCCGGCTGGCTCACCTGAAGAACACTACACCAAATTTAATTGTGTGGGACACTATACAGTAAAGCATACTATGGGTGTTCTGAAGTATAGGTGGCAATGTCTCCTAGGCCACAGGGTCCTTCTCTATCATCTGGACACAGTTATTAGAATTATAAATGCTTGTTGTGTTTTACACAACATTTGTAATGAAGCAAGCTTGAGTCAAAAAGACAGTGAGGATACCATACCACCTACTTAGTAGCACAGACAGCACCCAGGAAACAAGTAGGCAGGAACTTCCAGAGTTAGTGTGCGTGAGCTATAATAGGCTGCTATAATAGCTATAAGTGTTTTTAATGTTTTCATTAAACTCTTGTTAAACTATTATTTGTTTTTTTTTAACTATATTCTATATTTTTGGTCATTGATTGATATAATCAATATTACAATCACAGTATTTATAAAAATAAGTAAGTAACTAAAATACTTAACAATAACCCTTTTATTCTCTTTTAACCTATGGTAGCAATATTTAAATAAATCACAATATTTAGCTTCTAATATTTAAATGTAACACAGTTTTTATTTCCATGTGTATATTAAATTTTTGGTCATTGATTGATATGGTAATCTTACCTACAATCACGGTATTATAAAAATAAGTACTAAAATACTTAGTAACAATCAGTCTTTTATTATCTTTTAACCCAAGGTAGCAATATTTAAATAAATCACAGTATTCTGTAAACAAATTAAGCCTATGTTTATGAGTAAAATACCTCATTTTCAATAAGACCAATCACTAAAATACATAACAATAATAATTTGTATGTGGTCTGTCAGAACTTGAGATGTTATTTTGGAAAGCCTTGGCACCAGCATTACTGGTAAATTAAGAAAGAAGATGATTTCTAATTTTTTTTGTTTACTTTGTTTTGAGCTATTTTGAAATTTGATGTCTATTCAAAATTGCACGTAAGATTTTTTTATAACAGCAATACACATTATGCCAGAATGTATAATTTATTTGCCGTTTAATGCTTTACAAAATAAGTTTAGGTTTAATTTAAGGAACTAGGTACATTATAAAAGATAATAATTCATTATTGGAGACATATTTTAATTAAAAAAAAACATAGAACATCATATTGTTGAATTTTATTTTGTTATTATATTTTATTATACACATCACATCGGTCATCGCTTCCAATTTCAAAATCAATCGTAAACTCGATTTGTTCAAGAGTACCAATATACTCCAGATTGGAACTGGAACTGGATTGAATTCATATTGTTGTCGCCGTTGTGTTGCCGGCAGGAATCCTACTGTTAAGTCGCAAAACTCTTGACTTTTATATAGTACTTAGATCAATTTAATTTCATAAGTTAAAATCCTTTGAATGTCTGTTAAGAGATTGAAATTCCCAGTCGGACAAGTTGAATGCTTTGGCTTCCTCACGTAGTCGACGTCTCAGTGAGGCTGTGCTCCTGGTCTCCTGTCTTATCTCCTCAGCCTCTAATGCAACCATCAAAAGAAGTGCACGAGCCATTGTTTTAAAATTATAGTTTCTTTTTCAATAACACTGCCACTTAAAATCGAATAGGGTAAGTTCAATAAGATCATATTACGCCTAAAATGTCTCTAACAGTCTTTTTCGATCACTAACCAAGTATTTTAAACAGTTTATATAGTAAGCAGACGAATAGCAACAGGCTTGCAGACACTACTTTAGTTGTTGTTAAAAAATCGCTGTTTGACATTTCAATCTGCTGTCGCGGGCTGCTAAATAGTTTACGTAATACCAAACCGTCAGCCAAACATACCAAAAAATGCATTTTTAGTTCCTCGGTCGCTGTCGCTTTGCAGATGGCGTTGCGGTCGATTATTTGAGCTTGTTGCTGTCGCGTTGCTAATAGGTAATACAAAATATGATTTTGACAGCAGATATTGTGCAATTTTTGCCTGTTGCTTGTAATTTCAAGATACGTAATTAGCCTGCCGGTTGTTCGACCCGGTGAGACGCGACGTGCTGTGCGACGTTGCCGACGTTTAGATTGGAAGGACATTTTACAAAGGTTTACAAAGAGTTTTTACGTTTTACTTTGACTATTCACGCATTTAAGTTCTTTGAAAAACTTTTTTTTTATTGCTCTCAAACTATTTTTTTATAGTTTCGGATTAACCGTAAGCATGTGTAGTATATGTAGTTTAATTTAATGCCTCTCGCTTTAACCAACCTTGATTAAGTAGTGTGAACACTCAGCTGCTAGATCAATACGTTATCGGATTGGAGTTTCCTTTGTCTAGGAATAGATTTACTTAAGCACAAGGTACGCCACAGAGTTTATCATTACGATGGCAACATTTGAATTTCATCTAAAAATCATTGAATAAATTCAAATTACTTTTATAAGAATGCGGACCCTAAATCACAACTTTTTAGCGTTACATTTGGACCCGTATTAGATTTGGGTACCAATTAGTGGGGTCACTGACCTCGCCCGTCCGGTTGACTTGACAGGTTTTTTTATCTATGCACTCAGGAGTCACGTAGTCAAAATCACTATGGTGTCTAACGGGTCAAATCCATGATTGTTTTGTTGCCCATAATAAAATATTTGGACATTTATTTATATTTATATATTATGTAGTTTATTGTATGTGAACTTATAACATTTTTTTCTTAAATAAAAGAGTGTGTCAAATGTGAAAAACCACTTCTAAAACAGTTAAATAATGTCCTCTTTATTTGAACAATTGGTTTAAATAGAGAATAGAATAGAAATATTTATTATTAGATATTTATTATATCCGATCACATGGATATAATAAATAATAATAAATATTATTCAACAATCACACCACGTAAACCTAGCTCCGTGGTAAGTTCGTAAGAACGTGTGTTACGGGTGTTAGGAACGAAAATAAATTTAAGAAATATAGATAAATACATATATACACGTCCATTACTCGGTGCAGACGTCTATATTCATCATACAAATTATCTGGACCTGGCGATATTCGAACCTGCGACCGCTGCGTAAAGTGTCCAGTAGCCTCGACCAGTCGGCCGTCAAACTATGATATTATATCCTCACCAGAAATATACACCCTGCATTGATGTCGCCACTGTATCTTTTATACGATAACACGTAATATAGTCCATACAGAAATTAGTTCCGAAAATTTCCGCAATATGGCGAGGGTTTTATTTTTTCTGGTCATGCTGTACATTATATACATTAATTATCTTTGGATATATCCGATTAGATTTATATCATCCTTACTTAAATATCTGAATGTATTTGCTAAGGTTTTTTACTCACCACAATCAGTTTAGGGTCTGACACCATCCCAAGCGCTTTACACAGGTTGACCATGTTCGGCCTAACCGGTATGAAACCGCTCATCGTGTGGAAGAAGAAGTATGCCATCACCAGCGCGAATGGCCTGAGGGTTTCCTTCGCGAAGAACACGTGCCGAAACTTTGTGATGATCCTTCTGAAGATATTCAGCTTGGCATGCTCGCAAGGTTGTATGTCAGGCTTCCCTTGTTTGACGCAGACCACACACTGCGTTATGAGGTCGCTGTATTGGAGGAGGTCATCGAATTCCTCTTTGACCTCCTCTGGAGGGGCCCACCCTCGGACGCGACAGAGGGAATGTAACGCCTCCTTTTGACGACCCTTGGATAGCAACCAGATTGGCGTTTCGGGTACCTATAATTATATAAATTAGTTTAATTTATTTAAAATACTCATATTAAAGTAAAAGTCGAGATTTGATTTCTACATTTAATTTAGGAACCCTATTTATTTCACCTGATGGTTTTTTGATCAAAATTACGTATATCATTAAAGAGCTACACTGTCTTTTTTTTTCTTTTGGGCCGGGAAATGCTCTTAGGCATCCCGAATGGGAGAGCGGACTCCCCAAGTGCGAATACCACCAATAAAGCCTTTGGTGAGATGCTCCGGATCTGTTGAGCAACAGCGCACCTCGACGGCTAGTCAGTCTCCCAAGGACCGAAGCCACTTCCACAAAGGGGCTTTCCCGCGCCACAGAACAACCCATCCCAACGTTGGAACAGTGCAATGGGGTGAGGTTCCCATCCTCGCCCCTTATCCCCTCCCTTTTGTGCCCTTTTCTTATGAGCGGGGTACAAAGAGCAGCTCCCTCGGTTTGATTGTCTTTGCCTAAGGTGCCTTCACCTTAGGCTATTAAGCACCACCGTCACGACAAGGCCTGAACCATAGTGGGGACGTACTACCTATTCTGTCTTTATATTTGCTAGAAAAATATGCATGCATGCAATATGCAGGATGATCGCTGTCCCACTTAGGAGGACCAAAACCGAAGCACCGTAGTATCTGTATTTTTTGTAAAGTAAAAAAGCGTTTCTTAAGGATATTATATTAACCGTTAATACGGACTAAAATTATTTCCACGCCGCAAATTTTCGCACGTAAGAAAATTAATTTCTTTTCCTCGAAAAACTAGCAACCTTTACAAATGCCTTGATATTTGTAAATAATAGCCTTGTTTAAATCATTACATTACAATACAAATAATGCTATTGATAAAATTGAAATAAAAAAGTCACTTCCAACAATAAATTATGCAGATGCTCTATAACCAGTTTTATCTGTAAAAACTAAAGGTGTTACAAAAAGCTATTAATATATGGAGCTGCTCTTTGTACCCCTTTTATAAGGAGAGGGGACAAAAGAGCAGGGAGACAAGGGGCGAGAATGGGAACCTCACCCCATTGTACGACGTTGGAAAGGGTTGTTCTGTGGTGCGGGACAACCCCTCTTTGGCGGAGTGGCGTCGGTCCTTGAGGGACTGACTAGCCGTCGAAGTGCCCTGTTTGCTGTTGAGCAATCCGAATGAGATACGGCCTCACCAAAACATCACCAAAGGCATTGGTGACACTTGCCGGGTTTTAGTGGGTAGAGCTTCGTCCACCTTATAACCTTTCGGGCGCAGCGAGTCCCACATACCCGCCTGGGGAGAGCCACTCCCCCACGCGATGCCTCAGAGCATTTCCCGACGTAAAAGAAAAAAAAAGTAGAGCATATAACCGGAATAGAGCGGTAATGTTATGTGTTTTGTATGAAAACAAATTCCGACAAGTTTGTGCTGCGACGCTGCGCTCTGATTGGCCGGATAACGGCCATTGATGCATGATTGGTCGATGGGACGTATACACAGATCACTGGTCAAATTGCTATTACGCCAGTGAAAAATCACTGACCAGGTTCGGTTTTTATGGCTCACATTACTATCTATCTGGTTATATGCTCGATGGGTGACAATGATACTCACAAACAGAACCAAAGCCATGGTGGTGATGGGCACGATGAGCGACACGAGCGCCGCCTGTCGCCAAGGCAGCACGGTGCCCAGTAGGTACGCTATAAACATGCCCGCAGACGTGAACCCATTGGTGAGGGTGGTCAGGGTACCACGGATCTTGGGGTCCCTGTAATAAGTAGTATTTTATTAAAATGCCATGCCAGACATTATACAATTAGGATGCCATGTTACAGACAATAGTATATAAGAAGGATGCTGTGTTACGGACAGTAATATACAAGTAGGATGCCATATTACAGACAGTAGTATACAAGTAGGATGCCATATTACACACAGTAGTATACAAGTAGGATGCCATATTACAGACAGTAGTATACGCGTAGGATGCCATATTACAGACAGTAGTATACAAGTAGGATGCCATGTTATGGACAGTAGTATACAAGTAGGATGCCATGTTGCAGACATTAGTATACTTTTATTTTTATTAGTTTTACTTTTATTTTATAACAATTTTAACAAAAAAATGTGTTTAATTTTAAAAGCAAAAATACTACAATTTTATTTATTGACATAAATACCGGTAGCCTAGGTTAAAGCTTGCATGAGGTCCCGATGAGATTAATTGTTATAAATATTTTTGAATAAATTATTCATATTAATATTTTTCTCATCATTTGTAAATAAAATATTGTATACATCATAATTTTAATGATCTTAATTAATATTAATTCTAACAATCGACGAGCATATTTGTTTATGTCAATTTATAGTTTCACGACTACATGGCGAGTCTAATGTCCAAAAGTCGCTAAAAATATCGCGGGTTCTTAGGAACCCCAAAACCTAGTATCTTCTAAGAATAGGACAAATAAATGATTGCAAAGACTTAGAAATTACCATCCTGTCAGACTTCGAAACTTACTGCAACCCACGGATACGCTACACATTAATTGACATTTTCTTGTAATTGACATTTATTTTCATAAAATTGATATTTTAACACACATTCGTAGTTTCTGCGTGCACCGCAGTGGAGCCGCGCCTTAATGCCTATGCCCTGTATAAAATACCACAGAGTAAAACTTTGCTCATACTGTGATAATACTATGTCTGTATTTATCAATTGTATATCGTTTGTGTCCTATAACAGGTTTACTATAAATCATGACATGTTTAACCTCGCGCTTCTTCATAATATTATGAGGTGTGAGTATAATATAAATTTATAAGGAGCTATTTAGCAACAGGATTAGTCCAATAAAAATAAATTCATACAGCATATTGTTTATGCGCGATTGAGACATTTATCTATAAATAGAAGGACCTATTTATAGATAAATGTCTCAATCGCGAGTAACATTGTATAAATACTTCTATTTATTGAAGTTATACTTCTTTTGGCGCGTTATGGAATATAAAATTTTACTCTCATAATTTTTGATGAGAGTAAATTTTCACGATGCGCACGCACACCGTCACGAAAAACCGACACTCTGAAGTTAGCTATAGTATTTTTTTTATATATATTATATGAAATAACATATAATGACAGTATAGACGTCAGAAGAAGATATAGTTTTTAATACACAATAAGCAAAAAGGTTACAGTGTAATGAAATTGTACTATGTATTTTTTATGGAGTATAACTTCTAACGCGTGTACATAAGTACACATACACTTTTTAATCTTGGAATATTTTTTTGTTATTGGTACAGTTATTTTATTTCACGAAAGCGGGTCGGCCATATCTGTACAGCGCGACAGACGTGCGTTCTTGTGTGCGTAACTACAGGGAGTCTATCAGCGTACTGAACTAGCTCTCCCGAGCTTACGTACGCAAAGATAATGTACATACATTTACAAACAAGGATGGTTCAGCCGCTTTCGTCAAATAAAACATCTGTTGAGCAGCAAAAAGTCGAACCAACTGGTCGGAGTTTGAATTCGACCGGTGCACCTGTGAAAATATTTTTCGATGTGCATGGGAACAATGGATCAGCGGTCTTGGCGTTCATTGAAAGGGCCATAGGACCCACGGGAATGGGAAGTACGCGGGTGAAACCGCGGCGCTGTTAGTGAGAAATATAGATGTCTGCACCGGGTCATGGACGTGTATTATATGTATTTATATTGGTTTCCGTTTCTACTGGGCCGTAATATAAGTTCTTAGGAATACAGGGTAATGTTGGTTAATATTTATCCAAAATGACTTACGTTATTTCTCCCACATATGTTATTGAGGGTGCTTCCATGATACCAGTCCCGATTCCCAAAAGGGCGTTGGCTATGAACAATGATGGGACGTCCCACGCGAAGTACATCATGAGCCAGGCTATGAGATGCGGTATGTTCACCAGGAATAACGCCTTCTTCCTTCCAAAGTAGTCCAGGAGTAGGCCCGAGAAGACACTGCCTAGTGGCTGGCACAGGAACGCTATGCTTCCTGTAAATAATATTTGGATCTAAAACCATTGTTCGGAACAAAATATAGTCGTCATATTTTGTTTTACTTTTACTACACTTTATTTTTTTTATAATTAGAAGTTTATTTCTGAAATTAATGCGTCTTCTTCTAAAATGGCTACCGCATTTGCCTATGTTAGAGCAAAAACTTTGTGAGTTGTTAATATTCTTACTTCTCCCAGTTTCCTTTCCTAGATATCTTCAGCGTTAATAAAAAATTAAGACGCGTAGCCCTCGAGTTTGTGCTCTATTGATTATTAGGCTGATTTGAGATACTGTCACTTGTATCAGGATTCACAATTCGGTACAGTGCTCGACCGGCCGTACGTACCTTTTCACACGTTCCGGTTACCGGATAGCCGGCGCCGGGTACCTATCCGGTAGCGAAATGTATGGGCTTGCCGGCCAAATCAAGCCGGGTAGTGTGAAAGCTGTCATAAATGCCCATACACTTCGCTACTGGTTACCCAGCGCCGGCTAGCCGGCAACCGGGACGTGTGAAAAGGTACTAGTTGTCCACACGCGTGTAATTGTCAATCGTCTTGTCCTTCTACCAATGTACAATTTTGCGTTTGTCACGTCATTATTGTTACTTTTGGAGTCGGTGTCAGCCAAGGCAACAAATACGACACCAGTGACGGACGAAGGTGACGTATTTGTTCTTTTTCTTCTTCAATATTAACTTTCAGGCGTATTTGTTGCTGTACCTATTTAATTTAGCTGACACTGACTCCAAAAGTAACAATAATGACGTGGTAAACGCAAAAATTGTACATTAGTGGAGGTACAAGATGATTATTAGTTGGAGACACAAAAATTATAGAAACGCGATTATTATATTAATTTTTAGTTACTTTATTTTTCATTCAAATGCTTAGAAATGACAAGCGCGACTGACGCACGTACAGACGGTCGGTATGTGTTCGGTATACTCTGAAACTGGCCTTATTCTGTTTAATATAATTGAAATGAAATGTATAATTTACTGGAGATGAAAGTCTTTCAAAACTTTAGCCCATCATCCCCCAGTATCATAGGAACAATAGATTTCTGTCAAGGAACGTAGGGATTCAAGTTGGAAGGTCGTTAGTCATTATCTGCAATTTTATGACCGTGCTTGTTCTATATTACTATCATAATATGTAAAGAAATTATTAATAGTAAATATTTTAAGACAGTGATTCTTCTTCTGTCTAGCCTTTCCCCAACTATGTTGAGGTCGGCTTCTAGTCCAACCGAATGCAACTGATATCAGTATTTTAAATGGAGCGACTGCCTATCTGACCTTCACAACCTAGTAACTGGGTAATACAATACCCCATGGTAAGACCGGTTGTCAGACTTTCGGGTTTCTGACGACCCGTAACAACTGTCAAAGATTCATGAATGACAGCCGGGACCAACGGCTTAACGTGCTTTCTGAGGCAAGGAGGTCCCGGTATGTAAAGATGGTCACCCATCCACGGACTAACCGCGGCTAGCGTAGGTTAACCTGATGCATCGATCCGTGCGGCTGTTATTACTTAGCCACAGCTCCTCATTTCAGACGCTTCGTGAATTATCAACCTTCTTCTATCTACTCCATAAACCTTTTCTCCACGAGCTACCACTCGCATTCAAGTGAGTAAAAAATCCTTACCAAACCATGAAGCCTGCTTCTTATTGATGGAGAGGCCTTCCTTGGCGTCCAGCACGTCAGGTAACACCATCGTTACAAAACTGATGGACATTCCAAGCCCCAGCAGCAGGACGTATAGCGCCAAGCATGCTAGCACCTGCAATATTACATTATTAGAGAAGTGATTTGTTGTTCATTGTATTTTTTTATATTAGGCCAACTGGTGACGTGTTGCTACCTGATAGTAAGTGTTATAAGTTAACCTAGGATATATAGTTCAAGCCTTGACGTGGCGGTGGGAGCCCCACCTTGGTGAACCCAGTACCTTGGGCGAAACAAATTGAGCCGAAGGAGATGCTCTTTGTAACCCTCTTATAAGAAGAGGGAACAAAAGAGCAGGGGGACAAGGGGTGAGGATGAGAACCTCACCTCATCGTACTTTTTATTTTATTTTTCGGAAGGGCTAGACTTTTCACGTGTTGCCTATCCAGTGACGTAAGATGTTAAGTCTCTATGCCAGTAATTACACTGTCTGTCCCGCCCTTCTCTCCGATATTCAGCATGGGGAAAAATAAGTAGAATGGTGGTACCCATGCTAACAAGAACGTGGCACCGCACCCTTCCCATCGGTAAATTATAATAAGGCTTAGGTATGTACGACTTAGAATTGATGGGGAATGAAAATTATCTCCGTGAGTCTCTTTAAGTGAGATGTGAGTTAGAGTTTAGGCAATTTGGATGTTGTGATGTAGCTATTATTACCTATACGGATTGTTAAGATACGAGTACACGCACGCAGCAGCACACGACGTGTCGCAGCGACACTACTGGTTTTTATGTATTTTTATGAAATTTCCTCCGTAGTTAGCGACACGAAGCTAGCGACGCGACGTCGAACGGCAGACGACACTGAAGAGCAAGCAAGTCGAGAGAGTTTCTTTTCAAAATGATTTATTTCCGATTCTGACATATTATATTATAATGTTACCGTCTGCAGTCGGGTTCCAAATCATGATTGCAGCGACAGGACGCAACGACATATCGAGGCGACATAAAGCAACGACACGTCGTCTACTTCTGCGTGCACTCGGCTACCAACTTGTACCTTTATGAGTAAAGAAAGACGGACTCCACGTCGCGACGTAGAGTCCGTCCGCGGCCGGTACAGATACAAAATCTTTTTTTCGCGGTAGTCGGACTATAGATGAGGTATTATTATTTAAATTTCGTTAATTTATTCCCAATAATTTTTTTTTTATGTTAGTTGTATAGGCAAACTGGCAAACGTACCACCTGATGGTAAGTGGTCGACGTCGCCCATGAACATAAACTAGTATACCTGGAACGAGACCAGGCAACTCATTTATGTGTTGCCTATCCTGAGACATAAGATGTTAAGTCTCGTTGCCAGTAATTACACTGCCTGTCTTGCCCTTCTCTCCGAAACACAGCAAAGCTGTTTCACGGTTTTATGTTAATTAAACATACAATTTTAATCAATTCGATACATACTACAATCTGTATATTTAAAAATATAAACTATTCAAATTCCTTATCATCTTGATACCTCTCCAATTTTCTTATCTAAAGTATTATAAAATGAGATCAATATAGAATTCAAAATGACATTTTGAAACATTTTTATTGCCCTCATTCTTGAACGGATGTAAAATATAAATTAATATGTATAATACAGACAAATAATATTTTTATACTTCTTTTAATTACTTTCTATTTTATCAATCTATACAGGTAAATAAAATTGGAGTGTCTGTTTGTAATATTAAAATAACTGCTTTTTATTGAATGCATAATATGGATACACGGCACATATACCAAAATAGCCTTTTTACAATTTTTGTCTGTCTGTCTGTTCCTGCTAATCTCTGAAACGGCTGGGCCGATTCTGATGGGATTTCACTGGCAGATAGCTGATGTTATAAGGAATAGCTTAGGCTATAAAAATAATAATCATAAATGCGCGTACGGCTGTAAATCTAAGTTAACGCCGGCGAAGCTGCGGGCAACAGCTAGTTTAAAAATATTATGGTTGTATTCAATTCAAGTGGGCGTATAAAAGTATGAAGTCTGAATTAAAGTAGTTTGAATTTAAATAAAATGGGCTAAGGATGATAAAAAAATCTTTATTTATGTCTATCAATAACCAAGTTTTTATTTATTTATTTCTAAACGATATTGTGACAATGATAGTTAAAATTCATTACTTTCGAAATAAAACTCAATAATATAGAAGAAGCATTATTGCACAATGTGTATAAACATCTAACTAGACAACGTACTCATAAATAAGCAATTAAGTAAAAATATAGCCATCTTAAAAAACCACATCTAACCGATCAACACGTCAAAGTGAATTTAATGGTGTAATAAAAAAGATATGATAATAATGTTTGTTGTTGTCTGTGGTAAGATGGAATTTATATGACCTTAAAGGTGATTGGAGACTTCACAGATATAGAATAAATCAGCTTGAAAGGGTTTAGTTTCTCACTTTGTGTTTCGTTTATCTGTCAAAACCAAAATCTTGCTTGATTTGATTTGACTCTTAGTTGATTTGATTTGATCTGATTTGATTTGATACCGAAACTTCTCTCATAGATATAATATAATACCAGATTAATAAAGCGTTATTATTCTATGCATATAATCAAATAATTCGTAAGAAACACGGCATGAGTAAAGGAAAGAATCTAAAAATACTTTTTACGGAAACCTCAACCAGGAGTCAAACCTGCATTTGTCTGATTTTTTTTGTAGTGTCCGTGTTGTTATTCCGGTCATGTGCTCAATATTGTTTTATCGGTCAGCTCAAGTCCTTTTATTTTATATCGCAGGGAAATCCTTTTGGATACAGCATTGATCTTAGGATAGATGCTGATTCAATGTGGGACTCGCGGGAAGTGCCCGACTAACTAAAACTGCTGCAAGCGTCGCGCGGTCAGCCACTTTTTGAGGGTCCCGGATTTTTTACAAGCAACAGGATCACCTCAGCGACAGGCTGGCCTCGGTGAAGGCCATTCTTAAGTCCTTTGTACCTTTCCCAACTATTAGTATTTGTAGGAGAAGTGAATCCTTCAAGATCTGTTAATGGTTGATAAATATTTGCTACAACCGTGTGCCCCAGAGTACCAATTTAAGAACACCTTTTCTTTATGTGCAAAATCTCATACAAAGGTCACGCATGAACGAGTACAAACTTATAAGTTACCTTGCTGATTGCTCGTATACATGCCGTGTATATTATGTTTGACATTTAATAATCCTCGCCTGTTTTTGAACGGGAAACCTATACCCAATAATGTATGTGATATAAATCTTTACCAGTAAGAAATACTTTAGTGTTTACAGGACGAACGCATTATTTACCGGTGGAAGGGACGCGGTAGTCTGCATGCCATGTCTATTTCTTCAGTGGTGGTGTTTGGCAATGAGGGACAGGGCAGGCAGTGTTATTGGCACCACTGGCATTAATAAGTTGCCAGGTGAACGCTTGTATTCATGAGTGACCACTTGCCATCAACTATCAAGTGACACTTGTTCGACTCAGAAACGTCGTATGTCACACCGTACTTACTCAACTATAAGTAATCACAAATCTGAACTAGCGGTAATACCGGATACATTTACGTGACAAGAGATTAATTTCGATCTGACATGTCTTCCGATTGCGCCCGATCGAAGGTGGTCAACAAATATACTTATTAACGTTTCAACCTTCGACATTACGTAATTTCCATGTTGTCTTGTTTCTTGAGAATATCAAATTAATTTGAAGTTGTTGTCTTATCTAACGAATGTTACCTACTCATAGAGTAGATTGTGTAGAGTTTAACATTTTTTGTACAGTTCTTACATTTTTGTTATAAATTTATACTACACTAGCAGACCCTACAGGTTGTTTACACAAAACATTTTATACCGTATTTTGAATCGAAATCATTCTCGATCAATCCACTTGATCATCGTCTTTTTTTCTTTAACGCCGGGAAATGCTCTGAGACATCCCGCGGGGGAGTGGGTCTGCCCACGCGGGTATGTGGGACTCGCTGCACCCGAAAGATGGTAAATGGACGCAGCTCTACCCACTAAAACCCAACGAGTGCCACCAATGCCGCCTTTGATGAGGTGCCCCGGATCTGTTGAGAAAAAAGGGCACTTCGACGACTAGACAGTTCATCGATGGAACGACGCCAACTCCACAGAGGGGTTGTCCAACACCACAGTATAACCCCTCCCAACGTCGGGACAGTACAATGGGGTAAGGTTCCCATCCTCGCCCCTTGTCCTCTTGCTCTTTTGTCCTCTCTTCTTGTAAGAGAGGTACAAAGAGCAGCTGCCTCGGCTAAATTTGCTTCGCCCAAGGTGCTGGGCTCACCCTAGGGCCTAGGCTACTGAGCTCCACCGCCACGTAAGGCCTGAACCATGGTGGGGACTTGATCATCATATACAACATTAAACACTAACAAAAAAGCATGTTTGAGTCTGAGCCTACAGTCTGTGACAGACGGACAGAGGAGTCTTAGTAAAAGGGTTCCCGTTTTACCCTTTGAGTACAGAACCCTAAAAATCAACATCCTTTTAATAATGTTCATGTTATATCACAGAAAAAACCTAAAAACATAATATAACAATTTTGCATATTAAATTGTACGATAAGAACCTTCTGAAAGTTATCTATTTAATATAAATATCTCATTAACGTATCACTGATTTGTGGACAGACAGTTTTAGAGATATGTTACACCGAAGTTACTCAAGTGTTAAGCTCAAGTTTTACATAAAAACTGTTACTTGTTGAAATATTTAAACTAAGTAGATCCCAGTAATATTATGTTTACGGATTTTAAGACTGCTGAAGGGAGGAATGACATGTGAGACGTCCTAGTAACAAGAAGTTGTTGTAATAGTTTTATTATAAAAACGCGAAAGTTTGTTAGAATGTAGGCATGGATGTATGTTTGTTACTCTTTCACGCAAAAACTACTGAATGGATTTTGATGAAACTTTACAATAATAAAGCTTGTATCCCAGAATAGCATAATATAAGCTATAATTTATCTCTGTCCCCACCATGGTTCATGCCTTGTCGTGGCGGTGGGGCTCAGTAACCTAGGGTGAGCCGCTGCACCTTGGGCGTAGCCAATTGAGCCGAGGGGGCTCTTTGTACCACTCTTATAAGAATAGGGGACAAAAGAGCAGGGGGCAAGGGGGGATGGGAACCTCATCCCATTGTACTGTCCCGACGTTGGGAGGGGTTGTTGTGTGGTGCGGGACAACCTCTCTGTGGAGGTGGCGTCGGTCCCTTGCGGGACTGACTAGCCGTCGAGGTGCCCTGTTTGTTTACTAGATCCGGGGTTGTAAAGTATCCTCTAGCTCCCTGAGATCGCATCAAAGTGGTTTTTTTTTTCGGAAGGGCTACACTTTTCGACCTGATATGGCCTTTAAGCTCAATCGGTACAGTAAGTGAGCAGATGGCTCACTTAAGAAATATTCGAAAGGGGGGGTATCGCGCGCGCTGCTCGGGAGAGCAGGATTTTGATTAGTCAAATCCGATACGGTCGACGAATCTTTTACGGTTGAATTTCATCAGTGCCATTTGGCTTATCCGATGTCGATCATGGCAACCAGTGGTACATAATCGTTACCATCGAGCATATAACCGGAATAGAGCGGTAATGTTATGTGTTTTGTATGAAAACAAATTCCGCTAAATTTGTCTGCGCTCTGATTGGCCGACTGATGGCCATTAATGGATGATTGGCCGATGGGATGTACATACAGATCACTAGTTGGTTGAATTGTTATTACGCCAGTGACAAATCACTGACCAGTTTCGGAATGTTATGACTCGGCACTAATGAAATTAAAAGATAACAAAACAAGGAAATATTTTTCTGAATTACTTCTACTATTGCAACAGCAGTGTTTCGGCTTCATATAATGTCCATGCAGAATAATGCAATTGGTCCTCGGTTACTTCGTTTACGTTTCCCTATGTCATATCATATTACCCTTTCCTATCATCCAATTAAAATTATTACTACGTGTTAGCTATCGATGTTAAGCGACCGACATGTTACTAATACCAGAAGAAGTGATTTCTCATATTTCTTATACTTGGCGTTTTTTGGTTACTCGCAGCACTCATATCTTTCCTTTCTATTCTATTTACGATTTAAGTTCATGTAAATATCACAGCAATAAATAAGGCTACTTATAATCGTCGAATCGCCACCGCTTACATTTGTTAGCAATGATTAATTCACTTATAATAGCGTATTAACAGCTATCGTAAAATTAATCTGCTGTATTGCTCATTTGGTATAACCGACATGATTTATATCTTATTCATCGTTCGCCAGAGCCATTTGAGGAATTCACTTAAAAAATCAATAGAAATAAACATCGAGCATATAACTGGAATAGAGCGGTAATGTTATGTTTTGTATGAAAACAAATTGCGCTAAATTTGTCTGCGCTCTGATTGGCCGACTGATGGCCATTAATGGATGATTGGCCGATGGGATGTACATACAGATCACTAGTTGGTTGAATTGTTATTACGTCAGTGACAAATCACTGACCAGTTTCGGAATATGGCTCACATTACTACTCCATCCAGTTATATGTTCGATGTCCGTTACTTAAAAACTAAATAAGTAATAATAATAATAAAAGTATATAATAGAGAACATACCTGTGATAAAACAACGCGTGACCGACTTATAGGTTTCTTTGAAATCTCGTTTGTCATTTTAATATATTATAATCACGCACAAATGTCCACTTATCGATAACAGATTATTAACTTAGCACAACCATTATAACCAATGTAATTATAATTACACTTTTTTTATTATAAATATAAAAAAAATCCGTAACACTTAGAATAACGTCACTTTACAAGATAACAATTATAAAAAGTATATATTTGTTTTGGTATTTGTAAAGTTAATATAAAATGTCTCGTTATATCTTCAATGTCTTTACGTATTTACAAGAGACGTGTTTGTTATAGAGCTTACATTACAGAAATACTTCAAATGAAAGGAATGATTGTGTTTTATTCGTTATATCTAATTACTATATCAATAAGGCTTATGTTGAAAAAACATTCCACAGTTAAGTCTTTATTTTACATAGGTAATTATAAAACAATTTAATTTTTACTACAAAAAGGTTTTATTGGAATTGATAATGATTCCTGTATTTAACGATTGCAGTAATAGTAGGTACTTCTTACTAATATTATAAACGCGAAAGTTTGTATGGATGTTTGTTACTCTTTCACGCAAAAACTTCTGAATGGATTTGAATGAAACTTTACAATAATATAGCTTATACAACAGAATAACTCATAGGCTATAATTTATCCCTGTACTCCCACGGGAATGGGAAGTACGCATGGAAATCCGCAAGGCGCTGCTAGTTAGGTAATAAGTTAGGTGGTAAGTCTCTAAGGACTTGTGTTTCGGGCACTAGGAACGAAGAGCACAAGAAATGACCAGGTGCAGAAATCTATATTCATCATACAAATTATATACACTTAGATTCGAACCCGCGACCGCAGTTTTTAATTTCCAGTCGCCAGACCACTCAACCAGCCGGCTGTCAATTTGTTAATAGTTACGTTAGGTAGTCCTAGTACGTCATTCCTTGATTGGTTGGTTAGTGATAATGAAATGAAGAATGAGTTAGTATACAGAAATCACAAACAATGGCGATTTAAGATATCGAAATTAATGTATTGCTGATAATTGTTCCGTCTGAAGGTGAGGTCTACAGAAGTAAAGTCGACTGCTAGCCAAGGTCAAGGTAGGATAAGTAGCAGCCCCACCAAGGTTCAAGCCTTGTCGTGGCGGTGGGGCCTCAGTAACCTACGGTGAGCCGCTGCACCTTGGGTGAAGCGAATTGGGCCGAGGAGCCTCTTTGTACCCCTCTTATAAGAAGAGGGGTCAAAAGAGCAGGGGGCAAGGGGTGAGGATGGGAACCTCACCCCATTGTACTGTCCCGACGTTGGAAGGGGTTGTTCTGTGGTGCGGGACAACCCCTCTGTGGAGGTGGCGTCGGTCCCTTGCAGTACTGACTAGCCGTCGAGGTGTCCTGTTAGCTTAACAGATCCGGGGCACCTCACCGAAGGCGGCACTGGTGGCACTCGCCGGGTTTTAGTGGGTAGAGCTGCGTCCACTTACCATCTTTCGGGCGCAGCAAGTCCCACAGTCCCCGCCTGGGGAGACCCACTCCCCAGGCGGGATGCCTCAAAGCATATCCCGGCGTTAAAAAAAAAAGTGTGAGTAACAGCGAACTAGCTTCTTTTCTGTTGCGTTTTGTGTGGTTTGTAATTTTCCGGTGGCCCATTGGGGGGTATAGGGAAAAGGAGGGCAACGTATTTGCATAACTTTTGGTTGTGAAGATGTCTATGGGCGTCGGTAGTCACCATAAGGCTCCGACTGCTCGGTTGCCTATTTGTAACACAAAAAAAGCTTCAGTTTTATAATTTTGTAGCTACTGAACCCTTTTGACGTGATAAAGTCTTATAAATTGATGAACACCGGCAGAGCGCACGAAAAACCATCCCGTTCCGCTGTCCAACGATAGACAGGCCCAAGCGTTGTGGCATGGAAACCATTATAACGTTTTTTGTGTTTTTGTGATTATTTCTACAATTTAATAAGATGTAATTGATTTCCTCCATAATTGTCAGCCTGATTTCATTTTGTTCACTCAATTAACTGTTTTTTTTTAAGGAACAATATTTTCTGTGTTTCTGGGTCATGGATGTGTATTAAATATGTGTATTATATAATAAAAATCTTAAATATATGTATAGTATAAAAGTGTTAAATATATTTCCGTTGTCTGGTACCCGTAACACAAGTTCTTCGAGAACTTACCACGGGACCAGATTGACGTGGTGTAAAAGCGTCCATAGATATTATTATTACTATATTCTTACACTACTAATGATGAGAAACAAACTATAAAACAAGATATCATTATTTATAATCGTTATTAAATCATTAAAATTTTATCTTAAATCGTTTTTAAGTGCATCTTTAGAAATATCATTACTTAAACATCGATAATTAGAAAATCATATTTTTTACAACCACAAATTAATTATTGGTAATTAATGATAAAAAATGTTGTGTAATATTTTCAATTATGTCGCAAGAAATATGCTTAGTGCATATGTTCATGAGTACCTTTATGCATGTTGTGTTCGTTTGCATTTTAAGCAATGCGTAAAACGTTGGCATATTTTGATGGATTTATAATCGGTTTAGTCAGCATAAAAAAAAAAGGCAGTACAGTAAAAAGGTCTTTATCCTAATATTAAAAACACTTGACACTTGGCGCGCAGTAAAATCGACTCAAATGCCGTGACGTCGACCTTTTTTGTAAGTATACTTAATATTTGATACTGTTGCTTTTAAATAATTTTTTTCGTCATTTTTTTCACGCAACTTTACAGATTTCGTTTTATCACTAACATCATGTAATATTATTTTCACATCAAAAAACAGATGCCTGGTATAAAGCATATTTTTACAGGACTTAAATTATCTTCAATTTTCTATAACTTCTTAGTCTTCTTAATAAAAAAGAAACTTACAAGGAATAAATTCAAAAATACTGGAACCTATAAGAACTATTTGAACAGGATGTTTGTCTTTTTATTTTGCGAACATCGTTACTTCGGCATTATCTATGAATGCTGAATGCCCTTTCTATATCTTATTTAGGAGCCTATATAAAATTTAAAAAGCTGCACAAAAAATTTCATGTTATCAAGAAAATAAATAAAGAAAAAAGTACTTTTTTCTGATTGGGTGCAAAAAGTGTGTTACTTCAAAGACTTTTTGAGTAAAATAGCTCATAAATAAGCAGGTGAACAAAAGACATGAGGAATTTTAGCCTAACGTATATTTTTTTCTTTTAAAACAGTTAAAGTTTGTAAGAGGTAGTACCATGCTGCTTTGCAGGCGACTTGGGCCGGCACGGCTTGGTACCTCTCGCTCACATAACATCGGCGTCAAGTGACAGCTAAGCTTTCGCATTTCGTGCGGTTTGTGAGTTTTCGGTCGCCCATTGGGGGGATAGGGAAAAGGAGGGCAACACAACATCTGTATAATCTCTGGTTGTGCAGATGCATGGGCGTTGGTAGTCTAAAACTTCGACTACTGGTTTGCCCTCCCCTCCTATGATTAAAAAAAAGTTTAAAATTATTATGATACGGATATTGGCCTTGGTATTGTATTTGACATCATCTTTGGATGTCCATCACGAGCCTCTTGTAAACAGTTTTATTTAAAACCTTCCGTTTTTATATCATCCGATCCGATAATATCATACATATTATGTATAGCTTCATATTCATGACTAAAACACTCCTAGTTCTTATTTAGAGTTGCTTTAATTATATTATGGTTATAAAAAACCTACACGAGTGTGTTGTTTTACGCCTTCTATCAAGACAATATATGCATAATATATTTAGCATAAGTTTTGAATTTTGAATTTTTTTTAATATGAGGAAAATATCAAGAGCAGTATATATACTCATAGAAAGTTAGTACATATACCCATAGACATAAAGTTAATATACCTAGCGGAAAGGTATATTAACTTTATAACCCATAAATAAATTAATTAAATAAAATAAATAAAAGATAGTTTTTTTTTGTTTTCTTTTACCGGTTGGAGGGAAGCGCTGTGCCGCGCTCCCGGCTGCATTGGTACCACCATCTTGCTTGTTTCTCCCGTGAAACAGCTTTGGAGAGAAGGGCAAGACAGGCAGTGTAAGTATCGGCACCGAGACTTAACTCTCAGGATAGGCAACACATAAAATAGTTGCTTGGGCTCGTTCCAGGTAAACCGTTTTATGTTCATGGGCGACGTCGACTACTTACCATCAGGTGGCACGTTTGCCAGTTTGCCTATCCAAGTAACATAAAAAAATATTTTTGCATGACAATCCTACTCATATTATAAGCGTTACAAAGTTATTCATTCATACAGATTCCAAGTTAAAATATAAATTCGTTTTTTCACAACGATATTTATTTAACATCTAAATTAAATTAAGTAGGTAATTTGTTGTGTTCCGCGCTCTCATATGTAAGAACAAAAACCACTACAGTTCCTTCTGCGAGGCAGCCCCAGAAGGAGGCCGACGAGTGGGTGAGAGAGGAGGCTACCGATGAAGCCCCCCCCCCCCCGCGGGCGGCGAACAGGTATTCGTAGGAGGCGCTTATTGTGCCTCCAGTATCGCCCCTGTTCTCGTGTCGTATCAGGATAAGGAACTTGGCCCAGTTAGGAACGACCGACGTCGTGAGGACTGGTAAGACCTTTGCCAGGACCAGCTTGTCACTGAGGTAATCCTGTAATGCCTGCAGATCCGGGCCCTCAAATAGCGGCTGAAGGTACTTGCAGTGGTTTTAGTTGGTGTAGGGCACTCCCAAGTGCGAGTGGGAGAAACCCACATAGTGTCAGGAACCCACCCGCGGTAACCTACATGCGGAAGGCATGAGCATTTCCATTTCTTTTTCTTTTACGCCGGGAAATGCTCTGAGGCATCCCGCGGGGAAGAGGGTCTCCCCAGGCGAGTATGTGGGACTCGCTGCGCCCGAAAGCTGGTAAGTGGACGCAGCTCTACCTACTTAAACCCGGCGAGTGCCACCAATGCCACCTTTGTTGAGGTGTACCGGATCTAATGAGCAAACAGGGCACCTCGACGGCTAGTCAGTCCCCCCAAGGGACCGACGCCACCTCCATAGAGGGGATAACCCGCACCACAGAACAACCCCTCCCAACGTCGGGACAGTACAATGGGGTGAGGTCCCCGTCCTCGCCCCTGGCCCCACGCTCTTTTGTCTCCTCCTCTTATAAGAGGGGTACAAAGAGCCCCCTCGGCTCAACTAGCTTCGCCCAAGGTGCAGCGGCTCACCCTAGGCTACTGAGCCCCACAACCACGCCACCGCCACGTCAAGGCCTGAACCATGGTGGGGATGAGCATTTCGCTGCGTAATCAAAAAAGGAGCCACTACTGTTTCATCATTCAAGAATCGCTATTCAATAAACTGCTAAAACTAACTCAAAAATAACAGTATCTTAAATAGGCTCCCAAATTTTCTCCGCGCGTCATTGCTGAATAGTCGAAATAAGAACATAGATCCTAATAGTTATTGATTGAAATAAATCATCATTAATTGGTTATGATTTCAGCGATATGACCTTATCAACAGGTCCCTTGCAATGACATCGGAGGCCGTGTTGGGTTCCACCACCGAAAGTCAGCAGGAGATTTTTTTATAGGTATATTAGTTAGATAGGCAGACGGCAAACGGCAAACGAGCCACATGATGTGGACGAACATAAACTATTAAGAGCTATGTTCATTGCTAAAATTATTTTAAACGGGATTTTTACCATGTTCAAACTTTTATTACGCGGAACTCGATATTTTGACATTATCAACGAATGTCTCGTGAACAAGACATTCGTAGATAATGTCGAAATATTGAGCTCCGCGAAACATAAGTAAAAGCACGGTAAATGTCTCGTTTTAAATAATTTTAATAATAAACAAGTAAACCTAAAAAGAGCCCAAGTATCTCTTCCTCGTGACGTCTATACTGAGACGTAAATACGGTAAGTTTTAGTGCCTATAATTACACCGCCCGTCCCTTATTTCCATAACACATTCTTGTAAGAGGTAGTGCCATATTGCTATGCAGCCGAATTGGGCCGGCACGACCGGGGTGGTACCTCTCGCTCACATAACACCGCCGTCAAGTGACAGCTATGCTGCGTTTTGTGCGGTTTGTGAGTTTCCGGTGGTCCATTGGGGGATAGAGAAAAGGAGGGCAACACATCTGCATAATCTCTGGCTGTGCCAATGTGTACGGGCGTCGGTAGTCTAAAGCTTCGACTGTTCGTTTGCCCTATGATATAAAAAAAACACAGTAAAGTTGAGAGGCACTCGGTTGACTCACGGGAGACACGACCAGGATGGCAGTACCAATGTAGACGGGAGCGTGGCTCAAGCACATCGGAATTGATGTGACCAGAGAGGCACATTAAATGACTTCATATCATAGACGAAAAGTTATGAGATAATACGTTTAGCTGGTTAGTGAAGAACGCGACCGTCAAAAGAAGGGTTATGTTTTTGAGGGTATGTACATATTGATTTATATATACAGTATAATTATACTGTATACAGAGTGCAATTGAAATCTTTTTAAATTTAGACACTGCCCATGTAACTACTAATGTTACGAATACTAAAAATAAAATTAAAGCATGTTATTGAAAACCCTTATAATTAAATCCTGTCATAAAAAGTATCAAGTTCGGTTGGGCGCAGTATGGTTTACGAAAATGCCGCCCGCGCCGTGTAGTATACGTAGATCTCGCGTCAGTTATGTACGTGATGGATACCTATCTATTAGAAATAAATAGCTTGTAAATAAATAAATAAATCCCTTGCTTGCATATTTTTTTTATAAATCAGCCGTTATATATAATCAGGCCAATAATAAATTAGCCGTAATGCAAATAGTATCATTAGTAGTGTCTAAATTGGAAAGGATGCCCTTGATTTCAATTGTACGCTGTATATAACCTACGCTTTGTAGCTAAAATGGCTAAATGGATTTTAGAGGTGTTGTTAGATAAGATTATTTTTTGATTAAGCCTACAATTTTCAATACACACTGGTTTTTTTACATGAATTTACTTGTTGTTGATGATGTGTTTATTTTATTGTTTTGTTGATGATGTGTTTATTTTATTGTTTTATTGTTTTCTGTCTCCCTAAATTCTTAAATCAATTTGTTTAATATTATCATAATTTGTTAAAAGTGGAGTGCATTGGCGCATAAAATCGAATAATTTATTCGTTCATGAATTATTCATAATATGGATGAAGTATTGATTGGATTGTTTCAAAATATGTTTTTTTATAAAAAAAGACGTAACACAGGAAATAAAAAATTAGTGCATAAATAAAGCTGATATGATATGATTTGCTATTAATTTTATTCATATTTTTTATGTTATTTGGATAGGCAAATTGACATAAGATGGGGAGTAAATGGTCAACGACGTCCCTACTTCTAGAAATTAGTTCGTTCGGGTCAAACCCAGACAATTTATCTGTTGCATATCCTGAAGCCTAAGATGCTAAGTCTTAGTTTACACAGCAAAGCTTCTTCAGGGAAGAAATATGCAAGTACTCATGCAAAAGCGCACAGGCCATTGAGCATATAACCGGATAGAGTAGTAATGTGATCATAAAATTCCGAAACTGGTCAGTGATTTGTCACTAACTTAATAGCAATTCAACTAACCAGAGATTTGTATATATTATGTTCCATCGGCCAATCTTCCATCAATGGCCATGAGTCGGCAGATCAGAGCTCAGAACCGGCACATAAGATTACAGCTCTATTCCGGTGCTTATGCTTGATGGCACAGGCACAGTATATTCTTCTCGCTAAATGCCTAGTTTATACGACTATATTTAGGTAGTTTTTACGTCTTTTTTTTTTTCTTTAACGCCGGGAAATCCTCTGAGGCATCCCGCGGGGAAGTGGGTCTCCCCAGGCGGGTATGTCGGATTCGCAAGCCTTGTCGTGGCGGTGGGGCTTAGTAGCCCTAATTGGGCCGAAGAAACTGCTCTTTGTACCATCTCATAAGAAAAGAGCACAAATGAGCAGGGGGGACAAGGGGCGAGGATGGAAACCTCACCCCATTGTACTGTCCTGACGTTGGGAGGGAATGTTCTGTGATGCGGTACAACCCCTTTGTGGAGATGGCGTCGGTCCCTTGAGGGACTGACAAGCCGTCGAGGTGCCCTGTTTGCTCAACAGATCCGGGGCACCTCACCTAAGGAGCATTGGTGGCACTGGCCGGGTTTTAGAGGGTAGAGCTGCGTCCACCTTACCATTTTTCGAGCGCAGCGAGTCCCACATACCCGCCTGGGGAGATCCACTCCCCTGAGAGATGCCTCAGAGCATTTCCCGGCGTAAAATAAAAAAAAGAAGTTTATCGCTATTAACAAACGTGACACAAAATTTATATATAAAGATATATTATATTATATACCTAAATAAGACTGCATGTTAATTTCATGGAAGTTCTTATATGAATGTGTGTTTAACCGGTTTGAACAGGCTCGTGGGAAGCTTCTACTAACCTAATATCTTTCATCAATCTTATCTTTACTAGAAAAATAGTCGATCTGCTATTTAAATATGGTGTAATAAACGGTTGCAAATACTTTTTTCGGGCATTTTTGTAATCATTAATTTAATTTGGCGAAATTTGAGAAGTTATAAATATGACATTTATTAAATATAGAACAGGTTAGTGAGCCATAAGTATTTTGAATACGAGTAGGTATAGGTTACTTTTTACAGCCTGACCAGAAAAATAAAAACTCTCGCCATATTGCGGAAAATTTCGGAACTAATTTTTATATGGACTATACTATGGGATACCTTAAAAATATACAGTGGCGACACCAATGCAGGGTTTATATATTTCTGGTCAGGCTGTATGTAGGTAGGCAATACGGTTCACCTGCTGGTAAGCCGTAAACTTTTTTATTCAACGTTAATTCCTACAAAATAAATAATTAAATTATTAAGCTTTATTTGTAAATTTAAATGATCATATTGAGGAAACCTATAGGTACATTTTTTATAGAAGAGGGGGCAAACGGACAGTCGTTTCACCTGGTGGTAAGTGATAAGTGACATCCATAGACACCCGCTATAACATTAGCAGGTTGCTGACCTTTCAAATATGAGTATGCTCTTTTCTTAAAGGTCCCTAACTATCGATTCGTATCATAATATAGTATATTAAAAACACAGTAAATCTGTTATACAGAAAAAATAAGTACCATCATCGAAAGGTGTGGTTATGGATACATGCAGACGGGGGTTCTTCACAGGTCATTCCTTACTACGGCATCTACATTCCCCATCATGGTTCAATCCATGTCGTGGCGGTGAGGCTCAGTAGCCTAAAGTAAACCCAGCACCTTGGGCGAAGCAAATTGACCCGAGGGAGCTGCTCTTTGAACCTCTTATAAGAAGAGGGGACCAAAGAGCAGGGGGACATGGGGCGAGACTGGGAACCTCACCCCGTACTGTCCCAACGTTGAGAGGGGTTGTTCGGTGGTGCGGGACTACCGGTTTGTGGAGGTGGCGTCGGTCCCTTGAGGCACTGACTAGCCGTCGAGGTGCCCTGTTTGCTCAAAAATCCGGGGACCTCACCAACGGCGGCATTTGTGGCACTCGCTGGGTTTTAGTGAGTAGAGCTGCGTCCACCTTACCACCTTACGGGCGCAGCGAGTCCCACATACCCACCCGGGGAGACACACTCCCTGGTGGGATGCCTCAGAGCATATCCCGGAGTAGAAGGAAAAAAAGAATCTACATTCCTCAAATAAATCTTCTATTTAACGGCCATTAAAAACCTCTAATATTTTCAGCAAATCACTTCAAATTTGTATAAAATCTTGCGAAGGCATTATAAGGCCAAACGCGAGGCCCTGATGATTCCGCTCATTACAAAATCATCATCTCAAAACGATCATTACGATCAACACCATAATCCTTATCTCGAATACATTACTAATTATAATAACGTGTGGTTTACCTTCGAATAATATCGCTTCCACACCAACCTGATATATTGGCGATCCCTTCTACGTTTTATATATGACTGAAGCACTTTTGTATATTTTTCGTATTACAAATATTTGTGGAGTTTTTAAATGCAAGGCATTTGATCAAAAACGACAAAACATACATGGCTCTTTCTGTTTAAAAACTTATAGTAGCTTCTATTTTTGTTAATAAATATATAAGAATGAATGCTTCATTCTTCATTTATAAGTATGTCTAAATATGTGACGGATGTTACCATAATATATTTTATAGCCTGACCAGAAATATATAAACCCTGCGTGGTGTCGCCACTGTATCTTTTAATCGGTAACACAGTTTATGTTCATACAAAAAATAGTTCCGAAATTTTCCGCAATATGGTGAGGGTTTTTATTCTCCTGTGCTATTATACCTCTTTATAATATATATCCTAAAATTAAGAGGTTTATCACTTGTAAATTTGAATGTAGAGGGTAATGTTCCAATACCTGATTTAAAAAAATCTTTCACGTGCATAATGGTACTATCACTGAACAACTTAGGGTATAAAAAAATCACCAGCAGTCCGGATAAGGCTGTATAACTAAGTTGAAATGGACGCTACTGCTACAGCTATTAGAAAACTAGCGGACCCAACTGACATTGTCTTGTACAATATAATTTTTAGTGGATAGAATTGAGAAACTAACACATTTTCGAATCCACTTGAATATAATAACATAGTCTTGACAAATTATATTAGATTTGATAACCCACAAGTCCTCGCAAAAGAACACCGATTCCAACCAAGGATGTTCCGTGAGGCTATTGAAATTAAAAAACATCCTAATTTCAATAGAGAAGATGGCTGGCTCTTACCACCTGCTTCGGATCCCATTATTAATATTATTAAATCAAAATCCAAGCATAATATGTCACAGATTAAAGATACAGTTAGCAGTTTCTGCGTAGATAGTACTAACCAAATTATTATAAAATAAATAAATATAGGTAAATAGTTTCGAATAACTTTGTAACATTAGGACGTACCCTAAGGAGGACATCCTCCCGTGACCATGGTTGCTGCAAAGTATCCGAAACGTCGGGCTTGTATTTTTTTTTTCATTTATAACCACTTGAATATATTTAAAAAAATCATCAAAATCGGTCCAGCCACGCATAGAAGAATTATATATATATATATATATATATATATATATATATATATATATATATATATATATATATATATATATATATATATATGTATAAAGATAACTTGTCAAATACGGAACATATCCAGCCCGTACAACTCACGCTTGTGTATTGCATAATATTGTGTAATAGTTCCGACTTCTACCATGATATAATTACAGTAATTAATTAGACAACCCGCAATATAGTGATTTGACAGCTTAAAATGTAACTTGTTAATAAAGAACTAGCCGAACTTTGTAATGTTAAAATAACCGCTTTTTATTGAATACATATGGATGTATACACGGTACATACCAAATAACTGTATACCAAAAAACGGTAAAAAACGGTAGGTGCTTATACCAAAATAGCATTTTTTACAATCTTTGTCTCTCTGCCTGTCTGTTTGTTCCGGCTAAACTCTGAAACGGCTAGGCCGATTTTGACAGGACCTTCACTGACAGATAGCTGATGTTATAGGAAGTAACTTAGGCTATAAAAAATCATCATCAATCCGTATACGGCTGTAAAATTAAGTTAACGCGGGCGAAGCTGCGGGCAGGGAGGGTAATTTTTTTTCGATAAAACATGACGAAAATGTGCAACTTTTTTGTCCAAGAAAAGGGAGAGAGTGATTGAGACCGATTGAGAGAGAGTGAGAAAGGGCGCACGTAGCATGAAGCACCATATAGTGAGAGTATAGCAAGCGAGTGAGAAAAATCGAGAGAGAGAGAGAGTGAGATAGAGCAAACGTTGCATTGCAAGTCTCGCAAATTTAAAGCTTTAGATTAGTATAAATATAAACGAGATTTAAAAATTAGTTTACCAAATAAGTTTCACTGACATATTGTGTACTTTGTACGCACGCACTCTTTTATGATAGTTGGATATGCAAGAGAGCAGACGAGCCACATGATGGTAAGTGACAACTCATTGTGTTACCTATCCTGGGACGTGAAATAATAGTCGCGTCAATAAATTTAAGTAATTACACTACTTCGCCTGCCCTTTCTTTCCGAAACACGACAAAGCTGTTTCACGGAAGAAACAAGATGGTGGTACCCATCATCACTGGTAAACCTGGACAGGGATGTCAGAATTAGTAAGGTTATAAATTAATAGTACCCCGCATTGGACCAGTGCAATCATAATGGCCATTGGCCTAAGCTTCCTCGCCTAATTTTGAGGAGACGTGGGAGATACAAAGGTCGATGGTGATAATGAGGTAATTTAATTGCCCCCTTGCATAGAACTCAGGCCCTCAAAAAAGGGGGAAATGGTTATAGTAATAATAAACTATTGTTATACGAAGGCTTTGTTCACGTAATTACATGGTGAAACAATAAAAAAACTCAATAAACATGGCGAATATCCCGTTTAAAACAGTTTTCATTAGTGATAATGTTTAAATATTTAAATTGTCCCCATATAAATGGTATGTATGGCTTTGTTTGTCCGGTTGGAATTTTGTAATCAAAATAATCTTACCTTGCGATGAGCTCAACTTGAAATTTAGACCATAGCTCTGAAATTAAAGACTATTCAATAAAAATTTAATTATAAGTATATGGCACTCAAATTTTTTTAATACTACTAATATTTACTTAATCATCATCATCATCAGCCTCTGAACATAGGCCTCCCTCAATATTAACTTGTTGAGAAATATAGTTCTTTAAACCTAAAATCATATTATCCGTACCTACCTTCGGGTGTTTCTTGCCTATTTTTCCATCTGTTACACAATGTTGTCAAAAGAAAAGCAGAATAAGCAATTACTAGCAGATATACTAATTACTCCACATCTCGAAGTGTGGACACTGCTCTGTTTCAGAGAGAAGGGCAGGACAGGTAGTGTAATTACCGGCACAGAGACTTATCAACTAACGTTGCAAATAGGCAAGGCATCAACAAGAAGCCCTTTTTTACGCCGGAAAATGCTCTGAGGCACCCCGCTGGGGAAGAGGGGACTTCCCAGGAAGGTATGTGGGACTTACTGCCCCCGAAAGATGGTACCCACTTAAACCCGACGAGTGCCACCAATGCCGCCTTTGGTGAGGTGCCCCGGATCTATTGAGCAAACAGGGCACCCCGACGGCTAGTCAGTCCTTTAAGGGTCTGACGCCAACTCCACATAGGGGTGGTCCCGCACCACAGAACAACCCCGATCGGGACAGTGCAATGGGGTGAAGTTCCCATCCTCGCCCCTTGTCCCCTCCTACTCTTTTACCTTAGGCTACTGAGCCCCACCGCCACGACAAGGCCTGAACCGTGGTGGGGGTCAATAAGTGGCATGTGTTAGTCCCTAATTGGTAATATTTCAAGGCGACGCTGGCCACTTATATGACACTATATGATGGATATATCTCATCTGCCCAATATATTATTATTTACATATCCAGCTAATATAAAAATACTGGTAAAACCGAGGCCAGTCCCAGGTGTTTTTATCGACATTCGTTGGTCACTTACTACCAGCTGGTTCGTTGTCCCTTTGACTATCTAATATATTCATTTGCTTAAAGAGATTAACGAGGTATATAAAGTATTTTAAAAATATCAAGAATCATTGAAATCGTCTAATATCGTGTAATATAATTTGCATAGATACGAAGTGTCTTGAAGCAAATGAGATAAGGAGCATAAGTTCAAGTTGTGTTTTTAATCTCACAAAGCTTGTATAATGTATGATAATTTTATTTTATATCCATTTTAATATTTATAGTATATATTTATTTTAAATCTATTATATAGTTTTTAATACTTGGTAACATTGATTTCACATTCTAGAAGATTCATTACAAGGAGAGAACACAAACAAATATTTAGATAGGATTATAACGGTATATAATAATATTCTTTACGTATAGTACTAGTTAATATGCAAATAAAATGCTTTGCGCATTTACCCGGGGATGGGTTGTCCCCAGGGATATGTGGGACTCCCGGCGCCACCCCAACTACCCCTGGCGCCGGTATACCGCACTAAAACCACTGCGAGTTGCCTTCAGCCGCTTAAAGGGGAGTGTCCCGGATCTGACTAACACAGAACACCGGTCGCGGGGGGTGTTCTGTGTTCTGTGTTATTATCTGTGTGGTGCCGGTTCCCTCGTAACAGGACTTCATCCTAGTATGGGGGAACTCCGATAACCTAGAGCACCCCCGCTGACGCCGGAACTTTTCTACCGAGGCAGGTGCCCAACCTTACCCCGAGTCCCGGGGTAAGGAGGAGACGAACGTAGCGCCGTCTTCTCTGTCCCGCTTCGCGGCCTCCTTCTGCGAAATAACGGTTTCGCAGATGGTGACCGCTGCCTGCCAGGCCTCATCACTCGAGCATGCAGCTAACCATATTTGAGAGCGAAAGGTCCCCTCCAAGCACAGCCACGAGATTGTGACGCTGTGCGGCCCATCTATCGCACACCTTTAGGGTGCGCTGGGCCGAGTCCTCCACAGCACCGCACTCGTGGCAGACTGGCGTTGGCTCCCTCTTAGCAACCCAACATAGGTACTCACCGAAACGGGACACCGCCGTGTCCGGTGAGCATCTGCGACAAGCGGAAGGTGAGGGGTTTCTTCCCGCGGCGCATCCACGCTGCCAGAACCGGCCACTGTACGGAGATCGTCTTCCCACCTGGTTAATGGCCAGCCAACACTTCGTCTACCCAAACGCGGCCTCCACTCTTGAACCTAATGGTTCCATCGGCCAAGCCAAGTATAATATATATATTTTTTTTATAAGTATAATTTTATTTCAAAATGAGAAATATCTTGAAATGAACTTAAAAACAGTCGTTCTACATTTAATAATTTGCACTGACAGTGATTTTATAATTTCGAGGAAATCTGCAATCTAGCGAAATACAACACCCATGTCACACATTTTATACACTTGAGTGTGTCCCGGTACATTTGAAACATCTCATGTAAGTACTAGCTGTTGTCCGTAGCTTCGCCCGCCTTTCTCGATTTGCTAGACTGATGATGTTTATTATTATAGCCTTTTTTTTCTTTTACGCCGGGAAATGCTCTGAGGCATCCTGAGGTATGTGGGACTCGCTGCGCCCGATAGATGGTAATGTGGACGCATGCTCTACCCACTAAAACCCGGCGAGTGCCACAAATGCCGCCTTCGGTGAGGTGCCCCGGATCTATTGAGCAAACAGGGCACCTCGACGGCTAGTCAGGCCTTAAGGGACCGAGACCACCTCCACAGAGGGGTCATCTCACACCACATAACAACCCCTCCCAACGTCGAGACAGTGCAATGGGGTGAGGTTCCCATCCTCGCCTGTTGTCCCCCCTGCTCTTTTGTCCCCTCTTCTTATAAGAGGGGTACAAAGAGCAGCTCCTCGGTTCAATTTGCCTCGCCCAACATGCTGGCTACTGAGCCCCAACGCCACGACAAGGCTTGAACCTTGGTGGGGTTATTATTATATCCTACATCACGCAGTGATAGCATAGCCTTTTCCTGCGAAACAATTTATAATAACGGATGAGTAGTTTAGAATAGTACCATGTACATCTAAACTTACAAACATTATTAGATTTTAGGTTAACATGGTTATTTTATTATTAAAATTATATAAACGGGATATTTACCATGTTTTTCACTTTTATTAAGCTAGATGTCGATATTACATTGTCTACGAATGTCTTCTTTGCGAAATAAAAGTGAAAAACATGGTAAATATCCCGTTTTAAATAATAACCTTTATTATTTTTTTGGCAAAAGTTTGTATATTTGGGTGTTTGTTGGTGTTTCACGGCAAAACGACTGAATCGATATGAAATTTCCTACCTACCTACCTTAGATTAGGACATAGGCTATTTCACTTCAAGCTATCTAACTACAACAGCAAATATTAAATCATTAGATGAATATCTATACAATTTATGAGACAGACATCTTCGATACATCGCTGACACATTAAAACAGTTACTATAAGTTAGAATCTATTTATTAAATAGCATATTCTTGACATTCTAGGCCTAACCTTTGTCTTATTTACATAACGACATGAATACTATAGTGCTATATAGTTTTACAAAAGAGTAGGTAAACGCAATACCTACGTGTTTCCCGATGTCAGTTTTGCTGGGGCCCGGTAAATTTCGAACTCCTCCTTCGTGACCCAAGTTTCTTAACCCCCGAAATATTATCTATAGATAATATAAAACATATTTATTTCAAATAGACATATACTTATGTATGTATGTATTACAATCATTAGTGAGAAGTATAAAGCTGCGTATTTTTTGCTCTTTTGTCCCTTCAGTCAAGCTTTCAAGCTTTTTGTCTGTCTGTCTGTTTGTTCCGGCTAATCTCTGTAACGGCTGGACCGATTTTGACGGGACTTTCACTGACAGATAGCTGATATTACAGGTAACTTATGCAATAAAAATAATCATCAATAAGCCGGATAAGGCTGTATATCTAACCTTAACGCGGGCGAAGCTGCAGGCAACAGTTAGTATGTAATAATCTAGAGAAATATAAAAAGTCATGATAGCTCCAAATTTGTATTTGTTGCTTCACGTGCGGGTTATATATTACCTATATAAAATTCTTGTGTCACAGTTTATAGTGTTTATACTCCCCCGAAACGGCTTGACCGATTTTGATAAAATTTTATATGTAGGTATATTCATGGGTATGAGAATAGGCTTATAACTAATTTTATTTATTTTTAATTTATTTTGTGTTATGGGTGGCTCATCCCAAAAAAAATTTCATGTTTTGGACAAATATTAAAACGCGCGGCTAATTTTGATATAATATTTAACGATTACCATTCATATCCAACTTGTTTCGGCTGTACCACAGCCTTATTTCAAGAACCTTTTTTTATTTTTACTTTTTGTTATCGCAGGGAAATGCTTTTTACGCATGTAGCCAGGTTCTCGGGTAGATCCTTATGTGGGACTCGCACCTGGGAGTGCCCTACCCGTAATCTAAAACCACTGCGAGCGCCTTCTGCCGCTTTAATTTGATTGATCCTATCAATTAAGAAAAAAAATTAAGATGAATGCCTATCCTCCCGGATAGGCATTCAACAGGGTCACCTCAGCGACCTCTGGCCCCGGCGAAGGCCAGACTACTCCTCGTAAGGGGGGAATGCCCGGCTGCTTATGCAGTCACCGCGACGTCGTGTCATACTGAGCCCAGGTTCCCATCCTGAACCCGACACGTTCACAGGGGCGTTACCGGAGGCGCAGTAAGTAGCGCCTCCTGCGCACCCCCGTTCGTTCCCCACGGGGGGAGACCTCGTCGGCAGCCTCCTCTCTCACCCGCTGGTTGGCCTCCTTCTGGGACATTACTGCCTCGCAGAAGGAAACCATCGTCGTCCAGGACTCGTCGTCACCGAGCATCGCGGTGATGACACATCGGAGGGGACTTGTCTCTACCGAGTTTCAAGAACCTAATCTATACGTTATTATTATATATCAACCCCTAATTTTTTTCAATCTATAGGTAAGTAAGTTTTTTTCTCGTTTTTCTTAAGCCTAAATTCGGCCTCGGCCTTGGAGTCTGCATTCCAAACCAATTTTTTAATACCGACATTTTATTAACTATTTTATTTTCACGCATTTCAATTGTTGGTTCGATTTAATTTAATTTGATTTATAGTAATTATATTGTGAGACCTATGGTCTCAGACAATTTTGTCTGGTATACCTATATGGTATATCTCTTATGAGTGCAATTAGGTAATTATGAGCTTAGAGACAGGACATTCGTTGAATAATGTTGTAATATCGAGTTTCGCAAAACAAAAGTGAGAACATGGTAAATGGGATATTTTAAATAATTTTAAATGTGAAAATTGAGAACCTCCTCCTTTTTTAGAATTCGGTTAAAAATCACCACTTTAATGAATAAAATATCATAAATGTACCACATACACCTAGTAATCAACAGCTTACCCGTTCTAATTGTTTAATTTACATTTTAATTTCTATTTAGACTGTCTATGATACTATCCAAAACCATAAAATCTCATTAATCTGGCTTAGTTTGTTTATTAATAATTAGGTCAATAGAATATAAGTTTTTTTAATTACGTGGGAAAATAACGCCTTTACCGCTTGTGTGCCTCTAATAAGGTTCAGATTATATTATGGTTATGTATTGGAGTGACGACGGAAGTCCTTCTTCTTTCTCTTTCTTTGTTTTCTTCTCTTCTTCTTTTGTAAGAGGTAGTGCCATGGTGCTTTGCAGCCGAATTGGGCGGTACGACCGGGGTGGTACCACTCGCTCACATAACACCGACGTCAAGTGACTGCTATGCTGTCGCGTTTCATGCGGTTTGTGGGCTTCCGGTGGCTCATTGCGGGGATAGGGAAAAGAAGGGCAAGGCTTTTGCTTTTTTGGTTGTGCGGATGTCTATGGGCGTCGGTAGTCACCGACATAGATCCGACTGCTCGGTTGCCCAGGGACGTCTTGAAATTCATTAAAAGAGGCCTATGTGGGATAATGCAGACGGCCACATTCCTGAATAATAATATCAAGATTGCACAATATTACGTACGAGAACAACTTTTTAGCGCTCTTTCGGTAATTACAAATCAAGAACCTGACACCACGATTGCTGGTTTTTATTCTTAGTTTGCAGAATATATTGTGCAATAGTAAAAGATTATGTTATGTATATTATGTAGTAAAACATTATGGTTCCTTTGTTAATAGACATATTTTTTAAATACTATAACTTAAAAAACTAATATTTAGAAATTTTACAATGTTTATACGTAAAGTGTGCCAGATACAATTTTACCGATTAGAGACAAATATGAAAAGTGAAGGTAAATAAGTCTTCGGAAGTTTGAACAAGACACAATATTTATAATTCAAATTTAGAACCCCTGTTCGTCACAATCACGTCTTACTTTTTAATTTAAATCATAAAGGCTTAAAAATCCACACAAACAGCCGTAAATTTAGTCGATGTTTTGACACAACATATTATTTATTATTGTTTGTATTGGTTATATTTTATCGATTTATTTATAAAATTCGCCCTCAACACAGCATTACCGTTCTCAATTTAGATTAATCACTTGTAGGGCTTTCGATTTTAATTGCACGACCGCACAAAACGCGGGAAACGGAGCGGCCGTCCGCGCTACTAAACTAACACTGAACATCAGTGTTTCCACTAGTGAACATACCTACATCCTTGATGTAGCCATCATTGAAATAGTAAATACCACAATAATTGATATTTTTTTACATAATATTTAATTATTTAACACTATCATTGATTATTATGCTCTATACTTAAGATTTTACATTTATGACAATGAGAACAATACCAAAATTATGATATATTAAATTTTACGAATTATTATATAATATATATTATGATGGCGTGGGTTTTATAATGTTGTTATATAAGCAGAGCTAGAGAAAGGGTCATGGAATGTTTTTAGATAGTATAATGAGATAATTTGATCTCATTCCTAAAAAACGGCTGTTCTCTCCCCTACTATGAGAAGAATAAAGACGTCGTGCTCCAAACTATTCTAATTTTATTTCTAACTGTTGCCTGCAGCTTCGCTCGCGTTAACGTATATTATATTTACGGACGCATCCAAACTGAGGATGATCATTTTTCCCGTTTTCGTGGTATTTCCGGGATAAAAACGAGCCTATGTCCTTTATCGGGTTTCAAGCTATCTTTATACTAAATTTTATCCAAATCGCTAGAGTGGCGGAGGCGTGAAGAAGAGACAGACAGACAGATTGCGTTACTTTCGTATTTATAATATTAGTAGAGATTCGAATTTTAAAGTTAAAAATGTAGATATTTTAGGTAAACATTATAAATCATTTCAAATCCATACATATCCTCCTACCAAAGACACAGGGATTTTTTTAAAATTCTTTCCCACGAGTACACTCAACAGTTACACATTGCATGTACTAAGCACAGATAGTCACAGAAATAGTAATAATACGTGGACAGAGTTGAGTAGATCTCTGAAGGAGGTAAATCATATATCGGCCGGCTGACCGAGCAGTAAACAAAAAAGCAAAAAAAAACAATATTTTGCATTAGAGTATCTTATTGAACGTCCAATAACTTTACCGGTAACTATTTATCTAAGCTCACGGTCACGTGATGTCGACTCTAAGATCTTAGAAAATAGGGTTAAGGACTCCCAAACTTAAAACAGGTTTGGGCATCTCCTTCACCCACGTTATATTATTACGGATGTTATTATGGGCCCCATGGAATCACTTTAAATAAAACAATACATAGAGTTCAAAGAATATTAATACATACATACAGATAAAGTTATTTTGAGGAAAAAAGTCGTATCTTTTTTGTACTGAAAAACTATAGAATAACTTGAAACATTTATTTCTATCAAGTTATACTGAATAATATTAGTAGGTAATATTAGTGGCAAGGGATCGGCCATCTTGGTGTTCATTGAGGGAGGCCTATGTTCAGCAGTGGACGGGTAGAGGCTGATGATGATGATGATGATACCTATACAAGACTACCTAGGCACTACCTAGTGCCATGCTGCTTTGCAGCCGAATTAGGCCGGCACGACCGGCGTGAGTTTTCTCGCTCACATAATACCAGCGTCAAGTGACAGCTATGCTGTCGCGTTTCATGCGGTTTGTGAGTTTCCGGTAGCCCATTGGGGGATAGCGAAAAGGAAGGCAAAGCACCTGCATAATCTCTGGTTGTGCGGATGTGTATGGGCGTCGATAGTCACCAAAAGGCTTCGACAGCTCGTTTGTCCTCCTATGCTATAAAAAAATCGATTTAATCCGGAATCAGATCGGTGAGGGGCCATTTATTAATTACGTATGGGTACTGAGGGGGCAGGGGGCTTAAGAAAATCTCTACATGTCCTCATGTAGAGGGGAGGGGGGTTAAACTCATTCTTACGTAATACTTTGTAAATCAAAATTCAACATTAGGAATCTAATCCCATTTTAGTTTTTGAATAGTTTTCTTCATTTTATAGTGTGTGGCTTGAGGAGGATGAGGTGCCATTCGAAAGACGAAGACGTCCCTAACGAAATTACATCTACCATTGCATCTGATGAGTTATCAATTGTCTCCCATTGGACAACATGGGTGAATAAACCATTCAGTCCGGACAAAGATTCTTGACTTAACTTACCTTTCACTATATAATTTATATTTTAAAGACTTATTTGAAACTATTCGATTATTATTATTCTATGCAAAGTATTATTAATTTGTAGTTTTAATAATTTATATTTGCCAACTTTAAAATTACTTAAGAAATCACTTTTAATTTTAATATTGATTTTCCAAAGACTAAATCTTGGTCTAATAATAATATAGTTTTTATTTTAATCTTATAGCAGTAGACGAATATAATTTAAATTATTATTTATTAGTTGTTAAATAAAATAAAATAAATCACATTTAAATGTAAGTTTTAGTCGAACTGATCCTTTTCTAACATTTTATTATTTAGAAGAACGGGATAGAATCTTAAGTAAGAAAGGGGGGTTCGAGAAATCTTATGTATGTATTGGCATGGGCATGGCAGAGGGGTCAAAAATTACCAAAATTGTCCTTACGTTATCAACAGGGATTTGGGACGGATAATTTTGATATACCTACGTACATACATAGACTGTAAAACCACAACCCTTCCTTCAATCTTTGCTTCATTACACTAAGTATGATATTTAAAACAAGGTGTGTCGCAATTACAGTCTTCAAGGTTTCTAGCTCGAATTACATGACAGGTTTGTCAATGACAAAACAAACAAGCATAATTAGAATTTAATACGTTACATATTTATAATAATAATAATAAGCCTTTATTGCTGTTACTAAGATTTACATTCTTTCATATTTTTGTTACTGACCATCGGTTTTTCCAACAACAGCTTGTCCATCGACAAAGACCTCCTCCAAAGACCAATCTCTGTCTCTCACAATTCTAGTCCATTCTGGGGCGGCAACTCTTTTAAAGTCATCTTCGTTCAGTCGTTTACGTTACATATTTAATTAGGTTTAAATATGAAAAGGGTAAAATACATATAAGCTAATGATAATTATTGATAAAAATAAAAAATAAAAAAACATAAATTATGATTATGATAACAATAATTTGTAATTCATTACTCTTTTACTGGTGGCGGTGAAGAAAAATTGAAAGAAGTTGCCTAGGCATAAAATTGAATTGAAAATTGGTGTTCGGGGTGCCTTAAGTGGAGTAGAAGGAGGGAACGCCATCCCCTGCCTTCAGAGGAGAGTGCCTCCAGGCACACCGTCGCCGGTGCGGACCATACCATAGTTCCCGCACCGGGCCAGCACGATTAGAAGAACACCGCTGGGGTTTAGTGGGTAGAGTCTGCGCCCACTTTACCATCTTTTTTCGGGCGCAGAGAGTCCCACATAACCCCCGGGCTCCCCTAGGCTCGGAGGTATGCATCGGGAACAAAAAAAAGGCATAAAATTGAAAGAAAAGGTAAACAACGTTGACATCCAAAAAAGGCAAAAATATGCGATGCCTGTAGGGAAAATGGAAGTGGACAGGTCACATAGCTCAATATAAGGACGACAGATGGACCCTAAGATCAGTGAAATGGTCAGGGCCAAGAGGCACTAGAACAAGAGGTCGACCAAGGGACACATGGACAGACAAAATAGTAGCGATGGCGGGCGGAAGTTAGATGGACACTGCCAAGAATCGTGGCATTTCTTGGGGAGGTTTGTACCCGAACGGGGTCCATACAAACATTAAATATTTTTAATAAATGATAAGTAATTAAAATTATAATAACTTAATTAAATTAAATTAGCCTATGACATCAGAATGAGCTTAGGTACCTATGTTATTTTTATGTATAATATGATTTCACCATTGTAATCTGTATCCCCACCATGGTTTAAGCCTTGTCGTAGCGGTGGGGCTCAGTAGCTTAAGGTAGCTGGTAGACCACCTTGGGCGAAGCAAATTGAACTGAGGGGATAAAAATTATAAGAAGAGGGGATAAAAGAGCAGGAAGGACAAGGGGCGAGGGTGGGAACCTCACCCCATTGTACTGTCCTGATGTTGGGGGGGTGGTTTGTTCTGTGGTGCGGGACAACCCCTCTCAGGAGGTGGCGTCGGTCCCTTGAGGTATTGACTAGCCGTCGAGGTGCCATGTTTGCATTGAGCAAATCCGGGGCACCTCACCAAAGGCGGCATTGGTGGCACTCGCCGGGGTTTAGTGGGTAGAGCTGCGTCTACCTTACCATCTTTCGGGGCCAGCAAGTCCCATATACCCGCCGGGGGTGACCCCAATCTGTATGGAGTTAAATAATGCTCTATTATTATTTTTAATAAATAATAATGTTACTAGCGGTGGTTTTCACTGTAGATTCTAGAACTATTAAGAATCATAAAAAAGACCAATACAAGGCAGTTAGTAGAGAAGTCTAGAAATGACTTGGCTATTAAAGGCTGTCTCGTCAATGATGATTGCCAACCATGGTTTTAATGCTTAGCTTGCGTTTTTATCAGTATGTAAATTTATACATTCAAAATAATTAATTTAAATAATATTTAATAACGCCATCTACATTTTAGTCTCTAAACTGCTTAGTTTGTGAGAAACACTCGTTGATGAAAAGCTCTAGTACAGCCTTTTCTATGTTGTTTCTAAGTTTAAAGCTAGATGTCACTTATTAGATAAAATATAGTAAACACAAAAGCAATACAAATTTAGTATATTGTTCGTACAAATGGGCTTATCTTGTATTTGTATGTTATTTTCTATTATTACAAAATATAACGGTATTTTTATCAAATTTGTTGGTTTTGTTTATTTTACATTTTGTCGTTTGATAAAATCTGCCTTAGGAATACACTTATTCTTATTTTATTATTATTTTTACTTGATCATCTGTTATATTGACGTTACCATGGCAATATAGGTATTACCATAAAGTTAATATACCTAGCGGAATATATTACAGTGTATTATCTATTAGGTAATAATTGATACTAAAGTACGGAACACTTTGCCTGAAAATATCCCTACCAATAATATTATGGTAGATGTCCTTACTCACATCATTCATTCATCATCATCATCAGCCTCTATCCGTCCACTGCGGAACATATTATCATTAATTATAATATATCGTTCAAAATAATATCCTTACTCATATTATACAATTAGGTAGCTGGCCTACTTTAAACAAAATTTGAAGGGAATTCTCATTTGAAGGTGATATTATAACAATAATTTATCGCATCCTGGACGGAGTGACATTCATAATGATGATGGCAATAACCTTGAAAAAGAGTATGTAAACATTTTTTAACACTTTACATTAATTTACAGTGCCTGCAGGCTGTAACTACAGGTGCTCAAGAGAAGTGCGAAAGCGTACCTACTAGTCTAAGAGCCCGTGAACCCCAGACCTTCGTTATTTTATAAAGGCTGAAAACTTGTCAGCGCATGCTCCTAACCTAGGTAAGAACGATGGACCATTATGAAGTTTGGGTTACCCTGGCTTTGGCAGGTAAACGGTATTAAAGGTGTGTAAAATACCGATCTAAATTCATCAAATAATAAAGTGTGATTTTTTGGTATTACCTTCAGAATATTATTAAAAATCACGTCATTAATTGCCAGACACTTAACATCGTGGCAACCCCTTGCCAGACACCCTTATTGTTCATGAAATTATAATTCTACTTACGTTATAGTATAAAAGCTGAATTTTATATATAATACTTGGGTAATAATTAGATAATGTTTCCTCATTAGCCAGACATTTTTGATAGTTACAACCCCTTGCCAGACAAGCATGTAGGGTAGCTGTAGGAGCGAGCGCGAGACGGTATATATGGGTGGGTGCGAGAGAGATGGCATGATTATAATGACTTATGCAAATAAACTTTTTGACACAGATTTATATAACTAATAATCTGTGTAAATCTCAAAAACATCTCAAGAAAAGACATTCGATGCTCCAGCTACATTAAATTGTTAAAAATTTCAATTTATTCTATCAATAACAGATTATAAAAAAACCAAACAAAATAATACTCAAAAATTTAATTAAAAATAAATGAATGACATTACAATGAATGACATTACAAGAATGACGTTACAAAAATTTAATTTAAAATAAATGAATGACTCAGTACTAGTGTTTTCCCAAGTTTATGGAAAGACGCATATTTAATACCACTACCCAAAAAACCCAATCCTCGATCCTTTTCGGAATATCGCCCCATTTCCATTCTACCGTTCTTATACAAAATACTGGAACGCATGGTTCAGGAGCAATTATCAACTTTTCTAAATCAACATCACCTCCTCAATTCCTTTCAATCAGGTTTTCGCCCAGGTCATAGCACGCCTACTGCCCTTGTAAAGATCACGGACGACATTCGTTCGGGGATGGATAGCAAGAATCTCACTATATTAACACTGTTAGATTTCAGCAATGCCTTTAACACCGTAGATCACGAGGTTTTACTTTTTCGTCTTAAGTCCATTAACATCTCGTCTGAGGCAGTTGAATTGTTTAATAGTTTTCTCCTCGGTCGCCGGCAGCGTATCAAATTAGATAGTGTATACTCCTCCTGGTGTAGCATTTCGGCCGGCGTTCCCCAAGGAAGTGTGTTATCACCTCTTCTTTTCTCTATTTTTATTAATGATATCTCTAAAAAAATATCTTCCCCTTTTCATATGTATGCAGACGATTTGCAGATTTATAGACAATCTCCACTGTTTTCCCTCTCAAGTGCCATTATACAAACCAATAAAGATCTGGATAGCATTCTTCAAGGACTTTGGTTTGAACTTAAACCCGGATAAGACGCAGTGTATTATAGTGGGCAGCCGTCAATTAATCGCGAAAATCGAACGGAATAACCTGCCCAATATTACTGTTGGAGATACTGCTATACCTTTAAGTAACACCGTCAAAAGCCTGGGTATTCACTTAGACCAAACTCTATCGTGGCATGTACATATTCAAGAGTTGCGTAAGAAAATGTTTGGTGCTGTCGCTTCTTTGCGACGGCTTAGTAACTTTCTCCCTATCCCTACCAAAATCTCTCTTTCTCAGTCTATACTTTTACCTATTCTTGACTACGCGGATGTGTCCTTCTGTGACCTAAACGAGAACTACCTTAGTGTCCTGGAGCGCCTTCAAAACTTATGCATTCGGTTCATTTTCGGAATCAAAAAGTACGACCATGTTTCCGAATACCGTATTAAGCTCAAATGGCTTCCCATACGATTGCGTCGGAACAGCCACATACTACATCTCCTCTACAATGTCCTTTTTAATCCTCATTCTCCTTCATATTTAAAGGAAAGGTTTTCTTTTCTTGGTGACAATACGTATTTTCTTCGTTCTTCAGATAAACTAACCCTTTCATTTCCCGTCCATAAAACTTCTTTCTTTGAATACTCTTTCACAGTATCTGCTATTCGCCTGTGGAATGCTCTACCCGAATCGGTCCAGAGATCTCAAACAATCGCGATATTCAAAAAGCGCCTTAAACACCACTATCTCGCCCTATCCGCACTGTAATACACTGTTGTTCTCAATGTGTTTTACTGTTTTATCACAATATTTATTACTATAGCTAATATATTATGTTGTTTTGTATGTATTTGTGTTCTGTATGTATGTATGGATGTATTTATTTTATAATATTATAGAAGTACTCTTATTATCAATACCTATATCTCGTTCGTGTACCTAATAGTATGTATTATATTGTATGTATTACTCAACAGAAAATACCAAAATATTTTTATTATTTATTTCTTATTCAACAAAGAATGCTTGTGCCGACTCCTACCTTGTCTCACGCTGCGATCATATTTTTTTTTATTATGGTTGTCTGGTAGAGACCGCTTAAAGCGGTAAGACCGCCATTTTTGTGCGTAGTCATAAGTTTGTTGTTACCTGTTAATAATTTTATGGTACAAAATAAAGCATATTATTATTATTATTATTATTATTTATTATACAATATTGTATTATTACAGTATAATAATAATAATAATAATAATAATAATAAGTATTTTATTTGCGATAACACACTGCAACACACTACAAAGGACATTAACATAAGTAAAGTTACTACATTAGAATAAACACACGAAAAAAAAAAGGTAACTAAAAGACATTGAAACAAGATTAAAATAATAAGTTCCTACTCACTAATAAAGGCTGCAGCGCGTCTCACAAAAAGGTAAATCCTCGGCTTCAGTTAGGAATAATCCCTAACACCGATTTTCAGGACCACCTATTTTTTTTTTATTTCACTTCGCTTCGGCGGCAGTGGGGGACAGCCATTTGGTAAATGATAATATATTACATAGTTATATAGTAGGTATAATATTAGGTATTGACTACTGAATAATTTATTCCTTTGCGTTTATGATATTAGTAGGATTTAAATGTTTTGTAGTCAACTTTTATTAATACAAGTTAAAAAAATTGTGATGTTACGACCCATTTGGTTGTGTGCACCTAGACAATCTATACATCTATTCGGATAAATAAATTTGAAGTGTCTGTTTCTACTAGTAAATTAACCGCTTTTTATTAAATGGATATGGTTGTGTATACGGTACATATAATAAAATAGAATTTAGTATTTTTGTCTGTCTGTCCGTCTGTCTGTTTGTTCCGGTTAATTTCTGAAACGGCTGGGCCGATTTAGATGGGATTTTCACTGGCAGATAGCTGACGTTATACATATATATAATAAGTTAGTTATATCATCAATCTACGTACGGCTGTAATTTTAAGTTGACGCGGGCGAAGCTGCGGGCAACAGCTAGTTGATAATATTAGTCGATAGGTTCGCAACTCGCCAACTAAACAAGGAACTAAGCGGCTTGGTTCGTGAGCTAGTTTTTTGTTCCGAGACTACCAAGTACATACCGAATGCTTTAGTGAACCAATCGATCGATTGAACGGGTCGAAAGAACCGGGTCATTTTTTGAATGGTTCAGTATGGACCTGGGTCTTTAAAATTGAACGAGCTACACATACTAAGTACTAAGTACTAAACAATACATGCGCACTAGTAATAAAAACTGCGCAAGTAGGGATCGCGGCAGACCTAACTCGCTATCTCACTCGCACCCACATATATAAACTGTCTCGCACTCGCTCCTACAGCTACCCTACATGCTTGTCTGGCAAGGGGTTGGAACTATCAAAAATGTCTAGCTAATGAGGAAACATTATCTAATTATTACCCAAGTATTATATATAAAATTCAGCTTTTATACTATAACTTAAGTAGAATTATAATTTCATGAACAATAAGGGTGTCTGGCAAGGGGTTGCCACGATGTTAAGTGTCTGGCAATTAATGACGTGAATTTTAATAATATTCTGAAGGTAATACCAAAAAATCACACTTTATTATTTGATGAATTTAGATCGGTATTTTACACACCTTTAATACCGTTTACCTGCCAAAGCCAGGGTAACCCAAACTTCATAATGGTCCATCGTTCTTACCTGTGTTAGGAGCATGCGCTGACAAGTTTTCAGCCTTTATAAAATAACGAAGGTCTGGGGTTCACGGGCTCTTGCTCTATACATTTTATATGTACGCTTGGCACGTACTTCGCACGACGGAAAAAGTGATGATGATGAGGCTATTACGTCCCTAGGTTCAAAGTCAATCGATAAAACAAATTAATTTTTAATAAGATTTTATGGCCTGGTTACGAGACCGTTAAGCCAAAACAATTCAAATTCGGGATTTAATACCTAACTTTTGTCATATTGGAAAATTTTATAATTACATATTGTTATATCTCGTATAAGTACATATAAATTAATTACCAAGATGATTATTTGTATTTTATCCTTCAGGTCGTTTGCCCTCGGGTCGTATCGTCTGCGCGTGCCCACGTTGTCTCCCACGTGAGTCAAATTGGCGTGGGTGAGACTGCTCAATGCAGTGACATCAGAATTGAAATGGTGTTATAATATCGTGAGACATCGTGACGAGGAAAACTTCATCCAGATTTTTAGGGCTGAAGAGTCTGGTGGACATTTACCCACCCACTAAAGAAATTACCTTTTTTTTCTCTTAGGCAACCGCGGGGAGGGGGGACTCCCCAGGCGGGTATGTGAGACTCGCTGCGCCCGTAATATGGTAATGTAGATACAGCTCTACCCACTAAAACCCGGCGAGTGTCACCAGTGCCGCTTTTGATGAGGTACCTCGGATCTGTTGAACAACAGAGCACAGGTTGTCCCGCACCACAGAACAACCCCTCCCAACGTATATTATTAGAAGCTATTGAAATTCGTAGGTAGTAATTAATAGAGTAGGAAGTAATCAATAACAAACGTCATTCCGGAAACTATATATTAAACTAGTTGTTGCCCGCAGCTTCGCCTGCGTTAACGAAGAAATACGGCCGTACCTGGACTTATGTTTATTATTTTTATAGTCTATAACACTCACAAATAATGTTGCTATCTATTAGTAAAAGAACTTTCAAAATCGGTTCAGTGGGTCCAGAGATTACCCTCCCCCCCTACAACCTCACAAACTTTACCTCTTTATAATTTAATAATAATAATACCTAATATGTTGGGACAGCTCACACACGGCCATTCGATCCCTAACTAGACAAAGCCTGTTCTTATGGTAACCAGACAACTGATAAATACTTATATATTTATAAATACATACATATTATTGATAAATTACACCCAGACACAGAAAAAATGATTATGTTCATCACATGAACATTTATCCTGGTTGGGGATCGAACCCACGACCTTCTGGTTTAGCAGTGAGGGTCACTTACCACTAGACCAACAGGCCATAGTAGTATCGATTTAAATTGAAAATACTTTCAAATAATTAATATCTTAATTTAAAGGTTTCGTACCTTTCATAATACTGTACACGTGTTACGTTGATCTCAATGTTATTGAAATGTAAAAAAAGTAAGTTCTCTAATTGCCCATAGCACGATGTAACGTAACAGCTGTGCCGCAATACGATCACTGCTCACGTGTTTGTGAACGTTCCGCTAGCCTTTTCTTATCTGTCGTGTAACGTTTATTTTTAGTTTAAAACGTTTTGGGTCTAGGATGTATAACATGTATGAAGGTTTGTTATGTTATTTTGATAGGCAAACTGGCAGAGGTGTCACCTAAAGGTCAGCGTCACCCATGAATATAATCTGCTTTACCTGGGAATAGCCCGGGTTCTCTACCCTGGGACATAAGATGTTAAGCCTCGGTGCCTGACATATTATTACCTGTCTCGCTCTTATAATCGAAACACAGCTAAGCAGTTTCACGAAAAAATAAGCAAGATGTGGTACCCAGGCATAACCGACTCCCGTCTCACCACTTTAATGAAACAAATACACAAATACTCATATAAATAGGCATATGAATTCTACCCCAAGGTTCCATGCCTGACAGGACACTAAAAGGCTTCCACGCCTAGGTTCTTTTCCGCAACTCATAAAAAACCATTTGCCCTTTAGGAGTTCCAAAGTTTAAAGATGATATCAAGATTCGAAGTTCCGAATTTGAATAATCCATTGCGTACTTTTTTTATACTTTTTGGCGAAGGTTAGGTTAGATCGGGATGTTAGATGTTAGATGTTAGATCATCCCCAACTACGGGATGACGAATTATGTGTAGTGGCTGGTCCTTTTTGGATGCGAGTGGGGGAATCGGCCGTCTTGGTGTTCATTCGAGATGTCCAGCACTGGACGGTGAAGGCTGATAATTATGACACTTTAAACGTCTCGCAAACTTGCAGCTCCTGAACATCGGACGGTTGATGATGATGAAACGTGAATTGACGATAAAACAATATCTATTGTTGGGTAGAAAACAATCGTTTGTGTTTAATATGCAAATATGCAAAATACGCTGTCATAGTAGACTGCACGCGGCGGATCACGTGACGTTTTATGCTTTTTTTAATGGATGAACATTAAACTTAATGTACAGCGGAAACTTTATAGTTTATAGAGATAAAAATTTCCGCTCGCGATACAGACATATTAATCATTATTTTATAACGAAAGAGGTGTGTTCTGGTCCCCTGGTTTTGCCCAACTCAAAATAAAAACAAAATCTTTTCTACATGATTATTATCATAGCCTTTCCTCTCTTGGGGTTTCTCGCCGTTTTTTTATATATTACAGACTAAATATTGTTTAAGGCAGGCTTGGCAGCATGGCCTCTGATCTTAGCCGGTTCCAACAGGAACGGAAATAACAAAAAAAATAGCCTTATTAATTGGGCCATCAAATGGAAAAAGAGTTTTACAAAGTGGTAGTTTCGGAGATAATTGCAACAAACATACAAATAAACAAACTCTTTGGTTTTTTTATATTAGAAGGTATAGATTAGCACCCTCTTCAGCGTTTAGGTAGACGAAGTGTTGGTCGGCCATTAACCAGGTGGGAAGACGATCTCCGTGCAGTGGCCGGTCCGTGTTGGATGCGAGTGCCGAGGGATCGGTCGTCTTGGCGTTCATTGAAGGATCTGTTTAACAGTGGACTGATAAAGGCTGATGCTGATGATGATGATGAGGATCCTGCGTATTTCTCCCGTAAAATATTGTTGTTCCAGAAAAAAGGTAAAACAGACAATATAGTTACTGGCAACAAGACCATCATGGGTTTCAAGGTTAGCGCACGGGTTACCGGGTTCTGTCATAATAAAGGCCATCCCAGATTCAACTCATACCAGGACAACGTTGGACACATACCATCAGATGTTTGGTCATCAGGTTGACTATCTCTACTTTCATAAATACTTTAAAAATCGATGCCCTATTTTTTATATCAGAAGGGGCAAATGGACATTTGATCCATCTGAAACAGATAACCAGAAGGTTGCATTGTCAGCCAGATATGATATAAATGAATGGAATGCTGATGATACAGTGATGAAAGAAAATTAAAATATATACAAATGTATCTAAAATATTTACCAATTGAACACCCCCATTGAGAGGCCCTATATATGTAGAGAAAGTAATTGCCATTCAATCAATTTTCTTTTGATCATATAATAGGATTAAAGGGAGGGAGGGAGACATTTTATCATTATTTCCAATCATAACAAATTATATTAATTTTATATTACAAGAAATATTCTGGTATAATCAGTATCAACCCCATGACAGTTATAGAATGGACAGTAATAGACAAAACTAGTAACGTAGATGCATCGAGCATAATATAACCTGAATTGAACGGTAATATGTGGGTAATATTATGTGTTTTGTATGAAAACTAATTCCGCCGAATTTGTGCTGCGACGCTGCGCCGGTTCTGTGCTCTGATTGGCCGATTGATGGCCATTGATAAATGATTGGCCAATTGGACACACTCATTAATGATTGGTTAAATTTATATTACGTCAGTGACAAATCACTGACCAGTTTTAGAATAATTTGGTTGACATAACTAGGTACTCTACCCGGTGGTTATAATATGCTCAGTGTGTAGATGTAAGCAGGGCGGTGGTACCTACATACCTACTATTCTATTTTTTTTGACCCAAGGGTAAATTGGTTCGGGCTCATTCTTTGCGCTTACTTTTACTAATTCGACTGTGGCTGTTCGCAACTAACTTTAGTAAACTAATGAAAGAAAAAATACGTTTTAATCAAGGAACAACTAAAAAATAGCTATGTTAGAAAATTTACCGGTGGGAGGGAAGCGCTGTGCCGCGCTCCCGGCTGCATGGGTACCACCATCTTGCTTGTTTCTCCCGTGAAACAGATTTGCTGTGTTTAGGAGAGAAGGGCAAGACAGGCAGTGTAATTACTGGCACCGAGACTTAACATCTTATGGCTCAGGATAGGCACATAGATAAGTTGCCTGGGCTCGTTCCAGGTAAACTAATTTATGTTCATGGGCGACGCCGACCACTTACCATCAGGTGGCACGTTTGCCAGGTTGCCTATCCTAATAACATTAAAAAAAACTGTTTTTTTACATTTATTTATTTTCGATCTTTTTATCGCACGTTACGGCGAGAGTTAACTACTAAAAAAATTTAACTACTATCAATTTCCGAATCAGCGAATAAGTTCTAGTTAATTACACGTTTCTAGCTTCCGTCACAGTATATAGGAAATATAGATATTGTAATACTGTGCTTCCGTTATAAACTCATTCATACCCTTTTACTGCCCTTCGTACATACAAGCAAATTAAATAAAAAGCGTGTCAAAAAACCAAATGATCAATAATTGAGTTAATAGGTACGTTGTTTTTATCATATTAAAAAAGCCACGTTACTAGCCTCACGTGTTCGTTTTTTGTCCTCGTTCGACTCATTTGAATGGTCCCTTTGTTGAATTACTTATGTCTATGAATATTGCGTACTTTTAATATAGCCCAGATTAGAGTCCCCTTCGAGAAGACGCGAGTACTGCCACAGGCATCATTCCGATTGTTTTATGAAAGTGGTAAGAAAAAACAGTGCACGGAGCGAAGTACTAAATCGTATATCTATAGAATCTGTAGGCATTCCTCTGTCTCATATATTGCATACATACCATCCTCAACCAAATATTGACGTTCAAGCTAACTTAATTACTACTAACTTAGTAACCTTAAGTTGCAATTAAGTAAATTATGTAACATATAAGTTCACTTAAGCTTACACGAGATCAAAGATAATATCTTATTACATTTTTTAATATTTATGGATTCTCTATGGATTTGGATTACCATCCAAAACTAAACTGGAGGATTGTTATAACCACAAAAACATAACAAGGATATTTATGCAATCAAATCAATTCGTAAGTTCGATCACGTGAAAGCTGGGGGCATCCATTTAAATTAGTAAAACTCCAGCGTGGTGGGAAAATCAAACGCAATTGGACTCCGAGCCACGTGACCGCATCACGTGGACGTGCATTCGCATAACCATTCTCTTGGTAGTTGGTAACCGTTATTCAATTTCTTCTTCTTCTAATTTATTTTTGTGAAACAGTAGCTTCGGCAATTTCGCCAATATTACAATTCGTTTTTAATATCCTTATCTAAAACTTAACAAATGTTATACAAAACTTTGTGTTTGTGTAAATTTATTTATAGATTCTATATTTTAAATATTCATATTGGCGTGTGCATATTTATAATTAGTTATATATTCAGCAGTGGATGGATAGAGGCTGATGATGATGATGATGTTATTATGTAAATTTTAGGTTTTTAGGCACTGCCAGAAAACAACAGAAACCCCAAATCAAGTAGGAAATTTTATTTTTTACTCGTACTAAATGAAGATACTAATATTATAAAGCTGAAGAGTTCGTTTGAACGCGCTAATCTCAGGAACTACTGGTCAGATTTGAAAAAAACTTTCAGTATTAGACAGCTTATTTATCGAGGAAGGCTATAAGGCTATATAACATCACGCTGTGACTTATAGGAGTTGAGTAACGCGGGCGAAGCTGCAGGCAACAGCTAGTACTGAATACACAGTGACATAGAGTGATAGAAATTCGAAACCACCGATTAATATAAAAACTAAAAAAAATTGTATTGTCAAAATATTGTGGAATGTTTTGAAGTAGCATATTTTTTAAAAGAAAAAACAAGACCTATCTCCAGACATCATTATGTTATTATGTACAGCTTGGCAAACAAGAGTATGACGTGGTGACAAGTGGAACTAAATATTTTACTAAATGGAAACCTAAGATGTTGACAATACTTGGCCGACAAATACTAGATTTTGAGTAAAGCTTAGTGTTTCACATTTATTTTTAACGCTTTGATTAAATTATCTTACTGATTTTCCATAATATTATGATGAGACCTAAGTGAAAGTGGCGCCCTCATTTTTCCATACTCTTTTTTGCCAAGCTGTACCAATCTAGGTACATAGATAATATAATGTAAACTTTCCGTACACTAACAACATGTTGTCATCATTTATAAAAATATCGTAAATCTATAAATATGATAAAGATATAAGTTTATGAAAAATTCTTTCAATTCAATAGAAAGTCACATAGCATGTAAAATAGGCTATAAATGGTTCCCCACCATGGTTCAGTCCTTGTCGTGGCGGTGGGGCTGAGTAGTCTGGTGAGCCGCTGCACCTTGGGCGAAGCTAATTGAGCCGAGGGGCCTCTTTGTACCCTCTTATAAGAAGAGGGGATAAAAGAGCAAGGGGCAAGGGGCGAGGATGAGAACCTCACCCCATTGTACTGTCCCGACGTTAAGAGGGGTTGTTCTGTGGTGCGGGACATCCCTTCTGTAGAGGTGGCGTCGGTCCCCTGCGGGACTGACTAGCCGTCGAGGTGCCCTGTTTGCTCATCAGATACGGGACACCTCACCAAGGCGGCAGGCGGCACTGGTGGCACTCGCCGGGTTTTAGTAGGTAGAGCTGCGTCCACTTACCAGCTTTCGGGCGCAGCGAGTCCCACATACCCGCCTGGGGAGACCCACTCAGCAGGCGGGATGCCTCAGAGCATTTCCCAGCTTTAAAGAAAATAAAAAAGGCTATAAATGGTTCCCCATCACCCTTATCGAGGCGGGGGGGCTAAGGCTATCTGTAGCCTAAGGTGAACCCAGCATCTTGGGAAAAGCAATTGAACCGAGCAATTGAAAAAGGTGCTTCTTGTACTCTCTTCTTATAGGGACAAAAGAGCAGGGGGACAAGGGCCGAAAATGGGAAAATCAACCCATTGCACTGTCCTGACGTTGGGAGGGGTTGTTCTGTGGTGTGGGACGACCCCTCTGTGGATGTGGCGTCGGTCCCTTGGAAGACTGACTAGCCTCAGCAAAGGCGGCATTGGTGGCACTTGCCTTGTTTTAGTGGGTAGAGCTGCGTCCACTTACCAGCTTTCGGGCGTAGCGAGTCCCACATTTCCCGGTGGGAGGGAAGGGCTGTGCCGCGCTCCCGGCTGCATGGATACCGCCAACTTGCTTGTTTCTCCCGTGAAGCAGCTTCGCTGTGTTTCGGAGGGAAGGGCAAGACAGGCAGTGTAATTACTGGCACCGAGACTTAACATCTTATGTCTCAGGATAGGCAACACATAGATGAGTTGCCTGGGCTCGTTCCAGGTAAACTAGGTTATGTTCATGGGCTACGTCGACCACTTACCATCAGGTGGCACGTTTGCCAGTTCTCCTATCCAACTAACATAAAAAAAGACATCCACTCCCCCGCGGGTTGCCTCAGAGCATTTCTCGGCGTTAAAGAAAATAATACAACAAAGTTAAATATAAAAAACCGCTAATTATTTGATTTGTGTATTGGATGTAGCTGTTTTTTCTGTCTGTATGTCTATTAGCTAACAAGATACAGACTACATATTTTTGTAGCCTCAACTTATGTCAAGTTTCGATTCATGTCATTGCTTTTTAACAATATCAGGTATTCAATATTCATATTCAGCTTTTATTCGTCTTATACAATTAATAAAATAAATGGTTATGACACCTCTCGTGAACGTTATTCCTCGTTATATTTATAATGAAACTAATTACTCAACCTCCTTCTTCCGTTATTCCGTGAGCCTTTGGAACTCGCGTGATCACACAACGTGACCGGACCAGTGGTGCATTAATGTGACCCATATCGAACCGCCAACCTCATCACCATGCCCTTATACACGGGCAAGGGTTTCGTCCTCGAAAGGCGAGGAGGGTGATAGCGTTCACCTATGCGCTCGTACAATGCGGCGTGAACTTCACACACCCTCAAAGTCTTATAATCTCATCAGCAGTGGATGGTTTAAGGTTGATAGTGATATAAAGTTTACTTTTTAATTATAGATTCGACATTCATGGGATCGCATATTTCAATGTTAGTACTTTACAGATTTTAGAACACAAGGGATTATGATAATCCCATCGTGCTTTAATGTAGTATTACTATGTACTTTAAATTCTATTTTTAATGTACTATCAGTACTAGTGTAAATAAAATAAAGATAAAAAAATGAAAAACGTTTTTGGCATTGAAAATAAAATGCATAATTTGATAGATCCGTTTATATTAATTTTCATTGCTCTAGTATTCGTTGATCAAAAAAGTTATGTTACATATCTTTTTGCGTATTTACTTTGCTAAAAATAAAAGTTTCGATTACTCACTAACAATACTGATTAAATAACAGCCGTAATTCATGATACACAAACCAGTAGAGATATCGGTGGGTAATTGTACACGTGACCGAGCGACTGTATTGGAAAGGCCATGCTGGTAGGGTGAGCACATGGCAGGAACGAGCGATTTGAATCTTTCATGACGTCATAATAATTAAATGAAATTGTGACATGACATTGGAAATTTTATAAAATCTCTACAAATGGCATATCCTCGCGGAAAACGGTAATATTAAAACGATATATTTTCCATGTTTTTCACTTTTATTTCGAGGAGCTCGATATTTCGACATTATCTACGAATATCTTGTTCACGAGACTGTGAACAAGACATGTCCCGAACCACAGAACAACCCCTCCCAACGTCGGGACAGTACAATGGGGTGAGGTTCCCGTCCTCGCCCCTTGCCCCCTGCTCTTTTGTCCCCTCTTCTTATAAGTAAGGTACAAAGAGCCCCCTCGGCTCAATTCAGTGCTGGGCTCACCATAGGCTACTGAGTCCAACCGCCATGACAAGGTCTCAACCATGGTGGGGATCGTCGTTTCAACTAGGTCGACCTTCCCTAATAAAAATCCTATATTTTTGCATGTTTTTTTGCCAGTGCGGCACGTTTTATCGACTAAATCGTTCGTGTAATAAGATTCAGTCGCCTTTCCTCCAACCCTGAGCGCACGTGACTGAGGTCGTTGATACCGCGATACGGATTGAGGTTACCACTGCAAATAGCATAATCTACGCCGCTCATCTAAACTATAACTATACCTATATTAGAATAGGGCCTAGACAAAGTGTAGTGTAACGTTAAAAAATTATTGCGCCTTGGAAAAATTCGAATGACGGTACGGCATGGCGCTGTCACGTGATGCAACGCTGTCGCTGTCTACTCCTATATGTGCGCTTATACACTCCATATATCGTAATAGACTTTTATTATATGAATCTTTTTATATTAACACGGATATTTCAAATCTACGGGTATCTCGGCCATATTTTATAATCATCGCCATCGTCATCACAAGACCACTGTCACTCACACACTGTTTTTACAAACGTTTACTAATTCATCTAAAAGGAGAATATTTTACATGCGGTATGTATTCCGTAATAAGCACACAATAGTGATTCATTAAATAATTTAGACTTCCTTTAAACATTTCATGGAAATCTGCTTGCCTGATATGATTAAGTATTTGAAGATGTTTAAATTTTGAGGCAAGGCTTAGGAAACAAAACCCTCATACCCTCCTCGTTAAATATTTTCCAGTACACTTTTAGCAGAATCTAGCACAGTGCATCCCACACACCAGTTCTATTCAATATTCAGAATTTTCTTTTTAATTTGCCATCATGAGTAAGCAAAGTATACCTCAGTCACGTGTTCTGTATTAACAAACGATGGGATCTTATTTCATATTGTCAGTGTTGCCCCACCGCTCACCGCACCAAGATACGATTACTACCTAAGGGTCTTGCTCGAAATAGCGGAACCGAAGAATATCTTTATTTATTGAGTAATCAAATTTGAATATTTTGAAATAAATTAAATCCGATAAACATTTTAAAAAAGGTAAAATAGAATCAAAATATAAGTCAGGAATTATTTAGTTTTTATTTGCACGTTTTTAGAAAATTGCTTAGCAATGGACGATAAGTCTGATGACAATAGGTTAAAAACTATCGCCTAGTAACAGTGAACTAATCTTGAAATTTTCAAGTTTTTCAAATTTTACATAAATATTTAAGACGTTCCCGTATCTATTTACTTTTGGATACATTTCAATGTATTAACCCTCTGTCTTGAAAATGACCTTATGGAAAAGACGACTATTATAGCTTAGTGTAGATAGTAACTAGAAACTAGATATATACTTTTGTAAAAAAAGTGCGTGCGTACAAAGTACACATGTCAGAATTGAAACTTATTTGGCAAACTATTTTTTAAATCTCGTTTATAACTAATCTAAAGCTTTAAATTTCCGAGACTTATGATGCGACGTTCGCTCTCTCTCGATCTTTCTCACTCACTTGCTTCCTACTCTCACTCCATGGCTATGTGCTTCATGCTACGTTCGCCCTTTCTCACTCTCGCTCAATTGGTCTCAATCACCCCCTTCCTCTTCTTGGACAAAAACGTTGCATATTTTCGTGACGTTTCATCCGTAAAAATTTTACCCTCATGCGCGCAAAGAAGTTTCACTTCAAAAACTTGGCAAGAATCTATCAACAGACTAAAAGAAGAAGGAAGGCCTTCTTAGCGCTCATTGAAACATTATGTCCAGAACGACGTGTAACAGCCTGGGCTTTCCAATTTTCTAGAATGCTCCATAGTAAAAAGTGAGATATTCTATCATTTTATAAATATATATCTATATCGAAGACGATATGATCGTTTTGATGTGTTTATGAAATAAAAAATGGTTTATGCTATTAACCTATAAATGCTGTTGCTATTAGTACAAATAAAATAATTACACCAATTATTCATGTAAAATTTAAATTAAAAGATTCATAATAAATTCCTCGTCCAATAATTGTTGTATGTAATTGTTGATCGAAGGCAGTAAGTTCGTGAAAACTAGCATAATTTCATAAACATCATCATAGGTTGTCTGGCAGAAATCGCTATTCAAGCAATAAGGCCGCCTATGTGTACATAATATTAAGTTAAGTTTAGTAATTTTTGTAACCTTACTTTTATGTGCACAATAAAGCATATTTCATTCCTCATTACTAGTCATCGAGCAAATAACCGGAATATATCGGTAATGTTGTTTATATGAAAACCGATCCCGACAAATTTGTACTGCGACTGCGCTGGTTCTGCGCTCGGATTGTCCTACTAATGGCCATTGATTGATTGGCTGATGGGACGTCCATACAAATCACTGGTGGGTGAATTTCTATTAGGTCAGTGACTAAACACTGACCAGTTTCGGAATTTTGTGACTCGCATCACTACTCTGTCCGGTTATAAACTCAATGTTACTAGTAAATGCAAATAAAATTAAACTCATACATATTAAGATCCCAATACAGATAATCATAAGGAGTCAAAACGAAGATCCCACGCATTGATGACCCGCCATTGTACTCTACTAGACCTCGTCAGTGCACTTGCATAGTACTCTTTTAAATGATTGACCTTGTTCATATACATATATCTGAAATAAAATGGTAGCCTCCTCTCCACAATCAGTTACGATAAACGTCACGTGGACCAAGCACGTTACATACAACCTTGTTAGAAGTAACCGATTCGAATTGGATACTTTTATTATTAGTCATAATGAAGAGTAATGATTTATTAGCAGTTGATGTTTGTACATACGCCGAGGAAGCGGTGAAGCCTTCTTGGCGTTCGCTGAAATATATTTATGGTCATCAGTAGGCGGAAAAGTATTTTTCTTTTAACTCTGCATAAAGTTCCATGAATAATGATTATTATTTGCTCCGCTTTTTTTTTTTTTTTTTTTAGTTTTGTTAATAATGATGATTTTAATATTGTTTAGCCTAAGAGGAGCCATTGAGATGATGGAGGGATAGTGACATGTTACCACCGGTTCGAACCCTAGCCCTATCCTGAGAAGAACCGGCAAGAAACTCAGTGGGTGGCATTCCTATACTTAACACTTGATGCTGGTAAAGTGTTTGCGCGGTGGATGGTGGTCACGCGCGCTCAAGTAGGTGGTTCTAGGTTCCTCTTATATTGTCATCGTTAAATTGTTAGATTTAATCCCTGTCAAGGGGTGTGGATCCTAGTGATTCACTCCCGGTGCTCATAGCTGGTTAATGTTAATAAAGTGTTTATTTTTATTGTTGGGCTGCTCTGGTTGGTGTTGGGCGTCCCATTGTCCTCAAGTCCTGGTTAGTTCATTGATGACGGCCTGGTCTCTGCTGCGGATGGCCATCTTAAGGTTGTAATCTTAAATTTCATTTTCTTTGTGCCATTGCCAGTTTAATTAATTTGCCCAATGCGTCATCGCTGTCATCTGTATAGTATACGAATTCCTTGTTGTGACGCGAGAGGGCAACCACTGCGTGAAACGCGCTATCATGGAGTCGTATCTTTTTCTTCTCGTTTCTTACTACGTACACGGTTTCGTAGCGGAGTCCCTGTGCTTCTTGGCTGGTCAGAACTAGGGACTCTTCGCCCTCTCTGAACCACTAAGGGTTAGGGTGTACTTTCCCCCTTGGGTATATGTTAGGAAAAGCGTATTCGGGCGCTTTTTGCTGTTGTTTGCCTCCAGTAAGGGTCTTGTGCTGAGTGATTGCTTTATTTTACTGGAAGAGTATATGCCCTTGTGGATGTTTCTGAGGGCATATGCTACGTCTTGTGGGCATCGGTGTGTACATAGTAGTTCTGACGGAAAAGTATTAATCACGATGAGGTGTATATGTTTGTTTTTATTAACATTGAGTATCGCCTAAATAAGTTATCCAAATTGATACGAGATGTCATTAATTACCATCAACGTGATTTTTCTTCTTCTTCATCGTTCCTTCACTGCTGAGGATCGTGACCACATATTATCATCTTCCACTGGACACGGTCATGGGTCAAGTGGACTGCCTGGTGCAAATTGCCCCCCACTTTGGTCTTCACACATCGTACCATCTTACTGGTCTACTTACCGTCCATCTGTCTCAAAATGTACGTCCTCCAGATCATGCCTTGGCGAATGCATAATGTGATCGAAGAAGCTCAAAACTCTTTCTTGACATATTGTTGTGAGCCGTTTTTTTTATATTCAGTTCCGCAAGTATGGAGTCATCATACTACATTTAAACCGGTCAAAAATACTTTTTTCCAAGTCAGACTATAGTTTTTAATGAACTTAACTGTTAATTTTACGTTTAATTTTAGACTGCAGATACAGAATATATAAAAGTACTACTGTAGATAAAACAAGATGTTTACGACGAACGACGAACGACCTTCCTCAACAAATGATTATTAATATTTACTCAACGATAACGTAAAGACAAATATACTGTTTTGTGAGTTTATTTATTTCAAGTATAAATTTAGAGGAAAATAACAATCTCAGAACCAATCGATAGGACACCAGACAGCGTTCATAATCAATTAATTAATTTAAGAAAATTTTTTATTATGTGAATATAATCATTTTCAAAAATTTTACACTTTGGGAATAAGATGATCAATTTTAAGATCTGTGTATAAATGTAGTAATTAATTATTAATAAAAGAGCAAACACTTTTTCCCCATTTTCCATAAGAGATTCTACATTCTGAGCAGGGTTGTTTTTGGTAACATTTTCTTACCGAATGTTATTTGTTACCAGGTGACTGAAAATTGTTACCAAGAAAAAAAATCGTCCACTTCAAATTGATTCGAAAGAATCCTGAGGCCTTAGACAAAGTAACATTAAAAAAACGATAACGAAGTTCGAAAAGAATAAAATGTATGGGATTGACATAAGCCGTCGTCAAATATGTCACTCGTTGTCGTTATCGCAAGTTGGTAGACAATGTTAAAATTCGTAACAAAATCATAAACTGTCAATTGGTTATCGAACCCTTATGTCAAAGACCTCATACACACTATAACTCATAAAAATTGTGAAAATGTTCCCTCCATGGCCCACGCCCACGGATAACGAATCAATATCAATAATAAAATAGCATAAGTTTGACATATAAGTGTTCGATAACCAATAGACAGTTTATGATTTTGTTACGAATTTTAACATTGTCTACCAACTTGCGATAACGACAACGAGTGACATATTTGACGACGGCTTATGTCAATCCCATACATTTTATTCTTTTCGAACTTCGTTATCGTTTTTTTAATGTTACTTTGTCTAAGGCCTCAGATAGCTTTAACCTATATATGAAAGTCGATTTTTAACACAGTCTTCTTAGCCTAGACAATTTTTACCACTTTATCCCAATGTTATTACTATTGAGGTTTATGAAATGGGCTGGAATATCACTGCCATGCTGAATTCACCCAAAATGACACCGATCTCCTACAGTTCAAATTTCAACAACAAACTCCCCCAGTGGAATTCACGTTGCTTCAATGTCTGTCGCGTGTCCACGTGTTGCAAACGTAACGCACGTGAGAAGCTAGCACGTTTAATTACGCACGAAATCATTACGCGTGTGAAAATATGGGGATGATGATATTTTGTTATTATCTGTATCATTATCATCATCTGCTGCTATGCATAGGCTTATTTTAATAAACTCCATGACAATATATCCGATTGCTTGTCGCATCCCATTTAGAGCGACCACTATACGGAGGTCCGTTTTCTGACCGACAGTAATTTTTCCCGAACAAGTCCTTCACTTCAAAACTCCAAGAAAAAGGAGGGCAACGTATGAGCATAACTTCTTGCTGTGTAGATGTCTATGGGCGTCGGTAGTCACCATAAGGCTCCAACTGCTCAGTTGCCTCCGTATGACATAAAAAAAGGTATAAGTCCTCATAAATCTTCAGAACAGTCCCCGTGGTATATGCGGTAGAAGATGCAGATACATCCGACATCTCCACGCAGCGCCAAAGAATCAGGCCGATCGGAGAGAACCTTGGCATTGAAGATTTGTGCCGCCCGGCGTTGAATGCGCTCAAATGGGAGGAGCTGATATTTGGGTGCTCCAGCCCAGAGGTGAGAGCAGTATTCCATGTGAGGTCGGATCTGCGCCTTGTATAATTGTAGGCGGTGTGAAGGCATGAAATACTACTTTGCCCTCCCAAGCACACTGAGTTTCTTAGAGGCATTTCCTTCCAAATGACCACGAAATGGCACATTGGTCGATATTTGCCAAGTATTTAAATACTATCCGAGGTAGTTAGGGATACATTCCGAGACTTTGGCTAACAGAGACTCGATTTCAGACACAAGTTTGTTCCGACATCCAACACTCATCGACTTGTTCCTGAGAAATATTAGACGACCAGTGTATAAGGCATCTCCGGGTTTGTCGACTGCTTAATAATAAATGCTGCTGGTTTGCAGCATATCATTGATATGCAGAAGAAACAAAGTTGCAGACACGTTACGATGATACAATGTTATGATAACCATACAGAATCTCAACTAGCTATTCCTGTGGCTGCAACCGCCTGATTTAAAAAAATGAATCCTATAAAATAAACGATCACGATAAATAATTTACCTGAAATTCCTTGATAATAAAATTGAAGAGTTGGTTTGTTTGATCGATTTATCTCAGGAACTACTGGTCCGATTTGAAAAAATCTTTCAGTGTTAGATAGCCCATTTATCGGTGAAGGGTGTAGGCTATAACATCACTGTAAGTAACAGGTTAAGTAAGTTAACGCGGGCGAAGCTGCAGGCAACAGCTAGTTCCTTGATAACTGGATTATCAAAAACAAAAATAATTTTTCTCTGTGTGTACGTGCTGTCGTACACCTTGATTTGCTTGTTAAATGATACACCAGTGTTCTAATCATATTTATTGAGTGATGCTAATACTGATTAATGATATGAGAAGGCGCAATGAATGCTGATAGCGAACTTACTAAAATTGTGAAATAATTCCATATTTATAATATTATTTACGAGGGCATTGCTGACGCCGCCCGATGTACGGACGTACGTGTCAGACCGTACACTGTGGCTGTTTCGAAAATTGGTGCATGACAACAAACATCGGTTCTATTATATTGCACATGTCAGAGTCAGAATATTATTTGAGACTGAATAATATATCTCACAAATATTGAAATACAAAACGATACGTTTTGCTGCACGTGATCGTACGCACGTGTTTAAACACGATACCGCTAAATATGAATTAACCGTAAACAAATGAATGTTTTACGCATTTGTGTTGTTTTTAAATCACCTCCACCTTCTAGACCTTGGACCTTTATTGAAATGAATAGATCATCTTATAAGGTGCAACGACTGTCCATTTGCCCCCTCTTCTATAAGCTCACTTTTTTCACTTTCAGTTCACTTTATAGTTCTGTATATAGGTATAGATGTACATAGCAACCCCACCATGGTTCAGGCCTATGTTCAGCAGTGGATGAATGGATGCTGATTATGATGATGATGATGATGCTGATGATGAAGCAAATTAATTTTAAATACTTATAAATAAATTAGTATCTCAGGATACAGAAGTTATATGATTTATTGTATTTCTATTCTATAGTATAGTTATGAGGTAGTGCCATGCGGCTTTGCATCCGGATTGGGCCGGCACGACCGGGGTGGTACCTCTCGCTCACATAACACTGGTGTCAAGTGGCAGCTATGTTGTCGCATATCGTGCGGTTTGTGAGTTTCCAGTGGTCCATTGGAGGGCATAGAGAAGAGGAAGGCAACGTATCTGCATAATCTTTAGTTGTGCGGATGTGAATGGTCGTCGATAGTCACCAAACGGCTTCGACTGCTCGTTTGCCCTCTTATTCTATTTTAAAAAAATATTATTCTTAAAACATGTGTCACGTTTTAAGAAATAATGTGGTAACAGTTAGTCATTATCTCAATTCAGAATCTAATAAAGTGTGCCCACGCGGGTATGTAGGACTCGCTGCACCCGAAAACTCCAAACGAACGCAGCTCTACCCACTAAAACCTTTGGTGAGTTGCCCCAGATCTAATGCTCAAACAGGGCATCTCGTCGGCTAGTCATTCCCCCAAGGGACGGACGCCATGGCCTGAACCATGGTGGGGATGGTACGCCCACTGAGAAGAACCGGCGAAACAAACAGAGCCCAAAGCCCGAGAGGGAGAGGCTTCTAATCTTTGGAATATCCTATATTTCTATAAAAAAATACTTTTCCTGAAACGTCCTGGGAGAAACACCCTATTCAATTTCACAATGTACTCCTCGAAATATATCGAGGAGGCGGGCACGTGAGCGTCGCGTATGACATAACTCTCATTCTGACGTAACTCCATACGTCGTACACGCGATCACGTTATCTTATCGTACACGTTATTTACGTAAATAAGGGTATAATTATTCAACGTAACTTCCTTGATATTTTAAATTTAATTACGATATGATGACGACCTCTGTGGCTCAATCATTAGCGCTTTGGCGCTCAAGCCGGAGGTAACGGGTTCGTATCCCGCCAGGGAACAAAAAGTTTTCTGTGTTCCTGAGTCATGAATGTGTATTAAATATGTGTATTCTATAGTAAAAATCTTAAATATATGTATAATACTAGCTGTTGCCCGCAGCTTCGCCCGCGTTAACTTTTAAAATTTGAGGGGTTGACCACCCTTATATATATATATATATATAACCACTTAGGGGTATGAAAAATAGATAGTAGCCGATTCTCAGACCTACTGAATACGCATATAAAATTTGGTAAAAATCGGTAAAGCCGTTTCGGAGGAGTACGGTAACTAACATTGTGACATGGAAATTTTATATATTAGATTAAATATATTTCCGTTGTCTGGTACCCGTAACACAAGTTCTTCGAGAACTTACCACGGGACAAGATTGACGTGGTGTGAAAGCGTGCAAAGATATTATTATTATTTATGACTTGGTAGGTACTTTCTCACGATCCAAGTTTATATAGTTAAGGTGTTCACGCATATGTAGGTACCTAAGCAAGTATCTAACCCTATTGCACTGCATATTATGGATAGTTGTATACTCAGTAATACCACAGCGTAATACCCTAAATTCCTCAAATATAAGCTAAATAAGAAGTCGGAAATCAATTATATAAAATAATTATTATGTCAAAAATCAAAATATTTTAGTAAAACAATTTAAACAATTTTTTTATGTTTTCTGACCCAAAATTATTGAATCAAATGTTTCTTTATCCTTAAAATCAAAGAATAACTTTTATGTTAAGTCCCTATAATAAATAATGTAATGATAAAATAATTTTGTTAATTTCAACTCCAATTGAATTTTCATGAATTACGAAAGATGTAACAACAGTATAAACACAAGTACCTATAAACGACAATGATGTTTAACATTGCGCCAGTGTGACTCGACCTTCATCACAGCACGAGTCGACAAACGTGACAGGCATTCGGCAATTTACAGATGCGAATAGTAAAATTACGATTCGACAATTTACTCTACAGCAGGGTGGAAATGCTATAATACAAGTAAATAGCATGATTTTTCCCAATTCACTAGATTAGCATTACCTACTATCATTCCTAAAAAATTCGACGCATGAATACATATAGTTCCGGAATAGGTACTTAATTAGCAAAAACAAACAAAATGGACAATTCTTTGGAATGAAAATTTATCGGGAAAATTTTACCAATCGAGTTTTCCTATCTCAGTTCTTAGAATATATTATGAAAAATAAGATACTAAAATTTCATTCATGTATTTAACTTATGTTACAAATCATTGGCAGCACCAGCCGCATGTGACGCCATTTACACTTACTTTGCTTAGAATATCAAAAGGTACGCTGTCAAAAATTCGAATGCCTCGTATATAAAATTATAATTTGATAAGTTGGTCTTAGGTTGCGGTGGTAGATCAGCCATCTTGGTTGAACGCCAAGAAAGAACGTCAAAGAAGCTTATGTCCAACAGTGGACGGTAAAAGGCTGATAATGTGATGATATGTCTATTGCAATGCAAAAGTGAATTGTTTATAAAATTGGTTTTTGACAGTTTGCTCTATGCAGTATGTACATGTACTATTTACCGTCTATTCATTAGACCATATTTATTTAGCAACTCATTCTAAATATTATAGCACCGGTGATATAGAAAAAATGAGTGCGTGCATACAAAGTACACATATCAGAAGTGAAACTTATTTGGCAAACTAATTTTTAAATCTCGTTTATATTTATTCTAACCTAAAGCTTTAAAATTTCGAGACTTGCGATGCGACGTTCGCTCTATCTCACTCTTTCTCTCGATCTTTCTCACTCGCTTGCTCTCTACTCTCACTCCATGGCTATGTCCTTCATGCTACGTTCGCCCTTTCTCACTCTTTCTCGATCAGTCCCAAACACTCCTTCTTCTTGGACAAAAACCACATTTTCGTGACGTTTCATCCGTAAAAATGTTACCCCCTTGCGCGCAAAGAAGTTTTTACTTCAATAACTATTGTAACTTTTAGAATAATAAGCAGCATAAGTACGACAAATCTTCATTCATTCAGAAGAATGATTGATTCGAAATTATAGAATGCAATTTAAAAAGAGAAACGTCTGCTAGGAAGAGAGGACAAAAGAGCAGGGGCGAGGACGGGAACCTCACCCATTTTATTGTCCCGATGTTGGGAGGGGTTGTTCTGTGTTGCGGGACAACCCCGCTGTGGAGGTGGCATCGGTCCCTTGGGAACTGAGTAGCCGTCAAGGTGTCTTGTTGCTCAACAAGTCCGGGGCACCTCACCAAAGCCGGAATTCGTGGCACTCGTCGGGTTTTAGTGGGTAGAGCTGCGTCCATCTTTCGGGCGCAGAGAGTCCCACATACCCACCTGGGGAATCCCCCCCCCTCCCCAGTGGGATGCCTCGGAGTATTTCCCGGCGTAAAAAAACCTACCAGGTCGTATAGAACAAAAAAATTAAAAATACCCACGGAAGTTATCTTATTTTAATAAGTTTGAAGTCATTCAAAATGGCCACTTGTTGTGATAATATGATGGTCGAAGATGTGCTGCGTGTCTAAGTCACGTGTGACACTGTGATGCTCCATAACACCCACGGTACAACGTGCACGCAGTTGCTTTATATAAGCGCATACATATTAATACGTTGCTCGTATATCATTGGTAAGATTCTAGTTATCATTAAAATCATATGCTGATCATCATGATTAATATCTGCATGTGCTCATAAGCGATTTGTTGATGGTAAAAAACGAATAAAAGGTGACGGAATTGAAACACGAGTTGGGCAGGCCGCAGGACACATGCCGTGGTGATGATAGGTGGTCAGGCGGTAACCGAATCGAATCAAACATGGTTCGGAGATTTCCGGTCATATGGTGATATCGACCGATGAAGCGGGACGTTTGGTGGGCAAAACCTGGATGAGGCAGGAAAAAAGGAGGCCTATATATAGGCTAATCACAGGCTGATGGTGGTGATGATGAATTAACCCGGCATGACCCTTATTGTGCTAACTCTGGGGAATCATAGTGGGCGATAGAGCTTAGCTTGTCTCAACTCTTTTTTTGGTTTCACTGGGAAATGCTCTTACGCATAAGATCGGGCGCGGAGAGCCCCGGGGATGATGTGGGGCTCCCTCCGTCTGAAAAGATAGTAAGGTGGGCGCAGACTTTACTCACTATACCCCAGCGGTGTTCTCTTTATCGTCTGGCCGGCCCGGCGTGAAAACTTTCCGGCTGAAAAGTCTAGCCCTACCGAAAAAGAAAAAAAGCTCTGTTAAAAACTACATAATATAGTCGTGCATCCTCTCAGGAAATATTATATTAAAGACGTCAATCTAAATACATTTTGTATGTCATTTTGACGTATTTTCCATTGTATAATAATATTGCATTAACCTGCAATTGCATCAAGAATTCGTTAACGTTGCGACCTCGACGGAGTTTCGATTTATCAGTCAATGTAGCGAAAACACGTGTTTGATTCACGCGAAACGGCTAATAGTAATCATGGAGCATTTAACCAGCTAATGAGAGCCATAAAATTACGAAACTGGTCAGTGATTTGTCACTGACGTAATAGCAATTCAACAAGTGATCTGTATATACTGTATATACATCGGCCACGGTATCGTGGGCGTCAGCCACTGCCCTGACCGGTGACCCCAGTGGGAACTTGTGGCAGAGGTTCTTGCCGAGACGCACTCCTATGTTTCGGATAGAAGGTCTCTCGGCGAGAACCTTACGTTGGACGGGATGCGACAGACGTGCGTTCTTATGTGCGTAACTACAGGATCGTATCAGCGTACCAAACTGAGAGCTTACGCACGCAAAGACAATGTGCATATAAACATCTATAAGATCAGCCTGCTATCGCCTTTTTTCGGCCAATCTCCTCTGTCCCTTGCTTTAATATAACACATACAAAGTTCCCAATTTCATCTCATTTCCACATCAACATTTCGACCCAGTAGGATCACGCGACGGACTCACGGGTAGCATACATTAAACTACATTAACAAGAATTATCATAATCATTACCGATTTAATTTCGGTTGGCTTACATGATTTTTCTTTCTGTGTCAATGGCTTCAGCTATTATGAAAACGTTTGGAATTCGTAATGTACGCTTTAGTATGTAAGGTTTTTGAAAATCAAAATTAAAGGTAAAATACCAAAAAAGGTTTTATAAGATAATGGCGATCCCAAAAATATATAGAGCTCAATCTGCCAGAATCTTCTTTAAAAAAAATGTTTTGTTTATATTTTGTAGCGATCTACTGCATCCCCACCATGGTTCAAGCCTTGTCGTGGCAGTAGAACCGAGGGAGCTGCTCTTTATACCTATTTATACCCCTCTTATAAGAAGAGTGGAGGTAGCGTTGTTCCCTTTGGGGCCTGACTAGCAGTCGAGGTGCCCTGTTGCTCTACAGATCAGGGGCACCTCACCAAAGGCTCCATTGGTGGCACTCGCCGGGTTTTAATGCGTAGAGCTGTATCCACCTTACCATCTTTCGGGTGCAGGGAGTCCCACATACCCGCCTGGGGAGTTCCCTTCCACATGCATAAAAGCCATTTTCCGGAGCAAAAAAAAAAAGAGCCAGCCTGTGCATCTGTCCTTGCAACAAAATTATTATCACTGTAACAAAATAAAACCTTCATTACTTGTGTCTACTGTTATGCCTATATAGTATTTAAAACAATTAAATTCCACAATTTATTAGTTCTTTAAAAAATTTGATTTCAATTTAGTTCAATCAAAGATAATATTATCTATGCACCTACATCTGTGTGTACCATACCTCAACCTAGCGAATTTCACACGTTTATATTATTAGTATGAATAATCTCTATCTAGTATCATGACCTCTACCTAGCGAATCTCATACGCTTATATTATTAGTATGAATAATCTCTATCTAGTATCATGACCTCTACCTAGCGAATCTCATACGCTTATATTATTAGTATGAATAATCTCTATCTAGTATCATACCTCTACCTAGCGAATCTCACACGCTTATATTATTAGTATAAATAATGTCGATCTAGTATCATTCCTCTACCTAGCGAATCTCACACGCTTATATTATTAGTATAAATAATCTCGATCTAGTATCATTCCTCTACCTAGAGAATCCACACGCTTATATTATTAGTATAAATAATCTCTATCTAGTATCATGACCTCTGCCTAGCGAATCTCATACGCTTATATTATTAGTAGGTATGAATAATCTCTATCTAGTATAATTCCTCTACCTAGCGAATCTCACACGCTTATATTATTAGTATAAATAATCTCTATCTAGTATCATTCCTCTACCTATCAAATCTCATACGCTTATATTATTCGTATAAAATATAATGTCTATATAGTATCATTTTTCAACCTGGCAAATGGCTCAACAGACACACAAATGAAGGAATTTTGAACCGCATTGTTACCTGCGATGAAAAATGGATTCTGTTTGAGAAGCGCAAGCGCTCAGCAAGTTGGTTGGATCCTGGTTCAGCAGTCAGCACCTAAACAATGCCCTAAACGAAAACTTACCCCTAGAAAAGTGATGGTCACAGTTTGGTGGTCTAGCGTCGGTGTGATTCATCACAGCTTCTTACCAAACGGGGTGAGCATTACTGCAGATGTGTACTGTGAAGACCTGAACACAATGATGGAGAAGCTGGCACATCTCCAACAAGCATTGGTCAATCAGTCGTCTCCGCTGCTCCTGCACGACAACGCGCGACTTCATACTGCACAGCAGACGGTCTCCAAGTTGCAAGAACTGGGGTTGGAAGCTCTCCGTTATCCGCCCTACTCACCAGACCTTGCGCCTACAGACTACTACTTTTTTCAGAATTTGGATAACTTCTTGGCGGGAAAAAAAATCAATGCCCGAGAGGCAGTACAAAATGCCTTTAAAGAATTTGTTGCCTCCCGTCCAGCTGATTTTATTAAGAAGGGCATCAATAAACTGCCACTACGTTGGCAAAGATGCATTAATTGCATGGGTGATTACTTCGATTAATACAAATAAAAAATACATAAAAAAATCGTTTAAATTTTTTCATACAAAACGGCAATTTCATAGGTCTTTAAAGACCTAATATCATATAAGACTAAGGTCGGACTACACTATGCAGCACTGCATTGCAGGGGCACGGCACGGCACGGTGCGACAGAAATTATATTATGTAAGAAATTGTATGACGCACTATGCAGCAGTAGAATGACACGCTGCGGAGCTGTGAGTCAAAAGTTGACCAACTCGACATGAACTCTACCGCAGCATGTCGTTTTACTGCCGTACAGTGTCGCAAAGCGCGGTATAGCAAGCGCCGCATTAGACCGCACTGTTGCACTGGAATTGTGCAGCGTCAGTTTGCAGCAAATTTTGTCTGTCAGTCGTTCGATTTTTGAGGAAGCTGATTGATGAAGGAACAATCCGCGTGTGGTGCTGTATGGTGCTGTCTAACCTTTATTAGTACCTCAATAAACCTAAACCCAAAAAAGTAAAACTTATAGATTATAAGAATTGTTACAAACCACACCGACCGGATGTGACGCCGTGAACCTATATAATAAGGTATTCATCATCATCATCATCATCATCTGCCTCTATCCGTCCACTGCTGAACATAGGCCTCCCTCAATGAACGCCAAGATGGCCGATCCCTTGCCACTCGCATCCAACACGGACCGGCCACCGCACGGAGATCGTCTTCCCACCTGAAATAAGGCATTAATTGAAGTAATTGAAAATAGACATTACAGTACGCGAAAAACATAATTTACCTGGTTCATTACAGTCGCAGATTTATTTTCCATTAAAAACATCCATTAAATTGTTTGTTGACAAAACAGCGAATGTTTTCGCAGCCGCCTCACGTTGACCGACCGGTGTTTGCTACACGTGACTCCGGTGACTGGCGCTTCATTTTATTTTATTCTTTTTAAAAAACATCAAGCCGTTCCATTTTTGAATTGTTGTATTATGCCAGTAGTTAACATCCTTTTTTGTTTTATAGGATTTATAAGAAACATTTTCAATTTTTCGTAGGTAAATCAAATTATATTTCCTGGTTTGTATGAAATTTCTATGTAAAATAATATGATGCATACTTTTTTTTTTATTTGATGTTCTTGATAATTCTGACATATGTTTGAAGTTTCCATTGTTTTCATTCTATTCAAACCAGTGGAGTCCATGCTAGTTATTAGGTACTTACATATTATTTACACAGCCTATACAATGAATTCCTTGGGACAATCCATCTTTTGCTAAATTATTACAAATATTTATTCGCAATTCTAACACAATTGAATACTTAAAAAAAGTACCCACTTATCTGTTTCTTATTAACGCCTATTTGGAACTGTACGGTATAAGATATATTTATACCCTACAGTTTACAAGCTATAATATGTCTTTCAACCTATGCCCGTGTATAATACTATAGCTGCTATATATTTAGTATATAAATAGCGCTATTCACTCAATAAGAAGTCGGCTCGGACTGGTATTGGTGTCAGGGCTGTCACGTGGCTTTCGACCCAGTTCCGCTCACTACTTGCACTCATATGAGTGCTAGTATATATTAGATTAGCAGCACTTCGATTTGCAGCCGTTCGGTTAGATGATGATTAGGTATATTTAGCCCTTGTCACCTAGTGTAAACGTAGCACTGTAATGGTGAAAGAATTTTTAAAATCAGTTCAGTAGATTTTGAGTTCAATCGTTACAAACAAACATAATATACAAAATATCTAATCTGTCACTTCTTTAATATTAGTACAGTTAAGTGTAATAAATAATAAAAATACAAAAATAGTTTTTTCAAATCCACCGTTCCGTTGAGTTCAGTTCCCAAGATAAGGGCATGCAAAGAAACAAACTGTTCTTCAAATAAAAACAAACTGTTCAGCTTGTTGCCCTTATCTTCGGAACTGAACTAACAGAACGGTAGGTTTGAAAAATCTTGTATTTGATGATAGCCTAACCATTATTGACATTATTTATTATTATCCATCATCCTAAAATGGTTGTATTACAGGAAAAGTATATTTTAATAATTGAGTTCTTATCTACTTACTAGTACCCCGCGGTTTCACCCGCGTACCTCCAATTCCAGTGGGAGTACAGGGATAAATTATAACCTATATGTTATTCTGATGTATAGGCTATGTTATTGTAAAGTTTCATTGAAATCCATTCAGTGGTGTTTGCGTGAAAAAACGTACATCCATACATTCTTACAAGCTTTTGAGTTTATAATATTAGTTGGATGGAATAACATAGCACATGTAAATATATGTCACCGGTGATTATTACATGTTTATGTCAAGTTTCACGTATTATGTGATATATGTAATTATAATTTATTTATTTTTTGTTTTTTTCGTAAGGGCTAGACTTTTCGGCCTGATGGCCTTTAAGCTCAATCGGTACAGTAAGTGAGCAGATGGCTCACTTAAGAAATATTCGAAAGGGGGACGCCCCCCTCCGCGCCCCACAGGGGGCGCGGTTCATCGCGCGCGCTGCTCGGGAGAGCATCATTTGGACTAGTCAAATCCGATACGGTCGACGAATCTTTTACGGTTGAATTTAACCTATCATCATGAGGGCCGGCCCTCATCCCTCCCTCTGGAGAGAGAGGCGGGTCATGCGCGGTGCCCAAGCAATCTAGCGGTAGCGTAGTGCTAGCGCTGTTTGCGCGGTCTGGGTTTGTGTCTACTCGTATAGGATTCGAACCTAAGCTTCCGCGATCGATCCGGATCGATGTGGTTTCCATGTGTAGGGTTCGACGTCGCTTACGACCCCGAGGCCCAAGCGGTGTGCAGGTGTACCTAGCACCGTGTGTGTGTCTGTGTATGCTGTGACGTTCGCGTCGCGCTTTTGCGTCGCGCATTAGTAGCTGAGAGATTTCGTCAGCTGGATCTGTTAAAACATGCTTGGGTAACCTATGTCTTAGACATAGGGTAATTATAATTTGACGACTTCTGTGGCTTAGTTGTTAGCGCGTTGGCGCTTAAGCCGGAGGTCGCGGGTTCGAATCCCGCCAGGGAACAAAAAAGGTTTCCTGTGTTCTTGGGTTATGGATGTGTATTAAATATGTGTATTTTAGAATAAAAATCTTAAATATATGTATATTACAAAAGTATTAAATATATTTCCGTTGTCTGGTACCCGTAACACAAGTTCTTCGTTGGTTCTTCGAGAACTTACCACGGGACCTAAATGACGTGGTGTAAAAGCGTCCATAGTTATTATTATTATTATAATGATACTTATCCACAGGGATAAGTATCATTATAATAATAATAGTAGACCACAGGGTCTACTATACCCAAAGGGTGATAAATGCCCTCGCGTTCAATATAATAACGTTTTTAGAATGCTGCAAGGCTTGCCGAGATACTGTAGTGCAACTGGTATGTTTGTGGAAGCTCACATTGATAGCTGTAGAGCGGTTCTGCGGAACAGAATTGCCTCTCTAATGCACCTTGTCCGACATTGTACCAGCGGTATTTTGAAAATGTTAGTTGAAACTACAACAATCACACTTTTATTTTCTCTAACGCCTGGAAATGCTCTGAGGCATCCCGCGGGGGAGCGGGTCCCCTCACGCGGGTATGTGGGACTCGCTGCGCTCGACAGCTGGTAAGTGGACGCAATTCTACTCACTAAAACCCGGCAAGTGCCACAAATGCCGCCTTTGGTGAGATGGCCCGGAATTTAGTAAACAAACAGGGCACCTCGACGGCTAGTCAGTCCCGCAAGTTACCGACGCCACCTCCACAGAGGCGTTGTCCCGCACCACAGAACAACCCCTCCCAACGTTGGGACAGTACAATGGGGCGAGATTCCCGTCCTCGCCCCTTGCCCCCTGCTCTTTTGTCCCCTCTTCATATAAGAGGGGTACAAAGAGCCCCCTCAGCTCAATTAGCTTCGCCCAAGGTGCTGGGCTCACCCTAGGAGTGCTGAGCCCCACCGCCACGTCAAGGCCTGAACCATGGTGGGGCGGTTCCCTGTAGCCTCGTATTATTGATACGCCTGAATGTTTTTCGAAAACTTTGTTTCGTATGTAAGTATGTAACATATTGGCACAACAAATGAACCTGATGCTAAATAGCACGCATATGAAAATTTTTCCGATACGATTGATGTAACAGTATAGATTCAGATGGCAGATAAGAAGAATTAAGAAAGAAAAAAAACCAATATTTCAATACTATCTGTTTTTCTTTTTTTTTATGTTAGTTGGATAGGCAAACTGGCAAACGTGCCACCTGATGGAAAGTCGTCGACGTCGCCCATGAACATAAACTAGTTTACCTGGAACGAGCCCAGGCAACTTATTTATGTGTTGCCTATCCTGAGACATAAGATGTTAAGTCTTGGTGCCAGTAATTACACTGCCTGTCTTGCCCTTCTCTCCGAAACACAGCAAAGCTGTTTCACGGGAGAAACAAGCAAGCTTGTTTATCCCGTTGGATACTAGCTGCCCGCACATACTTCGTTCTGTCAAAGGGGGAGGGGGAGGAATTTATTAAAATATGTTCTTAGCTGCCCTCTACATGGCAAAAGTGATATTCCTACCGAATTTCAAGTCTCTAGGTCTTATAATTCCAGAGATATCGTGATGAGTCAATCTATAGAACAGTTTCTATATTATATAATATATAAAAATATAAGTATAGATTTAATTAAGTTGAAATGTAAGAGATAGTGAGGTAGCCTATACCTATATACTTAATATTTTCTTGATCTCTCACTATTTAATTTTAAAAGTTAAAATTATACAGGGAACTATAAAAATATCGATTAAATTAAAAACGATTTATTCACTAGTAATTTAAATATTCATATTAAGTTTTGAAGGCTTTTTTTTGTTTTCGCTGGGGAATGTGTTTAGGCATACCACCAGATCCGGGGGGACTCTCTGCGCCCGAGAAGATGGTACGGCCGAAGGTGGACGCAGACTCTACCCACTAAACCCCAGCGGTGTTCTCCTCGTCGTCTGGGTGACCCGGCGCGAGAGCTGTGGACGTCCGCACCGGGCCACAACTGGAGGAGAGTGCCGCCTGCCATGCGCTCTCACTGTCAGTCATCGCTCGGATGACCGCAGGGAGCGACAGGTCCGCGCCCACTTCAGTAATAAGTGGCGCCCTTTACTCTGCCCAAGCTGGGCACTCCGCCAGGGTGTGGTCTGCTGTGTCTTCACAGTGATGACACCCTGGCGAGTCCTCCGCCCCTGCCACCTTCCACAGATACCTTCCGAAGCAGCCGTGCCCCGTCAGGATCTGTGCAAGGTGGAAGGTGATTATACCGTGCTATCGGTCAACCCACTGCTCCAGGATTGGACCGACGGCCGACACCGTGCGATGACCTGCACTCGGCTCATCCAGTTGCTCCTTCCACTTGCGGAGCACTCGCCTTCTCGCCTTCTCACGCGCCTCCGCCAGCTCTCCTCGTCTCCCTCGGCCTCGTCACCATTCGAGACCTCCTCCTCGGCTTCCCCTCTCCTCCTCCGCCAGGAGTGCGCCAGGGCACCTGCCACCAGGTCCCATGGCGCAGAGCCCACCAGTACGCACGCAGCCTCGTATGAGGTAGTGCGGTACGCACGGAAAGTTTTGAAGGCTGAGTTAGAATTAGAAAAGACATTTTGACTGTAGCATCTCAATACATTTTTGTAAACGTGATGTATGTTCGCAAAAATATAAATGAATTTGTAAAAAAATGCGATAATCACAATAAAAATACATGGAACAAACATAAACTTGTTGTGCCATATTTTAGGCTACATAAGGTCAGTAATTCTTTTATGAGTCAATGTATACGCTTCTACAATAGGATCCCAGATAACGTTCAAAACCTATCGATAAATAAATTTAAAAAAACTGTTAAAGAACGTTTGTGTGGTAAAGGATACTACAAAATAAAAGAATTTATTGAAGATACCACACCTTGGGAATAAGGCGTTTCCTACATGGCTTCTATGTATAATTATATCATATTATGTACCTATATTGTATAATATTGAAAAGATTAGTTTCACTGAGTTTGTTTCGCCGGTTCTTCTCAGTGGACTAGTTTTGGAACCGGTAGTAGAGTCATTTGACGTTCAATAAGCTACTTTGACGTACAACATTGAATAAAAATATTTTTATTTATTATTATTTATTTATATTTATTTAAGAAGAATATTTGGTAAGTAATTAAACAATGATATAATATTTGTCACATCAAATCTTATATCTTTAAATGAGCAATTCTTGTATATATATATAATTGGAATCTCGGAATCGGCTCCAACGATTTTCATGAAATTTAGTATATAGGGGGTTTCGGGGGCGATAAATCGATCTAGCTAGGAATCATTTTTAGAAAATGTCATTTTATTAAAAAAAAAAAATACCGAGCAAAGCTCGGTCATCCAGGTACTGGATATTAAATGAAATAAAATTTTATCACCATTATCAACCTTTTTCCAGGCATAAGCAACAAATCAAATCAATTAACGAGCCAAATGACTCCCACCTCGTCTTCCCGAACGTGACCTCCGCTCCAGTTTGATGGAGTCTTTCGTTTTAATTAAAGATTCTAGTAATAGTACATCAGTGACATTTCACGTTGCATTATTCAGCCTCCAAGGTCGACATGTGCAAAAAATATGCTTACGTTTTCGAATAACGTACCGAGCACGTGGATTCATAAACATATGTGAAATAACAGCCGTAAACACATTGTAATGCACACGTTTTTAGCAATGTGTCTTTATCGATATTTAATTTTCTTGTTTTGATGTTTTATGCTGATTGAGGCCACGGGAAACCTGAGGACGTACGAAATTCAGGGCCCATATCGGTTATTTTAATATTACAAACAGACACTTCAATTTTATTTATCTGTATAGATAAATAAATAATATAAAGAACTAAAAGTACAGTAAATCTTTTAAACACTACCATACATCATGCAAGGAAAGTTTTATTCTACGTCTCTACACTTGTATAATTATATCTCATGAATGTAGTTTTAAGTACTTACTTGAATAAGTTTAGCTAGTACATATTTGATTAATTTATATAGTAAATATTTTCTATGTAATAAAAATATTTTACAAAAAATTTTAACCGACTTCAAAAATACTAAACTAAAAAGTAATAAAATAACCGTGTTTCTTGAATTTTGGTGCTTACAAGTTACAACTTATAATCAACTTGATCTTCTACTAATGTACAAACTTTGCGTTTACCACGTCATTATAGTTACTTTTGGAGTCGGTGTCAGCCAAGGTAGGTAGGTTGGTAGGTAGGGTACAGCAACAAATACGACACCGACTCCGTTATAGAGACAATGATAAGTGTATCCTGTCCAACCAAATACTGACATGTACCTACATCTCTCAAGCATATTGATCGGCCAATATTCATAAGCGCAATAATTAGTAATTTTGTTATTTCTTAACAAATATGATTTGCTCACGTTCATCATCATCATCATCATCAGTCTCTATCCGTCCACTGCTGAACATAGGCCTCCCTCAAGGAACACCAAGACGACCGATTCCTCGCTACTCGCATCCAACACGGACCGGCTGGTTAGTGGCCGATCAACACTTCGTCTACCCAAACGCGGCCTCCACTCTTGAACCTTACTGGCCCAACGGCCATCCGTTCTCCTGAGTGTATGACCAGCCCACTGCCACTTCAACGAGCTTAATCTTCGTGTAATATCGGTAGCTTTGGTTCTCTGGCGGATGTCTTCGTTTCGAATCCTATCTGCCAAAGAAACACCCAGCATAGCACGCCCCATTGCACGTTGAGATACAGCAAACTTTCGGACCAGTCGTAAATTTAGAGGCTACGTTTCGGCCCCGTAGGTCATAACGGGGAGAACGCATTGGTCGAAGACTTTCGTCTTCAAACTCTGCGGTAAAGACGACGTGAGAATATAGCTAAGCTTCCTGAATGCTGCCTATCCCAATTGGATCCTCCTATCGGCTTCGTTCTCGAAGTTATATCTACCTGTAGCTGTGCTGTAGCTGTGAAGTATGTCCAAGGTATGTATACTCTTGCACACTCTCATAACTTCGAGAGTTATGCCATCAACGTTAACCGGCCTAGGGATTGCGTGTTCGTTGAACATAACTTTCGTTTTTTCCAAGTTCATCCTAAGGCCCACACGTCGCGTCGGGAGGATTCATTTAGACTATGCAGCAACTCCTGCAAGCCCTCCAGCGACTCGGCCAATATAACGATATCGTCGGCGAAACGAAGGTGTGAGAGATACTCGCCGTTAATGTTTATGCCACATTCTGTCCAGTTTAAAGTCTTAAAGACGTCCTCCAAAGCATTAGTGAACAGTTTCGGGGAAATAACATCCCCTTCACACTCTTCGATGCAATTGGATTGGTCTTGTTTGACCTCCCGGAATCAGAACGGACATAAAGGCGGCGTCGTATAGTCCTCTCAACACTTCAAAGTATCGCCAATCGAGCTGACATCGCTGCAGAGCTTCCAGAACAGGCCAGGTTTCAACCGAGTCAAAAGCTTTCTTACAGTCCACAAAGGCAAGGGACAGTGGCTGATTGTAGGTGCTCATGGGTCTTCTGTAAAACTTGCCTTATGGTGTGGATGTGGTCTATGGTGCTAAATTCTGCCCAAACCCAGCCTGCTCTGGTGGCTGGAATCCATCAAGCTTTTGAGTTTGCTCATGTTGGACATAAAAAAATTTGAACTTCGTTGTAACGAAAATAATAAAACGATGAAACAAATTAAAACAAGGATAACCTTAACATACACATGATAATCCTGTTGAAACAAATAAAGTAATAATGGAAAATCCCATAGAAAAAGGAAGTAAATCTGGAATACGTAAATAATATTATTCATATATGAACATTAAAACGTTGAATGTGACATATTTACGTTGTAAATATTACAACGTGAGACATGCGGGGTGCCATGTGCTCGGAATCGTTACCGTAACGCGTAGGGCTAGCAAATGGCGCCTAAGCTTAAATGATTTGGGACTTCTCTACTGGGACTCATCTTTCTACAAATTACTTTCATTTTTTTATAGAATAGTAAGGAAAACGAGCAGTCGATGCCTTTTGGCGACTACCGACGCCCATAAACATCCGCACAACCAGAGATTACGAAGACGCGTTGTCCTCCTTTTCCCTGGAGTTTTGAAGTGGAGGCCATGTTCGGGAAAAAGGACAGTCGGTCAGAAAACGGATCTCCGAATAGTGGCCGCTCTAATTGGGAAGTGACAAGCAATCGAATAGATTGTCATGGGCCACCGGAAACTCAGAAACCGCGTATGTAAGAAGTATGAAGTATGAAACGTTATGTAAGCGAGAGGTACCACCCCGGTCGTGCCATCCCAATTCGGCTGCAAAGCACTACCTCTTATAAAATCCGCAATAACTTAAATGCCTTGGCACATCAGGTAGAGAGTTAATTTTGATGCCTGCATACGCGCGGTAGCCGGAGTCGCCCGTAGCTAGGATCCGACGTCTCGGGCTCCAAGTTATTTCGCAGAAGGAGCTGATTAACTTGTATTGATAAGAAATTTAAGCCTAGGTGGGTTGTGACTGTTATTAGGGGTCTGATGACAGTTAAGGTAACTCATCAACAGTTTACAGTAGCAACCTTGTGTTTGGACTTAATTCATTTATATTGATGAGAACTTAGCACACAGAAGTTATAAGTGCAATTACAGGTCCGTTGAAGGAGATCAGAGAAAGTCCAAGGAATTCTTTGATTTACAGCATTTAGCTTTTTAGTTTTTTGTTATTTGAAGTCTTTTTTGAGCTATAATTTTAATATTCAGTACCGCAGCAGACAGTGATAATGTTTGGAACATTTTCTTTTTTTTATTTTTTAAATTACACTCTAATTATGTGACGAAATTATTTTTCTTTCAATCTTCTAAAATCGTGCACGAAGATGTTAGCTGCTTGCAATTGCAAAAAGTGGGGTTTTCTAAATCATCATGATGCAATACATCTTACTTTTCTTAATCACTCGCAATATTGTGACGGAAACATCGTAAAGTAAGTAACCATTGCAGTAAATTCTATTAAGATTAAAAGTCTAAGGAGTTCCCCAACCCGCATAGATCAGTGGTATATCGGCCAGTACATGGCCCAATTCTCTTCTCGTCTTACAATAAGGAGCAGACTTATGCTGTGTGCATTTTGACTTTTAAATACATATTATGTAGGTTTCCCCAGGCGGGTATGTAGGACTCACTGCGTCCGACGAAGCTCTACCCACTAAAACCCGCCGAGTGCCACCAATGCCGCCTTTGGTGAGGTGTCCCGGATCTCATGAGCAAACAGGGCACTTCGACAGCTAGTCAGTCCCTTAAGGGACCGACGCCACCTCCACCGAGGGGTTGTCCCGCACCACAAAACAACCCCTCCCAACTTCGGGACACTACAATGGGGTGAGGTTCCCATCCTCGCCACTTGTCCCCCTGCTCTCTAGTCCCCTCTTCTTATTAGAGGGGTACAAAGAGTAGCCTTTTCGGCTCAATTTACTAATAATACTGAGCCTCACCGCCACGTCAAGACCTGAACCGTGGTGGGGATTCACAATAGGGCCTGTATATGCTCTTGCTTGTTCTAAAAATGCTTGTTCTTAGATAGAATGTTGTTATTAGATATTTTTTCAGGGTCTAATGAGAACACGAACGCCTCACATTCAGAACGGATTGGTAACTGATGGATATGTTATTATGGATGTTTAAGAAATGAAAGTTCGGCTTTAGTTTCGAGTTGTCACCTCATCGAGCGTATAAATAGAGTAGTTATGTGAGGCATGAAAATTCAAAACTGATCCTTTTTATAAACCTATATAGCATAGAAGGCATCAAAGCCTTTTGGCGACTATCGACGCCCATACACATCCGCACAACCAGAGATTATGCAGATGCGGATTATGCAACGGATCAGTGAATTGCCACTGAAGTAATAGCAATTCAACCAACCAGTGATCTTTGGTTACGTCCCATCGGCCAATAATCCATCAATAGCCATCAGTCGGCCAATCAGAGCGCAGAACTGGTGCAGCGTCGCAGACAAATTTGGCGGAATGTGTTTTCATACATAACACATAAAATTACCGCCTTATTCCGGTTATATGCTCGTTGTGATATAATACGATGCTACCCACAGACTCACACGCCGAAACACCCGGCTTTTGGTGCCGGAGTCTAGAAGTAACCGACATTTACTACGATTATTATATATATTTGCGACAGATAGACACACAGACGAACTTAGCAACAGGATTCCGTATTTTTTGCGAGGAATGCTAACTGCATAAGTAGGCGAATAGCAAAATTGAAAATTGGAATAATTGATGTAGGTAGCAACGAAGACTTAAAAATGTTTGACAAAATATAATTTAATCAAATTAAATATTCAGACCGGAGAATATTTAAAAAATACTCAAAACTAAATTTAGCTCACAACTTTTTCCGCGTGTAATTTTTATATTAAAATTTCCCGAACTGTGTAGGTATTATTTAAAAAATCTCAATTGTGTACATAAAGTATGCAGATTAAACTCTTTGAATATCTGAAATGTTAATTAAAAAATAAAATCCATTAAATCTATTCGGAGCCTTTCCGAGACCGACATATGACTTTTTTGATCTCCTTGTCTAATGTTTGTGGGATAGGCAGCTGCTAGACCGTGGGCAAGACTAAATAGTCTCCTATTTAGTAATGAATGCACTGTGTGAGTGGTCTTTTATTTTATTTATTTTCTCTCGCAATATGTGCAAACAAGTGGTTGAAGTTGAACCTTTCTGTTACATTAATATATTTTTTTTTATAGAAGAGGGGACAGTCGGTTAACCGGTAAGTGAAAAGCGACATCCACAGACACCCGCTACACCAGAGGATTAGCAGGTGCGTGGTCGGCCTTTTAGATATGAGTATGCTCTTTTCTTGAAGGCCCCTGAAGAGCGATCCGACATATCTACGCAGCGCCAAAGAATCAAGCCGATTGGAGATAACATTGTTATCGACGATTCGAGCCGCCCGGCGTTGAACGTGGTCAAATGGAAGGAGCTGATATTAAGACGCTCCAGCCCATAGGTGGTAACAGTATTCCATGTGAAGATCTGCGCCTTATATAATTGTAGGCGGTGTGAAGGCGTGAAATACTGCTTCGCCCTACTGAGCACGCCGAGTTTCTTAGAGGCTAGTTTAGCCTTTCCTTCAATATTAATTATTATTTAATTGTTCTCAAGTAGGTAAGCGACATTTGTTATGTATATATTTTTATTGAGAATGAAGATTCTTTAAAAGTAAATAACTTATTTATGATGATAATGCCATTTTGGAGGGAAATGCTCTTATGCATCCCGCGGGGAAGGAGGATTCCCCAGGCAGGGTATGTGGGACTCACTGAGTCAGAATGAAAGTGGATGCATCCTGCTGGCCCAATGCGGGAACTATGGTCGTCCGCACCGGCGACGGTGTGCCTGGAAGCACTCTCCTCTAGGGGTGACATCCCCTCCTCTTGCTCAGCTTAAGGCACCTTGAACACTTAAGCGTGCCTTATATGTTAAAGTCCGGAAATACGCGCGCGCGGCGGATCCGCCATGCACAGGTCCTCTCACGGCGGCACGAACTCCCGTCGCCTACGGAAAGATGCGCCATTCCGCTCTCTCTTCTACTCCACCTCCTCCTTCTGTGACATCACTACCTCGCAGAAGGAGAGGACCTCCTGCCATGTGCTCTCACTGTCGGTCATCGCTCGGATGACCACAGGGACCGACAGATCCACACCCATTTCAGCGACAAGCTGGGCACTCTGACAGGGGTGGTCTGCAGTGTCTTCACTGCTGCTACATTGCTGACACCTCACAAGGTCCTCCTGCTACCTTCCACAGATACCTTCCAAAGTCTGCGCAAGATAGACGGGTGATTATGCCATGCCGATGTTCAACCCACAGCTCTAGGATTGGAGCGTGCAAGGGCCCGCACTCGGCTCCTCCAGCCGCTCTCCTTCTCTCTTTCGGCATCGTCATCATCCGAGATCTCCTTCTTCTCGGTGTCTTCTCTCCTCTTCTGGCAGGAACGCACCAGGGTTGAACCTGATGTCAATGCTTAGGTATTCTAATTCGTAAGATATTAAATAAAATACCTTTCGTATTAGTATTAATTATAGAAGTCACAGACACACAGTTCAATTTTATTTATCGTTGTAAAATATTTCACTTTTAATATTAATTTATATTGAATTTCAACATAAAAAGTAAAGTAATTGGATACGTCTTTAGGAGCCATAGATAGGAGGGGGAAAGATCTGGGGGGAAGCGCGCCTATTAGTAGTATCTTCCCATCCTAAATTAAGCCACCCTTGGGAAACGTGATAGACGTTAAAAGTGCGTTAACACTTTCAACTCCCATTTTAACTATGAAACACCAACAATTAGTCGTTCTGTATGTTTTGCACACCTCATAAGCGAAGCGTCGAGTAGTCAAAAAAGAAACAGTTTTCTCGAAACTGAAATTGATTTTTTGTTAAATTATAATCTGAAATAAAGTTTATTTAAGGCGTGATCTTTTGGATTTTCCAAACTTTTTAAAACTTAATACACTTCACATAACTTAATTCTTATGTTTGATTCTTCTTATATTCAAATTGACAGAAGTGCCAGCAGGTAAACGAGTTTACCTGGCACTTCCTTACAGAGTTGTGGCGGTGGGGCTTACCCTAAGGTGAACCCAGCACCTTGCCTAAGGCAACTCATTCATGACTGCCTATCCTAAGACATTAGACGACAAAGAGCAACGACCTCTGTGGCTCAATGGTAAGCGCATTGGCGCTCAAGCCGGAGGTTGCGGGTTCGAATCCCGCCGGAGAACAAAAATATTTTCTGAGTTCCTGGGTCATGGATGTGTATTAAATTTGTGTAATATAATAAAAATCTTAAATATAATATGTATAGTATAAAAGTATTAAATATATTTCCGTTGTCTGGTACCCGTAACACAAGTTTTTCGAGAACTTACCACGGGACCAGACTGACGTGGTGTGAAAGCGTCCATAGATATTATTATTATTATTAAGATTCTTGGTGTCTTCATATTACAGCAAAGCTATTTGACGGGAGAAACAAGCACACCCATGCCGGAGGGATAGCGACACAGCGCCTCGTTCACACCGGTGACACTGTTTGGCTCACCCTAGGCTACTGAGCCCCACCGCAACGTCAATGCCTGAACCATGGTGGGGATGAATGAGTCGCCTGGGCAGTGGGCTAGTTCCACGTTAACTTGTTTATGTTCATGAGTGACGCTGACCACTTACCATCATGTGGTTCGTCTATCCGTTTGCCCAAGTAACATACAACAAAGCAAACGTATAAACTGCATGATATGACGTACAATATACTATTATTTGAAATTACGTAACATGGCGCAGAACACGTGAAAGAGATTGTGTTCAAAAATCATTATAATTAACATTACATCGTTGATCGTGACAGGGGTATGAAAAACAAACAGGTATGACATAAATAGATATTAACACTAGCAGTACGTTTACTTACTCATGTGCTAGCAGACCCGGCCACGCGTTGCTGTGGCTAAGATATACGTTAAATATACCTATTGTAGTAAACTATTCAATATAGTAAGATTATTATTTATTAATAAAATACAGCTTGCAGCTCATGATAGAGATGCGTGGAAAAGAGAGAGGGAAGCTATGACCAACAGTGGGACAGTATAGGCTAGGGAAAAAAATGCGATTATAAATTGAGACATAAAATACCCTATCTCTCAAGTCAGATCAAACTGCACTGTCTGCATTTGTGTATCTAAACATGTCTTTTTTTGTGTATCTAAACCATTCTCGAATCCACTTGAACACACACACAAAAAAATCATCAAGATCGGTCCAGCCGCTTAGGAGGAGTTCAGTGACATACACACGAACAGAAGAATTATATATATAAAGATAATAAGGCCATAGAGTTTGTTTGTTTTTAATGTTCCTTTCCTCAAAATGACAGAACGGGACCCGTATCACTCCGTTGTCCCTCTCTCTGTCCGTCAAATCAAAACCTATAGAAATTTGGTAAGAAGCCTAGTACTTATAACATTAATAAAGGAAAAAATCTGAAAATCAAATTTTTCAGAACTCTCAGCGCGCGGGTCAGATCCGCGCTTGTCTGTGTTTTTTTTTTTTGACATGACATTAGTCTTAGAAATCGATGAACGCCGGCTGCACGCACGAAAACTGAACGCTTGTGATGCATTATTATTTCATTTATGTTATCACGTAAAATTATCGTCTGTAAACCGACTTTACAGACAATAGGTAGGTTAGGAAAGTGAATGTGCTATCAGAAACAAACAGACAGACTGACAAATATCTATTGTAAAATAATTTATTTTGGTATATTATCCGTATTAACTTTTTACCGTTTTACCGTATTAATTTTTAATATGCATTTAGTAAAAAGCGGTTATTTTAATATAACAAACTTACTTCTATTTTATTTATCTGTATAAAGATGGAATAAAATAAGGCAATGGTAGCATCGTGCCGTCACGAAATTTGATTTTACTACCAAGAAATGTTTCAGATCAAAAAAGGCTTTTATAATTTTCGCGTGAAAATTTCGCCAGCCCTACTCGTAGCGCCTACTGCGGACGCATGCGGGCAAACGTGACGCGCGAGCGACGCGTGACGCCGCGTGCCCAGACACGCTGGGTCATCACTCATCGTCAACACCGTCCGAGCGGTCGGGTACTGGATACGCAGTGGTCGCGGGTGCGAATCCCGACAAGTGCAGATTATTTGTATGAATAAAGATGACTGCAGTTTGGACAAGGTCACGGATGTCCTCTTAAATTTATTTCATTATCAATGGAACAATGAAACTATGAAACTATGGAACTATCGTACTTAAATCTTTTTAGACTCGTTTGCAATGTCTCATCAAGTCATCAGTCAGTCAGTCAGTTTAGCCTTTTTTATGACGCAGGTGAAAAAGGCCCACCATGGTTCAAGCCTTTTCGTGGCGATGGGGTTTAGTAGCCTAAGGTGAACCCAGCACCTTGGGCGAAGCCAATCGAAGCGAGGAAGCTGCTCTTTGCATAAAAAAGCAGGGGGAGGGGGGCAAGGGGCTCAGAAAATTGTCACTTAGCTCCTAAGTGTACCTTTAGCGCGTAGCCTATCGAAAATTTTGTAGAAAAAAAATTATCACATAATTACACTATTAACTAAAATTAATGGTGTTTTAAGATTAACAGTTGTTTAAACCCTTTGTGGTTTTTAGCTGCTAATGTGTATGATGTCGTCTTTACATTTAATACAAGAATTAATTTATGGATTAACAAAAAAAAAATACATTACTTATTGCAAAAAAACGCGTGGTGCTTTGTACTAAATTTTCATACTAACTTCACTTTTAAAATTATAGATAGGTAGGTACCTACTGATGAAATATTTTTAACAATGAATATCGAGCACCTCTTTTTACAATAACAATAAATAATTGAAACGGATTAACAAAAAATTGTTTTGTTAATCCGTTTCATTCTTGTATTAAATATTATTTCAACATTTTTAGTTCGTTTTTTTACTATAATTTATTATATTATTATACGATAAGATATTGTGAAATAAGTTTAAATGTTGTATAATAATTATTATGTTAATAATGTTGTTAATATTGGATCTGACGAGTGACGACATAGCTGACGTCACAGTTCAGGAACATTGAACTATAACCTATACATATGTGAACATGGCGTATTCTAACTCCATTATTAGAAAATTAAGGCAGTGAGGGCTTTGACCCTTGACAGATAAAAATAGGTGGATTAAGTACTGACGATAGCAATAACTGTAGCAACGGTCGGAGTAGGGGGTCTGAAGTAGTAAGTTTTTGTCCTGACTGTAGTATAGGAACATCTTAGGCTAAATGGAGCGAGGATTTAAGTCTTAAAGGATAAGAAGAGCTGAATCTCAGTTGATATCGGGTTCAGGGCTTTGAAAGAACTTTATAAAGGCCAATAATGGTTAATAGAGACTGCGTCATTACTCAGCCTTGAAAACATGAAAAAACCAATCAGTCCTTGTTGAACACTGTGATCCCCCCCGCTGATCTTCTTTCTAAATTCAATTTTTGTACATTGTGGTACACTCCCACTGGCGTTCTTTCTAAATTCAAATTTTGTAGTATTGTGGTCCTCTTCAACCGGACTTCTAAATTCAAATTCTGTACAATGTGGTCACTGCATATCCATTGTTTGTGGACCTCATGTGTTCACAGAAGTGTTTGTGAGTCACAAGTCGCGTCCGTATGGCATGCAACGTGCTTCACGCAGAGCTACGAACTGTAGAGAGGCGTCGAATATTATTATTTATTAGATACTGATTGGTATTTGGAATAAATTATTATGTTGTAGATAAAACAATAAACGACAGTCTTACAATTATAAATGTTATAGTTAATTTAAATATAAAACATCATTTTTCTTAAAATTATGATTAAATATAATATTTTTGCATTGTGTTATTATTTATTACATATATTTCCTATTTTAAACATTAGTCTTCGCTAGTTAATATCGTAAGGACTGATTTTATAACATTTGAAAGATGATCTTGCTATTTTTAAGGACACGACCACAACGATTCTATTTTTCTTCTGCGATATTGCGATAGAAATTGAAAGAAAAATTATAGAAGTAAAGAGTGACAATTATATAATTAGTATAACCTTGTGCAAGACACAGACAAGCAAAGAAAATAACATAAAATACCGCCTCCCTTTAGTTTGGTAGCTCGATGTACAGATAGCGGTCTCCGGTGATTTGTCAATACACACGTGTTGGACCATGCGAGGTGCGGTGCGGCTATCAGACCGCTTCGGGGAACAGTGTTGCCACTACACTGAATTACCCTTAACATGAGCAAATATGGAATGAAAACTTGCGGATTTCCGGCTTCGCACGGGTAAACGTTTGATAGTTTATGATACTCGCTGTATACTATAAGTGTTACACTATCGAAGTTTAGATACGTATACTTAATATTTTTGAAAATATTCTATCGCTTATGTTCAATAGGGATAATATAGTAATCTAATAGTGAAAAAAAATTTCTAATCGGTGCGGTAGTTTCGGAACCTATTCAATGCAAACAAACAATCAAATATTTCCTCTTTATAATATTAGTATAGATAACTTAAAAAACTTAAAGTAAAAAAAATCACGCACATGAGATAATTTAGTCACAGTAACATTAAGACATGGACAGCTTAATCACTAATTTAAATACATTTAAACATTGTGAGGCGGGCCAACAACAACGATGCTGCTGTCGACCACGACCGTTCTGCCAAGAGCTTACAACTTACAACACACAAATCCCTTTTGTATTATTTTCCAATGTTTACCGACTTTACAGCACCCATAGTGGCGGGTGAACAATATTTTTGGAGAAAAAACTAACTTTTGAATATGTAATGAAACTCAATAAAGAAAAATGAAAAACGCGGGAAAATTATCCTTAATTACCTCTCATTTATTCTATCTTTGATATCGTTGCAAAAAGACTATTGAATGTATATTAACCAAATGAATTTATCTCTTTTCCACAATCTCAATCGTTTATATTTTACTGTGACCCAATGGAAACTTTCGAATCTTTAACAATATTACGGGAGACATATTTTCTCCACTGCCAACACAATGTTCCGTCTCGCTCGGTCACGTTTCACGACAGACAGCACGAAGCCCGGGTTTTCGATTCGAGTGCCAACCGATTTTAATTTCACATTGGAACTTGAGCGGAACACACGTCTCCGCTTCTTCAATTGAAATCTTTAAATAGTGTTGTGTTACCTGTGCAATATAAACATGTGTGAGAAAAGGACAAGGAGAACTAAGAGAGGTTAGTTGGCCATTAATTTGAAGATTACAGAAAAGACTGTACCTGTCACAATATATCTATAATTTGCTTGGGATGTATTATATATTATATTTGCTTCGATGGTAATGAATGAATGAATTAGCATCTCTTTCATACAAGAAATAAATGAAATCTGTTTATTTCTTAGAATGTTTATTAAAAAAAAAAACAAATAAACAATCAAGTAATTTTTAATTTGAACATTATGATACCCGAATATTATCTTATTGAGGATTTCCCTAATTCGTCTACCATTTTTACGCACGTACATTTTCTTAAATAAAATATTTAAAAACAGTCCTTCTAAATCTATCTTTTCATGGTCACTGTTAAATAAATTTTCCTGGAAATTGGGCCATGAAATCTTAATGTATATTTATAGGTATACAGTGTACATTTTATCTTATATTTCAAAGATTTTAAAAATTAAATTTTGCTTAAAATGAATAAATTCTATTTTAATACTGAGGCACCAGGTATTATTGCGTGTAACTGTACCAATATGCTACTAAGTACTGACTGTTTCCGTAGCATTTTCGAGATTTCTTCTGCTTCTAAATTTAAAAAAATGATCTATCTGGCTATGTAATGAAAAAAATCGTTGCAAATTGCCTGGTTACTGGTATGTCCTTACTCCTGAGATAAGCGGATTTAAACAAAAATAAACCAACTCTTAATTTTCTTACCTTAGTTATTCAACTAATTTATAATTTCTTCATCGACATTTACTAAAAATATTGTCCTAAAACATTTAAGTTGTGTATTAAATAATGTTATGATATTGTTCACTTAAATACCCTACATACATAAATTTAAGTATTTTCGTACAAAATACTATTGTTCAATTGCTATTGAATTGTCGCGTGTAACCTTCGTCTGGCCTTTGACTTTATTGTTTTTTGATGTGAGAATTATATGAATAGAAGGACAGAAATCGATATACATAGTACATATTATTATTAAAAACACTTTTCAGTTAATTGTCCTTTAATTTTAGTCGTTTCGTCCCCAAGGCTTTGTTTTCTGCGGAAAAAGCAGTAAGGGTTGTGCGGTACCAAGATCACTCGTACCGGTTTGTCCATCTCGTCGAGCTTATCGGATAGAGTTACAATGTGAGCTATACAATTCCGAAACGGGTCAGTGATTTGTCACTGATGTAATAGCGATTCAGCCAACCAGTGATCTGAATTAACAAACCATCGGCCAATCATCCATCAATGGCCATCAGTCGGCCAATCAGAGTGCAGAACCGGCGCAGTGCCGCAGCACTATCATATTTTCATTTTCATATTATAGTGAATATATTTAATATTATGTCCTATTAATATTATAAACTCGAAAATTTGTATGTATGTTTGTTACTCTTTCACGCAAAAACTACTGAATGGATTTTAATGAAACGTTACAAAAATATAGCCTAAACTTCAAAATAACACAGGCTATGATTTATAAAGATATTGCTGGAATTGTCCAAAATATAACGGTTAGTGATAAGTAGGAAAAAAATCTGCCATCTGCGAGATATTCTGGCTGCTGCAGAAACCTAAGTTTATAATAAAATTTATAATAAATAAAAATCTATAATAAATAAAGAAATTTCAGTTTATTTCATAATCAATCAAAGTCTTGGCAGTCGCTTTTACTGCCAAGGCGCACCAAGAGGTGTTTCACATAAAAAAGCTTAAAAGTTATAATTTTCGCGCGAAGATTTCGCCGGCCCTACTCGTAGCTAGCACCTAGGCAGGTAGTGCCAGGTAGTAATTTATTAAAATTCTAATGAATAATATGCCTCAAAGGAGTAATTTCAATAAAGCTGAGGTTGCTAGAATCCAAGAATCTGAGGAGCAGACTCAAGTCCGTCAGGTTTTTGATACTGAACCAATCTAATGAAGAGCATAAATATAACAGTGTCTTAAAAATGATCTATCCGTCACCAAGGAACAGCGAACAGACTTGATCTATTTCTTAATCTAAATTAACCCAAGCGAAGCCGCGAGCGAAAGCTAGTATAAAGCTAGTATAAGCTAGTATTTTAAATGGACTATTGGATCAGCACTAAATCTGATAATAGTTAAATCATCTACACCTGTCACTACTTTCCGCTGTAGTGGGTAGTGAGGATTGGCCCTAATGTCCACTACAGTCATAACACCTGATATAAATTCGGCCCATATCTCACGTCTCACAACATCGTCCATTTCCTAAAACCATCTCACAGATCTCATATTAAATGATACATTAAACGATTGACGAAAAGAGCCGAAAGATGTTATGATTTTAGTTCTGTAAATCGACTGCCAATTTGAAACGTCGACTAGCTAGGTTATTGCACACCAGAATAGAAAATACTAAATATTATGCATCATTATGGTTTCTAAATAAAATTTACAAATACTTTGGTCTCGTTCTTTAAAATATCAGAATCTGCACAAGATTTGTCTCACGATTAATTAAACTAACATTAGTTTTCAGCTATTACTAAACGTTTGTAATACATTTTTATTAATTCTATAAATAGTCAGACAGTCACGTTGTGTACTGAAAAACTAATTAATGTAACATACGTCCAGGCCACGTGCGCGATGTGAATTTCAACTGAAGGGTACACAAATACATGCAATCAAACATCACGTTTTAATATCACAACGACCATAGACAAGATGTTTGATTTAATAATCTGTAACTTATCTTTTTATTATGCAATCATCTGTAATTTAAAAGATTTTTAAATAAATGTTAAAAAACTATTTATTTTTTATCTTATCGCGGCTTATTAAGATGCTTACATTCCAAGCGTTTAGGTTACTTTTGAGCAAACTTACTCCTAGACAGAATTTCAAGCATTCGAGCTGGATTTTTTTCAAACTATTTTTTTTACTTGCCAGTTAACCTTAACCGATACAACCTAAAGCGACTTCGCCCACATAGACTAGAAATTGATCGTTAACTCGTTTTTAAGTTCAGCATTGAACAAAATTCGATGAAGCCAGCAGACCAAACGGCCTCATTATTATAAATAAGAACTGCATTTGTGACCGCTTTCTACATAACACGTGCGGAAAAATATAAACAAATTCACCTTAATAAACCCTTATTGCAATAACAATAAGAATAGCGGTTTTATTGCTGCAACAATGTAAATTTAGATGAAAACATTTAAGCATTTAATACCTAATTCTACTTCTTCCTCACTTCTTCTAGACAAAAATGGGTTCAATGATCAAGACGCATTGAAGTAAAGAGAAGCTGGCTATCTTACGTATAAAAATGCCATTGTATGTCCATATTTCTTAAATATTAATTTCTCTTTCCAGGTTCTCTCATAACGCGTCTGCGTGAGGCGAGACGTATGCAAAGAATACAGCTGATGACGTCACGGACGCCTGTGGCGGTACCCCAAGCGGCGCCATGTCCGCAACATACCGTAGACAAGGTAGCGCAGAACCGTGTCATCATAGAGCTCGCATGGAAGACCGTAGCTCTCATGCACAAAAACAGAATAATCCAACAAAAAATAGTCGCATTGCAAAAGGAAACGTCTGAATTTGTCGCGTCAGTCATGAATAATCCGGACAATCAGAGACGGTACTTAGAAAACCTCCGATTACACCGGGCTCATCCCCAGAACGAGAAAATTATGGAAAATAATAATATTCAAATAAAACTAGAACCGCAACTTTAAGATTTCTGCGAATACGAACTTTTTTTAATATTTAATAGTGAATTAACTTAAATGAAAATGTTATGTTTCATCAAAATGACTGCTACGTTAGTATTTTAGATATTTTGACGACTTTAATTTGGTATTTAGACAACTTAAATGAGTATTTTCTTAGATTTTAAATTTCTTATACGCTTTTTATTGTAGCTTGGATGAATATGGGCTATGTGTCTTTTTTTGAAAAAAGAAAAAACTCACCTCAATAGGTATTGATCTAATATTATTGTACTCTTATAATTAAATGCAGTGTCTTATTTGAAAAGTTGTGGCTAGTCTAAATATTCTAACTTATAAAGGTTGTTAAAAAGGAGGCTGTTATATACGTAGTTGTCTTTGATGGATTATTGTTCTTATAGGCTATGATTTGGTGAGAAAGTCCATAAAAAGGCATTTTCTCTAAAAGGTTGTTGATTATAGGTAGTAGATCAATTTTTTGTGAAAATGGTTATTTTATTGATATTGATGACATTTTAACTACATTCATATTTTCACTTCTTTTACTTTTGAAACAATTTATTTATTTAGTTACTTACCTACATAATCTGATTTTAATAGATTCGAATGTAAATTACACTTTTAAAACAGTATTTATAAAAATAATAATTTGTACCATAGAAATGTCATAAAAAGCGAAATCCAAATTTGAATTTCGCTCGCATATAATTGATAATTTAATGAATAATAATTAAATATTGCTATTAGGGCGTGGCTCCACCGCGGCGCATGAAAAGGCTACGCACGTTTGTCAAGTTTCGCTTTGTAAGGAAATGTATGTAATTGTTTCCACTGCAACCACACTGCAACCCACGGACACGCAACGCATTAATAATTAACATTTTCTTACAATTGACATTTTAACACACGTGCCCAGAATCTGCATGCGCCGCAGTGGAGCCGCGCTTATTCTCGAAGTGATTTTATTTTGTTATTGGTGCATCTATGGTATTACTAAACGATTTAGCGAGGTTGAAAAAGAATTTACCGAAATAAATTGTTTAAGTTGGTTCTTAAAGTTTAGCTTTTACACTGAAAAAGTATTTGGTATTTTAAATGACTGTGGCAGTTTGCTTTTGAGATGAACGGCTAAGTGATAAAAATGAATTCATCGCTTAGTCTCAATTTTCATTATTATTGACTATATTCAGCTAAATATAATTTTGGTTGTGATATATTTTGATAGAGGAGGCTGTCTAAATTAAATCAAATTGCCAAACAAAAAAACCAAAGCAATTTGTCTTAACGAGTGATCCGCCTTTTGCTCGATATTTCGAGATGCTACATAAGTATTAGTCGATATTTTCAAAACGATATATGTAGGTTAGTAAATTAGGAAAAAATCTTTCCGGTTTGATTTATATCTTTGTTTACAGATACTTGTTAAATATTGTTTATTAATATTTTTACTTACTTTTTGTACTAAATAATTGGCATGAGGCCATAAATAGGTTCAAAAATAATAAACTTATGAAATTAAATTAAATAGTGAATGAAATACTTTCGCAATTTAATCGTAGTTATGGATAAATTTAATCTCTACATAAATCTATAGTTGCACTGATTTATTTTAGTATACATATTTAAATATTAAGTAACATATTAAATACTCTATAAATTAGGAAGTAATGAATAGGTACTATTACGTTACATTATTTAAACTAGTTGATAGTAATATAAAATTAAAATCATAAGAATATTAAAAACCTGTAAATAGGTACCTACCTAGTTTCCCTTTGATTAAAATGTAGACTGCCTTTAATTTGATTTAGTTATGAAGTTCAGTATGCATATATCTGCCAAACACTGTGTTCATTTAACGTACCAAGTTTTCCTAAGTAGTTATAGTTTTTTATCTTTCCAAAGTCATAATATTACGATTTTTACCATTACTTAGAATTTATTGTTACTTTTTAACTTATTACAGTGTGTTAAACATCCAAACCAGCCACCGGTTCCCGATTATATAATGTTTATATAGTATGTTTATTTTAAGTAAATGTGTCAGTAAATGTAAGACGAAGATTTTATTTTTCTTTACTTTCTCGTTCTGTAACAGGAGAATTTTGTGAATACTTATTACTGCCAGCTGGAAACCCTACATGTACTTGATGATCTCGTAGTCGCAATTTATTGATATAAAACTGGAAAACACATGGTTCCACTATCTTGGACTGATGTCAGCCATCGTCTTTAATGTGATGAATGTAACACCTCCTTTGTTACTTTTTAAATTCAATAACTAATTAAGGTGTGACAAAAAGGGGATATGCAAGTAATTGTATGTTAAATTCAGTATTAATAATAAACTTTGTACTTCGAGCACAATAAAACATGTGAGTTCTTATTTGATGTTAAGACGCTTAAAGGATAACTTCAATTGTGAATTAAGTTTGTATTGTGTAATGCTATTTAAAATATATAAAACAGAATTTAATAAAATGTTTTAGTTACCTTTCCTTACATAAGCAATAGTTTCATCAAATCAAGGGGCCTTTTGAAAAGAGAAATCAAAAGAGAATCTAATATCTGCTATGATTAATCGCTAAAATATAAACGTACATTTAAGTATACGTGTTGTTGATTGTAATACCATTGGTACGTAATATTAAATATACTGGAACTATTTCGGAACCCCTGTGCCCTTATGGTAAATACGCTACCGTACATAATCTAATTGGAATTACTTTTTGTATTTAATATCTCAATAGAGAAGATAACAGGGTTTCAATATTACACCTTTAAACATAGAATAAAAGTCTAGACTGTACTTCTAGTTTTTATTTTACAGCGATCGGTGCAATATAAGCGAAGATGTTATAAGTATGAGAAGTTTACGTAGGTTTTTTAAATCTCGTCAATGTTTGCTAGCAGCGCGTGACGTCATTTCTCCCATAGTCGGGGGCATACATTTAGACCAACCCGACGCCAGGAGGCCGTGTGGTCGCAGACTGCACGGTTGGCGGGGGGCAACCTCCCACTTTTATAAACCAAAAGTGAGCCAAATGGGCTCATACTAATCCGATGTAGCATTAGGGCCTTCGGGCCGTTAGCATATATCCATTCGAAAAAAAAAGTACATTTAGAGGGTAAGTTGTTTCCTCTCGACGTGTGCTCTGGTGTTTTTATTGATTTAATCTGTCGCTCTGTTGTTTATTGGTTTTAATTAAGTGTATTGTGTACATTATTGTTTAAGGACTAAAATGGAAGAAGTTTTTCAAAAAGGCCAATATCCGTCAATATCCCCACAGTCCACGCTATGATGGTGGCAGAAAATACGTTTACACATTCTTTTACCAATAATCAAACATCAATCCTTTAGATGTGTATTTGTAATAATGTTACTGCAAAACATTCGTAAACTTTCGAACTCTACGTCAATCTTGAAGAACGAGTTAACGATCCACTTGTAACTCAAGTTTGGATATTTATAGTAAATTTACACTGAATCCTGCAGTTTTAAAATTATATTTTTTTTTTTAATTTATTTATTTAAGGTCGTTTTTTAACAACTAGGGTCATTAACGACCACAATTTATGACAAACAATATCATATTATACTAATGTATAAACATTAATCATTTTTAGCAATTTTAACGTTTGGTTACAACCATTTTCGTTTAAGCAATCTTTAAGACAATTGGGTAAGTTACATTCTTGTTTTTCAATATTATATGCTGTACATTCTATTAAAAGATGAGAGACACTGATATCTAGCCCACACTTGCATTTATTTTTTGGAGTTTTAGTCATCAAATATATGTGTGTTAAGTTAGTGTGTCAAATGCGTAGTCTCGTTATTATAACTTGATCTTTTCTGTTGCTGAATGAAATTGGAGACTTATCGAAAATAGAATTTCTTACATTAATTAATTTACTTGCATTGCCTGTTTTCCAATGTCGAGCCCAAAAACTTTTAATTTTATGTTTGCAATATTTTTGAATTTCTGAAGGAAAAAATTATACCTAATTGTTTCTTCTTCAAAATATTATATAATGTTCATCCTTAGAAAGGTTCAATAAATTATAAGGTTCAACATAATGTGATTAGACACTACGAGTCGAGTCTCGAGTAGCAAGTACAAGTACCTACACCTATATAATAGCACTAAAAAAATATAACAATAACCGAGTACCTACTACATAGGTAGTTAGCATTTCCCATGGCAAGGTTATTATAGTATTTGAATACGTCCTACTTAGGTAGGTACATCGAAATGGAATTAAAAAACAACGAAAATTGTATACATTATATTATTGAATTCATATTCCTACTATAAATATTTACGCGCAAGTATGTATGTATGGATGTTTGTTACTCTTTCACACAAAAACTACTAAGTAAATAGATTTTAATCAAACTTTACAATAATAGAGTTTATATAGGTACCAAAATAACACATAGGCTATAATTTATAAAGATTTTGCGCAGAAGAAGTCGCGGGCACAACCTAGTATATTATGAAAAATTTTCAAAAGCATTGTAATATCCTTGATTTATTATAAAAAACAACCTACTTTTTGGTTTAATCTCTCCAATATATAAAATTCTAGTGTCGCGGTGTTTGTTACCAAACTCCTACGAAATGGCGCGATAACGATATAGCTGTAAATCTAAGCTAACGCGGGCTATGCTGCGGGCAACAGCTAGTAAAATATAATATTAAATAATTATCATAAAATAATAAAAATACTCTCAACGCTCACTTCGACCCACCTCCCGAGATAGATCGTCGTGAGCTCCTCGTGAGCGTAAATCCTGAGTCCTGACGTCAGTAATGATGTTTTCGCCGCGACCACAACGATCGTCGCCATGTAGAACGGCCTAAAGAAAAGAGTATTATTTTAAGCGTTGTTAACGTTTAGTGGAACGCACCCATAATGGTCACTGAAGTTTCCTGTGGTTCTGGCAGTTGGTACATCCTTATTTATGTCATTTCCTTGTCAAATGACAATCGCAAAGAAGAAGAAGAAATCAGAAAAAACCCTAATAACATTTTACAAGTTACAACAATATTAGACGTAGATATTTTATATGCTAAGTAGTAAATTTATAAATGCATTTCAATTAAATATATTCATAAATATGAAGGCTTTGATACAACGTGTTATGAATGCTAGCGTTAGCGGTGTGTAATTCTTAGAGGTTATTAAAAATTTAATTATTGCACACAACCACTTAAATGAGCATCAAAATAAGAAGAAAATATAAGTTCACTTGTTGGTAAAGTAATTAGAGTAACACCCATTTTGGACCTTTACGGAATAATATAAAACTAAATCTTCAATAAGGTTATCTAAGAATGTATCTTCGATAGGTACATTATACATATAATATTAAGCTTTTATAAATTATTACAGATAGCTTTAGATAGCATAATGCATAATATAATACTTGTTAAAATGAACTTATATTCTTCATACATGATTTAATATATAGGTAGCTACTGGAATAAAATAATTAAAATTGGAATGTACATTTTTTTCTTTTAATCAACATATAAAATTTCAGTAAATGGCGAACTTATAAGCAGTATTGGCCAGGGCGCTTGTATCTTTATTGGCATCAATCAAAATGACACGCTAAAGGATGCAGAATTTATGTAAGTAGGTACTTAATTTTTTACCATAACTTCTTAGTGATTCTTTTGTTAACCCTTTATGTACTGCAACATTTTACTATTATATACCATTGAAAATTAATTTTCATTTCTGTATTAAAAATTTTGAAGATTTAAAGATCAGTAACCCTGCCAACCCCGTAGTTACATGATATATAACAGTGACATACAGCAACAAATCAATAACAGAAAACCCTGCACTTGTAAGAGGCTAATTGGGCCGGCACGACCGGGGTACCTCTCGCTCACAGGACACCAGTGTCACAGCTATGACACATTTTGTACGGTTTGTGAGTTTCGGGTGGCCCAATGGGGGTATAGGGAAAGAGAGATCAACATCTGCATGGTTTTTGGTTGTGAGGATGTCTGGGCTTTGGTGGCGGCCATAATGCTCCTACTTCTCGTTTGCCTCCTTATGGCATACAAAATTTTTTTAGGTTATTTTTATTTATTATGTTGTTCATATTTTTACAGGGCAAAAAAACTATTGAATGTTAAATTATATGAAGATAACAACAAAAAATGGAAGAAAAGTGTTGTTGATAAGGACTATGAGATTCTATGTGTAAGCCAATTTACTCTGTATGCTACTTGGAAGGTGTGTATTTTATAATTAAATTACTTTTAAATATAAAAACAATGACAGTAATTTGCCAAAATCTTTTATCATGCTGCTGAATGTAGAAAATTGGCCTTTTTTCCATTGGAGAAATCTAATAGATATCACTGGGCCTGGTTATGCGAGAATCATACCACACTAAAACCGAATGTGTTCGCCTTGTCGTTTGGCCAACCTAGCACAGGTAATATAAAGAAAACCGCGCCAGGCCATGATGCTGTGCCCAAATGGCACTACTCTTCTTCAATGAACCCCATGTGACTAGTTTAGTGAACAATCTTTTAAAACTGGTCTCTGTGCTATTTTCTTATGTTCCAAATATTTATGGAATTATTATTTCATTTATTACAATTTGATTCTAACATGAATTTAAAACATTTCTATGAAGAAATTTAACTATAAAGATTTACCTATAAACAAGACATGTATTTCAGCTCTGTGCTTATAATAATAATAATAATAATATCTATGGAAGCGTTTTACACCACATCAATATGGTACCAGACAACTGAAATATATTTAATACTTTTATACTATACATATATTTAAGATTTTTATTATATAATACACATATTTAATTATATTAATAATTTAATAAACCCAGGAACATAGAAAATATTTTTGTTTTCGTGTATTCGAACCTGCAACCTCCGGCTTGAGCGCCAACGCGCTTACCACTGAGGCACAGAGGTCGTCAATTATATATATAAGCTGATTTTGTACACATAAATAAAACATAAGAAATTAAAGAAAATTGCATTTAGAAGTAACATTACTTTTAATACTTCTGATATTTTTGTAAATTATGAAGATCGAACCTCCAAATACTCAAACGAATCTCAAATTTAAGACGTACTTAAACTCATGCTACGACGCGTCAGATTCAAAGAAAAAAAGAGGGACAACACGAGTTTAAGTACGTCTTAAATTTGAGATTCGTTTGAGTATTTGGGGGTAAGCAACTGAATTACCACTTAATCAAATTTATAGTACCTAGGTTTGTTTAAAAAACCCTTTTCTTATTTTACAGGGAAACCACCCAGATTTTCACAATGCTATGCCAGGGGTTCAATCAAAGGAATTATACGAACAATTTCTTGAGTTGTTAAAGAAACAATACAAGCCAGACAAAATAAAGGGTAATAATTTACTTTAAAGCTTAACAGGTTGCCACCATCATTAATAAAGTAAGGCTGCAGTCCACCACCTTATTTTAAGCCCGAGACCATAAAACACATATAAACGTATGTAAGAGGTAGTGCCATGCTGCTTTGCAGCCGAACTGGGCCGGCACGACCGGGGTGGTAGCTCTGGCTCACATAACACCTGCGTCATGTGACAGCTTTGCTGTCGCGTTTCGTGCGGTTTTTGAGTTTCCGGTGGACCATTGGGGGGATATGGAAAAGGAGGGCAACGCATCTGCAGAAACTCTGATTGTGCTGACGTGTATGCGTCGGTACCATAAGGCTCCCAACTGCCCGTTTGCCCCATTATGACATAAAAAAAATGTAAGAAGTCGGTATCAATGTACTGTAAGAATTAGAAATTTCAGGTACTTTTTACTCTTAGGTACCAGCCCAATAATTTTAGCATGTTTCAATAGGTATTTGTTTGTTTCGTCCAACTATATTTCTTGTCGCTCCTGGCTGTTGCCACTTTCTATCTTCTTTTTATAATTTTCATCTCAAGTCTCTTCCGATGAAAACAGTCCATTGAAACCTTAAAAATTGCCGTACAAGGAAGGCAAGACGCGCTTTACTACAATCTTCTTCGATGAAATGGTTATTAAGAGTGTTATATAATATCATCCACAAGGTTTTATATTCATCTCGATTACGGAATGTCTAGAATCGGATCGCCAAAACGAAGCGAAAGAAGTACTCATAGGTATTTCCTCTGGTCCCACTAAATGCATCTTTCAAAATTCCGATTAGCTATTTTTTATGAAGTCCCACAAATTTAATAATGGCTAAAAAAATGAAGTGTAGTTTTGGACCAGATTTTTTTTTCGGAGGGATTTATGCTAATGGCCCAAAGGCCCTAATGCTTCGGCGGATTAGTTAGCCCATTTGGCTCACTATTGGTTTGTTAAAGTGGGGGGTTGCCCCCGCCAACCGTGCAGTCTGCGACCACACGGCCTTCTGGCGTCGGGTTAGATATGAACGAGATGTTCATCTGGTAGTAGTAACAACATTTAAACATGAATGTTGCGGTATTTTTATCCGGCACATATGATAAACTTGTCCGAAATGCTTTTGAATTTTATGAGTGCTTCTACAATGCAGGAGGTCCAAAAATTTCATGAGATTATCTTGTCAACCTGCATAATATACAATCAAAAAAATATTTTCATTATCCAACCGATTGAGAGCAGCACATATATATTTCAAATCTAAAATCATTAAAGTCAGTCTGGCCACACTGGTTTTTAGTAAAAGTGTTTCTGATGCGCTTCTATTTTGCAAAAACAATCTTGATTTACTTAGGTTACAGAATTTTGAAATATCTTTAATGATGTATTCAATACATTAGATTCTCATGTACATGGTTATGACCGAAAACGAGCAGTAAATTTATAAAATTCCGCTAACGTAATACAACAACTAGACCAAAAATCAGAAATATTAAACATGACAGTTGATAGATAGTTGGCTGTATTCGTTGTTATATAATATCCACTTTAGGTGCATTATAGATTGTCATAGTTAGATATCTATGTTACACTACATATTATAATTTATCGTATTCTTTAGTGTGTTTATATTAGTCTATAAATAAATTTATTTAATATAATTAATATTTATATAAGTACCTACATAAGCTTTATACATTAATGTTTACATGTGTGCATAATTCTGTTCAAATTATAAAAAAAGCGTTATTATTATTTTTTATTGTTATTCACGTTACTATTAGCGCCAAAATGGGAAAAGCAACGGTGGTCCAGAAAACCAGTGTTAGGGCTTTTAGTCCTAACTATAGCTGAGGTCCCACCTTTTTGCGAAACACACTGTTGCCAACACTACTATCTTCTTTTATAGCTTTTTTTATCTTTTAATATGCTCTTCTTAAACATTATAATTTAAAATGTACCACAGATGTTATATAATGTGTTAGGGCAGTGTGTTTACCAAATAAAGTTTTATTTATTTATTTATAAATAACAAGCAAAACGGTTTTCTAGCTTTCTGTGTATGTATTTGGAGTGCAAAGTTTTTAATTAAAAAGTTGATACAGACGGATGGACTTGTCACTACACAAAATTAGTCAAGATCATATAGAACACTTCTTTGTGGCCGTTAGATTTCATGGTGGCTTTTTTATGTTAGTTGGATAGGCAAACTGGCAAACGTGCCACCTGATGGTAAGTGGTCGACGTCGCCCATGAACATAAACTGTTTACCTGGAACGAGCCCAGGCAACTCATCTATGTGTTGCCTATCCTGAGACATAAGATGTTAAGTCTCGGTGCCAGTAATTACACTGCCTGTCTTGCCCATCTCTCCGAAACACAGCAAAGCTGTTTCACAGGAGAAACAAGCAAGATGGTGGTACCCATGCAGCCGGGAGCGTTTGCCGTTGCGACCAAGTGCGCGACGTTTCCTTAGTTAATCTGGTCGTTGCGGTCACTGGTCGTGGTCTTCTAGTGCGCGAGCTGCCTAACACTTGATCTTGAATCAGCCAATCAGTGTGGACTTAATCGACTCGCTTAAAATTGGTGAGCTAGATTTGTAAAAAGAAATATACATATGCGTTCTCCATTAGTTATATGCTCCATTGTTATTGTGTCTTCTGTTTGTGTCGAATAAATGTTTCTTTCTCTCTGACTGGTTGCTTTCAAATGTCTCCCAATACCTAACTATTTATTAATTGATTAACAACAATATGTAGTCTATGCACAGGTGCTTGGACCCTGCCAAGGGCAGACAATGTGTGTTTGTGTTTCGAATGTTTATTGACAAAAGTGATACCTAATTATGTTTTATGAATACATAGGTACCTGATATGTAGATAACTATGATACATAAGACAGACAGTCGTGAAATTAAGTAAAATATCTTTCATTTGTTTCCTAACTTAAGTTTTAGTAGTTGCAAACAAAGCAACAACTAAAGCAAGTCAAAAATAGTTAAATATCTATTGCAGATGGCGTATTCGGCGCATACATGCAGGTTTCATTACAGAACGATGGACCAGTGACTTTGGAACTAGAGTCTCCAGTTCAGCAAAAGAAAAGTGAAAACAAAACGAGCTAGAGAATTATATGATATTGTATAATAAATATTACTTAAGGATCATTTGTGTAACATTCATTAACGATGAACGCATTTTTAATCTAACGGTAAGGCTGAACTAGAGTAGGACTGGTGTACTATTTCTGTGTATGATAAAGAGTCCGTCGATAATTAAGAGTAGAACGACACTAGCAAGCAAGTCCTGTAGGGCTAGCATGCGCGCACAACAAAATTTTGTCGACCCCTTTTCTCGTATTATTTCATACAGTTAGTACGAGAAAAGGTGTAGACAAAATTTAGTCGTGCGCGCATGCTAGCCCTACTGATGGGTTGTAAATAAGGCGCCAAGAAAAAGGCGCGCACACACATTTATATTATATACGTACCTACACATTCAATTCGTTTTAAATTGCTACATTCATACTTTATCTACACCAGCGCCAATATAGAAAGTTTTTGAACTGTTATTTACACATTACCTATCTAGTACTCCTTACCTCTACACTCAATACTTGATACTATGAACGCAATCATATGCGATAACCTCTCCCCGCGCACCGGTTCCCCCTCAAAGTTCAAATTAAATCGCGGGAAAGTGTGAGCGGTGACATTGAAACAAACCTATATAAACTTTGCCGGCAAAATAAATAAAATTTTTCAATTTTCAAAATTTAAATCAATTATTTAATGGTAAATAAAATCGTTTTCTTGTATAACTGTATATTTAATCACGTTGATATGTAATGTATAATAAACATAATCAGTTGCTATGGGTTACAATATAATACATTAACACTCGACCGTTCGCAACCGAGTTCTAAAACCGACTCTGGCGGTGCCGGGCTTGGTGCGCGTGGGATGCCCACCGCGATCCCGCATGCGTAGCGTTTCGCTTCTCGATGCATCTAGAAGCGGGGGTTCGTGCGGGGGCGAGACGCGCTAGCGTCGATTGTCATATTATATTATACTTTTTCCGGCGCGCTGCGATTTACAACTGGCCACTCGCGTTACAAACTCCCCCTCTAGTCAGAACTCAGCGCCCTCGCGTTCGGACTAGCACTTACGAGGTCGTCCGCGCCTACGTTTGGCTCTGACGGGAACCTCCATGTCGCCAACGTATGGCGTAAGTTGCGATGCGTGATAACGTCCAATGCCTTCTAATAGATAAGTCGTCGGACTCACCACTTCGCTGATACGGTATGGGCCGTCTCTTTTTGGTATGAACTTAACGGACTGCCCAGGGCCTACGCTGTTCAGTCCGTGAGTATTTAGTAGAACCAAACTTCCTACCTTATAGTCTGGTGGCGCTCTCCTACCTTCATCAGCATATTTCTTCTGTGTAGACTGGGCACACTCGTGGACGTCTCTCGCATCTATAAGTGCTGTCGACAACCTACGCAGGTACGGAGTAACATTGGGAACAAAATTATCATTATCTACAATCGATTTCATGTCCGATATTACATCGGAAGGAGCGCGCATCTCTCTCCCATGTACTGGAATCACAAGGCAAGCAGTATCGGCGTCATCAGCTTCGGGGGTACATCTGTACAACACACCATCCGATATCAGGTAACCTTTCTCCGACCAACTCCTCCCCCTGAAGGGATCGTCGGTGGCTTTCTTGTAGAACCGGAACTTCGCCCCAGGTGCGTCTGAAAAGTGCCAACATTCGTTCCGTATGTCTATGACCTGGGCTATGAAATCTTGCCCGAGAAGGGTCCTGTTATTAGCTTCTGGGATCGCCAAAAACTTAGTATCGAACTCACGACTATTAAGAGAAACTCTAGTCTCACATAATAAAACATTACGTACTTGTCGTGTTCCGTCGGCGAGTACAATAGTACGCCGAGCGTTAGTAAAACTTACTCCAATATTTGCTAAAATCTTATAAAGTCCTGGGCTGGCGAGGGACTCGGTGGCGCCGGTATCCAGCACAGCGACACCTACCTGTGAACACACTTTAATCTTTACCGTGGCACGCGCCATCACGGTATCGTATGTAACGGCCGTTTGAAAACTTACTTTGTCACGATCGGTCGAAGTGGTGCTCTTGCACGTCGTGCACTTTGAGCGTATCACACCTTCTTTACCACAACCGTAACAAGAGAACGACGGCTTATCTACATTAAATTCACTGGCATTGGACGTTACGTTGTGTTTACATTCGTCGGTGGTGTGACCTAATTTCCTACACGACGCGCAACGCGGCCTAACGCGTTTATGCACATTATTCTTATTAATAATGGCATTCGACCAAACATCGGCAACGGACGCCTGTGGGTTAAATTTTACCCCGTCCGCACTCGAAGTGTTAACTTTGACCCTATCACAAGAGTCGGCATTCGCATGGTTGACCTTTTGTAAATCGTAAGTCATATAATTCGTACGTACCTCGCAAAATATTTCCTGTACATACCTAACACGTTCTAATAAACGATCGACGCTATCACGCGACACACTCTTTCTCACGTTACTACTTAACAGTCCATAAATGATATCAATTTTCATTTCTTCTGGCAGCTCGTACGGTAGTCTCGCGAAGTTGGCGCGAATCTTCGACACGAAGGAGTCCACGTGCTCGTTGACACCTTGTTCCGGCGCGAAGATGTCGCGAAAGATCGTAGCGTCTAGCGTCGATTGTCATATTATATTATACTTTTTCCGGCGCGCTGCGATTTACAACTGGCCACTCGCGTTACAATTATTTATAATATTTATTATTTAACTAGCTGCCCTGAGAGACTTCGTTCTGATTAAAGTTGTTGGGTGAAAAAAAAAAACGTAATTCAGAGAACTTTTTAATGTCTCAATCATATTTACAATGATTACTTACAAACTTACAACTTACAAAAATAAGTTTTCTATTATTTATAAATAAAGCAGCAAAGGTTTTCCAACGCGGCAGCAGGCAGAATACAATTAAGTGTCCATGAGAGAAGCAGCAAAAACTGGAAATTATTATACTCATTTGAATGGTACGTCAGTTGGTACCATTGGGATACGAGGTCTCACATCTTCTCACTTATATTTTTCCTTTAGAATGGTTGCTTCGATCACATTGTTCAGCAATGTTTTCTCTGCTAGGTGTGTGCCGTTACAAAGACGCGGTTGGTTGATATTTCGCAACATTATGACCACCGATCTTACTTTTAACTGAAGATTATGTGGCTGCATCCTGCTAAATCTAGTGACTTAATAATTCTGATGAATAATTGTTGATATCTCTTGGTTAGATATTTTCGTAATCAACTGATTTATATTATGTCCCTAATGCACCGGCAAATTCATTTTGAATATAAAAAAATACATCTTATTTATGTGTATAAGGCAGTTATTATAGCTCGTTCGCTTAACCAAAAAGGATCACTGTATTTTGAGCGACGTGAGGAGTAGTTTTTTGAATAAGCTCGGATTTGGTTTCAGTAAACTGATAAAAGTTGACAGGAAATGTAATGCAGCCAGTTAAAACGTCTTCAGGATTTTTTCCATTAACAAAGTCAATGAGTTGTTTTGAAAATATCACTAGAGATGGATCATTTTGCAATTCTTACTTTAATTTAGTAGGTATCTTAACGTTTTTCTACAAAATGGAGAACCTTAACATTGAGTTCATCCGTTACGTTAACCGTGGAAGCACTGAACTGAAAATCTTCTAATAACAAAGTCATCGCTCCACCAAATCAGTTTTGTTTCGCAGCATTTTCATGGTTCTATCAATTTTTTTCTCTTATTTTAAGGTTTGTGCAATCAAAAATATTTTTCTGTGTACCTCTTTATGTGTGTGTGTCTCCTGTTTGTGTCGAATAAATGTTTCTTAATTTCTTAATGCCTCCAAAGCCTGTTTATGTGCCATCGTTCATTCATCCAACACGATTAGCTTATATTGCTGCATATTTTTTGCCATTGCAGACGGAGATCTTGGAAATGTTCTTTACTACAGATTAATGCTTTGTTTATTCAATGGTAGTTTTAGCGCTGAATGGGCTGTTCAACCGCCTGCCAATTATATGGCTGCAATACCAGATGAAGCAAGTTCGAGTGCAATTTCACTGTGTGAGCGAATTGTTGCTAAAATTAATGAAATCAAAAAGTCTTCCTTGTACCACACGGAGCGCCCAAGAAGTAGGTAAATCACTCCAATTCTATCACTCACACATTTTGTATCCGGTTTACCAGTAAGAGGGTGACGCTAAGAGTAGGTATATATAAATAGGGTTGCGCTATACCGCGCTCCCGTCTGCTTGGGATTACTGTTTCGGAGTGATGGGAAGGTCATGAAGTGTAAAAGCACAGACTCTAAATATCACTCGCTGCGCGCGAAAGCTGGTAAGTGGACGCAGCTCTACCTACTAAACCTGAGGTCTACCACTTTCTTTATAATGAGCAAACAGGACACCTCGACGGCTAGACAGTCCCACAGGGGACCGACGCCTCCTCCACAGAGGGGTTGCCCCCACCACAGAACAACCCCTCACAACGTCGGAACAGTACAATGGGGTGAGATTCCCATCCTCGCCCCTTGCCCCTGCTCTTTTGTCCCCTCTTATAAGAGGTGTACAAACAAGGGGCTGTTTATACACCTCGGCTCAATCAGCTTCCACTAAGGGCCAAGGTGCTGGGCTCACCCTAGGCTACTGAGCCCCACCGCCAAATCAAGGCCTGAACCATGGTGGGGAGTTGTCTGGGCTAGTTGTAGGTCGTTTATGTTCATGGGCGACGGTGACCTGACATATTTCAGAAGATTTCGAAGTTAAATCGACCGAACTGAAGTTTGCAGTGGGCTGGTCACACACTCATAAGAACCAAAAGCAGATGCGTTGCCCTCCTTTTACTATCCTCCCAATGGGCCACCGGAAACACACACCGCACGAAACGCGACAGCATAACTGTCACTTGACGCCGGTGTTATGTGAGTGAGAGGTACCACCCCGGTCGTGTCAGAGTTTCAAGAGGAAGTGTTGGTCGTTCATACCAGGTGGGAAGACGATCTGTGCAGTGGCTGGTTCGATCGATGCCGTTTTTAACCCATTACCGTCCGCCGTACTCAAGCGGGTACACCAAGAAAAACCGCGATAATTTTTGTGATTGTCAATAAAAATGTAAAAAATATTTTTATAGTATAAATAAAGGTGTAATATATTAATCTAGACGAAAAATGATCCAGTTGTTATAATTAATTTGTAATGGTTGAAGGTAATTTGTTTAGTGTTCAACTGTGAGCGCGCACGGTAGGTAAAATAATTGATTAATATTTATTTGTTATAAACTACAATTTATTGAAAATTGTTTCTAAAAAACATGTTCACATTCTATTGTTTCCAATAAATTATCAAAAACTGAAATCAAGTAATTCGGTTCGTAAAAAAAAATCGTGTTTCTCCTACTGTACCTGAGCAGGTACAATGGGCAGATGTACTTATATTTTATTTTGATTTTTTAGAGATAATTATTAATAGAAACTGGTTCAAAAGCGAATCTTTTTATTGCAATACCACTATTTGTAGTTAGAAATGGCAGTCAATTCTATCATTGCTCAAGGAGATGATTATGAGTACGACTTTCTCACAGTTCCATCTAAATCTGGTGCTATAACTGACGAAGAGGAGAGCCCAGAAGATGATCTTGTGACACAAGCATTGCCAAGAGATGTCCCAGGGACCGTCTTCTATGTTGAAGTACTTCTTATTTTGACGTAGAAGAGTATCCTCGGACGATAACAGCAGTGATGATGAGCTGCTTTCGACGTATGCCTCAACTTCAAAATGCTCTCGTATGGCTGGGTCTACTGATACACTCATAGATGGGTTATCTATTTGGCGGAAAACCTTACCAACTACTTACTTTATTCTTCTTTACTCATATATATTCTTTCTTTACTCAACTGCATAAGAAGTAAATAACGCCATTGAAGAACGATTGAACCATGTATGTAATGATAAAAACGACTGTACTCCAGTGATGCTCTTTGAGAAGTATTTTGACGATCAAATGTGTGATTTGATAGATGAACAGAGTCTTTTGTGTGCAGGTCAAAGTAATAAGCATAACTTTCAATTCTAAATAGACAGAAAAACTTATTGGACATACTTTTGTGAGGCGATAGCCTGAACCAATTACCTACGGAACGTGCTTATTAGTCTTTGGATGAAGATCTATGTGAGCCACTCGTTGCAAACTGTATGTCTACAAATCGCTACTTGGAGATAAAACAAAATCAACATTTTGTTGATCATACATGATGGCTTCATCTAACGACCCGATGTCTAAGGTAAAGCCCTTGTGCAATATTTAACAGAGGAGCTCTAGCCAATGGGGAGTATTTTACGAGAATTTGTCTATCGACGGATCTATGATAAAATATTATGAGCATCATCCAGCCAAGCAGTTTATTATGGGGAATGGAGAAACCAGTGCGCTTCGGACACCGAAACTGGGCCTACCTAGACGAAGTATCGCACGGGCTTATTTGCGTCGATCAAAACCTTCAAGAAACCGTCCTTCATCAAATGTGGTAGTGCATGTAGATCGTCAAAATAATTGCCATACACTTGAATTGATCACAAATCAATTAAGATGTGTAAATTGCCAGATCAGAGTACGTTGGAGTAGTTCAAAGTGCTCAAAAACACTTTGTCTGGAGAAACCATGTTTCGGTATTTTTAACACTTGATCTGCCCATTGTACTCGCTTGGGTACACCCCTGTAACTTTTGAAAAAAAAAACTTTTTTTTATTTTCTTTACCTGACCTTTATAATTGTGTTTCTTAATATAAAATTAAAGCAAAACCATTAAAAATGTAATTGGGTTCATTTTGGGCGTTAATGGGTTAATATAAAAATTACTTTCGTAATAATACTTAAATTTTTAAATTCAGTAGACAAATTATTTCAATATAAAACCTTACAGTGAGAAATTAATAAAAGAATATTAATATTTTAACTAACTCAACCATGAAATACGTAATACATAACGTAAATAACACAAATTTATAAACATTTTCTTATCTCTGGCGTAAATCAAAATTGTTATACAGGTTTGTTAGTATTTATATAAAAATGTTCATTTATAATTATGAGAATATTCCCACAAACATATTATATTATTTAATATTTATTAAAATTTAATTTAAATTTGTTTGGGCATTACTCATATTTTTTGTCAAACTGACTTAGTATATATTAGCTAAACAACAATTACACATAATTAATTTACCTAATTTCCGGTCGGTAGGATGCGCTATGCCGTCCGTCTGTATGGGTACCATCTTGCTTATCTATACTAATATTATAAAGCTGAAGAGTTTGTTTGTTTGAACGCGCTAATCTCAGGAACTACTGGTAAATAATACGAGAAAAGGGGTAGACAAAATTTTGTCGTGTGCGCATGCTAGCCCTATAGGTAAAGAACGTTTTTCGGAATGATCTACTGTCGTCCAACCGCAGCTGTGTCAAAGCCTGAGTACCGCAAGGTGTCGTTCTATTCATGATATACAGACAAATCCTCAAAAGCATTTGTAAGCAACACACAAAAAATCGGTCCAGCCATTTACGAGGTACAAACGCACAGAAAAATTATATTTCATTCATTATCATCATCACTAGCTTTTTCCGTTCTCATCCATCATCCTTTATCCGTCTACTGCTGAACATAGACCTCCCTAGATGAACGCTAAGACGACCGAACATTTGCCACTCGCATCCAACACTTACCACCTGTTTAATGGCCGACCAACACTATCACACATCAACCTAAACGCGGTCTACACTCTAGTAACAACTAAACAACAATAAAACATAGACAACTACAACAAACTACAATAGCAACATATTTTTTTTTATATAAGAGGGGGCAAACGGACAGTCGGTTCACCTTATGGTAAGTGAATAGCGACATCCACAGACACCCGCTATACCAGAGGATCAGCAGGTGCGTTGCCGATGCAAAAAATTAGCGGTAAACGCGCAAACTTGTGTCTTGTTGGGGTTAAATTGGACCAGATTAAGTCGTCCCCATTCCGAGACTTTGGTCGACAGAGACTCGATTTCAGACACAAGTTTGCTCTGACACTCATCGACTTGTTCCCGAGAAATATTAGAGCCTCCAGTATATAAGGCATCTGCAGTGCTGTTATCTGCATAACAATAAATGCCGCTGGTTTGTAGCATATCATTGATATGCAGAAGAAACAAGGTTGGAGATAACACCAGCATTAACAGACTTGAGGTCCGAGCATGCACCGTAGTTCTTATATGGAAATTCATAATAATTATCCTCAATATTTTATTTTATATCCTCATATTAAGTAGGTTTATAATTTTGGTATTTCTCATCACTTGATAAATAAAAGAGAATAATTTATAAATTATCTAAGAGTCCAACGTAAGCTAAAATTTTATTCACCTAAATATAAAATATGAATTTAGATAAAATAAATTTATTAAATTTAAGAAGTAGGAAATAATCAACTCTTCTATAATAATAATTTTATTTATTTCAAGATATTGTTAATTGTTATTTTGATACTTTACTAGCCATTGCTAAGGGTTTGCTTGTGAAGATTTAAAGTGTAAATAAATATGTAATTATTGGTTGTATATGCAATGCCTATGGGTAAGTAGCCAGTTTTGCCCATGAACGTGAACGAGTTCAAAGTCGTTAATTACAGTAGTGAACAGAGAAAGGACGATAAAGATGATTCTGATGAATGTATATTTTATTTTATTATAATATACACATTGTATATCTGAACGTTAACAACTTAGTTACTAGTAAAAGAAAAAGGAAAAGTTTTTTGCGCTACATTGTAAAAACCGGGCCACATATGAACCGATATCCTATGTACAAGTATCCTTTACATTCGACCATCGAGTATATAACCGGAATAAAGCGGTAATGTTATGTGTTTTGTATGAAAACATATTCCGCCAAATTTGTGATGCGACGTCGCGCCGGTTCTGCGCTCTGATGGCCTTTCATGGATGATTGGACGATGGGACGTACACACAGATCACTGGTTGGTTAAATTGCTATTACGTCAGGGAAAAATCACTGACCAGTTTCGTAATTTTATGGCTCACATAACTCTATCCGGTTACATGCTCGATGCATTCGACAAAATATACTTTCATCCTCGTTACAAGCCCGTATCCGCCCCAGGTAACTCATGCGTGGCCTATCATAAGACGTTACGTTAGACTGTCTTCTCCTTTCCGAAACACATCCCAGGTGTTTGACAGAAGGAATATGTAAGATGATGGTACCCATGTAGGCGGGCGTACGGCACAGCGCAGTCACCACCGTGGCTGATTCTGCGTTTGGCTAGGCGTTAGATACATCCCCACCATGGTTCAGGCCTTGAGTAGCGGTGGGGCTCAGTAGCCATGATTGAGTCGCTGCGAACCTTGGGCGAAGCTAATTGAGCCGAAGGGGCTCTTTCTACCCCTCTTATAAGAATAGGGGACAAAAGAGCAAGGGGCGAGGACGGGAACCTCACCCCATTGTACTGTCCCGACGTTGTTCTGTGGTGCGAGACAACCCCTCTGTGGAGGTGGTGTCGGTCCCCTGAGGGACTGACTAGCCGTCGAGGTGCCCTGTTTGCTCATTAGATCCGGGGCACCTCACCAAATGCGGCATTGGTGGCATTCGCCGGGTCTGAGTGGGTAAAGCTGCGTCCACTTACGAACTTTCGGGCGCAGCGAGTCCCACATACCCGCGTGGGGAGACCCACTCCCCCACGGGATGCCTCAGAGCATTTCCCAGCGTTGAAAAAAAAGGCGTTAGATACATGAAAGTTTTGCAAATAATGAGGACGTACAGACAGGTTGACCCTATTACAAATATACGCGCTCCATGAAACATAAATTGAGATGTGAGAACTTCATAACACGCATTCTCAGCCATTCCTTTGTTCTGTATTGCTGCGGCATGTTACATTTTTTAAATTGTAGGTTCGAAATCCAAAATGTTGTCGTTGATAGATTATTTGCTACCTTACCTCCAATCGTTTTGGATAAATGTAATGAAATGTGGAAGAATACCTCGGCACATCGCAGTCATAATGGACGGAAACCGCCGGTACGCGAAGAAGCAAGGAGTCCGAACTAGCCTCGGACACGCGAAGGGTGTTGACAAAATGATCAGTGTTGCAAAGGTAATTTCTATTCTATTTTGTGTGGGAGCAGCGAAAATATGACGCTTATAATTTAACATTGTATAGGCAATATGTAAATGCTAAAAGATGAGAATCGATTTTGTATTATGATACAGGCACGTTTTGTATTATATAGGGCTGTTTTGTATGATACAGGAACGTTTTGTATGAAACAGGCACGTTTTCTATGATACGACGACAGAATTAGAAGAGTATATTTTGGAATTCATGAGATCCGTGCCATTTATAATTTCACCACAGGACATCGCGTCCAAATTCAAAATTTCACAATCACGGTATTTCCAAAGGTTCTAAGAACTAAGTGACTCCCTAAGTCTCTACGGATCTTTGGACCTTCAAGAAAAGACCATACTTGAAAGGCCCGCAACGCAACTGCTAATGATATAGAGGGTGTCTATGGACGTCACTTATCACTTACCACCAGGTGAACCACTGTTTGTTTTCCCCACTTTCTATATATAAAAAATAGAGCGCGCTTATAGGTCAAATACCTGGTATTGATATATTATATATCTAGTCTATCTTCTAATATATAAAATTTCCATGTCACAATGTTAGTTACCGTACTCCTCCGAAACGGCTTTACCGATTTTTACCAAATTTTATATGCGTATTCAGTAGGTCTGAGAATCGGCTACTATCTATTTTTCATACCCTTATCACCACAAGGGTGGTCAACCCCTCAAATTTTAAAAGTTAACGCGGGCGAAGCTGCGGGCAACAGCTAGTTATATATATTTCTTCATCTGGGTACTCGCCATAGTTGTAGTTGTAATAGGACTCTAATCGCAAATTGTTGCTGTGTATGCAATAAATATTGTTTGATTTGATTTTTATAATTTATAAAAGCTGAACCCGTCAAACGTTATCTTGACTTTAGCCAAAATGGACGCCTTTACCGAAATGATCCCGCATCCCGCGGGGGAGTGGGTCTCCCAACGCGGGTATGTGGGACTCACTGCGCCCGAACGAAAGTGGATGCCGAAAGCTGGTAAGTGGACGCAGCTCTACCCACTAAAACCCGGCGAATACCACCAATGCCGCCTTTGGTGAGGTGCCCCGAATCTAATAAACAAACAGAGCACCTCGACGGCTAGTCAGTCCCGCAAGGTACCGACGCCACCTCCACAGAGGGGTTGTCCCGCACCACAGAACAACTATTCCCAATGTCAGGACAGCACAATGGGTTGAGGTTCCCATCCTCGCCCCTTGCCCCCTGCTCTTTTGTCCCCTCTTCTTACACGAGGGGCACAAAGAAAGCCTCGGGCTCACCCTAGGCTACTGAGCCCCACCGCCACGTCAAGGCCTGAACCATGGTGGGGAATTTGGTGTGGTGCTGAAGTTATGTGCGTACATACATTTCGGTGATTCATTTTATTCATATAGATTTAATTATTATATTTATAGCTGATCTTAGAGCTTGGCGTTCCCGAAGTCACGGTATACGCCTTCAGTATAGACAATTTTAAGAGGAGCGAAGAAGAAGTTAGCGCTTTAATGAATTTGTTTCGCCAGAAATTCTCTAAGATACTGGATAACATGTAAGTCAGGATACTTATTTTTTATAGTATTTTCGGTTTGAAATATAAATAAACTCACCGGTGGGAGGGATGCGCTGTGCTGCGTTCCCGGTTGCTTGGGCACCACCATCTTGCTTGTTTCTCTCGTGAAACTTTGCTGTGTTTTGGAGAGAAGGGCAAGACAGGCAGTGTAATTACTGGCACATACACTTAACATCTTATGTCTAACCCTGGCAACACATGAATGCCTTGCACAGGGTAAGAACTAGCGTTCCAGGTAAACTAGTTTATATTCATGGGCGAGGCTGACCACTTACCATCAGGTGGTTCGTCTGCCTGTTTGCCTATCTAACAAACTTAAAAATAAAATAAAATGAAAACTATATTTTTCTCTATATTCGCATAGGAGAAGAATATAACTAATACTAATTCGAAACGAATGCAAACGTAGCACCAGAGGTCTATTTTCCGGTCCGATTAATACAAAGTATTTTCAGTTCTTATGCTTCCCAAGTCTAACTTTGTGAAAATTCGAGTTCCTTCTTCATAGCAAAGAAATATAAATTAATCTTGATTTAAGTGACAACATCAATGAATGTGGTATAAGATTCAAAGCAGCTGGAAGGTTGTCCCTGTTGCCGGAAGATTTGCAGGTCATCATCGCAAAAATAATGATCGCTACTAGAAACAACAACAAACTGAAAGTAAATGTAGCGTGTGCATATACTGGTACATATTTTGTTTTCTTAAAATTTTCGACTAACATTTTTTTTTTCTTTAACGCCGGGGAATGCTCTGAGGCATCCCCGGGGGAGTAAGTCTCTCCGCGCGGGTATGTGGGACTCGCTGCGCCCAACAGCTGGTAAATGGACGCAGACGCAGACGTGCCCCGGATCTAGAAAACAAACAGGGCACCTCCACGGCTAGTCAGTCCCGCAAGGGACCGACGCCACCTCCACAGAGGGGTTGTCCCGCACAGAACAACCCCTCCCAACGTCGGGACAGTACAATGGAGTGAGGTTCCCATCCTCACCCCTTGCCCCCTGCTCTTCTGTCCCCTCTTCTTATAAGAGGGGTACAAAGAGCCCCCTCGGCCCAATTAGCTTCGCCCAAGGTGCACCGCTCACCCTAGGTTACTGAGCCCCACCGCCACGACAAGGCCTGAACCATGGTGGGGCGACTAACATAATATATTAGCTTGAGCTATCAACCATATAACCGGATAGAGTAGTAATTTGAGCCATACATTCCGAAACTGGTCAGTGATTTATCACTGACGTAATAGAAATCTAACCAACCAGTGATGTGTGTGTACTTCCCATCGGCCAATCATCCATCCCCACCATGGTTCAGGCCTTGTCGTGGCGGTGGGGCTCAGTAGCCTAGGGTGAGCCCAGCACCTTAGGCGAAGCGAATTGAGCCGAGGCGGCTCTTTGTACCCCTCTTATAAGAAGAGGGGACAAAAGAGCAGGGGGCGGTTGGTAACCTCACTCCAGTGTACTGTCCCGACATTAGGATGGGTAGTTCTGTGGTGCGGGACAACCCCTTTGTAGAGGTGGCGTCTATCTCCTGAGGGACTGACTATAGCCGTCGAGGTGAACTGTTTGCTGAACAGATCCGGGGCACCTCACCAAAGGCGGCATTAGTGGCACCCGCCGGGTTTTAGTGGGTCCACTTACCAGTTTTCGGGCGCAGCGAGTCCCACATACCCGCCTGGGAAGATCCACTCCCCTGTGGGATGCCTCAGAGCATTTCCCGACGTTAAAAAAAATCATCCATCAATGGCCATCAGTCGGCCAATCAGAGCGCAGAACCGGCGCAGCGTCGCAGCACAAATTTGGCGAAATTACTTTTAAATAGATAGATAGATAAATAGATATAACTTTTTCAGCACGCGATGAAATAACCAGAGCCGCATCCTATTTGATAAATAGCGTCAAGAATGGCAAAATATCATCTCACGATATTGATGTGGAGTTAGTCTCACAGACCTTAGAATTACAAACACCTGATCTCTTAATACGTACATCTGGAGAAGTCAGGCTCTCTGATTTCATGTTATGGCAGGTAATCGTCTATGTTTTAAGGTATTTATCCAAGCAGCATCCGAACGAAATAATTTAGGATTAAATATAAAATCTTATGAAATCTCGTATACCTGTCGTCCAATCGCCTGAATCTGTGCTTAGTTTTATTGACTCTCAGACAAGTTTCGTTCACCTTTTTTTCATTCATCATCAGCTATTATCCGTTCACTGTTGAACATAGGCCTTTTTTTTTTGTTCCCGCTGGGGAATGCTCTTATGTATACCACCGGGTCCGGGGGAGCCCGGGGGTCTATGGTATGGTCCGCACCGGCGACGACGGTGTGCCTGGAGGCACTCTCCTCTGAAGGCAGGGGGTGGCGCTTACCCCTACCTAGGTACCCCGAACAATTAAGGATGCCTTATAGCATGGACCTTACGCGCACGCGGCAGATCCCCCGATCGGCCACGCACAGGTCCCTCACGGCGGTGCGACCGCCTGAAGGGGCGCCAGTGCGCTCCCTCACCCGCTCCGCCTCCTCCTTCTGCGAAGTCGTGATGCCGCAGAAGCTGAACATAGGCCTCCTTCAATGAACGCTAAGACGACCTATCCCTTCCCACTCTCAAGCGTTCACCTTTAATGTCTTTTATTTTTAATGTCATTGTCCGTTGTTAAAAAGGTCATATTATTATATCATATTATTATGTTAACATGAGATGAACCGCCCATAGTTTGGTAGTAGCTTATAAGTTGTAACTGCTCAAAATCACTCAAAATAATCTCAAAATGTATTTTCTAAATAAATCTTTTTTTTTTGAGGTCATTATATATATTAATTTATATATAATATTATATTTTACAGATATCGAATACAGTGTTATACTTTACAAAGGTGTTATGGCCAGAGTTTGGTATTTTCGATTTAATGTTTGCAATAATACATTTTCAAAGACATGTCTCCAGTCCTGTGCCTAGAAGACAGATTAGGCAACATGGGTTTATGAAAAATATGAAACGGGAGAGATGGCGTGCTATTGAAAAGACCGCTGGTTTGTAACTACAAGAAATAGCTATTAACTTTTTGAACGCCATTGTCAAATATATGAGACAAACGAAATCTGGCTCTGAACGCCAACGTCGTAAATATATGACAAAATACACGCCGCATATCATGAAATAAACAATTTAACCTCTCTCTTGTGTTTTTTTTTAAATATAATTTAAAAGTATTCCATTCTAAAAATGTGCGGGCAGGATAGGGCGCTTGCCCCACCCTCAAAAATGTCATCCATCCAAAAATGTGTCTCGACACCTTTTCGAAAAAAAATACCGGGGTAAGACCGCAGGTATAGTTTGCTATTTACATAATAATTTAGACTGCTGCCCCCGGGCTGGCTACGCCCATGATTCCAAATATTCCATCAATATTTGGTTTAAAGAATTTATTCTTAAAAAGACAGAGTCACTTACATGAGAACATTTGATAATATCATGTATAAATATAATTTTAATGGTCGTCACACAGTTATAGGTACTCACTACTCAGGTGCTCACTTAACATAATATTGTATTGATTTGATAATTTACTTTTTTATTTATATATAAAAATAGCATGAAATCATCAATATTGAGAAATTCAATGATTTAAAAGATGTTAAATGCGTATAAAAGAAGCGCCTCACACGCTATAGTCTCTGTTAAAAGAAGCGCCTCACACGCTATAGTCTCTGTTAAAAGAAGCGCCTCACACGCTATAGTCTCTGTTAAAAGAAGCGCCTCACACGCTATAGTCTCTGTTAAAAGAAGCGCCTCACACGCTATAGTCTCTGTTAAAAGAAGCGCCTCACACGCTTTAGTCTCTGTTAAAAGAAGCGCCTCACACGCTATAGTCTCTGTTAAATGCGATGTAAATAATAATAATAATAATAAATCATTTATTTTCAGGCACTATGGCCCATACCTTACAGATTAACATACATATATTATATTACATAAGTGTTAGTATAAAACCTTAAAATTATGTTAGTAAACTTCCTAGCGCTACGTTTTCGTGCGTTCCGGTGGTACTGTTCCGCGGAAGCGAAAGAACACCACATCCTGAGGCCAGAAGTCTTCGCGTAAAACGTCCTGCAGGTAGCAGTTCGGTACTCGCACCACAAACGCCTTGAAGTTGACGTTCCGGCGCGACTCCAGCTCCTGCACCCTCGGACAGTACTTCAACCTCCGGCGCACGTATTCGGCGATGCTCTCCGCCTTTGTGGTGTAATGAAGGCGGGAGATATACACCGGCGTGTTCGGCTTGGCGGCCCGCACGAGCACGTTGGGCTCCAGTGGGGCTTTGCCGCAGCGATTCTGGACGGTTTTGGGATGGCGCCTCTTCCTCTGCACCACCTCAAAACCATCTTCATCCCGACGTGGCGCCTGCTGCGCAGGCGCTGGTAGCGGGGCGGGGCACGGAGCACGCGCGGCACGTACAGGAGCCGCGCGTGCTCCGTGCCGTGGTCTCCGTGGGTCTGTCACCTTTAACAAGGTGACGATGTCCTGGATGCTCTTCTCAGTTCCGTCCCTCCGTCTAGATGGCATTTGGTCGAGTTTGCCTATCACCTCGTACAGTAGTCGCTTGACACTGCTTATATCTTCTTCTTTGAAGTTAGTCTTACATATTTGTAAGATGCTAACTTCATCCATAGTGTCCATGGCGTTTTGTATAAACGCCAGCAGTTCGTTGGCTACGAGTTGCGAACTCATAGCGACGCGAGCGGGCAGCGGCATATAGCCGCGCTAAACATTAATTTAATAACTCTACGGTGCACTTTATAAGGCACGTCCGTATCCGATGCGCGATGCGACCGAATGATAAAGATCTTAGGATGTAGTTGCCGGGTAAATAAAATTTTAGTGTTGTGAGTACGGTTTATTAGAAAATTTAAGACGAAAATAAAGACTCAGTTGTATATCGATTAAGTTTTCGGCATCCCTATATTTGATGAAGGTAATTTTACAGAAAAAGTGGCTTGGCGTCAGGGGTACGGCGAAATATTTATACTCTGGCGTTCAAAAAGTTAATAGTGCGCCTGACACGAAAATTGATGTGATCGTATTAACTACATACATTCTTTCTATTGTAGGTAATTTTAATTATAAGACTAGATGTTTGTTGATAATATATACCTAATTCCCGATTGCAAATAAACTAATATTTATTATATTGTATGACTGAATAGTCATACAATATAATAAATATAGTGAATAGCCTATACTGTCCCACTGCTGGGCAAAGGTCTCTCTCTTTCTTTTCCACGCGTCTCAATCGTTAGCTGCACTACGCCAACATCGTCGTGGTCGAGGTCAGCCCGCCATCTCCGTCAAGGTTTGCCGCGTCTGCGCACTCTGTCAGACCCAGTCTGTGGTTTGTTGGCCCACAGTTCGTTGGGCATCCAGCAGATGCTCCTAGATAGATAAAAGTATTTTCCCCTAACATTTTAGTATTTTGGATATTTAATGAAATATAATTTAGGTATCAATGCTTTGCATATAGTGTTCATTTTTAAACTAATTTTCATTTACTGCAGGATATTTTTCATCATCATCATCCATTGGATCTGATTCAACCTGGATGGTCTCTTCTGGGTATCCTTACCTCAGGACTCAAAGGTAACTTTCCACTTTTCTTCTATTTTGGTATTTACGATTCATAAGGATGTTAATTAAATAAAATTCTGGTACGTTTAAAAAAACTTTATTTTGAAATAGTGGTTATTATCTATTAACATATTATTTACTGTTAGGCCAATGAGTCAGCGATATTAACTTACACAATCACCTCACTTTTTACACCATTGTCACATCTACACAAATTAAAAAAATCTCACATGAACGTGTCTATGATCTTGTTAACAGATAATCTACCAACATTCAAATTAGAGTCACATTAAAATCTAAACGAGTAGAAAATAAACTAAAAAAAATGTATAAACAGACAATATAAATGCATTCCATAAACCTTCTATTTAAATTAAGATTTTAACAAACGATATTAAGTCTTACATTATATGAATATATTAAGATACGTTAATTTAAATTATCAATTAGCCAGAGTGCCGCATGATTACTATTTCTATACCGGTAAATATAGATATATAATCACTCAATTCACAAACAAAAGCCTATAATCATACTGATCCTCATAGAATTTTCTTTTCACCACCAATCAAGGCACTAATCATTTTGGTATATTGCTGATACGTATCCCCACTCCTCAATCATTCTGTTACATGCGTGTTTAGTGAAATATTAACAATTTTATATTTAATTAATACTATGAAGAGATTTATAACCTCAAACAACGCGAAAAAACGCACGAGCGCGCCACATTCAAATTAGGAATCCCATTAATGTTGCTACATATGATTTTATATCTATCCAAATATTACTATTACAAAAATATCTATGATCTATTCTAGTTTTAATAAATTTTATCGGGATAGGCTAAGGATTCTAACAACAAATACCCTTCGAGTTATTATGGACGTTGTCACCAACAGTGAGTGTTAGTTTCTAATTTTGCCAATTCTACGAATAAAAATTTTACAGGAATAATAATGTCATTTTGATATAATACTATCATGTACCGCATATTTATACAAGTATTTCTTCTCCGCGATTCTAATTAGATCAAATTTAAACAATAATACTTTTAAATACTACCTATATAGTCTTAAAAAATATACCTACTCGGTACAAAATCTTCAATTTGGAATTTGATAAACGTATGCATTGCTCACAAATGTAATATACAATATGTAGATTAAATAAATGTTTCTCTGATCACTCTATTTGCTTATGATACAAATTTTATACAATTTACTCTGTACTTACATCTATTTATATATGAAACGTAGGGGATGTAAACACTATATTAATTAGAATCGCCTGTACATCAACGGATTTAGAAACGGCGGTTGTTGCGAAGGTGCCTTAGATCTACCAGAGTCCTGAAGAGTAGCCGCCTGGTGGTACACGATTGTGTAGAATACTGCTGTTGCCATTTATCGATGTCACCATGTTAATCTGACCGTTCATTGATTTGTAGCCATCACCGGTGATAGGGTTGCCTTCTGAAAAATTAAAATTACAGTTAAAATTGTTATTCATTATAGCGATAAATTTTGAACAAAAGAAACATTAAGTGGCTACAGCTTACATCAAATAAGTTATTAAAAACTTTGGTTGTGCCAATAGATGGCGATGTTTCAGGAGTTTTGACTTAACGTCTCTTTTGATTACAAGAAATACATTATAATAATAATAATATTTACTAAACTAAAACTGATAGTAGTGTACAAGTTCAGTTAGATATTCTAGACTACCAAATTTACTGACAATATTTGAAAATTAGTTCCTCTACTGCACAGATGACAAGGAAGAAGGTTCCTTTTGAAACGAACACATTTAGAAACAAAGTTAAAAAAAGGATTTACTGCGAGGTTTCGAAATAGATGATATAAGCTATATTATGATATTACTATTATATATGATATTGATAGAATATCTTATTTAACGTTGATATGTATATATTAAACTGAATGACAATGTATTTTAGAAATCTTTTAATTTAACGGGTTTCTATGATTTATATCATTTAAATCAATTGTTACTTGTGAATCTCCATTAAAGAACATTCTGCCTCGACCATCTGTGATATCACAGGAATTCGTGCAATAACAATAGACAATATAGATCTAAACTATATTCCAGAGACAATTGTATATAATTATAATCTACAATTTAACATCATGCGAGTTTCAACTTTAAGTGATACCTTTTCAAATCTTGTCCATCATTTATATTTTTATACTATCTGCAAAATTAACTATCATGTTGAATAAATTATTATAACGATAAGAGATAATTACACAAGTATACAACTACACAAAAGGAAAGACAACAAGAGGTTAAATATGAGCGTGCAAGTGTACAGTAGGAGTTACCTAGTTAGTCCTACGCTAGCGTTTACAATCTATGATAACAACAAAGACAATACAAACGACACGACAAAGCAAACATTACAAATAATAAGATTATACAATCCAAATTAAAACTAAACATACACAATAGTACAACAATCTTTACTGAAATAAACTATTTCTCATTGAATGTACGAAGCAAATCATAATAAGGCATTGGGTGCTTAATTTAAAAATCTCAAAGGATCGTTCGGAAATTCTCAAAGCGACGAAGCTTTGCAACAGTGCAAGTGTTTATATATTCTGTTATAAAAAGATTTTAATTTCTCGACGAACATCATAAATTAAACACCCACCCAATTCTCGTCGGCGAACATAGTCAACATAGTACGTCTTAAATTTCGTGTCCTCAGCATGGCGATTGATATCAAAAAGGTAGCCGGGAACGTATTTGTGGAAAATCGGCGGGAAACCCGTCAGAGTACTCGGCCCGGGACCCGGGGAGGTCGGGAGAAGAGAAAAATCCGGTATAGGACCATCCCGCTCGTATCTGAAGAGAGTCGGTGGAGGATTGCAATTTGCGGCCACATATGGGTCGATCGGGCCATCTAAAGTCGGGATCGGATTGTACTTATAATCGGGCCGAGGTCTGTCTCCTAAAGCAGAGGTCATACCAACAAAGGCATGTTCAGGTAAGGGATGATAGGGCACGTGATGGTCTTGAGGCTCCAGATAGTGTTGAGCGGGAAAGGGTGGCCAATGTCTGTCTAAAACTAATTGAGGCGAGAGAGAATCAGGATCAATTACGGGATGGATTTTCTCAGAATCATCGGTTTTCAGACCGAGCAAAGTGTAAGGTTCTTGTTTGATATTCAATCTGGGTTTCGTCGTGGATTGAACGTAATAATTTGCGGGTTGCGGAGGCCAAATACTAGTGAAATATCTGTGAGTCGGTTGCGGAAGGGTATCGTCATGGTCATGATGGTCAGGATGATCTTGTGGGGCACCTCGTAGACTGGCGGCCGGGTGCCGACGTCTCGGTGGCGGCAGTACCACTCCATCTCCCGTTACCGGATTCCTCTTCGGTGGCGTGTACATTACTGACCATTCAGAACAATCGGTTTTCAATTGAACGTTATTACTAACTAAATTAAAAATTCACATTTTTATGATTACAATTTATGATTTTTTGCACCTCAGCATTTTATTACAATCAAAGGTATAATGTGTTTGATTTTTATAACTGATTTCAAAATAATGTCTGTATTTTATAAACGTTTGTTAAAAGTCGGCTCATGAACCTTTTTCAAAGTTTCCATTTAGGTAGATGCAATATAAAAAAAATAATACTCAATACAATATTTACTAGATTGACAAAAATACCTACATTAGGCGTGTTTGGCCGAAGTAAGTAGGTACTTAATAATTTAGTAAGTCACTCACTATACTTACAAAATTTTCGGCCGGGACACAAAATAAGTGCTAACGCAGTTAAGAGCGTGGCTTAATATAAGACGCCATATTGCATAATGTCGATGTAAACAAAACAAAGACAGGAACAGACCTGCCATTGTCCAGATACACAAGCACTCAATATAATAAAATATTTCTCATAAAATTATTCATTTGCAACTATTTACATGAATTAAATTATACCTATTGCTAAATTATTAAAGCCAATTATATTCAGTCTATGAGGTTTTGTACGGGTTATAACATAAACCGATGTTTTGTGTTATGTTAAGCCAGTCAGCCTTTAAGATTTTAATTTTTTTATACTTACTGGCTTACTAAGTTTAGTAAGTACTTACTTCGGCCAAACACGCCCATTGTTGAAATCAGTTTTCTTAACGTAATAAGGTAATGTTATAAATTTTAAAACGATTACAATATAATGATTTCTATAATGAAAAGCTATTAATCATATTAAATAAATTCCTTATTAATTGTATTACAATATTAATAATTTCGTTAATCTTTAACGCATAGCATTATTATAATTATTATGTGACATTTTAGTTCATTATAAGTTAAGAAGTGAAAATATATTGTTCTTAGCGTGCAAGGTGCTAGATGTGTGACATACACGAGATCATTATCACCGCACACAGTGTGACAGGGTTTTATTAAAGTTTAAAAACACGTGACGGCTGTGTACGGTTCGATTCCTTCGAAAGTGGAATGGAATTCCGATATATCAACTTTCATGGTCTCCCCCTAGCAAGCGCATCACTAACGCTATTTATAGCAACACTGTTCTATTTTTAAAATTGACAGATAAGTTGGTTACGCAAGTTGAACATTCTCATGCCCTTTGTTCTTATTCACTTTCTCCCTTGACTTGGTTTGGTTATATAATCATTCCATAACTCTCATCGATGTATTAATAATTTGTACTTATTAAAAATACATATTGAAAGTAATATATTATGTGATTCATATTGTATTCAATATCTACTACCATACGTCATGCTAAGACTATTCATGTGACAGCTGTCAAAACGACAAACGTCAAAACCTAGGGAATGCGGGACGCGTGCGATCTACTCCCCCTAGCCTGGAGACCCATTCCACTTTAGAGCCGTTAGTTAGCGTTCGTGCTGTCGTGCCTACATCTGAATCGACTCACAGTGATCGCCGAGCTCCATCTCACCTCGGCTTGGCGTCGAGGTGGCGCTGCCGTTCGCCTTGGGCGAGTGCGAGGGGCTGTTGCCGTTCATGTGCGAGTCGCCGAACTGGATGTTGCTGCGGATGGTGTCGGTTATCATTGGCGCCACCGACGAGTTGCCGCCAGACTGAAATTACACACGCGCAATGTTAGGAACGATTTCTCAGCGTTTATTGAAAAAAATTACATTCTAGAATTTCGAGTTCCTGTCATAATCTTTTTTTAGTTAAATCCAGATATGCTCATAAGTGCATTGAACTAATACCAAAAGTAATTTGTTAGTTGCCTCTCTGTAGGTGGGGGTAAGTCCAGGTAAACTCATTTGTGCTCATGGACGACGCTGACCACTTACCATCAGGTGGCACGTTTGTCTATCCAAATAACATAAAACAAAAAAGAAACATAGATGAGAACTACCTTTTTTCCTACCTGTCCAAAGAGTCTAGAGTGCGTGTCTCTGGGGCGTGTGGGCGTGTCGCGAACGACGCGCGGGCGGGTGTTGCCGTTCTTCACAGGACTGCCGCCGTCGGTGACGTCGCCGTTGAAGATCTCCGCGATGCAGCTCTTTGGCGCATTTGGAACTCTGGAAAAAAAAAGAAATTATTAAGCTTTCACGCGGACTAAAAAGAAACTAATCGAAAGAGACTAAATACTTATGTATAAGCCTACTACTTATGTATAATAATAAGTAATACCTAAGCAATATTTCAGACATCGTTGAGCGTTTCATGTAGATATCCTGATTCTATCATATTAAACTTTACTTGAGCTAGTAAATAAAACAACGTACTCAATATTCGTCAAACTTATTTCATAGTACCTACATGGAGTCTATACTCCATGTACTGGCCAACCTGACGCCAGGAGGCCGTGTGGTCGCAGTGCAGTCTGCGACCACACGGCCACGGTTGGCGGGGGGCAACCCCCCACTTTTATACCAGTAAGATAAACATCGTCGTAATAGCGATACCAGTAATATGATACCAACTATAAAATACACAACTAATGCGTATAAGTTTTGCATCAACTTCAATAGAAATTAATTTTCACTTATTACTATCATATCCATTAAATCTGCATTTTTTATGTCATAAGGAGGCAAAAAAGCTTTATGGTCTCTACTGGAGCCCATATACACATCTCCACAACCAGAGGTTGCACTCCTTTTCTCAATCCACCCTCCTCCCAATGGGACACCGGAAACTCACAAGCCGCATGAAACACGACAGCATATCTGTCACTACGCCGGTATTATGCGAGCGACAGGTACCACCCCGGTCGTGCTAAAACGCAGCAATGGCACTACCTCTTACAAAATATGCATTCATATTTTATATTTATAGTCGGGCAGACAATAAAGTCGGTGCAACGGCGTGTTCCCATTGAAACACATTTAATAATCACAAAATAGTCAATAGACAACTATGACAACGGAAGTGCAATTCTACACCGAAGCCTGGCGTGGATACAAAAAAAAACTATCAAATTCGAAAAACAAACCGATATTGGGCAAACCGGAAGTCGCTCTTCGAAATTCAATACGATAGAAATTAATACCCTTTAAACATATCGACTACAAAGCCCCCTTCCCCCCCACCTTCCCGTGGGCATGCATGGTCATTACCCGCAGGAGGGGCTACTTCCGTTGGGGTTATGGTCAGCGAAACAAATCACACATTTTAAAAATGTAATACCTGATGGCACCACCGGTCGTTGACATTGTTTCGATTGGACCAGAGCGATTACCGATATTGCCTATTACGGTAATAACCAATTAAGGTTATTTAAGGAAAGAAGGAATTAGCCCAAATAGGTACAAAACGAAATTCTTGTAAGCCGACGTCAAAAGGGACGGAAACATTAAAAATGTCGTTGAGCGAAATCGACAATCATTTAGCCTAAATGCGCCGTTTAAAGTTTTCAAACAAACAAACTCTTATACTATCGGTCTTAATTTAAAAAAAACATAATCAAGTCTTAATACAGACAGACAGATTTCACTTTCACGACTACTAGTCACTACTTCACTTAAATCTTGATTAAAAAAAAATCCAAATTCAAATTTTTAAAGCTAAGGTTCAAAAATTCGAATTCGTATATAAGTAAGCAACCACAGATAATTAAGTAGTAAGCAACACTCTTAAATTGCAGAAAAAACCCAACAAGAGTTACCACTTTTGTAGTGGTATCTAGCCGTTTATACGAAATAATTACACTCAAAACACATTTAAACATACATCTAAAAGTTAATTCCACTTTAATAAAAACTAATAAGATATTCTTATTTAAATTACGGTTCGTTTCACGGTACGTACGCATTACAGGCTAATAAGAAAAGCAGTCGTTTCGAAGGCAATTTTCTAGAAAATATCATTACTGGGTGCATCGATTGCGGTATAGGTAACTAATAAGCTATTTTCTTCGAGAAGACTGTCGATTATAAATCCAATCGGTTATTTAATGCAACAAGCTACCAGATCTGTAGATAGCGTTTAGAACGTAAATGTTCAATCTTGTAAGTGGAAACGTTTATACAATGTGTCTGGCCATATCATACTTACTGACATGTTTATTTCTATGATAAATAAATTAGTAGTCCGCATTTCTTTTAATAGAATACCTACCACGTTTAATTATTAAGTATAGTTTAGCTATACATTAATAATTAATTTATGCTTGATTAAAATAAATAATGACTTTTTTTCGTGACATGTCATTATGATTTAAAAAAGCCTTTTGCCAATGAAAAATGAGGATATAAATACATAATTATGTACCTACATTGTTTTGAATATTTTTTTTAGTCCTAAAAATGTTTCTGCACTATAGATATTATGTTTTTGCCAACCATATAAACGGCCCACACAATTCGTAGGACAATATGACTGTTAAATTATATAAATATTAACTAAGTAAAAGAAAAATAAAACAGCTGGTCAGTAATCATTTTTGATGACCTCGTTATCGATACGTCATGTTGCAAGGAGGTACTCTTTGATCAAACCCTTTGATTATATCAAACCATACATTTTGTAGGACAAATATTATTTCGAATAATTTTTGTGTTGTGTTTTTTGTAAAAAAACCAGTTAGTAATAAATTTTTGGGAATCATCAAATCGACATAATATTTTATCCTTGGTCCTACCTCTGCTAGCTACCACAATCGAGAATTTTCAAAGGAAATTGTTGGTCGTCTCATCAAAATAAAGCTACTCACGGAAAACTAGCTTGATAGTAATCAAGTGCAAAAACGGACCCTGTATCCTGGACCATATACTATATTATATACTCATATTATTTAATATATTTTTATAAACATATTTTAAAATGAAATCTCCAGTAAAAGAGCACCGCCGTTTTACCACAGATTTTACCTAATTTGCTCCATGTTCTCATCTTTATGTCTTCCGCTTTCATTTGTTTATGTTAATGATGACAAGCGTTTTCGATGAGATCGATAAGAAATAAGTTATTCCTTTGTATCATGCGATCTACCTACAGTATTTGCTTGCCTCATCGTTATCTTGATATTATTTATTGCTCCAGTTATTTAACCACTGTAGAGTCGTCGAGATTGCCACGAGAAATATACAAAACGATTCGTAAAATATATCCATTTCATCTATAATGATAAATATTATTATCTAAGATTGTTTTATTTAAAAATATATTAAAATTGGTAATTATATAATTTACACACAAAAGATTAGATAGCTGCGTACGACCTAGGCTAGTTATTTTTTTTTAAACTAATAGTTATTGGAATTGGCGCTCTTTCAATGAAAACTTTTGGAATATTCAAGTTTAAATTAGTCCATAGCGTATAGACAAGGCAGCGAGTCCACAAAGTAAAGAAGTTTAAAGAGGAACGAATTAGCGCAGACTATTAATAGACGTGGCATAGACAATACAGTCCATAGACTATAATAGAGGCTACAAGGAGAACAAAAGTGGGAAGTGTGCTTACATTGCAGATAGCGGGAATCAATACCGCGTCAGTGCGATTTCCAGCGGTTGCCAGCCCGACGCTATGCACCATAGCTCGCCCGTCACATAAGTCTGTGACCTGTCACATCCTTACCCACATAGCTAATGTTTTGTGTCACGTTAGTTTTATCGTTAATTAGGCATGAAAGAAACACAATTACAACTATTTCAAACGGGATATTTACAACATTTTCGCTTTTATTCCGCGGAGTTCGATATTTCAATAATTTCGAATGTCTAATTCACTATTGTAAAAATAAACAATGATAATTTCAAATCTTATATGTATGTATGTTTGTACATCATGCGTTTTAAGGAATTAAATTTTACTAAGTACATTACCTACTTATTAAAACTTAGTAACTGAACACTAACATTTTACGTGAAGCTCAAAATAATTTTTGAGCCATTAAATTACAATTTATAATAAATTTATTTTTTATTTATTGACACATTTCAAGTGCTTTTTGTTGGCGTTCTATTTATCTACAAAGTCATAATTTTCGAAAGGATCTAAAGCTAGTCAAAAGTAGCTAATAGTGGTAGTAGCTATTTAAATATAAATCCTTAATATTATCTAAAGCTTTGCTCTATGTGATTTAAATTTGGTCTGTTTGACAATATAAAATGACTCATCATATTTTTGTGCTGAATAGAAAGTATTTAATATTCAAAGGCTAATATTATATTCTATAAGCCAAAATGCTGACCTCGCCTTTGGAAGCTCGCCAAAGTGGTGCTATTTTGAGTGATATATAAATTAGATACGTAGACCATATTATGTACTTTTAAATCTTGCTTATCCACTTTATTTCTTGTTTGGTCTATACACACATTTCCTATAGTATGAACCTTACGTGTAGTGTTTTAGAAAGTTTATATTTAGCTAAGCATTTTAAGCTAATTAAGTTAGAAATAACACATAATAAAGAAAGTGCGTGAGAGCAAATTCCAGTCATAGTGTGTAGTTATGAAATGTGTACGCATGTGGCGTGCGCGCACGCAACATAGAAACGCTGTAGGGCGTGCGCCGCGCCGCGCCGGTCAGGGGAGAGGCTGTACTTAGAAAAATGACCGGTTGTCAAGGAGAATTAGCGCAGCCCTCAGGCTCTCTTGGCCATTCCGCACGTTGATGTTTTGGCTGCATACGAAAACTAGTACTACATTTTAAAAGTAAAAAAAAAAAAACAATTTCTTATATCTAAAGATAATGAAAAAAGTTTTTTTTCATAAGACGTATGCCCATTTTATATTGTATGACGAACTTAAAATACGTACAAATTACCTGAATAAAAAGTATAAATGAAAATGAAGCATCATTTCGTTTTCAAATCACTCATCGTTTACTTTACTTTTGATAAACAAATGACGATCATCCACATTTAAAATTATGAAAGCATCTCACCAGAAACTATGACCTGTTATAATTAGAAAGACTTATTTGCCCAGTCAAACCCAAAGTTAGCAGCGAGTCACACGTATACTTGTAATTCCAATACAAACCAAGTACCAATTAAGCGCCATTTCCACCTGTAAACCTAAGTTTTCCCGGCTTTCCCTCATTAACGCGAAGGATATATATAATAACAACCCCGGTAATGAGACACCGCGTATCATACATGAGACGTAATACATGAGACGGCCGGAGAAACTGTTTATCATTTACCAATGAAATACGATACATTATTAGCAGGTGCTGGAGAGTTACTTTCACGCCGATTCGATTTTACGGTGCGAGTTACGATAGATGACACTCTTACAAATGGTCATTTGAAATCCAATTACACTGCTTATGCAAATCATTGATTCGAGGATCCGATGATGACGAGGGATTTAGAAACCGGATCTCATTCAATTCTCTATCCAATGTTCAATTTTTGTAAATTCGACTTGACGTTCAATTAGCTACTATATATATTTTTTTATTAACGCCGGGAAATGCTGAGGCATCCCTCGGGGGAGTGGGTCTCCCCACGCAGGTATAAGGGACTCTCTGCGCCCGAAAGCTGATAAGTGGACGCAGCTCTACCCACTAAAACCCGGCGAGTGCCACCAATGCCGCCTTTGGTGACACGTGCCCCGGATCTAATAAGCAACGGCTGGTCAGTCCCCCAAAGAACCGACGCCACCTCCACAGAGGGGTTGTCCCGCACTACAGAACAACCCCTCCCAATTTCAGGACAGCCTAATACAATGGCACACCTTAGTCTACTGATCCCCACCGCCACGTCAAGGCCTGAACCATGGTGGAGTCATTTAGCTACTCTGTTATTATGATGAATAATAATGATTGATATTTATTTAATCATCTAACAATAGAATATTAGAGCAAAAATTCCAGAATAAAAGAGTGAAACACTGTTTTTGGTCAAAACGATCAAACATGTCATATTTGGGTCTCTTTTACAGAAAGTTCTTTACCAAAAAATACGTCGCAACTTAGACGAATCAATCTTATTAGTTACGGATCTCAAATTGGTTACGGAGCTACGGAGGAACATGTATACAGCCACAAGTGATTGACGCGGAAATTGTGAAACGCAATTTCATAATCATGTAAAATACTTTACCCTCAGTAATATAAGACCGAATAACACCACGCACGCTGGCGTCCAATAGAAAAAAAAACAATTGGATGAAATTACACGTGTCCAGCGCGGATCAAATTACTTGCATCCAACGTTCTTTCGCCGCTTTTCTAATTTCAAATCTTCTAAGTGCGTGTACACAATGAATACTAGATATTACATATTACTCGACTTAGTAGAGTAGGAATGGACGTTTTCAATCAGATCTTACCTAAAAATATTTTGAGTTATGAACTTGAACCATATGCCCAAAGGTTATCAAACGGTTGTATACCATTAAGGTTTGTGAATTGTGAGATCGTTTTATAAATCGATATTCAAATCCGGCCAATGAGGGACAAAAATATCTACATCAATCTTTGGTGAAACTATCGCTACTAGTAATATGAAAAAATCGATAATTAAATACATAAAAAGGATAAAGGTGTCTATTAGTCATTTTAATGATATTTAGATAAAGAAAGCAACTGCGTAGTAGATGACTCATTCCAAGGAAGTCATAACATTAAAACAAAATTAAAAAAGGAAATTTGCTTAGAATCTAAATGGACATGGCACTTGGAAGGAACTAGAAAAATATAATAACACTAGAAAGGTTAGTTAGAACTCAGTGGTTACCTAAACATATGTGTCATAGTAAATGTATCATCATCATTATTATCATCGTCAGCCTCTATCCGTCCACTTCCACGTCCACAAGACGGCCGATCCCTTGCCACTCGCATCCAACACGGACGCGAGTAAATGTATGTCAGTAGGTATTGTTCGTCATTTACTAAATACAAGTACGTTCTGAATACATTTTAATGAATCCTCAAAACCAAATCGTACTTGTAGAATTTTTTATTAAGATCATAGAACTTATTTTTTAATTACTTACTGCACCGAGACTTAACATCTTATGTCTCAGGATAGGCAACACATAGATGAGTTGCCTGGGCTCGTTCCAGGTAAACTAATTTATGTTCATGGGCGACGTCGACCAATTACCATCAGGTGGTACGTTTGCCAGTTTGCCTATCCAACTAACATAAAAAAAAGTTAACTTGCATAGGCAAATTGGCAGGTAATGTAGGTAAGAGAGAAATACTTATTTCGGCTAGAGAAGAAGTTGTCTATGTTCATTTCATAGGCTGGTGGCTCGTATGTCCGTTTGTCCATCTGACATAAAAATGATTGATTATAATGACAGCGAGTAAACTATTTTAAGACAAGAAATGCTACTGGCACATCCCCTATTTGCCAACACGGACGTAGATCCGGTGAAGGAAGAACATATGGTGTCGGTGTACGCCGATATCATTTTACTTCACATATTATTATACGAAATAACGTTATATTTATAATAATGTTTAATAATATTATGATCGTAATTCAACCTATAAAACTATGTATTAAAAACAGGACATTTATCATGGTTTTTTCACTGTTAGAACGCAGAGGATATTTTTTTCTACGAATTCCTATAGTCTATGAGATCGATGTACTAGCTGTTTACCGCAGTTTCGTCAACCCAAAAGAAAAAAATCTAATTTCAAGATAATAGACTACAAAGTAGATATGTTCTACCTACTAACCTTCCTCAATAATTGGACTATCAAATGCAAAAACAAATCAAACCCGACACTTAGTTCTGAACAGTAGCACGTTCAAACAAACAAACTCTCCAGCTATCATACTATATTCATGAATGCTATATGAAGGGCAGCTGGTAGAGTAGTCGGGCTAATAAGTGGACGCTTCACACAGCGGTCGCGGGTTCGAATCCCGCAGAGTGCACATAATTTGTATGTCTGCACCGGGTTCATGGACATGTAGTTTTCAATTTAAGTAAATAAATAAATCTGTTCCTAATTCCCGTAACACAAGTTCTTACCAACTTACCAGGGGCTAGATTGACGTGGTGTAATTGTTGGATACTATTTATTTATTTTATGAACGCGGCCTTACATTACTCTATCTAAAATACATATCATACCGACGCTAAACCAAATTAAGTACCCTACAGACCGACATCATTATGTTGTCTCGTTTACCGTATCTAATATCTATTACTTAATTATTGTCTTCACAATTGGATGTTCCCGAAGCCTCTCGCCTGCTTTGTGATTTGGTCAAATTAAATATCACTTTTATTAATCACTAGTTGACGCCCGCGGCATCGCCCGTGTTTACAATCGTATGTAAAAGTCAACTAAGATGTTAAGGCATGTGAGTTTCCGGTGGCCCATTGGGGGAACAGGGAAAAGGAGGGCAACGCATCTGCATATCTCTGGTTGGATGTGTTTGGGCGTCGATAGTCGCTAAAAGGCTTCGATACTCGTTTGCCCTCCTCTGCTATAAAAAAATACAGCGTAATGATTTGGAAATGCAATAATTTATGTAGACGGTAGCTGTTCCGGTTGTTTTACCCGTCCCAAAATTCAAGAGAAGTCCTTCCCCTAAGCCTAGAAGTAAGAACCTTGATAATTAGGCTATTGTATTCAAAATTCATATAGAACTGGTAGTTTCAGTACAAACTCCTTATCTTTATTATATGAGTATAATAAATAAAAATAACTCGACACCAACACAAGTTATATAAGACAAAACAAATCAATACCCAAGTTGCCGCAAACAATATACGCATCAACAAAAGTCAATTAAAACTAGAGACTATCTCAGAGACTATCATAATCTCTTCTTGCGGCTCAAATTTTGTTAACATGGACTTGAGTACAGACTATAGAACTAATATTATGAAGCTAAAGAGTTTGTTTGTTTGAAGGCGCTAATCTCAGGAACTACTGGTCCGATTTGAAAAATTCTTTCAGTGTTAGATAGTCCATTTATCGAGGAAGGATAGGGCATATGCTATAATATGACATCACGATATGACTAACAGTAATTAAGTTGAATAAGTTAACGCGGTCGAAGCTGCGGGCAACAGCTAGTCAGTGATAAAACTTAGTAATAATACATAGATAAAACTTAGTAAATAATAGACTGATGTAGTATATTTTAATATAATTCATTATATGCCTATGAGTATTTATCCCAGACGACAGAACATAATCGCCAATTTAAATAAAAAGGCGGAAAGAATATTACCATAAAAAATGTATTCTTGAACATTTTTACAAACATTTTATAAAACTGAGATTATTTTAAAACTGCAGGCTGCAACATTTTATGTTGCTTTGACAACTCTTATCTTCAATAAAAAAAAAAAACGCCGCGAAAAGAAAATTCGCTTGGCATTTTAAATCGAGGTCAAGAAGTTATGAGACGACGAGATCGCGGCTAAAGATTTTTATGCATACGGACATATTTTAGTCATATGATATCTTGAATAGGGGGCAAACGGATAGTCGGTTCACCTGATGGTAAGTGAAGAGCGACATCCACAGACACCCGCTACACCAGTGGACTATCAGGTGCGTGGCCGGTCTTTCAGATATGAGGATGCTCTTAATTTTTTTTCTACTTTCTTCTTGTATCTATCTATCTATAAATGTAGCGGAATCTTTATCAATTTTCGAAATCTTCCTGATATATGAGTGATTTAAAAATTAATTAATTTTCTACTTTCAATTATTTTACAATTCACTAATGAAATGTACTTGTTACTGAATTTTGACTTTTTGCTGGACGCTCTTTAAAAATTATTTATTTTTATTTAATAGCGATTTTATAGAATGTAGGTATAGTTTTTCCAACAACGCTGTTTTTGGCCGAAGACGTTATAGGAGTAATCCCCCTAATCGGAAAGTTTATGTGTAATAAATAAACTTAGAATTATGTTGGCAGTACTGTTGCGTAATAACTATTATCATTGTTTGGCAAAAATATTCATCATCATCATTTTAGCCATACAAGATGCAACATAAGCCCCTTTCAATGAATACCAAGACGGTTGATTCCCGCTACTCGTGGCCAACTTGAACCGGCGTGGCTCCCTGAAATTGGCCCTATTATTTAGTTATTAACCAATTTGATATTTTTTTTAAACTCATGCCATAATAAATAATGAGGATGATTATTAAAGTAATTATGATATAATTTATTTATTATTTATTAATAAATATATTTATTATTAATAATAAGTAATAACCTATTAGACTTCCTATAGGGAAGTATTTAATAGATCTACTTCGGGCACGAAACGCGGTCATTGCCCCCGCCGGCCGTCTGCCAGGCGTCTACGACCTTCCCTCACCATTGTACTATTTATAATTCGAACAAATCACCACTTTTCTCATCCATTGGCTGTTTTAGACTATCCAACAACTACATGGTTGATGTAAATGTGCATTGGATTAGATATAAAACAATGTGTTGGCGCGTATCGTGTGCTTTATCGGCCGATCAATATGTTTACCCTGAATTAACATCAATGTCATGTACACGATATATTATATTTAGATATAGCAAAGTATTGTTTTTATTTTATAATTAAAATGTGTATTGAAAAATATTAATCAATATGAATGAATGATTGCAAGTAATAATTTACTATGTGACCAAACACCGATCGTCTCACTGGGGTTTTTTAGATTTTTTACATAATTTGACAATCAAGCATCTTTCGGCCATCGGGTGTAACTTCTGAAAAAAGGTACTTTGATAAATTAATATTACTTAATACCCCGAAAACATTTACACGTTTTATAAAAAGTAACAAACAAATTATATGTATTTTAATGAAGATTATATGTCTACTATTTATACAAAAATCAACACATCCAGAGATAAATCGATAAGATGTACTCGATCCATTTCGATTCGACTCGATCGCGAGAGAAATCAATATCCCGCGATTGTTTGATCATCGATAAGATCGTGATTTTGCGCACGGCAAAGATAATAAAATAAATAAGACGGAATGAGTCTAATTGATACTTTCGTGTCCCTAAGTCTCTGCTGTATTTTACCGAATCAATATATTAAATTTAAATATAATAATGAAACATTTTTCATGGATTTTATCGCGGTTTAATAATAAATATATATAAAACGAATAATTTACAGTAGTTAAGTATCCGAAACGTCGCGAATGTAAAAATCTAAATAAACCATTTCATTATAATATAAAATTACTAGACCAGCGGCTTTCAATGTTTTAAATATGAAACAACTTTTAGGGATTTTATCGCGGTTTATTAAGATTTTTGCATGCCCGACGTTTGAGATAATTTACAGGAACAATTGCGATAGGAGGACTTAACCTTTATCTATAAAGATAAATAAAATTGGAATGTCTGTTTGTAATATTAAAAGAACCGTTTTTAATTGAATGCATATACCAAAATAGCCTTTTTACAATTTTTATCAGTCTGTCCGTCTGTCTGTTTGTTCCGGCTAATCTCTAAAACAGCTTGGCCGATTTTGATGGGACTTTCACTGGCTGATGTAGTAACTTAGGCTATGAAAACAATCATCATCAATCCGCGTACGGCTGTAAATCTAACTTAACGCGGACGAAGCTGCGGGCAACAGCTAGTGTCGTCATAAAACTTTTACAAATATGTTACCTACTTTCTTTCTTTGCTATTGTAGCGACATGATCAATGTATAAAAAAGCATAATGATAATTAATCTAACTTCAAAAATATAAGTATATATTTTTTGACTGAGTAATAATGCTATATATTGTTGGTAACGTTAATTTCTTATCACTTACTATTAGTTTTTAGTCCAACTTAATTTCGACTCAATTTGATCGAAAAATATATAATTTTTATTCGATTTCGAATTTTTAATTCGAGTTGCGCTATGAATGTAACATGTGATGAGTTTATTGTGACCATATAAAACACTATTTATAGTAGTCAGTATTATGTGGTCCTAATTGGAAACGAGTGGGTGGAGATCGGCCGTCTTGACGTTCATTGAGGGAGGCTCATGAACAGTAGTGGATGGATAGAGGCTGATGATGATGAGAACGTTGAGCTATATCCCCTTCTAAGTACACAAACCTTATCAAAGATAGCGTTACTATCGAACAAACAATACCTATAATATAAAGATATTTTTAATTTGATTCGACATTCTATTAACTCATACTACATAATATCAACGACTCTACACACCAACTACTACACGTAGTGACTACGTGCAGGTACATACTTCTACGTGTACGTGTACGTGACCGTGTTACGTCTCCCCTCAGCCAGTAACCGCAATGAATCAATATATCCACGTGCACTTGGCGATCTTCCAGCAGACTGTCTCCTCTGAAAACGCCCCCTAAAAATTTACAATCCACTCAACCCCAAGTTGTGCTTTACCGAAAAATTGAGACAGAATTTTCTCGAAATACCACTAAAATCTTTAAAGAATCGCTTCTCCATCGGTCTACTATCGGCTATTTGATAGCTTGTAAAACTTTTGAAGTAAATGCTTTTATTATAATTAAATAAAAAAGTAGACGTTTGCGAAATTATTAAGTTCAAGTGAAAATAAAGATATCTAGCTTTTCCAGCTCACAATCTAGACTATAAAATGCTATTCAAATCTAAAGCTGATGATGAACGATAGTACTGTTATTTTCTTTGACATTTTTGAGCCAGACACCTTATAGTATTAGATTACTTGAAAGCAAACATAATAATGTTATATTTTTTATTTTAAAGAACGTTTCAAATCATTATTTATCAGTTACATATAAAACTACTCCAACATTTTCACTTGCCATTAATTCTCGATACAAAAACATAAATGTTTGTGCCATTTCTAATTTACATAAACTTCAAACGTCCATTAATTTCAATTAAATAACATAATATTAGTAGTAAACTACTGTTAGTTGCGTAGGTAGAGTCATCAAAATCGATTTAATAACGACTCGATTCTGTTTGACTATTCGATTGTAAGATAATTGGCTTAATTGCGACTCGTAATTGTATTAATCAATTAATGGGTGAGTTGAGACATGAACTGTCGAAAACGAAACGACCCAAATAATAGTTGTAGCTGACAAACGCGGCAATAACACTTAATTAAAGTGTCATTTATTTCAACGTTATATAATGATTACATTTAATTTAGTTGCGATCCAGCTGATAGATTCTATGTAATCGCGGTAGTCAAGTAGTTTAGAATAATTAAGGACCATCTCTGTGTATGAATTGCTCCTTAATTCTATACTCTTGAGTGTTATGTTAAAAGTTGAAACATGCCTACTGCTATACTGTGCTGCTATTATGTATGTTACTTTATTGACAATTGTATGTGACAATGACAGTTATTCTTCTTCTTACATACAGCCTTCTATAGAAAATTGCCAACGTCAAAATGCTTGCTGCACTGTAACACAGATAAACAATCTACTTAAGGTATTGCTCGCACAAATTTGTAATATTATCTGTATTCGGTAAATAATAATTATAATTTCATTTATTTGTTCATATTGTCAGAATTGCATAAGCCTTGTTAATTTCAATCAAATTATGATCTCGAAATGCTTGTACCGGGAGGGTCTTGTTAGTTGTTAGGTTGTTAGTAGGTATATTTACAAGCGAGCACGTTTGCGACCTATAACATAGATTGCCTGCTTTATTTGGTTGCGAATATACTGCAGTCAGACAAATTACTATTTTAACCGACATCAAAAACAACAGTTGAGGATGTTTCAATGTATTTAGACATTACAGGAGGAGTTTTATGTTTCTTTCGCTGAAATGCTTATTTTAGTCATATTAAGCTATTATTATTGACTTAAAAAAGATATACAGAGATAAAAATTCATTAACTATATGCACTATTGGGTCCATAAAACTAAAAAGCTACAATTCTTCATTCTAAATTGCACAAGATGTCCTAGACAAAAAAGGCGACTACCTACTAGAGTGGCTAATAATATAATAATAATAATATGTCATAATATATTGCGACAACTCACACACGGCCATCTGATCCCAAACTAGGCAGAGCCTGTTCTTATGGCAACCAGACAACGGTTATATACTTATATATTCCTAAATACATACATATTATAGATAAATGTCATATTATAAGATTAATTACGTCCTTTTAGAATTATGATAATACTGGAAGAGTCAGATAAATTATTGCTAGAGCTTTTAACAGCTGTAGATTAATTATAAATTAGTAAATTAATTAATACTACTTTCACAAAACGTCTCATGAATGCACTTGACGGGATCCAATCAAGTGATATTAATATTTTGCCAATCAGATCATTACATTAAAGTTTGTTACTACTGTATTGACTGACGGCTATTATTATTTCTACATTGGTTTTTATAATATACAGGTTCGGTCAGAAATTACAATATATTGCTTTTATTGAATTGCATCTAACATAAAATGTATTGAATGAGGATAAAATTATTTACACAATTATTAGAAAAAAAAACCACAATAATAGACGATTGAAAACGCTCCGCCACCGTAAATGCGCAGTCGTAGCCGATAGAATGTAGCGGTAACGTGGGAACACGGCCGAGGTGGCGAAATTACTTGCAAATTGCGGAATTAGGTAGTTTGATGTGCGGCTAAATGACCCACCGGCGCGGTGACCATGCTTTTCCCACTAGTTCATATCTCCGCAGCGTAATATATAAATGTTACGACATTTATTAATAAGTGCAGCTCGTGGCTAAGTAATAACAGCCTGAAGCTGAAAATGACAACGACTCGAAGATTAATAACATATATTATTATGTATTTTTGTTAAAAAAATTATCATCGAGAAAATTTGGATGAAGGGAAAAAATTAAAAAGTATTTATTATTTAAGTCATTATTATTATTGTTTTTAAAATTATTTATTCGATTTTTTTATTTATCATAGTAAAGTGTTTAAGATCTCAAGTTTATTCTATAGAATTATTCAAGAACATCGAGCATATAACGAAAATAGAGCAGTAATGTTATGCGTTTTGTATAAAAACAAATTCCGCCAAATTTGTGCTGCGATGCTGCACCGTGTCTGCGCTCTGATTGGCTGACTGATGACCATTGAAGGATGATTGGCGGATGGGACGTATACGCAGATCACCGGTTGGTTGACTTGCTATTGCGTCAGTGACATATCACTGACCAGTTTCGTAATTTTATGTCTCACTTTACTACTCTATCCGCTATCCAGTTATATGTTCGATGTTCTAGAATCTGTAAACACGAGCCTTTCACATCGCCATGTCCCTACGAACATCGCCAGCACAGTTCCCCCAGCGCCACACTCGGCAGTGTTCGATAAATATCCGCATGTAATCAATCATCCCACAGCCTGCCTCAAGCTCTTACACTTCGCTATTTTTCCATTATCATTCTTGCATACGTTCATATTGAAATATTCACGTTAACTGTATTGAGTGTGTAATGGGAAATACATTTCTAGAAACTATCAATACTATATTATTCCTACTAACATTTATAAACGCGAAAGTTTGTAAGAATGTATGGATGTATGTTTGTTACTCTTTCACGCAAAAACTACTGAATGGATTTTGATGAAACTTTACAATAATATAGTTTTTACATCAGAATAACATATTATAGACTATAATTTATACCTTTAGTGTCACGGGAATGAGAAGTACGCGGGTGAAACCGCGGGGCGCTTATAGTTATTAAATGAATCAGGCTTGTCGATAATATATAATATAAGGAATCGAATATCGAACGACCAATAATACAACAAATATTATTTACATATTATATGTGCTAGTAAAGAAATCGAGAAGCTGTCATAAAAGTTTGTTTGATAATATTGCCACACATAAAACCTTTATTATATAGCGTAAGTACTGGCACCGAGATCTATCCTACGTCTCGGGATCTCACAAAAGAGTTGCCTTTTTTATTTTACATACTTTTTTACATATAACCGAATAGCGGATAGAGTAGTAATGTGAGGCATAAAATTACGAAACTGGTCAGTGATTTTCTCACTGACGGAAATGCTCTCATGCATCTCGCGGGGTAGGTGGGACTCCCCAGGCGGATATGTGGAACTCGCTGCGCCCTAAAGATGGTAAGGTGGACGCAGCTCTATCCACTAAACAATGCCGAATTTGGTGAGTTGCCCCGGATCTGTTGAGCAACAGGGCACCTCGACGGCTAGTCAGTCCTCCAAGAGACCTACCTGCACCACATAACAAACCCTCCCAACTTCAGAACAGTGCAATGCAGTAAGGTTCCCATCGTTGCCCCTTGCCCCCCCCCCAACCTTTTGTCCCCTCTTTTTATAAGAGGCATAAAAACAGCAGCTCCCTCAGCTTAATTTGTTTCTCCCAAGATGCTGGGCTCACCTTAGGCTACTGAGCCCCACCTCCACCACCAGGCTTGAACCATGGTGGGGACGAAAGAGTTTCCTGGACCAGTCCCGGTGAACGCATGTAAATCCAAGGGCTACGCGGACCACTTACCATGAGGTCACACGTCTGCCATTTCGACTAAACTATCATTAAAACAAACTTGCAAGTTTTCCTCTAATGTATAATCCTCATTTGTGAAGATATATGAAGTGGTATTACACTCATACACGACAACGTTCAACTACGTCTAGACGTCTAATAAGCCTTTTGGGCTGGGCGCTTAAAGTTTATACAAAACTCCCGTCTTTTAGCTTTGAGTCTGAAGACTTGGAACTCATGCTCAACAAGACGATATTATATTAGACTACTGTAAATCATATAAAAGTCATAAATAAAATAAGTTATAGATAAATCAGCATTACATAAAAAAAAATGTATGAACCAGCAAAATCGAAAATCTCATAGAAAAATATTAACACAACAGCTGTTGATACTATATTTCAATTTGCCTTAACTATAGTCTTAATTAGAATCTGGTCTCATCAGAACATCGCATCATACTGTATACACATTAGAAATGCCTCGCACACACAGTTCCCAGTGAGCGAAGCCCTTTCCGCGATCGACGCGTACACTCTAATGAGATCAGTAGAAAATACCACGGACGAGATTTGCATTATACTTACTGATAAATTATTGATAAATGTGAACGAAAAACGTGTGTGAGAAATTAATAACTGTTTAAAATGGCATATAATTATAATACCAAAAACCTCTCCTCTCCTCCTCTAAATTGGGCCATAGTTCACCGATGCGCTGGCCCAGTGCGGGTTGGTGAACTTCACACACCTTCAAAGACATTTAATCTCATCAGTCTCATATTCAGGTGCACATAGAAATCAAGAAAAACCCATTTCAAGGCATCACAGGGGTGTCAGGATCGAACCCTGATCCCTCTCACTCAAGAGACTGAGCCGGTAACCACTAGACCACCGTAAAATATTATTGGACATTATTTAATGAGCTTTCAGCAGATGGGCGATGATAATTACTTACTTCCTATACCTCGTATGATGGATGTTGTACTCTTCATAATCACTATTATTATTATGCTTGTCGGTTATATATTCTGTCAATGACCTATAAGGCGGCCGATCTCCGCCACTCGCATGCCACCTAATCCAGCTACTGCATAGAAATCATCGCCCCACATAGTCGAAGTGCCGATTATCTCCCCACCATGGTTCAAGCCTTGTCGTGGCGGTGGGGCTCAGTAGCCTACGGTGAACCCAGCACCTTGGGCAAAGCCAATTGAACCGAGGGAGCTGCTCTTCGTACCCTCCCTTATAAGAAGAAGGGATAAAAGAGAAGGGGGGACAAAGGGCGAGGATAGGAACCTCACCCCATTGCACTGTCCCGCCGTTAGTAGGGGTTGCTCTGTGGTGCGGGGCAACTCCTCCGTGGAGATGGCGTCGGTTCCTTGGCGGACTGACTAGCCGTCGAGGTGCTCTGTTGCTCAACAGATCCGGGGGACCTTACCAAAGGCGGCATTGGTGGCACTCACCGGGTTATAGTGGGCGCGAGTCCCACACACCATCGGACTCCACCCAGGGTCGTTGAGGGCGCGTAAAAGCGTTTTCCCGTGGTAACAAAAAAAAACCCGATTACCTCGTATATAATCCTGCGACCTTCACTTACTATTTCTTTATTCCATTAGATATCATGCTGCAACTTCGAAATCGTTACATGTGTATATAAAAATTACTCACCACACCAGTGATACCCAAACCACAAACTAGATGTCTAGATGAATCGTCTTTGCATTACATACCTGGAACAAAATCGTTATCATTAGTATTAGTTTATATTATTAACATTATCATTAAAATAAGAAACTATCCGTATAATCGTTATTCTAAACTAGTCACACGAATACTTTTACCTTAATATCTAGTACCATAATCATTAATGTTGGCTAGCGTACACATAATCTTGAACATCAACTATAGTATTCATTTGATCGTTAATACAAGCTAGTACTTCCACGACTATCCTCCTCTAGTATTCCCACAATCGTTAGTATTCAAATAAATACCAACCGGAGATTTGCCAGTTAGGTTGGTGGTAGTTAGTTTTATTGCTAATTTTTTTTATAGCATAGGAGAGCAAACGAGCAGTCGAAGCCGTTTGACGACTATTAACGCTCATACACATCCACACAACCAAAGATTAAACATAAGAAATGCGACAGTATAGCTGTCACTTGACGCCGGTGTTATGTGAGCGAGAGGTACCACCCCGGTCGTGCCGACCCAATTCGTCTGCTTTGCATGGCAATACCTCTTACAAGATAAATGATTAAATTAATATTAATCAAAATAAATAAATTTTAAGATGTTAAGTCTCTGTGCCAGTAATTACACTGCCTGTCCTGCCCTTATCTCCGAAACACAGCAAAGCTGTCCCACGGGAGAAATAGACGGGAGCGCGGCTCAGTGGAACCCTCCCACCGGAAAAAATATACTATACATAATTCTGACCCTTAGGCGCTTCGGTTATCTAGTCATCGCATAATCTTAGTGGCATAATAAACTCATTAGCCGGTCAGTTCCGGCCAGTTGGATGCATCTAATCAGAGAACGGTAAGAAACGGTAAGAAACGGACTCGGACGGTCACGCTCTGTATACCGTCGGGCAAAAACTTACCAGCGAAACGGGAAAACGACCGATGACGTAAAACCGTGAGTTAATGGTGGTAAGTAATGACTGTTGAGTTTTTCTATCTTACAAAGAAACTATAGTGTTTATGCAATTTTTATCGTTACATAATGAATATAAATGTTTGCTCATACATCAAACAAAAGTACTGATATAATTTTGTTGCAACTTTAATGATATCTGTACTTTCATAGAGTTTATTTGTGCGTCTTAGAGAGTTCATATCCGAAACTATAATTAAAATTCGGTTTAGAAATATTTTAAATTCGATAGCCCACTTATTCGTATGTTTGAAATCGCAAAATTTTCAAGTCAGAACGTCAGAAAGTCAAGTATTTTCATTTGATAGTATTATAATAATTAGAACTAGGCATCTACTGATTTTTTTTTCATTTGGAGTGGATGAAACCGTGTAAAACGACTAGTAAAGTAATATAAGATTCCAGTTATCATTTGGCTCGTTAAGAAATGAAAGAAAGAATTAGATTAGTTACATACATACTTCCCCACCATGGTTCAGGCCTTGTCGTGGCGGTGGGGCTCAGTAACCTAGGGTGAGCCGTTGCACCTTGGGCGAAGCGAATTGGGCCGAGGGGGCTCTTTGTAGAAGAGGGGACAGAAGAGCAGGGGGCAAGGGGTGAGGATGGGAACCTCACCCCATTGTACTGTCCCGACGTTGGGAGGGGTTGTTCTGTGGTGCGGGACAACCCCTCTGTGGAGGTGGCGTCGGTCCCTTGCGGGACTGACTAGCCGTCGAGGTGCCCTGTTTGTTTACTAGATCCGGGCCACCTCACCAAAGGTGGCATTGGTGGCACTCGCCGGGTTTTAGTGGGTAGAGCTGCGTCCACTTACCAGCTGTCGGGTGCAGCGAGTCCCACATACCCGCATGGGTATCAATGCTTCAAAGCATTTCCCGGCGTTAAAGAAAGAAAAAAAAGAAAAAAAAAGTTACTTACATACTTAATTATTTTAAACCCAAACGTTCTCGCGTGTAAAGCCGCGGGACATCGCTATTATAATATATTGGAATACTCAATAATGAAGTGTAGAATCGAGGTTTTCCCATAACATTTTCTTTTTTATATGCGCTATAAATATTTCAATATTACTTTATTGAATGTAAAACTAAAATAATGAAATAGGTCGACACAATAGGCGGTCCAGTCGAAAGCGACATTAACTACGAGGCCATTCTAAATTTAAAAAGAAATCGTTAACACGCTAATACAGATACAATATGAAACATTCAGGTATTTTTCACCAAAAAGCAAAAGTTCACTTACTGTACCGAGCTTAAAGGCCATCAGGCCGAAAAGTCTAGCACTTCCGAAAAAAAATGCATACAAAAATATTTATCCCTGTAATGTTCAATAGTTCCGGAATAAAACTAATTTTTTTCTACCATTTAGTTCTCCCAACTTCATCATACAAAAATTTTGACTCTATTTCACTTCACGAAAGGCCAAACAAGACTAAGATCTTTTTACCATTTATATCCTTTTTGGTCTGGTCATTGTACCCGTCTTCTCATCTGTTCGGAGGTCGATCGATCCTTCGTCTTCGCGTACGTCTTATATCTATATCACTCTAGAAACAAAATATTAGACATCTGGTCTCTTTCTATACCATAATATAGCTTCTTTACGAAATATGTACGTAGACTTTAAGCCCGTTTAAATTTTACCCCTGGCAACCGATACCTAGACGGACTTGCAGTGTAAGGTAATAGGGATATCGAAATAAATCCTCTTTAGTTGGAACCCGATCCACCTGTGTAGCACCCGTCTTGACCACCTAGATTTATTAAGCGATAGGCCATTTAAATATTAACATCGGCGTCACGAAAACTACATTTACGATACAATTACGATTTTAATGTAGAAAATGCTATGTATTAACATAATTTATTCGCCTTATCGAGATTCGTACGTTTAATTCTGTATTTAATTGCCAAATATTTTAAGCGATATTGTGTAATTTAAACGTTAGTGATATAGAAAAAAAACATTATATCCATTGATAGGTTATTAAAAATGATTGAAACGTTAAAAAACTAACTCATTTCCAAACATATACGGTAGCGTGCTGCGTGCTTCAAAGAGATGCTGTGAATAGCAATAGTCTGTAGATACTCGATAGCTATGTTTACCATGGCGGTGTTGCCTAACTAGAAATAAAATCGGTTCAGCGGAACCAATCGTCACAACCGATCGAACGGAAGCGTCAGATCGTTCCACTTTTAAAGGTAAAAGTGTGATATAATTGGCGACACTGATGCTTTAATAACAGATTATTAAAAACCGGATGTAAGGCAATCCATGGCCCACGGCAATAGCTGCTCAATTTAACTAAAAAAAATGTTAATTTTTTAAAGTTGAAATGTGGAGTTCGAAATTCTATGGTCACAAAATGTGTGTATTTTTTGTTGTTTTTATCCTTTTTTTCTCTTTTACGCCGGGAAATGTTCTGAGGCATCCTATGTCCCCTCTTCTTATAAGAGAGGTACAAAGAGCAGCCCCCTAGGTTCACTTTGCTTCGCCCAAGGTGTTGGGTTCTCCTTAGGCTACTGAGCCCCACCGCCACGACAAGGCTTCAACCATGGTGGGGTTGTTTTAGTAATCCTACAGTAAAATCATGTATTATAATATACTACCAATATTACACAAATTCTTAGGGAAATAAATTTTAAAAAATATAATTTCAATTATTGCGATTAAACGACACGTAGCCAACGCATGAAAAAATAAAACTCCATATTATTGAAATATTGCTCTCAATTTTGAATAGAGAAATTAAATTATGCGGATAAGTTATAGATCGCGTTTAAATGAATCTACAATATCTCGCGTGATTGAGATAAATATTTCCAATCGCCTTGTAACAAATATCCAACAGGCAACATGTGCTGTTTTAGTCACGCTTCATAAAATATGGCCGTAATCTTGATTACGGAATTAATGGAAATTAATACAAATATTTTTCTTATAACAATGTAAATGGCGCAGGATTGGTCTGCCTGACAAAGATATTTTCTTATTAATTTTTTTTTATTATCAACGTTGCCATATACAGGTATCAAAATAAATCCTCTATCAACTTTTTATTTTTAATTACATTGTTTTAAGGTGTAGCTATTTAAATAACTTCGTCCTTTTATTTAGAACAAATTATTATAATGTAGAGCGTAGGTATATCTTGAACGAAGCGGCCATCTTAATATATTTTTACTTCTCTATTCTTAGCGTCAATGTAAAATGCTTCCTATTTTAGCCACCTATTACAATACAACTATATTGTAAAAAAAAAAATAAGAACCCTCTTCTTTTTTTGAATTCAGTTAAAATTTTCTTACGATGCAAAAACTAGACAAGTTGACAATGTTGATGTGCCACGCGATGTAGCATCACATTAAATGGACAACCTCACACATGGACACCCACACACAACAAGCCCACGTTCTGGGTGGCACGTCCATGCTGGAGACAAATGCTGGTACTTCCTGCCTCCCAATAATTATACTCTATGTACTGTTATACGAACACGGAATACAGCGGAGCTGTTGGTGGAAGAAGTAGCGGTAAATAAGCTTACTAGCGTGCCTGTATTCATCATACCTCTCATATTGGTAAATGTGGGTAATACTTTTTACCACTTGAAGTATTTTATATTCCGTGTAGATAAGTCATTGTTTAGCGGTGAACTGGTATTATAATTATTAAAATATATATAATTGAAATATTGATAAACGAAATTCTAACATTTTCCGCAACGAGTCTTTGAAATATTCTTATATGTAGTCTTGGACTTGGACTGGCAAGGGATCGTCCGTCTTGGCGTTCATTGAGAGAGGCCTATGTTCAGCTGTGAACGGATAGAGACTGATGATGATGATGATCCATAAACTTATCATCATTCTCAGCTAAATGTTCTAGTTACATCAATATCCGTCACCATGGCAACTTATCATAAATCGTGCCATAAAAAAGTAGAGCTTAACGATCCACATTTTCATACAATTTCATACCCTTCACAATTCATACAGGACGCCAGTAAAGATACCAAAGACCAAAAAAGTTGTTCAGACATAAATCCAGGATCAAAGCACATATCCACAACGCAGAAGGCTTAATTGGACGTTTGTGCAGACAGGCGTGCTACAATTTTATGCGACAAGTCGACAGGGACTGAGAGGCCGACTATGACAGCCTAGTAGAATCGATACGGTGGAGATCGATATCATTGTTATATATCCAATTGTTTCACTTAAGGGAAAAACGTTTTCTCCGACCGACTTGTTAAGGACAAGGATGTCATGGAGTGTCGAAGCAAGGAGAACTCTCTCATTTGGGGGAATAATAATTGCAAAAGTTCATCTGTACATGTGAACTAGTGGCGCTAGCGTAGCAAAAGAGTATGGAATGAACTTAGCAACCTTAAAATTATTATTATTATATTTATTATGTATTCAGTGTTTGACATAACATTAATGTGTGCTTACATGCCCGCAATGTACAAGGATCTTCTTAAAGAAGATTGGCTACATAAGCCACGTGCGAACACACGAACGTCATTATAGGAGTTCAAGCTGTCGCCGTGGCCGGAAACGGCCGGATCACATCAATTATATAATATGAATGCTGTTTTTCTAAAGGTAGCCATTTATAAAATTACACTTTTGCGACTGTACTGCCTGCCACCTTTATTTAACGCTTTTCAACGAAAACTTTTCATACAGAGAGATGGCTCTTATTACTTCGATACTCCACGAAGAATATCTTTCCCGCTAAATTATGTGACACCTGTATGGTGTTTTTTAATCAATTCACCAATTAATAATATTTATCTAACATTTTAATCGTTAATCTCGTTTAGAAACGTTCAACCGATATTTATGACGTTCATTAAGGCGCTCGTAAAATATATTCAGAGCATATTTCTGAACGAATACATCACCGGGTGACACCATTGACGTCTGTTTAGTGTCAATTTAGCTTTTGGTGTTAAAATACCCGATCCATAAACCCAACGGACTAATTAGTTTGACCCTGTAACAAATTCATGCTGCATTTACTCTTAATTCGTTCAAACATTATCATATTTAAACGATATTGTTAATATTTATATTTTAGTTGATGGTTGAAATTATCAGGGATATATTTATGTATTTCGTTAGCGTTTAAAAATATAAAATAGTAACATTTTAACGTTAAAAAATTGTTGCGTTGTTGCATTAGATTACGAATGAAACACCTAAAGAAATTGTTTCGCCAACGGATTATCTTAAACAAACTGCCAAACATCAGTGGTTCAGGAGAGACGTTGTTGAAATACGTATAATCTACTGTGATTTTGTAAGCCTTCTATTTCATGCCTTTCCACATCCTACCAGGCCCAGATTCGGCCCCACAATTAATTTACTCTCACGTCTGGGCTGAAATGCCCCAATGTCAGCTCCTTCCATTTTACCGCGTTCAACGCCAGGTGGCTCGAATCGTCAATAACCGCGGAAATTGTTCTCTTCTGTCCCCTCTTCTTATAAGAGGGGTACAAAGAGCCCCCTCGGCTCAATTAGCTTCGCCCAAGGTGCTGGGCTCACCCTAGGCTATTGAGCCCCACCACCATGTCAAGGCCTGAACTATGGTGGGGGACTAATCTAATCTATCACAAAAGCAGTTCAATATAAATTTAAAAAATAACTATAAAATCCATAAAAAATGGTTCCATTCCAATAATACTACATTTACTTCTCCTATAATTTCGTATTTTCAATTGAATATTGAGTTGTCAAAGGGAAACGCTGTGCCATTACAAATGTTTATTTGCTCGTTAAAAGCTCAACAAATTAGCTTTAATGGGCGAAGGCCTATTCGAGTGGAGGACTCACAATAAAGCCTCGCACATACAATGTTACAAATGACGTAACCACACTTTGTCTACGTTTTTAACATAATTGATAGCGTTGTAAAGTTTAGTGTTGAGAAAATAAACTTGTACTCAACTACTCCTTTACTCGTGCTATGTGTGATACACATACATACGTATTGCTAACGATACAATTTAATTTATGTGGCACTACCTAATTAAAAAAGGCTTATCAGATGGATGACATCCTACTGTGTGATAAAAATATTGTACATAATATATATACAAAAAAAATCGGTTGTCTGTAAAGTCGGTTTACTGACGATAGTTGAACGTGACAACGTCAAAAGAAAATGGAACGCCTCAGAGCGAGGTAACGTCGCATGCGTCATGTTTTTTCGTGCGTGCAGCCGGCTCCATCAAATTATAAGACGTTGTCACGTCAAAAATATTGCAATATTTTTTTATTACTAGGAGCGCTCCGCGGTTTCACCCGCGTACTTGCCATTCCCATGAGAGGGATAAAATTCTGATTAATAATCAATTTTTAACCGACTTCAAAAAATAAAGGAGGTTCTCAATTCGTCTGTTTTTTTTTTTTTTTTTTTTTTTCGTATGTATGTGACACGATATCTCCACCGTTTGTGAATGGATTTCGATGGTTATTTTTTTGTTTGAAAGCTGGTGTTTCCAATTTGGTCCCATATTAATTTTATTAAGATCTGACAAGCCGTTTTTTAGTTATTCCCAAAAATGCCTATTTGTTTGGTTTTGTTTACCTTGATGATATGATTATTTTATTACGTGTCGATGTAACAATTGTATAGGATGCTTTGGTAGCACACCATAGTATGTCGCGGTCATCGTAATCATCATCATCATCATCATCCTTTATTCATCCACTGCTGAACATGCCTCCTTCAATGAACGCCAAGACGACGAATTTCGGAATCACTAAAAATTAAGAAATAAAAACCTTTTACAAAAAAATTAAAACCGACTTCAAAAATACTAAACTAAAAAGTAATAAAATAACAGTTTCTTTAATGTTTGTGCTTACAACATATAATCAACTTGATCTTCTACTAATGTACAAACTTTGCGTTTACCACGTCATTATAGTTACTTTTGGAGTCGGTGTCGTATTTGTTGCTCTACATTACCTACCTACCTACCTTGGCTGACACCGACTCCAAAAGTAACTATAATGACGTGGTAAACGCAAAGTTTGTACATTAGTAGAAGATCAAGTTGATTATATGTTGTAAGCACAAACATTAAAGAAACTGTTATTTTATTACTTTTTAGTTTAGTATTTTTGAAGTCGGTTTTAATTTTTTGTAAAATGTTTTTATTATAAAGTTTCAATCAAATCCATTCAGTAGTTTTTGCGTGAAAGAGTAACAAATATACATTCATACATTCTTACAAACTTTCGCGTTTATAATATAAGTAGGATTTTCTCATACCTATTTACAAAATGGAATTAAATATTTGCCAAAAACTATTCACCATTACCAATAAAATGCCATTCGAACAAAATGCCAAACTGAAACAGCAAACAAAAGCTCGCATGAAAAATATATTAAAAAGGCACACAGTTCTCGCGGTCGGTCCCATAAAATTGACTCACAAAAAGTACCGCACGACATTCATGGTGGTGGTACAGTTTTCGGCTGGTGATGATCGGGCCAGGCACCGTCTTGCCCCATGTTTTGTCAATAACAGTCGAGCTTATACAGAGTACTTACATTGATAAGTTTTTATACAGTGGGAATGATTTTAGATAAGTTTTTTTAAGATATTGTTAGTTTGTTTACTAATACTGTAAATAGTTTGTACTCTTATTACGATAATATTAGATTTTAGATCTAGAATAATCATTATTTTGTTTAATTAATGCCATTACGATAATATTATGTTATTATACACGTTGATTACATAGGTATATAAGGAATTATTGTAAATTGCCAACACTTTTCAATAATAAAAAAAAACACCATCTTCAGGATAAATAATAATAAAAAAGTAAAAATAAAAAAATCGGTCCACAATTGAGCGAGAAATCGGTAAACATACATTAAAATGATTTTAGTATTAGGTATTATTTTTGTTATATAAATTTTAATATTAGGGGTGATTAACCTGAAATAAATGAATATTATTTTTTATTTTAAAAGCTATATACAGTCGAACATGTAACTTCCTCCTTTTTTGAAGTCAGTTAAAAGGGCGAAAAAATCGAAGTAATTTATGAAATATTTGAATGTAAAGACAAATAAAACACTACTTAGCTGACTATTCAGCTTTTCAAAACAAGATACGACACAATATCTTACCAACCAACTTATTTTCAAAGCTCTCATCCAGTACGCGTATCATGTCGGTGGGGTCACGGAAAAAGTTAAAAATAAGTCAATTTTGTATTGTTGCGAGTTATATCACAACTGTAATAGAAAGTGGATTGCGTGAGATGGATTCATGGCAATGAGACGGTTATGTCACGACCATGACGAATTATGACAATGAAGTGAACATTTTTGTAGGTTTTCCATTACAATTCCGCTGCATCGAATTGTATAACTAACTGTTTGTTTACTACATATTATTCCAATATTAATATGTATATGTTATTAGCTGAAACATGAATTTTCTATTGATTGTTTTTGAGCCATTTTATATTGGATAAAGGTTTTTCTCCAATCATTAATTATGGTTTGTTTGACGCGCTAATCGTCGAAACTTCTGGAAAATTGGGAAAAACCTTATTTTTTTGATACCGAAATTATTGAAGAAGATCATAGGCTCATTATTTTAGAGCATTTTTTAAATCTCTGGGTAAATTAATAAACTATGTGAAAGAACTAGTGTTATTGTGATGCTTAACTTTGTTTCTTTTTTTTTTAAATAAAAAATACAGCACAATGCGAGTAATTAAATTTTTTTATTTTATTATTTTGGACTTTTCAAGGCGGCCGTTACCGCGCCACTCGCATTCAACTAGCTACTGAGCAGATCGTTGTCCTCCGATCTTGTTGTAAGTCAATCTACCTTTGTGATTTGATCGCTACACACAAACCCATTAACATCCGCAAATCCGTATATTTTATGCAAACTTTCCGCACATTTGGCGCCCATCCGCACATAATATGCCGCACATCCGCACGTTTGCCGCCCAAGTATAAATAGCCGGTGTCTAGGCGACGTCTATTTGCGGGCGTGCTGTCGACCGGCGTGTTTATATTTCCGCCTCCATAACGCCCAGCGTGTTTATGATACAATACACATTCGTCTTTTACACCCGTTTATTGCGCCCAAATAAATACAAGCATTGAGGTGTACGTCTTGGGAATGTCCAACGAAAACGAAATTTTCCTCCCGTGATTTCGGTTGCTTCAAACTAAATTATATACAGTTTTATACATACTAAGTATACAATTTTCACAGAATTTCTTAATATTTATAATACGGATAGAGGCTGATAATTATGATGATGATGACGATGATGATGATATGTCACAAAACTGCTCCAAAATGGCTGAACCGATTTTGACGATTTTTTTGTGTGTTCAAGTGGATTCGAGTATGGTTTAGATTCACAATTCAGCTATCTACATTTTGTAGAGTTTGTACAAGACGTCTGTCAATCATGTGTATCAAGGTACCTAATTAATAAACATCGACAATTAATGTTTAATTCGACGATGTGTATTTTTTTTTTTTTTTTTTATCTTTATTAGGGAAACAGTAAATTATACTTAAATCTACAAAATGAAAAATAAGAATACATAAAACCAAAACAGTTTCCACAATTAACTTAAACACACAAGTTGATAGTGATCGTTTGTAAAATAAAACTATAGTTAAAATTAAATTTAAATTTAGTCTAAAAAAAATCTATAAATTAGAAAAAGATAATACATACTATATATATCTCTTTGAATACATTACTGAGCTGTATTTTAAAATTGTGGCAAGACAAAATATTAAAAACATCAAAAATTACATCGTAATTACTCACATAATTAGTTCTAACAAAAGGCATACAAAAAGTTGGCTTATGTCAGGCTCCTAATCGGGGACAACGAAAACAAATCTCACTAAGAAGATAGGGAGATTCTATTTGGTTTGTTAATAGCTTAAATAAAAATACTAAATCTCTCTCAGTTCGACGCTTTACAAGAGAATATAAAATAGGTGTTTCCGGATCTACACACCTATAACGCAAGTGCTTAGTATTTTTTTTTTGAATATTTTCAATTGCAACTACATATATACTTTTTGTAAAATGGATTCCAAACTGTAGATGCATATTCCAAATGTGAGCGCACATACGAGTTGTACAGAAGTATAAGAGTTGAAGCATTTTTAAAATCCTTACCATTATATTAGTTTTTTATTAACATAACATACCTACCTCTCTCTTTACTTCTACTCTTCAAGCTTTAGTTTTTATCTATCAACTGTATGTGAAAACTCAATCACTATGTATATGTATATAAATAAATATTTATATTATCACAATTTTTATGCAAATAGCTTTAAAATAAGTATTGTATTACTGTTTGTTTTCCAAATATAAACAATTCCTTTTTCAAAATGTGCTTGACACAAGATCTTGTTCGAGGGATATAACAATAAATAATGAGAAAAAAAATACCGATCGAATTGTGAACCTCCTCCTTTTTGTTAAAGTCGGTTAAAAAACTATGAGTTGTTTCACAACTATATTTACGGACGTGATGCACAAATAAATTGCAATTATTGCAAGATTTATATTTTATTGTTTTATTTACAGTTATCGACTATCTCCGTGCAGTGGCCACGGCCGGTCCGTGTTAGATGCGATGGCAAGGCCTCGACCGTCTTGACGTTCATTGAGGGAGGCCTATGTTCAGCAGTGGACGGATAGGTTAGGATAGGCTGGTGATAATGATATAGCTATCAGATAAAAATATTCGCGAAGCGGCCGGACCACTGTTAGATGCCGTCTTGGCGTTTATTGATGTTCAGCAGGGATGGATACGGGTAATCATGATTATAAATATATATAAGCAGTCATCATTATTAAATTATGATACGTTCATAACATTTATACTAAAGAATAAGGCTTGTACCCATCTTAATAAGGCATAATACACACAAACTGGTGAACAAATTCTTAATTAAGTTACACAAGTCTGAAACGGAAGTACCACTCGACAAGTATAGCCTAACCCCGCGACCCCGCCCAGCTCTCACCACAATAATACGTAATAAGCTTTTTACATGTCAAAAACAACTTAGTGCTATTCACAGAACCGTCAAGTATTTGATGTGTGTACATGAATCGATTCCACGGCGATGCGATATCGATTAATAGGAGTGTCGATTTAGCCACGATTCACTCGAGACTAGAAGAAATCAACATTTTATTTTATGTATTATTAAAGCAAACAAGTGCATAACGGGTAGAAATACTAAGATTTAAAAAATTGTAAATATAGCCTGACCAAAAAAATAAAAAACCTCGCCATATTGCAGAAAAAATCGTAACTAATTTCTGTATCGAGCAAAAATCGATTTTATTAGATCGATAAAAAAAAACGATCTTTATTTAGAAATAATCGTCATCTCTAACAGACGATACCTCCAAAAGCGGTGAGGTTCATGTTTTACGACTTTCTTTATCAACGCACATAAGTTAAACTGTAAACGGCTACACACGCAGATAAACAAAATTCAAGTGTTTGAGTGTCCTCGAAATTTCAAATGCGTTTGTTTGACACGCCTAAATATGTTTACACACAGATTTTTACTATGTGATGGAAATGACAATCGAAAAATCTCAAAAATGTCAAAAGCCTTCACTCGAATCCTTTCTTTTTCATGTCGGTTTTTGCCAAATTATAGCCTATGTACATGCCACTAATAATAACATAAATACTCATAGCTTCATAAAAGTTAGATAAATAGCTAAGGTGCTACAGTAATAATCCTTCTTTTCAGTTCTGCCGTAGTCTATTACATAAGGGCTTTTGTGCCCTATAATTATGCAACTATACGTTTTTAAAGTATTAAAGAACGTAGATATATTTATAAATGAGATAATCCAGAAAAACACAAAAAAAAAACTCTTTTTTACTGTTTTTTTTTCGTAAAAATTCCTATGCACAAGACTCCTACTCGTATACCAGTGTACGACATTGCGGGTCACTGGTGTCCTACACAAAATCAATCGGAAATTGTATTAGGTCAAAATGTACTTTTTAATTCAATAAGAAATCCCCGTTCATCACAAGTGCCAAAGCAAAGCTAAACAGATACCTCTCACTTCGTGTCTCACCACCACCCATCGTCTCACACACGAATCTTAATCGACCGCGATAAAATCCATAAAAAGTGATTCCATTGGAATAATTAATTAATTACACCGACAGTTACTTTAAACGTTCGCTTTCTCGAAACCTTTAGATGTGACCTTTCACAGAAAAATCCATCACGACTCGGGCATCGCCAAGTATTTAGCTATCTCCATTAAGGTTATTTTGTCCATTTCAAACTACCCAAATAGTGGACGTAGAGGTCATCGTTGATTAGGGTTGACCTTTTCACCCGCACGTCACCGCGTCTAGATTTCGCGATAAAAAGAAATCATTATTTCTCCACCTTATGCATTTCACTTAAGACTTGGCGTGAGATAAAATCTTATACTTGCCTAACGACCAACATTTTATTTTGCATATTTAAAATGAACATCTTCATGACATTCTCAACTTGGATAAATAGCTAAGGTGCTAAAATAATAATCCTTCATTTTAGTTTTGCCGTAGTCTGGTACAAAAAGGCTTTTGTGCCCTATAAACATGCAACTATATTTTTTTGGTTTTGTTGAAACAGATAAGGGAATATCATCTTTTAGAATTTAGAGCAGTATGTTTATTATTTTTCAATCACTCTTTAATACTTCATTGTAATGTAACTAGAATATAAGCTATATGAAAATATCGACGACGAAGATATGTATTTTCAAACCAGACAGAAACGATTCCATTAGCTACTAATAACGAGCTAGATTCCAGGCGTGACGGTACAAAGTAGACTTAACAAGCTTTTAGGCTGAACAAATCTCTCCAACTGTCAAACGTGCAAAAACATGGCTGCCATTGACACGTCATTTAAATGGCGAATGATCGATGTTAGCGCAGCGAGCTCATTTGAATGTAGATCTAGAAATTTCTTATCTGATAACAAAAAAGCTTAACACTACATGAGAACGAAGAAAGGACGCGGTTTCGAATGCCGCAAATGACAGATATGTAGGTATGATTTTTATAATATCTATGGACGCTTTTACACCACGTCAATCTGGTCCCGTGGTAAGTTCTCGAAGAACTTGTGTTACGGGTACCAGACAATGGAAATATATTTAATACTTTTATACTATACATATATTTAAGATTTTTATTATATTATAAATCAAATATTTAACACACATTCATGACCCAGTAACAAAAAACTTTTTGCTCTCTGGCGGGATTCGAACACGCTAACCGCTAACCTCCTGCTTGAGTGGTAACGTGCTAACCATTGAGCCACGGAGGTCGTCAAATGATGTTGGAAGCATAGACAAACATATAGGTACATAGTAACATATAGAAACAATATAAATTTTATTTCTAATACCTAGTACTATAAGCAACACATAAGCTCCATAGTATGTAATTACGAATAATGCTTTATGTCCCACAGTACGCAACGCATCAGGCAGTGATGCCATTACTAAAAAACTACGTTTTATTTTAGCAACAATTTATATTTTCCCGAGCTTAGAATGTCCTTCTATAAAAAGTTACTATAATAAATACATCGACAATAATAGTATTCTCTTAGATATACTCTTCCTAGATTCTAGCCGAAGAAGAAATCAAAACAATACATCTCAGAAACAACATTTAAAGACATACATTTTTGTTTTCACAAAGTTTCTTATTAAAAGAGCTGGCACACACCGGTCGCGGGATTATATCCCGCCAAGTGCTGATAATAATATGTATCATGAATATGTATATGGTGGACATATTATATATAGATATTCATTAAAATTTTCAATACTTTTTTTTAAATATTTTACCGTTCCTAGAAGGTGTCAGAAGTTTTCACGGCCTCCACGTCAATATATCTGGAGCTAACTGGAGCTAAATAAGCCTTTTATAATTGTTTCTAAGCATTAATAATATTTATTATTATTAAATACTTATTTAGATTCATCACATGAGAGCATGTGGTTGTAATTAGTTCGGATAAATTGTCAACATCGGATATGTTCGTGAGCGATCGGGTCGCGGTCGTTATTAAGTCGCTCGTGTTAATATAATGCAGGCAAGAGGCTGTATCACGGTGATCACTTCATGAATAAAGATTATACGGGCTTTAATAATGATAATTACTATCTTTTTCTTTGTTATTATTTTGTTTTCCCGTTGTTTTCCACGGAAATTTGCATTATACATTTTGATATTATATACTTTTTTATATTTGAAGAAGAATATTACTTACACGTGCCCGTAGACGCAAAAGGACTCGAGAGCGGGAACGTAGTAAGGGCATCACGACATGACAGGGTCATGCCATTTGCCGTCACGGCATTCGAGGCCAAGGCGCATCAAATGATGTTTCAAATCAACAAAATTTAGGCCCTCAATCGCTTTTGACAGATGTCATAGGCCGTCCATAAATTACGTCACAGGTTAAGGGGGAGGTGGGGGTCCGACGAAGTGTGACATTATGTGACAAGGGGGTGGGAGGGCTCCCAGATTTTGTGACGTCACATAAGACTAGGTACTGTGAACTAATTAAAAAACGAACGTAAAAAATAATTTAAAGCAAAAATAAAACTAATTTCGGAACAGCTGTTTAGATTTATCAATTTATTTATGTAAAAATTGCAACATATGTGACGTGACACTTGGGGGGGGGGGTCTTATAAATGTGACCATCCGTGACAAGGACGGGGGAGGGGTCCAAATATCATGATATTCGTGTGACGTAATTTATGGATGGCCCTTGACAAGACAGTTTCGCGCATCGTGTGCGAGATCTCCTAGATGTTTACGGTACGTGTGAGTCTGTCTCACAAGTTTTAAAGGAGATACGTCATAACAATGTTGTGGCTCTTCGTTCGACGTCAACATAATATTATCACAATATTTTTATTATGAGAAACGTCGTTACAATGTTGTGACTATGCGCCGATCCTTTGACGTCCGACAGTCGACGTATTGTGAGACACGTCTAACGGAAAAACTGACAGTTATGGCGCTAATGCATTTCCGCATCTGTGGGCTAATTTACCACTGACCACTGACCACCGAAGGTAATCAATTAAGTGTAAAGCCCCTGGTCTGTGTCTGTCACCTGTCACGCTTGTTTCTTATGTTGATGCGAGGCAATATAAATCCGCCTTTAGTACAGTTTTCTTAACTTGTCATACATAGCAAAATCTAGAATGGTGATAAAATGTATAAGTAAGTAAGTGCCACTCTCTGTAAGATCTTATGGATCTACTATTTTCACGCCAGAAAAAGTGTCACGTCCCGCCTGAACCGACCGTGCAAGCCAGAGCACGGAACAAGCGATAGAGATGCACGATCGGCCTAAGCGTTCGGTTTATGACGCACTATAACGATAATTTTTAATTTTTTTTTCATGAAATATTATTTTTATTCATAAACATGGAATAGACTCAAACTTTTTAAAATTCTCGCATTTCGCAACATAATATGATGTACCCATTCCGCCATAGTAATAATGACCAAATAATTAATATACCTTCATTAGACACTAACAATTATTAATCACCACTGTACTAATGTACCGTACAAGAACACGAAATTAATTATATAACAATAACTACAGATCATTAAACATATAACAAACTCCTTTCACAACTGGACGATAACGGCAAATTTTTAAGAACCAAACTCTAAATCCTATCGACTCTATTCCAGCGATATCATCGCGGAACACGGATCGTTCGTGTCGACGGGCGAGATAACGGCCTTAATTAACTTTCAGTAATTTATATCTTTATTACAAGTCCCACTAATGACCAACTCCTGCTGGCCATCGGTTGAGCGATCGCAACTCCTCGCATCGATATCTTGTCACGACACGCGGCGAAATCGATTCCTCATTTCAAAATCTCGACAAAATCGATTCCTCATTCGAAAATCCTCGTTCGTATCCACGCATTGCAACTAATCTATAAGTACCTACCTACTTGCTTAGTATATTCGGAGGTATTTAATATAAAAATCATTTTCATTAATCCTTTGCCATGTTAGATATGCAACAAGAACAGATTTTCGCTTTTTAATATGAAATATCTATTGGTGTTGTATGGTATTGGTGGCTTAGCAGTAAATTGGACTCGATTGTCGTGACGGCAAACGGCACCGCTGTCATAAGTTTTTCTTTATTTTATTCCATCATTCGTTATTTTTTTCCATCCGTCCCGTGACGGACAACTCTTACATACTATTAAAGCATATTAATATTTGGCTGGGTAGAAGTAAGGGGAGATATAAGAGTGAGGCGGCGTGGCGTCACCGGCCTCCTCTATCACCCGCTCGTCGGCCTCCTTCTGGGACATTACTGCCTCGCAGAAGGAGACCATCGCCGTCCAGGACTCGTCGTCACCGAGCATCGCGGTGATACATAAATAAGTTGCCTGGCCTAGTTCCAGGTAAACTAGTGTACGTTCATGGGCGACGTCGACCACTTCCCATCAGGTGGCACGTCTGCCAGTTTGCCTATCCAACTAACATGAAAAAGTGAATTGTTCAAACAAAATGCGTTATGCGTATCACGCGTAACATTGTAAACTACCTTCAATCCGATCAAGTCAAATTAGCTCTATGGCACGACGCTTAAACTTACATTATTTTAAATTTAAATCATCTGTGGTAGATTGGTGTTATTCCAAACTTTCGTAAGCCCAAAGACATCAAAAATTTGACTCGACAGTCATTTCTCACTCACAACGGTGATCCGTTAAATTCGAACGGTCCATGACTAAAAAAATATTCAGAACAGTCGTAAAAAACTAATTGTTGATACAACAATTAAAACAATTAAACAAACATAAAAAGCCATTATACTTCTATCACGTTCCATCCAAGTGTTACATAAATACTTTATACTACAATCAAATACGCGTACCTACCTATACCTACAGACATCCTAATATTAAAGATGCGAATGTGAGTTTGTTTGTTCGCTTTTACGCTAAACCACAGAACCGATTTCGAAAATTCTTCATCAGTGAGTAGCATGGGCTATATTCTATCTCAGTTTTCATTCGGGCACGGGAAATACGCAGGTGAAACCACGGGGCGCTATTTTAGTATAGCTACTCATTTTTTTAAATATCGCTGGGAAATCCTTATGGATGCAGCCAGGATCTTCGGGTAGATCCTGATCCAATGTGGGATTCGCACCTGGGAGTGCCCATCCGAACTAAAACCACTACGAGCGCCTTCAGCAGCTTTTTGAGGGTCCCGGATATGCAGCCAACAGACAGTATCACCTCAGCGACAGACTGGCCCCGGCCCAGGCCAGACTACTCCTCGTAGGAGGGGGGACTGCCCGGCCGCTACTAAGCAGTCCCCACGACGTGGTGCCATACAGACCCTGGTTCCCATCCTGAGCCCGACATGAACAAAGAGGCGAAACTGGAGGCGCATTAAGTAGCGCCTCCTACGCACTACCGTTCACCACCCGCGGGAGGAGGCCTCGTCGGCAACCTCCTCTCTCACCCGCTCGTCAGCCTCGTTCTGGGATATTACTGCCTCGCAGAAGGAGACCATCGCCGTCATACCTAATCATATAATAAAACTAAAGAGTTTGTTTTTTTGAACGTGCTAATCTCTAATGTAATCCTCGCACGCGGTAAAATCGCGTAAACACTCAACAGTGAAATTATATAGCAAATATGTACATAACATATACGAAGAATTAGCTCATAATGCACAGTACCCGGATGACCGAGCTTAGCTCGGTTTTTTTTTATTTTATAAAATGACATTTTCTAAAAATGATTCCTAGCTAGATCGATTTATCGCCCCCGAAACCCCCTATATACTAAATTTCATGAAAATCGTTGGAGCCGATTCCGAGATTCCAATTATATATACAAGAATTGCTCATTTAAAGATATAAGATATGTTTACCTCACTAGACAATTAATATGGTGTCAGTACTGGCGGAAAAGCTAAGGACTTCGATCGGAATTACAACCTCATATAATATGGAATACAATAAAGTGATATAAAATTAGATATAGATATAACCAATTGTTAGACTTACAAAAATTCGGCCCAATGTTTTTCAAGTTCCTTCTTTTGTGAGAAAAAGTCCGCTTGTTTTTTTTTTCTTTATCAAGTTCCTTCTTTGGTTAGAGAAACTATTATTGGGAGTTCTAATTCGTATCTACGTATATATATTTTCTTTCTCTGACCAAGGAAATCAATTGGATTTACCAAAAAAATACAGATTCAATTCCAAAGTGATAAAAAATTGGAAGTTGGAACTAAATTTTTAGCCTTGCAAAAATTCGACCCAACAATATTTTTTTTATCATTCTCAGGATTTTGTCATTTCAAAAAAGAAATTGTATGAATACTTTAGACTGGTGGTTCTGTTACTAACAGGTACGGTTTTAACCATTACATGCGTTCACTTTAATGCATTTTCATTTACAAGATATTTTATACTTAGTAATCTATTACAGTTCCTATGCGCTGTAAACAACCTGTGGACTAATGTGAGATGCCAACAGGAGGAAATGAACCCGGTACCTTCCACTCGCCCTCGGCTCTCGCCGTCAACTCACGACTAACGAGCCTACAGACGTGCCGAGATTTACGTTTATTTAGAACTAGCTGGTGTCCGCAGCTTCGCCCGCGTTGTCTAAGAACTAAATTAGATTAAATAAATAAATTATTAATTAATTAATTTAGATCTAGATTTCAAACAAAAATATATGGATTTAAATATTTTATAAAACTTAATAATGAATAATTAGAAAATTTATTGAATATTTATTTCTTTAAAAAAACGATGCACTTTTGAAATAAGATATACTTATTCCAAACTATAATCTATCTGTGTTCCAAATTTCTATCCGATCCGTTTAGCCGTTCATGGGTGATTCAGCAACAAACATTCAAACTTTCACATTTATAATATTAGTAGGACAGTAGGCTAGCATAAGCAGGATCAATGAAAAAAGGTTATATTAAGTAGTAGATACTTTTCCACTTTAGGGGAAAGAATAGTTCCTTATATACAATTGACATTAATTTTTAATTTATACAACTTCAATTAGACTATATTTAAGAAGTTGGACGTACAAAGCCTCAGGTCCCATTAAACTGTCGAACGTAGAAACTTCACGCTGAGAAAACCAATACCCGTATAAACTTGGGTAATGTATACATTATATACACCTGGATTCTCGAGTACCGCCTGCCACAACCCGCCCACCACGAGACCGCGTGGGATGAACTAATTGATCTCATCAGGGTAGATGCCTTTGTGTAGACATGCGGCTTGTAATCTATGATACGGATCAGTTAGGATACACAATTATAATATTGTATTAAGAAGTTTTATTGCTTCAAAAGAAAGACTTTATATTATTTGTGTTGCATTGAATTAGTAAATTAGAACTCAAGTATAGTATCGTTAGATAGATAAAAGCTAATTTTCAGAATATTTGCGATCGCTAAATTACGCCTTGTATAAGATATGCATATTTCATTAATACATTATCATAGTTTCAATATAATATTAAGTATGTCAGTGTTGGTAGAAAAAAAAACGAAATGAAAATGATAACCGATCACTAGCGACCAAGCAAACAAAGCGTACCTACAAAAGGTAAATAAAAAGCGCAGTTATCGAAAAAATCTAGGTTATCACGCACACCCGTATTTATTTTGCGCGGCAATCGGGATGGCGAAAATAATTGGTCAAGTGTGAATCGGACGCACACACGACGGGTTCCGTACCAATGTATAATCATTAATACTATATATTTTTCAATAACACTTTCTAATTACCTATTATCGAGCAAAAAACGATCATAAAATAACTTTACTTAAAAGAATATCACCCCTTTCTTTTATAGTAAACATTCTGTGACAAATTTTAAGAAGGACTATTACATTAAAAAGGTATTTTTATATTTATTATTAGCATTAGCAAGCCTTGACTTACGGACAGACACCTCATTTTAGGGTTCCGTGGTCGTTTCGTACGGACCCCGATTCAAACACACTTCCACGAACGAAACAATAGCGAACGCGACCGTAAGGCCCGACCCGAATTCAGCACCCAGTAATCTAATATTATAACCATAAACATACCGTTACGTTAGGGACACTACGTGACGGTATTGACGATACCATTAATATTGAACACGCTAACTCCCTTGGGCCCTAGTTCCACCGTTCGAAAGTGCACATCGAATATCGAGAATGCATGATGAGATAGCATGATGTGATAGCCTGATGAGAAACGTGGTGTGGAGCAGACGTGATACCAATGATGGCACGGTGAGACTGGAATAGAATTACGATCATGTCTATCTGTCGAACTCATTCAGCATTAAAATAACAGTTTCCAACAGACCTAGACCACTTTTAATGCCCCACCATGGTTCAAGCCTTATCGTGGCGGTGGGGTTCAGTAGCCGTAGTGGGCACACCCTAGTGCCCAAGCACCTTGGGCGAAGCAAATTGAGCCCTCTTAACCCCTCTTAAAGAGCACGGGGACAAGAGGCGAGGATGGGAACCTCAACCCATTGTACTCTCCCGACGTGGGGAGGCCCAATGGGTTGAGGTTGTTCTGTGGTGCGGGACAACTAATCTGTGGATATGGCGTCGGTCCCTTGAGGGACTGACTAGCAGCCGAGGTGCCCTGTTTGCTCAATAGATCCGGGGCACCTCACCAAAGGCGGCATTGGTGGCACTCGCCGGGTTGTATTGGGTAGAGCTGCGTCTACCTTACCACATTTCGGGCGCAGCGAATCCCACATACCCGCCTGGGGAGACCCACTTCCCAGCAGGATGCTTCAGAGTATTTCCCGGCGTAAGAGAAAAAAGGCCACTTTTAATAAACGCCAAGACGATCGTAAATATCACCCTGCTGGGACTGTCCTGAATCCTACACGAATATAGTCATCCCATCATACTCTTCATCTTCGCTCTCCTTCATTCATCGTCGTTATAAGCGTGCTATTTAAATTAATCAAATACTGATAATACTATTTTGACATGCCGTCTTCTTAAGATACAATCTATCTCTCATGACAAATTTTATCTAAATCTGATCAGCGGCTTAGACGTGAAGAGGTATTGAAGTTACTTTCGCATTTATAATATTAGTACAGGCAATATGGATTCTCGGAAATGTAATCTGCCGTACGATGATTTCTCTTCGATAATAACATTAAAATGGGATATCTGTAATCCAACATTTCGATTAGATTTTATCAAGCTTGTAGCGCATTCTGAAACATCTTTTTTCCATATAATTTACATTAAACAAACAATTGTTTAATATACTTCTGGAAATTTTACATTCCGCCTTAGCATTATAATTATATTGCCTTATGAATATTCATGGAGATACTTTTACGATTAGAAAAAGAAATGTATTTTAGTCACATATTTCATGTTTGTAGTAGCTGTTGTCCACTGCTTCCTTAACTTAGATACTTTAAATTATGAACGGTGATGTTTATTTTTATAGATAAACTCAGCACTATAGCGCTGAAAGGGTTATTTAAATCGGATCAGAGGGTAGTTCAAAGATTGCAATCAAATTTTTTTTAATTAGATTTTGATTTTGTTTGGGCCGGCACGATCGGGGTAATGGTACCTCTCGCTCACATAAAACCGACAGAATCGCTGTCGTGTTTCGTGCGGTTTGTTAGTGTCCGGTGGCCCATTGGAGAGGATAGGGAAAAGGTACGCACGCATAGCTTTTGGTTGTGCGGATGTGTATGGGCGTTAATTAAGGCTCCAACAGCTCGTTTACCTTCTTATGACATATAAAAAAGTATGCCATACTTTAGTCTCGTGAACAAGACATTCGTAGGTGATGTCGAAATATCGAGCTCCGCGAATAAAAGTGAAAAACCTGTTAAATTTCCCGTTTTAAATAATTTTAAAATAAAAAATAACCACACTCAAACTTTAAGACACACAATTTTTTTAAATTACCTCTATAATATTGGTATAGACGTGTTACGATGGGTATAAATTGAAATCAATAGTACACGATGGCCATAATGAACTTAATACGACAAACATACATTACTCCCACACGAGTATTATAGAACAATGATCGGTATAATCCGTTTATCCGATCGTCCGTCAATCTGTATGTGAACTGAACCATCTCGTGTTGATGCCTTTACTTTCAAACATTATTATTATTGTACCTTGATAGGCTAACGAGTCGAGGAGCCATCCGTCTGTAGGTGGTCAAAGTCGCACATGAACATAAACAAGTTAACCGAAAACTAGCCCAGGCTACGCATTCAACACCACCATGGCTTAGGCCTTGACGTGGCGGTGGGGCTTAGTAGCCTAGGGTGAGCCCAGCACCTTGGGCGAAGCTACTTGAGCCGAGGGGGTAAGGGGCGAGGACGGGAACCTCACTCTATTGTACTGTCCCGATGTTGGGAAAATGTTCCGACGTTGGACGTGGAAATGGCGTCGGTCCCTTGGGGGACTGACTAGCCGTCGAGGTGCCCTGTTTGTTTATTAGATCCGGGACAACTCACCATAGGCGGCATTGGTGGCACTCACCGGGTTTTAGTGGGTAGAGCTGCGTCCACTAACCAGCTTTCGGGCGCAGCGAGTCCCACATACCCGCCTTTTTTTTTTTTTTCTTTAACGCCGGGTAATGCTCTGAGGCATCCCGCGGGGGAGTGGGTCTCCCCACGCGGGTATGTGGGACTCGCTGCGCCCGACAGCTGGTAAGTGGACGCATCTCTACCCACTAAAACCCGGCGAGTGCCACCAATGCCGCCTTTGGTGAGGTGCCCCGGATCTAGTAAATAAACAGGGCATCTCGACGACTAGTCAGTCCCGCAAGGGACCGACGCCACCTCCACAGAGAGGTTGTCCAGCACCACAGAACAACCCCTCTCAACGTCGTGACAGTACAATGGGGTGAGGTTCCCATCCTCACCCCTTGCCCCCTGCTCTTATGTCCCCTCTTCTTATAAGAGGGGTACAAAGAGCCCCCTTGGCCCAATTAGCTTCGCCCAAGGTGCAGCGGCTCACCCTAGGTTACTGAGCCCCACCGCCACGACAAGGCCTGAACCATGGTAGGGCCCACATACCCGCCTGGGGAGACCCACTCCCTCGCAGGATTCCTCAGAGCATTTCCCGGGGTTAAAGAAAAAAAAAGGCTAATCATTCATATGTTGCCTATTCCGCGATGGAAGATGATAAGTTTCCATGCCAGTAATTACTCTGCTCGTCTTGCCCTCCAAAGCACAGCAAAACTGCTTCACGGAGGTAATGCTGGTGGAAAATGAATGACGAAATACTGTTGGTAGCCATATAGACGAGCGCGAGGCACAGTGAATCCCTCCCACCGGTAAAACAAGATGACAGGACTAGCGAAAATTAATTATAACCTTTGTTTGAAACAAAGGGTCGTGGAAATAAGCTTTGTTTAAATTTTTGTTTAAGTAAGTTTTGTTTAAATAAGCTTTGTTTTATTTTTTTATTAAATAAGCTTTGTTTAAAAATAGTAAGTTAAAATTTGTTTCATTATAATTAGTGAAATGTGAGAAAACAGATTAAATATTTTTTTTAATGAAGACGAAAATACTTAGCGAAAGCTGAACTTAAAATAGGTTTATGTTGAGGAAAATAACTAGTACTATTTACCTCTATAATATTATAATATTTAATACTATATGTTATATTTACCTCTATAATATTTAATACTATATGTTATATTTACCTCTATAATATTTAATACTATATGTTATATTTACCTCTATAATATTTAATACTATATGTTATATTTTAATTTTGAAACCGCTTGAAGAAATTTTATTCCGTATGCAGGTAACGTGTTTCCAGAAATTGTGAAACTTTTGGATAGATTAACTTTAAGATAAATATTCGCTTGATGTTCTTCAAAACGTCATTCATATAATGTTCATTTGTTGTCAACGAATGTGTTTCCACAACTTATATACTGTATTATTATATTTTTCTATAATATTATGTCTGAAGGTAATGTTAAAAACGCCTCTTCGCAGAATTTCCTACCTTATTCAATCTATATCCCCGGTACATTCCCAATAAGGCGAGATTTTTTTAAATCTTAGGACGAATATCACTCACTCACTCTTTAAAGATATAGTTAGATTTTGATGTTGATAAAATGTATTTTCGGCTATAATTGCTACTCACGAATCTCTTATGCCTATTATTAACCGAGTGGAGTGTTCGGCAACAGATGGCGCTGCAGCCATTAATTTTCATTACCGCCGTGCCTACAACAACAGGGCCATTTCCTCCCAGCCATTATATATCACTCTTCTTACCGTTTTGTTAATGTTTCAGGAAGTCAAAGCTCATTAGAAACAACATCTATGTAAATTGCATCTCGTAATTTTTATAATAATCATCTGTCATCATCATCATCAGTCTCTATCCGTCCACTGCTGAACATAGGCATCCGTCAACGACCGATCCCTCGCCACTCCCATGAAGTCCCATCCAACATGGACCGGCCACTGCACAGAGATCGTCTTCCCATCTGGTTAATGGCCGACTCTTCGTCTACCTAAGCGCGGCCTATAATAATTATTACGCACTTTTAAACGGTTATATAATTTCTTACAACATATTAATTATCAAGTACCTCATTAGAAATTTACGTCTGACTAGAATGTATAAATTTTTAATTGCTTGCCCTTTTCCAAAAGAAGACAAAAGTTTCTTCGGTTAGTTACGAAAAACACTTACATAAGACGATATTGTGGCTGTATGAACAATGATTCTTACCTGCAAATAAAAAAAAAACAATTAATACATGAAATATTATATAATTTATTAATAAAAAGGGTTAAAGATAAACTTGTACAACACAACGAATGTAATTAATAAGGCAATTCACAAGTATAATATGATAAATAAAGATTTTTAACTCTTTAATTAATTAGATGAAACCTTTGTGGAGATTTTATCCGAACAATATTAATGTCGATTTAGATTCCAAGCAGTCTCGTCGTTAATAGAACATGTTACATGACTGATGATAATTATAATTCTTTTAATTCACGTGAAAGCTTTGTTACATTCCTTAAAATTAACTTGACTTTTTCATATTTTAACAATTTATATATCTTCATATTCATTGTGATACAGCATCATTTTGTTTTCTCCCCGATTGATATTATTGCCATTTTTTATGAAACCAAGATGGCTAATCCCATTCTTACAACTACCTACTACTAGAAGTAACTATCTGAAAAACAAAACTCCTCAAGCAATATAAGCGACTATTGCAAAACTCTAAAAGGACTTAAATCTGCAGCCTAGAATCAAGAATAGACTAGATGGTCACTACCCGAGCCGAAGCTAACTACCTGGATTGGTATGGTATATTAGTAATGGATGGATTGTTTTTTTTTTTACAGCATGGGAGGGCAAACGAGCAGTCGAAGCATTTTGGCGATTATCGACGCCCATACACATCCGCACAACCAGAGATTATGGAGATGCGTTGCCCTCCTTTCCATATCCCCCCAACGGGCCACCGGAAACTCACAAACTGCACGAGTGCGACAGCATGGCTGTCACTTTACGCCGGTATTATGTGAGCGAGAGGTCACAACCCGATCGTGCCGGCCCAATTTGTCAGCAAAACAGCATGGCACTACCTCATACTAGAAAATGGTTCAAGAGCGACTTTGTCCATGGCTACTTTAGACTATCTCGCCTATCTAATATTACAAAAAATAACTATTATAATGTACTTCTACTAATCATTGTATATTTTAGGCTCTTCACCTGACCTTTTGGTCCCTGAACACATCCTCGTTAGGGTCTCTTTAACGTGCCAGCTCTCCCACGCGGCTCGGGTTGGCCCAGTGCTCGTTTACCTCGTTTCCAATCATATTAATAGGCCAACCTTTAACTGGCACATTTAACGTAAATTTCACCGCAAACTGCGCGAATGGAAATAAATAATTCCGTCTTTTTTTAAACGTCACGTTTCCGAAACGTCAGTCTCATTAGATTAATTTAAATATTCCAAACAAAAAGACATCTAAAGCCAGTTAATAATCTCTACCACATGGTAGAGATTATTTTAGACCACAGATAAAAAAGCAGGGAAACGAAAACTTTCTATTTTTAAATTCAAATTGATACTTGTTCAAATGTTCTAAATCAACAAGTTATCTTTGATGTATGTTGAGACCATTCATTATTTCATGCTCAAACATTTCAACACTATCACATCAATACAGATCAAAATCAACAGCTAATGCGCAATACTAAAACAATGGTGGTCGATACCAAAACAATCACCGGAAAAGGCATGTATTTCTGATTTAATGTACTCATGCATTGATCTAAGACGATATTTGCCAAGATAATGGCCGTCTTCCGTCAAGATATGGATCAGATATTGTTTGACCAAGCAGTCTCGTCGTTAACTAGAACATGTTACATAGAGCATATCGCCCACAGACAATTACAATTCCCAATTTGAATTTACCTTTTTCCACAATTCCTTAAAATTTAAATTTGACTTTTTCATATTTTAACAATTTATAAATCTTCATATTCATTGTGATACAGCATCATTTTTGTAATTAATATGAGTTTCAAATAAGAATAGGAACGTCAATGACCTCTATCTGTCAAACATCACTTGAAAAGTACAGTTTAGAAAAAAAAACTTATTTGCATAATTCATAGTTTTAAATCGAATTTAAATAAAAACGTAAATAGTCGTAAATTATTAAAAAAATTAAAGTAATAATTCGTTTTTAAAAACATACAATAATTTTTTTTTCATTGTTGCCACAAAGGCCCTGGAGCCGTGTCAAAATTATTAAATAAAATAAGGACGCCGGTCGCCATCTTGCCGTTTTTAGTGTACTCCGTCGTGAGGACCTGAAGGAAATATAAGTTTGACTCGTGAAATGTACGCTACCATTTTGCAAACACTGCAAAATGCAATTAAAATGACCAAGCGAGTTGATTTGGCTACGGATAGGAATAAATATTATTTATTCGTAGGGCTACGGGATAAATAAAAACACGTTAACACGTATCCGACGCGCACTCGGACCTAAATGCAGAGATGAGCGGAATCAAAGAGCTAAATTCTGATTGATTTTTTTTTCACTTAATCGCTGTAAAAAAAATAATTATAAGAAAACTTTTTTGCCCACCATAAATAACTGATTTCAATTGACAGCTGTGACGTCACAATATGGCGCTAAGTTTGTCCTATTCTCATTTGAAACGCACAGTAATTATTTTTACCTTTATAAGTAACCTCTCATGTTATAGTAATTCCGCTGTCACATTTAATTAATTAAAAAGCTAGCTCTAACCGTAAATTAATTACTTGGTTTTATGTACTGTTATTATGTAAATCAGGTTAAGTCGCCAACCTTGATTTAGATTTTTAATAACAATTAAGCATTGCATGTTTTTGCGCTCACTGATAGATAATATTATAATCTATCTATCTAATTTTTAATTACCGTACTCGTCCGAAACGGTTTTACCGATTTTTACCAAATTTTATATGCGTATTCAGTAGGTCTGAGAATCGGCTACTATCTATTTTTCATACCCCTAAGTGATAAGGGTGGTCAACCCCTCAAATTGTAAAAGTTAACGCGGGCGAAGCTGCGGGCAACAGCTAGTATTATATATATATATGACCGATGAAATTAAAGTGACTTAATATAATTCTAACACTAAAAAGTATTTTAAAAAATTAATTAAAGTGTCTTCTATTATTTATCGAAATAGGCCATTACATGTTAAAGACGTGTTTATACTCGGAGCTATTCAATAAAGGAATGACGGTGGACTTTTATTATCCACACACTAAGTAAGGCATAAAATTATACCCATCAAATCCTGTCTATTAAATCTTTTTTGGTAATAAAATTGTCTATTGACAGATTCTGATTGGATTTTCGTTATTTTATTCATTGATTGAAAACCAATAAGGTTTTTACGAGTTAGGAATTGCAGCATACTGAATACCAGAAGAGTTAAAATATTTAATAAAAAGTTTCTACGCAAAAAATACTAACGCAGAATGTATTTTGACAAGAGTAAAGTTATTTTTACATAATTTTTAAAACACTCACTGCTAACTTCAGTCTGGTCTATCATTTAAACTTTGTGTATGTATGTGTATATATCTCATTGATGGCGGGTATATACATATAAAACAAAATCAAAATCAAAATCAAAATCAATTTTTTTTTATTCAAAATAGTACTAATACAGTATCTTTTTGAACGTCAATTGAATCTACCACCGGTTCCAAGGTAAGCCCACTGAGAAGAACCGGCGAAACAAACTCAGTGGAACTAATCTTTTCAAATAATATATTATATTAATAACAATTTTAACATCTTATCTTGAAATGCCCGGGAGGAACGCCTTATTCCCAGGGTGTGGTATCTTCCATGAAATCTTTTACTTTATAATATGCTTTACCACACAAACGTTCTTTAACAACTTTTTTGAATTTTTTTATGGAGAGCTTTTGAACGTTTTCTGGGATCATATTGTAAAAGCGTATACAGTTGCCTTTAAAAGAATTGCTTACTTTCGAAAGTCTAATCATTGGTGCATGTAACCTGTGTCTATTACGTGTATTCCTACTATGAATATCACTTTTCTTACAAAATTCATTTATGTTTTTACGGACATACAGTAAATTTTCTAAGATGTATTGAGAGGTGACAGTCAGAATTCCTATTTCTTTAAATTTTTCTCTCAAATATGAATAGGGAGGCAACTTGTAAATTGCACGAATAGCCCGCTTCTGCAGCACAAAAATGTTGTTTATGTCGGCTGCATTTCCCCATAAAAGTATGCCATAAGACATAATGCTATGAAAGTAGCTAAAATATACTATTCGCGCTGTATCTACATCAGTAAACTGTCTTATTTTTCTCACTGCATATGCTGCTGAACTGAGTCTATTCGCCAATTTAGCTATGTGGGGACCCCACTGCAGCTTAAGATCTAGAGTTATTCCTAGGAAAACTGTGGAGTCCACCAATTCCAAGTTTTCACTGTCTAAGAGTACATTTGTTTGCAGTTGCTTAACATTTGGCAAGGAAAATTTTATGCATTTAGTTTTTTTACTATTTAAATGCAAGTTATTAACGCTAAACCAATGTACCATTCTCGAAAGTGTGTTGTTTACCTCGTCATAATTAGTTTCTTGTCGTTTGATTTTAAAAATAAGTGAAGTATCATCAGCAAACAACACTACCTCTTGACTATCTTTAACTAGGTAAGGTAAATCGTTTACATAAATTAGAAAAAGAAATGGACCTAGAATGGACCCCTGTGGGACCCCCTCTCTATTTTAGTCCCGGATGATCTTTTACCATTTATCTCGACCTTTTGAGTCCTGTTTTTAAGATAGGAATTCAAAAGATCCAGTGCCGTACCGTCTATCCCATAGTGGCGTAATTTCCTGATCAAGGTCTCATGCTGTACACAATCAAACGCCTTGGATAAGTCGCAGAAAACTCCCAAAGCATCACGTGTATATATCTCATTGATGGCGGGTATATACATATAAAACAGAGCTTTCTATAGCATCCTTGTGAATATCAATACAATGAATGTATAAAACATCGATTATAATACGCCCTTCATATTGCACAATGCACAATTACATGTGAATTGTCGTTAATAAAATCAACAAAAATCACCATTCACGAAAAACAATAACAACAATAGGACATTGTTGGGCCGCACCTTACTTCCTAATCGAATAAAAAATATCACTCCAAAAACGACAGGAGCGAAAAAAAATCTTAAAACAAAGACACCCTATGAATACGGACGCGTGCCATGTTTTTGATCTCCGAATAAAAAGCCATTTGCGCTGCGACTTTTTTTTAAATTTGGAGTTTCATTGAAATTATTTTCGGGCAAGGGTTGCTGGGTGCATTAATTAAAATTCATATTTCGACGAGTTGGTGTCATATGGTGCCTAAAATAAAATAAAAAAAGCGTAATGCAAGGTTTAAAGCCAACTTTTGATTAACCATTTACAGCTACAAAAACAATGTTTGTTAGTAGAAAACAACTGTAAAAATAGCCTTTACTGTTAAACTGAGTCTGTATTCATGGTTTTGAATTAATGATTCGCTCGTTTCGCTATTTTAGCCGTACTTAGTCGTAAATTTTCGTAGCAGATCGTCTAAATCTATTACCTGGTAAATCTAAAGCAATATCTCTTCTTACTCTCTTTCTCGCTCTCCTATCCCTTTCAAAGAAAAAGCTTCATAAATAAATGTTTTGCAATAAAACCTTATCTTGTATTAAATTCGTAACAACTTGGATTATGGGTATTAATAAATCATGATAATTCTCGAAACAAAGAATTCGGTGACAATTACGAAATATAGAACCTAACGAAATATAAATGAAAAGCTTAACAACTCGGTTAAGTAATATATGTCCCACTAATGTACATAAGTTGGACATATAAGCGCTCCTCGATATCAGGCGAGGGGGGTGTTGGGCCACAGTTCACCAATGCGGGTTGGTGAACTTCAAAGACTTTTAATCTCATCAGGCATGTAGGTTTCCTCACGATGTTTTCGTTCATCGGAGAGCAAGCGATGGTCTCATGTTCAGGTGCACGGAAACATTTTTACAAAAGCCTATTTCATAGCACCGGTGGGAGGGAAGCGCTGTGCCGCGCTCCCGGCTGCATGGGTACCACCATCTTGCTTGTTTCTCCCGTGAAACAGCTTTGCTGTGTTTCGGAGAGAAGGGCAAGACAGGCAGTGTAATTACTGGCACCGAGACTTAACATCTTATGTCTCAGGATAGGCAACACATAGATGAGTTGCCTGGGCTCGTTCCAGGTATACTAGTTTATGTTCATGGGCGACGTCGACCACCATCAGGTGGTACGTTTGCCAGTTTGCCTATCTAACTAACATAAAAAAAAATCGAACCCAGACCTCTCACTCAAGAGGCTAAGCCTATACTTACTAGACCATCGTCATTTGCTTCTTTATTACATAACATTAATAATAATAAATTTATATAAATACGTAAATTCTTATCTTTGATTCCGCTAGAAACATCAATATTTATCATACAAATTGCCAGGCGTGGCGGGAATTTGAACCCACGACCCACGACCTCTGCGTGTAGCTTAATAATTGCTACTACCAAAAAGAAGACTTATTTTTCAAACATAATATGCTCAATCTAACAAGATTACATATTTTTCAGTAGTGACTATGTTATTATTACATTATAAATATAAAGCCCTTAGTAAAAATAACTTAGACGAGAGTCGAAAAAACTCACAAAGGGTTTTCGTACCACCATACATGTTACACTATATATTTAATCATTAGTATGTTATGCTATCGGTAAGTGATCGTGCAGGGAAGCCCCATATATGTAAATGTTTCTGGTATGTTTCTAAATTCTTAAATTAATTCAATGTTTGTTATTTATTTCTGTAGTGGACAAAAAAAGCTTATAATGATTAATTGTCATAGAAACGGTCCTAATAATTGCAGATCTAGCGACATTTTTCTATACAATTTCATCTTCCTTACGGTTTATAAGATACGTGGTTAGCCTTGTGGCCAATCGGACGGAGAACCAAGCCTCAGATTCAGGGTTCTTTTGGTACCCTTAGGCACGTTACCCTATACCACTTATACACGTGTAATGAGCGTAGCGGAAATCTCTTTCAATTGCCCGCCACAATTCCCCAGCCGTCTTCATTTAACCGCAGAGTTACGGTCAATAAACCTGCCCAGCGCCGCCGGTGCATCATACAATGTGCAATAAGACGCCAATTGAAAATCACTTATCAGCATATTCACATACTTTGACTCAGATTTTCATACTGCAACATATATAGACATTATTTAGAGACAAGAAAAGTATAAAAATAATATATTTTTTAAATACAAGCATAAGATAAGAAAAGTATAACAACGAAGATTCATAATGTACTTCTTATGGATACTAATAATAGGTTTATGACTTCAATATATACAGCCTATTAATTATTATTTGCCCGATAAACTATTAACGATTACAAAATAATATATAAGGAATGTATAAATAAGCATATATATTTATTAAATTGTTCTCTACTAGTGCGTTACATATAGAGTATGATAATTATTATTTTTTTAAATTAAGTGGCAAATAATATTTAAACTACAAAACAATGGCATAAGCGTAGGTACCCCATCAACACTAAAAACTAAACAATTTATAAAGAGTAGAAACTTTTCAAACGCATTATTCAAATCTTATGATCTTTTAAAGGAATAAATACCATACGGCATACACTCATTATCGTAACGTTGTTGTCTGTTTATTTGTGAAATGCCGTAATATGCTTTGACTCTGGCTGGTGGGAATTAACCTCCATTATTTGAGGTGATAAATTCCCTTCATCACGTAAGGTAATGCTTTCACAGCATCATAATTACATTATTTAGCACCTCATAAGACTATCGTCATTTTATTAACGATTACACTGGGCGCCCATAAATTTTGCAATTACATTTGACGGTGGTATAGCGTAGGAACGTATGTAGAGAAGAGTAGTGAGTTTCAAGATTACAAATGTTATACTGAGTTCACGATCATTTAATAATATAAATTGTTAGGTGTGTCCGCGGTACCCTTCCTATAAATATTGAAAAAACCATAAATATCTTAATCTCTCTCTAAATCATTGAACCAAATACACAAAAAGGTTTTTTTTTAATCCAAATGACAATTACGAAAATGAGTTCAATTTTATATTAAAAATACATATTATTTTTAAAACAATGAATTAAATATAACTGTTATTCTTATTCGCTAATCTACAACTTGTAATTTCTACAATTAAACAAACATTGCCCATTATTTTTAAAATAAAAAGAAAAACATACGCAAATGAAACTAGACATAAACATCTTTATAATCACAATCAACTACCTAGAGCATGACGAATGAGAAAGTGAAAAAAGCACATCAATGGACAATGACACAGCAGATGTAGATCCATTGCCACACTACTTACATAAATTTCGAATCTGAAATTATAAGCTACTCACACAATACCCTGTTACTTTTGAAATGCGTCAATTTCGCAAGAGAAAGCCACTACTATGTATAAATTAGATGTCATTAATGGAATAAAATTGAGGAAATAACTAGTTAACTTGATATAGTTATTATTACTTTTACTTTCGTCAATTCTCTGTCTCTGGCTTTGTGGTCAGTTGGAGCTGGAATGGCTAAGATAAGTAGAAATATATTTCAAGCTAGTTAAAACTATTATGGAGCCTTTAAAGATACGTAGATTGCACAAAAGTTACGCTTATTTTGAGGAAAATTTCTAGTTAGATTTTACTAATATTAAGTTTGTTTTATATCGTCACCGACCATTCTTAGCAAAAATTAATGAAACTCTTTATAAACATATTAAAACTAAACAAAAGGGATATATAAATACGAGTATCGTGAAAATTAAGGCATTCGTAGATAATGACAAAAATAGAGCTCCGCGAAATAAAAATAAAAAAACAGTACTAAACGTTAAAAAACTGTTTTAATATTGATAATAATAATGCTATTATGAAGCCTGATAACAATCATGCTATTTATGAAGCCTGATAATAATCATGCCACAAACTGACATTATAAGGCTAAGCTTTTTTGGAAGCCATTTTGTAAGATCAAAGAAACATAAACGACGACCTCTGTGGCTCAGTGGAGTCAGTGGTAAGCGCGTTGGCGCTCAAGCCGGAGGTTCGAATCCCGCCAGGGAACAAAAATATTTTCTGTGTTCCTAGGTCATGGACGTGTATTGAATATGTGTATTATATAATAACAATCTTAAATATATGAACAGTATAAAAGTATTAAATATATTTCCGTTGTCTGGTACCCGTAACACAAGTTCTTCGAAAACTTACCACCGGACCAGATTGACAGATTGATAGGTGTGCGTCCATAGATATTAGGTCCATAGATATTATAAAATATCATTCGTTGAATATGACTATATCACATGACGCAGTTCTTAACGACGACGCGAGACTAGTATTGATTTAGGAGTTGCTATGCTGAAGACTGAGTTAACTAATTGGGGTTTCTGGTTTATATCTAGGCTTGAAAAAGATAGTTATAATATTATATGCAGCTTAAATAGGCTTAAATGTATGCAGGTGTCATATATCTAAGAAGCCTGACCAATCGCTTACTGACTTACACTAAGCTGCATTTTTTTCAACATTTAGCTAACTTTACTATACCGAACTGCCTATGATTTTTCATCAACTATCTCGGAGCATTCGTTTAAAGTCTAAACACTCTCATTTCCATCGAGTCCATAACCGGATATAGCAGTAATGTGAGCCGTAAAATTCCGAAACTGGTCAGTGACGTTATAGCAATTCAACCAACTAGTGATATGTACGTACGTCCCATCGGCCATTCATCCATCAATAACCATTAGTCGGCAAATCAGAGCGCAGAACCGCCGGGCAGCGTCGCCAAACAAACTTAGTAAATGAAAAAAAGCTTAAAGAACAAATTCGAAAGATATTCCCGATGGTACCTACAGATCGGAATTTGGATAGAGCCTTCCCACAATACAAAAAAAACTATAACAAACCAATGAATTAAAAAAAAATAAGGCTTAATGAAATAATCGTAGATCTTGTAAGTATTTACAAGGCCAAAAGCAGTAATTAGTAAATCGTATAACACACGAATAAATTGTTAAATTGTTACCGAAACTATTCTTGACTACATAATATTTCCTAGAACATTCCACATTTTTCTATTAAGAAATTGGAACATATTTTACTGTTTGTGAACTGTCTTGTGTTCATATGTGCGTTTTAATTTTTTATATAGTTGTGTAAATTAATAAATGTATTTTTCTATTATGTACCTATGATAAGAGTTATCAATAATCTACAATCCTTCGTTGCAATGTTCCCTTGTCAATAGGCAACATGCCGATTGATTTCCTACCACTAAGGTTTCCACTTTAAGGCTACAAAGTCTTAATACGACTCTCTAATCCCACATGGTCTGAGATTAATCTGTACGATCTTTTGGGATTTAGTCTCCATTACCGTTTATATATTGATCAAAAATGGATGTTATGATAAATTATTAATTGTATACTCTTAATTATTATAAAAAATGGGAATGTTTTTTTTCAAAGGGGCTATGCTTGTGGCCTGTTGGTCTTTAAGCTGCATCGGAGCGGAAGGCTCACCTGAAATGCAAATATAAGTTTGTTTGTTTGTTACGCTTCCTCTTCTAAAACACATGACCGATTTTTTTAAATCTCTTGGAAAGCTTCATGATTATAGAGTTGGAATAGGCTATATTTCATCCCAGTATTCCCACGGGAACGGGAACTACACGATTGATATCACAGGGCGCTACTCGAAGGCAATAAATATTATTATAACTTAAGCAAATACATTCATTAGCAAAATTTGACTGAGAAATTGAATAAATTTCTCAACATTATAAATTAGCTACTTTTTTAATCCAAAGATATTTGCTAAACAAAATAATATATAAGTCACGAGCAATTAAATTCTTTAAATCCGTTTGTTAAATAATAAAATAATTTATTAGCATTAAAATGATAACTTCTCAAAGCCTATTAATAATATAATTTTCGCACACCTCAAACATGGCAGCTATTGCACTACTTTCTAGACACGTGAGATTTCATGAACGTATACGCTAGAGAATTTTCAATGAAATTATTCATTTATTCTCAAACGTATGCATACCAAGTATTCTAGCCATTGCTGCAGAAACTTGCCTTTAGGGACAATTATACGTCGAATAGAATCAGGTTAAAGAGGGTCTCGACTTTTTACTACGCCAGAAAGACAATTCAAATATTTTTTTATTCAATTCAAGTAGTAGAAGATTAAATATGCTATGATCAGATTTGTGTTAAAACAGGACAACTAGCAAATAATTTGGAAAAAGGGACACCAGCTCGTAACATATAAATAAAACTATCCCACGTCATGACGCTATCACGGGCCGTGTTCGTTTCACACCGCGTTAATCGAGAAACAGAATTATAATATCATCAGGTCGTGTTTTGACGCCGGCGACTGCGACTAACTGTAAAGTGCAAATTGTGAAACGACTAGGTAAGCCGCTGAACCGATAACTGGGCGTTTAATTATTTAATAAAATGTATCAAAATTACTTTGAACCTACTGTAAAATTTGAAACCTCTACAATTTTGACGTGACAATATTTTAGAATTCGATGGAGCCGGCTAGGCTGCACGAACGAAAAAACATGACGCATGCGGCGTTACCTCGCTCTGAGGCGTTCCATTTTCTTATGACGTTGTCACGTTCAACTATCGTCAGTAAACCGACTTTACAGACAACCGATTTCTTTATATTTAAGAATGATGCTTACTTGTTTCCATTTGTTTAGGTCCAAAAAGAATCCGATGGAAAGAATTTTTATGTTCCTTTCTAAGCTACCGATCTTTAACCTTTTTTAGGGCTCATCAGACCTCATTTCTAGGCCCTAAGAAATTCAAAGCTAATACTTCCTATCCCTCCCTAGACTAACAACACTTTTAGCTTTTAAAGAGCAGCCTTATCTGTTCCCCATCTACTAAAGTGCATCGGCTGGCGCGGGTACGGGGTCGCCATTACTCACCGCTGTAATAAACCTCTTTTATCTCGACGATCGTACTTTTCGTGCGCACCTGTACATTCAGACATAGCATGCGCACGCGTCGTCACGACCGCTCGCGCAACGCCGCGCCGTGACAAAATACAACCCATTGCCACTAGACGTATGGCCATAATCACTTTCGCTATTTAAAAAAAAACCTGTCAAACTTTTCGAATTCCGAACTTGCTTTTTTGTAAGCGGTCAGCATTTCAAATTTATTTAATTAAATAGCAATAGGTTAGTTTATGTACGATTTAATTCTATGTCCTAGAAATTTATGGAGTCGAATTTACTGAGCGCTCATTAAAAAGCAAATATTGCACTCTCTAATGCTATTGAGTATTTTGGTATGAAAAAAAAATGCTTTGTCCCTTACAGTTCGTTGTGTTTAACATATTTTAATATTTTTATATATTATGACAAAGGGAAAACAAGGCATGCTAATTTGAGCGAGGGATCGAAACCAAAGATAGGTACTAATATTTGTCCCACAGAGAGCACTCATATGATAAAAATATGTTGGGGTTATGTGCATACAAATCTATATTATAATTAATTTCATATATTCATAACCAATATATCGTACCAGTATCACGCTTTTACAAGCTCACTAGTTTAGTGCTAGGTAAACGTTAATAAACATTTACGACTATACACCCATAGTCACATCACTAAAACCCACACAACCATAAACTGGGAACCAATAACTGTACAGGCAACACCTGTTGTGATAATCGCCACTCGTAAAATGCTAATACTATCGGAATATCATTTCTGTGATTACAGCGAGTGTTTCGTTTCCAGATTAACTTGACAACACTTTATCATGCTCTCGAAATTGAGCACTAAGTATTTGAGTAGGGTTTTATGTACCAACTAAGAGCGATGCATTGTATTAACTGAGATGGAAAGGTAGGGAGAACGGACAAAAGAGTGTAAGAGAAAGAAAACGAGAGTACGAGATAGAAATAGAAACAAAAAGATCGAGACTTACATACATACAATAAAATATGGGGAATATATTATGTTTTTTTGAAGTGATAACTTCTTTAGCCGCATTGAGCACTTTATCGTAGGGGATAATTTTATAGGTTCGCGTCACTGACACGCTGAGCACTGGGCTCGCGTCACTGACATGCTAGGCTCGCCTTACCGACATGCAAGGTTTGCCTTACCGACATGCTAGGCTCGCCTTACCGACATGCAAGGTTCGCTTTACCGACATGCTAGGCTCGCCTTACCGACATGCAAGGTTCGCCTTACCGACATGCTAGGCTCGCCTTACCGACATGCTAGGTTCGCCTTACCGACATGCTAGGTTCGCCTTACCGACATGCTAGGTTCGCCTTACCGACATGCAAGGTTCGCCTTACCGACATGCTAGGTTCGCCTTACCGACATGCAAGGTTCGCCTTACCGACATGCTAGGCTCGCCTTACCGACATGCTAGGTTCGCCTTACCGACATGCTAGGTTCGCATTACCGACATGCAAGGTTCACGTCACCGACATGTGACATTATGACGTCATTGTGAAATTTCAAATTTTTTGTATTAAAATTTGAAATTTCATGTTATGACTTATAAGTTTTCACTTCTATCGACAGGCCATTTTTTTTCTTAGTTTTATAAGCAAACACACAGACAAGCCACCTGATAGTCAACGTCGCCTAAGAAAACACCAAACATTGGCACACTCGTGTCTGCATGGGTACCACCATCTTGCTTGTTTCTCCCGTGAAACAGCTTTGCTGTGTTTCGGAGAGAAGGGCAAGATAGGCAGTGTAATTACTGGCACCGAGACTTAACATCTTGTCTCAGGATAGGCAACACATAAATGAGTTGGCTGGGAGTCTCAGGTCAACTCGTTAATGTTCATGGGTGACGCTGACCACTTACCATAAGCTCGTCTGTCAGTTACCGATCCAAGTCAAAATAAAATCACGAGTTCACTCGGGGCTACCCCTGGCCACTCATTCTTGCAAGGCAAACATGATCTGTAGCTAGTTATCATGTCTTGTGGAAACGTACTAGATTTTTATCGACTCGAACAAAAACCCACAATTTCTTTCTGTTTCATAAATTTTCAAGCGTAATAAAATAAAAGTAGAAAAACAATGGGCTTGTGAGAATCATAATATTTTAAATTCATTTACAACCAACCATAAACGCATAAATATTATTGTATGTACACATTTCTAACAATATTAGATTACCTTTATTCACTCTCACAATATTTTATTCTAGTGATCAATGCAATAAAACTTACGTTAAATTGTAGAATCCTGTGAAAACGTTATTTTATTCTATAATAAATATAATCAATTTTTAAGCTACAAGAGTTATAGATAAGCAATATTAATTTAGACTGACCTGTTGGCCTAGTGGTTAGTGATCCTGACTGCTAAACTAGTTCGATCCCAACCCAGGACAAATGTTTGTGTGATGAACATGATCATTTGTTCAGTGTCTGGGTGTAGTTTATCTATAGTATGTATGTATTTAGAAATATATAAGTATATATCAGTTGTCTGGTTGCCACAAGAACAAGCTCTGCGTTGTTTGAGATCAGATGGCCGTGTGAGTGTTGTCCGAAACGCCGGAAATATAAACTTAATAATGTGCGATAAAATGTGTATTTTTTTTTCATTATAAAGTGGAGTTTGCGTACCTAAATATTAGATATTATTAGTTTTTATCACGTAACCATCAGCATTGTGTGTGACCATCCCACTGCCACTTCAACGAGCTTATTATTCGCGTGATATACGGATGGCCGATGAGCCAATAAGGTTCAAGAGTGGAGGCCGCGTTTAGGTAGACGAAGTGTTGGTCGGCCACTAACCAGGTGGGAAGACGATCTCCGTGCAATGGCCGGTCCGTGTTGGATGCGAGTGGCAAAGGATCGGCCGTCTTGGCGTTTATTGAAGGAGGCCTATGTTCTGCAGTGGATGGATAGAGGCTGATGATGATGATAATGAATCATCAGCCAGTTTTCATCAGCAACGTTTAAGTATTCTGTACCGTTTATCGTAACATACACTTCACCGGTGTTCACACCTCAATATCGACCCGACTTTTACTCTTGAACGTTTCTTTCACCACATCTGCCAATCTTATGCAATCAGTAATCATGAAATTATAATCATCAGTTCCTTCCTCAAACTCGAAAATTAAAATGGTAGCACCAGTGCTGCAGTGTAGTAAATGACAATAGTAATGTCGGTCAAGCATGTCGAGGGATGTGAACTGCGGACCGTTTAATTAAAATGGTAGCACCAGTGCTGCAGTGTAGTAAATGACAATAGTAATGTCGGTCAAGTATGTCGAGGGATGTGAACTGCGGACCGTTTAATTAAAATGGTAGCACCAGTGCTGCAGTGTAGTAAATGACAATAGTAATCGATCAGTTCCTTCCTCAAACTCGAAAATTAAAATGGTAGCACCAGTGCTGCAGTGTAGTAAATGACAATAGTAATGTCGGTCAAGTATGTCGAGGGATGTGAACTGCGGACCGTTTAATTAAAATGGTAGCACCAGTGCTGCAGTGTAGTAAATGACAATAGTAATGTCGGTCAAGTATGTCGAGGGATGTGAACTGCGGACCGTTTAATTAAAATGGTAGCACCAGTGCTGCAGTGTAGTAAATGACAATAGTAATGTCGGTCAAGTATGTCGAGGGATGTGAACTGCGGACCGTTTAATTAAAATGGTAGCACCAGTGCTGCAGTGTAGTAAATGACAATAGTAATGTCGGTTAAGTATGTCGAGAGATGTGAACTGCGGACCGTTTAATTTGGAAAGGCAATGGCTTGATGATTAATATATATAATTATATCATCCCTTTTATGTCCCACTGCTGGGCACGGGTCTCCTCCTTGAAATCAGGCGAGGAGGGTTTTGGGCCATAGTTCACTGATGCGCTGGCCCAATGCGGGTTGGTGAACTTCACACACCTTCAAAGACTTTTAATCTCATCGGTCATGCAGGTTTCCTCACGATGTTTCCTTCACCGGTGAGCAAGCGATGATCTCATGTTCAGGTGCACGTAGGACTTTAGAAAACCCCATTTCTAGACATCACAGGGGTCAGGATCGAAATCGGACCTCTCGGAGGAATACAGTTATGGATTAAATTAATTATGTTTCCTGTACACAGCCGCAAATTAAAAATAAGGCGTGGGATAACAAGAAATTTTGCCTAGGTACTTTCCAAACTTCAATACAAAGGTGGCACTCGATGATGGCTGAACTATCCTAAGACCCTGAATATTAGATATTCACACACACACGGATAATTAGGGCAAAGAAGATTAAAGTCATTTTATCTATAGAAATTCATTATAGCTTACATAATTAAATAAATTATTGAAAAAAAACCTCGAATCGCTATCTTTATGAATTATTCATATTAGCAATACTCAATTAAGCAACAGATATTTTCTCGTAGCGATAACAATGCTATTGAAATTAAATGCAACATATGAAATCGTAAATCGATTTCCAAATAATAATTGCAAATCGAGTGATATATCGATATTAATATATTTTACAACGTAACAAAACACTTACGCAATATATCTACTAACTATCTCTTATATGGCTTATTATATTTCTTTATAAAATTAATAACTTTTGTCATATTGTTTGTCCGCGATTAAATTCTAACTACTAATACGGATTTAATTAAACTTTGTGTGTATCCAGTTCGACCAACTTGAGAGATAGGATAGTTAGAACACGACAGGTGACGCTGTTGTCTCTGGCGATAACACTACCCACACCACCAGTAATTTTACAACTTTACTATAACAAAAACCGTATCAGATATCTCAGATAGTAAAGAACAACGCTAATAATTTTCTGTTATAATATATTGAGAAAATTCAGTTATAACTTATTTCCCATATAAACAAGTATTAAAGCTGTACATAATTAATTAAACAAGTTAATTAATGTAATCATTGATTTCATCAGCTTGTCATGTCACAGCCGGTGGCGGCCCCTCTCACCAAACGACGAAATGATTGACAGGTTAACTCAAGTTGGCAGGTTGACTTGCCACTCGCATCCAGTACTTTTTTTAAAAATACGATGAGTAGTTTGGAAGATTACACCTAACATACAAACTCAGAAAAGTAACCTCTTTATAATTTCACAGAAATGTTGTAGTAGATTAGACCTTTTACGGCTTTAAAAGAAAATCTATGAATACATTTAATCACGCAATCTAATCACTAAAAAGAGGGATTGCGAAAAATCTATACATGCAAGCTTAGGGGAAAAATTCCCCCACAGAGCACTTCAAACATCAAACACACTATCTGACAAACGCTCAATTATGCACACAAACCCGCACGCATAGATTAGTATCGAATAATGAATTTACAAATGGCGGGAATAGAAATGTAAAACGTTACAAAGGTGAAACATGTAACAAACAATTTATGAAATCGAGATAAAATGAAAATTGACTGCAAAGTGCATTCATGTTTTCACCATGTGAATGACATATTTACTTTGGTGTTTAACGCCATTAACAAGTCTGTTTATGGAGGCTTATTATATTTTCACTCTATTCTATTTCAATTTTAACGAACATTAACGATGAGGTAATGAAAATATAATAAATACAGATGTACTTTTTATTCGTTCCGAAATTTGGACTCTAATTAATATTTAGGCCAGCAACACTGTTGTGTTCTGACGTCAGACGTCTTGATGACTTACTCGGAATATTCTAGAATATGTAGAATCCATCCCGGATACAATGTATCTTCACGTGCCCTTTTTTGTCACTAATGAAAAACTCATAATTCTATGCGAGACTTATGTACTACCTAACGCTAAACAAACTACCCAGTCGGTTTTGATAGAAATCGGCATGTACATACACAAGTAATTGTTTCGTCAGGTAATTACCAACATTAGAGATACCTTCAATCAAGTCTCTAGACAATTCATCAAGGGATTGGAAGTCCAACATGACCGCTGATCTACATGTCGGAAGGCGATATATCAAATTATATTTCACCATCAGTCACCGAGCATGATATCAATCAAACGGGACATTAATACGGACAACTTCTCGGGAATTGGTCCAATGTGATTTACACCGACTGTGATGTGAAATAGAAAAGCTGCCGCCTGCCGCATTTCCGAAACAATTTGACTTAGGAACATTCTGGAAGCATCTATTTAACAACGTTAAACAGTGTTCTCAATTTGACTTCACCGGTCTGGCTTTGAGTGAAAATGATTCTTTCGTGTAAAACGCGCAATGCGCATACTCAAAACTTTAGTCTGACCACATTTAATGAAGATACAGATACAATTATTAATATGTAATACTGACAGTTCAGTCAGTTTGCATAAAATGTAAGCCCTTTTAGGATTTGATTAATGTCTAATATGTACTCTTTTCATTTTTCCAAATTTATTTAAAAATTGAAATACAAATATGAGGTGTGACTTCGTCGACGTGATAAAACGCCCTACCGCATGGTGACAGTGAAATATAAACGCTATCAGTCATTGCATCGGGGTGGCCAATCATGGTTAATGGTGGGATATCCATCAGATATTAACTAGCCAGAAACTTTGCCCATACGAGATATCAATATTGGTAATAATAGTAGGGACCTATTGGTACCCTTTGGCAGTACAGAAACGAAATAAGACGCCTAAACCAAGCCTTATTCTAGGATTTGTCGTAATAGGTACAACATTCAATCGCAAAAGCGAGCGAAGATAAATTTATTTTTTCATAATAATCTAGTCTAGACTGCATTAGGTCAGAAAATAACATGTACCGAATGTTATATAATTATATGTCCCGCTCGTCTTTTTAAAATAAGACAAGGAAAAGTATTTAGATTTATTTATCCATATGATTAGCAAATTTTAACTCTCAAGGACCTCAAATATTTCCAAACATTTCAAAGAGTGAAAAATCTTCTATAAAAAAATGCACATAAAAGTTTTTCGTGCAAGTGTTGTCAAAGTTGCCAGCTCTAAATATCTAATCGAGTACCACCTCAACTTCCTTAAAGGAAGTAGAGGTGGTACTCGCATTACCATTTTTCATACAAGTGTTACCAACTCTAAGATCTAATCGTGGACTATTTTGCGGCTGGCAAATATAATGTAGCCACTTGCAAGGCAAACTTTACACACTTTTCTTCACAATATTTTCAGCATGGATATTTATTTTATTCCTTTGCACTATTCCCGTTTCGTGTACCATCCTTATCTAGCAACCACGAAGCTTATCCTATGCATTCCAGTATTTCGTCTTACTGTAGCACCAAGATCTAATGGTGTAAACTGACAATTATAATGTTGCCAGCGGATGTGCGGCGTGTGCAGAATGCGCGCGTGCGGTCTAACGGGGCCCCGATAGCCGCAGATAAAAAACCGAGCGCATAACGGATCGCGTTGCGCTTCGCCCGTCATCGGCTTCCATCTAGTGCTCATCATTGTATCTCTGTATGGGTTTTAAAAAGATTAGGTGGCAGATGTTCAACATCATCATCAAGATCATCGTCATCAGAAAAATGGACAAAAACATAGGTACTGAACCCCTCATATTAATAAACAAAAGCCCCTTAGATTAATAAGCCTTTTGTTTAATCCGAACTGAGCCTCTCTCAAACATATATTAAAATCTTTAAAAGTTTTTGTTATTTTTAATTTCATGAATTTATTTATATTTTATAAACAACATGTTCAGAACCGGCAAACAAACGATGCTGAAAGATAAAAACAAAAACTAAAAACTGATCAAACGTCAAAGGCTATTACGAATAGACGTAAGTTTTTTTTTATAGCGCGCATTTGGAGCGCATTGCTTTAATAAAATGCACACTTGTTCCTATTAAATTATAATATAAGCTTTTAAAATATAAAACTGAATATTTATGAAAAACTATGTTAAGCCTACAAAAAATAAATAACCTCTATATAAAAGAACCTCATTTACAAAGACGAATAGACTATAAAGCTCTCGTCAGACATCGTTTATCATATTGGCCTATTTCAGCCTATAATAAGTCGATTGCGGTATAAAAATGTACCTTCCACATTGCGATGGCACGCGACCTATGGCCTTGTCGTTTTGACATCCATTTTAGTTTCAATTTGACTCAGAATTAGGCGGTACGACGGAAAATTATGTATGTAATAAAGTTATTTCGGGTAAAAGTTATAATCAGCATATCTAGGAAAGACGAAAGCATATTATACTTGTTTTGGATATAATAAATAAAGAGATTTAAAATAAGTTCTTTTCAAATATGTAATTTATTCTAAATAAACCATTTAAACTTATGACATTTACAACATTCTTTTCACAATCGAAATTCATATTGAAAATGGAACAGGTGTAAGAAATTACAAACACATCTAAATAATCGAATCGAATTTAACATTTAAATTATCTAAACATCGATTATCTTAATGCGACTCTATTGGCTTTTTAAAACGCAATTACAGTGATGTAGCCCATGTATCGATATAAAAACGTGCTCGACTATCGATTAAGTTCCCACAATGACAGTCTGTGGCGAACGCCGTTGAAAAACGAGATGACACGAGCGGGAATTTTAATCGCTTTATCTCTAAGGAAAACGAATAGCTGTGTATAATTGCGTCCCATTTTAAATTATGACAACCTTTTTGCATATATTCCACGATGGTTCATTTGTGTTTCTTATTAACCAAGTGGTCTATTTATGAAGACTTGGTGTTCCATGGACCCAAATAGTGTCAAATATGTACCTACATTAGACATTCATAACGGGTTGAGCAGGCGTCGAGCATTATCCAATACAATAATTAATTATTATTCGGTTTATACATATTTAGGTATTTATTGTCCTTAAAAATAGTTTGACATCAATCAAACACTATTTTAGGTGATATTAAAAGACTTTCATATTATTATTTCATAGTATTACATATATAAATATATAAAATCTTAGCCATATAAGTAAATAACTTACAAGCACTACCCAAAAGAGCATCGATACAAAATCTATTACTTATCGAATAAGATTAATAACTTGGGAACGAAATTAACTAGTAGAAAGTAGCAACATCCTATTACTTGTTCAAGTAAAGACTGCGCTTTTGAAAATGAGCTTCCTATTTACCGTTATAGTATGAAAAAAAAAAACAAAAAAAGAACGAAATAGCAAAAAAAACAGTCGTGTTTAAACTCAATCAAATGTCAAAATCATAACCAGATAATACCACAACGACGTATGCATAGTTATAGCTTGGCAAAAAAGAGTATGACGTGGTGACAGGTGGAACTAAATATTTTACTAAATGGAAACCTATGATGTTGACAATACTTGGCCGACAAATACTAGATTTTGAGTAAAGCTTAGTGTTTCACATTTATTTTTAACGATTTAATTAAATTATCTTGCTGATTTTCCATATTATCATGAGACCTAAGTGAAAATGGCGCCCTCATTTTTTCCATACTCTTTTTTGCCAAGCTGTATGTATGCTAACAATAAAAAAAGAAGACGTAAGTAAAAGATATAAACATATCAACGCGTTATTATTAATTATTTATTTTATTAATTTAAGTTCAAAACTTTCATTAATGCGTAACTTCCTATAGGGCATACACTTTCAACCATCGGATACACACATCCCTACATCAACTATACTTCATTAAAATCAATTTTACCATATCGGACGTAGTCAACAGTTAATAATAAACCAGATGTAGGTGCGAGAAAGCTGAACCAAATGACATATATTTAGATACACTCAAAAAAATGTACTTTTTTTTTTATCTTTTAATAAACTCGCCGATTGGTAAAAGTAATGTTGCATAAGTCATGCGTAATATGTAACGATAAACCACATAATATATCAATCGTAAAACATTAACTGTACAGAAATTAAATTGTCTTAAATATTAATAACATCAAACCGGTACTATACTAAAACTTCTTACGCTGCCCGTGATGGTTGCAGTCATAGAAATCTAGATAATAATTAGATCTAGACTCCCTGTAGACGATTCGTCGCCATCTTGTTTTATAGTTCATTCGTTTTTGATGAATCGAATGAACTTTAAAACAAGATGGCGGTGTATCCTCTACCAGGATTAGTTAGAAAATCGAGATTTATACGTCCAACCCTGACGTTAAATAAAAAAAATCGCACCCCGGATTTCAGGCTAGTTTTATGTCTGCTCCCACTGGACTAGCGGCTCTACCGCGGCGTGCGTAACCGTACGCTCGCGTGACAAAACGTTAAAATTGCAAGAAAATGTCAATTATTGCTTAGCACAGTAGCGTATCCCGTGGGTTGCAGTGGAAACAAACTTATTATACAATTTCTTGCAAAGCGAAACTTGCCAAACGTATGTGGCCTCTCCGTGTGCCGCCCCTTAAGTGGTGATAACTATTGATAGTATCTATATTATGTATGTACCTACATATCTTTTAACAGGATATAAACAGTCCCCAAACACAATATATACTAATAATACGGATTGGCGACAAATGACAAGCCCGTTAACATGGTCTCGTGGTGAGGTAGTGAGCTACACTATTCATCATACAAATTGTCTGCACTTAGGTACTGAATTCGAATCCATTGCGGATTCGAATTCAGTTTAGGGCACAACTCTGCGTGTAGGGCAATAACCATGAAGTTAGGAAATAAGGGCAATAACGGTAAAAATATATAAGAACTTTTTTATTTTGTGTCGGATAAAAATATATAAGAACTTTTTTATTTTAGTCGGATAAAAATATATAAGAACTTTTTTATTTTGTGTCGGATAAAAATATATAAGAACTTTTTTATTTTGTATCGGAAATGTCGCAATGAATGCCGCAAACATTCTGCCAGTCTTTGATCTGCCAAGCGTAGGTAGTGCTAGGATTAACTACTAATAGTGTTTAGTGCTTAATATCCGTCAAAAAACCATTTCGCAAACTATACAAGATAAATGGCCATATTAAAATGGATATGTTAATAAGATCACCGTAATGTTTATATTCTGCCAATTTTCATAAATTGGCAATATATGGTGGGAAAATTGCTCTTTAATCTATGCAATGGCCTGCTATCAACGTAATCGGTGCCGATACAGATCTACATCTACATTTGACAGGAATGTCAAACAACAGATTATAGATAAAATGCTTTTTATAAAAGTCATATAGGAGACAAATCAATTGAGCAGAAATTAAATAAACACAGGTGATAGTGGTAACTCACGATAAATGTCCATTGAAATTGTATGTTGAGTTATTAATTATTATTGATATATTTTAATCGAATCAAGTTATGTAAATTATTAAAATTAAGAAATGTGTATTGCGATAATTCTAATTGCACTCTATATTGATTAACTTTGTGATAAATAATAAAAAAATGCGCTTCATCATGAACAATTGTCAAACGTCGATGTTTATGCTATGAGTAAAGCCCAGACGATGATCGTACAGGATAAATAATATACATACTTAATATTATTAAAATATATTTAGCATCTAGCGAAGACCCACCCTAGCGGACCCGACGGACGTCCAGTACAAAACACTTTGTGGTGGACTGAATTGTGAACATCAAAATCAGTCCAGCCGTTTAGGAGGATTTAAGTCACATACACACGCACAGAAAAAAAAACGTTTTCTCCACTTATTTCGACCAAACCCGCCTGCCTACTCTTTGATTGATAAGTTTCATTACTACCACTTATCAGTAAGACTAATACGTAGGCGTTCTCTATTTGAAATACCCAAACCATTTTTAGAGGTTCACCGATAAATACTGCACCAGTGAATCTGGCCAAAAAAAGTAACATCATAAAGCTATCCACCTACGGTCAACAAATTAGGGGAGAATTGCACGTCACTTTAAGTTAATTGCCATCTCCGACCGTACCATTGTGTCGTTGTTGACATAAAACGCATGTAATATATTTACGTTTGTTCTAGTTTCTGTTTAGGGTCTTTTTATGGGTTTTAGCTTGTAAATCTCGACTGTCATTGTGAAAATGAGAATACCGTGTGGACCGTGGAGCACGACTTTCGATGTAAAAGTTGTGTTCTGACAATTGACTGGTACTCATATTTTGAAGTTAAAGTTTTTGATTTTCATATATTATTATACTATAAATATTAATTAATATATTGTATATAAATACTAAAATATTATTTTATGTTTTATTGACGTGATTTATTTTGTTATATAATATATAGTAACAAAAAATACTTATGTTAGCAGGTACTGATATTTACATAATTTTTATATACAAATAATTTTCAATATTCCCGTTTTCATTTTTAATTTTAAACAAAGACTTGCGGTTTCGTCCAGTGTCTCCTAACCGGACTCTCAAAATGATCAACTAGTGTTTTCAAAATAATGCTGCGAAATCTTGTGGTCACACTAAACTGGCGTTTTTAAAGTTAGTTAGCTAGGGTTATTATTTACATACAAAAATAAGTTGACTCAGCGCACTTATTGCATTTATCTTGAGGCCGTCTACACTCGACATAGTACGAAGAAACCAGACGAATAACGGTGACGAACTAAAAAAAACCTTTATCTAATTTAGAACTAGCATCCTGATTCCCGGTTCTAGTAAATACAATCTTTATTACTGCATTTATAGCCACTAAATATTAGAACGGAAGAAAGAATGACACCCCCCGCTACCCCAGCGCCAGTATACCGCACTAAAACCAATGCAAGTTGCCTTCAACCGCTTAGAGGGGAGTGCCCCGGGTCTAACTAACACAGGACACAAGTTTCTAGGTCTAACCGAGACTATAAATAGCAAAAAATAAAACAACCTCCTTACATCAGTCCAGCTTCGTGTACTAGTGCCATTTGTCCATGGTGCCAAGGACGTTCGTGGGCTAGACCACGGCTGGTCTTTCAGCCACTTATCCACGTTTCCTATGGATATGCTAATAGGAAAACCGGCACGCGATTGCAAGGGCGCTTCGTTTGTGTTAAATATAAATTACTTACAGCTTTTAAATTCTTTCATACTACTTATATTAAGCAGTTTCTTAATTTATAACGCGATAGAAAAAAGATAGAGTTCCTTGATATATTTTCTTAAGAGCGTTTATCTATCTAGGAACAACTGAAATAGAAGTGTAAGGGATTTTTAATGTGATCTTTAATGTAAATCATTGAGAAACCACTATGTTCTTACACAAAAAAGACAAATTTTACCACAAATTTAATAGGACTGATATAAGTTTTGAAGTATCAATGACTCTACGGCTAGCATGCGCGCACGACAAAATTTTGTCTGCCCCTTTTCTCGTATTAACTATATGAAATAATACGAGAAAACGCGTAGACAAAATTTTGTCGTGCGCGCATGCTAGGGGCACATGTTATTATATTATTGACGACCTCTGTGGCTCAGTGGTAAGCGCGTTGGCGCTCAAGCCCGGAGGTTACGGGTTCGAATCCCGCCAGGGAACAAAAATATTTTCTGTGTTCCTGGGTCATGGAAGTGTATTAAATATGTGTATTATATAATAAAAATCTTAAATACATGTATAGTATAAAAGTATTACATATATTTCCATTGCCTGGTACCCGTAACACAAGTTCCTCGAGAACTTACCACGGGATCAGATTGACGTGGTGTGAAAGCGTCCATAGATAGATATATTATTATTATGCTTTGAAAAAAAGACCATTTCTCCGTTTGTAAAAAGGTTTTGAAAGCAGTGGCTTCTTACAAAACTAATTATCTACAAATAAATATTCCGAGACGAAAAAACTACACATATATTTTTTTATATTTGTATGTATTTGAAACATTTTCAGACCAACATATTAAGACCTACATTTATTATATTACAAATCATATATTATGTACTTGATGATGTTGTTGATGAAAGTTGAGGAAGGCAAGACACATAAATAGACTTCTATTTATAGTAAAATTTATCCTTAAACATATGACACTGTAAAATCACATCAATTATTATTATTATCCGTAATGAATCACTTAACTTCGTTCAATTATAACATACACATGTTAAAAAGTAAAATCAATATTCCAAGTGATCTAGTTTTTCCCTCATTCCGTATCTAGGTCTAGACTTTTCCTGGGTTTTCTGTCGCTGAAAACGCGATAGGTCATACTTCATAGACGCGTGACCGTCTACACGGACAGAGTTCATTAAACCCCACTCCGGTAATAACAAGGCGGTAATGTGATTTCGGGGTGAAATTGGGGTAAAGGTAAAACCCCGAATCGGAAGCGACGACACGAGACCAATATTTATTTTACTAATAAAACGCTAATCTCTATTTTGCCCTGTTTTCATTATATTATTAACGAATAGGTAATTGAGCCTACAAAATATTTCTTATTACTTAAAATATTTTTATATAATGTAATAGACCATAATTTACCAAGTAAAATATAATAAGGTAATTAAAAAATCACTAAAATGAATGATAGAGGTAACTGTTTTTTTTTCTCTAACACCGTTATTTCCGCGTAAAGTAATTCATATTTCCTCATTATAAAAATTATTTGTGTATTGTTCGTTGAATATTCATTAGCGTAAGTGTACGCAATATTCCTTCTTTGAAAAATTAAAAAAACTAGACTTGAAAATGGAATAATCTAGAATTTTCATAATTAATCACAATGCGCAACCCTTAAGATGAGGATCGCGGCTGAAAGCGCAGCAACCGGGTATCACCTACCTGTTCTTTCCGTGGCCAATCTTGTAGAGTTCGACGTGCTTGAACTGGGCGTATGTTGCCATTTTTTCGATATTTTAATTCACGATGGTTAACACTGAGTGGTACGCGTGTGGGCGTGCGAGCGCGTTGGATACCGTCAGCTGACTGAGCGCGCGCCGCCCGGGCCCTCGCTTAAGTCAATGTTGCCCACCGCCCGCTACGCATGCGCTTCCTCACTCCTCGCTGCTCACTCCTGCTCTTTCCTCAGCCACCTGGTCTTTCCTGTTCGTGACATCTGCGCCCGAACAGATGACTGGCGTCAACAAAACAACCACACGCGAGAGAATGACAAATAGACAGGCGGTGCTGTTACTACTTGGGAACCCATTACCAACCTACAACTACACTACAAAGTAACACTATTTACAACTGCATGGACATATCTTTAGTGTAACCCATTCAATATTTTTAACAGCTATCAATTGTCTGTCTATCCGCATACGATTTTTAAATACGAGTAATTATAATAATTATATTACATATTTTTAATGCACTGCATTTTTTTTTCTTTAAATAAATATTGTATTTTTTTCGGAAAAAATATTTAATCTAAAGAAAGTCGATATTGCACACAAGCTGACCCGTTACTAGTAGATATATCATTATCGTGCCGATTGGTTTCACAAGGAGAGTATCACATTGTATACTTTTTCTATTAAAATTTTCAGTAGGTACTAGGACCTAGGACAGTTATTATTAGAATTGGACCTCGTACGTTAAGGGCCAATCCCTTTTTTTAATGAAGCAGGTTAATGCTTTCCACGCGAACCTATGTGGGGACTCGCACTTGGGAATGCACTACCCTACTAAACCACCTGTGAGCGCCTTCAGCCGCTTTTTGAGGGTAAGGGCCAATCCCTGATTTGCTCGTTCATGATGAAGGAAAACGATGACAGCATGTTATAAATTGGCCCGCCCAACTACGAATAAATAATAAGTCTATTTATTCGTAGCCGCCTAACTATTCTCATTTATCAATCAAAATCCTTTGTCTCTAATTTACATTTAATCACAAATAAAATGGAAGTACACAAGACTAGAAGAATACCAATCAGACAGATCGTTTTCTCTCAACAATCAACAAATACCAACAAACGCTAAGGTTCGTTTACTTTTCGCGATTGAAATAACGAAATGATCCCTGAAGGACAAATCTCCCGCAATAGAAATATAATTTTCATGACAACTGGCTCATTAGCTGCGTCATTCAACCCCTCGTCTGCTCAAGGTAAGGGCTTACGTAGAGCCAAGTGATTTATTACATTGCAATTATTATGCGTAGAAATACATGCGCGTTTAAAAATATATATATAAAACGACAGTTCTGACTCGCAAGTGAGGAAATCCCAAATTAAAGATATTTTTGAATAAATATACTAAATATATATATTTATTCAAAAATACCTTTAATTATACCAACCACGTCAACCTAGCCCCGTGGTAAGTTCGTTAGAACTTGTTTTAAGGTTTTACAAGGTATGGAAATAAATAATATATAAGAAAAAATGTATATTATACATATATACACGTTCATGACCCGGTGCGGATTCATCATACAAATTATTGCACTTGGCGGGATTCGAAGCCACGACCGCTGCGGAGTGTCCAGTAGCCTGACCACTCCAACAACCGGTCGTCTTTGGTTTATTTTATATCAGACTTTTACTGTCATACCTGATTCTTGTATTTAATGATTCTATATCAATGTAAATAACTCAATACCTTTTTATTTAAAAGGGACGGACAAAGAGACGGACAAGAGACGAAATAACAAAATGACAACGTTGTTGTCTTAACGGAACCATAATAATGATGCACGTTCAAGAAACTTAAAATTCAATATTTATTTATTATTAGTATAAATTCACTAGCATTATCATTATTAGTCACAATAAACACCAAAACGACCAATCTATCCGTACTTACCGGGTCATCATCAGCCTCATCATCAGCCTCTCTGCATCCAGTGCTGAACACGGACCAGTCACAGCACGGAGATCGTTTTCTCACCTGGTTAATGGCCGACCAACACTTCGTCTACCTAAACGCGGCCTCTTGAACCCTACTTACTTACTGATTACTAAAAGAAAAATGAATAGGTATATGTGTTACACTAAAAACACAGCCAGCTCAAATAAAATAAAAGAACCAATTCAAAAAACCAGAGAACCTAATAGACCTTATCCTCGAGACTTCGAGGAATAGGATACCATTTCCCTTACATTTTTACTCCTGACTGCATAAACTATTGTTATGTTAGTTCAGGCAATACGGCTCCGATCAATAATTCTTTTATTGATCGGAGCCTTTAATGATCGAAAGTCCTTTATTGATCGAAGCAATTCGGTCGATCATTCATTCATTCACGTTGTTCCACACCACATGACTGTGACTATATTTTTAACTCAAACTATTCTGAAACTATAAAGTTGGTGACAACTGACAAGCTCTACAACATCTAATATTTGATGTTGTCAACATCAAAATTATTTATTTTATCTATAAACTAGCTGGTGCCCGCAGCTTCGCCCGCGTGCAGATCAAAAAGGAGCTTATTATGTATTTCCTTGCTAGAATGAGATAAAAATCAAACAAAAAGTTAGTGTTCATAATGACATACTAATCTATACTTAATATTGTAAGGCTAAAGAGTTTATTTGTTTGAACGCGCTAATCTCAGGAACTACTTGGTCTGATTCAAAATATTCTTTCAGTCTTTGATAGCCCATTTAACGAGGAAGGCTATAAGGCTATATAACATCACTCTGTGACTACAGTAGTTAAATTGAGCAAGTTAACGCGGGCGAAGCTGCGGGCAACAGCTATTAATAGTATAAAATGCAAACATGACGTGCTAATGTAACACATCTTTATATATTATTAATATTATAAACCATCAACATTTCAACTTTCAGCCGTTTTGCCGTGAAAGAACAACAAACATCCAAACTTACAAACTTTCGCATTTAATAAGCGGCAAAAAAATACATACGTTTATTTAAATATTTACATTGAATCATGTATATTTTAGCAGATATACTATAGGTAATTTATTTAATAATAATAATAAAACCTTTATTTTCAGGCTGCACAGTCCCATAGATAAATACCATAACCTAAACGGAAGAGGGGAATACTGCGAGTCGAATAGTAAAAATGCAAAGAATTTTGAAGTATAAAATACTTTGAAACCTCCAATAAAGCAAATCGGATCACAAACAAAATCCACGCATAACATTTCAATCTCTTCAAATCTTACCGGTGGGAGGGAAGCGCTGTGCCGCGCTCCCGGCTGCATGGGTACCACCATCTTGCTTATTTCTCCCGTGAAACAGCTTTGCTGTGTTTCGGAGAGAAGGGCAAGACAGGCAGTGTAATTACTGGCACCGAGACTTAACATCTTATGTCTCAAGATAGGCAACACATAAATGAGTTGCCTGGGCTCGTTCCAGGTCTACTAGTTTATGTTCATGGGCGACGTCGACCACTTAACATCAGGTGGTACGTTTGCCAGTTTGCCTATCCAACTAACATAAAAAACTCGTAAACAGAGCAATTCATAGACAATGCTGAAATAGGAAAAATCAAAAAGATAGAAAACATCCCATTAAAATTACACGCACGTCCAATTCTGATTATAGGCGAAACATGAATCAATTAATTGTTATAAACTACAAATCAATGGTATCGAAAAGTAAAGTTTATATTAATCCCAAATGCTAATCTCAGCTATCGCTATAACAACCCGTTTAATGAACGGCTGCCATCTTGCTATCCCTTACATATTCATTCACAATAAATTTTACAAGACGTACAGATTACATGGGAACCTTGTAATAGAGACGAACGAGCCTCGTCTCACCTGATAGTAAACGGCAACTGTCATGCATGGCGACACCAGCATACACTACGATCATGTCTGGTCCAAGGTATTAATTATATTCTACAGATATCCAGATCCGACGGACCGACGCCACCTCCACAGAGGGGTAGTCCCGCACCAAAGAAAAACCCCTGCCAACGTCGGGACAGTACAATGGGGTGAGGTTCCCATCCTTGCCCCTTGTCAAAAACGCAGGAGCGTTTTTGTCCCCTCTTCCTATAAGAGGGGTACAAAGAGCAGCTCCCTCGCCCCAATTTGCTTCGCTCAAGATGCTGGGTTCACCTGAGGCTACTAGGCACTGAGCCCCACCACCACGACAAGGCTTGAACCATGGTGGGAAGATATCCAGATACTGGGTTAGTCCGCTAAAATTTTGCGTAGATGTGCACAAACAATCTAGTTACATGGCAATCGGGTCAATGGGATAGGAATTGTACACATTATAAAAATAAACGTTTTTAATTGTATGCATTAATTAACATTGAGTCAATTATATTGAAATAACTTTTTACGGATTATATCGCGATTCATTAAAAGGGCCACGTTCCCCCGTGATTATGGTTACGAAAGTATCCTAAACGTATCATAGAATGTCTATAATTATTAACCATTAAGAATATTTTAAAACGATAAGACGATCTCCGTACAGTGGCCGGTCCGTGTTGGATGCGAGTAGCGAGGAATCGGCCGTCTTGGCGTTCATTGAGGGAGGCCTATGTTCAGCAGTGGACGGATAGAGGCTGATGATGATGATGATGAAGCGTATTTTTGATGATGTTAATTTGAATCCTAATATCCGAAAATACTATACAAATATTATCTACTGAGTCTCTCGCATCTCTAGTTCGTAGTAGTCTCGCATTTTTCTTCTTAGAATTCCATTTAAATCTCTAAGCAAGTGCGGGGATACATAGTCTTGCGTATGCACTTAAATGGAAAACAGTGGTGTCAAAAGGCGGATACATGAGTCGCTGAACAAACTACTACAAAATGACCATAAGACCCAACAAACTTTTGCATGTCAATCATTTTAGTATGAAGATAGGCGAATGACGTACGAACGATAACCCGATGACGATGACAACCATTAGAGCAGTCGATCCGAACCATTAGTAGCAGTAGATTCGAAAGTTGCAACACAAAATAGTCACTTAAAGAATTGTATAACAATGGTTGACACTAGACATGAGACATCTGGAAAGACTGAAGGGATTTCTGCGTCCATTAAGTGGTGAAACGCAAACATAGTATAAACACACAGACTGGTCACTTGCCACAAAACCGCAGCGGTTGCTACTCAATTAGACACTCATTATGCGGTGTTACAGAATAATATACTTCGAGTACTAGTTTAATTATCAATAACATACTAACGCCAGAATACTCAAAAATACTCAAAACGAAACTCGTGTTGTCCCTCTTTTTTTCTTTGAATCCGACACGTCGTAGCATGAGTTTAACTACGTCTTACATTTGAGATTCGTTTGAGTATTCGGGCGTATTTTTATTTAAAAAATCGGTTGTCTGTAAAATCGGTTTACTGACGATAGTTAAACGTGACAACGTCATTACTCATAAGAAAATGGAACGCCTCAGAGCGAGGTAACGCCGCACACGTTATGTTTTTTCGTGCGTGCAGCCGGCTCCATCGAATTATAATACGTTGTCACGTCAAAATAATATATTAATTTGTTTCTTAACATGAGACATGAGGCTTTGAAGGGATTTCTGGTGGGAAACATATGTAACATTGAAGCGTAAACACACGGACTGGTCGCTCACCACAAAACCGCAGCGGTCACCGCTCATTTAGACACGCAGAACTCATTATGCGGTGTTACGCAATAAGAAACTTCGAGTATAGTTTAATTAGTTATCAATTACTTATATTATTTAAAAGCAGTATGTTAATTTGTTTACTTGTACCGCAAAGGCCTTATTACTTATAACTTACAATTATATGTTCAATAACAAAATAGGTTTATCTGTGTGTAGTATTATTAAAATAATTGGTATGCGTTCGACGAAACTGAAAATGTTTATGATCTATATAAGTATCTATCATTAATAAGACGTGATAAACTTAGAACTTTAGGAATCCTTCATCATTATTATAATGTAATTTTTGAATTTTTTTATTCGTTATTTTCTCTCTCAATCAAGTTTAATTGTCTCTCGCAAGTAGCAGTCATTTTTAAGTTCATCAGAAAAAATATTTATAACACATCAGATAAACCACAAGCGCGACTGTATCTACTGTATAATGTAAGAGACATGTATAAAGTTTATATATCATCATTATCAGCGTCTATCCATTCACTGCTGAACATAGGCCTTTTTTTCTTTATCGCCGGGAAATGCTCTGAGGCATTGCGCGGGGGAGTGGGTCTCCCCAGGTGGGTATGTGCATGGACTTAATGGTATGTGACACTCGCTGCGCCCGAAAGCTGGTAAATGGACGCAGCTCTACCCACTAAAACCCGGCGAGTGCCACCAATGCCGCTTTTGGTGAGGTGCCCCGGATCTGTAACGCTAACAGGGCACCTCGATGGCTAGTCAGTCCTTCAGGAGACCGACGCCACCTCCACAGAGGAGTTGTATCGCACCACAGAACAACCCCTCCCAGCGTCGGGACAGTGCAATGGGTTCTTTTCTCCCATATTCTTATAACAGGGGTACAAAGAGCAATCGCCGCGATGCTCGGTGACGACGAGTCCTGGACGGCGATGGTCTCCTTCTGCGAGGCAGTAATGTCCCAGAAGGAGGCCGATGAGCGGGTGAGAGAGGAGGCCGCCGACGAGGCCTCCCCCCGCAGGCGACGAACGGGGGTGCGTAGGAGGCGCTACCTAATGCGCCTCCAGTAACGCCCCTGTGCTCGTGTCGGGCCCAGGATGGGGTTTTAACCTGGGTCCAGCTAGACACGACGTCGTCGGGGACTGCTAAAAGTATCGTGCAAACGAACAGCCGAGCAGTCCCCCTTTAGAGGAGGAGTCTGGCCTTTTCGCCGGGGCCAGCCTGTCGCTGAGGGTCCTGCGTTGCCTGCATGATCCGGGACTCTCATAAAAGGCGGCTGAGGGCACTTGCAGCGGTTTTAGTGGGTAACGCATCTCCAAGTGCGAACCCCACACACGGCTAGGTTTAAAACCCACCCCGGTCCTAGTTACGGTTTGGTCTGCAAATTTCCGCTGCAGAACAAAAAAAAAAAAAAAAAAAAAAGGGGTACAAAGAGCAGCTCCCTCAGTTTAATTTGCTTCGCCCAAGGTAGGTACTGGGTTAATGGTCGACCCACACTTCCTCTACCTAAATGCGCCCTCCACTCCTAATAACCTTAAACTCGTTGAAGTTTGTTGGTCACACACTTAGCAGAACAGATGGCCGATGGGTTCAAGGTTCAAGAGAGTTTATATTATGTATACATGATAGTTTTTCTGCCAAACTAACATAAAACAAATATCGATACATTTCTATGTTAAAATACATACCTACATAAGAATTAGCACTCAGAATTCAATAATTATTATTTTTGCACGAGACAACCCGTTATAGCCTGTAGGCTTGTAGCCTATACTATAAAGATATCTAGATAAATAACAAATATGTTTATCTAGTAAAGAAATAAAATAGCGGTATATCAGAAATAATATGCCATTAAAAATTTCGAATACAAAACAATATGACACATATTCAAATTATTGTTTTTTAATAAAATTTAACATTTCCTAGGTAGAGACAAATGGCGTCCGCTATTATCTATAATTAAACAATAAAATAGTAATTTATTTAACAAAACACTTTTTATCGATTAGGGCGAATGTGCGTTAAGTGGTCATCAGTTACCGACGCCTACGTCGTTAGAACGTTATTCGTTTTATTTTCTTTGGTAACTAACTATCGAATCAATTGACAAATACGCATAATAATTTACTACGACTAAAATCCATATTTGTGAGGGACGATCGTCCAGTGGGTATACCTAGACTCAGCGTCGGTCTGGGTTCCATCCTATCTGAGTACCAATAATAGATTTTCTAATCACCTGAACATCGCTTTCAGAAAACATCGTGAAGAAACCTACATACCTGATAAGATTCAAAATATAAATACATATAGCACACAAACAAGGACACCACATGTATATAAAACACGAACAAAAACAATCACAACTGAAACGAATTACTAACACACACAATTAAAATATTTCCTCAAAAAAAAAGGTGTAACCATTTGCAATGAAATGGTAATTGAAGAAATCCTATGATTCGAAATTTCTATCCACTATCAATAAAAAGATAGATATTAAAGCACAAACTTAACAAATCTCGTAACAAGAATACAATTTTACAAATTACATTCTATTTTTAACCGACTTCAAAAAAAGAGGAGGTTCTCAATTCGTCTGTGTTTATTTTTTTGTATGTATGTGACAGTTACTTTTGGAGTCGGTGTCGTATTTGTTGCTGTACACTACCTACCTACCTACCTTGGCTGACACCGACTCCAAAAGTAACTATAATGACGTGGTAAACGCAAAGTTTGTACATTAGTAGAATATTAAGTTGATTATAAGTTATAAGCACAAAAATTAAAGAAACTGTTATTTTATTACTTTTTAGTTTAGTATTTTTGAAGTCGGTTTTAATTTTTTGTAAAATGTTTTTATGTAATTGAGATATTACAAAATTGAATGAAATTGGGCATTATAACGCATTATAAAATAATTCCAATTTCTGAACAAAATCGCGATGATGATGATCATCATGATAGACATGCGTGTGGTCATTAACAAAGTGATCATGCGCCTTCTCTGTTAAACAGTAAACACGCGTGTCAACAGACGTATATTTTCTAACTCGTTACCGCCGCTGATATGCTCTTAATCCGTTAAAAAGCAAACACCATAATCATCACGCCCGGCTGACGGGTGCCTGCCATTTATTAAGCGCATAATCACCGGTAGATATTTCTATCCGTCACCCGCTAATGTATATATAATTGTGGTGTTCATGAAACGCAAGCATTAGGTGTGCAAGTAGAGACAGCATTAGATGTTTCGCCCCGGGCGAATAGTATAATGCCGCCCCTGTATCGACACTTGGAGCATCAATGATTAAATATAAACATTCAATCTAGTTCAGATGGCATTAAATGTTTCGCCCGTGGCGAACTGTCCGACCTGGGATCGACACTCAGAGCAGTAATTAATTATAAGCATTAAATCTAGTTTAAATTTATTATTGGAAGCGAGCGCAAATTTAAGATAATATAGATATTAGCTTGAACATATTTCCTGGTCAAAGCCGCTAATTTCCAGAACAGGAGTTCACAACATGACCATGATACACTAAATTGTAAAGTAAACACATGTAACAGTCCATAATGAGTGATATTTTCTTTTTAACCCTAGCCTTATTAGAACTACGTTCCTCTATCTTTCATCTACCGTCCCCTACCATCCTCTAGCTATTCCCATTACGCCAGTCACCCGGGGCGATCGCACTTTTCGCCCTTGTACGTCCTACAAAATATACCATTGTATGTAAGTGAAATGTTTAACAACGATAACTATTAAGGGAACTAGAATGTGACCTAGGGGCCCGACTTCCAGTTAGAGCTAAATTGATAGAGAGGACTAACAAAAATATTGATTAATTATTATATAGGTTAGTTTCTAATAATTTTGTAACATTAGGTCATACGTCCTCCTTCCACCTCAGTCCTTCCGTGACCATGGTTACTGTAAAGTATCTGAAACGTTAATCGAGCTAAATAATCATTATAATAAAGTTTTATTATGTTTTTTACATTTCCAACGTTTTTGGTACTTCCAAACAACCGTGGTTATAGAAGAGTTTGGTCCGTAAATATACGTAAAAGTCCGTAGTAGATAGTACAAATTAATATACAGTAGGTATATTAATTTGTACCTAACATATTATCTTTACTTCCTTACTAATATTATTAATGCGAAAGTAACTCTGTCTGTCTGTCTGTCTGTCTTTTCTTCACGCCTAAACCGTTGAACAGATTTGGATGAAATTTGGCACAAAGATAGCTTGAAACCCGAGAAAGGACATAGGATAGTTTTTATCCCAAAAATCCTACGGAAACGGGATTTAAGCGGGTAAAACCCCGGGACTATCCATCTTCTGAACCAAGGAACAGATTTGGGTGAAATTTGATATGAAGATACTTTGAAAATTAACATAGGACATTAAATAGTTTTTATCCTGAAAATCCCACGGGAACGGGACCTATGCGGGTAATACCCCGTGACAGACTATCTTCTAAACCACGGAACATATTTGGGTGAAATTTAATATGAAGGTACTTCGAAACTTAACGTAAGACTTAAAATAATTCTTATTCTGAAAATCCTACGGGAACGGGAACTATGCGGGTAAAACCCCTTGGACTGTCTAAATCACGGAACAGATTTGGGTAAAATTTTGACATAAAGATACTTTGTACATTAACGTAAGACATTAAATAGTTGTTATTCTAAAAATCCTACGGGAACGGGAACTATGCGGGTAAAACCCCTTGGACTGTCTAAATCACGGAACAGATTTGGGTAAAATTTTATATGAAGATACTTTGAAACTTAACGTAGGGTGTAAAATAGTTGTTATTCTAAAAAATCCACGGGAACGGGAAATATGCAGGTCCATTAATTTAACAGATTTGGGGGAAATTTGATAAGAAGATACTTTGGAACTTAACGTAAGACTTAAAATAGTTGTTATCATGAAAATCCCACTGGAACTGGAGCTGTGCAGCTAAAACGCCGGAACTGTGTATTTGTTAAACCACTGGACCGATTTGAGTGAAATTAGATATGGAGATAGTTTGAGACCCTAGGTAAGATATAAGATGTATAATTAGTGTAACAAGAAGTTTTTTTAGATATGTCAATAGATGGCGTTAACACAAAATGTAGATCACGCTATCCATTACAAGATGCGAATCCTTATGAGGATCGCACCTTTGTATAGCACGCGTTTTTAATTAATACTGTTTCCATATATTAGGTATTTATCCAAAATGATTTATTAATAGAATTCATGATATTATATAAAAGGAATACTTATAGTATATAATAATAAAATATATGAATAAAAAATATAACATTTCTTTTTCGTAGTTTCTTTCTTTTTTTTTTGCTGGTACCTACTGTACTAATTTGAATTAAAATATTGATATATCATATGATAGGGTAGTTTCAAATAACTTTGTAACGTTAGGACGTCTGACACCTCAATCCTCCCATGACCATGGTTGCTGTAAAGTATCTTAAACGTCGGACATGTAAAAATCTTAATAAATGGCGATAAAATCCGTAAAAGTTATTTAAATATAATAAAAATGTACTTCTAAATTAAATAAATATATTTTTTCAAAACGTACTATCGTGCCTATAAGGGAAGTTATCGGGAAGTTAATAGTATTCTTTAAATTATAATATAAGGTGGTAAATTGGAACCATATTATTTGATAAATAAGTTTAAAAAAATACTTCTTACACGCGGACGAAGTCGCGGGTAAAAGCTATGAAATAATATACGATACTAACATTAAAAAATCAATTTTGTCTGTCTCTTTGTTCCGGTTGATCTCTAAAACGGCTAAGCCGATTTTGACGAGGTTAAACTGGCAGATAGCTGATGTTATAAGGCGTAACGTTGGCCATAAAAATAATCATCATCAATCCGAATGGCTGTAAATCTAAATAAACGCGGGCGAAGCTGCGGGCAACAGCTAGTATGAATATAATATAATATATATAAATAACGCCGTTTCACCCGCGTACTTCCCATTCCCGTGGGAGTACAGGGATAAATTATAGCCTATATGTTATTGTGATGTATAGGTTATGTTATTGTAAAGTTTCATTAAAATCCATTCAGTAGTCTTTGTATGTATCGCCATAATTCTCGTTTATAATATTAGTAGGAAAAGTATACGTCTTGTTATTTACTTGTCGCAAGAGGCCGGACGAAAAGAGGTTAATATTAATGATGAAACAAAAATATAATTAAAATACGCAATAATAACGCGGTAATTATCCGTCTCCGGAAGCCGTCCCGAGTGATATCTTCTTAGATACTTAAATACTCAATTAACGAATAAATAAATTGCCAGGTTTTTGATATCCCGCCGTAATGTATGTATCTGCGGAAGTTAAAATTTCGAAATCTCACTTCACGTTATATATGGTTTGCTCAAAATTATCATCGCTTTATGACTAAATTAAGACCATTTAATATCGTCTCCGCTACCTGCCTTTCCCGTCGGCTACTGGACATGGGCCTCTTTAATAAACGCCAAGACGGCCGATACCCCGAAAATCGCATAGCCATTAAATATAAACAAAACAAATACTATTTTTATATTTGATTGGTATTACATAATATTATTGTTATATTTAATTAGTAACGTGTTAAATCGACATTCAATTCAATCTTTTTGTAAACCAATATAGCCGGGCTTATCCTGCTCGTACGGTTAAATTTAAAATTAGTTGAAAATAAATTTAATATAATAATATAGTAGGTGTATTCACAACAAATGTGACCCAAAATAATGGGAAATGTCTAGGACAAACAAGAAGAGAAGTAGATGTATTCATAACAAAGTCAGTATTTCTTTAGTTTTTCGCTTTGCTGTCTATTTTATTTTGTTTTTCTTTTTTGTTTTTCTTGTTTTTTCTTTTTTGTTAGTCATCTAAGTTAACGTGGGCGAAACTGCGGACAACATTTATTATACATATAGGCGTCAAAAATATACACGTGTAAAACATGATTATGTTATTCTACTATTCATCTAGGTATGTCTCATAGTAGGCATAAAATGACCACTAAACTCTAAAACGTGAAATTTAGAAAAAAAATATGTAAACAGTCTGTAGGGATACTAAGACAAGAAATAAAGAAATCAATTTAGCAAATACAAGAAATAGAAAAACGCCATGCACGTAAAGTACACGTAGCAAGAAATACTCATTTTTTTATCTATTAATCAAACCATAAAAAAGGTAACGCTATGTTTGTGCCCGTGCGTTTGTAAACTCCACTGTACCATCTGTCTTAACTGGCATACACTACTTCCCTGTTACAACATTACACACACACCCATTCTCAAACCCAAACCATACCCCACGACAGAGTATCCAACAGAACGGGCCAACTAAAACTACACGTGCACCACGCACTTGAAACGTTTAATCCCGAAACACACATCTTCACGGAAGTCGTAGTTTAAACTCTATTTCCTGTGTCTGCTAACATAAACAAAATTGTCCTAAAAACAATAAACAACAATCGTACGATAGTTTTCTTATACGTGGGATTAAAATATACGATTAATGTCTTTATTATTACGAATCATTCGAAAATATATTTTTAAGACAAATTAAACAAAACTATACAATAAGATAGGACGACGATGTTCGTCGTAGGTGAATACGAGGAGGATCGATCGTCTTCGCGTTCAGTGATAGAGGACATTTCCTACAGTGGAGAGAAAGAGGTTAATTTCTTTTTAAGTTAGTTGGATATGCAAACTAGCAAACGTGCCACCTGATGGTAAGTGGTCGACGTCGCCCATGAACATAAACTAGTTTACCTGGAACGAGCCCAGGCAACTCATTTATGTGTTGTCTATCCTGAGACATAAGATGCTAAGTCTCTGTGCCACTAATTACACTGCCTGTCTTGCCCTTCTCTCCGAAACACAGCAAAGCTATTTCAAGAGAAACAAGCTAGCTAACGGTTAATAATTTTTATGACGAAATAAAACTTATCAGCTCTATCTCAAACGAGATATTAGAATCCAAAATAAACTGCATATTAAAAAAAACTTTTTTCCTACGCCTTTTGCCTCCAGTAAAGGAAATCGAAGAATATAAGATTAAAAGTCTTTGTGGAGTAGTAAATATGTACAAGCATATAGGATATAGTTCGCACATGTAATATCACCCTCCTCGCTTGATTTCGAGGAGACCTGTACAGACTGCAGGTACGTATAACTTACAATTCTAGAGTTACCGCTTAATCAATGTTTATGTTAATGTTGCCATAAATAACGTATCGTTTATGTCAGCTCGATCTGGAATCGCAATAAAATTAAAAATCCACGCTTTCTCATACTTCAATTTTTTCCAACGGCAACACACATTCCATGCATCGGCTGGTTAATTTGAATAAGTGCTCATTATGCATGCGAAAACATGAAAGAACATAATATTATAATTTATAACGTTCAACTTCTATGATAATTAACACGTCATTTAAAATATATTATATCTTTTTATAAAATAAATGAAATATAATTCTTATTTTGTTTAATCAGAAGATAAACTCTGCGTGGTTTTTTTCTTTTCCACCGTGAAATTCCATTTAATTGGCTTCGCCCAAGGTGCCAAGTTTAGCTTAGGCTACTGAGACCCACCGCCACAACAAACCTTGAATCATGCTGAGGGTCTGCATGGGTGAAAAAAAATAATGTGTGTGCCAGTATTTACACTACATGTCCTGTCTATCCTTTCAAAACAAAGCTATTTCACGAAAATAGGCAGGATTTAGGACCCACACAGACGAGAGTGTGGCACAAGCATGACTCCCACCAGATAAAAGTCTATCTCTACATATTATGTTCTCTACATAATGTATATCTATATCTCTACGTCTATCTCACTTATTAAACGCAAAAGTTTGTATGTATGGATGTTACTAAAATATAACTACTAAATGAATTTTAATGAAACTTTACAATAATATAGCTCATATCAGTATAACACATAAGCTATAATTTCTAAAGATATTGTGTGGATTGTCCAAAATACCTATAACGTTTAACATGTAATAATATGTGTTCAGACGAAGTCGCGGGCACCGGCTAGTACATCATAAACAGCACTAATTCCAACAAACGATATACTCTCGGCGTACCGTTACGCGTTACGCGCTCTTACTGCACATTACCACCGGCGCGTGCGCACGACGCCCGATTATCATCTGTGCCTTATGATCACAAATGCACATTCTGTAGATGGTAATATCTATTATCATCGTCGTCATCATCATCATCATCATCATCATCATCAGGACTGACTGAGTAGACAAGTAAATACTTTGGACTCGTCATTAATCCTGGCATCCAAATATTCATTCAAGTTATATCACGAAGACAACCAAGTATTTTAATGTAGAAATTCATACTGAAAACTTTAGTAACAGTGACCTAGGCCCACCACTCGTTCCCACCGCTGCTACTCCTGTATAGCCAGGATCGACAGCGGTAAACACTAAATGACCCTTTGATACGATCTCAGGGAGCCCGAGGGATACGTTAAAACTGCCTTGGGACCGGCAACGAACTTAATCAGAAGTATTCAGGAAGGGTAGGAAAATTAACAGTTGACCTTACACAACAAAAGCTTGGTGCATTTAAGCACGCTTAAAGTTCTACTTTTCTAAACTTAATCTGACATAACTAAAGAAAAAATTAAACCAAGTCTACCCGTCTACATGGCTGACATGTCGGAAACTCCAAAGAGCCTCCCCTGTTTATCCATTAATCACGTAATTTTATTTCAAAAAAAATTTATTTAAAAAAAGACAGTGGCTCCTAAAATTTGGAATTTTGGCAGAAAGTTGACATATTATTACAGTCAACTGTAGATAATAGGTACTTCCTAAGATATAGTTAATTAAAAAGCTCTAACAAACAAATTATGCAAGTAAAATAATAGTTTCGACCATTTCAGTAACGTCGGAGCAATTTAAAATATTCTTTCTCATATGAAAAGATACAAAGATCTCGATTTTCCGGTATTTCCCTTTGAATCGTTATTTTTAACTTCCAAGTCTTTAACATATATACGATTTCGCGTGGGCAAAAGAGACAGCTAATTTGACATAAACAAATCGTATAGATTTTAGCTTTTAAAGTTTGTTATCAAAGGGCAAGCCCTCGCCCATAAAGAATTCTCGTTTTACCACTCAGTAAATAAAGCGCGCTCTACATTCTCGCCGAGAGGTTTCAGTCATCTCAATTTTTATTAACTTCTCATTTGTAGAACAGGCAAACTGGTAGACGAACTGATGGTGGTCAGCGCCGCCTGAACATTATCGTATTCGCCCAGGAATAGCCCAGGCGACTCATTCATATGTTGCCGGTCCTGAGACATAAAATAAGTATTGGTGCAAGTAACTGCACTTCACAGTAAGCTATTTCACAGGCGAAATAAGGAGGACGATCAATGATAGATATCCAGAACTGTGTATCCGTATCAACCATAAAGAATATGTTATTGTAACTGATGGCAACACTGAGATGGGAGCGGCGATGCAAATACAAAACTACATAAGTGCTTTGATTAGGGTACAAATACCGACAAAAAACTAAAACCACACGAATATAGCCAAGCAAATTTCCAAGTAGAACCTTCACCCTTGTATTTGACTATTTTCCTCGTTTCGGCGAGAATATAGAGCACGCTTAAGGTTACAACTGTAAAATAAAAGCAATCTTTACGACTTAGATAATACGCATCGTGAATCAGTGCCGCTAAATTATATTGCCCATATATAAGTACATAATCAATAGAAATGAAAACATTTTAATTAGATAATTATTTAAATAGTTATGAAATGCCGGTCCAGAAATTATATAAGCAGTTATAGGGAACTACTTTTAGTTAGTACGTAGGTAACTACTTTTGGTGGTTTTATAGCATGCCACTTTAGTCACAGGTTTAAATCCCGCTGAGGGCAGAAATTTGTTTTTTAAAATTTTAATCTGACATAAGATGTTAAGTCTCTGTGCCAGTAATTACACTGCCTGTCCTGCTCTTCTGTCCGAAATATAATAAGGCTGTATGACAGAAAAAATAAGTAGGAGGATGGTACAAGCCCAGTGCACCTACCTAGTTATTGCTTAAGTAAACGCTGGTCAAATAAAAGCAATGGTAGCTATAATAATGACAACAAAAGTAATTCCGAATCATGATGTACATCGTAGTCTCTTACAACTACATTTCAAAACCATAAACACCCTATACAATTGACTACAGTTTCCCTCGTAACAGATGCACTTCCACACAACATCTGTATTGAAGACTTTTCCCCGATTAACTCTCTAGTGAAATTTCCATTTATCGCCCAACTCACTGAGGACGTGACCACCAACCGCGAAACCACAAATGATTAGCAATACTGTGCGAAATACAGGCACAAAAGCGATTTCTATAAATTGACAAATGCAGGAATCTCGCGAATCTTCCGCCGCAGGATCAGCGTCATAATGCCAATAAACAGACTGATTCAAATAAAAAAATGATTTGGACTTTTAAAAACTTATCAATTTTGTTCAAGAGAACCATCAACCATGCATTGCATTTAAGAAGGTTGTGTGCAAGAGCGTATTATGACTAACATAGTATAAGACGCACGTGCACAAAAACTCAAAGTATTAGTTTTCCTCCTCCTCTATTTTTTATTAATTTCCCTTCTATAAAATCCCTCTTCTATTAAAAACTTGGAACAACACAAAGAATACTTTGTACGTATAATCTTTTGCATGTTATTATAATATAATTTTAACTAATACAAGTAGTACATATTATTTTTAACGTATTTAAAAACGTATGTTAATAAGTTACTTAATGTACCTATTATATATATATATATATACTATATATTATATACTATAAAATCTTTTCTATTCTATACTGTACCGGCTGAGACGTACCCGTAATTTGGTTGATAGAAAGAGTAGTTGATAAAATGATAGAAAACGTTAGAGTAAATTTGGTTATATTTAAACTGATAATTATGAATATATGATAAAAAGATAGAACCACGAACTTTGGTTGCCAGTGCATAACTAACTTAAATAACTAATGAATAATGAGTAATTTGGCGAAAACTGGTTACGCCGCGAAATGTCCGTGCTGGCCCGTACATATCAACATCATCACCTACTGGATCGAATATAAGCGAGAACGTCGTCGTAGTTTGAGTGAAGTTCTTCATCTTCCATTTATTATAGAACTAATAATGATAATAAATCATAATAATTTAATAACCTATACTAATGTTAATGAAAAGCTTAATACTATGTATTTAACTGGATCTTGACGGTAGTATTTGCAATTTATACCGAGAGGCTTTTAACGATTAATGGACTAATAGCCAATATATCTTACTTTAACTTATTATAGTCAATATTTAATGATTCAAATTTAATAGACATTTAATTTTAATTTCACTCTGATTACGATCATTAAAATGCTTTTAGTAATTACTTGTGTAATATTTCTTGTTTTAAAAGTTTTAATTATTACGTTTTTTATTAATAATAATATGAAAATGCATATACGTTGTTACGAAATAAATAATGGAAAACAAAAAAAATAATTGCACATGTTGGGCAACATGTCGCGCGCCAAGTGTTGCCTAGTGGAAACACGGCTTTATACCTCTTGGCCTTTTCTTTTAACAAAAATACACAGTCGACAATTGAGGCCATTGTCAGGATATTAGTCTCCACTGACTCTCCGCTCATTGTGCTGCGAGTATGATCAATAGGAAACTTGGGAACATTTGAATGGCTTTTCTTGTCTTTTAATTTCGAATTACCCATTAAACTGTCTCTACATTAGTGTGAACCTATTTTTATATAATTTAAACATACACACAATGTGTTTAGCCTTATGGCTAGGTTATAGAGTTGTTATTCGCCTACGTTGTCTGTAAGATACGCGCGCCAGCCGCCATTGTTGATTGAATATACTGGACGGGTTCTATTCAAATATGGCCATTGTTTCTGCTGTTTAAAAATGGAACTCCTTTCAAGACATGAGATTGATGCTAGGGTTGTGCAGCATAAAGAAAATTAGGAGCTGATTGTTTTATTGATTAAAGATAAATTAACTCGACAATAATTTCCTTGAAGCGGCCGTTTTGATGTTCATATGAAGAGGCCTATGCCCAGCAGTGGACAAAAAAGTTGATAATGATGACAATTATTATTGCCCATTGACCAGCCATAACTTAAAATTAATTCTAACATTTCACAGCATAATCTCTATAATAAGAATAAAATATTTAAAAAATGATTTCACCAATTTTTTTTCTGAAGTATCATCATCATTATCAACCGTGGTCTGTCCGCTGCTGGACATTTACCTCTTTAAACGAGCGCCAAGACGGCTAAGCTTCGCGAAAAAAAAATCAAGTATGTGTAACTGATATGGGATATTTTTTACAGCATAGGATGGCAAACGAGCAGTCGAACGACATGCGACGCCCAAAGATATCCGCACAACCAGAGATTATTCAGATGCGTTGCCTTCCTTTTCCCTATAATGGGCCATCGAACTACACGAAACGCGGCAGAATAGCTGTCTCTTTACGCCGGTGTTATGTGAGCTAGAGGTATCACCCCGGTCGTGCCGGCTCAAGTTGGCTGCAAAGTAGCATGGCACTACCTCTTCCCTGGCGAAGTGCCCTGGCGGTTCTCTCCTTCTGTGAGGTCTTGATGCCGCAGAAGTAGGAGGCAGAGCGGAAGAGGGAGCGGGCACCATTGTGCCCCTTCCCGCAGGAGAGCGTGGCGGCGACAGGCGGTCGCACTGCCGCGCTCCGTGAGGCACCTGTGCGCGGTCGATGATCGGGGGATCTGCCGCGCGCGCGTACGATCCGAGCAATAAGCACCCTTATGTGTTCAGGGTGCCTTAAGCGGAGAAGGAGGACGGGGAATTCCCTGCCTCCAGAGGAGAGTGCTTCCAGGCACAGCACAGGAGAACAGCGCCGGGTTTTAGTGGGTAGAGCTGCGTCCACCTTGCCATCTTTCGGGCGCAGCGAGTCCCACATATCCGCCTGGAGAGTGGCCTCCCCCGCAGGATGCCTAAGACCATTTTCTGGCGGAAAAAAAATGGCACATCTATTGCAAAACTTTACTCTTGTTTTTTCTTTCCCTTTTCTTGTCCATGCCCCACAATAAGAGGTTTAAACATATTTTACTTATCGTCGTAGCATGCAACCCTAACATAAGGAGGGGCGTGAGAGCTGTCGACAGAATCAACGTCAGCTACGTCACCACTCTACAGACTGCACAGAAATGATTTAAGTAATTGTTTACACGCCGCGCACTCCGCTCGGATCGTTTCAACGCATCTTAGTAAAAAACAAATCTACTTAAACTCGCTAAATATAAACTTTTATATGAATACCTCTGTGGCTCAGTGGTTAGCGCGTTGGCGCTCAAGCCGGAGGTTGCAGGTTCGAATCCCACCAGGGAACAAAAGAGTTTTCTGTGTTCCTGGGTCGTGGACGTATATTATATATGTGTATTGTATAATAAAAATCTTAAATATATGTATAGTAATAAAAGTATTACCTAAATATATTTCCGTTGTCTGGTACCCGTAGCACAAGTCCTTCGAGAACTTACCACGGGACCAGATTGACGTGGTGTAAAAGCGTCCATATATCTATAGTGTGCGTCTGGTGTATGGTGGAATGACTTGCGCACTTTGAGTGCAATGGGGTGAGGTTCCCACCCTCGCCCCTTGTCCTCCTACTCTTTTGTCCCCTCTTCTTATAAGAGGGGTAGAAAGAGTAGCCCCCCGGTTCACTTGTCTCCGCCCAAGGTACTGGGTTCATGTGAGGCTACTGTGCCCCACGGACAAAGCTTGAACCATGGTGGGAATTAAAAACCACCCAAGTCCAATGACGTCCAATAATCTTATTTGATCAATAATAATCTAGCCCTTGTACACACGCTCCATTACAATCCCGTGCATTCTAGAAAGTTCTAATACCATTTACTCATCTCGGAACCAATCTGCGCGGGAGATGTAATTGCAATCAAGAGTTGAACTCCGATGTTACGAGTATAATGCGTAGATAAATGGCTAAGCCCCTCACCACCTGCCGATAATAGTCGAGGCGATATTGAAATTGTAATAAGCTTACGCTCGTACTGATTACACAATAATAAAACCTTCAGAGAAATAACAAACTTCAGAGAGACATGTCAACGCTCTCTCTCCATCTCTCAGGATCGTCAGGATCGAAAGCGGTGACCACCAAATGACCCGTTAATATCATCTCAGAGAACCCAAGGACTATGTAGAAACTGCTTAGGGACCCGCAACGAACTGATTCAAAAAAAATAGGAGGAGTCATACTACAGCCCTCTTTTCCATTATACCGAAACACAGCAAAGCAGTTTGGCGGCGGAAAAAGGTGCGATAGTGGTCTGCATGTAGGTTGGACGTTACACAATAATATAGTTCATTCGTAAAAATATCATCTACATTCTATAGGTACAAATAAATAAAATTACAAATATACTAAATGCACTTAAAGTATATACGGTATAAACATCGAAAAATCAATTTTTTATTTTTTTTTCTGTCAGTCTATTTGTTCCGATAATTTCACTGGCAGATAGCTAGATATCCAGATAGTAACCAGTAAATTAGGCTCCAAAAATTATCATCATCTCTTACGGCTGTAAATCTAACCTATTTAGGACCTATACCTACCATAACTTTATTAATACGACATTTCCCATTTTGAAATTATTAAAACACTCCCAATTTGTCTGTTGTCAGTATTCTTATCATCGCAGATGTTACATTATTTACTTACACTACCAATTCCTTACTCCAACAATTTACCGAAAAGGGCAAAGGTTAGCACCAACAAGCAAAAGGCATTATTAGCTATTCGATGCATGAATGGTTATCGATATCTCAATACATGAGAATCCCTCTTTTAAGCAACAAGTCAAAAATTAAAACGACTTCCAAAAGTAGGCGGTTATATGTTCGTGTGTATATATTTTTTTATGTATGTTCACCGATTTCTCCGTCAATTGTGGACCGATTTTCAAAATTCTTTTTTTATTTCTAATTTACGTACCTACTAGTAAAATAATTGTTACTTTTTAGCGATGAATAAGAATATATTTTTTCTAAACATATTTAAAACGGAATATTTACGGGAAGACGTAACGGTATTACGGGTGACGGTAATCATTCGCCATTACACTTGTATGGCCAATTGCCTTACTCACGTGATATAAAAATCTTCATTACACATGTAAGCTAGTGTCCTTACACTTTTATATTTATTACACATGTAAACTAGTGTCCTTACACTTTTATATTCTATCAGTGGTTTTAGTTAGGGTGGACACTCCCAGGTACAAGTCCCACATTGGCTCAGGATCTTCCCGAAGATCCTGGCTGCATCCATAAGGATTTCTCTGCGATATAAAAAAATTCAAACCACATACATTCAAACATGACTTTATCATATTATATACATTTCAGTTTTGAAGACACCTCTGTGGGTTAGCACATTGGCGCTCGAGCCGGAGGTAGCGGGTTCGAATCCCGCCAGGGAACAAAAAGTTTTCTGTAGTCTCCTGGGTCATGGATGTGTATTAAATATGTGTATTATATAAAAAAATCTTAAATACATATTTTCGTTGTCTGTTACCCCTAACAGCGACTATATTAACGTGGTGTGAAAGCGTCCATAAATATTATTATTATCTATACTAATATATATCTATGGACGCTTTCACACCACGTCAATCTGGTCCCGTAGTAAGTTCTCGAAGAACTTGTGTTACGGGTACCAGACAACGGAAATATATTTAATACTTTTATACTATACATATATTTAAGATTTTTATTATATAATACACATCCATGACCCAGGAACACAGAAAATATTTTTGTTCCCTGGCGGGACTCGAACCCGCAACCTCCGTCTCGAGCGTCAACGCGCTTACCACTGAGCCACAAAGGTCGTCACACTAATATATAAAGCTGAAGAGTTTGTTTGTTTGAACGCTCTAATCTAGATAGAATAATAATGGTGTTAGATAGCTCATTAATCGAGGCCTAATCGAGGCCCATTTATCGAGGGCCATTTATAACCTATAGCCTGGTTATATAAAATCACGCTATGAATAATGGGAGTTAAATTAAGTAAGTAAACGCGGGCGAAGCTGCGTGCAACAGCTAGTTATACATAAAACTTAAACAACATACACACCACATTCACTCAAAACATTCAATATAGACATACAACAATAAATTTAATCGCAATAAACAGCCTTTAACGTATTGGCCGTTATCTTAGCGTTTCAACAGCAAATTGTCTGCTCCAAAGTGCGCTGTAGATCGACGCGATAGGCTTTACTGTAGTGTTCTCCGTAAATGCACTCCAACGCTAAACACTCCGGCTTATTCTATTATGGACCAAATGTTGCAACTCCATAATGTTGAGGAATTAAAGATGGTACGTTGATACGACACAAAACGATATGCAAATTGGTTAACCTATTCAAACTATTCAAAGCGGATAATACCATGTACTTATTTCATTTTTATATTTAGGCATATTTAGGCATCATCTATGATAATCTACGAATAAATAATACTTGTTCACGGGAATCCAGTTGGTTTACTTATTTATATAAAAAAATATCAACCCTTATTTAAATGTCCCGCTGTATTGTGAGCGAGAGGTACCACCCCGGACGTGCCAGCCCAATTCGGCTAAAAAGCAGCATGGCACTACCTCTTAACCGCGAAATCAGGCGAGGAGGGGTTTTGGGCCACAGTTCACCGATGTGCTGACCCAATGCGGGTTGGTGAACTTCACGCACCTTCAAAGACTTTTAATCTCATCAGGCATGCAGGTTTCTCGCAATGTTTCCTTCACCGGTGAGCAAGCGGTGGACTCATGTTCAGGTGCACGTAGAAATGTAGAAATCGCAGAAGGGTCAGGATCGAACCCGGACCCCTCGGCTCTAACTCAAGAGCCGAGCCTATAACACTAGACCATCGTCACTTACGTCTTATTTTATTACTAATTTAGTAATAATTAAAATCAACTTTTACGGACAGTGATAATCTTCTTGTAATTGAAAAATAACACAAACAAACTGATTGTGAATAATAAAAATAAAGCAAATGTAAAGGACGACGACTGTTAAAGGAGTATTCCTCGAAATCTAGCGAGGAATCTCGTTTAAGAGAGTTAGCATTAGGCCTTATTACTTACCTTACGCAAGCTAATTCATGATGTTTTTCGTTAAAACCATCGAGCATATAATCGCAAAGAGTAAAAACGTGAGCCATAAAATTTCGAAACTCGTCAGTGAATTGTCACTGAAGTAATAGCAATTCAACCAACCAGTTATCTGTGTGTACGACCCATCGGCCAATCGTCCATCAATTGCCATCAATCAGCTAATCAGAGCGTAATCATTATTTCTGGAAATATTTTGTCCAAACTCCTATATAGGACCAAATACGCTAGAGACTAGTTTCGTAGGCCAAGATCCACTTGGGATCGATGCTCCAGCGAAGTAAGTAAGTAATAGGTTTATAGAGCACCAAAGGGAATATCCGTTGAACCTGTCTCGCGCGTTTGCGTTGCTTTTGTTTGCGCAACGATCAGTGTAAGTCAAATCTCACTTGTACGTGTAATTGTTATCGGGCCGGTGTAGGCCGGTGTTAGCCCAATCCGGAGTGAATGGGCGCTTATACAATTATATTTTGCATATACTGGTGCCTCGAAACAAAGGGATACGGTACACTCGATGTGAAAAGTCGAAAAGATTTTTGTTTATCCACGATTATTTTGTTGTATTATATTTACGAGATTACACTACGGTAAATTCTTTAACAGTCACCACAAGTCAATTGGAGATTGATCAGGATGGTACTGGACACAAATATATTGTGATAAGAGTTGTTCTGTACCTCCATTGCCGTCGGGTTGGATTTGTCATACTACTTATTTCATTCTTCTATGAAACAGCTTTGGTTAGTCTCGAAAAGAAGAGAATGGGCAGTATAGCTTTTGGCACCGAGACTTGATCTTAAATCCTTAAATCACCCCTGAATGATTATCGAGTCCTAAATGAACCGATGACTGAACTGACATGTTCGCATCGTACGCACCGTACGCATGGCACGCAATGGATTTTAGTTCCTTTGTATAGAAATTACACTTAAATACGATCCGTACGATGAACAGTAGATGCACTTGTGTGACTTTCTATGCAAAGCAAACTGAAATCCGTTGCGTGACGTGTGTGCGGTGCGTCGGGTTCGCGTACCTAAAAAATGAAATTTGTGCAGACACAGTAGACCTAAAACCAGGGTATATATTACTAATTGGTTAAATAGGATAGTAATGTTTTAGACTACCGTTTATTTTATTTTGATCACATTAAATTGGAATGAAATTAAATATAATATTCTTTGCACACTGATTGAATACAAAAAAATAAGCACACAAAAGTATCGAAAATGGGCACATGAAAACTATAAATGCATTTTATTTCGATAGTGGTAAGGTATAAGTGTATAAGTTCAAATTACCATTTCCATATCAAAATAATCTTAGATATTGAAGAATTCAGCTCCAATTTTTGAAACGTAGTTCCTTTTCGCGCGTTGCGAAAGGGGGGCTAGAAAGAAAAAATTCAGACGACACTTTTTACTATAGTGTGTGAAACCTTATCTAGTAACATCATGTAACCTATAACGCGATGCAATTACTAAACAACGCCATTTATTTGTGAATTCACGGAAACAGTTTTAGGCAGTTTTATGTAAACTTTAAATAATTATACATATGTACCACGCCATCTATTGGCAGATTTACATAAATGCTTTAAGAATTATACAATTTAAACATGTTTGAAAAATTTGATATGTAAGTAGTTTTCATTATAACACATTCCACGTACCTACAGTTGACGGTACGTACAAAAATTGTTGGTAATGTGTTTTATTAATAGGTCTTCACTAATTAATCGAAAGGAACTTCGTTCCATCCGGGTGTCCCTTGACACGTCTCTTTAGTTTTTTTTTATTTCAAATATTTAAAAACAAATCAAGATCATCTCCATTCGTTTACTGTCCACCAGCTACTAATTCCCAGCGCATCGATGAGCGAGCTCCCATCGCAGTGTAAATAATAACAGTATTAGAGATACGTTCGATTGTGGTGCGCAGTTATCGAGGGCTAAATTATTAGCACCGAGTTATTAATGCCGATAACGGGCCCGGCAAATTTACAACAATAATTGCAATCTATAACTAGATTAATTACTTCAAATTGTTTACGAGTACAGTCGTAGACGGTATCATCGTAGATCGTTATTATAATATAATTTCATGTACTACATTCATCATCATCATCACACTTTTGATGGAATGAAAAAAAAGAACCAGTATTCGTCTTATTCTTGCTTTACCCATCACTTTAAAGACCATAGACATTGCAGAAGTGACACTCTTTGGTACCATTTGTATTTCATAAATTACCTTCATTGATATTAAAAAACAGTAGATTGTTTTTGTCTCAGGCGTAAATTAAACATAGAATATTACTTCGTGTCCCCGCGGTTCCGAATCTCTTTAAGGCTTTAATTAAAGATTGTTTCATCTATACGATAAAAATCCATGATGCACAACTTAATTATTTCCATTCACCACAGCTTCGAATATCATTCAGAGTAGTATGAACCAACGCTTGTTTCGTCTTTACGAAACTACAAATGCACAACTTAATTATTTCCATTTCCTAATCAGTACTTGGAACTTATCAATAAACATTACAAACAATCAAATAAGCAATCGTTTATAAGGTGGGTTGTACAGACATCAGTAGCGATAACCCAAATGTATTGAGCACACGCACACGTATCTCTATCTCTCTCTAATCATCTTTATCTCTCTCGCACATTGAGTCTGCGCCGGTATTTCGCGCGCGATTGTACGCGCAGATCCAACACGAATGTCCGGAACGATATCTCCGACAGATACAAGTATTTGTACAATTGAAATTTCAATGTTGGAAAATTATTATACTGCACCAACTTTCTGTTCGGAGTATATCCATCTCTGCTTAATCTAGTCGAAGAGATTATTCTTAATCTACTTTGAATAAGTCCCCCCGAGACCTCCATAAAATAGACATTGGAAATGTCTCATTGCGACAAAATCAAGAATTTACCGAAGCAAAGAAGTCAAGCAAAGCAAAATATGCAATCATGACTTTTTCTTGCAGAAAAGCTGGGATTATCATGTATAGACTGACGATGGTAATAATACACTAACACCCAAAAACTCAAACGAATCCCAAATTTAAGACGTACTCTCGTGTTGTCCCTCTTTTTTTCTTTGAATCTGACACGTCGTACCATGAGTTTAAGTACGTCTTAAATTTGAGATTCGTTTGAGTATTTGGGGGTCAATAGCTTTTCTATAATAACTGTTTTGCTAGAAGGACATTTTAGGAATGAATCATTGTGCATTTCATTCTAGCAAACTATGTCAGGTAAGATTGCACTCATTTAGTTAAAAGTTAAATGGACGCAGCTCTACCCACTAAAACCCGGCGAGTGCCACCAGTGCCGCCTTGGTGAGGTGCCCCGGATCTGTTAAGCTAACAGGGCACCTCGACGGCTAGTCAGCCCCGCAAAGAACCGACGCCACCTCACCAGAGGAGTTGTCCAGCACCACAGAACAACCCCTCCCAACGTCAGGACAGTACAATAATAATAATAATAATAATATCTATGGACGTTTTCACACCACGTCAATCCCGTCCCGTGGTAAGTTCTCGAAGAACTTGTGTTACGGGTACCAGATAACGGAAATATATTTAATACTGTTATACTATACATATACTTAAGGTTTTTATTATATAATACACATATTTAATACACGTCCATGACCCAGGAACACAGAAAATATTTTTGTTCCCTGGCGGGATTCGAACCCGCAACCTCCGGCTTGAGCGTCAACGCACTCACCACTGAGCCACAGAGGTTGACAATGGGGTGAGGTTCCCATCCTCACCCCTTGCCCTCTGCTCTTTTGTCCCCTCTTCTTATAAAAGGGGTACAAAGAGCCCCCTCGGCTCAATTGGCTTCGCCCAAGGTGCCGGGCTCTCCCTAGGCTACTGAGCCGCATCGCCACGACAAGGCCTGAACCATGGTGGCTTCGAATTATTGAATCGCCCACCCTACAGTCCTACAGACTAGGCTCCTAGTGAGTATTATTTTATTCCAAAAATGAAAAAAGAGCTGCGAGGAAAGAAATTTGACTACAATGAAGAATTCAAGTCGGCAATTTGGGCCTATTTTGACACCAAAGACAAATCATTTTTTTTTGACGGTATAAACAAATTATTTGCGAGATCCAAAAAATGTATTAGATTTAAAGGAGAATATATTGAGAAGGAAAAATAGTTTGGAGTTTGATCTTAACTTCCTTCCCTCTCATTCCGCGAACTTTTTGACCTCCCCTCGTACTTGGCCACTCGCTTTTCAGCAGAACAAAATTTTATAGTCTTATTTTTGCGTGTTTGTGTATCATTTTTTTCTTTAACCCCGGGAAATGCTCTGAGGCATCCCGCGGGGAAGAGAGTCTCCCCAGGCGTCCCCCCCCCCCCTACATCGTAACACCACAATGGGGTGAGGATCCCATCCTGACCCCTTGTCTACCTGCTCTTTTGTCCCCTCTTCTTATAAGAGGGGTACAAAGAGCACCTCCCTTGGCTTAATTTGCTTCGCCCAAGGTGCTGGGTTCACCTTAGGCCCCACCGCCACGACAAGACTTAAACCATGGTGTGGTGTATTAGTCTATCGTCTTCTAGTCTAGTCTAGTTCTGCCAAATCATAATTAGACTGATTATAATCTTTTGTACATACAGATTAAGCATAAGTATCACACGGCCGAGCACGGGTCTTTTCCTCGTAATCATGTGAAGAGTGCGTTGAGCCGCAGCTCATATGCGCTGGCCTATGCGTATTGGCGAACTTCACAAACCGTCTCAGACTTTTAAATCTTCTCGTCAAGCAGGTTTCCTTGCAATGTTTTCCCTCACAACTGTAAAAATACTAAAAGATATTAAAACCTTTGTAAAAGGTAGTGCCGTGCAGCTTTGCAGCCGTGCAGCTTTGCAGCCGAACTGGGCCGGCACGACCGGGGTGGTACCATACCATTACGTAACACCGGCGTCAAGTGGCAGCTATGCTGTCGCGTCTCATGCGGTTTGTTAATTTGACGGTGGTCCATTGGAGGGGATAGGGAAGAGGTAGGCAACGTATCTGCATAATCTCTGGTTGTGCGGATGTGGGCGTCGATAGTTACCAAACGTTACAAAAAATAAAAATAAAACCAACCACTACACCACACTTACTACTAACTTACTTACCAAAGCAAAACAAAAATCTTTATATTTTATTTATTTATATTTTTCCTTTATATTAATCCACTATTAAAGTTTAAGACCGTTTAGACTTTAGACTTTAGATCATTTAGCGGCGTCTATTTATCGATCCGGTCCCGAGTGTTACGGAGATTCGCGATAAATAAGCATAAATGTGTGATTTATACAACAACTTCTCTATCAGCCGTGAGAAAAGCACGGCAATTACTTATGCCAGTTTATGCGAGTCACAAAAAAAAATGCGTGAAGAATTACGTTGTCCCCGAATTGGTGGTATCATTGGTAAAAAATATTGTGATGATGATCAAATCAAATCAAAATATCTTTATTTCGTAGGTAACCAATTGTACACTTGAAATACGTCAAAAAAAGAAGTCAACGAAAAGGTGTAGTAAAAGAACTCGTTTTGAACGCAGACTTCCCCAAGAAAAGCGAAAAAAAAACTTAGGGGTTGTTCTTTTGTCATCAAAATATGATGATGATGATGTTTGATGAGGAAGTGATTAGTCATAGTGGTCCTACAGTGGTCGGATATGGTCTGATAATGGCGGCATAAAACCATATAATAAGCAAGAGTATATTTATTTATATATCAATGATAAACAACACTGCCAACGCTTAAAAAGTCTTTTTTTTAATCTTAGTTGGATAGTCAAACTAGCAGACATGCCACCAGATAGGTAAGTGGTCGACGTCACTCATGAAAATAAACTAGTTTACCTGGAAATAGCCCAGGCAACTCAAATGATGGGCGGCGCTGCGTCATGATCTGACATCAGTCATCGGGGGGGACTTGTCTCTGCCGAGCGTCATCACCACGATGCTCGGTGACGACGAGTCCTGGACGGCGATGGTCTCCTTCTGCGAGGCAGTAATGTCCCAGAAGGAGGCTGACGAGCGGGTGAGAGAGGAGGCCGCCGACGAGGCCTCTCCCCGCGGGCGACGAACGGGGGTGCATAGGAGGCGCTATTTAATGCGCCTCCAGTAACGCCCCTGTGCTCGTGTCGGGTTCAGGATGGGAACCTGCGCCCAGTATGGCACGACGTCGTGGGGACTGCTTTGTAGCGGTCCCCACGAGTCCCCACTTACGAGTAGTAGTCTGGCCTTCGCCGGGGAGAGCCTGTCGCTGAGGTGATCCTGTCTGTTGCCTGCATATCCGGGACCCTCAATAAGCGGCTGAAGGCGCTCGCAGTGGTTTTAGTTAGGGTGGGCACTCCCAGGTGCGAGTCCCACATTGGGTCAGGATCTACCCAAGATCCTGGCTGCATCCATAAGGATTTCCCTGCGATAAAAAAAAAAAAAAAAAAGGCAACTCAGATGAGTTGCCTATGCTGAGACATCTCGGTGCCAGTAATTACACTACCTGTCTTGCCCTTCTCTCCGAAACACAGCAAAGCTGTTTCACGGGAGAAGTAAGCAGGATGGTGGTACCCATGCAGCCGGGAGCACGGCACGGCGCATCCTTCCCACCAGCAAATTTTTATAGCCAGTTCTTTATAATTTATTAGTCTCTAATTGCTAGCCTTAAATAAACTTCATAAATACCTACTTATTAATAGAAGTACATGATAGTGTACTAGTGATTGTGAATAATCAAACACTTGATAAAGTATTGTACAAGTCATTTCTCTCACTCCTTGATTAATGATCGAATACGAAAGTTTCAATACGATATTCCAGTCTCATCATCGATTTTTGTACACAGTTCAAATAAACAGTATATTCAATGATTTCAAATATCATCGTCATAGTTTACTCGAAGAAATCGATGCATATGCTTTTTGTATGCACGCCCATGACTCTGCGTTTTAAATTTCACGCGAATAAATAAACGACTTTCATACTTTGATTATTTATATTATAAAAGATTTTATGGCGAACAAAATTATTTTCTATATGAGAAACTTGGTTTGTAGAGTTCCGTTCTTCGAAATGACAAAACGGAAAAACTTAAAAAAAAAGAGCATTCTCATACTTAAAGGCCGGAAAGTGGCAACGCACCTTTTAATGGTGTAACGGGTGTCTGTGGATGTCACTTATCACTTACCACCAGGTGAACCAACTGTCCATTTGCCCCCTCTTCTATAAAAAAAGAAACCCAGAAAAAAACCAAAAACCGCCAAACTGTTGGATATATATTTACATTAAAATACTTTAAAGCATCCACATATCAATACCATGCGAGTGGCGAGTGATTGGTCGTCTTGGCGTTCTTTGAGGGAGGCCTATGTTCAGCCGTGGTCTGATAGGGGCTGATTGCGATGATGATCCACAATTCCGCATCGTACGCGTCGCACATTAGTTTTCTTGGTATAGAATGTGACAGTTGAGTGAGATTCGTACGGTGCGGATCAGTGGACGCACTTGTATGACTTTTTATATAAGCAATACTAAATCTGCCGATATGTGGACGGAAACCTCAGCACTCGACCGACTAAGATTCACACTTGACTGGCTTTTTTCAACAATGTTTTGAGCCCTATTCGTATTTTACATGTATAACTACTTTAGGTTTATTGCCTATACTCTATAAAATTGTAGCAGTTCCCCCCAAAAAAAAAATGTAAGTTCTTAGAATAGGCCTGGCATGCATAAGTTTGAGTGTGTGACCCTTAAAAATTTTAGAATTAAAAAAGTTACACGTATAATATGAATAAACTAACACAAACACATACATACTTACTCTAAATATTTAAACGAATATTATTCACAAGAAATAGAAAGGTCAAATAATTAGAAATCACTTTTAAAAATAGAAGGAAAATAAAAAAAGGTAAACAAAAGATACCACTCAAAAACACGTCAACAAAACGGATCGCTCCAAAAATTCAGCCGTTTGGCACATGGTCCGTGACCTAATTCTTGAGCATTAACTGTACATGATTCGTCAAGACAAGATTGTCTTAAGACCCAGAAATCTGACATTTTAGGATTTAAAGACCAACGACACGCAAAGTCAGTAAGTGCATTCAATTTATCAATCTGTAAGAAATCATACCTACTGGTTCCATTGCTGACTTAGTTACTATATATAATAATGAAACTATTTTTTATGAATTTTATCGCGTATCGTAAATATTATTATCTACGTTTTGGGTTAAATATTAAAATAATATAATGAGCGAAATTCGCGTAAACATCAATTTAATTCAAATTGTAAAAAAAAAACAACAACAACGAAGACGAATTTCTAAAAACTGCTAAAAAAAAACAATTATAAAAAGGCAACACAAATCATCATTAAGCGACCTGCGAAACTCATTACCATTGTCTGAATAAAATTTGTCTGAATGTTGTCATTTTAAAAGTAATTTTATACTACTTAGAAAACAATTAGACCCGCTTTCTATCATGGTGCACTTCTGTTTAGGTTGCAGTCTATTAACTCAGTGTTGCCAACCTAAAAAGAAAGTCCAACTGCCCAAATTACAGTTTAGTGACGTTTTAGTCTAATAGCCTACTCATCGTACCAACCTAATTTTAGTCATTATACTTTTATAATGGAAATTTCGATGGGAATGTTGAAAGTGTAAAAGCGGCCATTTTGATTTTACCTACTGTCATTGTGTATAGATGAAATTTAGGCAATTTCGCCGTCTGGGTCAAATGACATATTTTGTATTATACTAAAATTACCTACATTTTATATTAAACTATTTTATTAACTGTGGCCTACTACCAACATAATGGACCTACAGTCATTATAACATCTATTGTATAAAATAACCTGTTCAAGTCCTAAACGAGTAGTAAAGAGTGCATAATTATTTAATAATCATGTGTAATTTATAATTATTCATAAATAATTAAATCACTTTCCAATAATATTGTGTAAGTTTCATAAGAACCTACGTTACTGGTGCTAGGTAACTGTACAAAATGTATACCTACATAACATATTATATACATCCTTATTATATTATATTGAGCGACGGTGGCCTAGTGTGGGTTCGGCCTCTTGAGTGAGAGGTCCGGGTTCAATCCTGACACTGTGATGTCTTGAAATGGATTTTTCAAAATTTGCACTTGAACATTGCTTGCTCAACGGTGAAGAAAAAATCGTAAGGAAACCATCATGCCTGATGAGATATTAAAAGTCTTTGAAGGTGTTTGAAGTTCACCAACCCGCATTGGGCCGGTGCATCGGTGAACTATGGTCCAACACCCTCCTCGCCTGATTTCGAGGAGGAGACCAGTGCCCAGCAGTGGGACATTTAAGGGTTGATATAATTTTATTTTTATTTTAATATTATAAGGCACATCATCGTCCACTGTTGAACATGGCCTCCCTCAAAGAACGCCAAGATGACCGATCCCTTGCTACTCGCATCCAACGCGGACCGGCCACTGCACGGAGATCGTCTTCCCACCTGGTTAATGGCCGACCAACACTTCGTCTACCCAAACTCTTGAATATATAATATTTATACACTAAAGATACACGTCAATAAAAAGAAAATCATGTTTTGCTAGTTCTTCTAAGTATACTTTCGGACCGGTACGTACGTGAAGTTCAATGAGCTAATTCGATGGTACCATATTAAAAAGTACACCTAGACAAGCACGAATCTGACTCTTGCACTGAGGGCTTTTTTTCTTTTACGCCGGGAAATCCTCTTGAGACATCCCGCAGGGGTGTGGGTCTCCCCAGGCGGGTGTGTGGGACTCGCTGCGACCGAAAGGTAAGTGGACGCAGCTCTACCCACTAAAACCCGGCGAGTGCCACCAATGCCGCCTTTGGTGAAGTGCTCGGATCTGATGAGCAAACAGGGCACAACGGGGTTGTCCCGCACCACATAACAACCCCTCCCAACGTCGGGTGCAATGGGGTGAGGTTCTCATCCTCGCCCATTGTCCCCTGCTCTTTTGTCCCCTCTTCTAATAAGAGGGATACAAAGAGCCCTCTCGGCTCAATTTGCTTCGCCCAAGGTGCTGGGTTCACCCTAGGCTACTGAGCCGCACCGCCACGACAATGTTTGAACCATGGTGGGCCCTGAGGTCTGAGAAAAAAGTATTTTCAATGTAATATAACAAACAAATTCATGATTTTCATGTTTTTCCTTTACTTGTGATGCTCAACCTATCTTCTTATCAAATTTCATGATTCTATGTCAATGGGAAGTAGGTACCCTTTACAGGTAGGTAGGTTTTTGTTTGACAGAGAGACAGATAGAGGGACAACGGAGTGATCCTATACGGTTTCCGTTTTGAGGAACGGAACTCAACCGGAGCAACGCAAAAATGGTAATAAATTTTTAATTCATTTATTACTTGTCAAAACTCGAGGCGTCTTGAAAGGCTCTCTCATTGATACACTTTAGATGACGCAACACGACTGACAAATTATGATCCATTAACAGGTTATCTTGCATTCTTATAAAATGTCATCACAGCATCCTCCGAGTCGTCGGTCTGATGGCCGCCTGGACAATCGCTCTAACGGATCGTGTAATGCCCCAAAATTACAGTTAATCACGAGAGATTTGTGAACCGAGCGCGAGTGGGGCCCGCACTGATGGTTCCGTACATATATTTTGTGATTAAACACAGAGTCATAGCATATGGAAAATAATGGCATATGGAAACACAAAAACAGTGTCAACGGCGACAAACTAACACCGTAGTTATAAGACAAACCGCCTATTTTTTTACGTAATATTTTATAAAATAATTAATGAGAGAAATCCATATCTACTTTTATTTTAAAGACTTAATTGGATTCTCATATTTTTTTCAATGTTTAAGTTCCCGTAACTTAGTTCTACGATGATGAGGATTTGAACCCCCAAATACTCAAACGAATTTCAAATTTAAGACGTACTTAAACTCGTGTTGTCCCTCTCTTTTTCTTTGAATCCGACACGTCGTAGCGTGAGTTTATGTACGTCTTAAATTTGAAATTCGTTTGAGTATTTGGGGGTAAGTTACACAGTTAACATAATATTATGTAACTTCTTTTGCCACCTCCGGTAAAAGAATTGTCCATAAAGATTTTGTCTAAAATAAAATAATCAAACTGTAAAATATCGAGATTTTAAAGCCGCCATCTGGTGTTGAACCCTAAACAAGACCATATCAGAGCAATAGTGACGCTGTTAATGGCCTGTATTGTGGTGCATTTAACGACACACCGTAGGCTCGTTACGTTTATAAAATGTACACTCGCTTTCTATATACTTTTTTATGTCATTAGGGGCAAACGAGCAGTCGGTGGCGCCGACGCCCATACCTACACATCCGCACAACCAAGGCCATGCAAATGCGCCCCCCTCCTTTTCCCTATCCCCCCAATGGGCCACCGGAAACTTACAAACCGCACGAAACGCGACAGCTATCACTTGACATGGGTGCACGAGCATGGAACTACCTCTTGAAAATATTAATGTCTTACTGAATCAATGTAATACAAATCTAGAAATTCCACTGTAATACAGATACCGGTGGGAGGGAAGCGTTGTGCCGCGCTCCCGGCTGCATGGGTACCACCATCTTGCTTGTTTCTCCCGTGAAACAGCTTTGCTGTGTTTCGGAGAGAAGGGCAAGACAGGCAGTGTAATTACTGGCACCGAGACTTAACATCTTATGTCTCTGGATAGGCAACACATAGATGAGTTGCCTGGGCTCGTTCCAGGTAAACTAGTTTATGTTCATGGGCGACGTCGACCACTTACCATCAGGTGGCACGTTTGCTAGTTTGCTTATCCGAGTAACATAAGAAAAAAAAATACGTTTGCCACTTGTAACAATATTTATAGCAATTAATCACCGTACATGTATAATTCTTTTGTGTGTATACAAAACTCCAGCTGAACTACCGATTTTGATGAAATTTGTGTGTGTGTGTGTGTGTTAAGTGGAGTCGCGAATGGTTTAGACTGTGATTTAGATTTAGAATAATTTGGTCCACGACAAAAATTTTAGTTTGTAAAACTATACATATTATACTATACATATAATATAGGAATAAAAACAATAATAGATAACAATTATAAAGGATTTTAATAAAAACCATGTCATCTTCTCAACTTCTACAGCTGGATTTGAAAAAAATTAACATCTTGAACTCATAAAATTCCGAGGTAGTCTCTTACGATATCATAGTATGAGACTTGTCGCGGCGGTGGTGAACCCAGCACCTTGGGCGAAGCCAAGTAAACCGAGGGCGCTGCTCTTTGTACCCCTCTTATAAGAAGGGGGGACAAATGAGCAGGGGGGACAAAGGGCGAGGATGGGAACCTCACGCCACTGCACGCCACGTTGGGAGGGGTTGTTCTGTGGTTGCTCAGTGGAGGTGGCGTCGGTCTCTTTGGGTACTGACTAGCCGTCGAGGTGCCCTGTTGGTCACCTCGACAGATACGGGGCACCTACCTAATAAGAGAATCCTGCGTCTAATACGTAATGACGTAAAAAAAATACGTAAATTTGAATACAATGTCTTAATTAGATTAACATGGATTAATTGAAAGAAAGATTTTCTTATACTATTAAATATCGCAATAAAATACAACAGGCAATTTGACTTTACGACTAACTGTACAACTATTAGTATTAAAGTTCACGTCGCATAAAATCGTAATTAGAGCTACAAAATGGAGACTTTTTTTAAAGTACCGCTTTTAATTTCTATAACGGTAACCCTACAATAGTCGCTCGGCTTTCGACGATGACGATTGACGTGCAAATTTTACTGAATTGCTTAACAAATTTGCTTGTAAAAAACACTTTTTTAATGTTAATAGAGTAAGCAAACTGGCTGCGGAGGACCCGGCCCAGCGCACCATAGAGGCAGGCGTGGCAGTGCTTGGAGGGACATTTCGAAGTTGTTAAAATTGTCAAACAATAAAAGACTAGGTCTGTAATGATGATTCAGAAAATGTTTTTGATAACATTATTTATAAAAATTAAAAAAAAAAACTTATAGAGATCAATATTGATACCAGATTAAGAGCCATCATTCAAAATATTGCAATACGATAAAGAATGTTGTTCCAATTTCAAACGATAACAATCGACTTGTCTACTTCGCATTGTCTATGCTTTCCTCTTGAAACAAAAAAAAACAAGCTGGCTATTTCTGGTTGTGCAATATGAACTACATTCAGCGCTACTCAAACTGTAAGATAACGCAACTTTCACTTCACTCGCCATTAATCATAACAAATACTTTTAATAAAATTTCGTGTCAAATTTTCATTCTGTCAACACGAACAAGACAAAGAGCACTGCCATTTAAAACCTATTTGTAGAAAGTTCTTATTTCAAAAGTCGACGCAGAAGAATGTTTAATGCACGTTTATTATCATCATCGAGGCCTTCAGCATGTAACAATCTATAAACACACCTGACTGGACAAACATTTTCAGTAAAGGCCAGACTAGCAATATCTATAGTGTAAAAATTTTCATCAATCCAAACATTTCGCATGTAAGATGTTAGAGTTCAGGCCTCGGGGTATTATTAAATCATCACCACGGTGCTCGGTACATCACGAGTGGGTGAGAAAAGACGCCCCTGTGCTCGTGTCGCGCTTCAGAATGAGAACCTGGGCCCAGTATGACACGACGCCGACGCGACGTCGCGGGATTGCTTAGTAGCGGCCGGGCAATCCCCTCTTACAAAGAGTAATCTGGCCTTCCCGGGGCCAGATTGTCACAGAGGTGATCCTATTATATGATGTTACTATACTTTCCTTAATACTTTTTGAGATATTTATTTACATTTACACAAACAACCAACTTGCTGTCGACACACATGAACACAGATGAAAAAGAGATGAGAGAGAGAGATATACTCATTCAGCTATCTCTTCCTCTTCATGTGCCTCAACAAGTTTATTTAGTTAGCTATGAGACTACCTGCCCGCCTGTCTCAAAGACAGCAAAGCTTACACCATTTCTTTTTTACAGCCGAACCAGAGACAATATTTTTGATTCATTAATTGTCTAAACAAGTTACCTATCTTGAGACAAAAAAAAACATAGATTTGAATAAGTTAAACTAAAAGATCGAAATCTATGAGCCAATACGGACTACCTGCTCTCCTATCTGAAACACTACAATTCCGACCGTAAGGGCGCGGCCCCACCGCGACGCATCGAGAGGCTACGCTTGTCAAGTTTCGCTTTGCAAGAAAATGTGTGTGATTGTTTCCACTGCAACCCACGGACACGCTAAGTATTAATTGCCATTTTTTTGCAATTTACATTTTAACACACGTACGTAGCCTCTGCGTGCGCCGCGGTGGAGCTGGGCCTTAAATGACATGTGTAATTGAAAACAAAAGTGTTTGCTGCACAAAACCATTCACCACTAATTGTTACCAACAACGATGACAACAAGATTAATATGTGATAATGATCGCCTCGGGCGTGTTATTGTGGCCAGACAATGTAAATAGATATTGTATTTGTTCAATTAGAATAACTAACAATTCAATCTTTACCGTTGTAATCAATTTATATGACCAAACACATGACAATCACTTTACATGATATTATGATTGTTGTGTTATTAATTAATAAAAACTAATACAAAAAATAATACCTATTTTGTTGTTGCATTTTCACATTTCAGCTCATATAGAAGTTAAGTCTAAAATTAATCGCAAAGTTTCAACCGACGGATACACCTAACACCACAAAGCGGCTAAATAAAAACATGGTAAAATTGTTGTCTTTGAATGACGCATATTAAAAATCGAGCAGCACCTTAGAATTAAGATGTACTCTCCCACATACTCTCCTTATGTTCATGGGCCACGTTGACTACTTATCATGTTTATCGTCTGTCTGTTTGCCTTTCAAACTATCAAAAAAACCTCCTCGACGACCTCTGTGTCTCAATGGTTAGCACTTTGGCGCTGAAGCCGGTGGTAGCGGGTTCGAATCCCGCCAAGGAACAAAAAAGTTTTCTGTGTTCCTGGGTCATGGATGTGTATTAAATATGTGTATTATGTAATAAAAATCTTAAATATATATATATATATATATGTATAGTATTAAATATATTTCCGTTGTCTGGTACCCGTAACATGGTACAAGTTCTTCGAGGACTTGCCACGGGACCAGATTGACGCGGTATAAAAGCTTGTACGCTTATTATAGTTGTATTAGCTATATTATATATATAGCTTATTGTAGTTAATAATATTATTATTATATTATTTAAAAAAGAGGTATACGTGTGTATTTTTTATATCATAGGAGGGCAAATGAGCAGTCGGAGCCTTGGTGACTACCGATACCCATAAACATCCGCACAAGAGGTTATGAAGATGCGTTGCCCTCCTCCCCATCCCCACCCATGGTCCACCAGAAACTCACAAACCGCACGAAATACGACAGCATAGCTGTCACTTGACGCCGATGCTATATGAGCGACAGGTTCCACCGCGGTCGTGCCGGCCCAATTCGGCTGCAAAGCAGCATGACTCTACCTCTGAAGTACTTATAATATTTATACATATGTAGGTACACTATGTGTGTACATATAAATAGTTTGGCAAATTATTTTCATCATTAATAAACTGCCATTGCAACTAAGATACCATTTTCTAATTTTCTGACTTGATGACAATGTTTATCTTGGACAGTTTCATGGTACCCTTATATTCAGCTTTCTATGGGTTAATGTTGTTGACGATGACAATTATATTAATCAAAACCATAAAGTCTCTTATCATATGCATATCTCATAAATCTCTTTCATCTTAGATCAAACGCTAAAACAACTATACCAAAAACCATCAAATAGGAACTGATTTTAAATTAACATCTATATCACGCTCTAATGAGCTTAAAACACGAATTCTCAATTTGCGGGACCCACAATTACTAACATCTACTTAAATCGTTAAGTATCATAAATTCTCTAATTAGAGATATTATTTTTTTCAAATTTCCGTACTTCAAATGAAGAAATAAATTTGGAATAGGGGGTAAAACATGGGTAAAACATTTCACATGTAAGTTGTGTTGAGTTCAGGCCTATTCAGTTCAGAGTATTATTAAATCATCATCGCGATGCTCGGTGACGACGAGTCCTGGACGGCGGTCTCCTGCGAGGCAGTAATATCCCAGAAGAAGGCCGACAAGCGGATGAGAGAAGATGCCACCGACGAGGCCGCTAATTAATGCGCATTTTTTTATGTTAGTTGGATAGGCAAACTGGCAAACGTGCCACCTGATGGTAAGTGGTCGACGTCACCCATGAACATAAAATAGTATACCTGGAACGAGCCCAAGCAACTCATCTATGTGTTGCCTATCCTGAGACATAAGATGTTAAGTCTCGGCGCCAGTAATTACACTGCCTGTCTTGCCCTTCTCTCAGAAATACAGCAAAGCTATTTCACGGGAGAAACAAGCAAGATGGTGGTACCCATGCAGCCGGGAGCGCGGCACAGCGCTTCCCTTCCACCGGTATCCAGTAACGCCCCGCCCCTGTGCTTTCGCGAGGACTGCTTATAGTAGCGGCCTAGTTAGCTAGCTTAGTTGCTTTGTCCTACATCTCTATCGGTGCCCATGTAGGTTACTTCTTCATATTTTAATTTCTTTTCATATGTACTCACTCTTTATATAGTTTTGTTTGCATTTCAAATTAATATTTGTAATTTACTTTCTAACTCGCCGTTTTCAGAGCGTTGCGAGATTAAAGGCGAGGAGATACCAATCTAGTATACTTTATTATTGAGAGCGGTCGCAAATCCCTCCCCTACGGTCTTAAGTGTGCTAATGAAAAGCTTTGCCGTTTGTTAAGATGAGCAGGTTTTTAGAGGCCAAATAATCATAAGAATAACCTCGCAGATATGGTCCAGCCATTACTTTTACTGTCCAGCGCTGGACATAAGCCTCATTCGATGAACCACAAGTCGGCCGATTCCCCACCACTCACACCAAACTGGGACTACTGGTGTTCTGTGTTAGTCAGATCCGGGACACTCCCCTTCAAGCGGCTGAAGGCAACTCGCAGTGTTTTGAATGTAATTAAAATTGTAATTTGTAATTACTCGCAGCTACATAGCTGGACGTTCACCTATCTTCCTTGTCCCCTCCACTTCAGAACTCTCAATTTTATCACGGCCAGTTCTTCGGCGCGTGTGAGTTTATTAATGAAAAAAAAACTACTTCAGTCCAGTTTGTAATTTCGACCCCCGAACACTCGTATCAAAAAATCATAACCATGACAAAAAACATTCTTATATGTATACTCGTGGCGCTGACAGACGTTGTCCTGTACAAAATATTTAAATATATACTCTGTAGCTCAGTGGTAAGCGCGTTGGCGCTCAAGCCGGAGGTTGCGGGTTCGAATCCCGCCAGGGAACAAAAATATTTTCTGTGTTCCTGGATCATGGATGTGTATTAAATATGTGTATTATATAGGTAATAAAAATCTTCGCCCATAGATATTAATATTATACTTGTTTTTAATTATTTTTTTGTGAAATTAGCCGCTTAGGAGGAGTTCAGTGAAATATACACGTACAGAAGAATTATATATATATAAAGATGTCTCCGTCTTAAAGAAAACTGTACCCGAAAGTCCAGGACTGCGCTGTTGCATTCCGAGATAAGTTCTAATGAAACAAAGGGCATTAATATTAATACACAGATAATGCGGCTTGTAAAAGGAAACTTGTAAATTAAAACAAAATCCATCCACTTTCTCGTGTACAGACGAGTCGATAAGAGCGAACCGGCGTGTTCCAGGCTCACCTTTAGCATAAACTTTCTTTTATCAAACTCTAGCCCGAGTCATGTCTCGCTGTATCTTCTACTTATATTTTAATGTTATTCTCATTATTGGTACATGCGAGTGGATAAATCATTTCAAAGTTTAAACTAGTCAGTTCTCAACATCAGAATAGTAAGTCTCTTGTCCCCAACATGGTTTAAGTCTTGTCTAAGGTGAACCCAGCACCTTGGGCGAAGCAAATTGAGCCGAGGGAGCTGCTCTTTGTACCCCTCTTATAAGAAGAGATAAGAAGAGGGGACAAAAGAACAGGGGGGGACAAGGGGCGAGGATGGAAACCGGGTGAGGTTTGCACTATCCCGACGTTGGGAGGGTTCTGTGGTGCGAGATAACCCCTCTGTGTAGGTGGCGTCGGTCCCTTAAGGGTCTGACTAGCCGTCGAGGTACCTTGTTTGCTCAACAGATCTGGGCACCTCACCAAAGGCGGCATTGGTGGCATTCGCCGGGTTTTTGTGGATAGGGCTTGGTCCACCTTACCATCTTTCCGATGCAGCGAGTCCCACTTCCTCGCGGTATACCTAAAAGCATTTCCTGGCGCAAAAGGAATAGAAGATCTTGTACACACACGTTTTTTCGAAGTGAAAATATACGATTCACTGTGTGTAGACGGTTGACAGTGTTGTATAGATGACTATGGGAGCTTATAATAATAATAATATCTATGGACGCTTTCACACCACGTCAATCTGGTCCCGTGGGAAGTTCTCGAAGAACTTGTGTTACGGGTACCAGACAACGAAAATATATTTAATATTTTTATACTATACATATATTTAAGATTTTTATTATATAATACACATATTTAATACACATCCATGACCCAGGAACACAGAAAATATTTTTGTTCCCTGGCGGGATTCGAACCCGCAACCTCCGGCTTGAGCACCAACACGCTTACCACTGAGCCACAGAGGACGTCCAGGAAATATAAAAGTCACTATAAAAACAATCATTTCATCATTTAATTTTATCATTTTGTATTGCTAATATAAATGATGTAATACATATTTTATTCAAGACCGCAATCTAATTTGTACCCTAAAAACTATTGAAGTTTCAAAAAAATGTGTTTGTCAGCTTCCAATTAAATCACCAAAACAGTTGGAAAGTGCTGCTAGGATAAACACAGCGGGCAGTTTTTTTTTTTATAGAAAAGGGGGCAAACGGACACCACAACGGACCAAATATCTAGTACACAAGTCGCTCATCCTTCCATACAAACGCAGAACAGTAATTACTACATTGTTTGACGTTGACTATGAAAAACTAAGTACAATATAAATTGATCTCGTCGTTATCTATGTGTGTATGTACCCAAAATCGTAAAAAAATTATACATTTAAAAAATACAAGCTTCTAAACTTTCGTATTTGAACACTGATTTTAGCCCAATTTTGGGCGTAAATAAATAGTATACGGAACACGAAAGCTAAAACATAAAGCCCGTACAGATATAGTTTAGTTATTCAAAAGTTGAAATAAATTTATTTTTGAAAGATACAATTAATAGTTTTTCTATAATAACTGTTTTACTAAGGACATTTTCGGAATGAATCATTGTGTACTTCATTCTAGCACACATGTTCGCGCCTTATGTCAGGTGAGATAGCAATCATTTTGTTAGAGTTCGCGGCATCGACTAGTTGAACCTTAATACAAATAGGCGAGCTAGCGAACGTACTATCTACGAACTGCATTATCTACGAAACGAACAAGCCTTAAAATGGATCTTACGCTTATTTAACTTTTTTATATCATAGGAGGGCAAACGAGCAGTCGAAGCCTTTTGGCGACTATCGACGCCCATACACATCCGCACAACCAGAGATTATGCAGATGCGTTGCTCTCCTTTTCCGGCAATGCGGCAGCATAGCTGTCACTTGACGCCAGTGGTAAGTGGCCCAATGGAAACTCACAAAAGATTTAATAACTGATAAAAGTTAATTAATTAATATTAAAGAGTAAACTATAAGTAAATAAACTGTATTCAATATAGGTAATACTTAGGATATCATCTCAAATGGAGTCTCCAACCCATTCCGAAGCTAGTCCATTAAAAAGAACCAGTGACTCAATTTCGTTGCATAAATCTTTAAAGTATGTATTTACAATGATAATGAAATCATACATTGATTCATACCATAGATTACTTTGACCGGTGGATTAAATCGCGCCTAAGCAATTTCTTTAATATAGTTATAAACCTCAGCACATAAACGTATTAAATTATATAAATAGATAAAAATGTCGTTTGTTGCTAATGATCGCATTAAACTAGCCTCACAATTAAACTGACAACGGGAGAAACTCGGTGAAAACTACTTAAGTGCTAAAACGCGTGTAATATAATGTCGTTACATACGCATTCGCCATCTCGTATTGTAATTAGATAATATTTTCACCGCATAGAGCGTTTAAACAAATAAAAACATTGCGACAATAAAACAATAAATGTAAAAGGTTAGGTCTATGACCAATGAAGTAAGTTTTATATTTTTTACAAGATACTTTCATAATATCATTATTGTCGTTTGGCGTACATCCCTTTTAATGAACGCAAAGAAGACCAATGCCACTCGAGTTCAATTACAATCGGCCAAAGATAGAAAATAACTTTGAGATACAATTTCTTTTCGCCAACCGACCGATTAGATATTAGGTACATACTAGGCAGAACTTGTAGAATTTTGATTTAAGTGCTAGATGGCAAAAGGTTGCCTTCTCTCTACTACTTACTCTAATTACGTTAGTTACGTACGTTACGTACTCTATCTTTCGCAGCTGATAATAATCACTTACCATCTCGTGCTTCGCTTGCCCATTCGCCTTATGTTCCATCATATCGGCACGACCAACGCACGACATTTTCGCTAAATGCAAACAATCAAGTCACCACCATGTAAAGCTATCACCATCACCTCTACTACCAAATACATTACGCTATAATCAGATATGGGCGAGACTCAAGAATATCAACCCATATATGCCCTACTGTTCGGCACGGGGTGTTAGGCCTTATTTCACTGATGAATTAGCCCAATGGGGGTTGGTGAACTTCACACACCTTCAAAGACTTTTAATCTCATCAGGCGTGCAGGTTTCGTCACGATATTTCCTTCACCGGTGAGCAAGCGATAGTCTCATGTTCAGGTGCACGGAGAAATGTAGAAAAACCCATTCCATGGCACCGATCAGGATCGAATCCGGACCTATCACTCTAGAGGCCGAGCCCGTACCCATCGCTTAGACTCAAGAATATTTATTTGTTATTATTAATAATAATAATAATAATAATAACAATGCTTTAAGCACTAAAAGTGCTTCAACTCATTTCCTGCGGATATGAAAGAGTACTCGACGTTTTCTATCCACCGTAATTGCACTCTCGCTAAAGAAACATACACGTTGTTGATAGCATCATAAAAATATATTACATAATAGTTTGTCCCTATACCACACACAGTTTTGAGATGTTATACCAACATTTTTGTCATATGGGCAAACTGACGGATGTCGAGCCACCTCATGGTGAGTGGTCAACATCACCCATAAACAAACGAGTTCATCCAGGACTACCACAGGCAACCTCATTCATTTGTCCTGTGTTAGTCAGATCCGTGACACTCCCCTTCACGCGGCTGAAGGCCACTCGCAGTGCGGTATACCAGCGCCGGGAAGCGGGGAGTGCCTGGAGTCCCATATTCCCGGGGAAGACCCAGTGGAAATGCTTTGCGCATTCACCCGGGGAGAGTGAAGCATTTCCACTGCGACAACAAAAAAGGGGCAACCTCATTCATGCCGTGTCTATCCTGCTACCCTGAAACTAAAATGGTAAGTGCTAATTACGCTGCCCTGTCCTGCCCCCTTTTCTGAAACAAACCAAAGCTTTTTCACAAAACATAAAGGCAGGATGGCAGTACAGACAAAACCCATGCAGGAGGACGAGGAGGACGAGCACGTGGCACAAGGGCACTCCCACCCTGCCACCGGCTGCGAGGATCTCCTCGAAATCAGAAGATTTAAGGTACCTATACACTGGCCTATTATATATACTATAAAATATTAGTGTTCATGCGAGTTTTCTCACGAAGTTTTCCATCGCCTAATTACTAGCAACATTGAGAAAAATTATGTGCAAATTGGAATGTCGAACATGTTCAAATATACAAAATATCAAGTCTGTATGCACTATACAGAAGTAACTGTTGTAAATTAACCAGGCAAGGTAAAAGAAACCCAAGATGAGTCCAATATTCGTCCAACATAAATACAATCAGCTATCACACAAACCAAGATTTCAGTCAATCTATTCCTTCGGCTTGGTTGTGACTCTAATTAAATTGTCGCACTCACAAACTCTACATCAAGCTGGATCAGAAGACAACCTAACAACCTTGAGCCTAATAGTGCCGCGGATTAGATTTGACACGAAATCCAATTTGTTTTTAAAAAAGAGTGGGCAAACGGACAGTTCACCTGGTGGTAGTGATGTGCGACATCAATAGACACACGCTGCCTCTTTAGCAGGTGCGTTGCCGGCCTTTCAAATATGAGTATGCTCTTTTCTAGAAGGTATCTCAGTCGTATCGGTTCGGAAATACTGTAGGTGAATAAAATATAATAAAGATTAAAATGATACATAGTTAAACTACTTTTAATATAAAACCAATAAATACTACATAACTAAAACTCTTCACTCTCACTTTATTTTTAATTATGTGCTAACATAGATAAGAACTCGAGAATTTTGAAGGGAAGTTGGCACTGGAGCTTCCGTGGCGGCTGGTGTGGCTCCCACGGTGTCACATATCACACGAGAACATCGGTCCGTCAATCACTGTCTAATGGCACACTCGCGACACTCATTCATTCGCTCTCTCACTCACACTCACTCATTCAGTCATCAGTGTACAATTGAGTTGACAACGGCAGTGTATATACATCGACGAAGAAAAACCAAACAGCTATACTCTACGACGTACGATACGGCTATACGTCAATTATATTTGCTCTGCACTGCGTGTCTTCAACCCTACTCCTAAATTTAAAAATTGGAACCTTTTTATTATTATTATTATTTTATTGTATAGACACGGGCAGATAAAATGTTCAGTAATCAGCGTTATCAATGAATATAAGCAAGTTTACCTTCTGTGAGGCAATAATGTCACAGAAAGAGGCCGACGAGCGGGTAAAAGAGGAGGCCGCCGGTGAAGCCTCCCCCCGCAGGCGACAAACGGGAGTGCACAGAAGGCGCTACTTACTGCGCCTCCATGGAAAAGCATTTCCCTGCGAAAGCAAAAAAAAAAGGCAACTCATTCATGTGTTGCCAACTCTGAAACGTAAGGTAAGTCTCAGTGCTAGTAATTACATTGCCTGTCCTGCTTTTTTCTTCGGAATACGGCAAAGCTGTTTCACGGAAGAAGTACAAGAGAGCAGCACAAACGCATCCGTCACACCGGTAAACCAACCCAAGGTTCCAACGAGTTAAGATAGCAACAGCTTGAATCCCAATGCCTCTTCTATAAATTAAAAAAAAAAAAAACAATTCGCGGCATCATAGAAATCACTGACATTCCAATTATGTAAACATTCCGTACCAAATAGTCTTTTTAATTCGCTCCATAAGCTTTCGAATCGGGCGCGGGCGTGAAATGCTACACAATAAAGTTCGTGAGGTGCGCGCGCGCAGTCAGACGTCCAAATGTTTACGCGATACTATAGATTACAGATAACTGTATATTAAATAATTATTGTACGAGATTCACTTCTAATGGCCGGTATTACTCGTCGATTGGCCACGGTCTCACTGTCTGTAATTATTATTTTTAATCATACATAATAATGATGTTATCTAGTTGATTAATTTTGCTACAAAGTTGTTTCAGAGAAAATGACACTAGTAACTAAACGTATAATTTCTACCGGTAGATAGATTAAATATATGTACTTATAATTAAAGTACGGTTGATTCTGATTGATTGGCCATTCTGTTTAAAAAATCGGTTGTCTGTAAAGTCGGTTTACTGACGATAGTTGAACGTGACGTCATAAGAAAATGGAACGCCTCAGAGCGAGGTAACGCCGCATGCGTCATGTTTTTTCGTTCTTGCAGCCGGCTCCATCGAATTATAAGACGTTGTCACGTCAAAAATCAGCAGCGTACCTCTACCTAAGTAAAGGTTAAAGGTACGCGTCCGTTGGCCCGCGCCGGTCGCGCGGTACGCACGGCTCGCAACGGATTTTATTTTGCTTGGTATAAACGGATGGAAACGTCCTATGATCAGTGGACGCACTTGTATGACTTTATATGCACAGCAAACTAAAATGAGTTGCGTGACGTGTGTCTGGTTTTTTTTAATGCCATAAAGAGACAACCGAGTAGTCGGAGCCTTATTGTGACTAACAACGCCCATACACATCCGCACAACCAAGGCCACGCAGAAGCACCGCCCTCCTTTTCCCTATCTCCCCCAATGGGCCACCGAAAACCGCGCACGAAATGCAACAGCATAGCACTTGACGCCGGTGTTATGTGAGCGAGAGGTACCACCCCGGTCGTGCCGGCCCAGTTCGGCTGCAATGCAGCATGGCACTACCTCATACTTTTTAAGAGAGTGAGAAAGGGACAGTCGATTTACCTCGTGGCGATCATCGATATCCGTATACTCCTGCTACACCAGAGGATTTTCTCGTGCAATGCTTAGATTGCAATAATTAGATTGGATCGCGTGCAGCGTTTTATGATAGTTTTGGAATAATTGGAAAAATGATAACAACAAATGAAAATTGTTCGCTGACGACACAACAATTTTAGTAACAAATGGATCTAAAGCAAATTACGAAGTTGAAATTAGTGACACTCAACCGCACCGCAGATTGGTTAAAATATAATAATTTATCACTCAACATCAACAAAACTAAAATAATACAATTCCAATCTCATAAAGGTACCCCACTTGATCTTAAAATTTTATTTCAAAACGTGATTGTGGAAGAAGTGGAGGAAACAAGTTTTTTAGGCATCACTATAGATAAATTCTGCAACTGGAAGCCCCATATTGAAAAACTGTGTATAAAGCTTGAACGATTTGTATATGTCCTAAAAAATATAAAGTGTAAAGTATCCGTTAACGCCGCGCTGTTCGCATATCATGGGTATGTAGGGTCTAACATCAGATATGGTCTCACGATCTGGGGAAACTCTGTTGATGTGTCAAAGGTATTCAAAATCCAAAAAAAATGCATTAGATGTATAAGTGGTGCCCATTTTTTTGAAAGCTGTAGACCGCTCTTTAAACATCTTATAATCTTACCACTCCCATGCTTATATATTTATGAGATAAGCATTTTTGTACATAAAAATATAGACATAATATATTATGAATTGAAATCAAAGGTTACACGTCACAATGTATGTAGAAATAAATATGTGCTTAAAATACCCTATAGGCGGCTTCAGTTGTGTAGCAAAAATGCTTTTTGTATGTCAATAACAATATATAATAAACTCCCGGACTATTTTAAGGACTATGTATTGAAAAAGTTTAAGCGACATCTTTATTTATGGCTCTTAGATAAAATGTATTACGACATAAAGGGATTTTTAGGCGACAAGTTGTAAATCTCAATTATTATTATTAATTTATGTTTTGTTTATGTATTTAGCTTTTCGTAAATGTATTTATGTGAATGTGAATTTCGAGTGACATTTTATTTTTTATTTTTTATTTTTAACTTATATAACTTATATTAACTTATATATTTAATTTAAATTGTGTATTGATAAAATGTGACTTTCTAATTACCATTATAATCAATTATTTTGACTATTTTTTCCTGTTAATTTATATTAATTGTTTATTTATGTAAAGTTTTATTTTCACACATCATGTTATGGTAGAATGTATAGAACTTGTTTATTTTTTTTAATATCACCTTATGTATTTACTACATTCATGGGAATAAATAAATAAATAAATAAATAAAAGAAATCAAGGTATTATCATGTTATTTTAAGAAAGATAAATCGGTCAAAAAAATTATTTAATTTCTGGATATTTCATATTGTTTGAATTATTATCTTATATATAAAATTTCCATGTCACAATGTTAGTTACGGTACTCCTCCGAAACGGCTTTACCGATTTTTACAAATTTTATATGCGTATTCAGTAGGTCTGAGAATCGGCTACTATCTTTTTTTTCATCCCCCTAAGTGATAAGGGTGGTCAACCCCTCAAATTTTAAAAGTTAACGCGGGCGAAGCTGCGGGCGACAGCTAGTATATATATAAAATTTCCATGTCACAATGTTAGTTACGGTACTCCTCCGAAACGGCTTTACCGATTTTTACCAAATTTTATATGCGTATTCAGTAGGTCTGAGAATCGGCTACTATCTTTTTTTTCATCCCCCTAAGTGATAAGGGTGGTCAACCCCTCAAATTTTAAAAGTTAACGCGGGCGAAGCTGCGGGCGACAGCTAGTATATATATAAAATTTCCATGTCACAATGTTAGTTACCGTACTCCTCCGAAACGGCTTTACCGATTTTTACCAAATTTTATATGCGTATTCAGTAGGTCTGAGAATCGGCTACTATCTTTTTTTTCATCCCCCTAAGTGATAAGGGTGGTCAACCCCTCAAATTTTAAAAGTTAACGCGGGCGAAGCTGCGGGCGACAGCTAGTATATATATAAAATTTCCATGTCACAATGTTAGTTACCGTACTCCTCCGAAACGGCTTTACCGATTTTTACCAAATTTTATATGCGTATTCAGTAGGTCTGAGAATCGGCTACTATCTTTTTTTTCATCCCCCTAAGTGATAAGGGTGGTCAACCCCTCAAATTTTAAAAGTTAACGCGGGCGAAGCTGCGGGCGACAGCTAGTATATATATAAAATTTCCATGTCACAATGTTAGTTACCGTACTCCTCCGAAACGGCTTTACCGATTTTTACCAAATTTTATATGCGTATTCAGTAGGTCTGAGAATCGGCTACTATCTTTTTTTTCATCCCCCTAAGTGATAAGGGTGGTCAACCCCTCAAATTTTAAAAGTTAACGCGGGCGAAGCTGCGGGCGACAGCTAGTATATATATAAAATTTCCATGTCACAATGTTAGTTACCGTACTCCTCCGAAACGGCTTTACCGATTTTTACCAAATTTTATATGCGTATTCAGTAGGTCTGAGAATCGGCTACTATCTTTTTTTTCATCCCCCTAAGTGATAAGGGTGGTCAACCCCTCAAATTTTAAAAGTTAACGCGGGCGAAGCTGCGGGCAACAGCTAGTTATATTGTAATATCTTTATTATCTTTATAATTTTTCTCATTACCTTTTTTCCTGAGGATATTTTCTATTAATAAATAAAATTCAATTAGTAGGTTTTGTCACTATTTTTATAAATTTTAGGAATCAAAACTGACGCTAAAGGGGTTAGCTATGAAAATCTCCGTTATCTCGATAGAATGTAAAAATATTGTATAAATCAAAAGATGTTTTCCCTAACTATTTAGACTACGGAATTTCCTAAAGCTATCTGTAATTAAGATAACTGTAACATTACTAGGTGATGGTGTTTAACAGGTTTAAAAAGTACCACCTATTATCAATTATGGGCATCGACGGCGTAAACGCTCTTAAATCAAATCGAGTCAAAAGCAGGTAAAACGATACAATAGTAGGAGCACGGAGCACATCTCACCAGGACGGTAATGACCACCATCAGAGTCTCACGCGCCGCGATCACGACCACTACCACCGACCGAATAAAAACCAGATCCAAAACGGGTTGGTCTATACTCGTTAGCGTTTATCGATGGAAATATGTAAGAAAGAGTAGGAAATGCGTTTTTGATTACCGCGTCTGGATTTTAGAGTTAGAGTTGAAAAAAATCGACCATTACAAATTTATCAGTCAAAGCTAGACATTGACAAAGTTGTTTTCTAATGTTTACGCGAATTTCACTCATTATAATGAACCAATTTTTACGCCAATAAATTATTTTATTAATTTATAATTGAAATTTAAATCACCGTCGCTACACTAAATCTGCCATCTGTGAACATAGTCTTGACAAAGCTCGCCATTACATAAGATTTGATAAACCACAAGTCCTCGCAAAAGAACACAGATTCCAACCAAGGATGATCCGTGAGGTTATTGAAATTAAAAAACATCCTAATTTCAATAGAGAAGATGGCTAGCTCTTACCACCTGCTTGGGATCCCATTATTAATATTATCAAATCAAAATCCAAGCATAATATGTCACAGATTAAAGATACAGTTAGCACTTTTTGCGTAGATAGGACTAACCAAAATATTGATGTATCATAGGGTAGTTTCGAATAACTTTGTAACATTAGGACGTATGACACCTCAGTCCTCCCGTGACCATGGTTGCTGTAAAGTATCCGAAACGTCGGGCTTGTAAAAATCTTAATAAACCGCGATAAAATCCGTAAAAATTGTTTCATTATAATTGACAAAGTTATCCAGATGGATAACTTTGTCAATGTTCAAAATATAAAATAGAATCTTTCAAAAAGAAAGATAAATAGATATCTATCTAATTTGATATATTCATTTTTATTTCATATATTTCACAAAACAAAATATGTATAGGCATATTGAAGTGGCAGTTAGCCTTTTAACACATAACCTAGATAAAAAACGTAGGAGCTCTGAAAAGGAATGAAAATCTGACTTGTGTCTGGTTCATATTTGTTTATGTTATTATATCTATTGGATGCAAATAATAATAAAGAAAACTTCTTCAATGATCGTCCAATTTAAGGCTCTTATTCCATAGTAGATATGAAGATGAAAACGTATGATGGTAACTATAATAAAAACTTTGATAATTTTCTTTTCTCTGTTTCTAAAGTAAGATAAAACGACACACGCCACTATCATACCTTATATGTATATATGTCTTTACATAATTTCTCTTTTTGATTACTTTTCCTGCGACTAAAACTGATCCTGCGTATTGACGTTGACACGTATCGCTCAACCCCCGGCTATCCACAACGTGACGGCTCATCAATTCAATTTCTAACTTATGGAATATTTAGCGAGAGTTACGATATTGAAATTCGTATTGAAATGTTTGCGATGACTATGGAAGCTTTATGGTCACGCGAGAGAATTTAAATGTTTAGTTCCTGATCCTCAAGATGTATCTAGAATCTAGACTAGACATATAAGAGTCTAAACTCTAAACTATAAGATGACTGTCCGTTAAATTCTGCCAAAAGTACTTTTTAATAATTATTGCTGGGACCACTTCCCCGCATCCGGCCTAAAATTAAATAAAATCTTTGCATTAAACTAAATAGCATGTAATTTATGTATTTTCGTGACATTATCATCATCATCATCATCAGCCACTATCCGTCCACTGCTGAAAATAGGCCTCCCTCAAAGAACGCCAAGACGACTGATCCCTCGCCACTCGCATCCAACACGAACCGACCACTGTACAGATCGTCTTCCCACCAACCTCTTCGTGTCATAGTATGAACAAAATATTTAATTAATTAACACATTTGCTTAACCTGAAACCTAAGGCCATGAAATAGTATAATGGGGTGAATCTTAGTATTTGTCCGTTTCAGTCCTATTGCGAGTCCCACATAGGGTCAAAAATCTACATCAAATCCAGGAACGGGTCCTGGATACTGTATAAAGCATTTCCCTGCGACAAAAAAGTATTTGTCCCTTTACCGTACCCTTTTTCCCTTTATCCCGCGGGGGAGTGGGTCTCCCCAGGCGAGTATGTGGGACTCGCTGCACCCAAAAGCTGGTAAATGCATGCAGCTCTACCCGCTAAAGCTCGGCGAGTGCCACCAATGCCGCCCTTGGTGAGGTGTCCCGGATCTGTTGAGCAAACAGGACCTCGACTGCTATTCAGTCCCTCAGGAATCGACGCCACCTCCACAGAGGAGTTGTCCCGCACCACAGAACAACCCCTCCCAACGTCGTCGTCCCGGTACAATAGGGTGAGGTTCCCGACCTCGCCTCTTGCCCCCTGCACTTTTGTCCCCTCTTCTTACAACAGGGGTACAAAGAGCCCCCTCTGCTCAATTCGCTTCGCTCAAGGTGCTGGGCACTACCTAGGCTACTGAGCCCCACCGCCACGACAAGGCCTGAACCTCAAGAACTGCTTCCATTAAAAAAAAAAAACCTTTTGGAATAGAGGCAGTTCTCGAGAAAATTCAGGGTGGCCAACACATAAGTTTAAGTTCCTAAATAATTTATTTTCGTTAATACAAAAAATATGAGATAATGAACATTGCTTAGTGATAATAATTAATGGAAACCAATCTTCAAAATCTTTTCAGTGTCATCAGTTATGTATATCTACATAATTTAATTAACCCTACATTAACTAGCTAAACTCTGCATTTCGCCGTATCAAATAGGAAAACGAAGTGTTGATTGAGTATTATTGATTCAATCGAGTAGCTGGAGAGACTCGCAGTAGAAAGTAAATATGTACATAACTTCAACTCAATATTTTAATAAATCTAACATAACGGACAAAACAACCTCGAAAGTTCGACACTGTAAGGCGTGTAACAGTAAAATACGAACAGAAAGTATTACCGAAAACAAAGCAGTATTTGATTATAATGAATCATAAGAGGCGGTTATTAAAATAATATTTAGAATAAAGAAACGGAGATGGGCAGATATGATTCCGGTAGGTAAGTGCAATATAAGACATCGTCACAATAAGGCGGCACGTACACTATAGTCTTTGAGAGAAAACCAATAAAAAAAAAACTTTATGACCCGACCTTTATAGCATCCATTTTTCATCGACACCTCAATTATGCTACGATGGAACACGTCAATATAAATCTTTTAAACAGACTACTAAAACTGTATAAAACTGCTGCCTTTGATCTACGAGGGTTTCTTAGAGTAAGTATTAGACAAATTACTTTTCTCTTGGCGAAATAAAGCTACGGAGTGTAACCATCAATGTTGCGACAAACGCAATCATAAGCGATACTAACCATTAGTTCGATAGTTTGTCCTACGGTAGTTCTCCCTGCAGTAACATTTAAATAAATAATACTCTCGTATATCTCTCAAAGTGCAATTTTTGCTTTGTTTGCATGGGTAACAACACCCTTCTTTTTTTCTATGAATCAGCTTCGATGTTTTGGTAAGGTCAGGACAGGCAGTCTCATTACACAGGCACATCGAGCATATAACCTGATAGAGTAGTAATGTCATAAAATTCCGAAACTGGTCAGTGATTTGTCACTGACGTATTAGCAATTCTACCAACCAGTAATCTGAATATACGTCCCGTCGGCCAATCATCCATTAATGGCCATCAGTCGAGCAATAAGAGCGCAGAACCGGCGCAGCGTCGCAGCACAAATTTGTCAGAATTTATTTTCATACAAAACAAATAACATTACCTCTCTCTTCCAGTTATATGCTCGATGCATAAGCGAGAAAGGCAACGCCAGTGGGCAACGCATAAATTGCATTGGCTGTTCTTGCGTGGAAATGCGTGCGTGGTTTATAGGCGACTTTGATCACTTACCAACAGATATTCTGACAGTTTATCAATCCAACTAACGAAAGAATACTATTGCAGAGCAGTAAGAATACATCAACATATTCAATGTATTATGGCTTTATTTTTAAAAGAAAAATCAAAGAAACGCCTTAACTATTGAAGAGTGTGCGATAGCTCCAACACAACTTTTAGATAGAAGGTGGAAGACGAGATAAGCGAACCACTTTTCCCCATAAAGACTACAATTAGTAAACATTTAAGAGGTCTCAAAAGCTCGCGGTATTTCGACTATGATTTATCGATACAGATATTTATAGCGGCGAGATTGAGAGTTCAGATAAAACGCGAGATCGTCTATCGTTCGCGAACGCCAAATTTATTTTACAATCATAATATTATAGTCATCCGATACCCCGCCCCTGCATGGTGTATCAGAATCATCATCATCAGCGTTGTGTAATATTACAAACTATATAAACTAGCCAAAAAAGCTAGTCAGTTCAAATGGTTAAGGCCTTAACGTGGCGGTGGGGCTCAATAGCCTAGGGTGAGTCCAGCACCTTGGGTGAAGCGAATTGAGCACAGGGGGATCTTTGTAGCCCTCTTATAAGAAGAAGGGACAAATGAGCAGGGGCAAGGGGTGAGGACAGGAACCTCACCCCATTGTATTGTCCCGACTTTGGGAGAGGTTGTTCTGTGGTGCGGGACAACCCCTCTGTGGAGCTGGCGTCAGTCACCCGAGGGACTGACTAGCCGTCGAGGTGCCCTGTTAGCTCAACAGATCCGGGGCACCTCACCAAAGGCGCCATTGGTGGCATTCGCCGGGTTTTAGTGGATAGAGCTGCGTCCACTTACCAGCTTTCGGGCGCAACGAGTCGCACATATCCGCGTGGGGGACTCTCCCGCGGGATGCCTCAGAGCATTTCCCAGCGTAAAAGAAAAAAAATGTTTGAGAAAACTAGAACAAAAAAATAGAACAAAAGTAGACATGCTAAGTCTTAACATTCTTGTTAAGTGTTTCTTAACAAAAAGCCGACTTAAAAAAAACAATTGCGTTTCTTCAATATTTGTGCTGTTGGAATATCTCCTTTCCAACAGAAAAGAATCATCAAAATCGGTTCATAGGCGACGAAGTTATCCGCGAACACCTATAAAAATATACGCGGTTGAATTGGGAAACCTCCTCCTTTTTTGAAATCGGTTAAAAATTATTTAAAATACCTATTTTGAAAACAAAAATGATCTGTTTGTCAGTTTCAAAAAGAACCTAGCTGTTAACCAGCTTCGTTTGCGTTATGTTTTTTTTGTTAGTTGGATAGGCGTCTACCAGGGACGTGCCACCTGATGGTAAGTGGTCGACGTCGCCCATGAACAAAACCTAGTTTACCTGGAACTAGCCTAGACAACTTATTTATGTGCTGCCTGAGACAAGATGTTCGGTGCCAGTAATTACACTGCCTGTCCTGCTTCTCTCCGAAACACAGCAAAGCTGTTTGACGGGAGACACAAGCAAGATTGTGGTACCCATGCAGCCGGGAGCGAGGCAAAGCGCATCCCTCCCACCGGTAAAACCGTTAACTTTGTATCTGGTCTGATGATGATTATGTTAACGTTAACAATGCGACTTAGAAATGAAATTATACTGGTGAAAGATTTTTAAGCCTGATTAGTTTCTAGGAACCATCCTACATTCAAATTTACAAACGATACCTCTTTATGTTGACTCTGTATGCACCAACCAATCTCATAAACAAATCTTATACGGATTTCCTACCAATATTTAGTACAACGGAAGCCAATTATTCGGGTTTATCTGCCACTTTGCAGTTAACTCTTGCCTGTCGAAAGTTGACTGCAAAAAAAATTCGATTTCCCCCTAAAATCGACACAACTTTCTCTGATCAAAGAATACAATTAATTATTGTTATTTTGATAATTCTGGGGCCGCAACGGTACTCCTTAATCAAACTTTAATTATAAAATCAAATTACCGAACCGCATTGATTCCGTTCAATATTTCCACTTATTACAAAATCGTGCAATAAATGGGAGGAAATTGAGCTTAGCTTGATAAACGCACGGTCACACAGACGTAAACGTCCGCTGCGTTAGTCGCCGTCATATTAGCTAACTGCTAAAATGACTTTCGTGTTCTATGACGAAGTTAGTGTTCGTTGAAAGTTTTTGGAAGTGTAAACTTCTTTTAACGCGGTACGCATATTTTTAGATGAGATAAAATCTCTGAACTCGCGACACTGCACACGAAACGCTGGAGACGCAGTTTGACGTTTATATGACGTGGACTCGCGACACCGCACGCGAGCCGCTGGAGACGCAGTTTGACGTTTGATTTATTTATACAAGATTATGCAATATTCGTTTTTTTAAATGGTGTTGCTTCTAAATTATGTCATGCGGCCATTTTGTGCGCCGTTTAAATTGTATAGGTTGTCATAATCTTTTACAGCCTGTATTATAGGTATTTGAAATTAATTGTTTTGTTTTCACTTCTATCGGCAGTCCCTGTGACTGGTTGGGATTTTTATGTTATTTGGGTAGGCAAACGAGCAGATTCGTGACCAGTGGCCGAACCATCTGATGGGAATTTAGTTAGTAAGTCCGGTGTCCTCCATGAATGTACACAAGTTCACTTCTTTGTTGATCAAGCAGGTTAATGTTTTAGCAAAATCCAGGTTTCTCGGTTAAGGCTCCAGGACCTATGTGAGAACTCGCACCTGAGAGTGCCCACCATAATTAAAACCACTGCGAGCGCCTTCAGCCGCTTTTTGAGAGTCCCGAATATGCAGGCAACAGATAGGATAACCTAAGCGACAGGCTGGCACCGGCGAAGGCCAGACTACACCTCGTAAGGGTGGACTGCCCGGCCGCTACTACACAACTTCAACTGTCAGACAACTCATTTACATTTTAATTACAATAAATGCTAAATGTAATAATAATAATAATAATGCAGTGGACGTAAAAAGGCTGATGATGATGGTGATGATGAATACATCGATTCCCTCCTCACAAAATAACTAAAACACTCCAAGGAAGCTAATCATTTCATCGCATAGGTACTAAGTTACCTATAGATATAAAACTTATAATATTCTGTACAAAAAAAAAATATCTTTAGAACGTATTTCAAAATTACTTACTACCTCTTTGTGAGATATTTTTTATCTAAAAAAAGGACTTTATATAAAATAAAACAAATGAAAAAGATCTATATAAACAAACAATAACATTGTCAGGATATAATTACTTATAAGATATTCAACACATTAAAAACGCACCTTACAATCGCTGCGTCTTAACATCAATATCAGTAGACCATAACAACGAATCAGACAATAGATAAAATATGAATTTATATTATTAGCCGTCTGTACAGCGCAGATAAGTCGCATGCATCTCAATCGTAGCTTGCATAACTGATGAAAACCAATAACCATTAGTGCTACTTCAATACTAGAAAGTCACAGAGGAGCATTTCGACTATTATGTGAAACTAGAGTGGCTTAGATAAGAACACTGTAAAATTGCAATGAATAACGACTTTATGAACGTATAAATTCTATAATTGTATATAAAATGTATAATTTTCAAGTGATATCGTAAATTTTATAGCTTTAATATAATATTATGTACCTATACAAATAAATAAAATTGTGTCTGTAATTTCATATGAACAGTGTTTCACTGAATGCATATGAAAGTATAATTAATATACGGTATCAAAAAAACAATTTTTAAATTTTTTGTCTGTCTATCTGTCTGTTTGTTCCGGCTAATCTCTGCAACGGCTGGACCAATTTTAGGACTGTCACTGGCAGATATTTGATGTTATAAGGAGTAACTCACGCTACAAAAATAATAATTAGCAATCCAGATACGGCTGTAAATCTAACTTAACGCGGGCGGAGCTGCGAGCAACAGCTACAAACAAACTTAGGCACGTACCTAAAAGAAATTTCGATTATATGTCATTACTTTATCATTGTTGTTAAATTTAAATTTCAAATCAATTGCTAATTTACATTTTATAAGATACAATTTACTGGAACGCTTAGATTCTAAGGATAGGTATAATTTTAAAACTTTCAGCGTTACACCTGACGTACTCATACATAACCTACCTTACTTATGCAAACTTCAATTTAAAAAAATCTGCAAACAATATAGTGTGACGAACCGATTGGCATTCCTACAATTAATCAAAGTTAGACATTATCGCTAAAAATCGCCCATGCTTCATTAACAGTCGCCCAACTTTCTATGTTCTGTGGGAAGGGCCACAGGTCGCCGAGTCGCTCCCGCGCAATAAGTACCGATGACCGCTAGATATTAACATCGCAGCCGCTACCGAACGTTAATCTCATTTATATTTTATATGAGATATTGTGAGACGTTAGCTGTGATATTTATTGGAAAACTTTAGCTTCAAACACTAGTACCTATATATTGAAATATATACACATCAACATAAAATGAATACAAATACTAACTGTTGCACGCAGCTTCGCCCCCGTTAACTTAGATTTACAGCCGATTCCGGAGTGATGATGATTATTTTTGTAGCCTAAGTTACTCCTTATAACATCCACTATCTGCCAGTGAAAGTCCTGTCAAAATCAGCCCAGTCGTTTAAGAGATTATCCGGAACAAACAGACAGACAAAAATTGTGAAAAATGTTATTTTGGTTATAATATGTATTATGTACCGTGTTTACATCCATACCTATCTATTCATTTAGTACAAAGCGCTTATTTTAATATTACAAGCAGACACTCCAATTTTACTTATCTGTTATAGATGTATTGTGAGAGCTATAACTAGCAATGTGAATTTTATTATTAAACTTCAAACGCTTTGAAACTATTTAAATACTCTGGTCCGCGAATACGTAAAAGATTTATCGGTAATCGTATATTATAATATTATGTTTTAATAAAGTTGATAGACTGTCTTATTTTCATATTTATTGTATTTTTGATTCAATAACAAACATCTAAGCCTTAACAAAGGGCCTCCACGTTTAGTTACAGGTATTGTAACTTTGTTGATAAATAATTTTTATTTTATCCATCCGAACATGATCCGAACTCATACATATTATATATAATCTGAATCTCGGAAACGGCTCAAAAATTTACATGATATTCAGCATTTCGGGTTTTGGGGGCGATAAATCGATCTAGTTAGGTTTCATTTTTAGAAATTTTCAGTGTTTTCAGATAATGAAAAAACGGTATTATATCATTAGAATAGGAAATCGGGCGGTTCTGAAACCAGTAGGTGCCGTTTCAAGTCTCCAGTCCGATTATTTTTTCGTTTTTTTTTCAAGTTCCTTCTTTTGTGAGAAAAACTATTACAGGGAGCCCCTTATCAACACATCTAATTCGTGTATCTAAGTATATTTTAAGATAAAAGACAAATCAATAACTTTTGATCTCTGTGGCTCAATGGTTAGCGCGTTGGCGCTCAAGCCGGAGGTTGCGGGTTCGAATCTCGCCAGGGAACAATGAAAGTTTTCTGTGTTCTTGGGTCAGGGATGTGTATTAAATATGTGTATTGTATAATAAAAATCTTAAATTTTTTGTATAGTATAAATGTATTAAATTATTTCCGTTGTCTGGTACCCGTTACACAAGTTCTTCGAGAACTTACCACGGGACCAGATTGACGTGGTGTAAAAGGGTCCATAGATATTATTATCTTTAATCAACAAGCTTATGACTCTTCCTGACATGTATTGACGAGTAGTAAATAATACTATTTTTTTAATTGGTAGGAACTAACTGCTTTACCGACACAGCAATACTAAAGTTACTTCAGTAGATGGCTTTGTTAAGCAACGCAAAAATATCATCCAATATCATATTTTTATAATACATATAATTAACGTAGATTTTAAAGGATATTTTCGCCAATCCATTTACCAATTTTTGTTTTAAAAACCAAAACCACCATAAAATATATCGAAAGGCCATATTTTATTTTATTTTAATGCGTTTTACTTTCTCGGATTCTAATGAAACTGAAGCTAAACAAAAGAGTTTTTGTGTAATGTGAAATTGTGGCAAAAAATCTGATAAAAATCGGTTGTCTGTAAAGTCGGTTTACTGACGATAGTTGAACGTGACAACGTCATAAGAAAATGGAACGCCTCAGAGCGAGGTAACGCCGCATGCGTCATCTTTTTTCATTCGTGCAGCCGGCTCCATCAAATTATAAGACGTTGTCACGTCAAAAAATGCAAAAGTATTCTTACATGGATTTAAAATAACTCTCGTGCATAGAATAAACATAATTACTATTTATACGGTATCAAATATAGCCTGAAACTTATTTAAGCACATAGTTATAAACTTAAAAAATCTGAACTATTGACAAGTTTCATCACAGTTCAAACATCTGCACATTTTTTTGACTTCCCTTAACAAAAATAGCTACAAAGGTGTGTATAATGTTATGGCAGGAAAAAATCAATTTGTAGACGTGTTAACTGGCGCGTCGGTGTAACGCTGAACAGACTCCGCTATCATCGCCCGGGGGTAACTAGCCACCAGCCGTGAGCCGGCTAGCTGAATTCGGGCTCCGTGCTCGCTGTTAATAACTTTATGGTGCAACAGCGTTGCTCGTAAACTTACGAAACAAGACGTAAACAGAAATAAGCCGGGTGCGACTGTGATAGCTTACCATAGACATTGCATAGGGTTCAAGATACACAACAATTCTCTATATTATATTTCCAACGAGTATGTAACGTAATACCTATATATAAATAAACACGATCGTTTTTCTTAAATACCCATCGTACAAAATCCGCACACAATCATGATTTATGAAGATTGAGTGTGGAGTCGTCATGAAGTGGATTCGAGAATGGTTTAGATTTACAATTAGATTCACTAAAACACTTAACCATTGCTAATCGTAGAGTCTACATCCTGAGAATGCGTTGGTTGTGTGTTGGCATTTATTGTGGTGTGTGGTGATGGTACATGCATATGCAGGGAACTAAAGGAGTGAGGTGTTACATGCATACATATGCGTGCACTCACATATTTGATGTAAAGACAGCGTGGCTCGCGGAATTATTGCTAACTTATGTATAATTTAATAAATCACTTTCAAAAATTTTTTATAGAACTACATCTGTCGTGTCCGCTAGTAGTAAGCTTAGGCCATATTATGTTTTCATGGCTTTAATGTGTTTATCTAAATATCGTATCTACATTTGAAACATCCAGGCTAAACAACAAAGGGCCTCGCCTGAAATAGGTCGTCTCACTTCCTATTGCACCCGCCGGCGACCGACTAAATTTAGACGCGGAATCCTCGATCTGTGCGTTTTACACCAACACGAATTGCACATAGCGCGCCTTCCGCAAACCCTGCGTCCAGTGAAAACTCCCGAAGTGTGAAATAGAACAAAATAAAGTAATATTTAAACTACTAAGATACACCAAAGTCAAACTTATTATAATATTTAATTCACAGTTCGGCTCTGGTTTAAAAAGTATAGAAAGTTTGTAACAATGTATGGATGCATGTTTGTGACTCTTTCACGCAAAAACTACTGAACGGATTTAAATGAAGCTTACAATAACATAGCTTATACATGAGCAATAGCATAATTTATTCCTGTGCTCAAACGGGTATTGGAAGTTCGCGGGTGAAACCGTGGGGCGTTGCTTTTTTATATGTTTAATAGCAAGGATAAAAGGTTATAGTAAGACCTCAACCCAATAAATAGAACTAATGACCTTAAAAATAGCTGATTTTATATGAAATTATTTATTTATATGAAACATGTCAAAGAACCATCGTTAGTTTCATTTAAAGCAAAATTTATTTAAATAAATAAATAAATAGACATCAACGCATTTAACTGATTGACTGTTGAAGTGATTTCCGATCGCTTCATTCAATTGGGTATTAGTTTCAAAATTACTAGTTCATGTAAAAAAATATTTAAAAAACCATACATAATTTCGGTTAACAAGGCCCGGTGCGACTCTGGTTTAGCGAGTGTCTATGGATGTATATTATCACTTACCACCAGGAAAACAGACTCCGTTTATCCCTTCTTTCATTAAAAAGTTGGTGTGCTGACGATTAACATAAAACGCGTCAACAAAAAAACATAAGTATTAATTAATTATTAATTTAAATCGCCTTTAAAATGTATCTTTTAATATACGCTCGATTGTTTAACTACAGTATATTGTATACTGTATACGAATACTGTGGTTTAACTCTATCTATGTTATATTACCAAACCTAGAATTGCAATTACATGGAGACGCACCGAAAATATATTTCAAAAGATAAGTAGTTTTAATATACCTATTTTAGGTACTAAAATATCAAAGGTATCCAATAATTCAATAAATTTATTTAGAAATACATAAAGGTAGATAAAAAGATTCCATATCTATATCTATACTAGAATTATTATAAAGAAAAAAGATTTCATTTTTTGTTTATTTGTTTCTTACGATTAAACTCAAACTACTCAACCGATTTCAAAAATTCACCGTATATATACATAGGCTGCACTAAAAGTATCGGGAATGGAATATTTCCACTGTTCCTGTCATATTAAAATCTTTTTAATTGAAAACTCCTTGGATTTAAAAATCGAATACCATTTATTTATTTTAAAAAAGATTCTCGGTCTTGTCACAAGGTCTTGTCAAACTTGTTTAGTCGTTGAGAAAATGGAATTGACTCGAGAAAATTCTAGAGCGATGATTTATTATGACTTTCGAAGTGGTTTAACACAAAAACTAGTGTGTTGACCAGATGATTTCTGCATTTGGTGATGAAGCCCCATCCAAAACCACAATTTATCGCTGATTTGCTGAATTTCAACGTGGATGTGTCAAGCTCAGTGATGATCCCCGTCAAGGTCGTCCAAAAACTGCAGTCACCCAAGAAAACGTTGATGCTGTGCGTAAGCTGATTGAGGAAGATCGACATGTGACATACCGCGAAATTTAAGCAACTTTAGACATTTGCATGAGTCAAATACAAATAATCTTGCATGAACAATTAGGTGTAAAAAAATTTGTTTTCCCGATGGATACCGCATTTGCTCTGGGAAGAGCAAAAAGCGGCTCGCGTTACTAACTAAACTTTAACTCTCGAAAGATTCCACGCAGGATCCTCAAATGCTGTATACAACATCGTATCAGGTGACGAATCCTGGATATACGCGTACGAACCCGAAACAAAAAACCAGTCACGAGTTTGGGTGTTCGAAAATGAGTTAAAGCCAACAAAAATTGTTCGTTCACGGAGTGTTGCAAAAAAAATGGTGGCCACGTTTGTCTCCAAAACCGGCCATGTTGCGACTATTCCTCTTGAGGGACAAAGGACGGTTAATGCAGAATGGTATGCTAGCATTTGTTTGCCACAGGTCGTTTCTGAACTCCGTAAAGAGAACTGCAACCGCCGCATCATCCTCCATCACGACAATGCGAGTTCTCACACCGCGCACAGAACAAAAAAGTTTTTAGAGCAAGAAAACATAGAATTATTAGACCATCCGCCGTACAGCCCCGACCTAAGCCCTAATGATTTCTATACTTTCCCTAAAATAAAGAATAAATTGCGTGGTCAGAGATTTTCATCGCCTGAAGGAGCTGTGGACGCCTACAAAACGGCCATTTTGGAGACCCCAACTTCCGAATGTAATGGTTGCTTCAATGATTGGTTCCATCGTATGGAAAAATGTGTCAAATTTCGCGGAGAATACTTCGAAAAGCAATAAATACATTTTTAAATAGTAATGTTGTGTCACTTCCTTGATTCCCGAAATTTTCAGTGCCGCCCTCGTACCACCGGGCCCGGGGGAGCCCGGATCGTTATGTGGGACTCTCACCGCTCTAAAACCCCAAGGTGTTCCTCCTCTTCGTGCTGGCCCGGCGCGAGAAGTGTGATTGCGCCGCGCCGGCCACTGATTGTGCTCCTCGGCACTCTCCGCTGGTAAGGCAACCTGAACACGAAGGGCGCCTTGCAGCTCAGACCTTCTATCGCGCGCGGCTAATCCCCCGACCAGCCGCGCACAGGTCTCTTGCGGCGGAGCGACAACATATCGCCGCCGCGACTCTCTTCGTGCTGGAGATTCCCAGGGCTACTATTCCTCCAACGCCATAGGAACCTCCTCCACCGCCAGGACGGCAAAACAGTTTGCCGACGGACAGGCAGGCTGATCAGGCGCCGCAGAGCTCTTTTCAGCCTTCTTGCCTTCGGGAGCACGACGCCAGCGGGCGACGCACGCCCCATCACCCATTCTGTGGTCCCTCTGCGGAGCACACCGCGCACTTCGGAGCGGCTGCTGTGCACTCCTTGGCTTTATGCCCCTCAACGCTGCAACGGAAACATAGGCGGCTCCAGTCCGTTGCCGAGGAGCACACTGCCGCCAAGTGGCCGATCTCTACGGCTGTAAAACTAAGTTAACGCGGGCGAAGCTGCGGGCAGCAGCTAGTTACATTATAAAGAGTCACTATCACACTCATCCACAGTTATCGAGTTAATATTATATTATACCACTATCCTACTAATAAAGATCTCTTTAGACACAAATGTAATAATTAACCGATAATAATTATTAATGGCGTGTGGCAATCGGTCGTCTTGCCGTTCATTGAAGGAGGCCTTTATCCGTCCAGTGCTGACCATAGGCCTCCTTCAATGAACGCCAAGACGACCGATCCCTTGCCACTCAATGGAACTGGAAAAAAAATACTTTATTCAACTGAATTCCTAAAACGAATATGTATAATGAAAATTTTGGGTTAAAATTAAAACAGTTAATTCTAAAACTAAAACAGTTAAGTGAAAATTATGCAACCAAAAATAACTGAATCCACTCGTTCCTAAAACGGGCGCCCTACGAATGTGGGTCAAATGTTTCGTGTTCTTTTCCCGGTTAATGTTTAATTATAGTTATTTTTGAACCTCCAGTTCCCATATCCAATTTCATTACTCCATATCAAATAGAAACTGCTAAAATACAGAATGATGTTGGATGCGAGTGGCGAGGGATGTCGTCTTGGCGTTCATTGAAGGAGAACTATGTTCAGCAAAGGGCGGATAGAGGCTGATGATGATGATGATGATGATGATGATGAAAATATAGAAGCATGCAAGAAGAAAAACTTTTGCATTATTCTTCGCATAAACTTCCCCCTTATCACTCCTAGGCACAGGTCTCTTCCTCGAAACAGGAATGTTTTAGGCCATAGACCACCTAAGAATTGGCTTAATGCGCTTTGCAAACTTCACACATCTTAAAAGATTTTTCATTTCATCAGCTTTCCCCATTTAAGCCTTCACCGAAGAGCAAGGGTACATTTAACTAATTACAAGTCTATACTAATTTTGCTGAGATTTGGGAGATCAGTTACCTAAAACTATCATTATCATTTATCATCAAAGGTGATTGTTATGTACCCAACATGGTTCAGGCCTTGTCGTGGCGGTGGGGCTCAGTAGCCTAGGGTGAGCCCAGCACCTTGGGCGAAGCCAATTGAGCCGAGGGGGCTCTTTGTACCCCTCTTATAAGAAGAGGGGACAAAAGAGCAGGTGGCAAGGGGTGAGGATGGGAACCTCACCCCATTGTACTGTCCCGACGTAGGGGGGGTTGTTCTGTGGTGCTGGACAACCCCTCTGTGGAGGTAGCGTCGGTCCCTTGCGGGGCTGACTAGCCGTCGAGGTGCCCTGTTAGCTTAACAGATCCGGGGCACCTCACCAAGGCGGCACTGGTGGCACTCGCCGGGTTTTAGTAGGTAGAGCTGCTTCCATTTACCATCTTTCAGGCGCAGCGAGTCCCACATACCCACCTGGGGAGACCCACTCATCAGGCGGGATGCCTCAGAGCATTTCCCGGCGTAAAAAAAAAAAAGGTGATTGTTATGTAGGTACATTCTTACTCAAATTGAACCAAAAAAAAAACAAATTAGGCGCATGACATACAGTTGTAACCCGCATTCCAGTCATGCGCCTAATTGTATTGGTCGACTAGTAAGTATGTCTAGGGAAACTTAGAAAATCACAGGTAATTGATTATAATTAATGTTATTAGTATTTTATTTAAAAATTAATAATGTACCTATACATTTATCGATCTAACAAAAGTGTTTGCTATAAACATTTTGCGTATTAAACTATTATCTTGCAATTTAGAAACTTAATAGTTAATTCGTAATTTTATATTGAAATTTTTCAAGTGTAAGTTATGATAATATATTCGCCTATCTAGTCGATGTATATATTGTGCTAACTTTGATTGTTTGTTTGCACGTTCTAATCTCCATAACTACTAGTACAAAAAAAATATTTTTAATGGCCCAATTATTGAAGAACATGACAGGCTAATTACTTTACAAATTAGTTTCTTTCTTTAAGAAAGAAAAGCGGGCAAAACCACGAAGAAGAGTTAGTTTATAACAAACATCCCATAAATAATACTCATCCAGCACAGCTCTACACATTCGGCCGAGTGCGCCATTTCACAATACATCATTGCGCTGTTTCACGATGCATCATTAAGAGCAGTAATTTATTGGTCGAGTTATGCGTATCTATTAAAACGATTAGAATAATTTATTACCGTTCGATCCAAACATCGATACTTAAGGTGAATAACATTAAATTCCGCGACTCTGTTCGCTACCACTAACAAGCTGTTTGAACGCTTAGCAAATTGTTTATAATTTTTCAAAATAATATGACAAAGTTGATTTTTTTATGTTGGGTGGGTAGACAAACTGGCAGAATCGCCCATGAATATAGACGAGTACCTAACCTGAAACTAGCCCAGGCAACTCATTTGTGTATTGCCTATTGCCGCGTCACATACCTATATAAGATGTTAAGTCGCTGTGCCATCAATTACACTGCCTTTTCTCCCTTACTTCCGAAACACAGCAAAGCTGTTTCACGGAAATAGACATATTAAAAAATTAACCCTTTTCATTTTAAAACTGTCAATTCAGAGAAAACAATCTTGCGACCTTAGTCAAGACATACATTTATTAAACAAGTGACTATATTTGGGGAAGTGTTTTTTTTTTTTTGGGGAAGTCACATGGCTCTTGTGGTCGTGGCAGAAAACCTAGAGCTAAACCATTGAACTATAGATACATTACAACTCACTGAGAACTTGCATTACTTCATTATTCAAAAAAAGAAAAGGTTTTAAGTTACAACCAATGCCCTTAAATTTTTACCTCAATCTAGACTTATATTCCACCAACTGTAACTATAACCTTAAGGACTTGTTTAAGTAGCTAGTATATTCTAGTAAGTAACAAGTTACTACTTAATTACTAGCCATTTGCCGCGGCAACAAACAGTAATTGCCTTCCTATTGTTTCTAGTCCATACTTAAGTTAGACTACTAATCGTTTATAGGGTTTAGTATTTGAGACCTAAATTATTGTCAATACGGTTCAAAATAATGAGAAAATACACAGTTAGGATTAACGATCAAACTATATTTGTAGTGAAACAACAAGATTTTTACAAGCCGTTTCCGTGAGGCTACTGAAATTGAAAAATATGTCCTAATTTCAATAAAGATGAATGGCTTTTTCCACCTGCTTGGGCTTCCATTATTAAAATGATCAAATCATATAATCAATCAATCAATAAAATGTCACAGATTAAAAACTCAGTAAGTAATTTCTGCGTAACTAATTAAAATATTGATGTTTTATAGGTAGTCTCGAATAATTTTGTAACATTAGGACGTATGACACCTCAGTCCTCCCGTGACCATGGTTGCTGTAAAGTATCCGAAACGACGGGCTTGTAAAAATCTTAATAAACTGCGATAAAATGCGTAAAAATTGTTTCATTACAATGAGTGACATTCACGTGAACATTAGAAAACAAAATAAAAGATTGTTAGGAGCAATAGAAGTTCCCCACCATGGTTCAGGCCTTGACGTGGCGGTGGAGCTCAGTAGTCTAGGGTGAGCCGCTGTACCTTAGGCGAAGCTAATTGAGCTGAGGGGGCTCTTTGTACTCCTCTTATAAGAAGAGGGGGCAAAAGAGCAGGGGGCTAGGGGTGAGGACGGGAACCTCACCCCATTGTACTGTCTCAGGTTGTTCTGTGGTGCGGGACAATTGCTCATCTTCATCATCATCAGTTTGTTTCTGTCCACTGTTGAACTCTTTCAACTAAAGCCAAGTCTATATTAAAGTACAACTTCGTCTACGTTTATAATAACGAAAGAAATTGATTATTCGGACTTTACTTTTCTTCCAAATTTGCCAATGGGAAAATGATAAAAAATGATACAATTATTATAAACGCATGAACGTGTCATTTAAAACATTATTTATCACTTTCTCAATTTTACCAAAATTTTTAACACAATCATGTATGTACGATTTTGTGCTCACATTATTTTGTAATGGTTTGATTTCTTTATAAAACTTTTAGTAGCACAGCTATTTTGTATTATATGCTGATATTGTACGATTATTGACTGCTTATTTAATCTAAATCAAGTCGATAAACGATTTCAATATTTAGGTCTTATACTTACGAATTTACTTAATGGAGAACAAAACGGAAAGCTAATTGCAAATGTGGCTGCGCTCGCTTGACTCAAAATAAATATATATTTCAGTTTGTTTAATTCTTCGCATATATTACCAGATTACCGCGTTTTGTGATAAATTGTGAATGAAAATGTATTCTATATGGTCTGTGTCTCAATTAAAAGCTGATTTAAGGAGGACTCCAGATGGCTCTATATAGAAAGAAAGGCAGATCTCGTAATTAGGGGCCTATTTAATAAACGCGACAATGACAAGTGACAGGCGACAGGTGACAATTCAACAATTTGACAATATTTAGTTTAATGAAAATTATCACTGACAAATAAGTCACGGTAGAAAATCTACAAATATGTGGACTTGTCGTGACAAATTGACATATTTCTATTTAATAAATAATATGTGACAAGTGACAATTTGTCCGGAAAAACTTGTAAAATTTGTTTTATTAAACACTAAACTGTCATGGCAGGTACATATTTGACATATTTGTCAGAGATTTTCGACAGGCTTTTCATCCAATGTCAACGCTATTCGACAATTAAATTAGTAGTTAGTATGTACGATTAATTTAGAAAAATGGTGTTAACGTCGTCGACGGATAACAGTATCAGTGAAGATGATTATTTGGTGCAAACTGTACGACGACGACGTCGCATATTTAAACCAAGAATTAACTTTACTTTCAATGTAATTGAAACCAAAACCTCTCTGTTTTCATAGATAAGGTCTAAAATTGTTAATTTGGCATCCATTTGAAATAGCAAACAATAACAAGTTCAAGTCAAAAATAAAAGTAAAATTATTGCTGTAGGGGCATTTTATTACCCTCATGTTGTCTCATATGCATGCTTCGATTTTGTGTTGTGACAAACTTGTCAATTGTCATGACAAATAAGTCGGAGAATATTTTCTTAGACACTCGACAGGTAAAACCTGACAATTGTCGCTTTTATTAAACAGTTTTAAAGCATGACAATTTTGTCAGTATTTGCCTGTCGCATTTGGACTTAATTGTCATCTTTATTAAACGCCACTTGTCGCGACAATTCGACTTATTTGTCAAAAAGTGACAAATTTGTCGTATTGTTACGTTTATTAAATAGGTCCCAGGTAACACAATGATTTTTATTCAGTTTTCAAACTTTTTACATCGAATGTATGAAATTTTTTACCATAATTTAGTCGTTTGATTGTCTATATTATGTACAGTCAAACGTATATTCCTAAATAATAAAATGAACATGTTAATATCATTTTTCATGACCAGTGGGAACATAAACTATAAAAACTAGTCCTTATTTTTATTCCATGTTTTTCTTTTGCAAGCACAGGCTCAAATTTTGGAATACATGAAACCGATAATTCTAAAATAGACCTACCGTCGCTTGATGTCTACCTGTAGCAGAACTGTGGTCTCGTTCGGCTCGGATCTCATTCGCAAATTCTTAGAGAAAGAATGGTTACCATTATTATTGCACGCAATTGCAGCACAACGAAGCATTTTTGTAATGAAAAATATATTTCACCTTCGATGTAAAATTTTGTATGATATTTGACGTAACTTGAACGTTGTTATGAGTCAAGCGATACCAGCGCTACTAGCGGCTAAACTTGGCAGTTTTTTTCCCCATTGTACGCCTCATAAGCGAAGCGTTGACGTCTTAACATGCCAAAAAATAGTTTTCCCGAAACTGAATTTATTTATTTAATTTATAAAAAAATATCATCTAAAGTAACAGCCGAGTTTCGCAATTAATATGAGCGTTCAATTCACTGTTGTTTAATTATTATTTATAAAAAACTAAGATACGGCTGTGTATTTTACAAATACCAGTCTGATGCTTCCCCACCATGGTTCAGGCCTTGTCGTGGCGGTGGGGCTGAGTAGCCTAGGGTGAGTCGGCACCTTGGGCGAAGCTAATAGAGCCGAGGGGGCTCTTTGTACCCATCTTATAAGAAGAGGGGTCAAAAGAGCAGGGGGCAAGGGGCGAGGATGGAAACCTCTACCCATTGTACTGTCCCGACGTTGGGAGGGGTTATTCCGTGGTGCGGGACAACCCCTCTGTGGAGGTGGCGTCGATCCCTTGGAGGACTGACTAGCCGTCGAGGTGCCCCGTTGCTCAACAGAGGGACACCTCACTAAAAGCGGCATCGGTGGCACTCACCGGGTTTTAGTTGGTAGAGCTGCGTCCACCTTACCACCTTTCGGGCGCAGCGAGTACCACATACTCGAAATGCCTAAGAGTATTTCCCAGCGGAAAAGAGAAAAATAATATTAAGATCTTTCTCAACATGTTGGTCTTTCAACCACCAACGTAAGCTGGCTATTGGTTAACGAAAAAAAAAACAAAGTCAATTGCTTAGACGTGTATTTAACAAATAATCAATTTTATTGTGGAAAATTAGATAGAGGCGGGCACTTTTTTGGTTTACCGTTGACTAGACGTATCTCCGTCCATTAAGCAACATGTTAAATGTAAGTAGCTGGAGATGGTTAAGTTTGACATTTAGAAGAAGCTACTAAACGAAGTACACTACTTACCGCTTTGACAGAAAAGTGTTTATTGCTTTCTACCTCCCAAATAAAAAATACTATCCAACTAAATCAGAAACCAGGGCAGTTGTAGACAAGCTAAATATAGACATACTTTTTTTATATCGCAGGGAAATCCTTTATGGATGTAGCCAGCTGCCAGAATCTTGGGTACATCCTGATCCTATGTGGGACGGGCGTTTGGGAGTACCCTCAAACTGAAATCACTGCGAGCGCCATCAGCCGAGTTTTGAGGGTACCGAATCTGCAGGCAACAGGATCACCTCAGCGACAAAATATAGATATACTAAGTAATATAATAAGATACCCAACTCGAGAACCAGTAGCATTAAATTAGTAATTGCATACAATTTTTCCGTTTTCTACTCAATCGATGGCTACTAGAAAGATAACAATTCCACGGCAATTTGCGTATAATTACTAGTTCGAGATGCAATTACAGAGCCCAGTGGACAGCATCGATGCTTTCTCCAACGCCTATTTTTATTAACATTTGATGTCATACAAATTGTTTGAATGAGTTATTTGCGACTATATTACGCCTAAACGGCCGATCACAATCTTACAAAATTAAGCTCAGCTGGGATAGATTAGATTTCACGAATGTGTATATGCGAGTGACTGGGGTACGTCTTAGCATTAATTGAGAGCGACCTATGTTTAGCAGGGAACGGAAAAGGGTTGATGAGCCCACCTATCTGTGCCCACATATATGTGCCTAAAATCAGGCTCGCAACGACGTAGCGACCGTATAACCCTTACAATAATCCATAGGGAAAGCTCTTCTTTAGGGCAATATACAAGACTACCGAAACACATTATTTTTAAATCCGAACATCTAGTAAATTACCATAAGTACTATCGTCAAAAATCATTTTATACATACAGACGAACATTTGGAAGTCGGTTAAGAAGTTACAAAGGACATAACATAGAGTAACGGTGATGAAACAAAAGTGTAATTATTGTAATTACATCTCGTTCGTTGATGAGACGGATGCTAGCCCCCGGGGTCGGAGGTCTCGTTCATTAATCAATACCAGCGCACCCGCTTCTGTAATTTGCTATCTCTGACTTACCTATTCATGTGTCTTTACGTGTACGTGCGTTGAGATTAACGCAGAGGCGATCTACTCTCGCATTCTGGAGTGGCGGGGATTACCCTCTTGGCGGGGATTGAAATTTTTGAACGATCGGTTCGTTCGATGATATTATCATTTGCTAAAAGTTCATTTCAAATTATCATTTGAAAAGTGTCCATTGATGGAGAAAGTTTTCAGACAAGGATCTCTACAATAACTGGTCTAGTTTTACCTCGGTCTTTGGAGACCATTGTGAAATATTTTTACGTTGCCTACGTCTACCGGAAGACTATGGTTCATTCCCCATCATGGCTTAAGCCTTGTCGTGGCGTTGGGGCTCAGCAGCTTAAGATAAACCCGGCTACTTGGGCGAAGATAATTTAACCGAGGGAGCTGCTCCTTGTACCCCTCTTATTAGAAGAGGGGACAAAACAGCAGGGGAACAAGAGGCCAGGAAGGAAACCTCACCCCATTGCAATGTGCCGACGTTGGGAAGGGTTATTCCGTGGTGCGGGACAACCCCTCTGTGGAGGTGGCGTCGATCCCTTGGAGGACTGACTAGCCGTCGAGGTGCCCCGTTGCTCAACAGCGGGACACCTCACTAAAAGCGGCATCGGTGGCACTCACCGGGTTTTAGTTGGTAGAGCTGCGTCCACCTTACCACCCTTCGGGCGCAGCGAGTACCACATACTCGAGATGCCTAAGAGCATTTCCCAGCGGAAAAGAGAAAAAAAAAATTAAGATCTTTCTCAACATGTTGGCCTTTCAACCACCAACGTAAGCTGGCTACCAAGTCAAGACGAACAATTGATATAATCTAAAATAACACACAATCAAATCACGAATCACATTTATCAAGTTACAAATTGTGCAGTCTAGTCTTCATTCGCATGAACATTCCAGAAATCTATTCTGTAATCACATGTCGTCGTAATCTCTCAATTAACCATCTCATGTGTACTGTGATTCGATTGAGGAATCTTTATTGCTAAGTATCGGGAAGTCGTTATCATAAGCCGATGTCACTAATGTTTGAATTGTCTCATAATCTTCATTTTATGATCGTTCGAGGATATTTCATTGGCATCGAACATTATTATTATATTTAGTGATGTGATCTTAATTCTATAATTTCTACATTCGCTAAATCTATCTGATAGTTTTACTGTGGTTTCACGTTCTGGGTTTTAGAATATCTTCTACGTAAACTGCTGCTGTTCAGCCGAATTGAGCCGGCACGACCGAGGTGGTACCTCTCGCTCACATAACACCGACGTCTCGTACGATTTGTTAGTTTCCGGTGGCCCATTGGGGGGATAGGGAAAAGGAGGGCAACGCATCTGCATAACTTTTGGTTGTGCGGATGTCTATGGGCGTCGTTAGTCATCTGTCAGGCTCTGGTTACTCGGTTGCCTCCCTATGACATAATCCAATCCAAAACTATTTGAACTTTTAAAATTCAATCTGCCATTTGCAATTTTACAAATGGTAAAGAAGGAAGGTTTGAGGGAAGGAGAGGAAGAGGTAAACAGGGGATAACTTATATGGAGCAGATCAAGGAGAAGGTACAGTTGTATCGTATCGGGAGGTGAAGAAGTTGGCAGAGAGAAGGAAGGATTGGCGATCAATCCACCAATAGAACACCACCCTTAAATGAACAGAGAAAGAGGCAGTAAATTATCCACTTGGGGCACGTTAACATTACCCATTCATCAATACTCATTACTGCAGTCGTGACGTCACGCCATCAGCTGTCGCAGACAAACATTCCACAAACACACCCGCCAGCCTTCCACGTCCAGAAAGAACTTTAAATCCATATCTCATCCATTGCGTAATCTGTTTCAGTACTCGTGTAAGAGTATCGAAGTAATTATTCAATGTATGTATAAAGGTGAGTTTATATCAGGATTTAGTTCAGTTGAATTTTCCCAAGGCTATGCTTCAGTTTGTGCAAGTGGAGCCAGTCACGAATGTCAATGGGTCCATGTATGTAATGGGAGCCGGTGCTATTACCACAATGCCATCATATCGTAAATCTGTCGGCTTTCTCTAGGAAATTCACGGCGAAGATTAATGCGCTTCATACGTAGATAAATAATTGAACATTAAACATGATACCCGGTATGATTGTAGATCCACATTTTGATAAGCTTCACAACAATCAATACAACATAATATTTTACTGAAGCACTGTCAAAGATACGTCCACACTTTTATAACAAAATAATAAAAAGCTTTGGAATTTTTCACTTTAACATATAAGTCTGGCCATAAAAACTGCTTAGGTACAACTAAAAATAAACAAAAAATACATTTATTCATTTGAATTTGGAATGTCATTTTTATATGATTGTCTTAGAATTAATTATTCTCCCCATCATGGTTCAGGCCTTGTCGTGGCGGTGGGGCTCAGTAGCCTAAGGTGAGCCCATCACCTTGGGCGAAGCGAATTGAGCCAAGGGGGCTCTTTGTACCCTTCTTATAAAAAGAGAGAAAAGAGCAGGGGGCCAGGGGTGAGAACGGGAACCTTACCCCATTGTACTGTCCCGACGTTGGGAGGGGTTGTTCTGTGGTGCGGGACAACCCCTCTGTGGAGGTGGCGTCGATCCCCTAAGGGACTGACTAGTCGTCGAGGTGCCCTGTTTTGCTCAACAGATCCGTGGCACCTCACCAAAAGCGGCATTGGTGCGTTCAATGATATTATCATTTGCAAAAAGTCAATTTCAAATTATCATTTGAAAAGTGTCCATTGATGGAGAAAGTAACCACAAGGATCTCTTGATGGCACACGGGCACCGGGTTTTAGTGGGTAGAGCTGCGTCCACTTACCATCTTGGGGAGACCCACTCCCCCGCGGGATACCTCACAGCATTTCCCGGCGTAAAAAAAAGGTATGGAGCCGGAGTGATGCGCTGCACAAATTAGTATCGATATAAAGTCGACTAATGTGTAAAGGATGTGAAAAGTTATGCAACCACATAATTTTCCCACATTTCGTAACCAACTCAAGTGATTTTACATAACATCCCAACACCAACAAAAAGTGGCATCGATTTTCACCATTAGATCAAATAAAAACGTAATAAAATACGATACGTATGAGGCATTAAAAGATTACAGATATGCGGCTCGCTTGGCAAATGGCGCATTAGCGAATATCTAACTCGAGTACTACCGCAAGCCAGATATCGAGTACCAGTAATTGACTTTTACTTCATACGGGAAGAGTTGATTCGATTAGAAGTGAAATAAATTGATCAATGATAAAAGATACTGGAGACTGGCTGGACTCAATTGCTATTGTCAGTCTCTCATCGAGTTAGGTAAATAAGACGTACTAGCGGCCTTATTACACTATCTAAATTGCCTTTTTGTATCTCTAAAAGGCCCTTAATTAGAAGAAATGTTCAGACTGGTAAACATTTAGTAACAAGTTGTGCCATTGCTGCCAAATTGGGCCGGCACGACCGGAGTACCTCTCGCTCACATAACACCGGCGTGAAGATACAGCTATGCTGTCAAGTTTCGTGCGGTTTGTGAGTTTCCGGTGGCCTATTGGGAGGTTAGGGAAAAGTAGAGCAACGCATGTGCATAACCTCTGGTTGTGCGGATGTCTATAAGCGTCAGTAGTCACCATAAGGGTCCGACTGCTCATTTGTTTCCTCATGCCATAAAAAACATGTTTCTTATTAAACTATTCTTTTGACAATATATACTAATAAATACAAATATTAATTTGTTCATTAACAATATCACGGATAGACCGAGTCTCCTTTACCTTTCAGGTGCCACATACCCGCCGGGGAGACCCACTCCCCCGCGGGATGCCTCAGAGCATTTCCCGGCGTAAAAGAAAAAAAAGGACCGAGTCTCCTGAGACAGACCTGGCACATGAGAGAATCACAAAAAATATATAGAAATAGCGTAAAAATCTCGAAAATCCCTAAAACAGGCTACGTTACTAAAACTATTTCCATGAATGCTATAACAATCGCTACTCGAGATACATATGAACTTATTGTGTATCATCCATTTTAACTTGTATATGCAATTTGCTTGCAAAACCAGGCTTGACAATTTTTTTAGACCAAATATGACATCACCAATTCCTGAAACTCCTCTCTAAACAAGAGCCTTATTTTGCTCCACTAAGCCATCGCAATGACAAACATGTCATTTAAATTCAAACATGTTTTCATTATATCAAACGTAATCTTATATAATCCTAATTTCAGACACAAAGCTAACTAGATTCCACTGTCAGTCACGCCCACATATATAATCGATATCTGAATAAAATCGATAAAGATCTGAACAGATCCTTAATATGCCAAATACATACATGAGAACGAGGTCGGAAATCGGCAACAATCGTACGTATAGTCATCAATCACGATCATTATTCGTACCATCGATTGCTACGCGCCGTACGAATCGGAACCCGTACCAGCCGGGGACGGGTCTTGCTCATTCCGTGCTCTAAACTCTTTTATCCAATGTCACTTAGCGTTTATGCTTTTGCGTCTACCAATTGTATTATTCGTAGAGCCCTTTATTTTATCAATTTGTTAGCTTACCGTTTTACTGTTTATGAACATTTTTCCGTACACGGATGGACAGGCCGCCTTCTATGAATGCTAAGACGGCCGATCCCCCGCGACCCGAATCTCTCATCTCACCAAGAAACTTTACGGTAGTACGGATAAACTAGGGCAGGCGGTATGTATGGCCGGGTGTTTTGCCAAAATAAAATTTATCGAAATCAAAATAAAACAATACTTGTTCGTTACTACGTACCTATTACTTTAATAACCAAATATTCTTCTTGTACAAAACTTAGAATGCTAAAATGTGATAAACTTAACTTTTTCCTAGTTAAAATGCCTGGATGTAATGAGTGTAGGAGGTAATCTGTCATCTGATTTTTTTTAAATCACTGACCATGTTATGCGGGCGAAGCTGCGGTCAACAGCAAGTATTATTACGAGATATTAGTCATTTGTTACTACCAAACGTGGCTACTCGGTCCATGTCAACTTAGTCCATGACTATCAGATAAGGTATATCGATATCAGTATTAGCATTAATATTAGTATAAACACACTTCTAGAGATCTAATCCAGTAACATAAACAAAAAGTACCGAGGGTTCCTATAAAAAGCACCTTACTTTGAGAACAAGAGATTAACGATCTTGGTTTTTTTTCATCACTTACAATGTGAAACCTAGGTATCGGCACATGCATTGCCCTCCTTTTCCCTCTCTCGGCTGGAATTCAGCAATGGCTCTTACTAAAAGTTTGTACAAGGGTCACATTCAAGCGCTACAAATTCACACAGATATTTTGGTCCTACCCTACGCCTGTTTACCACACTCATTAGCTCCAATGACCCAGCAAGTAAACTTGGTTGGGCGCCAAAATTAGCGCCACTTCCTTTCCCCTCGAGCACAAAGACAGCAAAGATTCATTATGGCCGTCCGACTTATACTAGACTTGCTAATAGCACTCATGCTTTCAAACAGACAACGGACTAAAATCTTAACAAGCCCCTCTTTCCCATTAACGTACCTCTGGGTTTAGGCCTTTTTCATGTTTGTTATATAGGTAAACTTGATGTGCCACCAGACGGTAAGAGAGATATGCTCAGGCAACTTAATTAAACGTCAGTCCAGTAGGGCTAGCATGCGCGCACGACAAAATTTTGTCTACCCCTTTTCTCATATTATTTCATACAGTTATTACGAGAAAAGGTGTAGACAAAATTTTGTCGTGTGCGCATGCGAGCCCTACAGGTGCCAGTAAACTCCTGTCTTGCCCTTTTTTCGAAACAATGCGAAGCTATTTGAAATAGTCAGAACAGTGGAACCCATGCCGCCAGCATGGTGCGCGCTTCCCTTCCAGCTACTACACTCTTCCTCTTAATTTAAGAGCCTTGCTCTTGTCGGTGGGGTAATTGCCAATCCTTACTTCTTTCTGCCAAATTCTTCACCTCCCAATACAATACAACCTGTACGTTCTCCTTGATTATATAAGTTCTTCTCGTTCTTCCTCTCCCTCTAATATCACCAATATTTGAACCTTATCCGCCTTATTCCAAAACGAAGACTAAATATAGTACCGAGTTTAATACCAGCTTTAAACCATGGACTAATATAAATGTTATTACAAATACTAGTTTAACGCTAGTACCAGGACTATCTATGGTACTAAAGTTAGACCACCGTGACCCCTAGTTTAACTTCGGTACTAACCTCAAAACTTTAAATTATCAGATGTCATATGAGTTGAATTTGCGTTTTTTCGTATTAATTGTATTGAAAGGTAATTAAATGAACTCGATGTAGACAACATTGTTGTATTGGACTAACATTTAAAATAATTACTCTGACATCCTTATATATAATTTAACATTCTATTTCTGTAATTTTGTTGTATTGTAATTTGTCATTAATATACATACCTATTTTATATCATATGTAATAATTCTAATTAACTCTGATATTTTCATGTATGTTTGGATTAAATAAATACACTAACCTTTTCTTGAGAAGTCCAATTATCATCCCTTTTTTTCTTTTGTTGATTCATTTTACAGCATAAGTAATGTTCGTGGCACACAACAAAACATCACAACAAAAAATATTATACTATTTAGAATATAACTTAGATAGATATAATATAATTTAGAATCAAAGAACAATAATGGCTGTATTGTAACTATTGGTAAGTAGTAACCCGACTTAGATTGCAATAACTAAACAATAAACATTTCGATGACATTAGAACTACGCGCGCTTTGTATTTCATTCCAATAAACGCTAGCTATATAAACAACTTAACAGCGAAATATTACAATATTTGTACCTCAAAGTACAAAGTAGTAAAGATTTCAAATATTTTAAATAACACAATAAATATTATCAAAATTTTGATGTATTTTCCACATTATATTTAATTATAAATTAGCGAGCTTTGCATAAAAAGGAACGGTGTACCGAACTAATCAAATATTGAACGAACAAAATGAATGATATGTTGCTCAATAATCTGTGGATACAATTAAACCAGGGACGATCTTTGGTACTAGCTAGACCTCGGTTGGTCCTCGATTTGTAATAAGAATGAATTTTAGTCCATGGACTAACGTTATTACCGTAACAAACCTGGACTTTTTAGTCTTGGTTTAATCCCGGTACTAGATCAGTTTTTTGTAATAAGGCGGTAAGAGTTTATTGCACCGAGATCGTCTTCCCACCTGGTCACACACTCAGAAAAACGGATGGCCGATGGGCCAGTAAGGTTGAAGAGTAGAGGCCGCGTTTAGGTAGACGAAGTGTGGTCGGCCATTAACCAGGAGGAAACATAATCTCTGTTGCACATAATATACGTACGTTTTCTTTATGTCATAAGTGGGCAAACGAGCAGTCGGAACCTTATGGTACCGACGCCCATACATATCCGCACAACCAGCGGTTATGTAGATGCCTAGCCCTCCTTTTGCCTATCCCCCCAATGGGTCACCGGAAACACAAACTGCACGAAACGCGACAGCATAGCTGTCACTTGACGCCGGTGTTATGTGAGCGAGAGGCAAGTCGGCTGCATAGCAGCATGGCACTACCTCTTACAAATAGTTTTCTTTTTAAACGTTTACACAAAACATTTTATTGTTAATTTACCAGGATGCTCATACGCAATATAAGACTAAATCCATGTTCAAAGGCGACGACCAATCTGATGATATTGAAAAGTCTTTAGCAGATAAATAAAGTCCAACAATTAAAACCTAGTTCATTTTCCAAGTGGCTTCAGTCTGATCGCCTGAGGCCACAGACGGAGGGTGGACTTGGCCTCGAGCCGTTTGTTAAATATATATTCGTCGCGTCTGTCCATTGTGAGTCTAGACTGCTATTTTTGAGTTTTTAATAGGACTACCTTTTAAAAAGATCCTTAATGAATCCAGCCAGTCATCAGCATGAGATAATATAGTCTTGGTTGTAGGCGATTAAATGTTAATTGGTGCCAAAAAAAATTTAAATTTCTTGCGAGTCGTCATCGTATAAACACAATTTATTTTTAACCGACTTCATATGGTAAAATTCCTATCAACCAATAATATAGTGAAAGATCACGTTAGAATAATAAAAACTCTTTTTATTGAATAATCTGCAGTTATTACCAGTTAAGCATCATGTATTTGACATAATTACGAGGTTAAATATTACATGCACGGTATTATAAGTTATAAGCTTAGATAGACGTAATTTTAATATTATCTTTTGAATATCCGATGAAAAACGTTAGACCATCAAGAAAGTAGTGAAATATGTACTTACTAAATCATCTATCTTGTGCTTTCAACGTGTGCATAAGTTAAGAAACACGCACACAAGCTAACGAAAGGGTAGAGTCTCAAAAGTTCTTGCTTATGGCAATTAACATTAAATGCTAATTATAAATTATCTGGAGACACGGTAGTGTCTCGCGGCAAGTACTCGTTCAAACACGTTAAACGTCACTTGATAGCGTGAGCCGACGTGTACCTATATTATATTCTCCACTCATATGTCGATTTAACCTCACTTACTTTTTCAACTTAAAAATATCAACAGTTGTGTTCTTAAAATCATAATAATAGACCAATTCTTAATTTTTATCCACTTTTATCAATTTTATATGATTTCTATTTATTATTTATGAAATACAGCTTCAAAAATTTGGCTTGCTCACGTTTTAGATGTTTAGACTAATTTCCAGTAAAAGTTGAATTTTCGTAATTTGACAGTTTGACACTATCGTATTACTTGTTATTATGACATAGGGAAAACGAACAAAAAGTACACGTTCAAACACGTTTGTTTAAAACTGTGTGATTAAATTTGTTATTTTTTCGTCATTCATTATTTGTTATTTGTTACTTTTTAAATATTGTTTTACATAAACAAACTGGACAGTTCCGGAAACTTTGTTGCGCCCTATGTACCATCGATATATTATACTCTTCCTTTAGACAGATCAATGCAATCTCTTTTGTTTACATTAACATCGTGCAGTACAGTAACATCGTGCAGTACAGTAACATCGTGCAGTACAGTAACATCGTGCAGTACAGTAACATCGTGCAGTACAGTAACATCGTGCAGTACAGTAACATCGCGCAGTACAGTAACATCGTGCAGTACAGTAACATCGTGCAGTACAGTAACATCGTGCAGTACAGTAACATCGTGCAGTACAGTAACATCGTGCAGTACAGTAACATCGTGCAGTACAGTAACATCGTGCAGTACAGTAACATCGTGCTGTACGGTAAAACGTGCGGTACAGTAACTTCGTGCAGTACAGTAACATCGCGCAGTACAGTAACTTCATGCAGTACAGTAAAACGTGCTGTACAGTAAGTAAAACGTGCTGTACAGTAAAACGTGCTGTACAGTAAAACGTGCTGTACAGTAAAACGTGCAGTACAGTAAAACGTGCTGTACAGTAAAACGTGATGTACAGTAAAACGTGCTGTACAGTAAAACGTGCTGTACAGTAAAACGTGCAGTACGGTAAAACATGCAATACAGTAAAACGTGCGGTACAGTAACTTCGTGCAGTACAGTAACATCGTGCTGTACAGTAAAACGTGATGTACAGTAAAACGTGCGGTACAGTAACTTCGCGCAGTACAGTAACATCGTACAGTAAAACGTACAGTACAGTAAAACGTGCTGTACAGTAAAACCTGAAGTACAGTAAAACGTGAAGTACAGTAAAACGTGATGTACAGTAAAACGTGAGGTACAGTATCATCGTGCAGTACAGTAACATCGCGCAGTACAGTAACATCGTGAAGTACAGTACCTTCGTACAGTACAGTAACTTCGTGCAGTACAGTAACTTCATGCAGTACAGTAAAACGTGCGGTACAGTAACTTTGTGCAGTACAGTAAAACGTGCAGTACAGTAAAACGTGCTGTACAGTAAAACGTGCTGTACAGCAAAACGTGCAGTACAGTAAAACGTGCTGTACAGTAAAACGTGAAGTACAGTAAAACGTGAAGTACAGTAAAACGTGATGTACAGTAAAACGTGAGGTACAGTAAAACGTGCAGTACAGTATCATCGTGCAGGACAGTAACATCGCGCAGTACAGTAACATCGTGAAGTACAGTACCTTCGTACAGTACAGTTATAAGTTATAAGTTACTGCAGTACAGTAACTTCATGCAGTACAGTAAAACGTGCGGTACAGTAACTTTGTGCAGTACAGTAAAACGTGCTGTACAGTAAAACGTGCAGTACAGTAACTTCGTGCAGTAAAACGTGCAGTGCAGTAAAACGTGCAGTACAGTAAAACGTACAGTACAGTAACATCGTACAGTACAGTAAAACGTGCTGTACAGTAAAACGTGCAGTACGGTAAAACGTGCAGTACAGTAACTTCGTGCAGTACAGTAACATCGTGCAGTACAGTAACTTCGTGCAATAAAACGTGTAGTACAGTAAAACGTGCCGTACAGTAAAACGTGCTGTACAGTAAAACGTGCGGTACAGTAACTTCGTGCAGTACAGTAAAACATACAGTACAGTAAAACGTGCTGTACAGTAAAACGTGATGTACAGTAAAACGTACAGTATCATCGTGCAGTACAGTAACATCGTGCAGTACAGTATCATCGTGCAGTACAGTAACATCGTGCAGTACAGTAACATCGTGCAGTACAGTAAAACGTGCAGTACAGTACCTTCGTGCAGTACAGTAACTTCGTACAGTACAGTAACTTCGTTCAGTACAGTAAAACGTGCATTACAGTAAAACGTGCAGTACAGTAAAACGTGCAGTACAGTAACTTCGTGCAGTACAGTAAAACGTGCAGTACAGTAACATCGTGCAGTAAAGTAAAACGTGCAGTACAGCATCATCGTGCAGTACAGTATGATCGTGCAGTACAGTCACTTCGTGCAGTACAGTAAAACGTGCGGTACAGTAACATCGTGCAGTAAAGTAAAACGTGCAGTACCTACAGTAAAACCGTGCAGTATCTACAGTAAAAACTAGCAGTACCGTAAGATCGGCAGTACAGTAAAAACGTGCAGTACACTAAGATTGGCAGCACAGTAGCAACGTGAAGTACAGTAACGTCGTGCAGTACTGTAAAAACGTGCAGTAAAGTAAAAACGTGCAGTACAGGAGACATCACAGGAGACCGAAGAGCTGGCAGCTTACCTCGGACAAAGAATTAGTCCAGCAATTCAAACGCTGTCAGCCTGTCAGTATCTTCAGAACCTTGCCAAAGGAGACGCCTAAGGAGACTCCTTTTTAATACGCTTTTTATTTAGCTTCAGACTTCAGACGTATGTATCTTCTATTAAAAAATATTTTCTTAGTTCGGTTTGCTCCTAAAGCGTGTTTTTTACTAATTTTACTAATAATATATTTTAGTTTAATAACTAAAATACATAGGCTGCACTAAAAGTATCGGGAATGGAATATCCACTGTTCCTGTCATATTAAAATCTTTTTAATTGAAAACTCTTTGGTTTTAAAAATCGAATACCATATATTTATTTTAAAAAAGATTTTCTGTCTTGTCAAACTTGTTTAGTCGTTGAGAAAATGGAATTGACTCGAGAAAATTCTAGGGCGATGATTTATTATGACTTTCGAAGTGGTTTAACACAAAACAGTGTGTTGACCGGATGATTTCTACATTTGGTGATGAAGCCCCATCCAAAACCACAATTTATCGCTGGTTTGCTGAATTTCAACGTGGACGTGTCAAGCTCAGTGATGATCCCCGTCAAGGTCGTCCAAAAACTGCAGTCACCCAAGTAAACGTTGATGCTGTGCGTAAACTGATTGAGGAAGATCGACATGCGACATACCGCGAAATTCAGGCAACGTTAGACATTGGCATGAGACAAATACAAATAATCTTGCTTGAATGAAGGTGTAAAAAAGTTGTTTTCCCGATGGATACCGCATTTGCTCTGTGAAAAGCAAAAAGCGGCTCGCGTTACTTGGTGCGTCAGAACTCTCGAAAGATTCCACGCAGGATCTTCAAATGCTGTATGCAACATCGTATCAGGTGACGAATCCTGGATAAATGCGTACGAAACAAAAAACCAGTCACGAGTTTGGGTGTTCGAAAATGAGTTAAAAGTCAACAAAAATTGTTCGTTCACGGAGTGTTGCAAAAAAAATGGTGGCCACGTTTGTCTCCAAAACGGACCATGTTGCGACTATTCTTCTTGAGGGACAAAGAACGGTTAATGCAGAATGGTATGCCAGCATTTGTTTGCCACAGGTCGTTTCTGAACTCCGTAAAGAGAACTGCAACCGCCGCATCATCCTCCATCACGACAATGCGAGTATCACACCGCGCACAGAACAAAAGAGTTTTTAGAGCAAGAAAACATAGAATTATTAGACCATCCGCCGTACAGCCCCGACCTAAGCCCTAATGATTTCTATACCTACTTTCCCTAAAATAAAGAATAAATTGCGTGGTCAGAGATTTTCATCGCCTGAAGAAGCTGTGAACGCCTACAAAACGGCCATTTTGGAGACCCCAACTTCCGAATGGAATGGTTGCTTCAATGATTGGTTCCATCATATGGAAAAATGTGTCAAATTTCGCGGAGAATTCTTCTAAAAGCAATAAATACATTTTTAAATAGTAATGTTGTGTCACTTCCTTGATTCTCGAAATTTTCAGTGCCGCCCTCGTATTATAATAGTATATATTCGTATTATAATTGTTAAGAGGTACATGCTGTTAAGAGGTAGTGCCATGCTGCTTAGCAGCCGAATTGGGCCGGCACGACCGGGGTGGTACCTCTCGCTCACATAACACCGGCTTCAAGTGACAGCTATGCTATCGCGTTTCGTGCGGTTTGTGAGTTTCCGGTGGCCCATTGGGGGGGTTAGGGAAAAGGAGGGCAACGCATCTGCATAATCTTTGGTTGTGCGGATGTGTTTGGGCGTCGGTAGTCGCTAAATGGCTTCGACTGCTCATTGTCCTACTATGCCATAAAAAAATATATATAATAGTCAGCGTGATCCGACTGTGTCTATATTCCCAGCTCATATGCCAGTTTAACCTCATTCAATTTTTAAACTGTGATGTTCTTAGAAACCATTCAAATTTTATATGGTTTCCATTTATACAGATTTATAAATTTGGCTTGCTCATGTTGCCGATGTTTTAAGACGAATTCCTATAGGTATAACAGTAGACCAATTTCTTTTTATATTTTTTGAACGTTTTTTGTTTAATTTCTATTTATTTCAGGTAATTGGTTATTTGTTATTTTTTCAGGATTTCATTATTTTTTTGTTAAGAATCAAAATCATTTTTTATCCTTACTAATATTATAAATGCGAAAGTAACTCTGTCTGTCTGTCTGTCTCTTCTTCACGCCTAAACTACTGAACAGATTTAGATGAAATTTGGCACGAAGATAGTATGGAACCCGAGAAAGGACATAGGATAGTTTTAATCCCGGATATCCCACGGGAACAGAATTTATGCGGGTAAAACCCCCGGACTGTCTATCTTCAGAACCACGGAACAGATTTGGGTGAAATTTGATATAAAGATACTATGGAACTTAACGTAGGGTATAAAATAGTTATTATCCTGAAAATCCCACGGGAACGGTAAACTATGCGGGTAAAACCCCGGGACTGACTATCTTCTAATCCACCGAGCAGATTTGAGTGAAATTTGATATGATGATACTTTGAAACTTAACGTAGGACTTTATATAATAGTGCCATCTATTTATAAATTGGGGAAATAAAATAATTCTTATCCTGAAAATTCCACGGGAACGGGAACTATGTATGCGGGTAAAACCTCAGGACTGTCTATCTTCTAAACCACGCAACAGATTTGGGTGAAATCTGATATGAAGATACTTTGAAACTTAACGTAGGACTTCAAATAGTTCTTATCCTGAAAAGCTCACGGGAGCGGGAACTATTCGGGTAAAACCCCGGGACTGACTGACTGACTGACTGTCTTCTATACCACGGAACAGATTTGGATGAGATTTGATATGAAAATACTTTGGACATTAACGTAGGACTTAAAATAGTTGTTATCCTGAAAATCCAATGGCAACGAGAACTATGCGGGTAAAACCCCGGGACTGACTATCTTCTAAACCATGGAACAGATTTGAGTGAAATTTGATATGAAGATGCTTTGAAATCTAACGTAGGATATTAAATAGTTGTTATCCTGAAAATGTCATGGGAACGGGAACTATGCGGGTAAAACCCCGGGACTGTCTATCTTCTAAACCACGGAAAAGATTTGGGTGAAACTTAACGTAGAGTATAAAATAGTTGTTATCCTAAAAATTCCACGGGGACGGGAAATATGCGGATAAAACCCTAAGACCTTTTAAACCACGTACGACTTAAAATAGTTGTTATCCTGAAAATCCTACGGGAACGGGAACTATGCGGGTAAAACCCCGGGACTGACTATCTTCTAAACCACGGAACGGATTTGGGTGAAATTTGATATAAAGATACTTTAAAACTTGACATAGGACATTAAATAATTGTTATCCTGAAAATCCCACGGGAACGGGAGTTGTGAAGCTAAAACGCCGGGACTATGTATTTGTTAAACCACTGAACAGATTTGAGTGAAATTTGATATGGAGATAGTTTGAGATCCAAGGCATAAGATGTATAAGTGTAACAAGAAGTTTTTCAGACGTGTCAATAGATGGCGTTAACACAAAATGTAGATCACGCTATCTATTACAAGATGCGGATCCTTATGAGGATCGCACTTTTGTATAGTACGCGTTTTTAATGAATACTGTTTCCGTATTTTAGTAATTTATCCAAAATGATTTATTAATATAATTCATCCTTACTAATATTATAAATACGAAAGTAACTCTGTCTGTCTGTTTCTTCTTCACGCCTAAATCACTGAACAGATTTGGATGAAATTTGGCACAAAGATAGTATGGAACCCGTAAATTGCAACCATATTATTTGAAAAATTAGATTAAAAAAATACTTCAATACATGCGGACGAAGTCGCCGGTAAAACCTATGAAATAATATACGGTACTTACATTTAAGAAATCAATTTTGTCTGTCTGTTTGTTCCGGTTAATCTATAAAACGGCTAAGCCGATTTTGACGAGACTTTCACTGGCAGGTAGCTGATGTTATAAAGCGTAACTTTGGCCATAAAATTATCATCATCAATCCGAACGGCTGTAAATCTAAGTAAACGCGGGCGAAGCTGCGGGCAACAGCTAGTTATTAATAAATGTTGAATGTGTTGTGTGCTTGGCGCGATGATTTACAGTGACTCTGTTTTTTGGTGGATTTTACATTACAAACATATGAAACCTTTATTCTGCTATGATTTAAGCATAGGTAATATTAGGGAAACCACACTCGCCGCTGAGTGACAAGAAAACAAGAAGGTAAAGTTCTTATTTAAAATGGCGTCATACGCCAATCAATATCACATGCTAAATAAACTATTCAACATCAAAAATATATCAAACCTTTTTTGTGCTGCGATCTAAGCACTGTAATATGGCAACACCACACTCACCGTCGATTTGCAAGAACACAAAATGGGAGAGTATCCCTAAAGTTTTTCATGATTATGCAGCAAAAAACATATGAAACCTTTTTTTTGCTATGATCTAAGCATAGTTAATATAATTATGGTAACACCACTCACCGCTAAGTGGCAAGTAAACAAAAATACAGAGTCTCCTAAACTAAGTTAAAACGGTGTCATACGCCAGTGAATATTACCTTACCTTACAAAAAAGTATGATTAATACTTTTTACATCAAAACATATCAAACTTTTTTTCATTTACGATCGAAGCATACATATTAATTATGGCTACACCACACTCACCGCTGAGTGTTGATAAAACGAAAATCTCTTGTTTACAACGGTGTCGTACGCCAATCAATATGCTAACCATAACCAATCTTACATCAAAAACTTATTCAGCCTTTTTTCTGATTTGATCTAAATTATATTACGTAATATGGTAACATCACACTCACCGCTGAGTGACGACTTCGATCGCTCTCGGCGTTTCCAGGTCAACAGTGCGCACCAGCTGAGCTATGCTTTCAGTCTTTTCAGTCTCCCCCACTGACACAATTCTAGAACATTCATGGACTTTTAACGTCTAATCAACCTGGATCTTCGAGGGTAATGACTGAAGTTTTAATGTCAACAATAATAGGTACTGTTCCTATATGAAAGATAACAAATTATATTACACTACAAAAAAGTATTAATTGGTAGGGTTTTAGTCAGGGGAAAGGCTTTCTATCTCCTCTACATGTATATCACTATCCTGATACTTCTTTTGCTACTTTTCAGCAAAAGCAAATCTAGAATAATCTCTGACATCGCTTTTAACATATACCTACCATATTGTCTCAAATTAACTATGATGTGTTATCCGGACTAGCGATCGAGTAAAGCCATGAATTTTCACGGGTAACGACCACTCAATAGGTACTACGTATCCTCTACCTTACCTGTCACTAAATATAAACAAAAAGCAATGAAAATGGATAAAGAAAATTAGCGTGCTCGACGTTATGTCACCGACTTTTACTTTTATTCCATACCATTAGTTCAGATTACCGCATAATTGGGCACAATTTCTATCGACAATACATCACTATCGACAGAGCTTCCGGGCCCACACTACCAACTGGTACATGCCAATGGGACTGGTACATTTAACTGGTACATATAAGAGGTATATGCAACTGGTACACATTCGTCGCCCACACCAAAAGACGTGATAATCTCTGTGTGTAAAATCAGCCTCCTATCGCATATCAATATATTAATGTCATTTGATTGATAAGAGATATTGTGATAAATTATGTTAAAGAAAATAGGCTTTCTGTTGTTAGGTTGAGTTTATCAGATTGACAGCATTCTGTCTTCCACTGGTAGGTGTGGACTTCAAGACAAATCTCATGCATGGCGTCTTTGTAAAGGAGAATGCAACGCATGTTTCTCGAACCCAAAAAAGAAGCTGGTAGGATTTTGGCCTGTATGTTTAGCAGAACTTTGATGGTGGGTTTACAAGGGTTATGAGATATAGTACTAAGTTAACAATATGATAGCTCACCAAGGGGTGCGAGCCAGTATAGGAAAGGCCGAACACTGGGTCACGTATGAGGGGTCAGGCACTAGTGAATATAGCAGTGCAGTGGGACAGGTGAGATCAGATCAGACCCACATGCATCCCCAACATGGTTCAGGCCTTGTCGTGGCGGTGGGGCTCAGTAACCTAGGGTGAGCGGTGCACCTTGGGCGAAGCTAATTTTGTACCCCTCTTATAAGAAGAGGGGACAGAAGAGCAGGGGGCAAGGGGTGAGGATGGGAACCTCACCACATTGTACTGTCCCGACGTTGGGAGGGGTTGTTCTTTGGTGCGGGACAACCCCTCTGTGGAGGTGGCGTCGGTCCTGTTTGTTTTCTAGATCCGGGGCACCTCACCAAAGGCGGCTTGGTGGCTCTCGCCGGGTTTTAGTGGGTAGAGTTGCGTCCATTTACCAGCTGTCGGGCGCAGCGAGTCCCACATACCCGCGTGGAGAGACCCACTCCCCCGCGGGATGCCTCAGAGCATTTCCCGGCGTAAAAGAAAAAAAAAACCTACATGCATAAAGTTATAAAATGTTATCTCATATCTAGGGCGTAAAAGTCTTAGATTTCAATAAAATGGACCTCACAGATACATATACGCTTATCAATCTCAATCAAGCCTCGAAAGTTCAGTTCTCGAAGAAGGAATATTCAATTAGTTAGATGCAGTTACATGATTACTACGATGTTAACAACAGTACACACTACAGACGGATCATTTAAACGCGTTTATTACAAATACCAAAATATCCTACTTCTAAAATAACATTAAAACAACTAAGGTGAGAAATAATAATTTTGTATTGTGTGTGTATGTATGTGTGGCCTATTGAATTTGGAGAAAAGTTTTGATTTTAATACTGGGGGAATACTAAAAAAAATAATCATAAAATCATTGTCAGGCACATCCATGATCTACGATATAAATTAACACGAATTTATTATTTCACTTAAACACAACCCCTACATAAACCTTTGTAAATACATCACAATGGTTGGTATGGTTATAATTGTAATGTCACCAATGTCAGACGGCCCAGCGAGACATCTGCGGAAACCCGCGCAAACCAAACTGGAGCACAAATCAATTACAAGCAATCATCTGCTAATGGGCTGGATCGGCCCACAGGCCAACGCCGGTGGCCGCGGGGCTGACCGCCATGGCACTTCACTTAGGGCCTGTCCGCACAAGTGATATTTCATTGCGAGTTTTTTATTTGCGCGGAAATAAATCGCAACCTTCCCGCGCGATTTTTTTCCGCCGGTGTGGCTACGTCCTTTAAATTCAATGTGCTCAAAAAAATCGCGCGATGAAATAGCGTTGTGCGGATAATCCCTTAGTGATAGTTACAACCATTTTGTAGATCGTTTTCTAACGTTAATCGAACTACCTCATTACATCACTTTTCACGAACGGTCTCGATATTTCGGTTACATTACAGCAACCTAAATAACTTAAATCCTAAATAACCGCGACAAAATCGATCATTATTTTATCATTGTGAAATAATTGAAAATAAATTACGATCCTATGTCATGTTTTATAAAAAAAAACTCACCGTCATATTACCTAATTTGTTTTGTTTGGTAAGTGCTATTGATTCTCGTTATAATCGATAATATTCATATGATAAAACAGAGTCATTATATTTCACGAATGATAAAAAATCACTGGCGATTTTCAAATCACTGGTGATTCATCACTGGAATTCCCTATATCTAGTTATCTATAATAACATTAAAACATCATTAGTTTACCCACACGGTAAACGCAGACATAATATAGATTAAAGCTAAACAGAACTTACAATACTATTAGAAAAGAATACATCGTTATCTATGTGTCAATACTTATGGTCCAGGATACAAGGTCCACTTTTTGCACTTGATTACTATCAAGCTAATTTTCCGTGAGTAGCATCATTTTGATGAGACGCCCAGCAATTTCCTGTGAAAATTCTCGATTGTGGTAGCTAACAGAGGGAGCAAGGATAAAATATGTCGATTTGATGATTCTAAAAATTTATGTCTATAACACTGTGCCCTTAAGGTTGAACTAGTCGACGGCACGAACTCCAACAAAATGATTGCTATCTCATCTGACATAAGGCGCGAACATGTGTGCTAGAATGAAATGCACAATGATACATTCCGAAATTGTCCTATTAGCAAAACAGTTATTATAGAAAAAGTATTAAGTGTATCTTTTCGACATAAATTTATTTCAACTTTTGAATAACTAAACTATGTCTGTACGGGCTTTATTTGTACGGGCTTCGTGCTCTGTATACTATTTATTTTCGCTCAAAGTTGGGCTAAAATCAGTGTTGAAATACGAAAGTTTAGAAGCTTGTATTTTTAAATGTATATTTCTTTACGATTTTGGGTACATACAGACATAGATAACGACGAAATCAATTTATATTATACTTAGTTTTTCATGGTCAACGTTAAACATTGTAGTAATTGCTGTTCTGTGTTTGTATGGAAAGATGAGCGACTTGTGTAACCTTAAACAGGTAAATTATCATTTTTTAAAGTGTTTATACTTAAAAAATACCTAGGTAACACTGAAAATGTTTAGAAAATGAAAAACGGCTTAATGTAGAAAGTTGCCAATACTTTTATTGTTTTTCGAAGTAATCTCCGTTTCTTTCTACACATCGTCTCATTCGATGGAACCACTGAGAAAAGCAGTTGGCCCATTCTTCCTTAGGAGTCTCTTCTATGGCATTTTCGTACGCTTTCACCGCATCTTCAGGGCTCGTAAAGCGAATACCTCGAATTTTATCTTTAGTTCTTGGGAATAAATGAAAGTCGCAGGGCGCCAGGTCAGGACTGTAAGGCGGATGACTCATTATCTCGACACCTGCCATAGTCAAATATTCAACAGTCCGTTTTGCGGAGTGCGCTGAGGCATTGTCGTGGTGAAGGAGGATCCTGCTTCGAGGGCGCTGCTGTCGAATTTTTTCCAAGACAACAGACAAACAGCTATTAAAAATAACTGTCTGCAGTAACTGTCCTTCCATCTTCTAGCACAACTGTCGCGAACTGACCTTTCCGACCAAAGAATGAGGCAATCATCTTTTTTCCTTGACTTCTTCCTTTCTTTACCTTAGTTGGCCGATCCTCGAAAGGAAATACCCACTGAGCTGATTGTCTTTTGGTTTCGGGTTCGTAGCAATATATCCAGCTTTCATCACCTGTGATGATGTCAAATACAGCATTTGAATTACCGCCGTTGAACTTATCTAACATATGGCGACACCAGTCCATGCGAAGGCGTTTCTAGTCGTCGGTTAAAGTATGGGGAATCCATCTGGTACAAAGCTTCCTGACACCTAAATGTTCGTGTAATATTTTTTGAACTAGACTCATACCAATGCCTAGGCTTGCCCGTATCTGCTGATAGGTCACTCTCTTATCTTCCTCTATCATGCGTCGCACAGCACTGATGTTATCTTCAGTAGTCGCTGTTAAAGGACGTACCTCACGCGGATCATCACTGAGATTGCTACGTCCACGCTTAAACTCGTTAAACCAATTGTAAATAGTGGCACGAGATGGGGCTTCATTAAAAAATGCTAAACGCAGCCTATCATAGCTTTGTTGTTGAGTAAGCCCACAACGAATGTCATAATAAATCATTGACCGAAAATTTTCTCGCGTTATGTTCATTTTCACGTGTAAAAAAAGTTTTAGATTTGCCGCTAATTCACAAAAACAAATGACAAATGAATGCAATATACTACATAAGGTTCAGGCCTTGTCGTGGCGGTGGGGCTCAGTAGCCTAGGGTGAGTCGGCACCTTGGGCGAAGCTAATTGAGCCAAGGGGGCTCTTTGTACCCCTCTTATAAGAAGAGGGGACAAAAGAGCAGGGGGCAAGGGGCGAGGATGGGAACCTCACCCCATTGTACTGTCCCGACGTTGGGAGGGGTTGTTCTGTGGTGCGGGACAACCCTTCTGTGGAGGTGGCGTCGATCCCTTGTGGGACTGACTAGTCGTCGAGGTGCCCTGTTAGCTTAACAGATCCGGGCCACCTCACCAAGGCGGCACTGGTGGCACTCGCCGGGTTTTAGTGGGTAGAGCTGCGTCCACTTACCATCTTTCGGGCGCAGCGAGTCCCACATACCCGCCTGGGAAGACCCACTCCCCAGGCGGGATGCCTCAGAGCATTTCCCGGCGTAAAAGAAATAAAAAAAAAAAAAAAAAAAGTTAACAAAGAGTTCTAAAATTGAAATTCAAAAAAAGTTTTCATTTTCAATGTTTCTAACTGGCCAGTTCTAAACATTTTCAGTGTTACCCACGTATATAGTAGGTAATGAATTTTAGTTATATTTTTTGTAATAAATAGGTAATAAAATCTATCAAGCAGTTTACAGATAGGACACTTTCAAACCGATGTCATTAGTATGGACCTCTCGTACCAACGTGGGTCTGTGTGACACGCGGACCCTAACGTATAAAGATACATCAGTCCTAAAGAAACTTATTAATGTGCGGGATGTGTGGAACTTTATTGATCGCCATATTAGTAGTAAGTGAGAACCTAAGTGAAACTTAACAACTACGGAATATCGGAATTCCCAAGTCTTGGTTAAGCCTCTGTATTGTTTAATGTTAATTTACTATTTCAGGCCTTGACGTTGTGAAAAATTGGAAAACTCTTAAAATAAACACGAATTTGCAAAGATATTTGATTAATAAAATGTTGAACTCAGTCGAGAATCTGATAGCAATAGTTGATAATAATAATATCTATGGACGCTTTTACACCACGTCAATCTGGTCCCGTGGTAAGTTCTCGAAGAACTTGTGTTACCAGACAACGGAAATATACTTAATACTTTTATACTATATATATAATACACATCCATGACCCAGGAACACAGAAAACTTTTTTGTTCCCTGGCGGGATTCGAACCTACCTCCGGCTTGAGTGCCAACGCACTAACCATTGAGCGACATAGGTCGTCGATAATATTAGTGAACGCCAGTTTTTACATTATTATATAACAATTTCTTAATAATTATCTTTCAATAAAAGCAAGCAAGTAAAAGCTTCTGGCACAGCTTTATATCGACATTCATTTGTCTAATGTTTACGCGAATTTCACTCATTATAATGAATCAACGTTTCGGATACTTTACAGCATCCATGGTCTTCCCGTGACCATGCTTCGTTCTTTTAAATCGACAATTTAAAGTACTATTGGACAATAAGGTTTATTTTTATAAGGGTGCGGCTCCACCGCGGCGCATGTTAAAGCTACGCACATTTGTCAAGTTTCAGTTTGCAAAGAAATGTGATTGTTTCCACTGCAACCCACGGACACGATACGCATTCATTGTAATTTTCTTGCAATTTACATTTTAAAATCGCACGTATTTTATGCCGCGGCGAGACCGCGCTTTTATAAAAACCTAGCTCCATACACGCAAAACTTTTTATGATTTAGGTATAATTTTTACAAAAGTATTTTATAAAGGATCAACAGTTAACATCTCATTTGTTTCTGTGTCTGTTGCACCATAATCCTCAAACAGGTGAACCGATTTGGATGCGGTTTTTTTTATTTGAACGCAGGTTTTGTAGCGGTGGTTTTATCGAAATCGCTTAAACCTTTTCTAAGTCATCTGTTGTTTTGTTACTGCGTTGGGGGTTTTTTGTAACCTTTTAATATTTTCATTGCTATGACGCATAAGTGTAGAAATTCAGCCTTGCCTATTAAGTCACAAAAGGAAGCATGCACCTGTGTTGTAATTTATTCACTTTATATGTGTAGACTGTAGAGTGGGTGCTACATTTTCGGTGCAACCAAATAAGAATTGCAAAATATTGATTTTGGTCATGATCGCCAAAATATCTGTGAATCATCATTTATGTCGCAATTTTAACTATTTTGTTTTTACACCTGTTTTTACATATCGTACCCAAAGAGTTCAATTATATATATAGTAAAGATGTATATATATATATATATACATCTTTACTATTGCTTCGTCCATCCGTCTGTCAGGAGAATATAATTATAATGGTTTAAAAATCAATAGAAGCTTTTTTTTATGTCATCAGGAGTCCTTCTTCGTTGATTTCTGCTGATATACTACTTCTTGATCTAAAGACGTTGCAGAGCCATAGCTGGAGGAAGAAATTTTGAACAATTTTTATAAAAAAAAATGGGCCACAAAATGGCTCACAAACCGCACGAAACGCGACAGCATAGCTGTCACTTGACGCTGGTGTTATGTGAGCGAGAGGTACCACCCCGGTCGTGCCGGACCAATTCGGCTGCAAAGCAGCATGGCACTACCTCTATTATTTTATTTTCAATTCACATAATTAAAACATACTAGGCCCTAAATGCATTTTTTTTTTCATTTAATTCAATTTATTTATTCAATTTATTGAACATTTGCAAATGCAATTTTTTCATTTAATTTAATTTATTTATTGCAGGTTTTGTTAATTCTTTCCAAAATCAACATTTTATATTTCATAGATTTTTAATTTCTGTGTTCAAATTAGCTTCAAAACAACTGAAACCTAATAATTTGTGAGGAGCCTGCAGTCCAAAGTATTATCTATTCAAACTGTTCATTTAAATCACACACATAATAGACCAAAAGATTTTTCTTATTACAATAGTCTTATTAACACATAATAACATTGTAGTCCTACAGCAACAATAACCATCACAGTATATTATGCAATCTACAAATATTATGTACCTTTGACGAGATGTACCTTTCACTTTGCGAGATCATTATCACTTTAGAGACTTATTATCATTATCACTTTTTCCCAATTGGAGTCCAAAGAGTAAAAAATGGTATGGTAAAGGTGATTCTTTGATAAAAAAATCATATTTGTAAAATTTACAACACGATTCACAACATAAAACATGTCTAATATAACTATGCGTTACTAACAATGTGATGAGAAAAAACCTATTGGAACAAAATGTCACATTTTTTAAATATTGGTAATTTATTGGGAAAAAAAAACGTTATTTTCACACAAAATACATTATAACTTTTTAGGCGTTTCATCTTAGACACCTCCTGTAGAACATTTATTTCCCTCAGCTGTCTCCTCATTACGTTTGATTCGCGACTTTTTGACCAACCTTTATATTATGTCGTACTAATAACGAGTAATACGAGTCCACTGCTGGACGTAGGCTTCCCCCAAGGATTTCCACGACTCGTATTAGCTGAAAAAAAAAAAAAAAAAACGAGTACGGTAACCCTTGGAACTGGTACTAGTAATATAATGTAATTACATTTCTAATTAATTGTCCGTCTCATAAAACTTATCTTAATCACTTGCGGATATTTATTTATCTAATAAAAGTTAAACGCCCGTATAATCTTTTAGCCGCTTCGACTTTCATATAGGCGCCATTTTTCTTTTTACATTTAATTACATTCCAAGTAAATCAAGTAAACTGGACTTTAATTATTTGTTATCTGTTACATCGATTGATGAGGTATTTACTTATAATTAGCTCGGTGATAAAAAATCAAAGCAGTCTTAAATTGAGAGCAAAAACAGTAAGTTTTGCTTTAACAGACTAACTAACAGACAAACGGACAACAAAGTGACCCTATAAGGGTTCCGTTTTGTCATTTTGTCCTCAAAATGTCCTGTTCCTAACAGACCCTTATAAATGCCATAAAAAAAATTGTTCCACTGAGTTTGTTTCGCCGGTTGTTCTCAGTGAGCTTGCCTTGGAACCGGTGGTAGATTCAATTGACGTTCAAAAAGATACTGTATTGACCTACTATTTTGAATAAAAAATATTTCATTTTGATTTGTTTTTGCAATTAAATGCTTGATTATCTCCTCACGCACCTCTTCTACCTAGTCGCGTTTGTTCCATTACAATTTTCTAAAGCTATTTTAAAAGCGGGTATTGAATCCCCTATTGATATAGATACTATAATTAAATATTCACAAGTACTTATTAATAAAATATGCTTGTAAAACATACCAGCATTCTTAAAGCTTACTTTACTGTGTTATTCGAGCGTATACCACTATTTCACAAATCCAATAAAACTCAATTTACGTACCTATATAAATTCCAGAAAAATTAGAATCGGAATTCCGAATTCAAATCCCAACAAAAAAGTATCCGAAACAGAAACCTTAATTGACGCTATCTGTCTTCCTACAACCATTGTACGTCTAATTAACAAGTATATCGGTAGGGGGAAGGAACACGATCCCGACGACGGTACTACGTACAAACAATGTTATCTATAACTTACCTCTAGATGCAATTCAATATCACGCCCAATTAGATTCGACATTTAACATTTGAAAATGGTTGAAGATTAGCAAAGAAAGTCTTATCCGAGGTGGTAAATCCTACGAACACCAAAGAGAAAATTTTCGTAAGTTGATCAACGCATAGAGAACAGAAAGAAATCCCAATAAATGTTGCCCATAGAGACTGTTGTTTTTTAATGTTTACGCGAATTTCATTCAATAAATTGAAATAACTTTTACGGATTTTATCGTGTTTTTTTTAATGGCTGACTTATTTATGTTAGTTGGATACGTAACCTGTTAGACGTTCCACCTGATGGTAAGTGGTCGACGTCGCCCATGAACATAAACTAGTTTACCTGGAACTAGCTCAGGCTATAGGCATATAGGCGTAGAGACTCCTATGCTAAATAAAAAGATTAATCTCTTTTTATTTAGCGTAGGAGTACAAACAAGCAGTCGAATCCTTTGGCGACTATCGACGCCCATACACATCCGCACAACCTGAGATTATGCAGATCCATTGCCCTCCTTTTCCATATCCCCCCCAATGGCCAACCGGAAACTCACAAACTGCACGAAACGCGATGCTGGTGTTATGTGAGCGAGAGGTACCACCACGGTCGTACCGACCCAATTCGGCTGTAAAGCAGCATAGCTCTACCTCTTGCTTAAAAATCTTTAAAACATATCATAATGTTTTATATTAAAATACATTATAGTAAAAACAAACGTAAATTATAATAGCCAGCCAGTTCCACCATCTAATAGTGTTACATACAATAATAATTATAAAATGGCGGACCTCTAAGCTTATGAAAAATCTATATTCATTAAATCTAAAGTAACGTGGCTATTTTCTCTATTAGAATTTAGAACTGTTTAAAACAAGGCATTTGTATAAAAGTGAAAAACATAAAATATCCCGTTTTAAAAATGAATCTATCATTCGCTGCATAAAAATTTCATACATTAAAGAAAATTTTATAATTTCAACTCGGAGACAAACACCCTAGCTCTACATTCATAAAGATATATGGAATTATCTACTAGATAAGCCAGTGTTAAACGAATTGACCGAGAAATGGCCGGAGGACAGTGGAACGGCCATATACGTCAGGATGTCAGTGGGACATCACACCTGTGTCAAAAGGTTTCTAATTTATCGAGGACACGCGGGCCCTACGCGGAAGTGGACTTGCAAAACCTTCTGGATCATATTTCATTATCTATGCTGTTATTTTATCTGTGCGCGTGCTTTATCTCTATGTAAAGGGTGTCTTGAAATTCAGGATTCGTAATTTAGGCGTAGCCTTCCTGTGCGGAAACCCGCTTCAAATGTAAAAAACGTATTTCGGTATAAATATAACCTTTTCTGTAGTATGACCATGCGAAGGTCACAATTTAAAATAGTCCCAGACAAAAAATATATCTGCTACATTGCCTATCTTTACTTTACAGCTGATTTTTTATACAATGAAAAACTTATCTTTCATTTTGAATTAAATATTAAAATGAGAAAAAAAACTACAATCAATCAATTAAACAATATAATTCAACTTAAAATATATCTGATATTTATAATTAGAATCTGCTTCTAGTTGACTTCGTAGACATTTTAAAGTACAGTTTAGATATATGTAAAATGCGTTCAAATAAAATTTAAATATTTCGAGACATTTCTTTGCTGTAAAATTGATACATTTGCTCCGCACGTTGGATTTGATTTTCGCCCTAACAAGCATTTTGAATATTGAAATGTTGCCAAAATATACATTCAAAAATTGCAATAGCTGTCAAATGGATCTAGTTTATAATATCTTTCTTATTTATAATTAGCTTTCTTATCAATTGTACATACCAATTGAAGACATTGAAGTTCAGATGTAAATTACAACAAAGATACCATGATCGATTAGAAAGCAGGTTTTTAATAAAAATACGTCCAATTTCCAAACGTTAATTTAAATTGGTGGGTCTCCGTGTATAAATAGAAACAAGCAAAAAACGAAGTTGATCGTATCAATTTAAGGATAATTTATAGATGACGAAGATCCCACCCAACTTTAAAAAAATAATTTTAAATCGAATTTTATTTTTCATACAAACTCGTTGGCACACCGCGTCCCAGGATCCGGCTACCAGGCAAACAGAAACGTAGTGGAGCATGTAATGGCGCAGCTTCCGCGAGGGAGCGGTGCATTGTCTGTGCACGCGCACCCGTGCGTGACGTGTCCACGCCACATCTGCGGAGCTTACCGTTGGAAACGAAGCTTTTCTAAATTTAAACATCAGCCAATCGTGGCTTCTTCTTCTTCTTCTTTTTAACTAAGAATGAAATGATGCTTATAAAATTTGATTGATAAGTCCTAGATTCCATATTAAATTAAAAGCACAACAGAAAACAAAGTTTATAGTAGGTATGTAAAAAAAACGAATAAAGTAGTTGAGGTTTTAAGATTATATGTGACTCTTAAAAACATTCATATTATCCTACCTTTTTTTTCTTTAACGCCGGGAAATGCTCTGAGGCATCCCGCGGGGGAGTGGGTCTGCCCACGCGGATATGTGAGACTCGCTGTACCCGAAAAGGTGGTGTATGTGGACGCAGCTCTACCCACTAAAACCCGGCGAGTGCCACCAATGCCGCCTTTGGTGAGGTGCCCCGGATCTAAAGAGCAAACAGGACACCTCGACGGCTAGTCAGTCCCCCAAGGGACCGACGCCACCTCCACAGAGGGGTTATCCCGCACCACAGAACAACCCCTCCCAACGTCAGGACAGTAAAATGGGGTGAGGTTCCCGTCCTCGCCCTTTGCCCCCTGCTCTTTTGTCCCCTCTTCTTATAATAGGGATACAAAGAGCCCCCTCGGCTCAATTAGCCCAAGGTGCAGCGTCAAGGCCTGAACCATGGTGGGGACATATTATCCTACCTTCCTATTCTACACAATATAAATAAAACAAAATGGCTAAAAACGGTTGCAGAAGTGCAAAAATAATTATATTTATCATAAAAATGCAGATCTCTACAACTTTTCATTTCATTGATTATTTACTATAACGATTAATTATTTATTATCTGTGATCTGTCAAACTACTAATTAGATACACATATTTAGGATTGATTGACTAGTCAATGTAATTGCCGTTATCAACATAAAATAAACACAACATCGAACATGCCTTGAGGCTGCGCTGCTGCGACGAGTGGGTTAAAAAAATCGATTAGTTTCACGTTATAAATCATATTCAGATGTATGTTCTGCTGAAGGTTCTTTATTAAGTCATCTGGGTACCACCTCCTGGTTTATTTATTTCGAGGCAGATTAGCTGTGTACCAGAAAGGAAAGACAAAGCGTCTTACAATGGACAACATAATATAGCGATATGGATAGGCAATCAACGATAATATAAAAGATTCATCGAGCATACAACATAACAAGAATAGAGCGGTAATGTATGTTTTGTATGAAAACAAAATTCCGCCTTTTTGCTGCGACGCTGCTTTCTGGCCCATTGATGGATGATTGGCCGAGGGGCGATGGCGTACATACAGATTACTGGTTGGTTGAATTGCTATTACGTCAGTGAGAAATCACTAACAAGTTTTTTTTATGTTAGTTGGATAGGCAAACTGGCAAACGTACCACCTGGTGGTAAGTGGTCGACGTCGCCCATGAACATAAACTAGTATACCTGGAACGAGCCCAGGCAACTCATTTATGTGTTGCCTATCGAAGTTTCGGATATATAGAGCATAGAGTAGTAACTCTATCTCGATGTATAGATGCAATATAATCTATAGTCTATACAAATCAGCTTATTGATAGTAGTCTACTATCGGTTCAAAGTAATAACTCGGTGAGAAGACCCGTGAACAGTGAACACATAAACAAATATAAATCCTATCTAGTCGGTATCCACTTTTCATAAGATGATAGAAGAAACATAAAACATAATATAACAATAAACAAAAGGTCCACAAATAGGATTACCAGGAGATCAGACGCGACGAAAGGGTAACTAGGTACGAACCCACTTCCAAGAAGCCATATTACATGTCTTGGCGGGCCACTAGGGGGACGGAGACCTATTTTAAACGATAGACGTAGACGTTTTATATGGTATTTAAATAATACTTAGTAACCAAACTATTAAATAACTAGTGAGCAGTAAACCTCTTCCTATTCTTGAGTCGTTAATGTACTCGCATATTAAAGAGCGAACGTATTAAGTCGACCTATGCATATTTTATGGTTTCAATACATTTAATAGAAAAAAAAAAAGTGAAATTTTAAATTAAGAATCTCTTGATTAAATTCATATAATTAAAACCTTAAAAGCCCTGAACCCATCAAAAACTCCTGATCTTTAAGCCCTACTCTCCCACACTATAGAGTCTACTAAACAAGAATTCTTTGAAATCCATATTTCAAAGATTTAACAAAATCTTATATCCATCTTTTTAAATTTTTGGGTTAAAAGAGGTTTGTTTACACCTTTTAAAGTGCTTTTCTAAGTGTATCAGGATCATATCATTTATGTAGCTAGAAAGACAACTGTTGACTGTCATCAGATACGAGAATAGACATTCGAGATAAATCAAAACAATTTAGATAAATGCAGTCCCAACAAAAGAAATGCAGAGCAGCAGAAATCTTATTTCGTGACAAAAGTATGCGTTTCTATTTTGAAAAACTTTTTAAGAATGAAACTTGCAATCTAAACGCAGTCTTTAAATAAAAATGTTTGCGTTCATTAAGTAATGTGACACATTTGTTTTAATTTGAAATATAAAATCGATGATTACTGTCCAATATTTTACTAAAAAAACAATAGCAAAGTTAGTGCCAAATGCCAATTTACACGAGCGTTTTTTTACCGAGCGTAAGTACTGCTTTGCAGCCGAATTGGGCCGGCACCACCGGGGTGGTACCTCTCACTCACATAATACCGGCTCAAAGTGACAGGTATGCTGTCGCGTTTCGTGTGGTTTGTGAGTTTTCGGTGGCCCATTGGGGGGGAATCAGAAAAGGAGGGCAACGCACCTGCCTAATTTTTGGTTATGCGTTACAATAAAAAAGTTTGCTTTCATAGGACGTCCGATAGATATGAATCATCTATGTTTATCAATGTTAGCAAATAATATATTAAAATTCAATGTTTAAGGTGGAATAAAATAAAGAAATGTTAGCGTCATGTAGTTTGTCGACACGGCATTTGCATCGATTTTACCGCCAAGGCGCGCCAAAAGCTTTTTAACATAAAAAAACACTACGTCAAACGAAATTCTTAATTCAAAACCAACGCCGCACAACCAATCGCTAATTTTAAGCGCCAAAGGATATAATTCTATTGTTTCGGCATTCTTAACATTTGCAATTGTACGCAAATGGCTGTGGCGAATTGTCAATAAAGTGTCCCAATTGTTGCCATGCCGAAAGCAATGTGCTACAAGTGTACAATTTCAAGCATTTTCTATTGTTTGAATTGTATGTCCGTGCCTATTTCCGAAATATTTGACATTATAATCCATTGACATTGTAATTCCGCTCAAGTGCACCGCCATTTAAATGTGGTTAGCCTTCGTGGAATGTTCCTTTTTCATATTTGACATATTACGGCAAATTTATGAAACAAGTCAACCAGTAATTGCCCCGTTTCGATCCCATAAGCTTAATTTTAGGGTTAGGTATTAATTAAAGACATTTAATTTGTTTTACGTATGACGAAAGTTACGAATAAATGCTAAACCGCCGAATAATAAATTAGGCCTCATATGTACTACGCGGGTAACCGCAATGCGTACTGCGATGCGGCTATCCGCAAACCGCTCCGCTAGCGGCTAGCGCTGGGGCCCGCGGTCAGTCGGACGGTTGCTATACGCACTAAGCAACTCAGTTTGAGATCCTTCGAAATATAGTTTAAAATACGAAAACCCATCCTACGGTCACCCGGGCGCCGCGTTGCGGTCACCAATCGTTTATTTAATCGTTTTCAAATACATACAGAAAATGAGAATATTATAATCAGAATTTTAAATTATGTCACATCGTACAGGCATAAGCAGCCAACATAAAGTTGAAACAACAAACTAAACAAAACATAATATTATTTACATAATGTATTAGTAAAAAAAAAACAAAAAAAAAATCGCAATCCGACGATATAGTTTCCCTTAGATGGTAGAACCAAGGTAACGAGTTGCCGCCTACGAGTTTCAAATAAATCTAGTGCAGCCCACTCGTTCAATTGCACTCAAAATTATTACTAGTGTTGTGCCCACTGACTACGCATGTATATAATTAATAAACGGTAAACACGCAGTAAATGCCTTAGATTAAACCATTGGTACACAACCTTTTTTATTACTTGGAAGAAACCGTTTTAATCACTTAAGAATTTATGCCATGGCAATAATCTATTATGACAAACTACAACTGGCAACGAAGAAAATGTCGCACAGAAAAATAATAATCATCGTAAAAATAGTAATGGTCTCCGCCTAAAATTTTAACTAATAATATAATAAAAATCTGCCCAACTGTCCTACTATTGGCCATAGATAGTTTATAATTATTCGACAAAGATCACCTATACACAGGCCAAATGCAAAATATACCTCATATATATATATATATATATATATATATATATATATATATATATATATATACATAGTATTTATCTAAAGCTTTTAATTATATCAGACTTGCAGACTTCTCTAACATATTTAGCTTCACCGTAGGGCAACTTTTACAAAGGGAAGTGCATGTGAAACTTTTGGTCAGGGGTAGTGCCATGCTGCTTTGCAGCCGATTTGGCTGGAATGCTTTGCAGCATAATACCAGCGTAAGCAGTTATGCTGTCGTGTTTCGTGCGGTTTGAGTTTCCAGTGGCCCATTGGGGGAGAGAGGGAAAAGCAGGACAACGCATCTGCATAATCTCTGGTTGTACGGATATATATATGGGCGTCGATCGTCGCCAAAAGGCTTCGACTGCTCATTGGCCTCCTATGCTATAAAAAAAACTAGAAAAACATTTCCAGAAACGCAGGTCCTTATTCTCAGATACGGCTATAATTAGTCTATTATTGCTCCTCCAAATAATAACAAAAAACAATAAAACCACTAATTTAAATAATTGAAACACCTCCACAGAGGTGCAAAAATAATTTCACAAAATTGGCAGTACATCGGATGGCATTTCTGGCGCCAATTTTACATGCCACCGTAATTAACATAACCTCGAGCTCGAGTTTGTTAGCGAATTAGGGTTCTCTCGTGTGGTTACACTCTACAGACAGGACCAAATATAACCGGTCATTTCTCACTAGAGATCGTTGTTGTTCGCAGAAATTAAAATAACATACTTGGCATCGGCCTTACCAAACAAATACAGATTAGGCTATATAATTATAGTCCTATGCCTTTCTTAGTGGGGATAAATTGTCAAACGATGTAGTCACGTAATTAGTTAATAAAGGGGACACGAAATAAAAATCTGTAAGTACTTATTACAATGAACCGCGATGAAAAGTTATTTAAATCTAAAATGATGATGATTTTATAAAATCTATATATTAATCAGCCTATTTATTTCGAAAGGTTTGATCGTCTAATAACTCTAATAGCCACCTTACAAATATTATTACACGTGATAATCTACGAGGAACAATTAGTTGAAAGGAAAAAACTAGGTCCAATATTGGTGCATAAGTTTTTGTTCCATTTTTCCTGAAAATAAGATATGATCTAATAGCTAAAACATTAAAACTGCAGTTGTTGTGCGTAAGAATTATTTTAATACACGAACAAGAACTGCTGCACAAAGTTAACTAAATGTTTATTGAAATAACCTAGGTACAAATGTCATGAACAATATGAACACTACAATTCAAACTGCAAAGAATTACAAATTATCTCAGGCATTACTGGAACAATACAGAGAGTAGAGGATGTCTACCGAGTACCGACGTCAATACAAAAGAGATATAAGTGTCTCCTTGGCGCCATGGTAAACAATTTCCATAATATGATACCATAAACAAAAATAAAAAATCCTTACTTGGTAATAGAGCTTTTCCCGTCCTCCGGCAAACCGACGAATGTAAGCGTTGAAGACATTTTAAAATTTTGAACCACTTTTAATTTATACACGAACGCACAACAAAACGAAATGAAACTGACAGTAATTTTATAAGAATGTCAGATTTAAAAAATAAACATAACGTGCCAGTTACACTGAGATTATAGGACTGATGAAGTAGAATTTGAAATAATGACAATATGAAATGTGGGCGAAATGTAGGTGTAGAAGCTGACCTCGGCTGCGAAGCTCAACAACGCCAACTATGATTTCCTATTTAGGGTATCTAAAACATTAAAGGCTTAAATCTAGATTACTTTGTATACAATATAATGAGGAAGTGTGTCATAATGTTCCCCACCATGGTTCAAGCCTTGACGTGGCAGTGGGGCTCAGTAGCCTAAGGTGTGGCCAACACCTTGGGCGAAGCTAATTGAGCCGAGGGGGTTCTTTGTACTCCTCTTATAAGAAGAGAGAATATAAGAGTAGGGGGCAAGGGCGAGGTCCGGAACCTCGCCCCTTGTTTGCACTGTCCCGACGTTGGGAGGGGTTGTTGGTGCGGGACAACCTCTCTGTGGAGGTGGCGTCGGTTCCCTGAGGAGCTGACTAGCCGTCGAGGTGCCCTGTTCGCTCATTAGATCCGGGGCACCTCACCAAAGGGGACATTGGTGGCACTCGCCGATTTTTAATGGGTAGTGGTGGTAATTATTAGGACAACAGTTGTAGTAAATAGTAATGCGTTATTTGAAAATAATGAATAATCCATTATTAAAGAATAACTATATCCTGTTGTCAGTTGTTATTATTGAAACGATGATGCAATGGTAAGAATAGGCACGCAATAGGCAGAATGACCTTTTTATTTTTTGCTTATTGTCACAATTCATATTTTTCAACGTCTATGAATCAACAATAACACGATAACAGACAGTAGTTTAGAACAACAGTTGTTACGAAACAACACAACAGGATAATTTATTATTGTAAAACAGCCGTTATTGCCATCACTATTAATGGGTAGTACTGCGTCCACTTACCACATCGATGGGTCCTATGTATATGGGCCAAAATGCAAAATTACAACTTTACAGGAGAGGCTTCCAAAGTTTAAATTTGCTATAATTGTCGATTGATAAAACCGAAGTTTACGAAACTTTGCTCGTTATCTAAGACAACTATCCTCCTCATTTGCACTACACTATTTTATTTATACATTTATCGGTTATTTTTTTACTTTTTTGTTAAAAATATTTTTGTTTAAAAACACCCTAAAAGGTCCAATGTGCCATATTGGCCATTATACGCGTATTATGCTAAGTAGCATAAAGTAAATCTTTATATTATTTTTTACTAATAAAATCTATCAAAAATTAAAGTAGTTGATAATTCCTTAATTAAAATAAAATATATTTAGATAATAAGCTAAATAAGTCACATTGACACTTATACGTTTTACTATTTGCTAACCGGCTAACTTGAGTTTTCAGTTAGACCATTTAAATAATAAATAAATTATAGTTAAAAAAAACTAAAAAACACGCATTAATAGCAAACCCAACTAAAAATTTGAAAATATTTTTTAATGGATGAATTAAATGGGTTAACAAAATTACTTATTGTAAAAAAGCCTGGTGCTTGTAACTAAGTTTTTATATTAAATAGATATAGTATGTATATAAAAATAATAATATGAATTTTTCAATTGATTACTATAGTTTTATTTTTAATTTTTTAGTTTAATCAGTTTTAAAATCGTGGTTTTTTAGTTTTTTAAACTATAATTTATTTTTCACTTTTTAGTTTGGTTTATTAGATTTGATTCCTTCTTTATCGACTGTAAGTCCAAAGCTATGCAGGAATCGTAATTGATACAAAAGTAAACGGGAGTAAGAACTATTTTTTAGGAGAGGGAGCCTGAGAAACGGCTACCACAGCCAAGGAAAGCAGCAGGCGCGCAAATTACCCACTCCCATAATGAAAAGGAACGTCCGAAACTGCAGACATGCGCAGATCACGCGATAGCTCTATCTTTCTTACTCCCTTACAGAGGATCCACAAAAGAATTAATTAAAACTGGTGGTCCTTATAAGGATATTAGGAAACTGTTATTAAATTATTGCATTGTCATCGGTCCTTGATACGTGTGCAAAGTTTCAAATTAATCAAACTTTTTAATAATTTAAAGTACTCAACTATTAACAATCACTTTAAAAATGAGTGAGAGACTAAAAACAACACAAGTGATGTAGGTAACTTGCGCGCCTTACGCCTTCCTAGCATGTGCTATCCTGATTATCCTTATCAGGATATTGGAATAATTTTATCAAATTATTGTATTGTCATCGGTCCTCGATAAATCTACAAAGTTTGAACAAAATCTGGTCGTTAGAAGTGAGTCAAAATCAAGTTCAAAGATTCCATTAGATACCTATGTATCTAATGTATCTATATACATATATACATAGATACAACCCAAGCTAATAAAAGCGTGGTAAAAAGCGCGATCTGCTGACCCGCAGCTACTACTATTACTAAATTGTAGGATCGAAATACTATCAATGCTTCACCGTTATAGTACAACAAAAAATAATAGAGGGAGCTACAATATACGTACAAACGCAAGTGTAACAAACAAAAATACAAAGGGCGCTTAGAAGAAAAGAACTGTTATTTTTCAAGAATGGAAGAAATTTTGAATGCACTTCGTAAAATGCAGAAGGAACTTGATGAACATAAAACAATGATACTCCAAAGCAGCAAAAATGTAACAGACCAAGTAACTCAGAATGTAAATAAAATATTGGACGAAAAAAATTTTGTATGGGAAGAAAAACATAAAAAGTTGAAAGTACAGGTAGATAATCAAGAGAAACGATTATACTACTTAGATAAACAGTCAACACAAAGAAATATAGTGTTCTTTGGCATCGAGGCAGGCGAATCATCGTACGACGAACTAGAAGACAACATCCTCAAGTGGATAGGAGACCGCCTTTCTGTTAGACTTAATAATAGAGATATCCAGGAGGTAAAGAGGATTGGAAGAAAAGGAGAAAGACCTCGGCCAATAACAGTCACCTTTACCACGCTCGGCCTCAAGATAAAAATATTTAAACAAAAGGGAGCGTTAAAAGACACTCAATATTATTTCAAAGAGGACCACCCACAGTACATTTTAGAAAAAAGAAAGTAATTACAACAGCAAGTTGTTTTAGAAAGAGAGAAAGGGAATAATGTGATAATAAAATATGATAAATTGATCACAGTAAAAGCTAAGAATAAAAGAACACTCCCTACATCACCTGAAACAAATCCACTGCCTCAGGGAGATAGTAGCTCCCAAGCAACCAAAAAGAATAAGACGCACCTAGACCAACCACAGACACCGAGTCGAAGAGCTATTAGCTTATCAGAAGGAGTCTCAAAACCGAATATGCGGAACTTCTTAGTCAAGAAAAATACTAACACTAGTACAAGCAACGATAAGAACATATAACAACCAACCCGCCCCTCCCAAAAAGATTTCATACAGGAACACATTACAACGAAATATAAAAATCATCTTCCAACACGGCTGGTCACCGAGGAAGATTACGACCAAAACCCTCCAAAGAAAAACAAAACCATATCAACAAATGTTGCACCTTCCTCACCAAGCAAACTTTATATTTTAACCTACAGCACAAGAATACTATCTTCGTATATACGAACGTTTAATAGAATTGGAAGAGGCATTAAAAGACATAAAATTTGGCATAATCGGACTTTCAGAAGTGCGACGACGTCAAGGAATAAAAATTATGGAATACGAAAATTTTATTCTATGCCACATAGGTCTTACGCCTGGAAAGTTCGGTGTTGGTTTCTTAATACATAAAAAATATAAGAATAACATAGAAAACTTCATAGGTATAACAGACAGAGTGGCAATATTGAACCTAAAAATACAAGGAAACGAATTGTCTCTGATACAAGTATACGCACCCACAGAAATAGCAAATGAAGAAGAAATTGACACTTTTTACGAAAATGTAAGCAAAGCTATAAACAAAGTTCATGAAACTTTCATAATAATGGGCGATTTAAATGCAAAAATAGGACAACCTAGACAAGACGAATACTTAGTTATGAAACCAAATGGATATGGAGTAAGAAACCAGAGAGGCCAGAGATTAATAAACTTCGCACTTGAAAACAAAATTGCAATTCTCAATACCTTCCTCATTAAAAAGCCGAATCAAAGATGGACATGGTGCTCACCAGATGGCAAATATAAAAATGAAATTGACTTTATCATGTCAAACCATCCAAAAATGTTTGAAAATATCGAAATATTAAACGCCAACTTCTCTTCAGACCACCGGCGAGTGAGAGCAACAGTGACATTTAAAAAAATCCAGAAAAATAGGACAAATTTTCAGCAGACCTATCACGATAAACTAATTAAAGAAATTTCCCAAAGCCTACAGTTTGCCTGTTCTTATAATAAAAATGTCAAAAAAAGCCAAAACAAACTATCTGAGAGCACCTTAGCACTCATGAAAAGTAAAACCCGAGCACTAAGAAATGAACTTTCAGCACTGTACAAGCTAATAAGCAGACGTATAAAACAGGACTACGCAAACTATAGATATAACATCATTGAAAAACACCTAACCCAGGCAGGCAGCTCAAAAAAAGCATTTAAAGAATTACAAACGTGTAAAATATGGATTGACGGACTAAAGCGGGCAAATAAAACACTCAATAGTCGGAAAGACATTATAGAAGTGGCAACAGACTTTTACGAAACACTATATAATGCCAAAGAGCCCAAACCCGCAGGACCGAGTAAAACAAGCACCGCCATCACTCACAACACAGAAGTGTTCCACAGATCGAAGTGAAAGAAGTAGAGGAAACAATCAAACGCCTGAAACTGGACAGAAGTCCAGGCTCAGACTATGTTACTAATGAAGCTATAAAAATAGGCCACACACAACTAGCCCTACCTCTGACTCTGCTATTCAACCGCATACTGGAAACAACAGACACACCTACTCAGTGGTCGGAATCAAATATAATATTAATCTATAAAAAAGGCGATCACGTGATATAGGCAACTACAGGCCAATAAGCTTATTACCTTGCTTGTATAAACTATTATCTTCTCTAATAAATCAAAAGCTGAGCAATGAATTAGAGACGGCACAACCGATTGAACAAGCTGGATTTAGAAAAGGCTTTTCAACAATAGACCACATCCATACCTTAGAATTACTAATAGAAAAATATCAAGAACGAAGAAGACCTCTCTATATCGCTTTTATAGATTATAAAAAAGCATTCGATACAATGTCCCACTCAAGCATCTGGGAAGCACTGGAAGAACAGGGTGTAGCAAATGTTTACAAGTAATTAAAAGTATATATTTAAACAACAAAGGTAGAGTAAAACTAGAAAAAGTTGAACCGAGTTTTCCTATTAACAGAGGTGTAAGACAGGGTGACCCCCTGTCTCCGAAATTATTTATTGCCGTCCTAGAATCAATAATGAGGAAGCTGGGCTGGAAAAAATATGGACTGAACATCGATGGTAAGTATCTTAGCCACCTTCGCTTTGCCGACGATGTCGCTTTATTGTCAGAGACAAGCACCCAACTGCAATTTATGATCCATTCGCTGAACGAAGCCAGACAACAAGTAGGTCTAGACATGAATATGACAAAAACAATGCTCATGACGAATAGTACTAAATCAAGAATATCCGTCGATAACAATGTACTAACCTACACTGAAAGCTACATCTACTTGGGAAAACAAATCAGTTTCGACAGAAAAAATAATGAACTAGAACTAGAGCGAAGAATACAAAGATCTTGGAATAAGTATTGGAGCCTGAAAGAGATATTTAAAGGAAACATGGCAACAAAGATAAAAATAAAGAGTGATGAACACCTGTCTCTTACCGTGCTTAACCTACGCGTGTCAGACCTGGAGATACTCGAGAAAGGCAAAAAACAAAATTATCTGCTACCAACGCGCCATGGAGCGCAGTATGTTAAACATAAAAAAAGACAAAAAATAAGGCACACAAAAATCAGAGATATCTCAAAAGCTACAGACGCCCTTATTTATTCTAAAAGTCTTAAGTGGAAATGAGCGGGACATATAGCACGATTACAAGATGAAAGATGGACCAAAAAAATTACTATATTATGGCCCGGCCCAGTTGGAAAACGCTACAGAGGAAGACCCCATGCGAGATGGCAAGACGACATTACTAAGATAGGGGTCCAAATTGGCTAAAGATGGCAAAAGATAGAGACCAATGGAATTCTTTGGAGGAGGCCTTCTCCCGAGGAGGGGTTCTAACAAATCAAGATACACAGTCAAACTATAATAACCTACCACCATAGTTAAAGTTTAGTTTGTTATTTTGTAAAGATCATTTTCTTTTATTCACTTTTCTTTACTTTTTCTATATATATTTATTTTTTATATGTTTTGTTAGAAATAAAAGGCTTTTTATTTTATATTATGTTACAGTTTTTCTACATGAAAATTGAAAAGCACCCAATAGTCAACAGGTGCTAATTTTATAAAAGAAATCTCATATTATAGCGACTATCATAGTTTTTATATACTGCTAACGTCATCTAGTGATAAGTAAGATGTATTTATAGACACAATCTCCTAAAATTTAATAATTTTGTTTTTTTACATAATAAATAACATACATGATTACATAAGACAATAATAAAATTCAATTCTAATATTCGTCTTTGATTTGACTACATAGATGTGGATGTGGCTGAAAGATTTGTAGACCTTGCTTTGTTTACATGTAGTACTTTTTTTATATATTTTTTAATTTCATAATCAGTTGTTGCTACAAGTATTTATAGTCTTCATTGCATATGTTTGATTTTTTCCTATCTCTTTGTTTTTACACGTATTTATTATGCAAAATTGTATAGTTTGCTAAATTCTGTCCGTATTTTATGTATTTACAAAATAGAGTAATTGACGCGTTAATCACTGTGAATTTCATTGGTTTATACTCTATGATTTATGCATGATATGAAAGTAAAAATTAAACACTCAAATTTATTCTTTCAATTATTTATATAAATAAATAATATTCTTTTAATTTAATTCATTCATATAAATTTTGAATGTGTATTGACAGCACGCATACAAAGCAATCACATTCGCTTCGACTTGTATCTATGCTCGATCAAATTAAAAATAAAATGTCACTTTGACGGTTGTATGAAGCAAAGAAGTGTTGTTTGTCGTTTTAGGACTTTTATTATTTTCTAATAATATCTCATAAAATAATGAAAACTGTATGAAATCTTCAAAAATGTTAAACCAAGCTTCAACAGAGGCGCTACTTTCAGCGACTTATGTGGAAAATTATCTAGATTGTGTCGAAAATCTTCCAAATGACCTGCAACGACATTTATCGCGTATGCGAGAGCTGGATGTAACATACAGAGGTAAACTTATAATTATAAGCAGGTTTTCACAGAAAAAAATCACTAAATACTTTAAATTAACTCTAATTCTTGTACAAATTCAAAAGTCACTGCCATTATTGCATTTAATTACTTCAAAACGAACACTTTTTCAAATGACTGTTAATGGATGTTTGGTTTCTTAAATCCATTAATTTTTGCAAGCGTTTTGTGTTGAATTTTTATTGACATGTATTTTATGTTTATTCTTATGTTACAGAATGTCTACGAGATGCAGAAACGCACTTAGGGGTTTGCATAGGACCGAATACAGAAGAACGCCGTCGCGGAAGAGCTGCCTTGAGATTACAAGCAGCATTAGTCGCAGCGCAAGAAATCGGTGACGAAAAATTACAAGTTGTACAATTGTTACAAGACCTCATAGATAACAAACAAAGGTCCCTTGATGCTGATCACAAAAAGCTTGGTAAGTATTTTATGTTATTTACTCTGAATAATATATAATAAAACAGAAATTACATTTTTATACCATATAATATTAATAAATCAACAAAGGATTATATGCATATATAAATGAAATACAATTCTTTCACTAACAACTTAGTAAAAATATAAATAATTATATATATCTTATTAAGTATCATTAATATTACTTTGTTAAATGTATTTAGTAAATTCATTGATAATTTCAAAACCTTGCAGTAGCATGTTTAGATGTGAACACAAATGGTACTAGCAAAGAAGAGCCGCATCCAGCTAATGAAAATGTCCGTTCCAATGAGAAAGAGTCAAGCACAACACAAGTACAACCACAACATGTCCCACCACCTCCACCACCAGAACGTAACATCGACAAGGAAAAAGAAAAAATAGAAAAGGACAAATCTGGAGGTATATTTATTAACAACTAATAATATATGTAACTAATTATTTTAAGGTTTACAATTTGATGATGGCAACTTTGAAGCAGATATTATTGTCTGTTAATAAACATTCCCGTCCATTTCCGACTCGTCTCCATCAGATAGATCTCACCAATGGCATGCTTTTAGACAGTAAATATAAATATTTCTTCTAGTTTTGCATAATATCAATAGCAAATAATACATTCATTATGTATTTCAAAATTGCTTATATCATATTATAAGTACATAATCTGAAGTCAAAACAAGTGTATTGAATCAGAACATAATATAGTATATTATATTGATAATAATTATAGATTGGTAACCAAAAAAGTGTACTTTAAGTGATGTAGTGAATTTCCTACATAGAATTATCCTCCAATTTCTATTGCCAAAGTAGTGTTCTACTTAGAAACTTAACACTGCTGACCTATGGTCTTTGGCCACAAGGTAGACGATGTATCTGAAATTCAACAGAACAAGAGTATTAAGCATTAAAACAAAATATGTTAATCTTCTTATGCAACATTGTATATAGGCTAAGATCCCGATATAAAACGACCTTCACCGAGATGTTTGTTTGATGAAACATATTTTATATTTAATTTAATATGTCAATAAAAATATTGTATATGGGTTGCCTAACAAATTTTAGTCAAGGGTATGTTTAATTAATAATTAAAAAAAAAAAAAATTTTTAACATTTCACCGGTTTGATTATTAGATAAATTCTATACCAATCGAAAGTATGAAGCCCATAGAATATGCAAATGTTAGGTTGCCTATTTTTTTCCGGGCACAACTATCGAGTAGCCAGGTATAATTATTTATTGACATATTAAATTAAATATAAGATATGTTTCATCAAATAAACATCTTGGTGAAGGTCGTTTTATATTGGTATCCTATACTAATACTATAATGTATATGATTTAGAATTAATGTGGTTGTTTCCACTATTCTAACTATGTATTTAAAATGAGAATAAGTTTGATATTTTAACATTGTCTACAAATGTCTTGTTCACAAGACTTAATTTTTTTTATTATTTAACCAGGTGAAAGATGGTCAAAACGACCTCGTAGATCAAGAACAACAGTAAGTGCAGCTACAGACGGTGCAGACTCTAGCGAGCGAGACAGCGAGAGACAAACTCACAATACCACACACAAGAAGGGTAACAATCTCTTTTCTCTATTTATAGTGGTCTTTAAAACAAAAAAATTAAATTATAAGTAATTATTAGATGTTATCTAAAATTTGTATAAGTAAATTATGACTAGTAATATTTCAAAAATAAATTGATGTAATACTTTGTGTAACCGCTTAAATTGCTTTTGACAAAAGATGAATTATAAATTACTTATAACTTTTATATTTATCAGTTTTAGCAGTCTAAAATTATGATACTATTACATTAAATTGAATACATCAAGTACCCAGAAGTTTATGATATTGTGAATATACTACAAAACTGTATTAGATTCTTTTGTCATCATAATATGAATAACTAAATACAAGTTTTTCACAATTTGCAGGCATGGGCAAGAAGAAGAAACGTAAACAAAGACAGGCAGCTCAGCGTTCCGAAACACCCCCAGAGGAAACAGATGCTATTGACCCAGATGAACCTCGCTACTGCCTCTGTGATCAGATCTCATTCGGTGAGATGATCCTGTGCGACAACGACCTTTGCCCTATAGAATGGTTCCATTTTTCGTGTGTCTCTTTAACAACAAAACCGAAAGGGAAGTGGTTTTGTCCAAAATGCAGAGGTGATCGTCCTAATGTTATGAAACCGAAGGGACAGTTTCTTAAAGAACTAGAACGGTATAATAAGGAAAAAGAAGAAAAAGCATAGTGTCTACTGAATAGGATCTAATATTTTTGGATCTCGAAGTGTCAGTAAGTATTAAGAAAATGTGGAAGAAAGCGTAGCATAATGTGAAAATAAAAAATCTAATTATTTGTCTGTATTTGCATGTTCTTTATTAAAATTTTTAATGTGAAAAAAATATGAAGCATTTCTTTAACACCATAACTAAAATAATACCTTTGTGGTATAGTAAATTATTCATTGTGTCAAATCACAAATTGGAAATGTGGAAATTTTTTACTTTATTATTTTCGGATTTGTCAGAGTCTCATATTGAATGAGAAAACATTCAGTAACTAAAAAAAATGTTATGTTAAATAATTATTACTTTAACAAGAAGAAAACTTTGATTTGGTGACATTAAATATATTATTATTTCTAACTTAATTTGTAAATATAGCCTTTTAAATAAGAATAAGATGGAGGTATGCTGGGATGAAGCATTTGTAATAATTATATTGTAAAGAAATAGTTTTTTATTATTAGTTAATGCTATCAGATAATTATGTCATAATAAAATAAAAATTAATTAAATAAGTATTATCTCTTTTATTTTTTAAACCCATTTTATATACATTTTTATAGGAATATTGTTTTATATAAACTTGAATACTAAAGATATAAATGACACAGTATATACTCAGATGTTTCAATATTAATCACTAAGCATAGCGCAATGAGTTCTTAGGCCACACATTAAAACATCTAATGAGTTTATAATATTTATAAAATATTGCAATGGCTTATATTTTCGACTAGATCATTATTATTAATACAAATATTTCTATGTTTTGAGTAAAATATAAGGTTTTAGTAAAAAATCTATACTAATTAGGCTAAAAATAGTTTAAAAAATGCAAGCAAAACATTATAAGTCGTGTAAACTCAACCAAATACAATGCAATTTAAGCCACCTTTACATATTAAAATAAATTTAACATTACAATAAGTATACTGGTTATAGGCCAATCAAATTCTTCATTAAAATTATTTCAATAGTTTTCTAAAAATGGCGGAACATAGCTGCTTCCTTCATACATGAAATTCATTTACAATATACTGTGATACATGTCTTATGCTTATTAGATGTATATTCTATATAACATCATTAAACATGAATAGACGGCAAGATATGGTCGTATTAGAACTACAAGTATACAATACAAATGCTTAAAAATACTCCCACTCTAAATATGACACTAATTTGAACACAAATATTCTAAATTCACATAATTTAATAAACATTCACACATGTCAAAAAGAGGCATTCAAAAATTACTTCTAGTGGTTACGAATAAAATAAAATATTTTGAAAAAATCCTTACACTCACTTTTTCTTAAATTTGAACTACTTAGATTATATTCAAATGCCCCTTCATAAGCCATAATATTTTTACTAAACCCATACTCCATGTGGGTTCTTATTTGTGGGTGCAGCATTCTCCAACTGTCTCGGCGAACCAATTATTCTACGTGCGCTGCCGGCTTTGCATAATCCTGACAAATTTAAAATTAACAATATAAATTGCAGTTGGTTGATGATGTTGGTGTATGATGTTAATAAATATAAATTCCTTCATATAAATCATAGAGAATTCAAGTCTGAGCTAAATTCACGCTTGGCTAGTTCTTATTTTCAAAGTGCGTTTCAAAGATTAAGATTAAGTGTCAGAGACTTAAACAGGTTCATGGTGTGTGGACTATAGATACCAGATAAATGTATATAAACTCTATGTTACACATTATTGAAGTATATATTATTACTGTCTAAACTTAGCCTTATTACTGACAACACTATGCCTTTTTTATTCAAAGGCATTAGCTACTAAGCTATTAGCCACACAAGATACAATATTTAGTCTGTCATATAGCGACGGCGCGAAACCTTGAGGAGCGCGGCTTCGCCCCTCCAGTTCCCATCACTATCACTTCCCACTCCACCCACCCAGAACAGTCCACTAAAATATTCGCCAACCAATCACAATATATAAAGATTAAGTTTTTAAAACAAACACTATAGAAAACCGCTCTAAATGAACAAAATACAAAATAAGAATTAATTAACGGGAAACCAAAAATAACAATCGCGCGCCCCGATATTTCCCGCCGTTCCCCAACACTATGCTTACCATCAAGTGGATGCCGCAACTCATCAACACTGCCAGTCAAGCTTTGAAGGTTAGCTTCTTTCATTTCTTGAACTAAACGCTCAACTTGACGCTTCTTTTCCATTATTGCATTTTCTAGTACACCAACCTGCCACAATTAATATAATTATTGAAAGAATTTCCATACTTATACATCCAAGTATCACATACAGCCTCGAAAAATAAAAAGGCGCCAAAAAGTGATATAGGGTGACCAGATAAAAAAAGTATTATTCAAATAGTTTTAAATGTAAAAAGGACATACATTTATTAAGAAAATTATTACCTCTCGTTTTAAACTTTCAGCAGTGAGATGATTAATTTCAGTAGCATGTTTAGCTTGCTGAATTTGAGTTTGAAGATTTTCCATTTCAGCCAACATAGATCTCTCCAGTGCTTGTCTAAGAAAATAATTTTATAAATGTAGGTAATTATATATTTTCTTATAGATAACTACTCAATAGCAAATTACATTATTTAATGTCACATGCATAAGTTATGTCCTATAGATTCTAAATATATCACAAATATTTATCAATATATTAAAATTGCTTACCTATTTTCTTGTTGGCGACTACTTATAATCCTCTGCTCACTGTGTATGTCCTCCATGAGTTTCCGGATTTTATTTTTACACTGCTGAAGTTCTGTTTCACAATTTGCTAACTTAGATCTTACTAAAACTATTTCAGACTTCAGTGTTTTCTCATTCTGTTTTACTAATTCAGATTCTTCCTCCAAATAATTTAATGCTTGTGCCTGTAATTCCAAAATGTTAATAGTTAAAGATTTTGCTTTCTAATATTAAGGTTTAACATTTACATATAATGTGTTTCGAAAGTAATACTTATTTGTATAACAAGAAAAAAGACTCTCCATTACAGAGCGTGAATGTCTCGGAATAATTGTTATATTGTAACATTTATTAAATATACCATAATCCCTTGAACTCATAACAACTTATATTACACGTTCATGACACAAACATATAAGAAATTTATAAAAATCCTATATTACATTGTTGATCTTGCGACAGTAACTTATCTATACAAAGAGAATTTAGTTCTTTGTGGGATTTGAAGTAGTGATAACCTGTGTAAAGATCACAATTATTTTACAGTTAAAGATTGGATAATTTTAGTAGACACAATCCAATCACCTTGAAGTGTAGTTCATGGAGACTGACAGAATAAGACATGAAGAACCAGCCAGGGACTGAAAAGGTTAGCTTAACTTAGCTCCAGTAAAACAGCCCTCCAGTTCAGGTTGAAGTAGAACTAAGAAGTAGATTAAACTAGCATAAGCATTGCAGCCAAATTGGACAGCATGAACGAGGTGATCCTCTCGATTGTAAAGTGACAGCTATGTTGTCGCGTTTCGTGCAATTTGTGAGTTTCCAGTAGCCCATTGGGCCCGGCAGCAACATATCTGCATAACCTCTAGTTGTGCGGATGTTTATGAGCGTCGGTAGTCACTATAAAGGTCCGATTGCTCTTTTGTTTACTTTTGCCATAAAAAAAGGAATGCTTTAATTTTAATGATAAATATGAGACAATATTTCACCTGCTCTGTACTTATCCGCAACTGATTGTCCGCTGAAGTAATTTGCTGCTGTAACAGTTCCACTTGCCTCTCCTGTTCTCTCCCTTTATTCTCCCAATAGCCTATTTCTGCATCATACTACACCAGAAATAAAAATTAAATAATCTATGCATTATAACATAATTATAATATTTTTCTGGACTTGTGTGAAACAATTATAGGAAACTTTATTCAAAACCAATACTGGTGTTACAATAAGTTCTTATCTTATTGTAACAACAGTATTTTTTTATGAAAAGTAATGGCATCTGTATAATAAATTCGAAAAAAAAACATCAGTTACCCCTAGCTTTATCTTTCTTTTTTCTCATCAGATATTCCCTTTTTTCACTCAACATTACAACCCTTAATTATTGATCTTCTTTTATATCAGAGTATCCAATCCTATAACTTTATTTTAACACAAAATAAAAACTGAATTAAATCTTGTTTAACAGTTAAACTTACCTTTATTAAATCAACTTGTTGACTGGACAACTTCTCTCTCTGATAATTAACTAGTGATACAAGTTCTCTGTATTGGCTGTTATAACTAACTGCCTCCGGATTTCTGTCTTCTTCTGGCAAATTGACAGGAGACATGTGTGTTTGGCGGGAATGCTGTGTGCGGTTAGGTGACTTCCTCAAAGCTTGGGATGGTGGCGGTGGCGATCTATATGGTGGTGGGGGTTCTCTGGTAGATTATAAACATGGTTAGATATTATAGTAAAGCTTAAAACTTTGTTCTACTTTACTTGATTTGTATTTTTCAAATTATTCTCAATATACACTGTTTCAAGTTCCATCCAGAGAGCTGTTCAACTACTGGTTAAACTATAACTTATTTAAATGTGTATTCAAAGACAGTTACACCAAATTTTCTTAGTCTAGTTTTTACAACAGAAACAGATTTCAGAAATCATATATATTATGTATAGCCTGACCAGAAGTATATATAACCCTGCTTTGGTGTCACCACCATATCTTTCAAAGGGTAACACATAGTGTAGTCCATGCAGAGACTAGTACCAAAATTATTTGCTATATGATAAGTTTTTATTTTTTTTGTCAGGTTATACAAATTCTTTTTATGTATTCCCTAAGAACAAATGGTTTTTTGTATCTTATACTGCATACAGCCTGATCTAAGACCTATGTTACCTGCCTACATGGTCTTATCAGTATATTATAAACGAGAAAGATTGTATGTATGTTTGTTACTCTTTCTCGCAAAGACTACCAAATTGATTTTAATGAAACTTTAATTTATCCCTATACTCCCACAAGAATGGGAAGTACGCGGGTGTAACTGCGGAGGGCTGCTAGCATTATACAATATTCTATGTGCATGTGTATGTCCTAAATAATTGGATAAATTTTAATGGATTTTTTTGTGTGTTCAAGAGGATTCGCAATAATTTAGATTCTGTGGGTCCACTAGTTTCATAAAATTTAAGGTTTCATTTCACAATTTATTAACAGGAATAGTCAAGGGCCCTAGGATCACCCTAAGGTTAGGATTGCCCCAAAGTTACAGTAACTATCATAGTATAATTATTGTCATTGGAACACAACTTACCTATAAGGTGGGACATCTTTAAGCACAGGACTGTTAGATTCAGGGGTTTTAGCTTGCTGGATACCCTTCACCACACCAACAGGATTTCCAGGTGAGGCATTATTTACATTAAATGTGGGTGTCGTGTTCATATGACTTGGTGAACTTTGATTTTCTTGTACATTGTGATTGGATGAATTATTTCCTCTACCAAAAAAAAATACTATTAATTATAGAGCTCTAAAAACAAGGTGACAGAAAATTGTTTTTAATTTAATAATTATGTATTGTCAAGATATAGAATTAAAATGTATATGGTTTCTATACATATATCTGACTCTAATCCAATCATCTGATACCTATATATCAATATACTATAATTTACTATTTTTATAAGAATATTACAAAAACCTTTTTTATTCACATAACAAATAATAAATATCACTGATATATGTCAATGATTCATGCCTGTCATTTCATACATACCCGCTTCCAAGAGGAGATCTAGAGTTGTTTGTTGGTTGTACAGGTTTCTGACCATTGCTATCAGACCTTCTCAATATAAACTGAATATCATTTGCATATTCTCCCCATTTCATTAAAATCTGTAAAACATTTCTTATAATTACATCACTACAGTGGTATGTCTGCGTTAAAGCAATTTATTACAGTGGATATGTGAAGTAATTTAATAAATCAAAAACAAAATGCAATACCTTCAATGGAAATTCTTGAGGAGCCAAAAGGCGTTCATTGTTTCTCCATCGCTCTATTAAGGTGAATCTGCCCACTTTCCCGGTGGCGTGTGCCAGGGCAAAGACTACATCCTGCGATCAAATTTCAACTCAAATAATTTCCTATTGGTTAAACAATGTACTCATTACATTTATAAGCACTTACTTCGTGAGTTGTTTATAACTTTAATGAAAATGACGTACAACTGACGTTGTTAAGTATAAATAAAGTTAATTGTATCTAGCTGTAGAATATCAAGAGATTTAAGTTAAACATAATTCTGGCTAACCTGACAAGTAGTAGTCTCCGTCACTCCGCAAACAATCCTTTGTATCCCCTCGACCCAGACCTTCAACTCCATTAATATAGGAAGACGCTTGCCTTCTAACTGTTCGGTCTATGACACCATTTTATATGCTTTGCTTCACTTATTTAGGTAGGTATTTCACTAGCTTAAAATAGACCAAGACGCCAGGCTAACATTAACATTCCAAAATTAAAACAAAATAAATCGAAATCCAAAATGATCAAAAGTGGGTTATGAGAAATTCGTTCAGGAATATTGAATGAAGTATGTTTTTTTTTTACTTTGACATTCGGATGTAAAATTATTTCCTACTTCATTTGAAAATAAAATAAAATAATTTTCCTACTTTATATTATAATAATTGTAATACATAATATATATTAACTATTTAACAAAGGTAGGTACGAAAAACACAATCTTGTAACTTATTTTAGATAAAATTTAAATAAAAAATCGGTTATAATAAAACAATTTTTTTACGGATTTTATCGCGGTTTATTAAGATTTTTACAAGCCCGACGTTTCGGATACTTTAGAGCTTTGTTTTATTATAAAGAGTGAAATTCGCGTAAACATTAGAAAAAAATCGGTTGTCTGTAAAGTCGGTTTACTGACGTTAAACGTGAGTTAAGGCGGGCTTATGAGACGCACGGGCCGAATACAGGGGGTGAGGTGCGGGGAAATCCGCGGGGCGCTCTCCGCGCGTCCCGCTCGTGCCCATTGTGTGGCGGCCATTGAATTACTAGATTACTAGCGTACTTGAACTACCTATATTACTACGTAGTACTTAATTACAATTCCCTGGTGGCGGCTAAAATATTTAAGTAATAAATGAATTATCAGGAGAGTGACTGCAGTATTTTCTTTATACGAGTATATTAGTAAGTGAAATATAAAAAAGTATTAATTGCTTAAAATACTTTTGATATAAGTACTTATTCAACATTCAAACAAACATAAAAAAAAACAAAACCTACAAAGTACTATTTATTTGAAGCAATTTTTATAAATAAATACATTTAAATTCATTGTTTAAAATATTTTCAGATAAGTATCCCATTAGTAAAATCAGTAGTCTGTAATGTGCAAGTCATGAAATGAAACATCCCGTGGGGGAATGGGTCTCCCCACGCGGATATGTGGGACTCGCTGCGCCCAAAAGCTGATAAGTGGACGCAGCTCTACCCACTAAAACCCGGCAACTGCCACCAATGCCGCCTTTGGTGAGGTGCCCCGGATCTAAAGAGCAAACAGGACACCTCGACGACTAGTCAGTCCACCAAGGGACCGACGCCACCTGCACAGAGGGGTTATTCCGCACCACAGAACAACCCCTCCCAACGTCAGGACAGTAAAATGGGGTGAGGTTCCCGTCCTCACCCCTTGCCGCCTGCTCTTTTGTCCCCTCTTCTTATAAGAGGGGTACAATGAGCCCCCTCGGGCCCCTCAAGAAGCTGGGCACACCTTAGACTATTGAGCCCCACCACCACGTCAAGGCCTGAACCATGGTGGAGAGGAGTGAAGAGGTAACAATCACACACACACACACACACACACACACAAACTTTGTCATCCATACATCTATACAGATAAATAAAATTGAAGTGTCTGTTTGTGATATTAAAATAACCGCTTTTTACTAAATGAATACTACTAAATGGATGTATACACGATACATACACCAAAATAGCCTTTTTTACATTTTTTGTCTGTCTGTCTGTTTGTTCCGGCTAATCTCTGAAACGGCTGGGCTGATTTTGACACGACTTTCACTGGAAGATAGCTGATGTTATAGGGAGTAACTTACGCTACAAAAATAATCATCATCAATACGCGTACAGCTGTAAATTTAATTTAATGCGGGCGAAGCTGCGGGCAACAGCTAGTATAATATTTTTGAGATAGTAAATAACAAAGGTACTTTCAATATCTATATATGGACCAAATTGTATCCAAATACATACAGCTATTTAGGAGTGAAGAGGTAACAAACACACACACACACACAAACTTTGTCATATATAATATTATTGAGATAGTAGATAACAAAGGTACTTTCAATATCTATATATGGACCAAATTGTATCCAAATACATACAGCTATTTACTATTTAGAAGTGAAAAGGACACACACACTTAAACTTTGTCATCTATACAGATAAATAAAATTGGAGTGTCTGCTTGTAATATTAAAATAACCGCTTTTTAATCAATGCATATGGATGTATACACGGTACATATACCAAAATAGCTATTTTACTATTTTTGTCTGTCTGTCCGTCTGTCTGTTTGTTCCAGCTAATCTCTGAAACGGCTGGGCCAATTTTGATGGGACTTTCACTGGCAGATAGCTGATGTTTTATAGAGCTTAGACTATAAAAATAATGACAATCGGACGCGAGGCGCGGCGTCATGGAGCGCCCGCGCGGCTCGGTCGAATCACGGCGACGCATTATTTTGATTTCACTATATCTCCTAAGGACTAAGGTATTCATTTACTTTCCATGATGTAAAGCGAAAAAATAATCTTCATGAAATTCTCAAGCTAATTAACGCATTTAAAATGATAGGGATTAATACCGCATTTGTGTAAATGCCTTTCCAATTACGGCTTTATAATTGCCTTTTTTAAAATATTAAAATGGATATAGTATATTATCCTTAAGAGATAGACATATGCTATTGCGGACTTTTTGTAGACCTTTTTAAGTTGTACAATAATGTACTACATTGTTTTGATCTATCCGATAGGGTTCAGTCAGCGTTTTCAATGTAAGCGCAAAAAATGTGTTTATTTACGACATCACATTAGAAACCTCTAAAATTATCAGTGTTATCTACTTTATTATGCATGTATTATACATATAAACCTTCCTCTTGAATCACTCTATCGATTAAAAAAATTGGATCAAAATCCGTTGCGTGGTTTTAAAGATCTAAGCATACATACATACAGACAGACGCGGGAAGCATCTTTCCTTTATTTGATCTATCTGATAGGGTTCAGCCAGCGTTTGCAATGTAAGCGCAAAAAATGTGTTTATTTACGACATCACATTAGAAACCTCTAAAATTATCAGTGTTTATCTACTTTATTATGCATGTATTATACGTATATAAACCTTCCTCTTGAATAACTCTATCTATTAAAAAAATTGCATCAAAATCCGTTGCGTTGTTTTAAAGATCTAAGGATACATACATACAGACAGACGCGGGAAGCGACTTTGTTTTATACTATGTAGTGATTGAGATAGTAGATAACAAAGGTTCTTTTAACTTTCAATATCTATGTATGGACCAAATTGTATCCAAATACATACAGCTATTTAGAAGTAAAGAGGTAACAAACACACATACATACACACAAACTTTGTCATTTATGATATTATTGAGATAGTAGATAACAAATGTACTTTCAATATCTATATTATATGGACTAAGTTGTATCCAAATACATACAGCTATTCAGGAGTGAAGAGGTAACAAACACACACACACATACACAAACTTTGTCATTTATAATATTATTGAGATAGTAGATAACAAAGGTACTTTCAATATCTTGTATATGGACCAAATTGTATCCAAATACATACAGCATTTAGGAGTGAAGAGGTAACAAACACACACACACTCACACAACTTTCACTTTTATAATAAACTAGTGGTACCGACAGACGTAAGGCGTTGTTCTGTAATTTTCTTTTTGTGAATATAAACCATTCTCGAATCCACTTGAACACACACCGAAAAAAACATCAAGATCGGTCCAGCCGCTTAGGAGCGCAACTATGGTTCAAGCCTTCTCGTGTCGGTGGGGCTCAGTAGCCTAAAGTGTAACCTTAGGCCAAGCAAATTGAGCCGAGAGAGCTTCTCTTTGTACCCCTCTTATAAGAAGAGGGGTCTATAGAGCAGGGGGACAAGGGGTGAGGATGCGAACCTCACCCCATTGTACAGTCCCGACGTTGGGAGGGATATTTCTGTGGTGCGGGACAACCTCTCTGTGGAGGTGGCGTCGGTCCCTTGAGGACTGACTAGCTGTCGAGGTGCCCCATTTGCTCAAGAGATCCGGGGCACCTCACCAAAGGCGGCATTGGTGGCACACGCCGGGTTTTAGTGGGTAGAGCGTCCATTTACCAGCTGTCGGGCGCAGCGAGTACCACATACCCGCGTGGGGAGACCCACTCCCCCGCGGGAATCCTGAAAGCATTTCTCGGCGTAAAAGAAAAAAGCCGCTTAGGAGGAATCCATAAGAATTTACCTGCGATGTCAAAAAAAGTATACGACCGTATTCAGCTTGTCCCTAGAAATTTTTCCTAATTGCTAGGTAGGTGCGCAAGTACTGTTTATGTGCGATTCCGGTACCTAGGTTGGTACCTATATAATTTGGGCAGAGTGTATTGTTATGATTTACTTGTTTTGTTTCTGTATCGGTTGTACCGGGACCAGTTCAGTTAGTGTCATGTTATTTTTACCTATTGATCTTGATACTTACAAAATAAACAATAATATTGGCATGAGTTAGTCAGATTACTATTTCGTCGCAAAATGAACTAACATTATACTATACTAGAAATTTTTGCTAATTGCTAGGTAGGTGCGCAAGTACTGTTTATGTGCGATTTCGGTACCTAGGTTGGTACCTATATAATTTGGGCAGAGTGTATTGTTATGATTTACTTGTTTTGTTTCTGTATCGGTTGTACCGGGACCAGTTCAGTTAGTGTCATGTTATTTTTACCTATTTATCTTGATACTTACAAAATAAACAATAATATTGGCATGAGTTAGTCAGATTACTATTTCGTCGCAAAATGAACTAACATTATACTATACTATATTATAATATTGTAATATACATCCATGACCCAGGAACACAGAAAACTGTTTTGTTCGCTAGTGGGATTCGAACCCGCTACCTCCGGCTTGAGCGTCAACGCGCTAAACCATCGAACCACTGAACCACAGAGGTCGTCAAATATATGTGTCGTAAGCTGTAAATATACTTCCGTTCTTTGGTAACCGTAACACAAGTTCTTTGAGAACTTACCACGGGACCAGATTGATTGTGTAAAAGCGTCCATAGATATTTAAAAAATATATAATATATTTCCCATCTTGTAAACTACGAATATTATTATTTATTATACGTTGAAACCGTCGAGCGAGAGAGCGTGCAGACCACACCCGATCGAGACAAGCCTCGCTTGTCGACTGCCGCCAGTTTACAATCTGATGCAACACTTGTGCTCCGTTCACAAAGTTGAGATTTGTTTAGCAGGACAAGGGCGTGTGAAATTTGTAGGACGCATAAATGGTTTTATTATAACATTTTTGTTTATTTACAGAAAAGGGGGGTTCTAATAAAAAATGTGTCTGAATTAGTATCTAAGTGAATATTATACGATTTATATTCTCGAAAAAAAAAACTATGGTTATCACTGAAATAAACGAGAACTTTGAACTGAAAAATAATATTTTATGTCAAACTTATGAATTTTATTACTAAAAAATTACAATAAATTTTAAGATTCTGCTCGAATTAGTATTTAATTAAGTATCTATTATTTACGCATGATTTTTTTCAATATTTTATCATTCAAGGAAGTGCCCCTAACTGATCACGAAAAAAGGGTCTTATCAGCGGTATTTTCTCATAAGTCATAACCTCGCCTTAAACGTGACAACATCAAAAGAAAATGGAACGCCTCACAGCGAGGTAACGCCGCATTCGTCACGTTTTTTCGTGCGTGCAGCCGGCTCCATCGAATTTTATGACGTTGTCACGTCAAAAAATCAGTTGTCTGTAAAGTCAGTCTTCTTCTTCTTTTTGGCCTTAGCTCCCAAATGGAATTGCCAGTGTCAGAGTGGATGTAAAGTCAGTCGACTGACGATAGTTGAACGTGACAACGTCATAAGAAAATGGAACGTACCTATTTATACTCTTTGATGGAACGCCTCAGAGTGAGGTAACGCCGCACGAGTCATGTTTTTTCGTGCGTGCAGCCAGCTCCATCGAATTATAAGACGTTGTCACGTCAATAAATACTTTTTTAAAAAATCGGCTGTCTGTAAAGTCGGTTTACTGACGATAGTTGAACGTGAAAACGTCATAAGAAAATATAACGCCTCACAGCGAGGTAACGCCGCATGCGTCATGTTTTTTCGTTCTTGCAGCCGGCTCCATCGAATTATAAGACGTTGTCACGTCGAAAAATCGGTTGTCAGTAAAGTCGGTTTACTGACGATAATTGAACGTGATAACGTCATAAGAAAATGGAACGCCCCAGAGCGTCCTCAGAGCGAGGTAACGCCGCCTGCGTCATGTTTTTTCGTTCTTGCAGCCGGCTCCATCGAATTATAAGACGTAGTCACGTCAAAAAGTAAAAAGTTTGCGTAATATTTAAATGACAATCAACAAAACTTTATTTAAAAACTAATGTATTTTTAAATTGCTTTTAAATTCGTCATTCGTGACATAAGTTGTGCATGGCTTCCAAGTCTAGTTTTGTAGTAGAAGAATCTAAAAATGGCCCAAGGAGATGAAGATGAGGTATTGTTACGATACCAAACATCTTTATTATGGGCATTTAATTATTTGAAATTGAAAATTTTATGACTTATTAATTTAACTTATATCTCTACAGGATATTGGATTTAATGTGGAGGAAGTACAAACAATTGTCAGGGACAACATAGAGTTATGCCTCGGTGGAAACATATACAGCCATTCACGAACACCACAATGGATTTCAGTTATTACAGAAAAAACTTTGTCAAAGCTTAATAAATTAAACAAGCCATACAAATATATCAGTAAGTTCTTATAAACACCAAAGTCTTTGTTATAGTAGTATAGCAGTAAGTTTATGTTTTAGAGATAGGTACTATACATCAGTAATAGGAGCCTGGCGTTGCTAAACAGGCAAAGATACCTAATAAGTAGTATTTAAGTATTTACGCTGGATTTAGTGCTTCATGGACGGTTACAGAGGTCGGCCAACCGTAACTATCGTATCGAAAATCAACTATTGCGTTTAGTAGAACACGGCCCGTGCAGCGTCCGTCCATCCGGAAAACCATGCGTCGAGCGCATGCAACCCAGGAAACTCATTTATGTGTTGCCTATTCTGAGACATAATATGTTAAGTCTCGATGCCAGTAATTACACTGCCTGTCTTGCTCTTCTCTCCGAAGCACAGCAAAACTGTTTCACGGGAGAAACAAGATGGTGGTACCCATGCAGCCGGGAGCGCGGCATTGCGCATCCCTCCCACCGGTAACACCTATGTCTAACTGGAACTGAGCTATCTGGGGTATAATTTGCCGCGTTCACGATAAGCGGGTTTGGGTGGTGGAGTGCCTTTTCAAAGTGACGTTCTGACATCGCTTTGAAGTGGCCCCTAATGGAAACAATCGTCAAAACGCGTCTCGTGACGGTGTCGCGAGTAATCATAAATAAAAAAATCAAACATCATATAAAAGTCAAATCGCGTCTCGTAACGATGTCGCGAGTCCAGAAATTTTATCTCATCAAAAAATATGCGTACCGCGCTAAAAGAAGTTTTCACTTCAAAAATCGCACCCAAATCGGTTCACCCGTGACAAAGCTACGTTTTTTTTTCGGAAGGGCTTGACTTCCGCCTGATGGCCTAGTTAAGCTCAATCGGTACAGTAAGTGAACAGATGGCTCACTTAAGAAATATTCGAATGGGGGACGTGCCCCTTTCGCGGTTCATCGCGAGCGCTGCTCGGGAGAGCAGGATTTGGACTAGTCAAATCCGATACGATCGACGCATTTTTTACGGTTGAATTTAACCTATCATCATGAGAGCCGGCCCTCATCCCTCCCTCTGGAGAGGAAGGCGGGTCATGCGTGGTGCCCAAGCAATCTAGCGGTAGCGTAGTGCTACTGCTGTTAGCGCGGTCTGGGTTTGTGTCTACTCGTATCGGATTCGAACGCTTTCGCGATCGGTCCGGATCGATGTGGTTTCCATGTGTGGGGGTCGACGTCGCTTACGACCCCGAGCCCCAAGCGGTGTGCAGGTGTACCTAGCACCGTGTGTTGTAATACTGTGTATGTTCTCACGTTCGCGTCGCGCTTTTGCGTCGCGCATTAGTAGTTGAGAGATTTCATCAGCTGGATCTGTTAAAACATGCTTAGGTAACCTATGTCTAATTGGAACTGAGCTATCTGGGGAGACAAAGCTACGGCGCCATTGAGATACACACAGAGGACAGACCGGTCAAACTTATTACACAACTTAAAAACCAAAATGTATTTCAGTGCGAATGACTGTGACACAGAAAAATGGATCTGGTCTCCACACGGCCGCAGCTTACTTCTGGGACACTGCCACTGATGGAACTTGCACGGTTCGCTGGGAGAATAAGTATATGTACTGTATTGTTAACATTTGGGCCCTCGCGTTGCAGATTTAGTTAATAAATAAAAAAGCTTTTCTATATTTGTATTTTAATATGTAGCTATTAGCTATGGGTCAAGAAGCCTAACCTAATATGTAAAGACTTAAGACAGTCATCCGGCAAGCCCTAATTTAATTGTCGGTGATCGCTTTCCATGAACCGATCCGATTGTCAAGGACTATTTCGAAAAAAAAATATAGGTATGTTAAAAACTTAAGTTGACTACAAAAATGACTGATAGCTTGAAAATAAATACCTATAGTCATAACAAGATGTCGGGTAATAAGAAAATCTCTAAGTGCTTCTTCACAGCCTATTTGAGCAAACATTAGGGTGCAAGTTGATAGCCGACCGCATGCAGCAGCAGCAGACGACGTGTCGTCGCATCGCTTCGCTGTGACATAGCGTCCTATTACTGGCTACTAATGATACTGCAGTCATTATTTCAACAGTGTTGCCAACTTAGTGGATTTTCCACTAAAACTGGTTGTTTTGACGCCGCTGTTAGTGGCGAAATATTGCTTTTAGTGGCTGTTAGTTTCTTTAGTAGTTTAGTAAAATTCAATTTCAATGACAAAATATTAAACCGAAAAATTTTACATCGATGAACTAGCGATCTTTGTAATAACACTCAATGCCTCATTCCGACGATAATGTTATGAGACTATTTAGCACTTAGCAGTATGAATGTAATAAAAATAAGCAGAGGAATAAAATCAATATTTTTTTAAGCTGCTATATAAATAATTAATACGCTGTGGTAATAAGGTTGGAAGGAAAATGCTGCAACGATTATGAAATCACCATAATATGTTAGTTTATTGATTTTATAACGTTATAATAAACGCCATCAATCACTAATATTCTTATTGTTTTCTTTCGTAATTACTAAAATTTTGCGATTTTGAAATTAGGCCCGATTTTTGTAAGTGGTTTTCTTATGATTTTTGTTGGCAGCACTTTTTTTCAAAATTTATTTTCGACGACATCTCAAGCGAAAAGAATGCCACTTGACGTCGCTAGCTTCTTGTCGCTAACTACAGAGGGAACTTTTATAAAGTGCTGCTGCGTGCACTTGGCTAACTTATACCTGTAGGTTAAACCATAATGTATTCTGTCCTTCATGATTCTGTCCACACCTCATTGAATTGACACACACACTTGACATTTTTTAGTCTAGAATATATTATATCAAGAATAAACCTATTCACCATAGCTTTTTCTTTTGGGAGATAAGATAAAATAAGATATTCAATGAGCTGCATAAATATAATGGTACAAAATTAAATATTGGGACCAGGGGATAAAATAAAACGAATTCTTAAAGCACATTTTAGTATTTTATTTTTGGTAAAATTTACCACATTACAAAATAATGATAGAAATAAATAAAATGTAAAGACAGGTCAAAGGACTATGCATTGTAAAATTGGTGCTTTTGAAGCAATAAAATATAATAATAAAATTAGGCAAAATGGCATGTGTTCATTAAACATTATAAGCAATATTGTAAAACAAAATATCAAAAAATGGTCACCTAATAAATAAAATTAATTCATCACTTAATGATTTGGTTTTCAAATAGTTGTGTGCTATGGGTGGCACGCCTTTTGCAATAGAAGTAATCATTTGGTCTTTAATTTAAGTAGAATTTACATGTGATACAACAATTACAAATACTGGAATGCACAATAAATAAATTTTAGCATTACATTATCTTACACAAAATTTATATCTTGTGCACCCCATAACACACCACACAAAATGTACATGCACTTAATTTAAAACAGTTTACATTAAATCATTTCGTAATAAATAAATCCGAATTTCATAAATAAAATAAAAAGAAATTTACAATACATAAGTCGGAGGATATATGAAAATAAATTTATTATAGTAATATATAGACAACTAATATTAATATATGTTAATTACAATTCATAGTGATTAACGTTACTGTACTTTTTATTTATTATCATAGCTCGATGTATACATTCAAATGACACGAAATGGAAGTACGTATTGATCAAATGAAACATAAATACATTCAGCCGTCGAATGGCTCAACTTTAATTATAAGACTAGTGCACAATTTTCTCTTTGTATATACGATTAAAAAACGATGCTGATTTCAAAGATTTCAGAAACCTAAATATGACTAATATGTACTACAGTTTTACAATAAAGCCATAGTTCAGACGGAAGTTACAAAACTTTAGGGAGTCATATTTGATATCGCTACGGCACTACGCCTTAAATCGAAGAGACTGTTAGCGGTACTCATGTAAAAAAATAAAAATTTAAAAATGCTGCCATAACATTTGGCCGTACAAAGTGTAAAATCATAGTCAAGCACTGTTACAAAGATAAAATATTAATACTGCTTGAATTAAATTTGCTCTATGGTCATTTATACGAGGCCAGTAATATGACTACCTACTCTACTTTTATATTGTGTAAAGAAAAACCATAAAGGACATCACTTTATGGTTTTTCTTCGCACAATATGAAATTCGTTTTGAAAAATGGTGAGGCCAAAATATACAAAAGTTTGAACGACTAAAATGACGTCACGCGAACAATTACAATGATAATGGCAACACTTGTTCACGTGACGTAATTTGACATTGACTTTTGTAGTCTGTCCCCGTCCCTCTGGCCTCGTGTAAACAGACAAGCAAAATTGCGACTCGACATATGTTACAAATCCACTGGTACTTATGTGATGATATTGTGATGACACGTTTGTATTTTTGTAAAAAAAATGTACTAAAATTAAACATCAGTTCTAAACTTAATCAACGAAAGCTGTGCTGAAAACATTTAAAGCTAACAAATGTGCATTTTCTCTGTAAACCTCGGCTTGGGGTCACGACAGTCTATCCAATAAAACTCCCGAGCCTAAATCAAATAACTTATTTTATATACAGTACATAATGCTCTGTGAAGTACACCCTACCGCTATGACTACAATAAAACGATTTGTCGCTTAACCGAGGGTCATTATTATGACAGATTATATCTCTTATTTACAAATTTACTATACAATACTTATTAAAATTACTAAAAAGTAACATTGTACTCGTAACTTTGCTATCATTCGAATGTACTTATCTACTATCAACGACTAATCCTTCCGGTATGTACACGCTAGTCGAGACTTAAATGATCACAAGAAGAATAAAAACATAATGAGGAACAAATACTCTACGCACTAACTGTGGCCACCGCAGGGTGGACGTATATCACATCGAGTGGAGTCACTTAAGCCGTTCGCAAACCTTCATTAACCTAAAATAATACGAAATATTTACACAACGTAAGACTTATCACAAAATTATAGAACCAATGATATATCCAACATTTTTAACACTGGGTAGATTCAAAAAGAGATCATAACTAGATTCAAGTGTGCCCCGGCGTGCCGGGCGCGTCGAGGTGGGAATGCGATATGTGGATTGGACTTATTGTCTTACATATATACATATAAAAATTGTGCTCGACCCAGTATTCCACGCACCTCTCCCGTAAAAGAAAATCTAAAATTTTCAAAAACTGCCATCGCTTTAGCTCATTTGTCACAACTTATCATTAGTATAAAATCAGTTATGTATCTAATATTATGCTAATTATCAAATTTTTGCTGTGCCTGTTTGATCCTGATTGTCGAAACTATTTCAGCACAGCTTGTACTTACGAGTTTCCGTGTAATGTCTTGTATAAATCGATCACCGATCCATATAACCCATGAAACCGCACTGAGCTTTATAATTGACACAATTCACTGGTATTTTAGTTCAGGTATTTGCGGCACTTCTTGGCGCCGCACGTGCAAGGTATCTTGACCTCTTCGAAGGGGAACTTGTAGTCGTAGGTCAGCTCCTCCCCGACGGATATCCGACGGAGCGCGAATATGAGGATGTGTTTGTGGCCGTGGATGTCGACGACCCGCGAGTAGCAGTTGGGCTGTAATAGGAATAGCATCGTCAAATAACCGACATTTAATTTTCTACCGTCTGGGCTCAGAGGTCTCGCTTTAATAATTACAGATCGTTTGAGAGTGGTCAATTATTGATACATACAGAATAATGTATGTGAATACATAAAAATGTATGTGATTGTTTCCCCTGCAACCCTTGGACACGCTACGCATTATTGACATTTTCTTGCAATCGACATTTTACCACACGTGCGTGCGTGCCTGTGTGTTCGCTGCGATGGAGCCGCGCCTTTAGTAGAATAGTATTGTAATATCAGGTCCGAGCGAATTATCAATATCTATATCTACACGACCCTCTGGTGTAAGGTGTCTTGCCACACATTCAAGAAAGTCGCAGGTTCGAATCCCGCTAGTTGTAAACTTTCTGTATAAATATTAACGCGTTTTCAGTACCGAATAACAAGTACCTATTTTATTCATAAATTATTTTTGTACAATACTTGAAAAATTATCAAAAAGCTTTAGAGTTTAAATGCTTAAAAAGTAAATTGCCTCTATGTTTCGAGTGAACTCTTTTTAACACGCTTTTATTAGCTTCACCTGTATCTATCTCTCTATGTAACGGAATCTTTAAACATTACCCACTTTAAGACATTAAATTGAGATTTTGAAACTTGAGAAACTTTGAACACTTTTGAATGACCGATGACATTACCATTATTTAATAAATTTATCATCTATCAATATCCTGATCAGGATAATCAGGATAGCACATCCAAGGGTTCACGTCCCTCATCATCAAAGAACGCCAAGACGGCCGATCCTTTGCCACTCGCATCCAGCACGGACCAAAAATCCATCACGTTTACGCGCAAATTACCTACATCATTCGTGTAGTTTTTAGTCTTTTATCATTTATGTTTCTCAAGGAAGAGACAAAGGATTTAAATCTAAATAAAATTTAATGAAAAAATGGGAGAGAGTAATTGAAACCGATTGAGAGGGAGTGAGAAAAGGCGAACGTAGCATGAAGCACATAGCCATGGAGTGAGAGAAATGGAGAAGTGAGTGAAAAAGATAAATAGATGGAGCAAACGTCGCATCGCAAGTCTCGGAAATTTGAAGCTTTAGATTAGTATAAATATAAACGAGATTTAAAAATTTGTTTGCCAAATAAGTTTCACTTCTGATATGTGTACTTTGGACGCACGTACTTTTTTACCACGCTTTTATCAGCTTGGGTTGTATCTATGTATGTAATGGAATCTTTGAACATGATTTTGACCCACTTCTAACGACCAGATTTGTTCAAGCTTTGTAGATTTATCGAGGACCGATGACAATACAATAATTTGATAAAATTATTCCAATATCCTGATAAGGATAATCAGGATAGCACATGCTAGGAAGGCGTAAGGCGCGCAAGTTACCTACATCACTTGTGTTGTTTTTAGTCTCTCACTCATTTCTAAAGTGATTGTTAATAGTTGAGTACTTTAAATTAATAAAATCTTTAATTAAAAAAATCGACACTAAAAAATAAAAAATAAATTATAGTTTAAAAAAACTAAAAAACACGCTTTAATAGCAAACCCAACAAAAAAATTGAAAATAATTTTTAATAGATGAATTAAATTCTTTAACAAAATTACTTATTGTAAAAAAGCGTGAGGTGCTCAATATTCATTATTAAAAATATTTCATCGTTATCTATTTCTAAAAAGTGAAGTTAATATAAAAACTTAGTTACAAGTACCACACTTTATTACAATAAGTAATTTTGTTAACCCATTTAATTCATCTATTAAAAATTATTTTCAATTTTTTTGTTGGGTTTGCTATTAAAGCGTGTTTTTTAGTTTTTTTATTATACTTTAGTAAGTATAATAAAAAAACTAAAAAACACGCTTCACTTATAGAAATAGTTACAGAAGAAATATTTATAATAATTAACTATTTGACCACTTGCCTGGTTGTCCAGCAATTTTATAATGAATAGGGCTTAAAAGTAAATTGCCTCTTATTTCCAGGTGAACTCATTCATAGGCGTTGTTGACCACTTACTCCGTCAGTTTGATATCTAATAAGGCTAAGCGACTCACATCACATGAATGGTTGATGAACCTGGCCGCGTTGCCCTTGAGCGTGGCGTCGACCACGAGGTTGTCGTCGATGCGGAACATGTAGCAACCGCCCACGCCGCGCCGCCCGCCCATCGCCTCGTATCTCTTCTCACGCTGGTCCGCTAGTACCGCCCGGATCACCTCGCCCGCGTACTCGATCACCATGTCGCCTGGAGAAAAGTTTAATCAAATTAAGGTTCTTCGACAGCATCGGCTTTTATTATTAATATTATTATTATATTTAATAAATTATTATTATTGGTCAGGCAGTTAAGTAGTCAAAGTAAAAAAAACGACTTATATGAAAACTCTGAATGTAGTTCGCTAGATGGACTGTGTACGCTCTTCGTCATCATTATCAACCTTTTTTCTTCCACTGGAAAGCCAAGACCCGCCACCCGCATTCAACCATGATCACGTCCCTATCATAAAGTTATTAAAGTTTGCTATTAAATGAAAGCATGATAGATATATATACCTTCTTCGATATCCCGTTTGCAGAATAGACCACGTCCATGTATGTGGGATCTATAAACTCCTACTGACACTTTGGCAGTCTCTTTCAACTGCCTAAATCTCATTGCCGGGGGTAGAGTCGCCAATCTCCTAAAAAAAACAAGAAAAAACGTAGAAACATTTGCTAATGCCACATTCAATCTATAGCAAAAAAAAATAATAATCAGATAATCACTATATTTTTATACACATGAAATGATGCATACAAATCATAATGAAAATACATATTATTGATACAGATCAACATAAGAAAAATTATTGTCTTTTCGCGTTAAGAAAATAGTGACTCTTCATTTGTCACTCAGCTTATTTGATTGGTCAAAGGGGCCACGCCCCTTGACCAATTAGATCATAGTTTTTTATGATAGTTGGATAAGAGGCAAAGGGGCACAGGGGGGGGGGCAGGGGGTCTCTGTGCAATTAATTACACTGCCAGTCCTGCCCTTTTCTCCGAAACACAGCGAAACCGTTTCACGGGAGACATAAGCAGGATGCGTGTACCCAAATACATACATAAATATAGTAGTGAAAACGTCTAGTGCATGCGATTTCTGAAAATACCGTTTATAAAATCATCAAAGTCTATTCTTTGACAAGGAAATGAATGCTCTTAAGTCACCTATAAAAAAAGAGCTGGTCTATTTACGATTGACAAATTTGATGATTTAGAAATTAGACAAATGTGCTATAAGGAGAAAAGTGCATTCATTGTATTTAAAAAACGAGTACCCGACATTAGACAAAGTTTTATCACTATGCAATGATGATGCAGATATTCCACCTTTCAAACGTCCTACCCTATAAAATAATATATGAGCTTGGTTTCGAGTTCGAGCATCATTATTACCAGAAAGTGACGACATCGTTTTATGACGACGAAAATATCTACGAAAAATAAAAGAACAGAGAAGCCACTTAAAAATATATATTTTCTTGATGATTAGTTTTTTTATGTTATAACTACTCAATTATAATATTTAAAAATACTGTCATAAAAACTTTGCTTTCATATGACTGGTTTCATTTTTACGCCAGTATGAATACGCCTTTACTTTGCAGTTGCACTGATGAGTTAGTACTTTCTTAACGCGAATAGACTATTGCACAGATATTAGAAAGAAATAGAGAATAATCAGTAATAATAAATACCTAGAAATTGAGCTTTCTACTTCTTGTCCAGTTAGTGGCGGCGGCTCCTCTCTGAAAGGTGACGCCATCCAGCTAAACATGTCGTGGTTTGGTTTCCTGGCTATTGGGCCCGTTCTTGCACTTCCCCAAGGGCTCTCCTTAAATCCCTCACTTAAATCCAGATCGTTGTCCCAACTGCTTAAAGGTCTACCGTGCCGGATCTTATATTTTGTGCAACGATTTGCCTGCGGAGAAAGAACTAATTAAAAACAATCTTTGGGAATAAAATTAATAAAGTATATGACAATAGACATTACCCCTGGTAGTTGTTCAATCAAATATCTCAATGCATTGTTATTCAGTCCCAATAAATACGAGCCAGACAGTGACGAAGACAGATTATATTGAATCAACGGAAGTCCTGATTGTTTCCTCGCATTTTGCACTGCTTCGACTACTTTCGCCCACAGATCAGTCAACGACTTTGAGGAGTAACTAAATCCATCTTCTGAAGTCACCTCATATATCAATTTTGGTCCATCATCTTTCACCGGGTCCGGTACATGTTTAGGTTGTGAAAATTTATTTTCTTGGCCTTTAGCAATTTTACTATGTCTTTTCGTTACTGTAGGTTCTAATTCGGTTTTCTTGTCTAGCAGAGGTCTCTTTAATAACTTGGTGTTGGATAGTTTAGGTGGTACAGCTGATTTGTTGGTATCTTTATCTACTAGAACTTTGGGTATATCTGGTTCTACTTCAGCATCTAAGCTGGGTAACGAATTAACTTTGTTATTGACTTCTGTGGACGCATTGCTGCTAGCATCTTCTCTTATTGGCAAAGCTATGCTGGTATTTGCTATCTGCATTTCCGTCGATAATTGAATAGCACGCGCTGCATCTCTTTCTTCCTTTTCTCTTTTAGCCTTTTCTAATTCCATCATACGTTTCGATTCCTCTATTGCCTTCTCAAGATCACTATCTATGGTTTCATCTTTTATATTTAAATCTGGCATATCATTACTCATTGGCCTTTGTTTTGGCACTGAAGCTACTTTGGTGCTCGATGATTTAGCTCCTTTACTTTGACCATCTCTGTGGAGAGGTAGCACTCTATTCATCGGTCTCATAGACATCGGATTAACGACATTTGTCGGAATACCAGATTGTTGGGTAGGACGTGCTTTAGGTAATGATATACTAGCGTTATTTTGTGTAGGGATATTAATGGCATTATTTTGCACAGGAATACATATCATATTATTATTACTTTGATTTTGTAACAAATTTGCATTAGGCTGAATTGGAAAGTTTAAGTCAGCAGCCTTGGCTGCGATTTTTGGGTCAACAAGGTTATTTTGTACGGTAATATTGACAGTATTATTGCTCGAATTAACGTTGATATTCATCGGAGCACTATTTGGTATTGCCTGGAATGGAACGTTTATAGTTGTTCCGCTATTTTCGCTCTTTTGTTGGTAAGCTAAAACATCTGTTGACATGCTGGCTACATTATTGTTTCCACTGTTTGTAACTACGCGTATATTATGTTGCTGAGACACATGTTGATTCAAATTACTATCGACGTGAGCATTATTAACTCTATTTCTTTCCGGTAAATTTATAACTCTGTTATTGTTCTGAGAATTCATTTGCATAAAGCCAATCTGATTGGCTACTGATATGGTATGATTTTGTTTGTCATTATTTGCAACGATGTTTACCTTTGCACAATCAGTATTGGGAATATTTGGTAATGGCATAGTATTATTAGACACTTGTCCAATCAAATTCTTCCCTCTTATTTGTTCTTGTCCGAATTTGGGTATTTCGTTGACAGGTATATTTGGTCTGTTTATTGTGGTTTCCATGTTATTTATTTGGTTTTGTCCGGAATTATTAGTATTCATAGCGCAACTGTTGATGTTCATTTGAGGGTTACTTGAACTTTGATTGTTCAAAATTTGATTTTGATTATTATTGCTGTGTGATGTAGAATTGTTAATCATCATGTGATTTGAATTCACAGACATTAAATTATTTACATTGTGGTCATTAGAGTTGTTGCAGCTCATTAACAAATCATGTCCTGTCATATTATTTTGGTTATTGTTTCCATACATGGAATTGCTGTTCACGTTATTCATAATCATGTTGCTATTGTTTACGCTCATTCCATGCATCATGTTCCCACTTGCACTCATATTCATGTTATTATTTTGATTCATGTTCGATGACAAATCAAATGAATTTTGATTATTAGGAAATTGTGCACTGTTGTTAGCACAACTTCCGCTGCATGAATTTTGAAAGTCGTTTTTAATATCGGGTATGTTAGGAACATGCATCAGCGAATTATTGACAGATTGGTGATTGGTATTAGACATCTGCAATGAATTGCTGAGATTGTTATGCATGTTCATGTTGTTCATAGAATTGACGTTACCCATTTGATGTTGCATCATATTTGTGTGTTCTATAGAATTTCGATTATTTTGCATTTGGTTCAAAGAATTTAGGTTCTGCATTCCCATGGAGTTATTGTCGTGTCTATTATGCATATTACTTAGCACAGCGGAATTTTCTACCTGATTGTTTATAGCATGACTGGAGTTATTTCCAGACATATGGTGCATGTGCATATTATTGTCTATTTGTTGACGACTATGCATTTGATTCGATACATGTTGGTGCATTCCCATTAAGTTATTGTCCATGTGGGACCGATTGCTTTGTAACTGCATTGCATTAGACATCTGATGTTGATGATGGTGTCCAACATTATCTATCTGTCTATTCGATTGCATCGACATTTGTTGATTCATGTGCATACTATTATCCATTTGGTTTCGAGAATTACCGGACATATGAACATTCATTTGCTGCATTGAGTGGACCTGTTGATTGTGAATAGAATCCATTGATCTATTACTATGAATTTGATGATTCATATTATTCATATTATGTGTTTGCATGTTATCGTTCATCATCCTATTACTTTGCATGTTACTCATATTAGACAAAGATTGGTTCAAATGCATATGATTTAAGTCACTAAGATCAGGTCGATTCATATTATGAGAGTTTGATAAGCTGTGAATATTAATGTTCTGATTCATTAGATTGTTTGTATCTGGCGTGCTTCGATTTGGCAGCATATTGGATTGATTGTGATTTTGAGACGAGTTCATCATGTTATCATGGAAGATTCTATTGCTTGATACTTGATTTAGCTGCATTTGATTACTACATTCAATTTGACGATTGTGTTGAATTTGGCCATTCATAATATGAATTTGGTTTGACGATGAAGACATTTGGCTTGAATCATGTGAAATCATTTGCATGTTTCCGTGCGTCAAGTTCGACATGGTCATACTTGAGTTAGCTATGTCAATCTGTTGGTTGTTTTGCTGCATATTTTCATTAGAAGATTGCATGTTGCCACGATTATTAACCATTTCATGGCACGGCATGTTCACATTTTGCATGGAAGTATTAACGGAGTTCATTAATTGGGTTTGTCCATGCGATGAGCTACTCGGTAATTGTCCCATTTGGTTTTGACTGTTTACAGATATGGAATTTTGATTATTTTGCATTTGAGGACGAATCATATTGTGGGGAATAATACTGATAGAGGGAGAATTATTCATATTATTCGCAACTTGGCAACTGCTTAATTTGTGTATGTTTATCTGATTCGACATGCCATCAGAGGTATGCTTGTCGTTGGATCCCATATTTTGGAAACATTTCTCATTCTGTGCATGCTGTTGGGAATGCGATGCCATTATTTCTTGTGAGAAATTTAAATGTCCGCCTTCTGCTTTAGACAAAGCATTAATCTTACTAAGCTTTAGCGTTGTGTCGGCGTCAAAAGTGCTCGATACACTCGAAGATGGCGGGTAAATGTTGCCTGCCGTTATTTGTATCATGTTATTTGAAGCAGAGTGATTAGATGCATGGCTGCTGTTCATGTTAGACTCAAATTGGTGGGAATGTATAGAATTCTGCATAGAATTTACAGAACTGTTCATTGATAATAGGCAACTGGGGTTGTCCTTACCAGAATCAGAATGCTGTATTTGTCTATTTGATACCATGTTATTCATGTTTATTGAAGAATTATTTGAAGTATTCAACTTCATACCCATGTTATGTAAGTCCATCTTATTTTCCATCATATTTGTATTGTTCGGTGTACTTATTTGCCTCCATGGCGTTGGTGATTTTATACTCTGTGTAACACTTATAGTGGGCATACTTGTGCAGTTCGAATTCTCGTTTAGGTTCCCACTTATTTCTATCACATGAGAATTTTCTATTTTCATTGTGCTGTTCTTATTTCCAGATGGTGCTATTGAGCTTGATACTATCGGTTGAGATAAAGGTATCGATTGCATTGAGAATGATGTAACGGCATTTGGTATAGATTGTGAAATAGCCATTAATGGTTGACCAGTAGAAGATACTAGCGTAACATTTGGCGCCAAGGAAACAGTATTCGTTTTGGATATATTAGCCCTTTGTAAATGTTGCGACGTGTTAGTCAGACTCATATTATGTATCTGAGACGTAATTGGATGGAGATTTTGTTTCAAATTCATATTATTTGCTTGCTGTGATACCATTGTTAGCGGAAGTGTACTCATCTGGATTACTTTAGGAGTTTGACGATTGTTGTTCTGTTGTTTATCAGGCAATGGTTGCAAAGTCAAGTTAGGTACGCTTGTCTTTACTGTCTTTAATGTCTGTGGTGATGATTGTACATTCTGAGCTGTCACTACGTTAGCAACTGAAGAAGGGGCTTGCGAGACTACGCTGTCTCCTACATTGTTAACGACAACATACCCCGTAGGAACTTCGACTATGGGCTCGATTTTACTAGCTTGGAATACTTGTGTCGTTGTTGCTGAGAAGCTGCTATTTTGAGCCAGCACTCCTTGCATTGCCGTAGAAACAAATTGTTGTGAAGACATTACAGTGTTTTGTACAATTGTTTCTAGGCCATAATAAACTGGTTGTGTGGTCGTCAAATACATACAACCAGACGAATCAGTAACCATCTCTAGCGTGGGTGTTGAACCTAAAAGTACTTGGTCATTGCAAAACTGTGGTAGTAATGTTCCTTGGGGCAATATAGTCGTGCCAGTGGCTGGGGATATTAAAGTATTTCCTTGAGTAGGTAATGCATTTTGAATGATCGCCGACTGTCCATTACCTATTCCACTCTGAGACACGACTGTCGCTCCAGCTGTTTGTAATGTATTATTCGGTATGAGTGTTGCCGTCTGTGATGAAATATTTCCAGACGTGAGCCCTTGTATCGTACCTTGTGGTATTATCGTCGTACCATTTTGGGTATGAATTGCCTGTGGCAATATCGTCGGTCCGTTAGGTCCCTGGGAAATTATTCCTTGAGTTTGAATCATTCCTTGGGGCGAAATCGTTGCCCCCTGTTGGATTGTTTGTGGTAAAATTCCAACATTTCCTTGCGGTAGTAACACCGGTATACCCCCACTGGGCACCGCAACTAGGCCTCCTGATTCAGTTTGTTGTATTTGGAAGGTTTGTGGGACGAGACCACCTTGTGATATAAATTGAGTTGGCCCGGTTTTGAAGTCACCTTGCGGGGCAATAGTCGCTATGTACTGCATGTTTTGGTTCTGTTGTTGAGAAAGGGCTTCTACATAAGCTGACATTATGTTTTGATTTGTTACAGGTTGAACGATAATAGACGGTTGTCCAGTTTGGTTATTAGTTTGTAGCTGTATTACAGTATTTCCAGGGCCAATTGGCGTTTGGTTGATTGTAGTAAATGTTTTTTCCAACTTGGTTTGTCGCTTTGTTATTGTAGTTGGTTTGGGCATAGGCCTTCCTCTTCCTCTATTTGCAGATTGGAAAATTGGCTTCGGCTGCACCGGGGCAGGTTGCTTTTTAGGTGATTTTTGCGTAGAGCTCGGTAGTAATATTTGCTGCTTGTTTTGAGTATTTGGAGACGTTAGTCTTTGAGCCGTCATGGCTGGTACTACGATAGTTGGATTACCTTGTAATTGTGGTCGTATCATAGGTTGTATATTTTGGATAATAGAAGTATTTGGCATACCCTGAATAGAGTTTACCGGCAAAGCGATCGAAGATGCGCTTGCCATATTCGGGAAATTTGTAACTTGGTTCTTTCCCTGCATCATTCCTTGATTTGAAGGTATCGTAAGTACTTGATTGGAATTCGATGAGATAACTTGGATACCTCCCGGTCCCGACAATAGATGAGCCATGTCATTCCCTTGTATTTGCTGTAAATTATTACCATTTCCTGGTTTAACACAAATATTATACGGTAAGAGACCAGGTTGGGTAATAATTTGAGGAGTCATAATTTTCTGGCCACTTGCAGTGCTGGATTTAGGCGGTAGTAACATTTGTGGCGTAACTACAATCTGTGGCGACGACAGTACTTGCTGATTGGCTGACACTTGGACATTGGTTGTTTTACTTTGATCAAATATTACTGTTCCAGATTTCATTTGTTCCGTGAATGTCATAGTCATTTCATTCCCTGGTCCTGGGGAGGGTGTTTCGACTATCGTCCCATTTATCGTTATTTGTCTAGTATTAATTGATGTTCTTCTCGCTGATATTGTTTCAGCTTTAACAGTATTTTCTGTGCCGCTCACCATGCCCGCATGAATGATCATAGGCTGAGCGAAGGCACCTTGGAATGCGTTTTGCAATGTCGTCAACGTTCTATTCTCTGGTGATTTGGGATTCTCACTCTCACTTTCACTGGTCGACATCATGTCACAGGAAGGTATATGTCGGTCGTATGACTCTTTGTTTCTATACGTGCATTGACATCTGTCACACCTGACCAACTCTTCCATTTGTCCTGGCATTCCAGAGCCATCATCCAGAGGTCGCATTACTAATTCTGGTTGGCCGCTTATAGAATTTCCCGCGATAGTCACCGTGTATGTGCTCTCAGATCCAGTGGCTCTGTATAAGAACTGGTTGGTTTGGTTTTTATTCATATTGCCGTTGCCTGGGTGATTATCCTCTGCCCCGTCTAGCTGCTGAATAGGAGTGAAATCATCCCTGGGGCTTCCTGGTCGTGAGCTACAATTACTTTCAGAGCTGGACCAATCGGCCGCTCCATCCAATTGGGATATGGGACTGCACTGAATCTTTGTATAGAAATCGATTACATCCGGGTAGAAACCCTCATTCTTGTCGTTTTTGTCTGTGTTAGGTTCATCTTTTTGCTTCGGCGATGTAGTACGATAATTAATACCTGAAGAATGTGGTATGTCTGTACAAATATTACTACTGGTTGATGTTTCTATCTTTACTTTTTTTTCAATGTTACTTCTATCTGTAGTTTTTACTGTGTCCAAAGTATTATCATTAATTCGTTGGACTGGGCTCATTTTACCAGTCACAGTTGATGACTTGCCCATTTTGCATCTCTTTATAGTTGACGACAATAGGCTTGTATCAAATTTGTTGTTCCAAGTTAGACTTGTTGATCGTTGTTGTCCACGTCCAGTAGTCAACGACTTAATATTGGGGTTCTGTAAAAGCATTTCTGATTTGCTCCTCTTCAGTTCTTTACTACTTGATTCCAAACGAGCATACAATAGTTCATCAATGAAATCAGCGGAACGAGAGTCTGATTTGTCATCTTGATTCATAACTCCATAAAACTCGTTCTTCAAATCCATCGCCACAAGATCTTCATACGACATTAGCTTTGGAAATATGTCTTGCATCGATATACCATCTAGAAGATCATGATTTAAGTCCTCGAAAATAGCATCTTTTACTTCTGGGGGTAAGAGATCTGCTGTGTTCTGGGGCTCTTCCTCGTCTTGTTGTTCTTGTTTACAGACACTATCCAGCAAACCTTCCACAACTTGTTTGACAGCCAGGTCTTCTAATGTCAATGTATTTCCAAATTTAATCGGCGATTTGTCACTTTTAAGTATTAGAGCTGTTTTATTCGACATCGTTTCTAGATTTTCATGCCAGGCCCCAATTTCAGCCATCACTCTTTCAACAACTTGTACATCCATGCTATGATCAACTGTAATATTAACCCCAAAATCAAATCCAGGAGTTGGCTCTGCTAGAATGAGTTTTGTTTTTATTGTGTATCTCACTATTTTGGTTGGTTTCTTGGAAGACCAAAATAGACGACAACAAGAGAAATCCACAGGCATTAAGAATTCTTCATAATCAGAGACAGATGGAACTATCTTACCAAGACTTAGAACAGTCAAAGATCCCATTAGAAATTGTACTTTACTTATTTCACTGTATCTTTTCTTTTTCTTGTCTAGCTCTACATACACTGGTCTTGTTAGTTCAAAATCGGTGTCTTTCTGTAAACTTTTCTTAGGTACATCTTTACCGTGAGTGGGACAGAAAACTCTTTTGTCGTCCAGAAAAGCGCAGTTGGCTTTTCGTGCACACGCATAATGGTAAGTTTCACTACAGTTTTTAGCACAGCATCCCACACTTGCACCTTTCAACTCGCATTCTGCACATTTGATCATCTTGCCTCTTGATATTGCAGAGTGAACATTCTGCAGGGATCCATCAATTTCTTCGAATACTTCCGCAGACCAAAGAGCGCAATTAGCGTGTATCCAATCATTCTGACCACAATAGAGCAATCTGCCTTCCATTGTCGGAGATCCATCGCCTACTGATTTGCACAGAACGCAAATCCTCGAGTCAGGAACAGGATAAAATTCCAACAAATCTTCTTCATCGGTTGGTAATTCAGGTTCTAGTTTAGGTACCATTTGGTCAACTGAACGATCAATGGAATGTGGAGTCGATTTTAGACCTTTAGTATCAACCATCTCTAGATCCTTTAATGAGTCTGAATCTTCTAATTCACCCTCAACTTCCAAGTTCGGCTGGAGACAGTTATTCTGACAGTCAAACCAAGGAAAAGTTTCAGTGAATAATTCTTTATAAATGTCTTGTAGGTCTACACTTGATGTTCTCTCAATAACATCTTTCATATCATGGTTGAAATCTTTTAAAGAAACATATTCATCACTATTCACCCTCTTCTTAATATCGAGCAAAGATGGTGACACTATTCTGTTAATATCATCAAGCAATTGTTCTCCGGATATGTTAGATTGTCGAATCACCACTGGACTCAAATCCTGTTCACTACGAGCTTGAGGGAAACCTTTCACTGGTTCGTCATCATCTGATATGGGTTCATACTTATCAATTGTCTCATTAATAGTGGGTAAAGGAGCAATCTCCATTTTAGTCTCAGCAGGGTAATTTTCGTGCACTTCAACACATGAAGAATTAAAATTCGTCTTTGTATTATAAAGTCCAGTGGAAAAACATATTTCTTTATTTTGCATTAGTGGTTCTTGGAGATTGACAACTTTGTGTGTTGTATGAGGAATGTCTTCTTTTTCCATTTCCACATCAGTAATAAGAGATGGACAAGGCCACATTTGGGACGTATTGTCATCGTTAGGTTTGTTCTGAGGGAGTGTATTCTTACGACCTCTAGCAGTGTTTCTGTACACTTTCGTCTCCGTTGTACTTTTTATTGTTTCATCGACGTTTTCGAAATGCAATTTTCGGATTGCTTGCGGTGACATAATTCGAAAACTCTTGCTTGGGATTGGTGTATTTTTGTGAGGCGTCAATTTCAGGAGGGCACAAGCTTTTTTGTTTTTCGCCAACAACTTCAAAAGATGTAATAGTCGCCCCTTTAAGTGTTCTGTTAGCATTTTCCGCCACGGTGGATCATTGGGCATGCATTTACAGCAAATGTATTCAATCGACGGTGGTAGAGCCGACAGGAGCTGATAGCCCTCTCCGGTTAAACCTTCGCAACTTGCATGGACCCATCTTGCGCACCAACCACATTCCATCATCTGTAATAACATAATATGTTTTACATTAATAAAATATATTTGATAGTTCGTATAAGTAGTATCAAACATCTTTCTTTACTTTATCTTTATTCTAAGGTGTTTTAGTAAAAATGAAAATATTTGTGTTATAGATTAAAAAATATTCACCTTGCTATCAAAGTCATTGTCTCGATAACAAGCTTGGCATAGAGGACAGTAGTTTCCTTTTTGACGAAGTTTGAAACAAGGCCTGCAAAACGGTAGGCTGCCGACGAACTTGTTGACCCGACTGCTGTCGCAACTCTTACATTTCAAACACGAACTGCAAATCTGAAATCATAAACAATGATATGATTAACGAAAAATGCGTGATGCGTATGCTCAAACGTACTTCAGTGATCACCCCACTTTTACTGTCAAATTTACAATTGCCCTGTACCCGTGTAAAGTGTTATAGTGTTGTTTGTACCTGTGGCCAGTCGCTGCGATGGTCGGGCGGCGCGGCGGGCAGGCACGCGGCGTGGTAGTGGCGCGCGCAGCTGCGGCATCGCAGGCGCGCGGCGGGGCGCGAGCACGCGGCGCACCAGACGCAGCGCGCGCACGTCCAGCCACGCCCACCACCCGCGTCCTCCGCGCACCAGCTGTGGTACCACTCGCAGCAGCTCGAGCACACCAGCATCTACATTTATAATAATAATAACAAAAATAATACTAATATGTAGGGGACAACTCACATACAGCATCAAATTATATTATACTTTATGTAGTGTAAAAGTGGGCTTGACGCCCAGCAGATGGGAATTATCTATGGTAAAATTAAAATTCATCTTTAATAAAAAATTCATGACGAAAGATGGTATAAAATTAAGAAATATAGTATACACAAATGACAGCATCATGCCGGTTTTCGTCATGACATTCGAGTCGATTATACAGCCAAATGATGTTGCACATTAAAAAAAAATACTTTTCTTATGTTAGCAACAAACACCTCTTGTGTTCATTTCTAACATTTTACAACTGCTTTTTTACAATTCATACGAATTATTTTAAATATAATATACAAATTACCTAGCTAACATGCAGTAACCTATCACCAAGGGATACTTTTGTGTATATAATCAATTGAGTAACTTGTGGAATTATATAATTTAAAAATAATTAAATAATAATTAAAAATTATGTTATTTTATACATACTCAAATTGTGTGTAAAGAAAAAACTTAATCACCTTTTCCCTTCCTGCACTTCCACACAAGAAGCAAAGTTTAGCTAGAGTAAATTGGGTAGTGCCAATCAATCCGAAACCAGAATTGCACACTTCATCGGGATCATATATTTCCCAAAAGTCGACACATATCAACTCTGGTCGATTTTGGCTGTATTTCTGTGACCGACCCCGGACCTGAGAATGTAACAATATGTTAATTTTTTTTTGCATATACATATCATCATCACAATCATTGGTAAAAAAGCGCAGCTATCACTAGAAAACATACTGCTACTATAGAAAGCTACCCTCAAGCCAATATGGACCTATGATACAGATATGGGAAACCGCCTCACACTCTAACATCAAAATCATCCAACGCTTTCAAAACAAAATTATATTACTTTGAAAGTTCCTACAGTAAGAGCGGAAATAATTCTTAATACCAAAACATTCAAATATTAGCCCGAACGGAACAACGGAATACGGAAATACGGAACAACAACAAGATGTGCTATGAAATAAGCCTACAGAATTTTGAATAGGATGCGACACAGACCGCATTTTTTTTTATGTTAGTTGGATAGGCAAACTGGCAAACGTACCACCTGATGGTAAGTGGTCGACGTCGCCCATGAACATAAACTAGTATACCTGGAACAAGCCCAGGCAACTTATTTATGTGTTGCCTATCCTGAGACATAAGATGTTAAGTCTCGGTGCCAGTAATTACACTGCCTGTCTTGCCCTTCTCTCCAAAACACAGCAAAGCTGTTTCACGGGAGAAACAAGCAAGATGGTGTTACCCATGCAGCCGGGAGCGCGGCACAGCTCTTCCCTCCCACCGGTAAACCATAGAATATTACCCCAATGTTATCCAATATTCTGCTCTTAACGTCCTGCTCAAGTGACAGATTTAACATACATATTATTGATGAACATTACATATAATAAGCAACTTATGTAGTTTCTTTTCCACTATAATTAGTTTTTTAAGTAATGAACTCTTTCAAGTATAGTAAAAATACTTACACTAATTGTATTGGCAAGTTTCAATGGTTGTTTCTTTGGAATAAGGTCCATAATAGTTTCATCTTCACTCGACTCTACTTTCTGTGATTTTGCTACTATTAGCTCTACCTTTCTCTTCTTAGGTTCTATATTCTCTTGGTCAATTTCTTTCACAGCTACTGCTACGGGTTCAGCAACTGGTTCCAAGGGTTTATTGTCGCAATCTATTTCTGAATCTCCACTCGACAAGTCAGGTGTGACTCTATCTTTGTCATCAGGATGTAAAGAACATGTGTCATCATCGGAATTAAGAACTTTCTCCGGTTTCTCTTTGTCCTCTTGTACAGGGAATGTTGCAATAGGTTGGCCCAAAACAATTGATGCACTTCGGCATACATGTTTAACTCTTGGACCTTTGAGTTCCATTTTTTGTCGTTTGGGATCTTCGGTTTGCTTAGATTCGCCCTTATCTTTCTTTCTAACCTTTACCCTTGTCAAACGACGCTTCCTACCTGAGTTTTGATCTTCATTTGGTTCATCATTCTCTTGGGTGCTCTTTTGCACTTTAAGATTGATATCCTACAAAAAAAACCACATAATATTAATATAGCAAATGCATAAAATTTATAAAACACTGTATTTTGAACAAATGGATAGATGTATATAAAATCTGCTTACATCATTCTTTTCAGCTTCTTCAGAAACCTTTTTGGAGGTTTTGACAGCAAATATATTATTTTCATTTTCAGTGGTTGCCAAGGCACCAAATGTCGGTTGAGTTGTAGATGTGTTAGTGGAGCCTGTCCGTAGAGGATGAGGCTGTACTAAGTTGGTAGTAGCCTTAGACCCATTCCTCATATATGGCGGTAGCATTGCAGTCAATGTTGCCCTTATATGCGGTGGCACTTGGAATGCTTTTAGGCATAATTTAAGCCAGCAGGCTGGGCATCGCGTCTTGTTAGTGCATTTTAATAGCTTCCATTGTTGAGAGCGAACTATTGGGGGAACATGACAGTTTCCTGAAAAATAACAAATAATTATTAAATACGAAAGTACATGAGGGTAGTTTAAAAAAACAATGTCAATATCACTGTCATCTTACCTTCTCCTCTTACACAGTGCATAAGAACTGGAGCAGTGCGTAATGCAACTTTATCTTTCTTTAGCAATTTGGAGATAAATTTGCGACATGATTCACAGGAGTATATGCCAAACTTCCGAGCCTGTCGCACAAACCTATAGAATCTAACTGCGCCGCATACTCCACAGGTAACCGTAGTAGGTAGATTGTTGGCTGAAAAATATATTATTATAAATTATTCCTCTATTACCTCTTTGTAATATATAAAAAAATAAAAAAAAATAAAACAACAACAATAAATACTGACACCAATGATATTAAAATAATATTATACCTTTATTTTAACATCAGTAAAGATACTGTCCGAGAGACCTGATGGTGAGTGGTTAGCATGACCCTTAATACTTTACACTAGTCTTGAGTTTATGATTTGCTTGTAATTATCATGCTCAATATTTTTTTTTAATTGGACAAATTCTTTGCTTTTTATATTAAATTACAATAATTTTATTAAACTATACCACCGTTATTCAGTATAAAGTTGTGCATTCCAATCTAAATTTAATGACTTTAAACCACCTAAGATTGACACCCATGCAAAATGAAAAAAAAAAAATAACAACGTTGAGGTAGTGTTATATTCACCAAGAGGAATCAGAAGATCTGTAGATTCATCTCTTTCTTCGTCTTCCACTGGTAATGCACAAAACAAGCATAAAAAACATTAAGTTTATTTAGATATATGTTTAATCATTTCAATGTAACTTACTTGTAATGTTCTATAATGTTATTAAACTAATACTTTAAGTATGACTGTATTTTAAATATGTCTAGACTAACTGAAAAACAAATTGACCTACAATTCATTTATTTTTATTATACAGTTTAATCTATACATAAAAAAATTGGAGTGTCTGTTTGTAATATTAAATTAACGGCTTTTTATTAATTTCATATTGATTGATGTATAGACGATACATATACCAAAATACAATATACCTTTTTTACAATTTTTGTGTCTGTCCGTCTGTCTGTCTGTTTGTTTCGACTAATCTCTGAATATTAAATTAAATGAATTATTAAATACCCCATGTGACATTACAGGAAAGTTTCAGTCAAGTTTTTAGAAATTCAAATTATGGCAACTTTTAACAGTAATAAATATATAACTCAAGGCACTTAACTTGGCAAGGTTTTGTAGTGAGGGAAATTCCCTGCCTGTGTTTACTTAGATTTACAGCTGTATATGGATTGATGATGATTATTTTTATAGTCTAAGTTACTCCTTATAACATCAGCTATCTATTAGTGAAAGTCCCGTCAAAATCGGCCCAGCCGTTTTAGAGATTAGGCGGAACAAACAGACAGACAAAAATTGTAAAAAAATGCTATTTTGGTACTACAAAACTTTAGCCTAATGTCCCTACTATCGCGTAGACAAGTGTTAGACATAGTATTTTTATATAAATCGCTAAATAATAACATTGATTGCATGCCACTTCTGTCTTCATGAAACTTCAATCTTCCAACTAGACTCCCGAGAAAACCGTTGAGCCTTATTAGAGCCCCTATGCATAAGACAAATTAATTAGGGAAAAGTAGCCCCATAGCCAGATTGTCGCGCACCTATAATGAGCTTGCATCGGGATTTGCGATCTTGACTGGATCAAACAGGTAGAAAAGACTAATTTTTTCATACTTATATTTTTTTCTGTCGGAAAGTATAATTGTTAAAAATAAAATTATATAAAAAAACAATTATTATTATACTACAATAATTGTTTTTTTATATAATTTTATTTTTCATCAGCATTGTTTTGTTGTTTATTAACATTGATTATTTCGATTTTGTTTAATGTTATAGGTAATTTAAATTATTTTTCATCTGATTTTTCTTTTTTCTGACATTATCTGTTTGAGAATTATAATAAAATGCTTATTTTATAATTGAATTTTGTGAATTGTTTTAATTTTGATATCTTTTGTAATTCTTATTTCTATTTTTTGTTGCCATTTGCATGACGTACCCACTGTACACTGTACCCACACTATAAATGTTATCAGTAGAATTAATATTGTAACTTTTGTTGGCTGTTCATATTAAATAAATAAATAAATATGTATTGTGTATACATCCATATGCATTTAGTAAAAAGCGGTTATTTTAATATTACTAACAGACACTCCCATTTTATTTATCTGTATAGATTATGATACACAAACTTCCCCCACGCCAAAATCTTGTCAAGTTCGAGTAATACTATAGGTACTTAAAAAAATATTTTCATCTTATTAAAGAGGATCGTATATAATTGGATTTTTGGCCTTTAATTTTGTTTTGATATAAATAAGTTATGCTATCAGTTCATCCGTACTCAATAAAATTATTAATAAAAATAAATTCTTACTTGAAACAGCTGACAGCGACGAAAAAGGGCCATCCAAACCCGCTGCAGCAGGTGTAGTTGTATTGAGCTGAAGCCTTGCTTCTCTAATAATAACTTTTCCACTGAGCAATTGAGACGCTGATGATTTATCCTTCTCCGGACTTGTTGGTGGCTGTTTCTCATCCTCTTCACCGCTTCCCTCCAGACTCTCACTTTCCCAACTCCCCTCTGATTCTGATCCACTGCTAGTACTGCTAGAGGAACTCGCATCGGATATATCCATCAATTTTCTCATAGCATGTCCTAATCTTTCCTCTTTATTGATATCGGAAATCTTTGTCTTTTCAAGACTTTCAACATTCGAATTTTCATCTTGTGAATGTTCTGGATCTTTATCAAAGGAGAATAAATCCCTTGATACTTTTCTAGATACAGTGCTGCCAAGATTTGAAAATGAGTTTGTAGTTTTGTCTTTAAACAGATTAGATGCCTTAAGTGCAGACTTTTCTTTGATTTTATCTTTGTCTGGAGATTTTTCTCCTTCTTCTTCATTAAGTGAATCCTCATCATTGTGTAAATTATTAAACACAAGCTGTTTCAGTTTTGGTTTTTTGAGGACCTTTCCTGATGTCAAATTTCCTAAAGTTAGATTTTGGTCTTCTCCATCAATAAACTTTTTATTAGGCTTTATAACTCGTGATGAATGACTGCTTCTAACTGGTAAGACAAAGTTCCTTGCTGTACCGCTAGCAACTTCTTTATCTACTGGAGATATATTTCTGGGAGGTGGTGATGTACACCGAATGTCACTAAATTGAGAGAATTTATTTGTTGGTTTTGACAGAGGATTGAGATTTTTCCTTAAATATCCTTCATGGTGTTCTGATGTTGACTTTGAACTTAAGTCTGTTAATTTTGCTGGTTTTAGTATACTGTTAAATGTTGAATACTCTGTTTGTTTTAATGCAGACTTTTTCTTAATAATAGAAACCAGCGGTGCATGATGTTTTATGGGAACTTTCTTCAATGGAAAGAATATATCTTCATAACTTTCAACAGTTCCAAAAGTAACAGTCTTCTTTACTGGTTTAGGTTTGTCGGTCTTCACTGGTTCCATTTTATTTTGTTGTGATCTCGTACGGACAGGTGATTTAGATGTGTCAGTATTATTATCTTGATTTTCTTGTTTGTTTGGTATTATTGAATTGTCAATTTTGTTTCCATTTAAAGATATTGCATCATTTTCGCTATTACTTTCTTTCTTCTCTTCTTCCTGAAATTAAGATTTGAAAATATGATTTCATTTATAGTTGCCATTATCAATAACCACATAATTTTAATTTGAGAGTATAGAAAAAAAATTTTTTTTGATTCTCAGGAAGATTAAAATTTTCGTAATTTAGTGAATGTGACTTGCAACATTGACACTAAGTGATAATAGCTATAACAAAACATATGTTATAGTTAAAAATGTTATGAATATGATAATTATATGGTAAACATTTTTGTTAAGTAAATAATGATCATTTTTGTTTAATATTTATCCTATCTAACATGTACAAATTCAATTAATCAGAAGAACAGCTATACATAATATATTATCTCATCTATACATAGATTTTTATGTATCTCTATTAATAAATTCAAGAAATTGAAATAAATACATATCTATTACATGCAAAGTACCAGTACATATGTTTATTATACTAAATAACAGACAATCTTTAAATATTGGCTGATCACCACACTAACTGGAACTAAATTTTATATTGGCAAATTTTTGTTTAATTATACTCATAATAATTACAGTGGAAACTCAACTAACAGGACTAATTATTGTTGTTTGACATTCGGATAATCAAATGTATGAAGAAAAACAAATAGATACAACGAAAATCAATGTTTATTAAGATATGTAAGATAATAATATGGTTTATAATATTTGGTAATTACTGTCATTTGACGTAAGCCATTTTCTTTTCCTCATTGCTGTTATATCACAAATTCGTTTCAGCTGTAGCAAACTCACAGTACCACTCTGTTTGTTTTACAAACTGCTTGTAGGTATTTAATATAATTGATCGCTTATTGTTTTCTGATGTTTACGCGAATTTCACTTATTATAATGAAACATTTTTTTATAGACGTAGGATCAGCATAGATAGGACAAACCAAAATATTGATGTATCATAGGGTAGTTTCGAATAACTTTGTAACATTAGGACGTATGACACCTCAGTCATCCCGTGACCATGGTTGCTGTAAAGTATCTGAAACGTCGGGCTTGTAAAAATCTTAATAAACCACGATAAAATCCGTAAAAAAATGTTTCATTACAATAGTTGATTGCTGTTAGTAGTCCAGATAATTGGAAATCCATATAACTGAGGGATAATAGTTTCAACTGTAAATAACTTTCAGGGATTTTATCACAGTTTATTAAGTTTTTTACATACCAAATGCTTCGGGAAACCATCTCGTAGGAGGATTTCCTTAAACTGTGAGTTATATTATCACTTGTTAGTACTTATTTATTATATTTAGTGTAGTTTCATATTTCTATAGGTATTCAAAAATGGGAAACTTCTAACTACTTACTGTAACAACAAGATTTAATGTTTATCGATAGACTATTAAAAGATGAAGTTATCATCTTTTAATAGTTTAAGCAGCTATATTAGATATGATTTACTTATGTTGCATAATATGTACCACAACAAAAGTATTAAATTAATGAAAATCAATGAAAACTTATTATACATATACCTAATTACCATTATTGTTGTAAGAATTAAATCTCTTATCAGTCCAGCTAAAAATAACTACTAGTCATACTTTTTTTACAATAAGGTCAATCATAATTAATTCATATAAAATGACATTGAGATATGTGAGTAAGACATACTAGTCCAAATATTGTTGGTTAGATCCTAAACAATTAATGCTCGTCTTTTACAAAAAAACGATTTTATATTATTATTTTCAAACTAAAATAATTTATATTATGTAATTTAAAACCGCGATTTATAACAAAATTTGCCAATTATATTGATAAGAGCCAAATTTGACAAAAACTTAATAGATGTCAAACACTGACAAATCGCAACTCTACATACATATGTAGAGAATATGTACATACTCTAGTCATTCATATTATTTTAGAAGTGAGGTTATAATTTCTAGCATATATACAATAAACAAATAATTATAATATAAACAAACAAGCGGTTATCATAACGGATATTAAATTGTATTTATTTTGGGTCTTTGTTGACATCATGTAACTTTAATATTCTAAATGTCAAAATTCGTGCACGTATTGGCATCTAACTCTACATTTGACGCTTCGCGAGTAGCCTTTAGTTATTACGTAAACCTAATACATCCTGTATCAATATTAAATATATGCAACTAATACAGCACAAAACCTTTTCGCAAATAAGCTTTACCTCTTTCTCTCCAACAAAGTCGTTTGTAGCCGAGCCTCGGTTGGCTGTTTGATTATCTGAAGCGGTTTCATGGTAAATTGTGCCCGATAGGACACTGATGCGCTTTCTATTATGAAATTTTAATGGTTTTCCTGGGAATCTGGACCTTCCCATTTTGATATACACACAAACGAAGGACACTCAGTGCGCTCCCAGCGGTCGCGAGGAAACTGGCGCGCATGCTCCGGCCCGCGCGCTCCGCAACGCCATTCCACTCATTTATGCAATGTGTACGACAAATTACGACGCAGTTCTTATCACATATACGGTCAAATACTAACTCTTAAAAGAACCCTTCACATTGTTTATTGAATCAAACACTTTACACTGTTTTTGCGGGGAAACACATCATCCATCATTTTAATGGTCGACTGAGCGTTATAGCCGTAAGCACTCGTAACGCTTGCATTTATCGTAGCATCAGCGTTAAAACAAAAGAGAATGTAATAACACATTCGATTCTACCATACCGCGCGTCAGTAACAGTATTTATGTTTTGTTCCATTTGTTACTACAATCGAATTATTGAAAGGAATCGTTTGTAATTTGACAAAGATGGCTGTACGACGCGCTATAACAATAGCGAACACGAGTGATTAACGAGACGAGGCGCGCGAGGCCGCGGTGTGAACGACACCTGGCTCTCGGAGGCCAGTTATGGATTTTGAACCAATCGCGACGTTAATTCGGACCGGTATGAAAACAAACATGTCTGATGCCGTTCGCTACGTCTTGCTCTATATGGTAACTATCTGCATAGATGCGTCACTTCACTCGCTCATCGAGATTTTTTATCAATAAAAATGTAATGTTTTCATCAATCTGCGCAATTTACCTACTTCGCGCTCGAGACATTATGATGTTAGCTTTGATTAAAGCGATTCATTGGATGAACATCGAATATTTAATGTGTTTTATGATTTATTATACTCCATGCTCTACATTTTTATACCTAAGTACAAATTCCATTATTTACTGAATAATACTGATATGGTTTTTAGTTATTTAGAGTAGGTATACGTTATTGGTAAATAGTAAATTTACCACTAACGGAATTTGTACTTAGGTATAAAAATGTAGAGCATGGAGTACCTACAAATAAATCATAAAACACATTAATTATTCGATGTTATATTTAATTATGAGCTGAATAATATGTATAATCATGAATATTGGGTAAATTACTAATTTTTCATACTTGTAAATATAATATTTTTGTTTTTTTACCATTATGTTATATATATTATATTTTGGAATTTGTTAATTTTAAATAGGTATGTACTGATTAACCACTAAGCAAACAAATGTACCTAAGTACGTATAAGTATTCTAACTATTAGCTAAAATACTTATTACTTACTTAAGTAAATTAGTTAACATTATATGACAATATATAAGAATTTATACGTAGTTAATTTTAATATTTTAATAAAGTTATTAATATAGGTACCGGAGCAATTTATTAAATGTTAATATATTAAGTATGTAACATTTAAAAATAATATATTCAAAAATATGTAATAATAAAAGCGGACGGCAGCTGATTACTGATGATGGTTTATTATTATTTATTTATAAAATATTTGTTAGGATTTAATAAACTATGTAAAACAAGACAGGTAGTAGGTATATACATATACATAAAAATCTTTTTCATTTTAATACAATTCAATGGTATACATTTTAATATTCAACGGAGCCCCCAAACTTCACTGGTCGATCATGCGTAAAGGGCGAGAAGGGATGCAAAAGGGAAGAGTACAGTACTTTGACCCTTATAATTATACCTATATCTACGCGACGAGCGTTAAAGAAGTATATTTTTCATATATTGTAACTGAAAAGAACGCTTACTTTAATTAAATACTGACCTCTAGTGTGAGTTATGCGAACAAAAAGTTCTTTACTGAAGCATTTCCTGAAATACATCGAGATTGGGTACCATATCCTTGCTCGAATTTGAGTACGATCGAAGCGAAACACCACGGAACAAGATTTCAATCAATTATCACACAAAACATAAAAAAAAATCAGTTATTTTATATCACTTTCACCAAATAGTTTTGTTCTTATTTTGAAAACAAATCGTCGTTAGTAAATATTGTGGTAGGAGTAATATTTACATCACTTTCGTTGCACTGGTGTTCGTGCGTGAAACTGTAGTAACAAGACTGGCAAAGAGGCGCCGCGCATGCCGCAAGGGACACGGTGTAAATATAAAAATGAACATAAGTTCCCCTTCTTGGGGTTCACCCAAATGAATCACAGTAACTCACACAACTATCTTTAACACGCCAAAGTTTTTCGAACATATTTGAACGCGTATTGTGACGAAAAATACTGTTGAACGTAGAGTACTCAGCACAATAGTTCAAATTTGGGCGGTACGAAATTATGATGCCAACTTCCGCGTGCCTCTTAACAAAATATTGATCGTTGCGGCTCCCGCCGTCTGTGGACATTTTTCAATGGAACCAATTTTTAAGAACAGAATAATCGTTGCAGATCAGCCGATATCCGTACACCATCTAAATATAATACAGACCCTTTCCGAGCAGGTAGATATTTTTTACGTACTTTGGATCTTGTTTGGTAGTAGTAGGTAAAATAGTGACTCATATAAGTAGGTTTTATTTTCTTTTGAATGATAATATATCCTAAATCTCTGTAAAGTATAAAAAATAAAGTTGGTGCTGTGAAAACAAAAAAGCCGTACTTACCTAAAACTGGTTACGAAGGATTTATGTTTTGTTTAAACATTAGAAGTTATTAAATTATTATTGTTTCGATAAAATTAAAATAGATAAGTATCCGTTAAGTTTGCCTGACTGATTGCTCACAGGCTTCATTAATCACTTGACATATTTAAAAAATGCTGTGTACATACGTAATTATTAATTTATTACGAAAATAAAACAATAATTAAAATAAAATTATAATATATTACCGGGGAGTGCCGAATGAGGATCTAGTCAAACGCCAAAATGTACTTGTAACCGAGTGCAATCAGTCCCCCAAATGATGGGGATAACATGGGGATAACCATCGATCCAAGGGATCGGTGACCTGATTGGTTGATTTGGCGATTGCCAACTCGCTTGTGCTACTCTCTTATGAACGTCAAGATCAGGAAGAATGCCAAATTCCTGGCGATGTGCCAATGTTTATGAGCCGTTTAATAATGCTTAAACGATCATATTATGATCGAACATCTCCAGTGATAAACGATAAGGGCAGGATACTGCAGGACAGACAGGGAGATTACTGGCGCTCAGACAACCTCAAGATTGTACGTATTGGCGAAGATTTAAATCGTTTTAAATATTTGTGTATAGACATTTGGCCGTCACCTGCGCGTGACAAAAAATGCATGTTCCTTTTCAATATACGTGGTAAACTTGTTGATGTTATTGATAATCTGATTTGTTTAAATATAATCTTTATATAAACTAATCCCACACATACATTTTAATTATATGGATTGGCAGAATTGTAACGGTGGCATTGACCTTCGTTTCTGTTCTTTGAACATATTTTCTAACTATAGTTTATCTCAAGATTAATTAGCATTAGGATCTGAAGTTGAATTAAGCCTAAAGGATTAGACAACACTTGTTTTATTTATATAGTTACAATTATACTTTTTAATCATTACATACCCATTATTGTCGTATCATCAAGTGTATCTCTAGAACTAATATCCTGTAGTACAAAATAATAAGTTTCTGTAATATTTTTGAATTTAGAGCGTGTAAACGTAATTAACTGAATGAAATATTACGAAATTGAGGACCATCTCATTTCAGTACACATCAAGAAAACACCTTATTGTAATCAATGTAAAGGTGATATTTCCTTAAATCTTTGCCGCGTTTACCTCATCATGCTTTCTCAAACGTAGAAAATTCTCCTACGCAGCAAATAACAGATTTCAGTGATACCATACATGAAATCAATACAGTCTGAAAACCTTAGCTGAAAACAATATGTTTAGTCTCAAAAGCCCAACAAATGAGACTAAAACCTATAGGCATAGCCTATAGACTTATTATAATATTGCTTATTTCTCCCGTGAAACAGCTTTGCTGTGTTTCGGAGAGAAGGGCAAGACAGGCAGTGTAATTACTGGCACCGAGACTTAACTTGCCCATCCAACTAACACATATATATATATATATATATATATATATATATATATATATATATATATATATAATAGTACGTAGTACATAATATATATTTATGCCTATAGGTTATATTATGATACTAATTAATGACAAATGCTCGACAGTGCAATTCATTTGGCCTTGTTGTTGGATCTCACCGACTCAGTTTTATATACTATACCTACAGACTACACGTCCCAAGATCCATGCGAAAAACCTAAGCTCAACGTTTAAATTGAAAAGCAGGGATAAGAACTTCAACGAAACAGTTATGAAATTTTAAGCCCGTAAGTATATTATATCCGGGATAACTATCCAATTCCATAAAGTCATACGAATTTTCACAATTGAAGAACACTACAAATTACATATTGTTTTAAACTACATAACGCGATCACTATTCATATTTATATTAATATTATTACGGGTGCTTAACGCGTTTAAAGATTACTACAAATTACAATAAGCAAAATGGTAAAGTGTACGCTCCCAGTTCTAAAGAAGCTGCTCAAGTGGTCGGAAAGGTACGTCGTCATCATCCTGCGTCAGTGGCGGTTTGATGGGGCGTGTCTTATCAAGGAGCCACTAAACTATATTTTTGTGAAAAAGGAGTGAAAATTTCAGCCAAAGTGTATCAAGATACAGTCTTGGATCATGTTGTAAAACCTTTCAGCAATACCCTTTTTAATAATACACCGTGGACGTTCACGCAAAACTCTGCACCTGGTCACAAGGGACGTACTACCCAAACCTGGCTTGAAACCAACGTTCCGGACTTTATAAGACTGGCTCTCATCTAGCCCAGACCCTTTAGACTTCAAATTATGGTCAGTTTTAGACGACATGGCCTGCTCTAAAGGACACGGCGACATTGAGTCTCTTAAAAAATCTTTGGAGCAAGCAGTGGCAAAATTTCCCTTGGAAACAGTGCATAAATGTAAATAAATAGATTCGTTTTCAAACATTTCGAATAGAATTTTTTTTTTTTTGAGACTAATAAATATGTAGGTATTTTAATAATGTTACATTACTTCATTAAAAAAAAATCATTTTCATTTTTAACAGAACTTACGTCTGGACTAGTTATTTATTATAATAATTTTATGTTGATAAGGGTGCGCATCCACCACGGCGTACGGAGAGGCTACGCTCGTTTGCCGTGTTTCGCTTTGCAAGAAAATGTGTGTGATTATTTCCACTGCAACCAACAGACACAGCGCATTACTTGATATTTTCTTGCAATTGACATTTTAACACACTTGCGTAGCCTCTGCTTGCACCGCGGTGGAGCCGCGCCTTTATACTATCACTCTTGGATTTTGGAGTCTTACTACTCGTTTCCCATCACTTTCCTCTAAAATAATAAATAATATACTAAACTTACTCCGGCTTCTCCGAAGGAGACGACAGCCTTGTTTCCGACCTTCGGTTCCGTGACCGCTAGGATGTTATATCCTAACGGTCAGCGTTCACATAAGATTGCCATGTCTCTTACAAGATACAAAATCACATGCATTAGATTCGTGCATCGACTGTTAAGACATGGGAAAACCGTGAAGACTACCAAAAACGCAAATATTAAATTCGTAACACGATGCACATTAAATGTATGTCAGAGTAAACTCTACATAAAACTCTACCATTCTTCAGTACTTAACATTTTGCTTTTACATTTTATTTATTTAATAAAGTCTTATTTACTAATGAAACTGGCACTTCTGAGGCACTTTTGACGGTGGTTTATCTATTCATTAATGCTATTAGTTTGATAACTTGTGGAAGTGCGTTTCCGAGCACCGCGATGTCCGCATAATGCCGAGGACGACTTCATTGACCAATTTGCGGCGTGTATGTATCGGATCCTTTAAAATTAGACGTTTGATTTCTCAAACTACGTCAACTTTTAAGTTATGTGTACTGGTAACGTGTAGACTGTAGGTATTATTGTATTCAATTGATAGTAAAAGCTAAATAGTAAAAGTCGGTAAAAATATTCAAAGGAGAAAACAATCAGTGTTATCATAATGATTAAGAGCAGCTCATAAAAGTCTGATTTGGAAGTAATGGAGTTTATTTTTAATACCCAGAAACTTAAAGACGTAGGAGAAATCCTTTCGAAATGTTTGCGGATGAAGAGATATCATTCTGTTAAGAACATTGTCCACCTAAGTGATTATTAGCCCTGCTCTAGCTCTTATTATGCATCGCAAATATATGCTATCTGTTTTGGAACGAATTTTTATAGCATTAAGATTTTACACTACAAGTACTTTCCAAGTAGTAATTGGTGATTATATATACGTTCAAAAAAACACTGTATCAAGAGTACTGTTTAAAGCTAAGATATTAAGGCAAATCCGGCTACAAGTTATATAGGTATGCCAAATTGTGATGACTTGATAGTAGCACATTTTTTTAAATAGGTAACTGGATTCACAAAATGTAATTGGTTGTTTAAATCGATCCCACATACCAATTCAATCTACTGGAGGTTAAGAAGCAGATCTGCCTTTTCTATTTGTAAATAGTTCGAACTATTTACAATTAGAAAAGGTTTCATTCTTAGATTAAACCAAAAGAGGATAATACGTCAATGGTTTCATTTCTATTAATGTACAAGTTGTGTGCAATGCAAAGTTACACAATATCTCAGAAACATCATAGATGCTCGCTGGTATGGATGAACAGTACCGTGTATCATAACTCATTCCTGCGAGTGCGGCTGGATAACAATGAGATACACCTCCTGAGAGACTGTTCTTGTTGAAGATGAATCAACGACCATGATATTGTCGATAGAATGACTCAGAAAGGGGTAGATCTACATATGGGCTTTTTGGATTTTTGGTACGGGCAGATTTATACTCTTTCCCTTTACATTTTACTACTTCATAATATAATCCCCGCCTAAATCGCCGCTAATTCCTAATGCCGCCATTTTGGTGACAAAAAGTTAAATTGGATAAAAAGCCCAATAGATTTTTTTTTTTTTTTTTGGCAGTTCTCGTACGTAGTACATTTGCCATTATCAAACGGGAGAAATTTTTCCATGTATATAAAGGGACGAGAGATGTTAAATTTAGGAATCATTCAGGGCAGGATATAGGATATGTATGACAAGATAATAATAATATTATTATGAAATATTAATTTATATAGCTATACATATATTTAAATATATTACTTATATTATAGACACACAAGACTTTCATCAAATAAATACTAAACCTAAATTTCTATATTATTAGTAATTATATAATCTGAAATTATTTTATATATGTAATATTTTTTTATAAATAACAGACAAGTAATTGAGGTTGGAAAAGGGATTTGATGATCTAGTAAGGATTTCAGGAAATCGGAACGGTCATATAAAGGACAAGAAAAGAAAAAATGATTTACATCGCCAGTTTCACAACCACACAAACAAGAAGAGTCGTTAATAATTTTAAACTTGGAAAGATGAGCAGGTGTACAAGTATGGCCAAGTCTCAATCTTGAGATGATACTAGAGCACCTCCTATTAAAATTCATTGAGAAAAACCATGGTTTTGATAAAATATCAGGCTGAAGAGAGTAATAATAATTACCTTTTTGTTTACTGCTTTTTTCCCATGACGTTTTCCAACATGTATCAAGATCGAGTTTAGGTATTGATAACAAGTCTGAGCAGTAAATCTTATACGGAACAAGGTCACCACATGAAATAGCTTCATTAGCGAGAGCGTCTGCTATAACATTTCCTTGGATTCCAGAATGTCCAGGAATCCAAGAAAATTTAATATTGTAATGTTTTGCTATGCATATTGTTAGTAATTGTCTTGTGTCAAATATTATGGGGTTGTGTTGCTTAATTTTAAATGGGTTTTTTTCTAAGGCTTGTAAAGAACTAAGTGAGTCAGTAAAAATGATTGAATTTTTGAGTTTAGCTAGTATTATATAATCTATGGCTTTGAAAATACCCAAGCACTCTCCAGAAAAAACAGAAGATTCTGGAGGGAGTTTTACCTTCTGTACAATGTTATATTGACGGTGGAAGATACCTACGCCTACTAAACCGTTAACATTATGTTTCGAAGCATCTGTAAATATGAGATGGGTATTTTTAAATTTTTTCTCAACAATTGCATTAAATTTTTCATTAGCTATTAAAAAATCTGACTTAGCTATACCAATATTTAATATTTGTGGTGATAGAATAAGAGATTCGAAGGAACAAGAAAACAAAGGTAACATGTTAGATTGATGTAAAGGTGCAGAGAGAGATTTAAACTTATAATAGCTATTAATTAAATGTGGATTCGATTTATGTATCCAATACGGTGAATTAGATACTAAGTAAGCTAAAAGATGAAGTTTTTCAATAAGAGGGTGATTGGAAAGCTGTAGACGTCGAAAGAGAAATTTATCAGACAAATACTGACGACGTAGTTGTAACGGAGGATCACAGCACTCAATTTGTAAAGCGTTAATTGGGCTAGACTTCATTGCTCCACAAATGATTCTCAAACATTTGTTTTGAATTTTGTTCAACATTTTAAATCCAGAAAGAAGGCCCGGTTCCAATAGGAAGGTTCCATATTCGAGGACACTACGTATGAGAGCATTATACACGAGTTTCAAATAAAAGGGATGGGCACCCCACCAAACTCCTGCTAAACATCTTATGATGTTTATTATTTTTTCACACTTATTTGCGATGAAATTGCAATGAGGGATGCCTGTAAGTTTCCTGTCTAAAATGACACCTAAAAATTTAAAATCATTTTTTTGTGGTATAATGGTCTCATCGTAATAAACATGAACTGGAGTGATAGTTCGCATACGGGAGAATAAAACTACTGAGCTTTTAGATGGGGACAAATATAGTCCATGATCATCAAGCCATTTTTTTAAATATTGAAGTGATGACGTTAACTCTGTGCATGCTAATTTAATGTTTTTACTTTTTACATATAATAATAAATCATCCGCATATTGCAAAACTTCAATCTTTCTATCAATAGCTAAGTCTAGATCATATGTGTATAAATTATACAATAAGGGGCTCAAAACGGACCCTTGTGGAAGGCCTTTGGATAACACTCTAGAATGTTTTTGTTCACCATCAGTAAACAAAATCGATCTATCATTAAGCATATTTATAACAAAAGAAATAATTTTTCTGGGAATCTGAAGGCATAAAAGTTTTTGTTTAAGAATTGGTATCACGACATTGTCATAAGCATTAGATAAATCCAAAAATGCTGCAATGACAAAATTATTATCAGAAAAGGCTAGCCTGATATCGGTTGTAAGTAAACTAATATTATCTATACTACTTCTGTTTCGTCTAAAGCCAAATTGAGTTGTTGATAGCATACTGTTGCTTTCAACGAACCATTCTAGACGATTCTTAATTAATTGTTCGCAGATTTTTAGGAGGACAGATGAAAGGGCAATAGGACGGTAAGACAAAGCAGAAGAAGGATCTCTATTAGGTTTTAATATTGGAATTACAATTTGTGATTTCCAATTTGCAGGAATGTGACCAGAGTGAAAAATAGAATTGATTAAATTTAAATAATATATCATGCTTATGTCATTTAAATGAGTAATGAAAGAATAATATATCCCATCTGGACCAGGTGCAGAATCTGATGCATATTCTAAAACGTTCTTTAATTCTGTCATTGAAAAGGGAGAGTTTAATTCAGATGATTCATTGTATAAGGCACCGTTATCATTTAAGTTATCTTTACGAAAATTAACAGTGGGAGGAGCAATTCTATCAAGAAAATCGTCTACTAGAAAAGATGGAAAAGTTGGGGATGGGGTGGTATTATAAGCTGATCTAAATCTTCCAATGTTTTCCCAAACACTGGATGAGGGAGTATTGGGAGATAAAGATGAGCAGAACTTTCGCCAGCTGTCTCTTTTTTTCTTTTAAAAAGTAATTTTGTTGCGTTTGTAATCTCCTTTAGTGATAAGAGGTTTTCTAATGTCATATTATTATTAAATATTTTTTCAGCATTTTTTCTTTTATTTAAAAATTCTTTGCATTCGACATCCCACCATGGAGGACTTGGAATATAAGGGTTCCCATGTTTTATATTAAAAACTTCATTGGCACTTTCAATTAATGTATCTAAAAAAATTTGGGCACCGCAAGAATCACTAATATTTTCTGATATTTTCTGACTAAGTTTTAAATCAACTTTACTACTAAATTGAGTCCAAGTGTCAGAATTGACTTTTGATATATTGTATCTCGGGAATAGTTTATTGCAAGTTTTAATTAATTTGCCAGGAGGAAATGAGGTAATAATGGGATAATGATCACTGCCAAATGTGGATGTTAAAACAGAACTTGACAGCTGAGATACAAATTGGGGTGAGCAAATAGTTAGATCTACTACACTATTTCCTTCAGATAAGTTTGTACGTCTAGTAGAATTACCATTGTTGATGATACACAAGTTGTTTTTATCTAGAATGTCCAAAAGTTTATTACCATAACAGGTTGTCATGGAGCAGCCCCAAGACTGGTGATGACAATTAAAGTCACCAGTTATAATTAATGGTTTAGGGAGGGATAAGAATATATCCCCAACTTCATTTAATATATTAATAGAAATATGTGAAATATATACAGAAACAAAACAAATTTTATTTACAATTACGGCTAAAATAGAAATTTCAGAACTATGTACAGGAGTGGATATTATATTAAAAGGGTAGCCTTTCTTAATGAGAAATGCTACACCACCATATCCATCTAATCTGTCTTCTCTAACAGTATTATATTTTTTAATATTTAATGTAAAACCTGGTCTAAGCCAAGTTTCACATAATGAAAATAAAAAAGGGTTATATTTATTTAATAAGTAAATTAGATCACTTTTTTTATTAATTATGCTTCTAGCGTTCCATTGTAATATTTTGTTGGCCATTATTTATTTTGATTATATTTACAATTAACTCCATTAAGGGGGCAACGATGGACGGTATATTATTATTGGTCTGGGCAAAGGTTTGTAATAAAGATATAATATCTGATATTTTTGTTGGTTCTTGTGTGGAGGGAGTATCATTTGAAATTGGGCTATAATTTTTATCTAATTGATTAAAGGAAAATTCTTTTATGATATTATCATGTGCAGTTTTGTCGTAACCTTTTCCAACTTGTATAGGGCGGGAAGGTTTAGATATAACTGTTTTCTTGTAAGATTTTTGTGGAGTATAAGAAGATGGAGTATTAATATTTTGGAAAGATAATTTTCTTTGAGGACTGGACAAGGTTTCAGCGAATGATTTATTAAGTATAGGGAACATTTTACTTGCTTCTTGATAAGAAACACAATTTTGGGACATATATAGTTTTATTTCTTTTTGTCTGTTAAGTTCCGGACAAGATTTACTGTTTGCCATATGGCGACCAGAACATTGACAACAGTAATAGTCATCTTCAACATTACATGAATCACTAACATGATCCTGACCACACTTGAGGCATCTTGGTTTGGAACGACATTGCATCTTTGTATGACCATAACGACAGCAGTGATAACATTGGATGGTGGGAAAAACATATAAGTCTACGGGCAGAGAGTTGTAGCAGATAAATATTCTTTTTGGGAGTACCTGACCATCAAAATACATTACTACCGACTGTGTGGGTTTCCATATTGGAGACCCATCAACAATAGTTTTATAATTAAGTCGTCTAATTTTAACTATTTTGCCACAGCCAACAGGGGTTGAGATATTAGAAATAATTTCCTCAGGAGACCAATCTGTTGGAACTCCTCTAACAATGCCTATTCTTAAAATATTAAATGAAGGGACATATGCTTTATAATTATTGTCGGTGATTATACTATTGTTAATAAAAGAGTTAGCATCAACATAATTTGTGAAGGAAACAGACATACGGTTTCGACCAATTCTCTTAACACTACCATTAACTATATTATAAATTTTATTTTTTAAAAGAAAATTTCCGAAGGTTATCGGGTGCAATATTTTTCCGTCATTATCAGAGGATTGGATCTTCTGAACATGAATAATGTAAGGAGGTGCATCTAGTTCATTGTAAAGATTTCGACCAATTGGAGTATTTGGTTTACTGACTGAATCATTAATATTATGAGGCACTGGATTATCTGATTGTAATAAAGGCTGTGCAAGTGGAATATTAGTTAAATTTTTACCCTCATCTGATTTATCGGACTCTACACAACGACATCCAATGTCCTTTTGGTTTCCCGTATTTTTTCTTTTCTTTTTGTTACAATTTTTGCATATTTTATGCAGGCGACCACGTTTTAAACTAACTTTTTTGGAAGATTGGTCAGTGTCCATACTAGAATCATTATATTCTACTGTAACAAAACTGCAAGCTTCGGGCACTTTACATGTTCCCCCGGGATCCGGGGGTTCATTCATGTTGCAATAGAATGTAAAAAGAAACTTACCAACCAAGAATTTTCTAACTAACTATAATATATACAAATAAAATTTATAAAATAAATATTATAATAAACTGATCTGAATGACTAAAATTATAAAAAATTAATGAGAAACAAAAAACCACAACTGCGCGCCTTGAAATTTCCCGCCGTTTTTTTTTCCCCAATAGATTATTTATTATTATTTATTTTCATTTAAAGGCATTAGCTACTAGGCTATTAGCAATACAAAATACGATAATCGGTCTGTAATACGGAGAAATGGCGGGAAACCCCAAGAAGCGCGGCTTCGCCCCTATAGCCCCCGTCAATCAACTATCATTCCCCATTCCATCCACACAAGGCAGACCACCACAATATTCGCCAAACAATCACATTATATATTACACAGATTAAGTTTTTAAAACAAACACTATAGAAAACCGCCAGAACAGCCCTACTAAGAAAACCACTCCAGAACGGTACTCCATAAGATTCGCCAACCAATCACAATATATAAAGATCAAGTTTTTAAAACTCTGAATGGACAAAACATAAAATAACAATTAATTAACGGGAAACAAAAAAAACACAACCGCACGTCTCGATGCCTCCCGCCATTTTTTTTATAACTTTTTTATTTTACATTTTGTTTTCTTCTTCTTTTGGCAATAGCGTTTTAAGATAAAAAGTAATACGAGTAAAGTCGTTGACAATTTAATTAGCTATAATTATTTGTATGACAACATTTATTCAATAATTATTATTTAAATAAATATATAACTTATTGTTTATGTTAGCTGTATTTATTTTGTTTATTATTATTTGTATTTCTTTTGTTGTGGATGACGTCACGCGGATGTAGCTTTGACAAGGTTCCAGCACATTGTCATTTGTGGGGATTATCATGATTTTTACGATGTTTAACAACATATGACGTCACGTGACAAGTTTTAGCGATTTGGAACGAAATTTAAAATGCATTATAAAATGCAAGATTTTATAGGCATTAGACGTATTTAAGCAAAAGTTGATAATATTTAGGCCTCCATTTGATATTCATAAATGATTTAAAAACATTTCTGAAAAATGTCAACATCCCTATTTAATCAAATCGTTAAAAATAAATATGAAACGTTAAGCTTTAATCAAAGTCTAGTATTTGTCTGCCAAGTATGATTGTCAACATCATAGGTTTCCATTTAGTAAAATATTTAGTTCCACCTGTCACCACGCTTTCTTCCACCACCACTTTTGTTCCCTATGTTTTGTTTAGTTTTTAGATACCTGTAAGAACATAATAACTAAGTACAGCTTCGCAAAAAAGAGTATGACGTGGTGACAAGTGGAACTAAATATTTTACTAAATGGAAAACTATGATGTTGACAATACTTGGCCAACAAATACTTAATTTTGAGTAAAGCTTAGTGTTTCATATTTATTTTTAACGATTTAATTAAATTCTCTTACTGATTTTCCATATTATGATGAGACCTAAGTTAAAGTGGCGCCCTCATTTTTTCCATACTCTTTTTTGCCAAGCTGTAGGTTAAGAAGAAACGAAGAAGACTGAGCTCTGAACTGCAATTGCTAGAAGACGAAAGATGTTTATGAAAACCAAAATACAACAGAAAAAATATAATAACTAGACAAAAGACGTTTATCAAATATAAAATACGACAGAAAAAAAAGAAGCTATGGAGAATACAAGAAAAAATAACGAAAGTCTTTAATAAAAAATCGTATATTGATAACGACAGAGTAGGCAGCATGGCTTCTGGTCTTAGCCTATTCCAATAGAAACAAAAAAAAAGAATGTAATTTTGGCGGAAATTGGCGCCAAAATATTTAATGCTGTCAAAAATTCAGCTTGGAAGTTAGAGTGGCTACTGGCTACTGGCTATCGTTGGGCTAACGTTTAATGTTGATGCTTATTGCTTCTTTCATCTTTGTTTAAATTTCCAACTTTAAACAAGCAATATGCCGTCTACCGTCCAGACTATTTTGAAATTCACACGTCTTACTGAGAATGCTTTTGCTCCTTCCAAAGGGTCTGAAAAGGCTGCAGGATTTGATCTCAAAAGGTAAGATAATATAAGAATTAGGTTTATATTTGTCTTGTATTCAAAAAGTGTTTGGTTAACAAATTAAGTTGTGGCTCCCGATACTGCCGAGCAGGGAACTTAACAATAGATTTCAATCACTGTCTACTTTGCAAAACATTTAAGTAAATATAGTTGATATTAAAACATTAATTATAAACATGAACAATTGTATCACAAGAATTGGTTTAGTTTAGTAAGATACACATATACCCCACCATGGTTCAGGCCTTGACGTGGCGGTAGGGCTCAGTAGCCTAGGGTGAGCCGCTGCACCTTGGGCGAAGCTAATTGAGCCGAGGAGCTCTTTGTACCCCTCTTATAAGAAGAGGGAACAAAAGAGCAGGGCGCAAGGGGTTAGGTTGGGAACTTCTCCCCATTGTACTGTCCCGACGTCGGGAGGGATTTTTCTGTGGTGCGGGACAACCACACGGTGGAGGTGGCGTCGGTACCTTGGGGGACTGACTAGCCATTCAGGTGCCCTGTTTATTAGATCTGGGGCGCCTCACCAAAGGCGGCATTGGTGGCACTCGCCTGGTTTTAGTGGGTAGAGCTGCGTCCACTTCCAGCTTTCGGGCGCAGTAAAACCCGATGCCTCAGAGCATTTCCCGGTGTTAAAGAAAAATAAAAGATACACCTGTAAGTGAAACATTGTTTACCTTTCATAGTGTTTTGTATAAAATTATTGTTTGTTTATATTTTCACAGTGCCTACGACTATATAGTACCGGCTCGGGGCAAGGAATTGGTTAAAACAGATTTGCAAATTGAATTACCTTCAGGCTGTTATGGGAGGGTGGCTCCACGTTCTGGACTTGCAGTAAAAAACTTCATAGATGTTGGAGGTAATTATTAAGTCTATTTTGTGTTTTTCATGTATAAAGAAAATGATTTATTCCAATCATACTATTATATTATGAGTAGCATTAGTTACATTAGTAGTTACCGGTGGGAGGGGTGTGCTTATGCAGCACTCCAGTCTGCATGGGTACCGCCATCCTGACTCATCTCTTTCTCTTTCTCTTCATCGGAAAGAATCTTGGTCTAATTACACCAAGATTTACAAACTTTCTTACGTCTCAGGAAAGACATCATCTGAATGAATTTCCTGGAGTAGCTTCAGGTTTACTTTGATCTTCACAACCGACGCCAGGAGGCCGTGTGGTCGCAGACTGCACGGTAGGCGGGGGGCAACCCCCCACTTTATAAATAAAAAGTGAGCCGAATGGGCTCACACTAATCCGACGAAGCATTAGGGCCTTTGGGCCATTAGCATAGATCCCTCCGAAAAAAAAAAAAAAAAAAAAAACTTTGATTATGTTCAAATCTTATATCTTTAAACTAGCAATTCTTGTATGTACGTGTGTATGTATCTGAATCACAATGAAATCCCATAATACTGAATTGCATTATGCTAGATGCCCCCTGCCAACAGTGCAGTCTGCGACCACACGGCCTCCTGGCGTCGGGTTTGTTTCAATGAAGAACTTTATTGCTATCATGTTGAATAAAAAATATATATTTTTTATTTCATAATATGAATTTAAAAAATCAAGTTAAACCCATGCTGTTACAATTAACAAGAATTAATATTGACATGCTTATTTCAGCTGGTGTCATTGATGAAGATTATCGTGGTAATGTTGGAGTAGTATTATTTAATCACTCTGAAAATGAATTTGTAGTTAAGAAGGGAGATAGAATTGCCCAACTTATATGTGAAAAAATATTCTACCCAGAACTTGTGGAGGCTAATGTGCTTTCAGAAACTAAAAGAGCAGATGGTGGTTTTGGGTCAACGGGGACTCAATAAAACTATTATTACTGTAGGTTATTTTATTATAAGAATAAATTGTTTTAAATACTATAATTATTCTTTTTCTTTTCTTTTAAATCCTATGATTCATTATCAAAATTGTCTAACACTGATGAGAATACAAATTTCTCATAAGTGGTAGGTGAAGTATTAGGTGATATTGGAATATCTTTATTCTTCCTGAAGAAGGGTTTCAAAAAGCTTGTCAATTTGCTGTCATTGCTCAATCCAAAGTCAAATTCAGCTCTTTCTACTTGTTTTTCCAAAGTATCTATGTTCGTTTGAAGTTTTAATATTACATTGCTTAGAGTTACCACCTTTTTGGATAAAATTGCTATTTCATTGCGATATTTACACAGATCTTCTGATACAACTGATCTGCAATCATTGTTTTTCAACTTTATCATTTGCACAACACTGGTTAATTCTTCCAGTCTTGTAATCATATTATCTATAACATCTTGGACAGTTTGAAAATTACTTGATAAATCCAACTTAAGGTAAGCTGCGTAATCGCATATTTCTTTTTCGATCATACTTAAGTAAACCAAATTAGCCAATATACCTATAATAACTTTTAAATACCTATGTATGTACTACGAACAATGCAATTAATTGACTAATGTTTTGCTCGCTAGCTAGTACTTCTGCCCGCTATAGTACTCTGTGTCAGGCAATGATGAATACGTAGTATTCACTATAAAGTTTGTGGCAATGATATAGTAAACACAAACTATATACCTCTTAATAAATAGTCCATTTTTTAGAAATTAGGAGTGTCCAAAATAGTAAACAAATATGTCGTACTTCCAGCCACAGACAAATAGAGTGATTGAGAGCACAAACTATATAGAGAATACTACGTATTGAGAGTGAGTTTCACCTGTCACACACAGTGTCTCCAGATTAGAAAAGTGAAATTACAGTGAAGGCTATTTAAAATTACAGTAGCTTCATAAAAATTACAGTGTTTTCCTAACCTGAAATACAGTATATTTTACAGTAGATAATGATAACATTTTAATTTCTTCTTAATGACTAAATCGAAGGGGCATGAAGTTTGCCAAGTTAAAATAAGTTATGGCGGATCGGATCAGGATCGGGCTCTTGTTACTGTAATAATAAGAGAGAGAAAAAATCCTCCTACGACATTATTTACGACGGCGTGAAGTTAAGTGTCTAATATTTAAATTATTTGCGATTTTCGAATCCGTAATTATATTAGATAGTAATTTAACGAGGTGGTGATGTTTGGTGTAAAATTGTGTTCTCTGCAATAAAAGCGGCTGTTTATTGCAGCTGTTTTCTTATTATCTTCCCTTGAACCCAACAAAACAAACAAACTTTTCTCTAACGCATTAGAAAGAAATAGACACAAAGCACCTTGCTAAATTAAAACCCTTAGCGAAGGTAAAATCCGTCTACATAATTTTACTGCCTAATAGCTCCACAGTCCACAGTTTGTCAGGGAATTCCCCCTCCCTCGCAGGTCATAGGTATCAACTATTGTCAACCAGCCGATGAATCATAGACAAACACTAAACTAAAACATTTCGTTTCATCCATTGATATAGGTTTTTTACTAATAAATTGAATAATTAAGTTTCTTTTCTTATTTTGTAAGATTTTTTTAGAAACTCGAAATTACAGTGACTTTCATACACTGTATTCACTATAATACAGTGTACAGTGAATAGAGTAGAATTACAGTATATCTACTGTAATTACAGTGCATCTGGAGACACTGGTCACACGTCATACTCTTTTTTGCCAAGCTGTAGTAAATTGTAATACATTTTATTAATTTGATATCATATCACAGAGTAATGTTTTTTTTTCTTGTTTTGGAAAAAAAATCTAGCAACAAACCGATATCTTATGTATTAATATTTTTTCCTATACATATTTTTTAAAAGTAAAATGTATCCTGATATCCTCATTTGGGCCCTTTATAATTGTTTTGTTTAAAAAACTTGACTTTATGATCTTTATTAGTAAGTAGTAACATATATGTAAAGTGTGACCATATTTTATATGAAGATTGAAGAAGGAATAGAAAAAAAATTATCATTAATTATTTATTCTGTCATCTGTGCACTGTACAGGCACAGATTACAGTCAGTGAGAATTGGAGATAATTTTAGTTATATTTGATATTCAAACTTTGTATTTGTGATTATAAATTGGGCAAATGCTTCCTTCTACGGGCTATTTCAAAGGAATAAATTGTCCTTTTTACGATAGCGGGCTTTGTGAGCGCCCTTATTGTCATTTCCGTCATGTCAAGAAAGAATCACAAAGCGATAGCATTGAAAGTGGAGCAATATTACAGAAACTAGTGTCAGCGGCTGTACAAAAAGTTTTACAACAAACAGAAGCATCTGGTGTTGTATCGCCCACACTCATTCCTAACGAGCTAGCACCAAAAAACGATGGACAATCACTTTCCTCTAGAGCCACTTATAACCCTACACCAATAGCAGAACTAAACAAAATAAACAGTGCAGATTTTGATAATAATGAGGATAAACCAGAACACCAAAAAAGACACATTCCAATTCCCTATACACCAAGAAAGCCAACTGTACCTATTAAGAGAACAACAAATGAGAATGGTGATCAAATATTTACAATCATACCACCAGCTGAATATTCTCCTGGTTCCGAAAGTGCACAGCTAGAAAAATACACACCAAAAGGATCAACAGAATCAACTAAACAATACTTACCTGGTAAAGAGACGGCTATTCAAGAGTACATTCCCAATGAATCAAAAACTAATAGTAAGCATAATTATGTGCCTTCTGATAAAACAACAAGTAAAAAGAAAGTACTAGAATACAAACCTGTTAAGTTGGGAGTAAAAAGTGACCAAACAACGGTTACATATAAGCCCACCCCTAAATCATTAGTACCTTGTTTTTCAAGCGACGAAGAGGAACCAGAACCTAAAAAAAGAAAACTTTCTAGTGATCTGAATGGATTAGATGAGTTAGGGGCTGAGTTTGACATTCTTGATCAAATTCTTGACGAGGAAAAAACAAATACTGAAACAAATAACATAAAGGAAAGTAAAGAAGACAAACAAGAAACAGAGCATGTTGTAAAGAGCAAATCAAAAGAATGTAAGGAAAATAAACAAGATAGCAGAAAGGATGAAAAGTGTAATAAAAATAAATCAGAACATAAGGAGAAAAATCACTTGCGCGAAATTGATAAAAAGACTAATCATCATTCAAAAGAATCTAATAAGAAAGAAAAGAAAGAGAGACATAAAAAACATGGAAGATCTAAAAGTTCTGAAAGAAAATCGACACACAAAAAGTCTTTTCATAGTAATGATGATCAAAAGGTTAAAACAGAGAAAACTAGTTCAAAAAGTACACAGGATACCAAAAGATCTAAAAGTTCATCTAGACATAGTAGCAGTTCAAAACATGATGACAAACATAGACAATCTAAACATAAAAGATCTAGAGATTCCAAAGAGAAGCACAGAAAAGATGATAAGCATAAGTCAGACACCAATAAAATCAGTGAACATGAAAGTCATGAATATGAAGATATTCTTGAAGACGAATTAAATAATTTATCAGAATCTGATGAAGACACTATTGCTTTGGAATGTAAAAAAATTTTTGAAGAGTATGTGCCTACAGGTAAAATTAAAATTCAAGATGATGATAATAAGGAACAAATTATAACTGATAATGATGAATATATACCATCTAAAAAGAGAATATCTAGAACAAATGAAAAAATTAAAGTTATAGCAAAACCTCCAGTAAAACCAGATTTTAAAGCGAGTGCTGCACAAATAATGGCAGAGAGACTAGCAAAGGTAAAAGAATTTCATGCTGCAAAAATCTCTGCTGCATCAAATAATAATAAAGTTAATAAAATCTTAAAACCTGATATTGCAAAGTCCTATTTTAGTGCTTCCAGTAACGGAAATTCTAAGGTTCGTATTGCACATGTGCCTTATGCATCTACATTAATTACTGCAAAGAAAGAAATTTCTCCTAGCCCTAAAAGCACTAAGGTTGAACCTTCCACTAGTTCAACAGCAATTCAGACTGTAAAGAAAGGTGCACAGAGAGTTGCTCATATGCCTAGTGATAAGTTCATAGACAGACCTGGCGTATTGGAGCCATTAGCTTCAAAAATCCCTGCAAATGTTAGATCCACTTATTTAAATATGATGATAGATCACTGTTTAAAAATATACTTAACAGTGACAGATGCTTATGCTAGGGCTCAACATGAAGAATTAACTACCAGTAAAAAATGTTCAACTGTGCAGATATATAAAAATTCTGCAGTTCTCGCAATCAGTAGATTAAAAAAAGAAGTACTAGAAAGTAATGGTGTTAAGAAATCAGGTTCTGATTGTGCAGCCCTGAACAAGCTTCCGGAAACAGTAGCTTCCATTTCAAAACCAGCTGGCTCATGGAGCATAGAAAATAAAAATAAAAAGAATTTTGAAGATATACAACAATTTACAGGTGCTAAGTTGTATACTAACATTTCTAAATGGATTTTAACTGAAGAGCAACTAGAGGAGAATGGTTTTCCCAGACCTCATAGTAGTGGAGAAAAAGGTAGAGCTATTATACATGGACAAAATAAACAAAATAAACAAAAACCGCCCAAAGGATATATACGAACTTGTTGTAGATGTAAGAAAGACTATACTGTTGATAAGAAAGGATTTGCTGCAGTTAAAGAAGAATGTATTTATCATCCTAATAATAAATATAGAATCAGGGGAGATGTTCGTTATCAGTGTTGTAGTCAAGATGGATCCTCTGATGGATGTTGTATAGCATCCAGTCATGTTTATGAATATGTAGATTTTGACAATTTAAAAGGTTTTGTAAAGACACTGCCTCCTGAAACAAGAAAAGATGATTATGGAGTGTATTCACTAGATTGTGAAATGTGTTACACTACTCATGGTTTAGATTTAACTAGAATTACTGTTATTAATTCAGCTTGTAAAGTGATATATGAGACACTCATTAAACCTCTCCATCCAATAATTGACTACAACACTAGATTTTCAGGTATTACTGAAGAACAGATGGCTGAAGTCAAGACCACATTATTAGATGTGCAAGCAACACTTTTGTCCATGTTTAATAGCAAAACAATATTAATAGGTCATAGTTTAGAGTCCGATTTTAAAGCTCTAAAACTTATTCATGATACTGTTGTTGATACTAGTGTTATATTTCCACACAAAATGGGTCCACCATACAAAAGAGCATTAAGAAATTTATCTTCAGAATATTTGAGGAAAATTATTCAAAATTCAGTTGATGGACATGACAGTGCGGAGGATGCCACTGTATGCATGGAGCTTATTCTCTATAAGTTACAAGAAGACTTGAAGACGAGGTGATGTTATTAAGAACATTAAGGATATCATAGTGCTAGTAGTTACGCGATAAGGTTCACCAAGACAATAACAGAATAAAAACTATACATTATTTTCCTGTATTTCTATCATCATCAGAATATTTGTAAGCTGAATAATCTTTGTAGGAACTCATAGAATATTCAGCTAATCGCATCCATTTACCAGATTAATTTTTTCAGTTGCTGTTAAGTCAGGTTACAAGGCCTCAATTCAGAACTTAATTGGCCCACCAGCCTCTACTGTTTTGGCCTTCTTACTGCCAATTCTATATTGTACTTACCTTTGCCTGATGCAAAACTTTTGTTCTTTGTTGGATGACATCCATTCATTTTTTTTCTACCAAAGTAAACCACTTAATAATCGGAGGTAGTAATAAATTAATAGTTGGTCCATTTAATTTTGCTTGCATATATTTTACTTTAGAGTATGATATTATTAACTTAATAAATTATTTAATTTACCCATGTCATCTGTTGGGTGATAAATTTATAAGTAGTTAATATAATATGTAGATGTATAAAACATATCTTTTGTAAGCTATTTAAATGAATTCCCAAGTATTACTGTGTAATATTTTGGGATTGTTTAGTTTTAAGAATTATTAATATAAAACAATAAATTATGTCCTGCATGTTATTATTTAAGGGCTAGTGAATAATCACTATCCTATTTTACATAGGTAGATATGGTGAGGGTTTTTCTTTCTTTGGCACATTGTGTCTGTATTTGTACATACTATGTAGATGATTTTATAATGTATAAAGAATGCATACACTAAATGTAGAGCACTTAAGTTTAATTACCTATATAAGATCTACTACTCCATTATTATGATCACACTAACCATCCAAATTTCCAATTTCATTGGTGTGTAAAGAATTATGTTTAGTAATTAAAACAACTGTAAAACCAATATAACTTTACTTAAGACACCAACATAATTCCATGTTCAAAACATTGGCATGAGATGTTAACACGGGTGTATTTTTGTGAGAGAAATATAGTATAAAATCTTTATTTTGTGGCATTGTTAACAGCAATGAAATACAGACCGTTTAAAAATCGAAAGAATGTATTTTGTAAAAAAATAAATACATAAAAACCCCTTGTACTTGATAAGTAAACATTGCTACAATTGCCGAAATTATATTTGCGTTATTGTTGAAATTGTTTATATTTAATGGCATGACAAGTGTCAGGAAGAATTATAATAGTTAACTGATAACAATTATAAATAAATGAAAGTGCAGCTAATAGAATTAATGTTAATTATATAAATTAAACAGGTAAGTATGAACATGACATTTTTGTTATTATGAAAAAACCTGAAAAATAATTACAATAATTTTTTTATATTTTTATAGTGGTAATACTACTAATTAGATACAATTAAAACAACATTGAATTTATTAATACTTGCTATTATCCTATTGTTAATGGTAATAAAAGCACACAACTCTACAATGATTTTTGTAAATATTACTATCATACATGTCACTAACATACTATATTTTATACTACATGTAACATAATATTTGCAAATGTTATTAAAAGTATTTTTATAGACTGCATCATTTATTTTTATTGACCACCAATGATAATCATGCCGGCATTTGAGTGATGGGATTAAACGGTGATTTTAATTTACACAGTTGTCCCAATGAATTTGTATGGAGGCGTGCCAACACTGGCAGTGAGAATCGCTCATACAACACTGACATTTGCTTCCATTTGACCCCTGCTAATCAATAAAAGATTGTTCCACACATGCTTTCACCCGTTTTTCATATTCCCTCCGATTCTCCTTATAAAGTTGTGCAGCCATTGAATTTGCAGGGGAGTTTGGATTAGGATCACTTAGTAGAGACTGAAAATAAGAACAAGTATATCAGCTAAAACCATGTTAATTTTGAACTATTTTATGTTAAACTAGCTGTTGTCCACAGCTTCACCTACATTAACTTAGATTTACAGCCGTACACAGATTGATGATGATTATTTTATAGCCTAAGTTACTCCTTATAACATCAGATATCTGTCAGTGAAAGTCCCATCAAAATTGGCCCAGCCGTTTCAAAGATTAGCCGGAACAAACAGACAGACAAAAATTTTTAAAAAGCCTATTTTGGTATATACACGGTAGTGTATACATCCATATGCATTAAATAAAATGCGGTTATTTTAAAATTACAAACAGACACTTCCATTTTATTTATCTGTATAGATAAATACTAAGACTTAACTAACATAGCTAAATATTTGTTTTGGAAATGGTTTAAAGTGAAAATAAATTTAATGTTATGGTATCTTCAATTAAATGAGGTGGATGAATACTATAATATACATAATTTCTTCACAATTGTTTTTTTATAGCATAGGAGGGCAAACAAGCAGTCTTTTGGTGACTATCAACACTCATACACATCTGCACAACCAGAGATTATGGTTTAAACAAAATGGCAGATAAAAGTTACACCAGTACTACAAGAAATTAACTTTTATTCTTTATACTTCTGTTCATAATATTATTTTATAATACCTGTATTGATGTCAAAATAGCAGAAACATCATATGTAGGGCTCCATCTGTTTTGCAGTATATCTAAACAGATTCCACCATCTGCATATACATTTGGATGAAACATTTTAGACACAAATCTAACTGTTGGTGGTTTATTGGGGTATTCTTCTGTGAACTCTATGGTAAGCTTAAAAGTTCCATCCTCAAATGGGGTATCATGAGGCCCAAATATTACAGCATTCCATATCATAATATTGTTGTCAGTAGGCGCCCCTGAAACGCCAGTAGGCGGGTCCTCCTGCAAGCTGAAATGTTACAAAAATAATATTTAGTTTCATATTAAAGTTTCGGTTTAGAATCTAACACATTATTTTAAATTAAAAAAATATTTTATTTTAAGTTTCGTAAGTAGAACAAAATAGAAATCGATGGAGGTGTCAGTGATGTAATTAGATGATTCAGCATCAGTAATATGTGTGCAAATGGTAAAATCTAAAGATTATGTTCTATTTCTGAAATCATATTTTCTGGATATTGTAAAAATATACGGACCGCTTGAAATCTCTCATCAGACGTCTTCTGGCAGGAGTTGACATTTTGATTTCACACACTAATTTCAGGCAAGTAAACTAAACTAATAAGTGACGAGGTTTTTAATGTGCCTTTGATGTGATTTTAATAAATGTGACGAATATTGTTACTTCTTTGTTTGTAAAATAAAGGCGATTCGTCACTATCGATGAAATGGTTGACAGAATGACCATGAAATTAACAAAAAAAAACTACACACGATCGCAGCAAAAACGTCAATGACAAATGACAATTGTACAAATGTGTCACTATTTCACTAATCACTTCACTGTGATGGTGTTGCCCTACTTAAAAATAGTATGATTTTCTAGAATTTGTCTAACGGCTACAAAAATTTTATTTTACAAATATAACAACAACAAAGAAAAACAGGAATAAATTTTTAGAACAACACTATATTAGCAAGTATAGTTATAATAATATTATATTCTAGTGTTAACAACTGACGAGAATTTATTTTGCTCGGTGTACACTGGCTCTCGAGAGTGTCGGCTAAACACTCGGCTTTGTCGTCGTCCTCTAGTGCAGGCGCGCGGTTTGGTCTATTTAGCGGAGGCATCGATGCTTCCGTTTCTTTTTTAGCGATCTAGCGAGTGGCCAGTAGGCCACATGAGAGGGTGAGATTTCACTCAGGAGGCGATCCCATCTTTCTGCTTTGTTTTCAGTGATACCGGCTTAATGACCTCCCGTTCAAGGTTTCGGAGGGCATGACGATACTCATCCGACGGATAGCGAGCGTATGTGCGCCTGACTGTATTTTTGGCGCGGATGAGGTTTTTAATGTCATCCGGGAGGTCCCATCGACCGTCGTGGGCCTGTGAGATCTCCCTGGATGACTTATCTATGGTCGCTACCAGATGGTCGGTAAGGTCAGTGCAGGATGATATAGCCGTTTGAGGACTGTCTATAGAGTTGGGAATTTTATCGAGTTTACTCGATTGAAGTGATTTTAAGTTTTCGTTGAGTAACTTAAAGTCGATGATTTTTTCCTTATTAGAGTTAATATTGTCCTCAGGGTTTCCGAGTTGAATTAAAACTGGTATATGGTCCGAGTTAAGCTCGTGGATGGTTTCTATGGAGTGTACCTGAAGGGCTACATTCCGAAGTATAATTAAGTCTAAGATAGATGGCCGCGCGTACCTCTCGCTGCTTGCGAAGTTGTAACGCGTCGGCTCATCGGGGGCGACGATCATACTATTTTATTTAGATCATCGACTGCATTACAGAGAATGGTGCCGTTTGTATTGGTATCTCTGCAGCCCCACGCATAATGTTTACTGTTTAGGTCGCCGGCTAATAAGACGGCGTTGCCTAGTTCTAGTAGCAAATTCAGATCGCGTTTTCTATTACCGGATTGATATACCGAGGCGATTGTGATCGACTGATGGCCGGTCATGCTCAACTGGCAGACGAAGGCCGCTAGAGATTCTAGGGCTGGCGTGTCTATGTGTATGCAGTGGAAGGATCTCTTATAGTAGATGAATGTACCTCCGAGACGGGATCGCGTCCTATCATTCCTTACAATGTTGTAATTTGATAAGCAAGGGGTTATTATTACACTGTTTTTAAAACGATTCCTGCACAAGGAGGACGTCAACGTAGTGTTTTTTAACAAAGATGCGAATTTCTTCTATTCGCAATGAGTGGGGTTTCGTCCTAGCCGTGTAAGCCATTTATGGGCTAGGAGAACAAGGGCACTTGATCTTTGCAATCAAGGCAGAGTGGTCTACATATGCTTGTAGACTAACTGACATCGGCCCGCGTAACTTAGCTGCTAAGGTTTGCAGCTCGTCCGGGTCGATTTCGGATAGACACTCTGACACGAATGCCAGGTTTTGTCCAAAGTTTGAGAGGGGGGCAGGGCGGGAGACTACGGGCATCGAGATGCCGGCAGGGGGTCCCGTTGGCCTGATTTTCACCGCTGGGGCGCTCTGAGAGCCCTGGGCGGGTGATGCAGTGGATTGAATCGGCTTATTCCACGGGTTTGTAGTGGGGAGCGGGGTAGGGATGAATTCTTTCTCCCTGGAAGCCTTGAAGAGGGGAGGGGCTTTTTATAGAGAGTCATAGTATATCTAATGCGGTCATCTTCTCAGACTCAAAGAGTGCACTGGAATCCCTTATTGGTAACCCTTTTTATAATAAACTACATAGTAAAATTATTTTAGAAACTAAACATTCCTTGTTAAAAAGTTTTAATACAGGTACAAACATTACACTTGTCTGGATTCCAGGACATTCAGGCATCAAGGGCAATTAAGTCGCTGATTCTCTCGCCAAACAAGCCACTTACCAACAGGTGGTATGTAAACACTTTAGATACCAAACCTATGACCTCCTAAGTATACCCTGTTGATTGGTAATCTCAGATTATACATACTCTTTTGATGTCCACTACGATCTGTTTGGTTTTTAAGTATGTATTATATTTTGAATTACTTTAAATTTGGAATGTCAGTTTTTAGATATAAAAGATGGATTGTGTAATATTTTATAATTCTGTTAAAATCAATAGAAGAAGTAACATGTTTAGTTTTCTGATATTATTTTTGTATTCTATATTAAATGTCATAATGATCTTATTTAATCGAATATAAATTCTAAATGTTAATATCTAAATAAATAGTTTTCCTGATTTGTTGTGTCTGAGTTTGAAGGTGATCCCATCAACCACTTCTACCATTCAAGAGGTTATGGGAAAAAGAAACGGTTGAAGAAGTGGTAACAATTGACTGTGTTGGGAATGAAGAGAGTGTAGACTGTAGAGGCAAATGAAGTGGTTTGTGAGGCAACGATTGAAGATGTGAGTTTTGTAGATGGCCTAAGTGAAGAGGTTATGGAAGGTGGAGGAGATTTTGATGTTTTGTGATGCAGAGGAGGTTGTTGATGTTTTTTGGTGATGTGGAGGAGGAGTCCACATGCCGAGGAGGTTGTTGAAGTTTTTTGGTGATGCCGAGGAGGGTGTTGATGTTTTTGGTGATGCCAAGGAGGGTATTGATGTTTTTGGTGATGCTGATGAGGCAGGTGAAGAGGAAACGGAGGTTGTTGCCGAGGGTGTGGGTCCAAGGAGGAGTCCACCCGAGAAATGGGCATTTGCCTGAGAAGTAAGTTGGCTCCAGTGAAAGGAAGATTGGTTGAAGACTGTGGAAGAAGAGACATTTTCTTTGGAGAAGAGTGGTACATGGGAGTTGGTTGATGGGAAAGAAGCTGAAGGGAGATTGACTTAAGTGACTAGGTTTTTAAAGTGATTGGTGTCTTATGATAGACGTTATTAAGACTTTTAGGTAATTTAATTCTGAACTTTTTAGTGTAGGTAGTGCTAGTGTAAGGGGGTGTTAATAAAATAGATTCGCGCAGTGGAAGCGTGTGTGGGAGGTTGTTATAAAGGGGGAAAGGATTTAATGTTTTGTTTATCAATTATATCAGAATTCAAAACGGTTTTTTTTTTGAGAGAAACTTTGTACAGAATTTTTGATATGACCTCTTCCTTTATAGTGTATTGTGTTTTTCTTGTATTTTTGTGGTTTTAGTTATTAATAAGAGTTTAGGTTTTTGTGGAGAGAGTGTATTATTGTTGTTTCATGATTAGTAGTTTGTTTGTTTATAATTTCTAAATTTTTTGGGTTGTTCTGTACTTGTCTGGTGTTATGATGTATATCTGAGATTAAGGGGGTGTGTTGATTGGTAATCTCAGATTATACATACTCTTTTGATGTCCACTACGATCTGTTTGGTTTTTAAGTATGTATTATATTTTGAATTACTTTAAATTTGGAATGTCAGTTTTTAGATATAAAATATGGATTGTGTAATATTTTATAATTCTGTTAAAATCAATTGAAGAAGTAACATGTTTAGTTTTCTGATATAATTTTTGTATTCTATATTAAATGTCATAATGATCTTATTTAATCAAATATAAATTCTAAATGTTAATATCTAAATAAATAGTTTTCCTGATTTGTTGTGTCCGAGTTTGAAGGTGATCCCATCAGCCACATCTACCATTCAAGATACCCCAACCACATGCACGCAAATCCAGGCAGATGGAATGGAGCAAGAGTAGTATGCATAAAGGAAAGTTCCATGTATCTTTAATTACTATTCTACTTTACTTCGTCTTCGTCTTTACAACCTGACATCCCCAAAAAACCATGGTTCTGCAAGTATAAAAAAATTCCAAAGTGTGTAATATCCATATTAAGCAGACTCCGCTTAGGACACTGCTGTACTCCAGTGTTCCTACAAAAGATAAAGAGTTAGGGATTAATCACTGTGTGAGTGTGGTTTGGACGTTGGGACTTTAGATCACATATTTTTAAAGTGAAACTTTTAAATTACATCGTCTCGAACTTTCATGTCGTTGCATGTCGCGTGACGGTCGGCTGCCAAGTTTTTCAAGTATAAAATTAAGATTGATAAAGCGATTTTTATAATCTTCATATTATTCCAAAATTTTTTAGTTAAATGTCTATAATGTGAAAAAAAGTTTCACTTTTACCGTGGTTTCATTAAACCACACAATCCTTTTTTTCTCCTGTCCCAACAATTTGGCCTTTAGTTTATATCCTCACCTACCATCATTAAAGATATCACTTCCTACAAATTTCAATTTATTGCTACAATACTTTCATGACCCTCACATTATTTTACTCTTGTCAAAATTTATCAAATATAACAATATTAAGCTATAATATATCTATATCCCTTTTTCCCTTCTTTTCATTAAGATTCATGGATATTTATGTATACATATTATATATAGGGACATAATATGAGGTTTTCGAATGCTTTGAAAAAACACTATCATGATTGCTCAAAGATTGTGTTTTATTTAAATAGCAGCACAATGTAACGACAGTGCATATTTCAGGTCGTTAATAAAAAATAAGGAGGATCAACAACGGTTGCGTCAATCCAGGACGAGAGGATTTTATCAAATCTGGAATCTTAATGTGAATCTCATTACTATCTATATTTTATATTAATTTTACTGATTGTCTGCAACCTGTGTGCCGTTGTTAACGCAGGCAAAGTTGCTAATTTCTTTGACAATTTTTCTAAGCTTAATGCATCATTGAGTTTTTTTTTTTTATGTTAGTTGGATAGGCAAACTGGCAAACGTACCACCTGATGGTAAGTGGTCGACGTCGCCCATGAACATAAACTAGTATACCTGGAACGAGCCCAGGCAACTTATTTAAGTGTTGCCTATCCTGAGACATAAGATGTTAAGTCTCGGTGCCAGTAATTACACTGCCTGTCTTGCCCTTCTCTCCGAAACAGAGCAAAGCTGTTTCACGGGAGAAACAAGCAAGATGGTGGTACCCATGCAGCCAGGAGCGCGGCACAGCGCTTCCCTCCCACCGGTACCAATCTGCTAAGGAATTGAGTACCATAGATGTGTCCCAGGTGATGTTAATTGTTAAATGTTATACTTAATTAACGATGGGCGTAGTCGGAAGATCCCTTTGAGAAAGCGTTTGATGAGATCATCATCGGCATTTTTTTTTGACCAAGAAAGAGAGAGAGAGATAGCTGCTCTGCAATTATTTAACGTTCCATAACCTGCACCAACCTCATAAAATTGCGTTAAAAATGTTATAACATTTGAAACTGATTTTAAATGTAAATAATTAATATGATTGTTCTTATATTGTTTTCTAATGTTTGCGCGAATTTCACTCATTATAATGAAACAATTTTTTACGGATTTTATCGCGGTTAATTAAGATTTTTACAAGCCCGACGTTTCGGATACTTTACAGCAACCATGGTCACGGGAGGACTGAGGTGACAGATGTCCTAATGTTACAAAGTTATTCGAAACTACCCTATGATACATCATTATTTTAATAAGTCCTCTCTACGCAGAAAGTGCTAACTGCATCTTTAATCTGTGGCATATTATGCTTGGTTTTTGATTTAATTATTTTAATAATGGGATCCCAAGCAGATGGTAAGAGCCAGCCATCTTCTCTATTGAAATTTGGATGTTTTTTAATTTCAACAGCCTCGCGGATCATCCTTGGTTGGAATCGGTGTTCTTTTGCGAGTATCTGTGGTTTATCAAATCTAATATAATGGCGAGCTTTGTCTAGACTATGTTCACAGATTGCAGACTTAGTGTAGCGACGGTGTTTTAAGTCAGCTATATGTTCTTTAACGCGAGTTTTAATCGATCTTTTGGTTTGGCCTATATAAGAGAGCCCACAATCACAATCAAGCTTGTATACTCCTGCATATTGTAAGGGTATATGACACTTGACAGATGGTAAGAATTGACCTAACTTTTTAGGCGGCTTGAAATAAGTTTTTATAGAAGCTCGCTTTAGGATGAAGCCAATCTTGTCAGTGACGCCTTTCATAAACGGTAGCACAGCAGGTACTCGCTCGACGGTGGCTGGTTTCACACGTTCACTGTGACGGAGACGCGGTACCCGAAGCTTGTTGTCACGCAGTACTTGCTTGACATGTTGAAGTTCGGTCTCCAGGTGCTGCTCATCACAGATCCCTTGTGCTCTCTGTAACAAAGATTTACCCACGGTAGCTAACTGTGTTGGATGGTGGTGTGATTCGCCGTTTAAATACCTATCCGTATGGGTATGTTTCCTATACACTGTGTGGCTTAAGGTGTTATTGGGATTACGGATAACTAATACATCTAAGAAAGCTAAAGAATTATTTGCCTCCAATTCCATTGTGAATTGAATTTTAGTATTGATGGAATTGAGATGGTTTAAGAATATGGTTACTTTATCAGATGGCAATATTGTGAAAGTATCATCTACATACCGCTTGTAGAACCTGGGTGTTATTGGTGAGGTATGCAGAGCAGTCTCCTCGAAGTCCTCCATGAATATGTCGGCAACAACGGGGGATACTGGTGAGCCCATAGCTACGCCATCTACTTGCTGGTAGAACTGGTTATTCCACAACATGTAGCCAGTCTGGACCAGAGTGGTACTACCATTACTCCCTTAGCCCTATCATTAATTACTTTTCTTAACGCCTTTAGTATTATTAAAAACAGGGGAAAACTGTAGAAATAAAGGTTCGACCGAGAAATTGTAAATGCATCTATTGTGAAAGCGTCTGGGTCTGGTCTATATGTATTTAATACATTTTTTATTCGATCTACTGGCGAATATATAGATTTCGGAATGATCAAAATGATTTATAATTTTTTTGCAATGCGAAATCTGATAGTTCCCATTCAATATCTGGGTGGATACGTCGTGATAACTCATCCGCGATAACATTCTTAACTGAGCTAATGTAAGATGCTAAGACGAATAGATTGCGTTTTTTACACCACTGCCAGAGTTTTCGAACGACACTTGTGAGATGGGAGAATTGAACAATTCCCATGCGATTGATATACGCGATGGCCGTAGTATTGTCAATTCGTAAGATAATTTGGCAATCGCGATAGGATTTTGCAAAGATTTTTAATCCAAAATACGCGGCTAGAATTTCTAATTGATTATTGCGATAAGGACGTTCTCTGTCCGTACACATCCCGCTAGCCCGTTTCCCCCTACAGGCCGCTCCCCATCCCCTAGTTGAGGCATCGCTGTAAATCTCTAAACAATAGTAATTTTGTTTAATGTTGTTTACCGGGTGGAGAATCGCACGGAACCACCAATCAAGATCTGGCAATATTGACGAACATATGCTCATATATTATTTGTCATAATCTTCGTCATTTTTCAGGTTTTAATATTTGTATCGTTCAAATTCTTTGGTATAAAGCCTACCATATTTGACGGCAGGGCAAGCGGAGATAAGTAGGCCTACTAAGCGTGCGAATTCTCTAACCTTACAGCAATTTTAAATTTCGGAATTTATTTATTTCCGTTTGAATTTTTAAAGTTTTATCCTTTGGTAAAGTGACTTGCATTTTATTCGAGTCAATTATAAAACCAAGGAATTTACATGTGGTGGAAGATGAGAGATTACTTTCTTCCGTATTGATAATAAAACCTAGTGCCTCCAAAAACCTTGTTTTCTTAGCACAATTCATGACTATTCGATATCAATAAAATACATCTAGGTCTTTTTCCGTTCACTGCATCTAGGTATATACACAAACTATATAGAGAATACTACGTATATTGTGGATAAATAACCACAAGAGCGTAACAGACAAATGTTAGGCTTCATAATCTTCGTAAAGATAAAAAGGTGCAGTATTTAATCCGAAGGGTAGAACATTCAATTAATTGTTGTCGAATTCGAAACGAAGGTATTTTTAGAACTATCGTGTATGCGTATTAAAAAATATGCGTCTTTAAGATCTACGGTATTCTTAAAAGATTTTTTAGAAATAAGTTTTAAGGCTGTTTGTAGATCTTCTAATTTGAAATGAGGAGTATCAATGAACTTATTTAATGACTTTAGGTTTAATATAGACGTTTTACACAACAATAAAACGTTTATTATGTGCCGAAAGAAAACACAGCATCGCTTATGAAGAAGAAGTGTGTAACTCACCTTATCTTTATACATACCATCGTGCTTTTTCGTCTTTGTCTATGCTTAACCAATGTCTCTGGATTCTAGTTGTCTATGAATTGTCACTGCTAGGCGAGAATCGCACTGTCTCTCGTCATTGCTGTCTTCACCAGGAAGATCATTCCTGCGATGCTGTGTTTTCTTTCGGCACATAATAAACGTTTTATTGTTGTGTAAAACGTCTATATTATGTGCCTTTCAGAAAACACAGCATCGCTTATGAAGACGTGTTTGATATCTGCTGGTGACAAGAAGAATAAAAAACACACGCAATGTTGAAAGGAATGTTAAAGTACTTAAAATAACTCCTGACTTAAAGTGATACAATATTTCCATTATAATCCTTTATGATTTTATTCTACGTCATAAGATATTAAGTAAAGTAAAACATTTTATTAACTTATTATTTAACTCTTTTTGTTATGAAATCGGTATCATATAATATACTCTTGCAATATCTACTTCATTTAAACATAATAAATAAAGCTTCTAAGTGTAATTTTGAGTAATTTAAAAATTACCTCTTAGAGTTGATAAATCCAAATTTATCAATATTAAAAATCATGATAACACTACAACTTCGTAACAGTGTTATACACTAATTAATTATTATTATTTGGTTCTAGTTATTATAAAGTAAATTTTAAAGAGGTTTAAAATTTTCCAAAAATGTATTATTTCTGTCGCGTTCCTGTGTATTAATCTCTCGGCAATAGTGGTTTCTCCATGTCTGTACAGATGCCCAATTACCTCTCGATACAATCTCTTCTATTGGTCTATCTTCTAGCCAGGAAAGTGATGCTACTGTAGATCTACAAGAGCGAGGTGTAGCATTTATACCAGCATCTTTTAATACTGATCGTACCCATCCACCAATTATAGCCCTAGTTGCTGGTCTTTGGCGACCTTTTATGGTAATGAATAAATTACCACCTGTTATATCAGTTTGGCGGTCTCTAAAGGACTGTATTAAGCGCCTTGTCCATTTGAAAGGACATAGATTTTCATTGTCGTTAGAAAGAAGTTTCCAACCAGATTGTCGTCTGGTACCAGTATCGGTCCTGGCACAGAATACAGGCCATAAGCAAATTTCATAACCGTTGTCCAGAAAATGGGGTTCTTTCGTTCTAAGGAGTGTAAGGTCGTGAAGTCTACGACCAGAAACTAAAAGCAAAATTGCAGCCGTTTTTCTTGCAACTTCAAATAATGGATTACCACCTGGATTTTGTCTTAACCATTCTATAGCTTTTTCTTTTACATCCCAAACTGCAAATTTAAAGCTTGGAGGTTTAGGATTATGTATTGCTTTTAGTACTTATCTAATTTTTTTATGAAATAGTATCACCAATTCCACAGAAGGTAGCAATGGCAGATCTATGGACTGACATTGTAATATACGCTAGACCTTTCTTTATAAAAGTGTCGGCTAGAAATTGTGCCTCTTGCCTTGTAAAATCTCTTCAATGCTGGCTTAACGTCGATTAAAGCCAACTTGACTTAAGCAAGTCCCGTTATGCTTGGGACCATGATGTCAACTTGTCGCCCCACCCCCGATTTTCCAAACCTTCAGTGTCAATTTCTCCACCTGTGGGGGTGAGAGCCCAATCGTGAGGTCCACTAATCCTCCTGTAAATGGTTCACTTTCATTGGTTTGTCCAGTGCTCGTGTTTGGAGATCCGCTCTCCAAAATGGCTGTTCCCAGTCTGGGGCTACCAAAACGAAGGTGCCCCTCGATCTGTTGAGGTGGGCGAGTACCCGTGGTATTAAATTTGGAGGGGGAAATATCCAACCCAGTTGACAGTTCCACTCCCTCGAAAAAGCGTCTATTAAGAGTGATGACTTGTCCTGTGGATCTAACGTGACATAAACTGGTACGACAGCAAACCTTTTCGTCACAAAGATATATCTATGTTCGGTACGCCCCAGCGTTTGAATATCTCCTTGGTTGCCCGAGGTTTTAATGCCATTCCGGGATGGGTCGTCTCCGAGATAACCGATCCGCTATGGTATTGTACCTGCCGAGGAGATATTGACCTGACAGTTTTATGTTCCATCTGTCTATGATCTTTAGAAGCTGGAATGTCAATGATAACAGGCCTATGGAATGTGTCGCGCCCTCCTTGCGGATGTATGCCATCTCAGTTTTGTTGTATGTTTGTAAGAGTACATGGGAGTCTCCGAGTCTCTCGGCGTTTCTCCTTATAACTGATAGTACTGCAAACATTTCTTTTTTGTTGCAATGCCATAATTTTTTGATGGGGCTCCAGGCTCCGGAAACGACCTTTTGGTCTAAAACTGCGCCCCTTCGATGTCGGAGGCGTCTGTAGTGAGAAAGTGGGACATACCTGCCGCATGTATTGGTGTTGTCAAAGATAGGGCTCCGTGCCACCACTGTATGTACAGTAATTCCCTACGAGGGACTGTCATCCTCAACACATCTTTCAAGAACTGCCTGAGCAGAATTTGTAATCGGCGGCAGTGAAGTCAACCTCGTGGAACGAGGCATAGCAAACAAAATTTAGTTGGCCGAAAAGGCATTGAAGTTGACGGAGACGAGAGTCTCCGTGAATCAGAATTTTTCTAGAGATTTTAGAATTGTTTTTTTTATTTTTTATTAGTAAACTCATTAGATTCTTGCCTAAATTCCACTGTATGCCCTCGAAGATACTCGAGTGATCTCACCGGCCGGCCGATTTTTTGTGACTTACTTGTCAACACAAAAACTTCAAAAAGCTTCACAGCCTCCGAGGCCTGCGTTGCTAGTTTGGAGCAGTCCTGGTGTGCTAGCAAAAAATATTCTAGATGCACAAGGATCCGCATTCCTTTCTTGCGAAGGATCTCCGCGATCCAGCAAGTTACGGAAGCAAAGAGTCTCGCTTACTCGTAAAACAGTCGCAGGAAAGATCGCTGTGACTGTTCCATGAGGATCTATAAGGATCTCCGCGATCCAGCAAGTTACGGAAACAAAGAGTCTCGCTTGCTCGTAAAACAGTCGCAGGAAAGATCGCTGTGACTGTTCTATGAGGATATATAAGGATCTCCGTGATTCAGCAAGTTACGGAAGCAAAGAGTCTCGCTTGCTCGTAAAACAGTCGCAGGAAAGATCGCTGTGACTGTTCTATGAGGATCTATAAGGATCTCCGCGATCCAGTAAGTTACGGAAGCAAAGAGTCTCACTTGCTCGTAAAACAGTCGCAGGAAAGATCGCTGTGACTGTTCTATAGGTAAGTGGAAATATACCTGCGATATGTCCAGTTTTACCAGGCAATCTCCGGGTTGTAGGAAGTCTGGTACTTTGGTGTGATTTATGAGGTGAAAATGTTTGGTTCCTACAAACTTGTTTAATTCTCTTAAGTCGAATATTGGTCTAAGGCCACCATCGCTCTTTTTTATCAAAAACATCCGAGAGAAGAAACCGGGTCTCAAAGTAGCAGGTTTTTCTAACACTCCAATTTGTTTTAATTCCTCTATTTGTTCGGCCATTATCTTTGACTCCTTTGTTGAGTAGCTCCGAACTACACTTGTTGAGGAGTATACTAATGTGGGGTTTTAAATAAAGGGTATAAGAGACCCTGATAAGGCTTTCAGGAGAAAGGGTGTTGTTCCAAGCTTCCCCCATCGATCTATGAAGTTCTTCAGTTGCCCCCCCTTGAATTGTCGAATGCACGAAAGGAAGATCTCTTTCCTGTGCCTTACGACTTAGTTTGAGCATTTTAAAAACGAGTGAGAATCATTAAAATTACTACTATTATTATTATAGTTTCTCCGAGAAACATCTAATCTCGCCCTCTTAGGGTCGGTCGGTACTAGTGGAAGGAAAGGCAGTGGGATCCGATCCCTTTCTTTTAGCCGCAAAATTGTGAGACTTATTTTGTTTAAAAGAAAGATCTCATCCACTTTGTAGGGCCACCAAACTTTTGAATGAGGGCATTAAGTTTAAGTTGGTCAAATAAAGCACTTTCTGAAGGGAGAATATTCTCAAAAACAGCATTTGACAATACTGCCATAATACATTCAGTACCCACTAAATAATCTTTTGATTTACTTAAATGACGTGTTCGTCATTAATTTTAAGATCAGTAAAGCCTGGAGTAGCTATATATGACTATAAAGTCTTAGTCATCTAACATTTCGTCATGTGGCTAAGCCAAAATGTTGTAATAATTTTATTTTATCTACCCTCTCTGCGAGGACTGGTTTTATTATTTTAGTACCAACAATATTGATGCCTATTTCACCTAAATCTAGTGATGCAGGAGTCTTCCCCGGTATAGTAAGAAAGATATCACTCAAAACGGTATTATTAGTAACGTCTTTGCTAATTTGTTAACTACCGACACTCTGCATATATATATGTTTGATAAAAAGCCTACCTGATTCATTAGGGCTTCTATTTGTGGGTCTTCTTTTACACCTCGTCTCTTAAAAACCAGCTTTCCACTCTCTGATTGAGAGGATGATCTAGGTGAGGTGGATTCTCTTCGCCTTCATATTTTGTATTTTGAACACTATTTAAGTTCTCTGAGTTATAGCTCATCTTAATAAAATATATTTTAAGCACAAATTATCTCTATGTATTAAATACTCAACGAAATTTCAAAATCAAACTTAACTGTTCGGGAGTAACACACGCAATGACTGGCAATGAGTAATGACGAGAGACAGTGCGATTCTCGCCTAGCAGTGACAATTCATAGACAACTAGAATCCAGAGACATTGGTTAAGCATAGACAAAGACGAAAAAGCACGATGGTATGTATAAAGATAAGGTGAGTTACACACTGCTTCTTCATAAGCGATGCTGTGTTTTCTGAAAGGCACATAATATAAACCTATATTTGCCGTTTGGTTTTGGTACTAAAATTATAGAGGATAAAAATTGATCCTGACATGGTTGGTATTCTGAATCTCCTATTGTAAGAAGATCATTAATCGAGCGTTCATATTTACTTTTCCCCATAGCGTAGAGTACTCTCTTCGCATGTATGTGTGTTTGTTTTACTAGACAGGAAAAATACTGGCCTGCTGGTCTAGTGGTTAGTGACCCTGACTACCTAACCAGAAGGTCTGTGGGTTCGAACCCCACCCAGGACAAATGTTTATGTGATGAGCATAATCATTTGATTCGTGTCTGGGTGTAATTTATCTATAATAGGTATGTACATATTTAGAAATATATAAGTATATTATATCAGTTGTCTGGTTACCATAAGAACAGGCTCTGCCTAGTTTGGGATCAGATGGCTGTGTGTGAGTTGTCCCAACATATTATTATTATTTATTATTAAGATATTTTATATCCATCTACTCATGAAAGAATAGTACTATCTCGCACATAAGCTTTATTGCGTCCATTAATATCTGAATAAGGGTGGTATTTTTTTGGTTCTATGACATCAGCAACGTGAGAGCTTTGGCTACGCAGGATATGGCGGAGGTAAGTTGTTATTGTCTAAGTTCTATGGCCATCTTTTGAGAACAGCCTCGGGAACAGCAGCTACTACCTCCGGATTGAGAGTAGGTGCTTCGATCAGAGTGCAGTTTTGCCGTTGGTAAATATTTATCCATAAGTTCCTTACAGAACTCTTCCGGCAAACCCGTCCTGGTTATATATAATAATATATGCTAAAGGCGACTAGCAAGATCTAGTTGAATGTGTTCGCCATAAGACCTTACCAGGGAAGGATCCTCTCCTAGTATTAGGAGTTTATCATCGAGCGTCCCCGCCGGCTCTGTTTATTGTTTTCTGGACTAGTAGCGACAACTGATGTACCAGGCAGGGAAATAACTCTTTTTTTATCGGCGGAATCTCAGACGCCACACCAGTACTGGTAGATGGTAGCGGCGTAGCTGCGGTCGCAGCGGCAGTAGTGGCGCTCGTTGATGATATAGACGTACACCTGCAGTAACGCAAACACTCACGTCACGTCACGAAATTACATATTTTGTATATTTTAGGTTAAGTGACAGTCCCTAAGACTGCCCGCATTCCCAAATTAATATATTAGCAAATATTAAAAAAGTGACAGCCCTAGTAGCTGACCGCATTATCAATTTTTTTGCATGTGCCATAATAAGCAATAAAGTGACATCCCCAAAGAATGCCCGCAGCATCGCTTTTAATATGGCTACGTTAATTATAGTGAAGTGATAGCCCCGCAGACTACCCGCAACACTATATTATAACGTAAAAATAAGTTCGCCGATCAATAAAGTGTTAACCCCTTAGGTTAACTGCAATATTGTATTAATATGTGGGTAATTCAAAATATTTACGTTCAATGCATAGTGTCTCAGGCGGCGAATCCCTGTCGGTGGCGCCGGCCTTAGCGCGCCCAGACCGCGAAGAATTTGAACCTGAAGTGCTCGAGCTTGATGACGATTCAGATGAGTCCGATGTTGACGCTGATAACCTTCTCGAACGTGGAGTCCCCTGTCGATCTCTGCGTCGTGTGCGCATTAACTTTTGTTCCAACTTTTTAATTTTTGTAAGCAATCAACTCGTAATTTTCCTAAAAATGTTAACTTGATAGTCACCGACCAATAAATACGCAACACAATTTGACGCGTGCAAACAAGCGGAACACTAAAAGTGTAATGAAGAACGGAGAGCGGTAGGGATACCACAACAAAAAAAATATATCTCAAATACAGTGCAGATTGGCGACACCTAGTGTCTACTACATGTAAACTCAATGCTAATCTCGAGGACAAAGCACGAGTATAATGAAGTGATATCAACGGTCTTATATGCGTTTTCAATATCCAAAAAACACCCTACTGTGTATTCATTTTTAGAAAATCCAATTTGTGCTCTAGTAACAAGAGAGGACAAACTATCCATGCTAGAATACGCTTTCCTAAATCCAACTTTATTATTCGAAAATCTATTAGTTTTTTCTAGAAACCACTCCAGTCTATTTTTTTAAATCATGTGGAATATTTTGCATAGGCAAGATATTAATGAAATTGGTCGGTATGATTTATCTACAACATTTGATCCTCGTTTAAGAATTGGTATTATGGAGATAATGCGCCATTGAGTTGGAACAAAGCTATATTTTAAAAAGAGATTATATAAAAGAAGTAAGAACCTAATTCCACTTTCAGGTAATTTTTTAACCATGGAATAAGAAATTCCGTCCGATCCCGTGGCAGAGTCCTTTAACTTAATACATTTTATTAATTCCTGCAAAGATATAAGACCCCACTTGTGATATATTTTTGGAATGAGGATCTTTAACTCTATACGCTACTTGAATATGTTCGTTCTTCAAAAAATCAGGCTGTATACTGTAAGTAAGTTGTGTATGTCAATTATGTATGTACACCTTGGCAAAAAAGAGTATTTTTAACGATTTGATTAAATTATCTTACTGATTTTCCATATTATGATGAGACCTAAGTGAAAGTGGCCTCATTTTTTCCATACTCTTTTTTGCTCTTTTTTGCCAAGCTGTACTTATTTATTTGAATTTAATTTTATGATTATTCAAGTGTGCAATAGTATGTGACAGTATCTCCCATGTATGTATAACTCCCCATTTAATATTAATATTGATGTTTGTTCCAGCTCAAAAAAATCAAAATTCTAATAATAAAATCTCGATTTTTTTTTTAAATTCTTGACATTGGCGGAATGTTGCAACATAAAAGTTGAGACTGTGGTCCAAAAATAAAAGAAGAAGAAGAAGATTTTACACTCGGATGTTGGCAAATCCTAAAGGAAGCTAGTACTTAAAAGAAGAAGAAGAAGAAGATTTTACTCTTTGGTTTGGTAATTGGCTCTTACTACATATTTAATATTTATACTCTCGTAACCAGGCCATAAAATATTAATAAATAAAAATAATAATATTTATACTCTTTGGCTCTTACTTTAAGTCAAAAGTCAAAACTCTTTTTTGAATAATAAGAGATTACATTTTAATCCTTACGCATTTATTATTTTTAAAAAAGTGGTATTCTGAGAAAGTTTTGTAATAATTAATTAATTTTTATTGAAAAACTACAGTGAAATAATTTTACACTTGGTCACCTAAGTTTCTACAAAGTATTTTGTATTTACGTTTACACTCAGATGAAGTAAAAAAAGGTATTTTTTTACTTGATCTGAGCGTTTACATTACATATTAGCAACATATTAGTGAGACAAGCTGTTGTGTTGTGAATTATCTATAATATGCAAAATGACTGAATTTTACACTTGGTCACCTAAGTTTCTACAAAGTATTTTGTATTTACGTTTACACTCAGATGAAGTAAAAAAAGGTATTTTTTTACTTGATCTGAGCGTTTACATTACATATTAGCAACATATTAGTGAGACAAGCTGTTGTGTTGTGAATTATCTATAATATGCAAAATGACTGAAGAAAACCCAAAGAAAATACTTTTTAACAAATCAATCGTATGTTGTAATTTACAGTACTTAGATTTTATAACCCTTACTACAGATATAAGTTGAAAAGTTGAAACAAAGTTTTAGTACTTATCATATAGAATTACAGTTTTATAATGGCTTATCATATGATAAGCCATTATAAAATCAATCATCAAACATCTATTTTGCAGTTATTAAGTTTAAAAGCGGAATTGCTTAAGAAACAGGAAGAAGTACAAGACAAAAAACATCTTCCACAACATAAAGTAGAACACTTTAAGCCTTCATCCAAATCTAGTGGAAAAAATGACGATAAAAGTGTACGACCTAGTAAGAAATCCTTACGTGATAACTTAAAAGCTGTAGACACTGATGAATTAGAAGCTTGTAGAAAATCAAAGTAAGTGTTCAATTATTGTCAATATTGTTTGCTATATATTGAAAATGTATATAACCTACAAAAAAATGTGTGCACATACCTGTCCCTTAACCTCCATAGAGATGGCACACCACTCCGCAGCAATACCAGAGTACCTCAAGACTAATTGTGTACTTGTATTCAAAACTTTCTATTTATTAAATGTATGTATTGATTTCTTATTCTATTTTAATATTTATATTATACATAACATGTTTTTATTGAGCCATTAATCTTGTTATTATTTTAAGTATTTAATTAGTATTTATCTAACTCGTCACTGCGTTCCATCCGTCTGTCCTTCTCAATCCGGATGTGACTGAAAATCGGTGTTGGTGTCATCCAACATATGCCGAGTTACATTCCTTCAGTGCTCCACATTGCACTGCTTTGCAGATGATAACACTGTTATTACTATTTTTTAAGTTTGTTTTGTATGTGATTTGTATGTTTCTTATTTTTATTTTATTTTTGTACCAAATGTTTGCATCTTTTTTTATTTTTTTTTAAATTACTTTTTTATATTTTGTTTTTGATACTCATCTGTACTGCGGTGCCATGTATGTTTATCTGAATAAAGTTGTTTCTATTCTATTCTATTCTAACATACACAGTGAAAATACCCTTACTTTTTGAAAAATAAACTTTTGTGAAATTGGGCTTACAATTTTTTCCTCTTGGTCCTCATACAAAGGATACTTGTCTACTGGTAATCTGATACTTAGTGTTAGTGTTATATGAGAACTATATGAGGTTTTTTTATGTTAGTTAAATAGGCAAGTTCATCATTGCCACCTCTGCGAAAACCCGATGGCTCACTGGCTCACACCGCTAAAGAAAAAGCGAACTTGTTTGCTTCTCTTTTTGCGGAAGCTTCCCGTCTGAATGCTGGAAACGTTGTACCTCCGAGTATACCTGGATGCAAGACAGAAATGCCAGATATATGTATTCGCCAAACAGAGGTTCGCAAAGCGTTACGGGATCTAGACGTGAATAAAGCCAGTGGCCCCGATGGAATACCAGTTTTAGTACTCAAGACTTGTGCGCCTGAGCTCGCTCCAATTCTTACACCCTTGTTCCGCCTTTCTCTTGAGACTGGAGTAGTACACATGTAAGTAACATCATGGAAGCTTGCTAACGTGCAACCAGTGCCCAAAAAGGGCAGTCGAGCCGATCCGGCAAACTATAGACCTATTTCAGTCACATCCATACTCTGCAAGACTATGGAGAGTGTACTGAACAAAAGGCTCCTAGCGTACCTGGAAGCGAATGATCTCCTTAATGATCGCCAGTATGGGTTTCGGCCCAACCGATCAACAGGAGATCTTCTCGCTTACGCTACACATACCTGGAGTGAAGCCATTGAAAGGCACGGAGAAGCCATAGCTGTATCCCTCGACATCTCAAAAGCCTTCGATAGAGTATGGCACGACAGCCTATTGAGCAAGCTTCCATCGTACAGCTTACCATCCCAGCTTCGTGTCTGGATATCTGACTTCCTGAAAAGAAAGATCGATACGTGTTGTCCTTGAGGGCTGCTCGTCCGGTGTCATGGCTATCAATGCCGGGGTACCTCAGGGGTCAGTCCTCTCTGCAACTCTTTTTCTGCTGCATATAAATGACCTTCCGCTTCCGGGTATCTTTAGTTACGCAGATGATAGCACCGTTTTAGAGAGGTACACATCTGATGCACGCGCCACTAAAGCTCATATCAACTCTCAAAGAGAGGACATGATCACTCGCATAAATTTGGCATTACAGGCGGTCTCTGATTGGGGTGATGTCAATCTGGTCAAATTTAATGCTACCAAGACCCAAGCGTGCTTATTCTCCGCTAAACGGAGCGCTTTCTCACTGGCTCCAACTTTCCGAAATGAACCAGTACCGATTAATGACCACCTTGAGCTTCTGGGAGTTACCCTAACATCCACTTTAAACTTTGGCTCTTTGATAGAATCTGTGGCTCGCACTGCTTCCAAAAAACTGGGAATATTATCGAAGGTGAGGCAATACTTTTCACCGGAACAGTTGCTCAGATTGTATCAAGCACAAGTTCGGTCGTGCATGGAGTATTGTTCCCATCTTTGGGACGGCTCAGCAAAGCACCAACTCGAAGCTCTGGAATCTATCGAAAAGCGTGCTTTTAAAATTATTTCAGATAATGCACTAGTTGCGTCGAAATTCCAGAGCCTAGAACATCGCAGGAAAGTCGCTAGTCTTTCGGTATTTTATCGGATTCATTTCGGAGAGTGTGCTTCTGAACTTCACCACCTCATCCCACCGTCACCTTTCTATCAGCGGACAACCAGACGCTCCGAAACCCGACACCGTTACATGGTTGATATTCCACCAGTACGTACGTAAAAGATTCGATTCCACATTTATCATTCGTACTGCTAAATTATGGAATTCGTTACCAGCATCTGTGTTTCCGGATACCTACAACTTAGGGAAATTCAAAGCAAGAGTGAATAGGTACCTTCTAGGCAAGCGTGCTCCATCGTCGGCCACGTCATCACTTTCCATCAGGTGAGGCAGTGGTCAAACGCAAGCCAATCAGAAAAAAAAAGTGACATGCCACCTGATGATAAGTGGTTAACATCACCCATGAATGTAAACTAGTTTAACTGGAACTAGCCCATGCAACTCAATTATGTGTTGCTTAACAAATAAGGCATAAAGATGTTACGTCTTGATGCCAGTCAAATCATAATGCCTTTAAAGCAGTTTCATGCGAGAAACAAGCAAATTTGGCAAATGCAAATCTAAAGACTGGGCTTTCGGACTATCACCAATTTCTTATCTATTTTTTGTCTTTAATTTGTTCCAATCTTTTATTGCCTTAATGGTTAATAGTACTGACTTAATATAATAATAATATATATAATATCTATGGACGCTTTCACACCACATCAATCTGGTCCCGTGGTAAGTTCTCGAAGCACTTGTGTTACGGGTACCAGGCAATAGAAATATATATTTAATACTTTTATACTATACATATAATTAAGATTTTTATTATATAATATACATCCATGACCCAGGAACACAAAATATTTTTGTTCCCTGGCGGGATTTGAACCCGCAACCTCCGGCTTGAGCGCCAACGTGCTTACCACAGCTACGGAGGTCGTCCATAATCAATCTTCTTAATATCAATCTATAAATGATCTTACTATCTCTTATTAATTTTTTGTTCGTTTTTTTCCAAACTCTTATAGATTGGCATTAGAGAAAAAAGCAGAGTTGTACGAACATTTAGCAGATAGTGCAGGAGATTCACAACTTTCTGAGAGGTTTCTTGTTAACTTTAAAGAAAAGAAACAGCAAGAACCTGATAAACCAGAACCTGATAAGCTAGAACCTGACAAAATAGATGTTGAAGATAAATACAATGAAGAAGATGAAAGTGATTGGTACTGTATTAATGCTACTTTCTTTGCTCAGTCTCTAGTATTTCACAGAACATGTATTGATATGTTCTAAAGATCTATATTTTAAAATTGTGATTAACGGTCTGTTTCACATTGTACAAGTAAAGTACCAGCTATTTAACAAATTAATTATGTGACACAAAACTTCCAATTAGGCCTGATTGCCATGGTCATCTTACCTATAAATTTATTTGGCAGATAGCTTGTTCCCTCTTATTGGTTAGTAGGTTTGGCAACATTGCATTTCATAGTTTCGTTTTACGAAATATATATATTAGGAAAACAGTCTGTGTTGTAAATACACAAAGAAATATGTTTTAATCATTTTAATGGATCTTTTTTACCATTTTTTATACATTTTATATATCAATCAGATACATACATAATACAGATCAAAACAGAATATAAATTATTTTTGGTATTACTATGACCAGAACATCAAACCACATATGTATTTGAATTACAGCTGTCCACCACATGTTATGGATGTCAACTAATTTATTCAGCTGAGTACCCATAGTAGTATAGTAGTAGTATACTATGTCCCATTGGCCAATCATCCATCAATGGCCATCCGCCAAAGCGCAGAACCGATGCAGCATCACAGCACAAATTTGGCGGATTTTTTGTTTCATACAAAACACAACATTACCATTCTATTCCAGTTACATGCTCGATGCTTATAAGACATTAAGTATGTTAGTGTCATATAGATACATCAAAGTAGAGGCTAATAATACTATCTTTTTTTCTGAAATAAGGAATAATTATATTTATATGCAATTTATATAACTGTAAAGCTTTTAAACATAAGACTTTCTAAGTCTTATTCTACAGGTGTGACATCCAGTGGGTCAAATAAATTATTTATTTCCTAATAGACACAAAAACACCTCACATTTTTATAGAGACATATTATTCAGTTTTATGCATGTTTCCAGGGCTGAATTTACTGATGTTCTTGGCAGAACTCGTAAGTGTCTGAAGTCAGATTTAGAGTACTACAAGGAGAGAGATGAGAAGTTACAAAAAGTTTTGTCTAATAATAATGACAGAAATTCGGAGAAGCAGCAAGCTGTGAGTAAATCTACATGTGTAGACAATAAAGATTAAACATCTTTTCAACAGCTGTATTCATATTGCCATACCCATAATCTTTGTAAAAGAAGCCAGAAGGACTTTGCCTGATTATGGCCCAAACTACCATATTTTTTGGTTTTATTTCATGTTATTTTCAATTCTAGATGATACAAGATTAAGGCTATTTATATTTCTTTATAATTCAGGAACCACCACAAATAGAAAAGACGGCTCTTGTTCAAACAACAAATGAATATCTGCAATCGTTACGGGAAAAATGGGAACAGAAGGAAAGAGAACTGTTGACCAAGGACAGGGATATACATTATCAGGACCTTTTGTTTGACGGTAAAGTTCTTCTTTAATTTCTTCTTAATATTGTCTATATATTAACGAAATACTACATACCAGTTCTCTACAGTTCAGATTCTATGTATCAATGACTATATACTTTCAATGTAGCTGATTAATCAGACATCAACATAAATGTATGCCTTTTTAAAGTTAATGTAGTAGCTTTAATATTCTAGAAACTACTGTGAAAATGAATATAGTGTAAATTTCCCTAAGCAGACTCTCTCGTTTTATCAAAACATAAATAAAAAAGGGATTCTGATGTAATATTAATAATTAAACCCTCATAAATTCCTTTTTTTTTAAATTGGCTTTGCTATACAAACATTCATTAACAATTATCTTAAATTATTATTAACCAAAAGAGTAAAACTGTATCTCAAACTGTGTTTCTCTGTTCATACACATTTCTGTTATATAACTTTTATTAATTGTATATAACCATATTCTTCCAGAGGCAAGGATACATGGTGTTGGATATTATGCGTTTAGCACGGAGGAAGATGAACGTAAGAAGCAGATGGAGGAATTGATAAAGCGAAGGAAGGAGACATTACAAGCCCAGGAAAAAGCAGAAGAGGCAAGGAGGAAACGAGAGGAGCTGGTTGCAGCGAGAGTGGCTGCAGCTAGGGCTCGCCAGAGGGCCAGAGCTGGATTACCTCCAGAAGATCCTGAGGGTAAGAGTTATGATGTAGCACAAAAGATCCCATTAAGCCAAGGTGCAGGTTTGGGCGAATAATGCTGTGTTTTCCTATTTAATAGAATGGGTTTATATAACCCCTATAGGCTCTTGCTACTATTTGAGTTTTGTTAATGTGATATTATTAAACAGTAAGTAATCAACATCACCATCACAAAGGAGTTTTCTACCTGGGACTCTTCCTTCTTCTGATAAGCCCAGGCTATGTTGTCCTCAAATGCTAGAGATAGTAGATACTAGTAATTACAGCGATTGTCTTGCCCTCCTTCCAGGAACATAGCAAAGCTTCTTTGCAGAAGCAATAAAAAGGACGGTGATATCCGTGTAAATGGATGCACAAAAAGAAGCTAGTTTCTTTCACTTTTCGTTATAAACAGATAAAATTACTTAAATTGCTTGCTGCAAGATTTTTGTCTATATTTGCCTTAAGAGGGATACTTTCGCCATTTAAGCCTAACGGCGATACTAAATATTTTTTTTTCATTTTCCCTTTAAATAATAATTAAATTTTAATTATAATTTTCATTGCAGAAAAACAAAAGGATTTCACCAAATGTTTATTACAATTGTTGACGCAACATAAGAATGCTGCTGATTCCAAAGCTAAAGAGGAAGAGAAAAAAGCGAAGGAAGAACTTGAGAAAGAAAGACAGAAATTACGTGAAGCGTATGTTCGAGAATGGGATATTGGAAAAGAAGGTGTCGAGGGTAAAGTTAAGAAATTCCGAGAAATGACCCAAGAAGAATACGTTGAACAACAGCGTTCTAAAAGAATACTGGAATTTGCTCCATTTCAAGACGACAGCCCAAATTATAAATCTCGTTATGTTTTTGATCCGCAAGGGAAAAAAGTTAATTTAGATAGTAATTATATGAATAAAGAACAAACTTGGTCGAGCGTTAGGCAATCAGATATACCATCTACATCCGTTGTAGACGATTTAAATGACCAGTTGGATAGTCAGACAAAAGGTCTTTATTTTTCTACTAAAAAGCCAGCTACTGTCACATATAAAAATTTCGTTAAAGCCCAAGAACCTGTTCCAATTCATAATGAATTAGACGATGAAGGAGACGGTGAAGAAACAATATTAGAGAAAAGGAAACTTGAAACTAACTCTGCAGAAATAGCACCTCCTACAACATATGAATATTATGGACCGGTGCCAAAATATATTAAGTCACAAAAACCCTTTTATTCTAATTTAACAGAAGCATATGCGCAAGGATCTAAAAGTTTAGAGCCGAAAGAGAGTAAAGCGCGACTATCAAAACACTATGATTTTACTTTTTATAATTCTTAAATATTTCTGAAATAAATAAAAATATCGTTTCTAGTATTTTATTTTTAATTCTATATCATCATAATATCTATCACACCATATTCTAATATCACGTGCTATAATAAATTATAAGAGATCAATTTTATAGGATTTCTTATATAATACTGACTCAAAGTGAGAATAACTGAAGTAAAAGGTATGTTGCAATACTCAGTACACTGGAATTAATTTTAACATCTCCGTTCTTATGAAGCTTGGGTTCCTCAGTTGGTTTCTCTATATTTTCAATGGTAGCAAAAGTAGTACTTTCATCAATTAACGTTGTAGGAGCAATGGTATTTTCACTGACTACTACTGGGCTAGCATTTTGTTGTAGTGCCTCTGCCGTTGGCAATTCTTCACTGGGTTTTGGTGTTGTGTCCATTTGGTTCCTTACAATCGGCTGAATATTTGTCGCAATGTGCAGTTGTGGTTCATTAGTAGTTATTGAGCCTAATGTTTTCTTTTTAACTAGATCAGTTTCAGTTATTATGATATCATCGATTGTTGTGTCTCCGATATCGTCAGGTGTTATAGAATCTTCAGTAGATTCTATAATATTTTCTAGATTGCCAATGTCAGTGTCGATGATAGGTTCATTTGATATTACAATCTGAGTCAGTTGTTCTTTGTTCGCTTCATAGTTTTCATCGAAGGTTCCATTTAATAGATTTTCTTGAATGATTGATGCGTTAGTAACTATTTTAATTTGTTCAATTCTGGACATAGTAATGGGTGACGAGTGATCAGTTCTTTTTGAGATTCGTTTGTTCTGATTTTTTTCTACTAATTTTAATAGAAGGGCAAACGCTTCTATTTCACGTTCTGTGTTAGGTCCATTGCAAAGATTATCTTTGCACGGACAGGTCATCTTCCAAGTCCTCGTCGTGTTACAGTACAAAGGATAACATTCTTCTCTATAATTTTTTACACAATATCTTGATTCGACGTATGCTGAAAAAAGAAAAAAAAATAGTACATCATGTCCTTGTATTATATTCCGTTATGTTACCTAGGGTTCCTACTTCTTAGGGAATTGATTCCTCAGCCACCTGATTTCCGTTGCCTTAATAAGCAGGGGTAATGTAATGCTAATACTTTGCGATGTAATTATCTCCTATCAGCTTGATCTTCTAAGATTTAATTGAACCGTAATACATTGAAATATACCGACATGGGGTCGTGCTGTAGTCTGCTCAGATATTTTATATATTACAAAATAATTTCCATAAACCATATTAAAAGATCATGAAGGTTTGGAATTAAACGAAATTATGTGGAAGAATGTGTCATTATCGTCAAAAAGAGACGGCACAATCATTTTTTATAATTCTATCCAACAGAATTAATACTAAGCTCTTCGCTCAAAGTTCTTGATTAATTACCGGTGTACGGTAACCATGCATGTGCTCTGCCACGCTGTCTTCTGCATGGGTAACAACCATCCTGCTCATATCTTCCTTCAAACAGCTTCGCTGTGTTTCGGAAGGCAGGTAAAGATAGGCAGTGTCTCCCACACAGTCTTACCATCTGACGTTGAAACTTGTTTTGAAGGACATAATGAGTTGTCTAGGCTAATCCAAGGAGAATTTGTTTATAAGCGACGTTGAACACTGACCACGTACCATACAGTGGTTCGTCTGCTTATCCAAATCACAAAAAATTACAAAACTAACGTGGTGACGTGGCGACTATGGCGCAGTAGGAGAGACCTGGGTCGCAGGTGGTGATCTGGTTGCCGGGCCCGTCACAGGCTGGCGCGCGCTGACTCCGATGCACCTGCTCGGCCAGAGGACCGCACCAGTAGCATTGGCGTGCCTCCTCTGTTACCACCACAGCTGGGAAACCGATAAAATTTTATATAACACATAGGTACTTCAGTCTCGTGAACAAAACATTCGTAGATAATGTCGAAATGTTTACCGGTGGGAGGGAAGCGCTGTGCCGCGCTCCCGGCTGCACGGGTTCCACTATCTTGCTTGTTGCTTTGCTGTGTTTCGGAGAGAAGGACAAGACAGGTAGTGTTAATACTGGCACATGGACTTAACATTTTTGTCCCAGGAAAGGCAACACATAAATGTGTTGCTTGGGCTAGTTCCAGGTGACGAACATAAACTAGTTTAGTTCATGTTCATGGGCGACGTCGACAACTTACCATCAGGTGGCACGTTTGCCAGTTTTTTATGGTATAGGAAAACGAGCAGTCGTAGCCATATGGTGACTATCGACACCCATACACATCCGCACATCCAAAGGTTATGCAGATGTATTGCCCTAAAGTAAAGTAAGTTTGCGTACTCTACTAGTCAATGTTTTAATATATCCTTTAAAATTAAGATGGTTATCTATTATAACGCCTAAGTATTTAAATTTTCTACGGATTCAAATGGTTTACTGTTGTAATTTGTTTTAACGCTTTTAAGCACACATTTATGTGGTATGATGATGTGGCTAGGATTGATGTATTTAATTTTGTTTAAGGAAAAGTTTTATATGTTTGGTTTTATCTAAATTCAGGGTACTTATCTATATTTTTTGTAGCCATTCTTGAACCATATCGAAATCAGTTTGAACAACATCGAAGACCGCGTTCCAACTATCGACGGAAAAGAGAAGAGCGGTATCATCTGCATAAGATATTATTTCACCTTTTGGAATATTGAGGTCAGTCAGATCATTTATGTATCTTAGGAAAAGGCTAGGGCCTAAAATGCTGCCTTGAGGGACTCCACAGGACACGGTTAGTTCACAGATGCTGTAGTTATCCACACCGATAGATTGGAAGCGTCTTAGTTTAAGCTGTAGCTTTCATACAATTTAAGTTATTTTCAATTTAATTTAAGCAAATCTCTTATTCCAATTTTTATAGTTTTGAAATTAAGATAGAAATAGGAATAGTATCAAAAGCCTTTGCCAAGTCTAAAAAAAGTTAGGTGCATTTTTTGCCTTTATCAAGTTTTGTAGTAAGTAATATAGGAGATATGTTTGTGAACATTTTTGTCTGTAGATTTTCCAGTACGAACCAGAATAACTACGAAACCAAATTAGTTATTTGATAGTAGCACATAGTTGTTTCAATAAAAGGTATTTTATTAGCGTCACTTTTTCTAAAATTTTGAACATTAATGGTAGAATTAAAATAGGTCTGAAATTTTAAAGCATTTTATCACCAGTTTCAAGTTGATACAAAATTTTGTTTGACTTAAATACGTAGTTTAACCTAACTCCTGAGTGTGTGACCGGCCCACTGCCACTTCAACGAGCTTATTCTTCACGTGATATCCGTAACTTTAGTCCTCTGGCGGATGTTCAAGGTTAAGGTTGAGGTCAAGGTTAAGAACGGAGGCCACGTTTAGATACCTTGAAGAAGTGTTGGTAGTCTATTAATCAGGTGGGAAGACGATCTCCGTGCAGTGGCCAGTCCGTGTTGGATGCGAGTGTTTTTATTTTAAAATAGATGTACGAGAGGTCATCAATCAATCGTTTTCATTCAAGTTGATCATTGGCCGTCTCATTAAAATGTGCCCATGTTAAATAGTGTAGAGGCAGTGACTAGATACTTATTGCCCTACCGGCTACCAAGGCTCAAGCCTAGTCGTGGCGGTGGGGCTCAGTAGCTTAAGGTGAACCCAGCACCTTGGACGAAGCAAATTAAACCAAGGGAGCTCTTTGTACCCCTCTTATAAGAAGAGGGGACAAAGGGGACAATATGTAAGCACTGTCCCGACGTTGGGAGGGGTTGTTCTTTTTTACGGGACGACCTTCTGTGGAGTTGGTGTCGATCCCTTGAGGGACTGACTAGCCGTCGATGTGTCCTGTTTGCTCAATACATCCGGGGCACCTCACCAAAGGCGGCATTTATGCCACTCGCCGGGTTTTAGTGGGTAGTGCTGCGTCCACACGAAGCGATACAACTTTGCCGCTTATGACCATTCAGATATCTGTGCTTAAGACCCTGTTCTCATGACAAGCGTTTAACACTCGTTTTGATAAGGCGTGCACATGCTAACGGTTGAGGTTCCCGTCCTTACCCCTGCTTGTTATTTGTCCCCTTTTCTTATAAAAGGGGTACAAAGAGCCCCCTCGGCTCAATTCGCTTCGCCCAAAGTGCTGGGCTCACGCTAGGCTACTGAGCCCCACCACCACGACAAGGTCTGAACTATGGTGGGGAAGTCGAGACAATACATAAATCAATTATGAGTAAATTTAAATACTCTTGAAAATTCCTGAAAGCATAAGCACCAGAAAATAGATACATACGAATGCAGACTTTATTATATATCGAAACATATGACGATCATATACAGGTTGACCTGAAATTCGATACATTCCTTTGAAATACAGAAAGTAGACCTCATTTACAGTAATATTTTTCATGGCATCCCCTATTCGAAAGTTGATATTTACAAAGTTATTAAAATTTCAAAAAAAAAATCTTTATTTTAGACTTTTTGACTTTGACATGACGTATTTTTAAAAATGTTTGTCTTTTTAGTGATTTTTTTTATGTATTTTAACCGTCAATGAGTCAAATAATATTTTTAGGGATTAATAGGGACAAACTAAGCGAGAATTTTTCATTATGAGACATGAAACAGAATTTTCTTTTAAGAAAAATGCACATTTTTCTTAAAAACAGGTGATTTCCTTAAAAAAAATGTATGATACAATGCGTACAAATATTCTAAATAACTTCCTTATCTCATTAGCTTTCCAAAACGGTGCAAAAGTCTACATAAAAATATGACGTTGTAGTAAACATAGAAGTAAAATGAAATAATGTCTAAATCGATTTATTTGCGATAAGGTTAAAGTAAAAGGAAAAACTTGAATTTAATTACGTTTATTGTGTTTAAAAAACATCAATGTTTAATTAAATTTAATAATAAATATTCTACTTTAGGTCTTGTTCAAAATGTGAACCTCTGTTTCTGATACAGGCCCGTAGTCTTCTCCGTACCTCTGTTTTGATTATTCTGGTAGTAAGACTAGTTTTGATTTCGTCTGCTGCATTTCTTATGCGGCTTTTGAGCTCCTCTACAGTAGTTATGGGTGTAGTATACACCAAAGCCTTCATATGACCCCAAAGATAAAAATCACACGGGGTCAAATCGGGACACCGTGCTGGCCAAGGAATTGGCCCGCCTCGACCTATCCAGCGATGTGAGTAAGTTTGGTCTAGCCACTGGCGTACGCCGAGGTGGAAGTGGGCCGGGCAACCATCATGCTGGAAAATCATATTACGACGAGTTGCTATTGGCACATCTTCCATTAAACCAGTAATCTCCTCTCTTAGGAAATGTTCGTACATTTCACCATTTAAATTTTGAGGCAAAAAATGAGGTTCAACTAAATTATTATTAATTATACCCATCCAGACATTTAGACTGAATCTGGTTTGATGGGCCCTTTCTTTTTTCATCCTGGGGTTTTCTCCTTTTGGTGCCCAGTAATGTGTGTTGTGGAAATTGTTTATCCCTTCACGGTCAAATTTCGATTCATCCGTCCACAATATTCTTGAGAAGAAATTGCGATCCTCCATGTCTGCATTTATCATAAAACGGCAGAATTCCATTCTTCTAACCTGGTATCCCTCTTCCAATGCTTGGACAGGTGTGTAGTGAAATGGATGTAGACGCGTTGTGTGAACTGTAAACAACACCTTCCATTGACTCAATCCAAGTCTTCTAGCTTCTATATAGAAGGATCATTTTGAAAAAGTGTTAAAATTTCTTCTTCTTCTTCTGGAGCATACAAACGAGGTCTGCCTGAATCGCCACGTCTTCTATCAACACGGCCGCTTTCCCGAATTCGTCGAAATGTTGTTGAAAACACTCTAACGTTTGGCACTCGTCGATTCGGAAAACGTTCAACGTATGTTCTTCGTGCAGCAGTAGCATTACCATTACAAAGTCCGTAACAAAACAAGATGTCAGCGTATTCATCGTACTCAAAAGCAGTAAACGGTAATACAATAAACAGTAAACGGCAATAGTTGACTTAAAACTAGTTAAAACTAATATTAGCTACTAAATTTGCTCTCTAAGCCAGTCGGTAACTCTTGACAAAGGGCCGCGACGACAGTAGCCGAAACATCCCGAAGTTTGAACAAAGGAAACAATTGAAAAAAAAGGTCGCCTCAGGTAGAGTAATTCTTGAGATAACGTTACCTGATGATTGTTTTGTCTTTGTTTATTACATGTTCATATTTTTATGTACATATTTGTACCTTTTTTGGAAGCTTATGAGGTAAGAAAGTTATTTAAGGTATTTGTACGCATTGTAGCATACAACTTTTTAAAGAAAATCACCTGTTTTTAAGAAAAATTTGCATTTTTCTTAAAAGAAAATTCTGTTTCATGTCTCATAATGAAAAATTCTCGCTTAGTTTGTCCCTATTTATTCCTTAAAAATATTATTTGACTCATTGACGGTTAAAATACATAAAAAAATTACTAAAAAGACAAATTTTTTTAAAAATACGTCATGTCAAAGTCAAACCGCCTTATTCCAAAACGAAGACTAAATATAGTACCGAGTTTAATACCAGCTTTAAACCATGGTCTAATATAAATGTTATTACAAAAACTAGTTTAACGCTAGTACCAGGACTATCTATGGTACTAAAGTTAGACCACCGTGACCCCTAGTTTAACTTCGGTACTAACCTCAAAACTTTAAATTATCAGATGTCTTATGCGTTGAATTTGCGTTTTTTCGTATTAATTGTATTGAAAGGTAATTAAATGAACTCGATGTAGACAAAATTATGGAAATGGACTAACATTTAAAATAATTATTCTGACGTCCTTATATAATTTAACATTCTATTTCTGTAATTTTGTTGTATTGTATTTTGTCATTGATATACATACCTATTTTATATCATATGTAATAATTCTAATTAACTCTGATATTTTTCATGTATGTTTGGATTACATAAACACTAACCTTTTCTTGAGAAGTCCAATTATCATCCCTTTTTTCTTTTGTTGATACATTTTACAACATAAGTAATGTTCGTGGCACACAAATTCACAACAAAAAATATTATACTATTCTTATGAACAACATACCGTCTATTTAGAATCAAAGAACAATAATGGCTGTATTGTAACTATTGGTAACTCGACTTACATTGCAATAACTAAACATTAAACAATAAACATTTCGATGACATTAGAACTACGCGCGCTTTGTATTTCATTCCCTTATACGCTAGCTATATAAACAACTTAACAGCGAAATATTACAATATTTGTGTGTAATAAACAAGAATTTAAATCACACTACCTCAAAGTACAAAGTAGTAAAGATTTCAGATATTTTATATAACACAATAAATTTTATTATCAAAATATTGATGTATTTTCCACATTATATTTAATTATAAATTAGCGACCTTTACATAAAAAGGAACGGTGTACCGAACTAATCAAATATTGAACGAACAAAATGAATGATATGTTGCTCAATAATCTGTGGATACAATTAAACCAGGGACGATCTTTGGAACCTAGACCTCGGTTGGTCCTCGATTTGTATTAAGAATGAATTTTAGTCCATGGACTAACGTTAATACCGTAACAAACCTGGACTTTTCAGTCTTGGTTTAATCCTGGTACTAGATAAGTTTTTTGTAATAAGACGGTTTAAAGTCGAAAATAAAGAATTTTTTTTGGAAATTTCAATAACTTTGTAAATATCAACTTTCGGATAGGGGATGCCATGAAAAATATTACTGTAAATGAGGTCTACTTTCTGTCTTTCAAAGGAATGTATCGAATTTCAGGTCACCCTGTTTATATATAAACAAACCTTATATTACGGTATATAACAACCATTTGTTATACGAATATTAAATTTGGTTGTGGCAGTGTGTGTTGATATTGCAACAAAATATTAACGCTGCCCATAAAAGTTATGTATAGATAGCAATTTCAGTGACACTGCAGAACATCCAACTGAGATGAATAAATGATGGGCCCATATTTCTGTTATATCTGAATTACTCATACAATATGTATGAATACACTTTTTGAAATATAATAATAATAATTAATTTCAACTCTTAGATGTCCCACTGCTGGGCACGAGTCTCCTCGAAATCAGGCGAGGAGGTATTTGGCCATAGTTTACTGCGCTGGGCCAATGCGGGTTGGTGAACTTAACACACCTTCAAAGACTTTTAATCTCATCAGGCATGCAGGTTTCCTCACGATGTTTTGTCACCGATGAGCAAGCGACGGTCTCATGTTCAGGGGTGTAGAAAAAGCAATTTCACCACCGGCGCCGGTCAGGAACCGAAACCTGACCTTTCACTCAAGAGGCGGCTCATACACACACACTAGTTGGATACGGCAAACGGGCAGACGAGCCACATGATGGTAAGTCGCCCAGGAACATAAAAAAAATAACTTGGAACTAGCCCAAGTAACTCATCTATGTGTTGTAGTCTTGTGTAGTACATTTACGATGTACTATTAGGTGATGGAACGCGGCACTGTCCGAAAGGTAACGTTACCAAACGCAAATTCTTATTAGGACAGTCGGACTATTAGTACACTGGTATATCTAACTTCACTTTAAATAACGTGAAATTAAACTTAGAGACAGTTTAATTTATATTGATAAAAAATCTCATACAAGCTTGCTTCGTCGACGTATCTGATATTTAGCTCTCGCTTGATATTACTATTAGTACCTGCGCTGTGTGGTAATAATGTCTTAAGGTGTCTTTTGGTTAGGTACAGTTCGAGTACTAATAGTCCTAATAGTACTAATAAGGTGTACTAGTACATTATTTGCACTGTACTATTACGGTGCGCACTTTTAAGTGTCCGAATAAGCACAAGTGTTGCCTATCCCGACTCATGAGATGTTAAGTCTCGGTGCCAGTAATGACACTGCCTGTCTTGCCCTTCTCTCCGAAACACAGCAAAGCTGTTTCACGCGAGAAACAAGCAAGATGGTGGTACCCATGCAGCCGGGAGCGCGGCACAGCGCAACTCTCTCAGCACATGCATTTATTATCACAAGTGGGGCAATTTAAAGAGGATCGCAATAAAAAATTGAGGTGAAATAGTTCGTTACTCGTGCTCCAATTCGTCCTGTACCTATTTTGTAAACTCGGCAGTTCACTATCCATATTATGTTCCTGCACGTTGAAGAATAATAAGTAAATATATACTAATATTATAAAGCTGAAGAGTTTGTTTGTTTGTTTAAACGCGCTAATCTCAGGACTACTGGTCCGATTTGAAAAATTCTTTCAGTGTTAGATAGCCCATTTATCGAGGAAGACTATAGGCTATATAACATCATGCTGTGACTTATAGGAGTTGAGTAACGCGGGCGAAGCTGCAGGCAACAGCTAGTAATAAATAAATATTAGCCAACAACCACAGCAACTTTAACCTAGCCCCGTGGTAAGATTGTTAGAACTTATCGAATTAAATTTAATAAATTTATATAAATACATATTATATACACGACCATGACCCTTTTTTATCGCAGGGAAATCCTTATGGATGCAGCCAGGTATTAAAAAGTAATATATCTTTAGGTAGATCCTGACCCAATATGGGACTCGCACCTGGGAGTGTCCACCCTAACTAAAACCACTGCGAGCGTCTTAAGCCGCTTTTTGAGGATGCCGGATATGCAGGCAACAGACAGGCCCCGGCGAAGGCGAGACTACTCCTCGTAGGGGGGGGGACTGCCCGACCGCTACTAAGCAGTCCCCGCGACGTCGTGCCATACTGGGCTCAGGTTCCCATCCTGAAGCCTGACACGAGCACAGGGGCGTTACTGGAGGTGCATTAAGTAGCGCCTCCTACGCACCGCCGTTCGTCGCCTGCGGGGTAGGTCTCGTCAGCGGCCTCTTCTATCACCCGCTCGTCGGCCTCCTTCTGGGACATTACTGCCTCGTAGAAGGACACCATCGCCGTCCATGACACGACCATGACCCGGTGTAGATATATATATCAAATTATCTGCACCTGGCGTGATTCAAACCCGCGACTGCTGCAGTGTCCAGTAGCCTGACCACTCGACCAGCCGGCCGTCATCAGAGTGATAGTAATGTTGATGTAAGTTATTGGATTATACCGGAGACCCGCCGAAGTAAAACTTAAATATTGAACATGTGAAGAAACAGATGTATCGAAGGCTTGTGTGTATTTGTAACAAACTTGCGACAGTTCCTTTCCGCTACCATTTTAATACTCATTTATTTATATCGGTTAATACGAAATACTTTTGTTTAATGATCTTTTAAATATTTTATTCGAATAATATTTTAAATGAAAGACATTCATATGATAAATTGTGAATTCCAGATTGTTTTAATATTACAAAACATCTTACGCACCTCATCAGTTCAAGCATTTAAGTCAATTTTGTTCATCGTAGAGGTAACAAAAGCTAACTTTCTATAGTATCTACCAATGAATATCGATCTCTGTGTAATATCTCTATCTGTGTGGAGTCAGAGAATCTGTCTAGAAAAATTGTGTTCATCTGGATGCAAAGGGTGATGTCAGATAATAATGGACGACCGTAAAACATTTTATAGTAACCAACACAACTAGAGATAAAGAAATACATTTTCACAGCACAAGAGAGACGCATCTACATAGTAGGCATACGTTAGAGAATAATAATTTGACTCAGCATAGAAGTAAAGTTGTGAAAGATCAATGTTAATATATCCATATATATCCGATATTATTAGACGAGAAAGGAGCCATTTTCACAACGCTATTACCGGAAAGCAGAAAGTAGTTTGACATTATTTTTTAATGAATCTGTGAGAGGATGAGTAGGAGAAAAACTCATAAGTTATTTGAGTCGAGTTTTAAGTATAAGAGTACGCTGTAATTTTTGACGTATTATTGATAAAAGAATCATTTGAGTTTCTCAACATTTATCCCTACTTCCTACTAATATTATAAACGCGAAAGCTTGTAAGAACGTATGGATTTATGTTTGTTATTCTTTCTCAGAAAAACGACTTAATGGATTTTAATGAAATTTTACAATAACATAGCTTACATATCAGAATAACATGTAATAATCATCATCAGCCTCTATCCATCCACTGCTCAACATAGGCCTCCCTCAATGAACGCCAAGACGAACGATCCCTCGCCACTCGCATGCCACATGCCACACGGTCCGGCCAATGCACGGAGATCGTCTTTTCAGATGCTAAGAATAGCATAAAGGCATTTATCCATGCACTCCTCGACCTCGGGAATGGGAAGTACGCGTTTGATACCGCGGGGCGCTACTAGTTGGAAATAAATTAAGTTACATTCTAAGTTTTAAAGTTTCGCCTGTAACATTAATAATTTTGGTGGTTTGTAATTTATAAATTATTCATATTTTGTTTATAAGATCGACTCTCTTACCAAAAATGTAAATCGAAATTGTTGTACACAGTACATAAATATAACAAAATCAACTTAAAAAATATATATATTATATTGGTTTATTAGTGATTCATATTGTTGTGCCTCTGCGAAAACGGTTTCTGCACTTTCCACTAGTATTGCAAAAATAAAAGTGCTGCTATGCAGCCGACTTGGGCCGGCACGACCGGGGTGGTACCTCTCGCTCACATAACACCGGCGTCAAGTGACAGCTATGTTGTCGTGTTACATGCGGTTTGTGAGCTTCCGGTGGCCCATTGGGGGATAGGGAAAAGGTGGGCAACACATTAGCATAAGGGTGTCGGTATTCTAAAGCTGCGACTGCTCGTTTATATATCAGTATATAAAAAAAGCTTTAAAAAAAAGTAAAAAAAAAAATGACGATACTGAAAAGTTAAAAACGAAAAACAAGAGTTTTGCAGTAAAATATAAATGGAATTAAAAAAGGAGTAAAAGATGTGCTTTAATATTATTGTGTCGAAATGTCCTCGTTAAAATGCAATTTTCGACTCCATTGTGAAAAAGATTATTCGTGTGCTAACATCACTGTATGAAAAAGGTAGGAGTTTTATTTTAGTTAGTAATTCTGTATATTGTTAATAATAAAGTAAACTTCTAACAAATTACTACTAAATTACAAACTAAATCTTATTTTTCAAAAAAGAAGGAGGTCCTATATTCGTGTGTATATATTTTTTTTATGTATGTTCACCGATTTCTCCGTCAATTGTGGAACAATTTTCAAAATTCTTTTACACTTATGTACTGCATTGTGTGATTAAAAATCTTAAAATCTATTTTTATTTATCTCATAATTTGATTCTATCTTTCTTGCTATTTTTCACATGACGACATTTTTATTTCGTTGAGCATTAATGAAATATCACAAGCATTTAGCAGCAAATGTATTTATAAAAATATTTCTAAGCTAAAAGCCCCACTAAAAGCACTAGCAACTCGTGCTCGGGGAAACAAGTTCAGTGTAATATAATTGCGTGTGTCGGTGAAACGATCTTACCACTTAACATAATGAGAGCTGCAACACTTAGAGCGAGTAATCTTGGTGCTGAACTGCTAAACTTTGTTCCCGCCATCTGCGTTACAATTCTTAACAACACTTTCAAAATTATAGAATTGTATAAAACTTTGGTATGTAGCGTGCTGGTACACGCGCCTACTGCGCTCTGCTGGCGGTCGCGTACGCCCGTAGCGGGCTCGTAGCGGTGACGTAGCAAGTGACGTGTCCTCGTCAATTATGGATATTGCCGTCAGCGACAAGTTGGCGTTGGTCAATAAAAATAATTAATTTCATTGTTAGTCAGTGGTTGAAATTCGTCCGAAATTTCGAAGTTTACTATATTTATTTATTGTAATTATCGAGCATATAACCGGATAGAGTAGTAATGTGAACCATGAAATTCCGAAACTGGTCAGTGATTTGTCTCTGACGTAGCAAATCAACCAACTGTGTATACGTCCCTTTAGCCATTCATCCATCAATGGCCATCAGTCGGCCAATCGCAAAGCGCAGAACCAGCGCAGCGTCGCAGCACAAAGAGGGAATTTGTTTTCATACAAAACATAACATTCATACATTCTTTCATCGCTGAATAACCTCGACTATAAAAAATATAAAAGCGTCTATAATTTGTTTGTCATATGAATGTAAACTACGAATTTTGCAACACATACATTACATGTGAAGCCTCTGGATGCGAGCAGCACACCAGTCAAGTTGTAGGTACTTGTAAGCGAATGTCGATTGGCTAAGGCGACATTTCATACAATCAATTAAAGTAGATTCACTACATATTTTCATTTTCCAATACTGAATGAATCTCTACATCCTCTGTGTAAAGGCAGAAAGATTTTCTTATCAATAAATCGATTACCTACTAATATGACTAATATGACGGCCTCTGTGACTCAACGGTAAGCGCGTTGGCGCTCAAGCCGGAGGTCGCGGGTTCGAATCCCGCCAGGGAACAAAAATATTTTCTGTGTTCCTGGGTCATGGATGTGTATTAAATATGTGTATTATATAATAAAAATCTTAAATATATGTATAGTATAAAAGTATTAAATATATTTCCGTTGTCTGGTACCCGTAACACAAGTTCTTCGAGACCTTTCCACGGGATCAGATTGACGTGGTGTGAAAGCGTCCATAGATATTATTATCATTATTTATATTATATATAAATTACCTCATCACTATCTTCATCAATCATATATTATATTGCTGCAAGGATAAACGGAAAGACAACATCAATTACTTTGTTAGGATTTAATGATCGTTTTTATTTGCGTGTATGGCTGGTAATTACCTGATACATCGTGTGCTACTAGATCGTTTTTGTTACAAGTGAAACGTCGATATAAATCTGACTGCACTTGTGTTAGTAACAATCATAAAACGGATTATAGTAGTTTAAACTTTAAAATATCATGCTAATATTATAAATGTGTAAGTAAGTTTGTTTGCTACGCTTTCACGCGAAAACTACTTAACCGATCATCATGAAACTTTGTACACATATTCTTGGAGGTATTAGAAGTAACATAGGATATTTTTTATAAAAAAAAATCTTATCCTGCGCAGACGATGTCGCGGGCACCAGCTAGCTGTCTATATTTAAGCAAAGCTTATGTTTAAGCGTCATTAAAGTGAAATAAACTTTAATTATATAGTGGTTAAGATTTTCGCCGAATTATTGGAGGGATCCAATAATTCGACCGACCAAGTGGTAAGAGCCAGACATATTTTCTATTGAAATTAGATTATTTATTTAGATTACACAGCACACACACACAGTGGGTGTTTTCAGTGATCACTTAACATCCCGTCAGCTGTTTCTTCGTTCGTTGTCTAATGTGAATACAAAAAGATTTAATTGCCCTTGGTGCGAGAGTTTCATATTTTAATGTTTTATATCTCAAAATAAACCGAGACATAATACATTTAAAAACAGTGAAAACTCGATTAACCGGACTAATTGTTGTCGTTAGGCATTCGGATAATCGAAAATCCGTATAATTGAATGTACGAAATAAAGCGGGTTTTGTGCATATGTCACGAAAATCAATGTTTATTAAGAAATTAGTGATGTATCATATGTTGGATAATGTATCTCACATTATCCAACATATGATACATCATTATATTATGTATCATGTGTTACATACGTAGGTATGTATAATATGAATACATACCTACAGATAAGTAAGCACTAATTATGTACTTATTTTCTTAAATTACATACTAAAATACTTCAGCCTGAACCATGAGATAAAATAATCAAACTGTCATTTGACGTCAGTCACTTTTTCTCTTCATTGCTGCTACATCACGAATTCATTTCATCTGTAGCTAACTCACAGTATCACTCTATTTGTTTTTCATACCACTTGAGAACTGTTTCCAGCGTCTGAAACGTCCATCTCATGAAGACTCGTGAGATGGTCCTGAATCATTTTCGCGTCTAGATTTAACTAAAAAAATAACAAAACGCGTGGGGCAGCGATCCCGCGGGGGCGAGCGGGATAATACCAGTGCAACATGTTCATGATTGCATAAATTCGACTTGTATTTAATATAACTGATCGCGGTTGGTAGTCCGGATAATCGCAAATCCGGATAACTGAGAACCGGATAATCGAATTTCTACTGTACGTTCAAAACAAGTACTCCGCAATTTTTTATTTCAACTTAAAGCAGTTTATTTTATTTATCTTTCATAATATGACTGTGTTATCCGTCTGGGTGTCTATCGATTTGTCAAGGTCATATTTAATGTATTGTGTATTATTAGGTACAGTTTTTTTAATTATTGTAAGTACTTGAAATGTAATAATACTAATATACTTTTTTAGCTACTGACAGCAACAGAAATTTATTCTTATAATAATTATTAGTCTGCCATATTACATGTTGTATACGTAACTAGACGTGGACCCTTGTCAAAAAACTCCGATTTTCATCGTATTGACGTTATGACCAGTGAGCAGCCACAATAACTTAATTAGGTATAATATATTTATTATAGAGTAGAATATAATTTATTTATTTGCAGAGGCATGGTACATCAGATCTCTGATGTACCATGTCATTAAACAATTGTATAAAATCCTCGCCGAACAATCAACATGCAAATATTTACTAACCTTTTTATAACTAGGTAGTACATACATAATTACTTTACATTGATCATAATGATTTACTTTACATTATTTTCTTAGTCACTAGTTTAATACATATTATAATTACTTTTAAATATCACGAGATGAAAGGTCATTATTAGAAGACAAAATTAAATAAGTTCATTAATATAAATAAAATATAGACAATTATATTAAAAGCATTATTATATATGTGAAAATTGATTGTTCATGTTCTGCGTTGTTATTTTGTATAACCCATAGATTGTAAGAATATTGTTACTAACAAAGTTTTGGGTGTGTGGCCTGGAAAATAAAATATTACTAGTATGAGCTGTGTCTTCTTAATAAGTAAATCTGATAAGTGCTGATTTATAAACTAAGATCGACGAGATCGTGGGATCCTTTAGGCGCGAAATGTGGCCATTGTGTGGCAGCTTCATTGTAGTATATAGGTCAACGCATGCCCATACTGTCTGCAATGCGGCGCTCTCTTGCCGCATCATTCAAATTATACTCACGTCAAAAGAACAGTCCGAAAACAAGAAACAGATGGTATTAAAAAAGGTAGGACATAAAGAACAGACCATTTATAGGATACAATCAACAATGGACGGAGAATAAGACAAAAGAGGATATTTAAATAGAAGGACAAGTGTGGATTAGTTTTGTTTATCAATGGATGGTTTGAATATCGTTTTACGGATTGACAATTGAGTGGTCAGATGACTTTCACGATAAGATCACGAGTTCGAATCCAGCTAAAATCGTATGATAAATTTATCATACGATTTTATAGTCATGAAAGTTCATGTTTATTTATATAAAGTTCACAGTTTCTTTAAAAAAATCGAGCTTAATAGAGCACAAAATTAACACAATGTGATTGTTTATATAAATCAATCAATTTTTTTAAACCAATTATTTCTACATATTTATATTCATAAAGTTCTGTTTTAAATGGTGTGCATAAAATATTAAAACTAAACGAGACTTATTTATATTAATTTCTTATTTTAACTAAGCTCCATAACACAACTTAATTAAGCTCGGTGTCTTAACTATTGTATTCTCTATCAAATTTTGTATTTGCATTGTATATAATATCCATTACTCGACTACATTTGCATTCATCACATATAAATATCCTTGCTACGTCCACTACGCCCAAAAGGCATGTCATAATTATATATTTTATATTTTTCGAGGTCTGAAATATATAAATAACCCTTGTCGCTCGTTTCGTCTGTATTTTCCACAGAATCAGATGTAGCAAGTGGAAATTTAATAGTTCAGTTCTACTACTACTACATTTCATGGAATCCTTGACAAAATCAAGCTTCAAGTTGACACAATATTTAAAAAAGCAACCAATTATGTAGCATGTTTAGGAATGTGTTATTACAAATACAAAAATATATCATTCTTCTGAATATAACGATGTTAGTAGACACCTTAAAAAGTAGGATTTTATGTTTCCAAAAAAGTAAAGTTCTGATTTTGAAATATCATCATCATCAAAAATAAAATATTTGAAATATACGAATACTATATATAGTTAGGTGTTACAATTGCTCCCCACCATGGTTCAGGCCTTGTCGTGGCGGTGGGGCTCAGTAGCCTAGGGTGAGCCCAGCACCTTGGGCGAAGCCAATTGAGCCGAGGGGGCTCTTTGTACCCCTCCTATAAGAAGAGGGGACAAAAGAGCAGGGGGCAAGGGGTGAGGATGGAAACCTCACCCCATTGTACTGTCCCGACGTTGAGAGGGGTAGTTCTGTGTTGCGGGACAACCCCTCTGTGGAGGTGGCGTCGGTCTCTTGCGGGACTGACTAGCCGTCGCGTCGAGGTGTCCTGTTAGCTTTACAGATCCGGGGCACCTCACCAAGGCGGCACTGGTGGCACTCGCCGGGTTTTAGTGGGTAGAGCTGCGTCCATTTACCATCTTTCGGGCGCAGCGAGTCCCACATACCCACCTGGGGAGACCCATTCCCCAGGCGGGATGCCTCAGAGCATTTCCCGGCGTAAAAGAAAAAAAAGGTGTTACAATTGCTGAATTTCTTTTAAATTTTATAGTAGCAAAGCCGTGGGTGAAAACGAGTATACAAAAATATGCTAACCTAAAAAATCATAAATAAATATGAAATCCGCATGATTTTAGCAAAATAAATGGTCTAAAGATTTATTCAAAGGTGAGTTCGGCGGTACGTCTTCGTTCAGCATTCGGCTGACACAGGGTGTTATGTAAAGAGAAATAAATGACACTATTTGTATGGATTTGCGATCTTACGGGTTCTTATTTGGATACCTTTGAATAAAAACAATTCGTAACCAGATTTTATTGGTGTGACAATGTGTTTGTTCTTCATTCTTTTGCGTCTTTTATTCGATTGCCTCTGAGGGTTATTAGACTTGTTATAAAAACAAAATAAATAACCTAACATAAAATACTTGATAAATTATATTAATGTCATTATTACTTCTTGAACTAGCAACATACCTAATCATCCAGAAGATTCGAGTACTTTTAAAAGTAGACAATAGGTATAATAACTGGATTTTTGTATCGGGTTCATATGTTTATATAAACCTTACACCTATCTGTCAGTAACTAATTTTTATTAGCTTATTACGACGTTCTTAAACATTTATTTGTTCATATTACACCTCATTCATTATTTAATAAGTAATTGCACTAATGGGAATATGTAAAGTATTTTGTGTCAACTATATTCCATCAAAACATAACTTATAAAAAAAACTTAACCAGTAATAGGGACTAAATAAATAAAGACAAAATAAAATAAATAAATATAGTGAAAACTAGCGACACAGCACTCAGTAGCAGTGACCAGCAGATAACTTTCTATATGTATAGCTACAATGTATCTTTCTAGGTCGGGCACACTCGGCAGTCCCGATTTCACCCGATCGAGCCTTTCACCTACGAACGTGACGGAAGGAACAGCCTCACTCACAGTCCACAAAAATCTGTGTGCGGTTCGCCATTAAGAAGTTTTCACTTCAGAAACCAAGTCTCGCTACTACATTTTTCTACCGTAAAAGTTGTGAAATCCATGTATTACCAAGTCGATGGGTTTGTTCAGTCCCCACTTATACTTAAGGGACCTTCTTACTTAACTTATTACGTAATTAGCTAGCTCGACATCTCAAAGTGACCATATTAATATAAAAAATATGTTTTAAATAAACAGAATGACTGGTACCCAAGCAGGCATTGTATAAACACAGTAAGTATATATATATTTCAAATTTCATTCAAAATTTCAAATATAATGAGTTTATGCAATGCTTGCTTGCAGGTTCAAGCTTCTAGTTTTTTATCCACAACGAAGTAATGGGGGGTTAAAAAAGGCCTGAACTGTGACAATTATATGTATATTGTGTTCGTAAATACCCCGATTATCTTGTCGACGATTTACTTATACCGACATTTGCAGACCGGAAACACGGCCTACTTTTATTATTATCTCGTCTCGCTTATAAATAACTTATTCAATCGAATAAGACTGTTATTGTACTGTATTTCCACTGTTCCTGTCATATTAAAATCTTTTTAATTGAAAACTCCTTGCTTTTAACAATCGAATACCATTTATTTATTTAAAAAAAGATTCTCGGTCTTGTCACAAGGTCTTGTCAAACTTGTTTAGTCTTTGAGAAAATGGAATTGACTCGAGAAAATTCTAGAGCGATGATTTATTATGACTTTCGAAGTGGTTTAACACAAAAACAGTGTGTTGACCGGATGATTTCTGCATTTGGTGATGAAGCCACATCCAAAACGACAATTCATAGCTGGTTTGCTGAATTTCAACGTGGATGTGTCAAACTCAGTGATGATCCCCGTCAAGGTCGTCCAAAAACTGCAGTCACCCAAGAAAACGTTGATGCTGTGCGTAAGCTGATTGAGGAAGATCGACATGTGACATACCGCGAAATTCAGGCAACTTTAGACATTGGCATGAATCAAATACAAATAATCTTGCTTGATCAATTAGGTGTAAAAAAGTTGTTTTCCCGATGGATACCGCATTTGCTCTGTGAAGAGCAAAAAGCGTCTCACGTTACTTGGTGCGTCAGAACTCTCGAAAGATTTCACGCAGGATCCTGAAATGCTGTATACAACATCGTATCAGGTGACGAATCCTGGATATACGCGTACGAACCCGAAACAATAAACCAGTCACGAGTTTGGGTGTTGGAAAATGAGGTAAAGCTAACAAAAATTGTTCGTTCACGGAGTGTTGCAAAAAAAATGGTGGCCACGTTTGTCTCCAAAACCGGCCATGTTGCGACTATTGAGGGACAAAAAACGGTTAATGCAGAATGGTATGCTAGCATTTATTTACCACAGGTCGTTTCTGAACTCCGTAAAGAGAACTGCAACCGCCGCATCATCCTCCATCACGACAATGCGAGTTCTCACACCGCGCACAGAATAAAAGAGTTTTTAGAGCAAGAAAACATAGAATTATTAGACCATCCGCCGTACAGCCCCGACCTAAGCCCTAATGATCTCTATACTTTCCCTAAAATAAAGAATAAATTGAGTGGTCAGAGATTTCAACGCCTGAAGAAGCTGTGGACGCCTACAAAACGGCCATTTTGGAGACCCCAACTTCCGAATGGAATGGTTGCTTCAATGATTGGTTCCATCGTATGGAAAAATGTGTCAAATTTCGCGGAGAATACTTCGAAAAGCAATAAATACATTTTTAAATAATAATGTTGTGTCACTTCCTTGATTCCCGAAATTTTCAGCGCCGCCCTCGTATGTATAAGGAAGTAGTATTTTACGATAAAAATGTTTAAAAACAAATAAATATAGACTTTATAGATAATTGCAACACTTACCTAAACTCTAACCTAACGTAAAGAATTTGTTACCAGTAAAGATAAGTAACTAATGCCCGGTTCCTATATTTAAGAAACGATCCGTTTTAGTTACGAATAGTAGTTTAATATACGAGGCGTAAGCTAAAACCGTTCCTATAAATAACGTCTTGTCAGGCAACTTACTGACAGCTTCTTACTAACGGATTGGAGGTTTACCGGTAACAGACGGTAAGCGTATTGTATGGAGATGACAGTTTAGGCGTTCCTATAAATTTTTGAAACGTCAAAGACTACTATTGGTAATGTCACTTGGTTATCCCCCGATTTTGGTCGGTATCGGTAAGGAGCAAGTTGTATATTTCACCGTTTTCGCTGGAATTTTGAAATAACGTCTTCAGATAGTGATAGAGAAGTGTTCGATATTGTATCGAGTTCCAGTGATTCAGAAGAAGATAAAAGGCGTGATAGAATATATAATACCCGCGGGGGAGTGGGTCTTCCCACGTGGGTATGTGGGACTCGCTGCGCCAGAAAGCCGGTAAGTAAACGCAGCTCTACCCACTAAAACCCGGCGAGTGCCACCACTGCAGCCTTTGGAGAGGTGTCCCGGATCTAATGAGCAAACAGGGCACCTCTACGGCTAGTCAGTCCCCCAAAGTACCGACGTCACCTCCACAGAGGGGTTGTCCCGCACCATAGAAAACCCCTCCCAACGTCGGGACAGTACAATGGGGTGAGGTTCCCGTCCTCGCCCCTTGCCCCCTGCTCTTCTGTCCCCTCTTCCAATAAGAGGAGTACAAAAATCCCCCTCGGCTCAATTAACTTCGCCCAAGGGGCTGGGCTCACCTTAGGCTACTGAGCCCCACCACCACGTCTATGCCTGAACCATGGTGGGGATTTGTAACGAACCTACCTGATCTACACCCGTAACCTACACCCTCAAAATTTACCTAACCTAACCCTTTTTTTTTCTTTAACGCCGGGATATGCTCTGAGGCATCCCGCGGGGGAATGGGTCTCCCCACGCGGGTATGTGGGACTCGCCGCGCCCGAAAGGTGGTGGATGCAAATCTACCCACTAAAATCCGGCGAGTGCCGCCAATGCCGCCTTTGGTGAGGTGCCCTGGATCTGTTGAGCAAACAGGGCGACTCGACGGCTAGTCAGTTCCTCCCTCCCCTCCACAGAGGGGTTGTCCTGCACCACAGAACAACCCCTCCCAATTTGTTCCTTAATGTGCAAGCGGTATACAATACCAATCTGATTTTTATGAATGTGGTAGCTCGTTGGCCTGGCTCCGCTCATGATTCGACTATATTCAACCATTCAAAATTGCGTGGTAAAGATATACACATTAGCCATCTGTAAGTATATATTTGTTAATAAAAATGAAGCATTTTTGAAGAGGGCTCGGTATTTAAATAACTAACGGACGTCCGTCGACGTCAGGTATAGAAAGTAATGCCCGGTTCCTATATTTAACGGATCGTCATTGTATAAAAGTTACTATCCGTTTTTCTTAACCGACGACGAGTCGTTAATACCATTCCACAATTTACTTTCTAACGACTCGTCGTCGGTTCTAGAAAAACGGATAGTAACTTTTATACAATGACGATCCGTTAAATATAGGAACCGGGCATAAATAATCAATAATGTCGTCGAGGTTTGGCATTAAGTCTTGTCTTTATTACTATTATTTAAATTGTAATTGAATGAAAAAAGGACGATTAAATAAAGTAATTAACGTTTAAACTGTGAAACTATGAAGTAATATTTAGTTCAAATCAATAATATCGAATAGCCTTGGAATTAAATATGGTTTGAAGAACAATGAATAGACATAATATATAACACTTCAAAAAAATAAACGCAGAATAACGCAAGTCTGACGTTCGGGTTCCAAAAACATTTTTTTTGTGTATTAACATAACAATAACTTACTTAACCTAGTTTCCCACCTCATGACACGTCCATGGGTAGGTAACCCTATACGTGTTGGTTTGCTTGTTTCTAACGTGAAACAGTTTTGCTGTATTTCGGAGAGAAGGGCAACACAGGCAGTGTAATTACTGGCACAGAGACTCTCAGGTGGGCAACAGTTGCCTGGGCTAGTTCCAGGTAATCTAGTTTATGTTCTTGGGCGACGCGACCACTTACCATCAGGTGGCATGTCTGCCAGTCTATCCAACTAACATAAAAACCGTATTATTATGGTGTGGATGGTATCTAATACATGTAATTATAGTACAATCAATATGACGTTCGATAAGATACTTTGTATACATATTGCAGTTCACGAGCTTTCGGGCGCAGCTCCACCACGGCGCACGGAGTCTATTAATTTAAATGGTTATCCAAATGATTTTAATAAATCTAGATATAAGTTACGTACCTAGGTCTGGCACAATAATGGAAGTCCAGGGAGAATACGGCAACGTTGACCTCGTATGACCAGCTTTGCAGGTCAGCAAGAACATTTACCTCTGTTTCTGGTACAATAAACCATGTCTACTGTACCGGAAAAAGGACTGTCTACTGTATGCATATTTCAATTAGTACACGGGAAACCCGTATGCGTTGATCAGCGTTATTGGACCAGATTTAATGTTGTGTCGGGCGTCGCGCGTCGGGCCGGCCCGCGGCCGTGAACTTATCATGAAACTGGGCTGATGCATCCAGTGGCCCGCATTCCCCCCGTGACCCTGTTGGGCCAATGATCATTATTCACTTATGTTGTTTATAGCCAGTTTCCCTGGGAGTGGCACCTTTATACAAGCTTGGCAGATGGTAAAATGTGATTCTTCTTCTTCAATATTAGCTTCCTCAAGGATTTGCCAAAAAATGTGATTCGGACACGTTTAAGTATCTGACATGACATGGTAGACTTTGTCTATCGTAACGGTTATTGCCAGGGACGTTGTCATTTGCCAGTTGGCTACTAGTAAAAGACGTGTGTATTATATGCCCCAATATAAAAAAAGAGATACATTCTTTTTTGTTTGTACCGTAAGTGCCTTTTCACACGTCCCGGTTGTCGAGTAGCCCGCGCCGGGTATCCGTTGGCGAAGTATATGGGCGTGTATGGTAGCTGCGTCGGCTACCCGGCAACCGGGACGTGTGAAAAGGTACTTAGTATGATAAATTCTTGCTTGAAACAAGTCCGTTTCGAATACAAATGTCAATAAGATACATAAAATGAAAGATCGTTTGGCGGACAATGCCTTAGTTGGGTACATACCTAGTTGATGGCAACAAAGTTTTGCCATAGCTAAGCTTCTAGCTTGTTTGCTAAACAATATAATTTTAAGTTTACCGGTGGGAGGGAAGCGCTGTGCCGCGCTCCCGGCTGCATGGGTACCACCATCTTGCTTGTTTCTCCCGTGAAACAGCTTTGCTGTGTTTCGGAGAGAAGGGCAAGACAGGCAGTGTTATTACTGGCACCGAGACTTAACATCTTATGTCTCAGGATAGGCAACACATAAAGGAGTTGCCTGGGCTCGTTTCAGGTAAACTTGTTTATGTTCATGGGCGACGTTGACCACTTACCATCAGGTGGTACGTTTGCCAGTTTGCCTATCCAACTAACATAAAAAAAAAGTTATATGCGTCAAGATCATAAAACGACTACACATTTTGAACATACTGTCGTAAATGAATGTTGAAAATGATTCTTTCGATCGTTACAAGATGTTGATGATCAGTCATGATAATATTGCAAAAACTATACTAACATATTAGTATACTAATAACTGTGTAAAATTCCGATAAAGATTAAAAGCCAAGCTGCCATTAAAAAAGCATATAAAGATCACAAAAAAGTATCTAATAGTTATTTGTATGAAACGGGGACAGTTGCGAGATTAATAAGTTCATGTGCGGTCGGTATTTCCCCCGGGCCTCATATATTTATTGCTAACACTCCGGTACTCACATGCTTACGCACTGATCGACAGGATGAATAAAAATACCTTTTTATTTTTCAGTATAGCCTTTTATAGTAATTTATAGTAGATTCATTTTGACGCTCGATGAGAAACTCTGTAAAGTTGTGTGTTGAATAAAGAGTTATGACTTTTGTGACTGTGACTTATGTGTGTATAACGATGGCGTTTATTGAAGAATATGTCTAGCGAATGCTGATCCTACTAATATTATAAACGCTATATATAAATATTATAAAGTTTGTATGTATGGATGTTTGTTACTCTTTCACGCAAATAATACTGAATGTATTTTATTAGCGAAAAACGGAAACTTTAAAATAATATAGCTAATTACATCAGAATACTTCCACGGGAATGGGAAGTACGTGGGCGAAACCGCGGGACGCTGCTAGAGTTTTAATAATAATGATGATTATGATGTATATAAGAAATTATGAATCATCTTACGACGAAAAATGAAGAATAAACGTAGAGTAATGTGTTACTTAGGAAATACAGTGTGTTTAATTCAATAATATATTAACCTACGTCATTGGCTAAATATTGTGCTGTTTTTCTACTACTAGGTAGAAAAATCAGATAAGTTACCTGATGGTATCTAGTCAACATATAGACATCATGGTGGTAAACTGATGGTGGTATCCCTGCAGTCAGGTGCACCGCAAAATGTGGAATAAAACTTTCCACCCGCTAACTCTTCAAAACCACTTAAAAACTTACGCTTGTAATATTATACAAAATAAAGATACAAATTGTGTCATTATTTACAACGACTTAAGTTTTCAAGTTCCTGCGGGATTTGAGAATCTGAGAATTTCGGGCAACATTTGTTGGCGGATGTCCAAGCGTTATAAATAATGTACTCGTTTTAACTTCATATTTATGCGGTTTCGTTTTGGATATCATAAATTAATCACTTATTTGGAAATATCACATTTTGGTTATATTTCTATAACATACCTATACTTTATTATTATAACATAATCATAATCGCAAAGACACATATCTCGATATTTGTAGCCAATGAACCGGCTACAGGATGATGATGATGGTAGTGATAACTTAAGATGGTAGCGTGATGACGCCGCATTTTTAAACAAATGGATTGGCGGTTCACCTGATGGTAAGTGAAGAGCGACATCCACAGACACCCGCTACACCAGTGGATTAGCAGGTGCGTTGCCGGCCTTTCAGGTATGAGTATGCTCTTTTCTTGAAGGCCCCTAAGTCGTATCGGTTCGGAAACACCGTAGGAGGCAGCTGATTCCATATATTAGTCGTGCGAGGCAGGAAATGCCGTAAAAATCGAGATGTTGTGGATTTCCGGACATCGAGATGGTGTGGGTGAAATTTGGAGTTTTTCCGCGATGTCCGGTGATGGAATTCTGCTGCAGGTATTAGTCCGAACAATTCCTCAGAGCACTCCCCGTGGTAGATGCGGTAGAAGATGCAGAGCGATCCGACATCTCTACGCAGCGCCAAAGAATCAAGCCGATTGGAGATAACATTGTCGTCGACGATTCGAGCCGCCCGGCGTTGAATGCGGTCAAATGGAAGGAGCTGATATTGGGGCGCTCCAGCCCAGAGGTGAGAACAGTATTCCATGTGAGGCCGGATCTGCGCCTTGTATAATTGAAGGCGGTTCCGGTTAATTGAGGGCCTTTCCTTCCAAATGACCACGAAACTGCACATCTCTCGATATATCGATGCCAAGTATCCCAATGCTGGCTGAGGTGGTTAGGGAAGTGCCTTCGAATTGTAGAGGAACGACGAAGGGTGATTTTTTTGCGGTAAACGCGCAAACTTGTGTCTTGTTGGGGTTAAACTGGACTAGGTTAAGTCGCCCCCATTCCGAGACTCTGGCCAGCAGAGACTCGATTTCAGACACAAGTTTGTTCCGACACTCATCGACTTGTTCCCGAGAAATATTAGAGCGGCCAGTGTATAAGGCATCTCCAGTGCTGTCATCCGCATAGCAATGAATGCCGCTGGTTTTCAGCATATCATTGATATGCAGAAGAAACAGGGTTGGAGATAGTACACAGCCTTGGGGAACACCAGCATTTACTGACTATGTTCATTCAATAACTTTCCTCAAATACTATTATAGTAAAATATAAACATTTTCCTCCATTAAAACAAAAATAGTCCCTTCAAACGTATACTATGCCCCCTTTAACCAGTTGGGGGCCCCGGGTAGTAGGATAATGGGGCCCCGACGAAAACAACAATTTTAAGATCTGGGAGCCTGATTTTTGGTTTAGAGAAGAATAAACCTAGTAATAAGGGCAGTACTAGGTATTCTAATCGGTTATCATTTTTGTAATATTACTCAATCATATTCTGATATAAATGATGGGGCCCCATGTATCGTGGGGCCCTGAACACGTGCCCAGAGTGCCCACTGGGATAGACGGCCCTGAACGTATACTATTGTCATAAATTATTTATTTAATTTGCACATAGTTTTAATATTACAATTCCTGGAATACGCGTGAACATTACAAAATAACACCTAAATATTATGTTACCAAGTAGATCGGTCGCTTTATGGAAAGGCCAAAGGGCTGCATAATGATACAAGAGTTATTCCGCGGGTACCCGTCACGCTGATTCGGGTACGACGCTACACAATACGGGAATTACCGAAACGTAGCCATTGTATGGGACACTATTATCTTAATAATCCATGTGTCTAATGCATGAATTTAGTACCTACAAGGAAACAGTATTAATTTGTCCTCCGTAACTATGTTTGATGTAAAGTATTCGAAATGAAATCAATCATATTTATCATATAAATGATTAAATTTGAAAATATTTTTTTATATAAGAATTAAATGCATTAACAAAAAATATGATATTACTTAATACTTATAGTAAAAGGAGATCATAATAAATTAGGATTAATTATTTCTAATTTTTTTCAAACACATGAATTATTAAGAACATAGTAAATAAAAAATCAAAGATTATAAAAAACAAATAAGAATCTGATAATGATTTGACCTGTAAAAAACGTACCAAGTGTTCATTATTTGAAGTAAAACTTCTTTAGAGGGTAACTCAGATTTTATGAAGTTTTACTTCAATCACGCGTAAAAATTACACGGACACACTTTATTTTTAATTATGTCAGACTACAAATGTAACTATCAGTTACATTTGTAGAATTTCCAGAATAAAAAAAAACTAACCCAACCAGTCACAGAGATTGCCGATAGAAGTGAAAACAAAAAAATTATATTCAAACACCTAAAATACAGGCGGTAAAAGATTATGACAACCTATACAATTTAAACGCCGCACAAAATAGCCGCATGACATTGACATTTCAGTGTGTTTGACGATTTTCAAACACACTGAATATTTGTTTACATAAGTAAACAAATATTGCATAATCTTATATAAATAAATCAAACGTCATATAAACGTGGGAAGGAAGCGCTGTGCCATGCTCCCGGCTGCATGGGTACCACCATCTTGCTTGTTTCTCCCGTGAAACAGCTTTGCTGTGTTTCGGAGAGAAGGGCAAGACAGGCAGTGTAATTACTGGCACCGAGACTTAACATCTTATGTCTCAGGATAGGCAACACATAGATGAGTTGCCTGGGCTCTTTCCAGGTAAACTAGTTTATGTTCATGGGCGACGTCGACCATTTACCATCAGGTAACACGTTTGCAAGTTTGCCTATACAAATAACATAAAAATAAAAACGTCAAATAGCGTCTCATACAGGTGGTAACGGTGTCGCGAATCCAGACATTTCAATCTCATTTAAAAATATGCCTACCGCGCCTAAAGAAGTTTTCCTTTCAAAAACATTCCAAAAATTGACTACTTTGTTAATAATTGGGCTATTAAATCTCCGAAGAATGGTATGTTCAAACAAACAAACCTACAAAACTACCAAAAAAATACAATCCGATTTAAAACGATTCTATTCTACATGAATTTTAATTGATACAATGAACTTCATGCTAATATTATGTTACAACGTAACGACGTAATTATAAAAAGTCACTTTCTGAATAAGCTTTGTAACAACACAACAAAAGAAGTTAAATATTCTAACAACTGCAAGCCTTCTGCTTTAATAATTTTAAAAAGTTGTCTCGGTAAAGGAAAATCTCTCTTAATTGGCAGAAAAATGTAGCTACGTTGTTAACTTATCTTATGACTTATTTCAGTTATTGTGATCTCCGAAAAGTTTTTAGATTTTTGGGATTCGCTTTAGAGTTCTGCAGTCATTCGTGGATCTACATTATTTATACATGAAATCGTATGTTTGTGTATAACTTTTATTAGATTACTATTTCTAAAATCTAGGAAGCAATCTTTACAAGCTATAAAAATAGTTTCAAGCAGAAAATAAAAATGTTGTAAAAATAACTAAGCTTTTTATGTCGTTATTAGATTGCACGCGCTCATATTTAATTAAATCTAATCTTACACAGGCTTGTCGTTAATAGTATCTAATATATAGCCTTAACTCTACCTTACTTTATCTCAAAATCGGAAAAAAGCTCTCTCTTTCTCGTGTTCAACAAAAAATGTTTGTAACTCGTTGATAAATATCCTGAAAGTATACAAGAATATTGTTTGTATTTATATTTAATATTGTTATATTGTTGAATATTGTTTCTATTTATATAAGTAAGGAAGTTTGGTTGAATAATACAAACATGCTTGTAAAGTAACTGGTTGTAAAAACGAAATCGATAGTACACCTGATATATTTAATAATATTGTTGTTTTCTAATGTTTACGTAAATTTCACTCAAAATAATGAAACAACTTTACGGATTTTATTGCAGTTTATTAAGTTTTTACAAGCCCGATGTTTCGGATACTTTACCATGGTCACAAGTATGAATTAAATTACCGGATCCGACAGACGTGGTCTTGTACATAACAGTTTGTATTGGACCGAATTGTGAACGTAATCCTTTCTCGGATCCACTTGAACACACATAAAATTTCGTCAAAATCGGCCCAGCCGTGTAGGGGTAGTTCAGTGACATATAAAGATATGACAGCTATTTCATATTAACACACTTTACTCGTATAGATTATGCATCGAGCATATAACCGGTTAGAGTAGTAATGTGTTCCATACAATTCCGAAACTGGTCAGTGATTTATCACTAACGTAATAACAATTCAACCAACTAGTGTCAACGTCCAACCGGCCTATTATCCATCAATGTTCATCAGTCGGCCAATCAGAGCGTAGAACCGGTGCTGCGTCGCAGCATAAATTTGGCAGAATTTGTTTTCATACAAAACACATGACATTACTGCTCTATTGCGTTTATATGCTCGATGAGATTTCTAGTAATATCGGTTTGAAACTTTGCGAGTGTGTGTACTCCGAATAAAACAAAGGTCCATATCTATCGTCTAATCTATACTAATATTATAAAGCTGAAGAGTTTGTTTGTTTATTTGAACGCACTAATCTCAGGAACTACTGGTCCGATTTGAAAAATTCTTTCAGTGTTAGACAGCCCATTTATCGAGGAAGGCTATAGGCTATATAACATCACGCTGTGACATATAGGAGTTGAGTAACACGGGCGAAGCTGCAGGCAACAGCTAGTTCTATAATATAGCTTGAAGGTGAAAGTTTTCAACGTAATTGGACTGTCCAACAGCCAACTATTTTAATCCCCGCGTATTGTTCGTTTTCAAAACGCCAAAATTATTTCATAATTACAATCCTTCGTTTTATAGAAGCCTCGACCTGTAAACGTCAAATTGCTCGCTGGCTTTTTGCCAGGATTCAATAGTCGCTTTTGTTGGCGTTCTTTTAAATAGACTTCGGTCGTAACAAAGAGTAACTGAATGGAGAACGACAGGTCTTGGGTCTAAGTATTTGACGCAGTTAAATTGGACAACATTTTATAAAGGAATTGGTTTGTAAATGACTTTTAACTATATATATAATTTAGTTTTGTAAAGGTTAAGTTTTCAAGAGCAAAGGTTACTTTTATTTATTGAGTTATAACGTTGCCTTTGTACCAGCATTATTTGTATGTGTTATTTCTTTGTAACTATCCTAGTGTACATAAATTGTTAAATAAATAATAAAAAACGTTTACAAGTTTAATCACAGGTATATAATAATAATATATAAAATTAGTGTGAGCCCAATTGGCTCACTTTTGGTTTGTAAGAGTGGGGGGTTTCCCCCCGCCAACCGTGTGGTCTGCGAAAGCACGGCCTCCTGGCGTCGGGTTGGGCATAATCTCTGGTTGTGCGGATGTGTATGGATGTCGATACTCGCCAAAAGGCTTCGACTGCTCGTTTGCCCTATGCTAAAGAAAATTACAATTATTAATTTATCCTTCATACGTCGTGTAAGGAAAACGTCCTGGTTCGTGAATCTTTAGTGACAGGTAGAAAATATTTTTGTACAAGAGCCAGGATCAAATCTCGACCTAATGCAGAAGTCCTTACCATTCAGCTATGAGTCTTATAAAGTTGTATATAAAATACCTCGTTTATCGGTGCAGTCGGCGTGGCAATAAATGCATCCTGCCGTCTCAAGTGCAGGACGTCCAGCGGCCTTGGGCTATTTATGTATCTTGCCCACTCATGTATAGATAATATTACGTAAATTTATGTCGTATACTAGTGGGACCGACAGACGTTGTCCTGTACATATATATATATATATATATATATATATATATATATTTTTTTTTGTGAATCTAAACCATCCTCGAATCCCCTTGAACTCACAAAAAAAAAACATCAAAATCTGTCCAGCCGTCTAGGAGGAGTTCAGTGACATACACACGCACACAAGAAATATATATATATATAAAGATATACAGATAAATAAAATAGGAGTGTCCCTTTGTAATATTAAAATAACCGCTTTTTATTAAATGCATATGGATGATTACACGGTACACATACCAAAATAACATATTTTACATTTATATAGATAAACTAGCTGTTGCCCGCAGCTTCGCCCGCGTTAACTTAGATTTACAGCCGTAGACGGCTTTTGATGAATGATTGATGATAATTATTTTTATTAGCGATGTAACGATACCGATACCGATATATCGGCCGATATAATCGGCAGGCCGATATATCGGCATCGCCGATTTAAATACAGCCGATACACAGTTTGAAAAGCGCGTGGAATCTTATACGAGATGTCCAAATATTCCAATGAAACAAGATCCAAAGAACTATTGGAGCAATGAAGATAAATACCCAAAATTGAAAATGCTTGCACAAAAATATTTATCTTACCCAATGAGCTCAGTTGCCTCAGAACGTCTTTTTTTAACTGCAGGTCTCATACAAAATGATTTGCGCAACAGATTATCTGCTAGTAATTTGAATAAACTTTGTTTCCTTAACAAAAATCTTCCTAAAGTGAACTTTGATTATTAATATTGATTTACTTTTGATTTCATTCCTTGATAAATGTTAACCAAATAAATGTTGATATGATATTTTACCTTTTTTTTCATTATTTTTTTATTTCCATTTTTGCCACACTTTACAGAATGGAGTGTCTATTTATTCTATGTAACATAAGTAAGTTTTATGCATATAAAGTACATCATTCTTTATTTACTACTGGGTGTATTTACTACTAAGCCATCGATATCGGTATCGGTATCGCCGATTATTTTCCTCGATAATCGGTATCGGTATCGTATCGGCAAATTCATGTATCGTTACATCCCTAAGTTACTCCTTAATATATCAGCTATCTGTTAGTGACAGTCCTGTCAAAATCGGCCCAGCCGTTCCATAGATTAGCCGGAACAAACAGACAGACAGACAAAAACATATTAGAAACAGACACTCCAATTTTATTTATCTGTATATATATATTTTACAATTTTTGTCTGTCTGTCTGTCTATCTGTTTGTTCCTACTATTCTCTGAAACGGGTGGGCCGATTTTGATGGGACTTTCACTGACAGATAGCTGGTGCTATAAGGAGGAACAAATGCTATAAAAATAATCATCATCAATCCGGGCACGGCTGTAAATCTAAGTTAGCGCGGGCGAATCTGTGGACAACAGCTAGTTTCAAAAAAAATTATTGTATTTTAATGGTCGATATTAATCGGTGATAGATACATATCTCAGTCCAATTCTATTGGTTATTTTTCGGTTGGTAGACAAATCGATTACATATCTCTATCGACAATATGAGTCAAGTAATTGACATTTGTTTGCTTAAATATTACTAACTACAGATTATTCTTATGATTATTATGTTTGTCTTGGCACTCATTGAAAGGAATCAATATAATGAGTGAATGGTTACGGGTGTATGAGTATTAGTAATTAATAATAATAATGATACTGATCAATCTTTTATTAGAGCAAAATCATTTTTTTTAACTGAAAATAGTACCAATACAGTATCTTTTTGAACGTCAATTGAATCTACCACCGGTTACAAGGTAAGTCCACTGAGAAGAACCGGCAAAACAAACTCAGGGAAACTAATCTTTTCAAATAATATATATTCTATAACAATTTTTACATCTTATCTTGAAATGCCTGGTAACGCCTCACTCCCCGGTTGTGGTATCTTCCATGATATCTTCTTATTCTACGTCTATATCCTTTACCACACAAACGCTCTTTAATAAAGCGTTTGTGTAGTTAAGTACTTTTTTTAATTTTTTAATGGAGAGCTTTTGAACATTAACTGGGATCCTATTGTAAAAGCGTATTACAGTTGCCTTTAAAAGAATTTGTGAGTCTAATCACTGGTACATCTAACCTGTGTCTATTACCTACGTATATCCCTTTTACGAATATCACTTTTCTTATAAAATTCATTTATGTTTTTCCCATAAAGTTAATATACCTAGCGGAATGGTATATTAACTTTACGGTTTTTCCGGCAGTGAGCATTGAGGTACATCCTTTTTTCATTCATTCATTTTAAAATTTATTTCATGAAAAATACATAAAATAAATAGCAAATTCTATCTTCAGCAAAGAAAAAGATTGGATAAAAGGTTTGACAGCGATGCTTATCAACAGATATCTCCAACCCCGAACAAGTTGCTGATTGCTGAAATTGGTTTCCAATCGACACTTACGACTGTAATCCGGCCGTCAACTCTCCGCAGATTACTCTTATCTCCTTCACTCCGTTGACATTGGGGAAAAAACTTCAATAATGCTTTATATGTGTATTTTGAGACACAAAGAGAAACTAGGATTTCACATTTAATTCGAAACATTATGGCAGAAAATCTAGGACTTCAAATATGTATGTTTGGTTTCGTAATAGTTACTTCTTTCCGCTTCAAAGTATTGTCTCCTCAAAATCAGGTTAATTAAAAGGCAAGAAAGTTAAGCTATAGTTAGCTTATTATGTTGACAGAATGGAGGTTGGCGAACTCTACCTATCAATGACCTTTTTAAACTAACAATGAATTTTAAAAATTAGGCATGCGATTTCTTCACGATATCTACCTTCACTGTCTTACTATTGAAATCACTATAGGATAAAAAATATTATCTACACTATAGTATCATTCATATGTATGTACGTGCGTTAAACCACGATGCAAATAGTGTCGTTTAATAGACCGCTATATGTATGTCTGTATCTGTCAGTGGCACTGTAACTATTAAACGGGGGCCGGTTTCATTGGCTTTTAGCAGTGGTTCTTTGACATATTTTATCAAAATCTGTTCAGTCATATCAAGATCATCAGTTTTATAGTAATTACGTTTTTTTAAGTAAAAATTACTTAAATCACTCAAAACCAAAGTAAACCCGATTTACTTTTCAAAATAAATTCACATAAACAAGTTACGCTTACACCAAATGTTCGCGAGTATCCAAAATTAAATAAGCTATTTAAACTCGCAAAAGTCCGATAATTATAAAGTTTTTCCATTTATGTTTGTGTGCTCCGACATTCCAGCGAAATTATTATTGGCTCTCGCGGTGCGCTACGATTTATGTGCGCAGATTTGGAATTGATGGTGTACCTGCTTATATTAGATGGATTATTTATTTAATCATCTTTTGCATCATAATTAGGGCTTCATTCCCAAAGGGTAAGGCATGAGCAGGCTATAATAAGAATTTTATTATTTTTTAAATTATCTTTCTCTTCTAATAATACTTAATCTACATTTTCTTGCTTACCTACTATAAATGCTATATCTAGTGTTAAATGTTCTTATGTGTGAGACTTTTGTGTACTTTTATTAGACTTTTATAGATGTTGTATTTTTAGGGTAAACACCCCAATTTTATTATCAACTAAATATTATCAACAAGGTGCAATGAAAACTTATCTTGTATGTTGATATAAAAATGTGGGTTTGTAATAAGTAAGGTAAGTCCTTAAGTCCTCACGGCGCCGACGCCCATACACATCCGCACAACCAAGGCCACGCAGATGCGCCGCCCTCCTTTTCTCTATCCCCCCAATGAGCCACTGGAAACTCACAAACCGCACGAAACGCGACAGCGTAGCTGTCACTTGACGTCGGTGTTATGTACCACCCCGGTCGTGCCGGCCCAGTTCGGCTGCAATGCAGCATGGCACTACCTCTTACATTGTTTTTAAACACTGCCGTAAACTCTCTTAACTCTTTGCACTCTTTATTTAATGACAAGGCAGAGTATTATATTATAGCAGTAGTGGTAGTAGGTAAAAAAAACTGTCATTTCTGCGGTGTATAATCTATAGGTGCGACATGTTGTTACACTATGTAGAACGAGCCCCACCATGGTTCAGGCCTTGTCGTAGCGGTGGGGCTCAGTAGCCTTGGGTGAGTCGTTGCACCTTGGGCAAAGCGAATTGAGCCGAGGGGGCTCTTTGTACCCCTCTTATAAGAAGAGGGGACAAAACAGCAGGAAGCAAGGGGCGAGGACGGGAACCTCACCCCACTGTACTGTCCCGACGATGGTCGGGGTTGTTCTGTGGTACGGGATAACCCCTCTGTGGAGGTGGCGTCGGTCACCTGAGGGACTGACTAGCCATTGAGGTGCCCTGTTTGCTCAACAGATCCGGGGCACCTCACCAAAGGCGGCATTGGTGGCACTCGCCGGGTTTTAGTGGGTAGAGTTGCGTCCACTTACCACCTATCGGGCGCAGCGAGTCCCACATACCCGCCTGGGGAGACCCACTCTCCCGCGGGATGCCTCAGAGCATTTCCCGGCGTTAAAGAAGAAAAAGCGTAGATCGAAACGCGTAAACGTCATGAACTACATGGCGATTGGCGCTTAAGACATTTTAGGTCGCGAAGAAGCGATACTCTATAAGCGATTTAGCGCTGCATATTTTAATAGTTTGATTTGACGACATAATATCTTTTATTTTAGCGCTGCAGCGAACTTTAGTTTTCTCTTACCAAAATGAAGCAAACTTCTGGTTCACGGTGTCTGTTCTAGCTAGTAATATAGTTCAATGGTCGTAGCGTGTATCAGACTCGCAATTGATGAATTTTTATTTTTCTATACACATTCAAAGTCATCCAAACTTGATTCTCCATATCAACATTGAAACAATTAGGTATACGTCTATCCATTCCATATGCTAATTTTCATTCTAAATGATACCCTAGCTTTATTGGTGTATACACACAAATAGCCCACAAATAAACATCGCAGTGCGGTTCATATGATAGGCTAATTTCAATTCACTAATTACACGTACATGCAATGGTCTAGCAACGTGCATATTCATTTTCAAAACAGCAATAGACATAGGCCGGGAAATGCTCTGAGGCATACCGCGGGGGAGTGGATCTCCCCACGCGGGTATGTGGGACTCACTGCGCCCGGAAGTTGTTTGCGCCGCTGGTAAGTGGACGCAGCTCTACCCACTAAAACCCGGCGAATGCCACCAATGCCGCCTTTGGTGAGGTGCCCCGGATCTAATTAGAAAACAGGGCACCTCGACGGCTAGTCAGTCCCCGAAGGGAAGGATGCCACCTCCACAGAGGGGTTGTCCCGCACCACAAAAGAACCCCTCCCAACGTCGGGACAGTATAATGGGGTAAGGTTCCCGTCCTTGCCCCTTGCCCCCTGCTCTTTTGTCCCCTCTTCTTATAAGAGCGGTACAAAGAGCCCCGTCGGCTCAATTAGCTTCGCCCAAGGTGCAGCGGCTCAACCTAGGCAACTGGGCCCCACCGTCACGTCAAGGCCTGAACCATGGTGGGGTCAATTAGCAACTTAACCTTGTTGTCTCCAGTAGCACTATCTCAGTGCCAGTAATTACACAGCCTGTCCTGCGCTTATTTCGGAATCATAGCGAAGTATCACGAAAAAAATAGAATTCCATATTGATATATTTTTAAAAACATATTGCAGATTGTTGCGTCTAGAAAAATATTTAACGAGCTGCCTATTAGACAGCTAGCGGCGAACAAAAATAGTGTTGAGCAACCCTTAGGATGTTTACAGAAATAACTCTACGAGACCGTCATACCACTCGAGAGCTAGCGTGTAGAAACAACTACATTTTAGGTGCAACTAGTTTTACAACTATTCTGCTTACACAAAGTAGTTGTAAAAGCAACTATATTTAGTTGGAGATATCAATTTAATGTACATTAATGTAATACTTGTACATTGTTTTATGTCATTGTTTGGTGCTAGGTGTATGTTATGTATTTTGGTCTTTGGTCTCGCGTTGAGTTCGAACCCTAATAAGAGTGATTACTTTCATTTTATTTATGTTACATCATTTATTTATTAGACGAGATCATTTTGTTTTTATTAAGATCTGTGTACCGTATTTTATGCAAAATATATTTACAATTTGAACTCGTGAAAATAAATATTGGTACCTTTTTAAGCATAATGTAAGATCGGAGAAGTTGTTGTTGAAGTTGCATGTTTGCGTCAGAAGGTGAAGAAATGCAAAAAAATTATTATATAGTAATATAGTTATTATAATTAATTTGTTCTTCTACTAATTACAAACAGTACAAGTTAGTTAGTAAAGTTACAAAAGTAACAATAGACGTGGTAAACGCAAAGATTGTACATTAGTACAAGAAGAAGTTGATTATAAGTTGTAGGCACAAAAATTAAAGAAACGCGATTATTTTATAATAAAACTTCTTTAGGCGCGACTAGGGAGTAACTCAGATTTTTTTTCTGACGGAAGTAACGCTCAGTATTCTTTATTCAAAAATCACCTGTCACCTGATCATCAGGCGATGCATTCAGGAGAGTCATACCACGGGTCTACGGTGACATACCGAGCATGTTGACACTAGGTTGACACATTATTCTTTAGAGGGCTTTCTTCTAGTTAACTTGTGTCAAATTTACTAATATTTTTCTTTGAATACCTTTATTCATAATTTGTTAATTCTTTTTGTGACTTATAATTATTTAATGTGAATTTTTGTTTCTTTTATTTAATAGTCCGCTCGATTTACACATATGGAATATAAAAGGAAATAGTAATCACTTAAATGAAATGGCTGAGTGCCAGGAACATTTAACTCGTTCGTCAATAAATAATAATGAAAGAAAAAATCAAAAACCTCTTGTAAGAATCGTAAATGTTAATTTTTTTAAGTAAAACTTCTTTAGGCGCGACTAGAGGGTAACTTAGATTTTTATGAAGTTTTACTTCAATCGCGCGTAAAGATTACACGCACACACTTTTTTTACTTTTAATTTTTTTTGAAGCCGGTTTTTTATTTTTTATTTTGTCGTAGACAAAAGTAATATTTAAGTATATGATGTAAGAGGTTTAATAATATAAATTAATACCAAAAGCTTGTATGATTTTCAGTCGAACTTCGACCTATACAAGGTCACTCATATAAAAGTTGCTAGTTGCTACAGATTATCCTCTAGCTTACAGTATCTTCGTCATATTTGCGTAATGTATGTAGGTTTAGTAGGAAATAATTACCAAAACTTTGTTACCAACTGACGTATAAAGCCACCAGGAATAAACCTTACCCTCACCTCGATATCTTAAGAAGTTCTCGTCTCTCAACAATATGCTTCTTACTAAACTCGTAAGTCCTCTTTGTAGTCATTTTATACATAGTAACGTTCGAATAAAAGTACTATTAATACTTTTACTAGCAGCGCCCCTTGGTCTTGCCCGCGTACTTCCAACTCCGTTGTGAGTTGGGGGATAAATTATAGCCATTGTGTTATTCTGATAAGCTATATTGTTATAAAGTTAATTAAAATTCGTTCAGTATTTATTTGCGTGAAAGAGTAATAAACATGCATACATACAAACTTTCGTATTTATAATATTAATAGGAAGTAGGATTGGAACATTACTACTGCTTGTAGCTTTATTGTTTGAATTCTTTCATCACCATCATCGGCCCGTAGCCGGCTTTTATGAAATCTAGACTAGTTTTAATGAACGCCAAGACGAACGACGGTCTTTCTCTAGAAAAAAAATGTATTTTTTTGTAAAAATATATCGTCTCTGGCATTTTCTTACCACTTTAATAATATAATAAGCGCTCTTTCATTTAAAAATAAAAAGTCTTCTAAACTGTCCGAAGTGGGTAAAAATTATACACACTCTCATGGTAATTATTCGTTTCGTTCGTTTACTCCCTATATTTCAGCCCCAAAGTGGGTTCGTATGACAGGACCGTTTACGCGTACAAGTGTACCAGTTCGCGCGTTTCCCCTCACACTAACGTGTGTCGATGTATGTGTTCGATGAACGTATACAGTATTATATACATACGTTAGTGTGAAGGAGCTCTTAGAATGCCTACCATGTGGACAATAATGACATATATATATATATATATATATATATATATATATGTATATAATAATAATAATAATGTCTATGGACGCTTTCACACCACGTCAATCTGGTCCCGTGGTAAGTTCTCGAAGAACTTGTGTTACGGGTACCTACCAGACAATGGAAATATATTTAATACTTTTATACTATACATATATTTAAGATTTTTATTATAATTACACATATCTAATACACATCCATGACCCAGGAACACAGAAAATTTTGTTCACTGTCGGGATTTGAACCCGCAACCTCCGACTTGAGCACCAACGCACTTACCACTGAGCCACAGAAGTCGTCGAACTATGTCTTCATACAATGTATTGTACTACATAGAACGCTTGAACTTGTGAACGCGCTGTGTCTGAATTATCTCTAATCTATTTTAATACATATTTTCTAAATTTAAACAACCTCAGGATTTATTTTAAGTTAAAACACGAACTTAACATATTATATCATTTAAATAAAAGAAGGAGTTAAATAATTTTGAGTCTATTTATTTCTAGGAAATACATAATATTTACTTTTAAAACATTTCACTATACGAAACGGGCGCATAAGGATTGAATAATGTATAGAAAGTCGGGTTATCGATGAATCTCTATTCAGCTGAATTGATCAATAGCTATTAAACTTTATCGATATATTCTATTATAACTTCGTCTCTATTTTCTTAGTAGAAAATGCTCAATGATTGAAAATGTATACAAGCCAAATAATATAAATAAATTATTAAACTTCAAGAAGATATATATTTTTATCTGATTGTTTGTACCTATTATAAAACGAATCAAAAACATCTGCAACCGATGACTTTGGGTTTGACAAGGCCAACGTTGCGTGTCTTGAGACGATGATGGTGGTTTTATGAAACAAGTAATTATAGATTAAAAACAAAAAAAACACGCTTTATTAGCAAACCGAAATAAACATGTAAAAATATTTTTTTAATGGAAGAATTAAATGGATTAACAAAAAAAAAATACTTAATGTAAAAAAGCTTAAGGTGCTCGATATTCATTGTTAATGTTGATCTAATCATATAAGAAGATTGTCTACAATAGAATCACTCAAAAAGCTTTTAGAAACAACAGGAAATTGAAAAGATTTTCATCCGGACAAAGCCGTAAGTCCGTTACTAGTCTTAAAAAAATCAGAACGAGTCAGTATTACAATTTCAGCGTTGGATTTGTAAAAAGGAAAATTCATAATAAGGAAAAAACAATGTAATTTTTAATTGAAATATTTCCATTCCCTTTATAATTCTTGAGCGTCTTCCTTTCGCATTTGATACACCTTTAATAAATTCCTCGCGAAAACATTGTGAATAAAAACGAACATTCTGTATATTGCATGGGCCTAAGGCGACACTTAACTCAAATGTGCCTCCAGAGATATCTGATAATGGCATTCGTATACTTTTATATCTAGAGATAGAAGGTAAAGGAAACACGTATAATAAAATTATGGAGAGGCAATGAAGGAGACAACGGTGGTCTAGTGGGTATGGGTTCGGTCACTCGAGAGGTCTCGAATGTCATGACATTACCGCTCTATTTTGATTATATGGTCGATGTACCTGACCTCGGTAATTTGTATATGCGTTGCCTATCCTCGTACGTGAGAAAGTATAATTTTTCCCTTTATTGTGAAACAAGCAAAGCGTTAAGGAACGAATAAGCGGAACGAGCAATACAGACGTCACAAAACCCATTCCGATCGATAAAAAAACAAAGCTATGAATTATTATAGATATAAAAAAAAAACGTGCAGCGCCTGCAATATTTTTTTTATCTTGATCATTTGTTACGAATGGAAGAACTTTGAACGGGTGAATTCAATTGGAAATTATTAATATTGCAGATACGATTCAAAATGGATTTTCTAAATTTATAATAGTACACAATTATCTGTTAATCAAATTGAATGTACTGGGGTGCCCAGCGCCGTTCCTGCAGGGCGTTTGGTTCTGGTGGCAAATTTAACCCATTACCGTCCGTCGAATCGGTCGTCGAAATAGGTTTTATTGTTATTTAATGCTGGTAGACAATTTTACTACTGTCTATCTTTTGGCGTTTATTAAAAGAGGATGTCAGTGCCATCGTTAGAGGGAGGGGGGCTATGAGGCGATGAGGCCCAGGGCGCCAACTATACGGGGGCGCCGGGCGCTGTGGTCTGGATCCGACTAAAAGGCACGAAAAGTAAATATGAAATGTGCATGTAATTCAAAAAGGAATTGAAAAAATATTTGCATTGTAAAATAAAAAATACAAAAACAAAAAGAGGCTATTATAAAACATTCTACGTCCACGTTAGCTCTGGGTAATTTTAAAGAAAAGATGAAATTCTTTTGGATCCGCAAAACATTAACAATCGATTAACGATAATCCTTAACCGCCACAATATTTTAACCCGGGGTGTCGGTGGCCCTAACACCAGCACTGAAGTATGTACATCAGTGGACGGAAAAGGGTTGATAATTATATTTTTTGTATTGATTCTAGAGTGATATTGCAGAATACCAAATATATACATAAATCAAAGTTACTACTTACGCTAGCTGATGAAGACCTTAATATTCTTAGATGAGAAAGAGTTGCGACTCATTTGATGGTTAAGGACCGAGGACCCAAGATGTGTCAGGAAATTGGTCATGTTTTAGTTCGCAGCTCGACTGTGTCGTATCCTATGTATACACTTCATACTTTTGACAGGTCCCTTAAGACTTGCATTAGGGCGAGCGATATTTTTGTGTTCACAAATCATAACGTCATGAAAAAGAACACAAACTAACAAAATACATATTGTTTTAAACTAACGCGATGACTATTCATCTGACTGACTCCCCGTGATCATGGCTATTGAAACAGGTAAGTTGTAAGTATATCCGAAACAGGTAAGTTGTAAGAGGTAGTGCCAACTGCCATGCATGAATTGGGCCGGCACGACTGGGGTGGTACCTCTCGCTCACATGATACCGGCGTCAAGTGAGCGCTATGCTGTCGCATTTCATGCGGTTTGTATAATGTCTGGTTGTGCGGATGCGTCTAAAGCTTTGTCTGCAAGTTTGTCCTCCTAAGTTATATAAAAAAAAACAATATTTATTTAACAGAATAGGTACACCCACGGGTACACCTCTATAATCGATTGATGGTTGTTTGTTTTTGATATGACATTCACCTTAATATGAACATATCGAGAAAACTCCAAGGTCATACACACATAACATCGGAATCAGACGCTAATCGGGTATAAGCCCAGCTTACTAGATGTGAGGAGTTTTACCTCAGCCACAGCATAATGTTGTACAGATGCAAAATATTATTATTTTTTATTTATAGCATTTTATACAGGCTTTACAACTGTTTTACGCATAAACATATAAAATACGCATGACAGTATATTATAAGTCTATGGTTTTACGCATTAATTTGTGTTTTAAATATTATAGCAAAAAATATAATGATTACAATGCATTATTGTTGAAACTTATGATTTTAAGCACGCTTTTATTAGCTTCAGACGTGTAACGAAAACTTCGAACATAATTTTGACCCACTTTAAGGTGCCAGATTAAAATGGAACTTTGCACACTTTTTAAGGACCGATGACAATACAATAATTTAATAAGTTTGTTTCAAAATCCTAATCAGGTTAATAAGGCGCGCAAGTTCATCACTTGTGTGGTTTTTTAGTCTCTCACTCATTCTAAAATGATTACTTACCATAAGTTGTGTATATTAAATATATACACAACTTATATAAAATCGAAACTAAAAAGTAAAACAAAAAAATATAGTTTAAAAAACCAAAAAAACACGCTTTAATAGCAAACCGAAATCAAATTTGAAAAATAATTAATACAAGAATTAAATGGATTAACAAAAAAAAATACTCATTGTATAAAAGCGTGTGGTGCTTTGTAGTAAGTTTTTATATTAACTTCACTTTTAGAAATAGATGAAATATCTTTAATGAATACGCAAGTTATCTAATAAGAATAACAATAATGTTTGAAAATTCAATAATGTGTATCATTCAATTTTCAAGAATTTTATTTTTAACATTTACTTGTATAATACACTTGATGCGAATGGCATGGGAGCGGTGTCTTGGGGTTAATTGAAGGAGGCCTTTTTTTTTTTTTTTTTTTTTCCGCAGGGAAATCCTTATGGATGCAGCCAGGATCTTCGGGTAGATCCTGACCCAATGTGGGACTCGCACCTGGGAGTGCCCACCCTAACTAAAACCACTGCGAGCGCCTTCAGCCGCTTTTTGAGGGTCCCGGATATGCAGGCAACGGACAGGATCACCTCAGCGACAGGCTGGCCCCGGCAAAGGCCAGACTACTCCTCGAAGGGGGGGACTGCCCGGCCGCTACTAAGCAGTCCCCACGACGTCGTGCCATACAGACCCAGGTTCCCATCCTGAGCCCGACACGAACACAGGGGCGTTACTGAAGGCGCATTAAATAGCGCCTCCTACGCACCCCCGTTCGTCGCCTGCGGGAGGAGGCCTCGTCGGCGGCCTCCTCTCTTACCCGCTCGTCGACCTCCTTCTGGGACATCACTGCCTCGCAGAAGGAGACCATCGCCGTCCAGGACTCGTCGTCACCGAGTATCGCGGAGATGACGCTCGGCAGAGACAAGTCCCCTCCGATGACTGATGTCAGACTGTGACGCAGCGCCGCCCATCTCGGGCACACCTCGAGTGTGTGCTGGGCTGAGTCCACCGCCGCGCCACAATCGTGACACACTGTCAACGGCTCCCTGCGGGCCGTCCGGCACAGGTACTCACTAAAGCAACCATGCCCTGTGAGCACCTGTGTCAGACGGAAGGTGAGGGGTTTGCGCTTACGGCGCATCCACCGCTCAAGGACCGGGCGCAAAGCAACCGTCAGGTTTTTGCCATACGGTTGCTGCGCCAGGTCCTCCCCCCACCTCCGCATTAACGCCTCTTGCCCTAGTCGGCGAACCCGCAGGATCCCGTCCAGCGTAAGGGTCTCACCGAGACACCTCCTATCCGAGACATAGGAGTGCATCTCGGCAAGAACCTCCGCCACGAGCTCCCACGGGGGGTCACCGGCTAGGGCAGTGGCTGCTGCCCACGAAACTGTACGGTACCCCCGGATCACTCTTACCGCGATGACCCGCTGCGCCGACCGCAGCCTGGCCTTATTCCTCCCGGTAAGGTGATCCGCCCAGATGGGTGCACCGTACGTCGCCATACTACGGCAGACTCCGGAGTATAGCTGCCTGCAGGCGGCGCTGGGTCCTCCGAGGTTCGGGAGGAGTCTGCCCAGTGCACTTGCCGCCTTCACGACCTTCGGTCCCAACATGGAGAAATGTGGGCCGAAGGTCCACCCTCCGTCAAGGATGAGTCCCAGATATTTGATATGGGGGCTCATCCTGACCCTCACCCCTCCGACCTGGAGGGCAGCCCCCGGTGGGGGTCCTTTCCGCCCGGTCCCGCGGAAGAGAAGGGCTTCGGTCTTCTCAGGTCTGACCCGAAGCCCTAACCTCTCTATGCGGCTGATGACGAGGTCGATCCCGACCTCGGCCAGCCGAGCCGCCTCCTTATAGCCTCGTCCCCGGGCATACACGAGGGTGTCATCCGCGTAGCATATGACACCCATCCCGGGGAGGAGGCGGCCTCGCAGGACCCAGTCGTAGCCGATGTCCCACAGGATTGGACCAAGAACTGACCCCTGTGGAACACCGCACCCAACTCGCCACCACTCTACGGACCCACACCGGTTCTCGCAGGCTACCCTCCTCTCGGAGAGGTACGCCTCCAACAGCCTCCTTAGATACGGGGGCACTCCGAAGAAATTCCGAAGAAAAAGAAAAAAAAAAAAAAAAAAAAAACAGGCAGAGCCGACCCTCCTTCCAGGCCCTCGGGAACTGTCCGGACCGCAGGCAGCGATCGAACAGCTCCCGAAGGCTATCGCCGAGGTACGCGAGAGAGATCGCGAGGACCCTCCCATGCACCCCGTCTGGACCCGGCGCCCTCTTCTTACTCTGGAGGCGGGACAGAACCACCTCCATTTCAGCCTCCGTGACGGGTGGCGGAACACCCTCCTCGTCCGGCGTCTGCCGAGCCATCCTGGGGGGCATATAGCCCACGGGCGTGTCGGGGAAAAGTTCCCCAACGATCCTCCCCAGTTGGCCCCGCTGGAGCGTCTCGTTGATTGGGGCCGACTGGGCGCGGAGCTTGTTCCGCGCCCATATGTATGGTCGACCCCAGGGGTCTCTGTTGAGACCCTCAACCATCTCCAGCCAGGCCTCCTCCTTGGCTCGGCAAATGGCTCGCTGCAGGATCTTTCGCTTTTCTGCGTAGACCCTGCGCAGCCTGTCGACCCTGTCGACGTCCTGGGGGCGCCGCCGCCTGCTCCGGGTATAAAGCCGTCTGGCCCGATTGCAGGCGGCCCGGAGACTGGCTATCTCAGCCGACCACCAGTAGAGTGCCCGCCGCGGGGGTGGACGTCTCGCGGGCGGCATGGCCGCTCTGCAGACCGCTGTGAACGCGTCGCAGAGCCGGTCAGCCGCCTCATCCACCCCTAGCTCTACCAGCGGCGGGAGACTCCACCGGCCAACTATAGCAGCCTCCTCTGCCAGTTCCCGGTCGAGCTTTGAGAGTGCGCAACGCGGAAACTGACTTCTCCTCCTGGACGACGACGACGACGACGACGATGACGCCGGACGGACGGGTGCTGGAGACACCTCGAACCTTATATAGCGATGGTCCGAGAGAGTCTCCACCCCCGTCTCCACCCTCCACCCCTCCACTCTGCGTGCGATGGCTGGCGTGGCGAATGTGACATCCACCACGGAACCTCCCGACCAACGCACGCACGTCTGGACTGTCCCTACGTTGAGCAGGGACAGGCCGGCAGCTAGCGCCCACTCCTCCACTTCCCTCCCTTTTGGATTCGTGGCCGGATTGCCCCATGCCGTGGACTTGGCATTGAGGTCCCCGGCCACGAACACCTGTAGGGGAGCTAGCTGCCCCACCAGCGGCCCCAGAACGTCGAGAAACCGTTCCAGGGCCGCCAAGTCGCGGTTCGGTGAAAAGTAAACTCCGACGAAAGCCACCTCTCCCCGAACCGCCGCCACGTACCCGCGGCCCCTCGCTTTGACTGCGAGGGGGGGCCGGCTCCAGGCCTCACCACGATCGCTACCGAGTCATCGGTGTCCCCCGCCCAGTGTGGGCTAGTAGGAGGCACAGCGTATGGCTCGGCAACGATCGCGACGTCAACACACCACTCCGCCATGGACTGCAGTAATAAATCCTGCGCCCCGGCGCAGTGGTTGACGTTCGCCTGGAGAACGCTGAGATGTCTGGACATTATTCAGCCATCTCAGCATCCGCCGACTCTACTCGGTTCCCCCCGGCTTGTTTGGAGGGGAACTTCCCGCGGGTAGCTGGGGGCTTGCAAGCCATGCCCCCCATTACGTGGCCTGCCGGCTTCCCCGCATCGGCGCACACCGCACAATGTGCGGCGGCCGAGCAATCGGCAGCCTTGTGGCCAGTCTGACCGCAGCGGTAGCACAGGCCACTGCGGTCTACGCCACACTGGCACGCTCCGGCGACGTGCCCTACTCCCAGGCATCGGAAGCAGTGCCTGGGGCGCGCCTGCAAGAGGTGGAGTTTTGCGTGGCTCCAACCCACCGCGATACTCCCTTGTTGCAGCAGCTTCTTTGCCGCTGCAACTGGGAGTTCTATGTGAGCTGTACCCGAACCCATCTGCCCCGTGCGGATATTTCGCACGAGGACCAGACCCGGGTTACAGCCTCCCTCCTGGGCCACCGCGGTTTTGAGACGCTCTGCGTTGACAGCGTCGCTCAGGCCCGTTATCCGTAGTTCAGCCTTCTTTTCGGGCCTGAGCACCTCCACCTCCTCTGCCAGTGTTTCCTTCAAGCGAGCGGCGAGAGCATCCGCCTTCTCACCGCTCGTGGAACCGGGCACCTCAATGAGGCGCGCCCCGGTCGCCGATTGGCGAATCCGGAGCGGGCCAATGCCCAGTTCTCCGAGGTCGACTGCTTGCTCGGCCTTGAGGAGGACCGAGCCATACGTCGCCCCTTTCGCCGCTGCCTCCGGCCGTAACTTAAGTATTACGGCCGTGGAGCGGGGGAGCGACAACTTTGGCTTCGCAGCCTCCTTCCCCTGATTCTTGGACGGCACAGAGGCCGCCGGTTTTTTTTTCGCTGGCAGCACTGTAGCCGCCGGTTTTTTTGTCGCCGCTCTTTTCCGACGGACGACCTCGGTCCATGTCTCTGCTGCTGGTTCTTGGAGAGCCTTGGGCCCCTCTTCCTCCCTCCTTTCGGAAGAAACTCCCTTCGAAGTGGAAGGGCCGAATGCGGTCCACTCCTTTTCCGGTGCCGTGCTCTTACCCTTGCCCTTTCCTTTGCCTTTCGAAGCCTGGGGCAGGACAGGCGACTTGTTCGGGTCAGGCCCCACCACCTTATTGGCGACGGCTACGAACGTTGCCTGTTCTCTTGAGGCCGCAATGGCGGCCCTCGTCGCTTTTGCTAGCTCCTTCTTGTCTCCCGCCAGTGGAGGACGACAGGGAGGAGCGGCCGGAAGCTGCAAAGCCGCTATACGGCCGTCGACTACGTTGCCGACCGTCTGTACAATGAACTTCATTTGGTCGGCAGACATCGTTATTTCCCTGTCTTCGGCCGCCTTCTTTCGACTCTCTTCGAAGTCCCTCCTGTAGGCGCGCACCTCTTCCTTTACAAGTTCCAGCTCCCGCTGGAGCCGACCATTATCAGCCCTCAGCCTACGCGCCTCCTCCGTCTCCGTCCGGACCGTAAGGGACTCTATCACCTCCCTAATGGATTCGGCCGCTTTCCTAATTTTTGCGGCGTAACCCCCTCTCAAATTAACCGATTTGCCGGTCAGGCCGAGGATCGTGTTAAGATTTTCCTCTGCCGCCCGCTTCAGCTCCTCCGCTCCCAATCTCTCGATGTCGAGGTCGAGATTCGAGAGCGGGGCCTCCATCGCCTCCCCAGTCACCTCCTTGGGCTTCTTGAACGCCCGCTTATCGAGGGCCAGTTCAAAGCTTTCTTCCCTCTCTTTCTCCACTCTTTCTCTAAGAGCCGCCCTCGCGCGTGTAAGCGAGGTCACCTTGCCCCTCTTCGCCACAGGCTGCGACTCCCTCGCTATGCTCGTCCCCGTCTCTGTGTCTGTGCCGGAGCCCCCCGACACCTCGGAGAAGAGGCGCTTTTGCGCCAGCTCTGACTCAGACAGCGATGTCACGGACATATCGTCCAAGATCTCCACGCTCCCCTTTAGGCGACCGCCGCCCCTCTTCCCCTTCGATAGTCCCATTCTCCCTTTCTCCCTCACCAAATCACGTGCCATATCAATTTCCGTTCTGTTTCGCCGAACCGCCGAAGCATTGTTTGGCCCCCTCCGTATTACACGGGGCCTCAGTCCTAAGACTGGCGGGATTCGCAGTACCCGCCCGGAGAGTGTTTGCCTTTTTGGAACTAATTTTAACAATACTTACCCTCTGATGTTTCCATCTTCGGGGACAGGGAGACAAAGCATCCTGGGCAGAGCCCTGTGCACCAGGATGGCGTACATTTGTATCCCAACCGGGGGGTCCGCAGGTACCCCGGCTGGGGGTGCGCTAATGACTGGAGACCCTCCAGCCATTCGTCCTCTCGCCGCGCACCGAAACTTAGGATTGGGGTGATTTTTAATGAGGTTTTCTTCCTCGCGGTCCCCATCCCGACGTGGGATGGCGACCACCACCCCCGACCCAATGGACCGGGGAGCGGCTTGGCCGGCAGTGGCCAGAACCAACTGCCGCCCAATTCGGATCCGGTTGGTCGCCCGAGGTGCTGAACTGCACCCCGAGCTTAAGCCCCACCGCCGCGACAAGGCCCGGATCCAATGGGGGGAATTGAAGGAGGCCTATGTTCAGCAGGACGGATAGAGTCGGATGATGATGATGAATGTATACTTTACGGCATCCGTCAGTGACCGTGGTTGTTAAAGAAATAAAAGTATCCGAAATTTTTGGTATATAAAAATCTGAATAAACCGCGATAATTTCCGTATACATAATTTGTTTGATTATACCTTACTAGTTGTTGGACGCAGCTTCGCCCACGGTAACTTACTTAACTCCTGTCACAGAGTAATGTTATATAAAGCTGAAGAGTTTGTTTGTTTGAACTAATGCGCTAATCTCAGCAACTACTGGTCCGATTTGAAAGATTCTTTTAGTGTTAGTAAGCCCATTTATCGAGGAAGGCTATAGGCTATATAAAACCACGTTATCGCGAGTGAAGCTGTGGACAACAGCTATTATAGATAAATTACACCCAGACACATAACAAATGATCATGCTCATCACATGAACAGTTTGTCCTGGGTGGGGATCGAACCCACGACCTTCTGGTTTAGCAGTCAGGGTAACCACTGCTCTAGTGGTTACCAGTAGCAGGTCAATCAAATTATAATGAGTATTTTTTAATAAAGTATGTTTGAGAAGCTTCATTACCGTAAGTCTAATCAATAAGGTATTCTTTTTTGCAGTGCCATTGATTTTCGCTTGTACAATTTGTACCTTCAGAGATTACTTGGGCAATTCCATTTATGTATGAACAAATTGATTTCATTGGTTTTCGTGTTTTTCTTTTATATAACCTAAAAACCCTAGATAGGATTTTCTCTTTTTCGGTAAAAGATTTCATGAATTTTTATAATGATTATTCTTTTATATATTAGTATTTCTTAATTATCTAAATAACAAGACGAGAATTGATAACAAATTGTGTTTTATTCGTTCAACAGTGTTTTCCAAAACTATTTAATTTACCATTTCTTGCTCAAGTCATACTGATGGACTACTTTAGTCAGTGTTGTTATCATTTTTACTTTTATTTTTTACACAATATGATGGTTAGTACGAGTAAGTTGCTAGTGTCGCCCATAAATAAACCAGTTAACCTGAGACTGGCCCAGGCATAAACCCCACCATGTTTCAGACCTTGTCATAGCGGTGGGGCTTAGTAGCCTAGGCCCTAGGGTGAGCCCAGTACCTTGGGAGAAGCGAATTGAGCCCTCGGTTTGCTCAACAGATCCGGGGCACCAAAGGCGGCATTGGTGGCAATCGCCGGGTTTTAGAGGGTAGAGTTGCGTCCATTTACCAGCTTTTGGGCGCAGCGAGTCTCACATACCCGCCTGGGGAGACCCAAAACTGTTTCACGGGAGAAATAAACAGGATGGAAGGTAGCAGACCCATGCAGCTGGGAGCGCGGCACAACTCTCACTAGAATTTTCGTCGAAAAAGGATATTATTAATAAAGTATGCATCTATCCATAATATATTACTAGCCTATCCTCAAGTGTACGTGGCTAATGATTGATTCTCTATAAAATTGATTCGCCTTTGTATAATGCCGCTTCCGCGGAACAGTACCACCGGAACGCACGAAAACGTAGCGCTAGGAAGTTTACTAACATAATTTTAAGGTTTTATACTAACACTTATGTAATATAATATTATGTATGTTAGTCTGTAAGGTATAATATATCTATGGGCCATAGTGCCTGAAAATAAATGATTTATTATTATTATTATAATAAGTAATAACAAAAATAATAAGAGAATCATTCCCTCACAAACTGCTTATCAGCCCGTATTCAGCCTATTGGACACATCTATGTGAACGCCAAGACGGCCGTTCCTACATCTGTATAGACACATAAGTAAATAAACGGTTTACTTACTCATGTGGTATAAACTCGAAAAATTTATATTTGTACCTTATTGATCAGGTATATTCAGTGTATAAAACGAAGTTTCGTACTCGATAATTAATTTAGTATCGATGTTCCGAGCACATCACTAGTGACGCAGCGGAGCGATGTAGACTACTTTCTCGAGTTTCCGCACCTCACCACGTTATTTTAAACTCATATCCTGGTATGAAGGAATACGGTAACCTAATGTAGCATATTCTATTCGTTATCATTTTAGACGTTTGACAAAAAAATCTTTTATACGCAATGGTAATGTGATGCTTAGTGTAAATACATTCCACAAGCTTTCCACTGACACAAGACTATTTAAAATCTTTACTATCTCAAGATCCAGATAGTATAAGCATACACCTTTATTTAAAAATATTCTAATATAATAAAGTTGAATTTTTTATATTTCATTATTACTAAGGCACGTCAGGTGGAAAAACGATCTCCGTGCAGTGGCCGTGTTGGATGCGAGGCAGGAGATAGGCCATATTGGCGTTCATTAAAGGAGTCATGTATTCTGCAGTAGACGGATAAAGACTGATGATGATTTTTTTTGGCATATACATATATTTTGAATTTACAGCGACCGCGAAACTAGCATCTCATCCACACAGGCACAGGTTCCAATCGTGTAAACTTCTTGACAGTTTTGTATAAAAGACTGAAACAGTTCTGAAATTGGAGCAGCCAAGTCCAATTCACGACGCTGTTTTCTAGTTTTGGCATCATAAAATCGTAAAGAGTTCATTAACTTCCAGCCTATTTTTACTCATAAAGCCTCTTTTGCTCATCATGTCCGGTACCATCGGTATTGTACCACGATGGTTGTGGTTCGTGGTTTTCTTTGAATATTGCTGTATATATCAAAAATTCAATAATGATGAAGGTACGCCATAGTAGGACTAGGATAAGCCGTTTATAAATTCAGTATTATATTTTTTCATTAACAGTAAAGCTAAAACGTTAGCACTCCTCCAAGAGTAACAACAATAATGACGTGGTAAACGTAAAGTTTGTACAATTAGTAGAAGAATAAGTTGATTATAAGTTATAAACACAAAAATTAAAGAAACGCAATTATTTTATTACTTTTTTGTTTTTTATTATTGAAGTCGGTTATATAATTTTTTTTTTAATTTTTGTTAATACCATGTCGCGCTAAATGTTTCTAAATGTCAAATTTTAATGATCCTAAAATGCAAATTTAAATAGACTTTTTACAAATATAAAAAAAAAGTTTTTTATTAGTTTTTAATGTTTATATTTTACGGTCAACGTTAACACATTTATTTGGAGTAGGGAAAGCGAAAAAAGAACTTCCGCCAAAAAAACGGAAAATTTTGGTGTTAGCCTTTTATCCGGTATTCGTTTCGATTGTGTGTCAGTAGTAAAATATATGTATTATGGTGATAACATGAATATCTATCAAGCAAGTGTAATAATAATGTATATTATCTAATAGATTATATATTATGTAAGACAAATTTCGTTAAAGTGGCCGTTATGAAGCTAAGATTAAATATGTGGAATGGCGATGATAATTAATTATTTAAATTTTATTTGATAGATATACCCCATATAAATACGAAAAAAATACTTTCATGAAGAAATATGTCCAATTTTAATAAAAAAATACGTAACGAAAATAATTTTAAAATTACCGCAAAAACGCTCCAAGCTGTCATGTGACCATGATTACGTCACAGACCTATAAACATACTCACGCTGATTACGTACATATAAGAGTTTACCAATAGAAAAATCAGAAATACTTAAGAAAAAATAAAATATTTATAAAACATTTTCATATTGTATTGTGTTTTCAAGTAGAAACAGAAGTTAGAAACGATGTTGACAAAATGAAAACTGTAACTTGACTGTGAGATATTGCTTAAGTTGAGCTTGCAATTAGAAGCAAGTTAGGTATCGTTAATATTACAGATCGGTTATAAGTTGGCGACGCGCCAAAATCTCACGCCAGCACCCCCTGGCTGTTGCATCCGCTCGATATCTTTGCTAAATACACAACTAATGTAACACTTTAATTTACTTGATAACATAACTTAGTAATTTATTAATGGTTAACTAATCTCGTCAAATATTATATAACAGATTTTACATTTTGCTATCCAGAAATGTCCGGAGGGTACTCCCTATTCCCAAAGTGTGGTATCTTCCGTAGTCTCCCCACCACGGTTCAAGCGATGTCGTGGCGGTGGGGCTCAGTAGCCTAAGGTGAACCCAGCACCTTGGGCGAAGCGAATTGAGCCGAGGGAGCTGCTCTTTGTACCCATCTTATAAGAAGAGAGGGCAAAAGAACAGGGGGACAAGGGGCGAGGATGGGAACCTCACCCCACTGTACTGACCCGACGTTGGGAGGGATTGTTCTGTGGTGCGGGACAACCCCTCTGTGGAGGTGGCGTCGGTTCCTTGAGAGACTGACGAGCCGTCGAGGTGCCCTGTTTGCTCAATAGATCCGGGACACCTCACCAAAGGCGGAATTGGTGGCACTCGCCGAGTTTTAGTGGGTAGAGCTGCGTCCACCTTACCACCTTTCAGGCGCAGCGAGTCCCACATACCCACCTGGGGAGACCCACTCCGCCGCGGGATGATTCAGAGCATTTCCTGGCGTTAAAGAACAAAAACAACAGCTATATATATATATATATATATATATTATAACACGATGAAGCTAAAGAAAGTCAAAAATAAAACATAGTTTTACCGAGCTTTGAGAGTGCCCGTCAATCGTTTTGTAAAGAAAAATTACTGAGTGTCTTTGCGACGATACCTAGTTAATTTCACACCGGTCAAGTTAAATTGGGCGTACATACCCAAATATCATTAGGTTATAACAGGGCGGTCGTTTGGGTGTTCCCCAGTGACGTATAACGCTTTACTAGAGTTTACAATACACATAAAATAAACCATTACGACAAAAAAAATTTTGTCAAGTCGTTTTAACTTTGGTTCTATGTGTATTCTGTGGGTATCAACTTTTTTTTACGATATAGCAGGGAGGAATGCAGACAGGATCTTCGGGAAGATCCTGGGAGTGCCAACCCTAACTAAAACCACTGCGAGCGCCTTCAGCCGCTTTTTGAGGGTCCCGGATCTGCAGGCAACAGGATCATTTATTATGTACTAGCTTCGCAGATTTACAGCAATAGCCTATATCCAAAATGATGACCATTATTTTGATAGCCTTCATCGTGAAAAAATCTCTCTTTAAATACAGGCTCAGAATCACGTGTTATTACACGCAGGGTATATAGTTAACTCCTTTACTCCATCCCCACCCACGGGCATCGAAAACTCACAAACCGCACGAAACGCGTGAGCTCGAGATTCCACCCCGGTCGTGCCGGCCAAATTCGGCAAAACAGCATGGCACTACCTCTTACTCGTCTTATTCCTCACGATGTTCCTTCATCGGCGAGCAAGCGATGTTATTATTGCATATTCAGGTGCACGGATAAATCTTAGAAAAACCCATTTCATTGTACCGGTCAGGATGGTACCAGAGCTATCACGCCCTGGAGACTAAGCCAGTACCCACTAGCTTTTTTTTTCTTTAACGCCGGGAAATGCTCTGAGGCATCCCGCGGGGGAGTAGGTCTCCCCACGCGGGTATGTGGGCCTCGCTACACCCGAAAGCTGCAGGTAAGTGGACACAGTTCTACCCACTAAAACCCGGCGAGTGCCACCAATGCCGCCTTTGGTGAGGTGCCCCGTATCTAATGAGCAAACAGGGCACCACGACGGCTAGTCAGTCCCCGAAAGGAAGGATGTCACCTCCACAGAGGGGTTGTCCCGCACCACAGAACAACCCCTCCCAACGTCGGGACAGTAATGGGGTGAGGTTCCCGTCCTCGCCATTGCCCCCTGCTCTTTTGACCCCTCTTCTTATAAGAGGGATACAAAGAGCCCCCTCGGCTCAATTAGCTTCGCCCAAGGTGCAGCGGCTCACCCTAGGCTACTGAGCCCCACCGCCACGTTAAGGCCTGAACCATGGTAGGAACCACTAGCTAGATTATCTCGTCCGTATTAACTTTTCATAAATTGTAATGCCGGTTTTGATTAGATTACGCTGACGAGTGAGCCTCACTAGAATTGAATTATTAAAGTCCGTGTGGGTTAACTGTATAAATTTGCGGCGTAAACTAACTTCGGAATTTGACGATCTTTAAGATATTTATAAGCGGTCTCGGTAAATAATCAATATCGAGAACAACGGGAACTGAGCGCACATAATTTGAGTCTACTTAGTGTTCTTAACAAGTTCGGCGTACATTGTTAGTATGTGAGTAATACTTGCACGTGAATAAGTATTCAGCGGAATAATACTTGCGGCGGAATATTACTTCCAGCGGAATAATACTTGTACCGAAATAATACTTGCAGCGGAATAATACTTGCAGCAGAATAATACGTGATAATACTATTAGTAAACTGCTTGTTACATCTTGTTTGTGGTGATAATCGGTGTTCGTAGATTAGGTTTTGCAAGGAATGGTCATGTATTCTACATGACCATGGAGATGATGATGATTAACTTGATAATCGATCGATCGATATCTATGTCATTACAGTTATTGCTTGAGATATATTTGTTGCAATATACTATCCTATAAGGCCAGTGCAAGAAGACGCATGTTGGAGGACAGTCACCTTAGCATTTATTTAATAGAGGCGTTTGGAATAAAACAGTAAAATTGCTGATGATCATGATAAAAATAACACGATTAGGTAATTTTAAAAGAGCATGTAGTTCAGTGACTAATTTATTCGATAATTTAATATGATTTCGTAATGAACCTTAAAATTAATAAATGAACGAAACCTTTTATTGTTATATTCTGGAACGCAATTACAATATTATTATAATATTGAAAACACAAAATACGCGCGTAATTAATTTACACCGCGGCAAAGTTGGAAAAGGCGTTTTGCTAATATAATTTTTAAGGCGTTAACGTTGTTTCAAACATGGCGTACGGAGCTCATTAAAGCTAACGTATTCTGTCGTGTCATCCTTTACGTCAGGTGATATTAATTCGTGGCACCTTTTAGCTGAGAGTCACTGGAGCCGGCCTCTGAGGGCGAAGTAAATTTATACGCTACATTACCTATTCAAAAAGGTCTCTTGGCAACAAAATAAAAACACGAGATCGATGTCAAAGACAAAAATATAAATACCCACTCCTTGTTTTACTCTGTCTGACGGTGTTTTTTATTTTAACGAGATTTAGTTGTTTTCGTTAAAAGCTTTTGTTTGATAATGGAAATGTCTCTAGTTTTATTAAAATGTTGTAGAAATTTATCTATAAAATATTTACAGAAATTTAAAATTCATCAAACATTAATATTTTTTGGGTTGCATTCTTCATTGGTTCTTTCTTTGGTCGTTGTGTTTAAAGTTTAATTTAACTGAAATTCAACTTGTTAAGGAGTAATTTAAGAAAGATTTATTTATTGACTTAGTTTAATAAAAAAATTTTTAATTCGAATAAATTAAACTTTTAATTAAAATTAAGAACGAAAATGTTTGGTAGAGCTGGTAGGGATACATTTACTAGCCAGAGGATCGGAACCTTTTTAAAAACGACCTGGAGTAAAACGTACCTAGAGCGAGCAGGTGGCTCTACAAATCGCTCCCAACGCAGGAGACTGGGGCTAGAGGACGAAAGCCTCTTTAAGTTTCAGAGGAGATGAGGAAAAACCCTCTCGAAAAACATACCCCGAATCCCATGCTTGTAGTGGCGCGGCGGCCTTGGTTGTTTGATCTAGCGCACTTCTGGAGGAAAGTACAGCAAAGAATCAAACCGGTCAAACATCCCCAAGATCACATCTAAAAAAGCATAAATACACGACATGCAGGTACAATGTACGAGTATTTTAAGTTGATTTTTCCGATATCACAAATACAAATTAGAAATTTAAAGTGAGAAGGAAATATTGAAATGATATTGTACAGACTCCGTCTCGAATTTATTGGTCTGCAAGGATTTTATACAATTTTCAGACTTGCGTCATGCAGCGAAATTTGTTTATAAATTTTCAATTTATTTTAAGGAGAAAATATTTTTGCGTCCATAAGAGATTTATGTAAGTATTTTTTGTATTTACTATTTTGTTTTCTAATAATATAATAATAATATTTTATATGTATGGACGCTTTCACACCACGTCAATCTGGTCCCGTGGTAAGTTCTCGAAGAACTTGTGTTACGGATACCAGTCAACGGAAATATATTTAATATTAACAACCATTACCCAGGAACACAGAAAACTTTTTTTTCCCTGGCGGGATTCGAACCCGCAACCTCCGGCTTGAGCGCCACGCGCTAACCGTTGAGCCACAGAGGTCGTCAAACACAAGTCGGTACGATAGTTCTGAAATCCAACCCGACGCCAGGAGGCCGTGTGGTCGCAGACTGCACGGTTGGCGGGGGGCAACCCCCCACTTTTACGAACCAAAAATAAACCATACAAACGACCATAGAAAACGTCCATAGAAGTTATCAATATTTTTTTTATAATTATTATTATGTTTTTTTCCGTCAGTCGGGCAAAGCAAAAGAAAACATCGGTTATCTGTAAAGTCTGTTTACTGACGATAGTTAAATGTGACAACGTTCAACGCCGCATGCGTCATGTTTTTTCGTTCGTGCAGCCGGCTCCATCGAATTATAATACGTTGTCACGTCAAAAAAATGTAGATCAAAGAAACGTGTATTCACCATCTAATTGTATGGTTTTATAATTAATTAACCCAACGTATGAAATACAACAATACACTCAAAGAAAAAAAATTCGCATTGTAATACAATATGAGAATTCTAATTTCAAGTTATAAAGGAACATTGTCTCTGATCCGTCGTGTTCTATCGCTTGAGCTCGTATAATCAATAATAATATTAATTACAGGCAAATATTGTTAGCATTTTGTGTAGAGGTATTCTATATTATGATAATATGGAAGCGAAATATCTATAGTCTGTACCATAGATAATCCTATATCTATGGTCATCCTACTAAATTTATGGTACATCCTATATCTATGGTCATTCCACTATATCACTATATCCGGACCGATCGCGAAAGCTTAGGTTCGAATCCGATACGCTACCGCTAGATTGCTTGGGCACCGCGCGTGGCCCGCCTCCCTCTACAGAGGGAGGGATGAGGGCCGGCCCTCATGATGATAGGTTAAATTCAACCGTAAAAGATTCGTCAACCGTATCGGATTTGATTAGTCCAAATTCTGCTCTCCCGAGAAGCGCGCGCGATGAACCGCGCCTCCTGCGGGGCGCGGAAGGGGGCGTCCCCCTTTCGAATATTTCTTAAGTGAGCCATCTGTTCACTTACTGTACCGATTGAGCTTAAAGGCCATCAGGCCGAAAAGTCTAGCCTTTCCGAAAAAAAAAAACTATATCTATTGTACATCCTTTTTTTTTTCTTTAACGCCGGGAAATGCTCTGAGGCATCCCGCGGGGGAGTGGGTCTCCCCACGCGGGTATGTGGGACTCGCTGCGCCCGACAGCTGGTAAGTGGACGCAGCTCTACCCACTAAAACCTGGCGAGTGCCACCAATGCCGCCTTTGGTGAGGTGCCCCGGATCTAGTAAACAAACAGGGCACCTCGACGGCTAGTTAGTCCGGCAAGGGACCGGCGCCACCTCCACAGAGGGGTTGTCCCGCACCACAGAACAACCCCTCCCAACCTCGGGACAGTACAATGGGGTAAGGTTCCCATCCTCGCCCCTTGCCCCCTGCTCTTTTGTCCCCTCTTCTTATAAGAGGGGTACAAAGAGCCCCCTAGGCCCAATTCGCTTCACCCAAGGTGCAGCGGCTCACCGTAGGTTACTGAGCCCCACCGCCACGACAAGGCTTGAACCTTGGTGGGGATCTATTGTACATCCTATAATTATGGTCTGTTATGCCACTCTTTAAGCTTATAACGAGCACGGATAATTAATTTATAAGTTTGGATGTAGCAAATAAGCCTTGAAACTAACTCGCCGATTTAAAAATTATCAACATGTAGTACATCGAATGACATATAAAATCACCAGTCTACGGCTGTAAAACGAAGCTGCTGGCAATAATTAATACCTAATAAAGTCATAGAAGATTTTATAAAAATCCGAGATCTGCTTTCATTAAAAGTAGACTATGTCCGACAGTGGATACTATTAAAATGAGTCGCATTTTACACACTCGAGATTGAACATAAACCTTAGTTTCTAAGCCCACAGCCTTAACTACTCGGCCATCACAATGTAATATTATACTTAAGTTTCGAATTCAAGTTGTAACTCATAAAAATTCTGTCACATCCTCGTAACTGAGAAGTTATGTAATAATAAAATTCAGGAGCCCGTAACTTCAAAAGTTAGGGCGGCTCTTTATTTGGGATGAAAAACTAGCGACTTGAATAGTAAAGAAAAAGAGAAAAAAAATATATATTTTAGAAAGTTCTACTGTAAAGATGCAAAAGAAACCAGGCTGTTAGTTGTATTTTTTTACATAAACTTGAATTCGTCGTATACTCGGTAGAGAAATATAGTATCGTGAGTAAACCTGAGTAGAAGTTGATGATAGCTTTAACTATAGTTTCATTACTCATTACCCTTCTCACCTTTTTTCTTCTTTTGCGCCGGGAAATGCTATTAGGCATCCCGCGGTGAAGGGGCGATTCCCCTGGCTGGTATGTAGGACTCGCTGCGCTCGAAAGATGGTAAGGTGGCCGCAGCAGCTCTACCCACTACGGCGAGTGCCACCAATGCCGCCTTTGGTGATGTGCCCTGGGTCTGTTGAGCAACAGGGCACCTCGACAGCTAGTCAGTCCTCCAAGGGACCGACGCCACCTCCACAGAGGGGTTGTCCCGCACCACAGAATAACTCCTCTCAACGTCGGGACAATGGAATGGGGTAAGGTTCCTATCCTCGCGCCTTGTCCACCATTCCCTTTAGGCTACTGAGGCCCACCACCACAACAAATAAATTGTTGTTAATATCGTATATATCTTATCATTACTATAATAAAATCAATTAATAATTGAACGAACACCAATGATTCATTAAACGTTAATTTAATATTGAATGTACCTCATTCGGTCTACTTATGACAATTACGTATAATTAGATCTTACATGCAGATTCGTTATGAAATAAATCTTAATGGAACCAATTAATTAATAACGAGTAAATACGAATAATAAATACATGAATTATTATAAATTACATACGTACAGAAAATTCAATTAAAACACAAATGTTGCCAACGCAAATTATGTACAGTCTGTCAAGGAAAATATTTTATGTAAATAACGTTGCCATATCTAATCAAATGTTTGCAAACCATTTATTTTCTACAAGTCTTTTATTGAGAAATACATAATATAAACTTATGTATGGACCAGGTTTTCGGTCAGATTGGAGATCCTTGGACAGCAGTGGACATGTTTCGGCTGAGGCGACGATGTATTTTGAGAGGGGGCCAGAGGCCTTAGACAAAGTAACATTAGAAAAACGATAACGAAGTTCGAAAAGAATAAAATGTATGGGATTGACATAAGCCGTCGTCAATTATGTCACTCGTTATCGTTATCGCAAGTTGGTAGACAATGTTAAAATTCGTAACAAAATCATAAACTGTCAATTGGTTATCGAACACTTATGTCAAACTTAGGTTATTTTATTATTGATATTGATTCGTTATCCGTGGGCGTGGGCCATGGAGGGCAACATTTTCACAATTTTTATGAGCTATATTGTGTATGAGGTCCATTTACATAGAAATTAATTTTAATTTTTTGGTCCGATTTGACACTTCTTGTCGAACTTTGTTGACACTTGACAGTTGTTGTCGTTGCACTGTCACGATCTTTGATTGATCATTGGCTAGAAAATTATTATCGTTATCTCAAAGACGATAACGAATTTCGGCTACAAAGCGATGTCACTTTGTCTACAGGCCCTGGAGTCATACAGACTACAAAACTATTTTCGATACCTCCATTCGACAAAACTACTGCGGCATATGAGTAGGTCAGTAGGAACTCGCCAGAGCCATCTATCCTCCTTTTGTTGATGCAGGGAAATGATATTTAGGTATGTAGCCAGGTTACCCCTGACCCTATGTGGGACTCGCACTTGGGCGTGCCCTACCTAAACTAAAACTACTGCGAACAGCTTCAGCCGCTCTTTGAGGGTCCTGATTCTGCAGGCAACAGTATCACTTCGGCGACAGGCTGGCCCCGGAACCGGAACCCCAGGAAGCGGCGGAACACGACCCCCTGTGGCTAGAAGTCCTCCTGCATGACGAGGTGCATGTCTGTCAAAGCATGTCCATACTCGCACCACAAACGCCTTGAAGTTGACGTTGCGGCGCGACTCCAATAGCTGCACTCTCGCAGTGTATTCGGTCTTTTGGCGCACGTACTCCACGATGTCTTTCGCCTCAGTGTTGTAGTCTAGGAGCACATATACCCAAATACTTATATAAACTTATAAGTTACGACACACATAAAACTCATATAATGCAACATAGCTTTGCACACATACTATAATTAAACTTACTTGACTTGTTAGTTTCGTGTGATTAATATATTTGTCTGGGCCTTAATTTGTAAGCACTTAATAGTATGAGGGTCGGTTAATAAATCTTCATAACGTTTCGGCTACTATGTTATGCGGCATTAAGCTGGGGTTTGGCCTCGGTCGTCTAAATCGAGGCGATGGTCGCCATAACAACCGGCTCAATATGCCGCAGTATTAATGTCCTATTTACCCAAATATTGAATATTGTATTTTTTCATGTATTATTAAAACATTAAATGGGTTCATTTTTGTTTTGCTATGAATAGGTACCGTAATATTTGTATTAAATATCTCAAATTACATTTATTTATTACGGACAAAGGATCTACACTGGTGGGGGGATGAAGACAGAAATCCATGGTTCCTGCTTATTTTCCTGTCAAACAGCTTTACTGTTTCGGGAAGAAGAGGACAGGCTTAAATACTGGTTGTCCCCCGTGGGCGACGAACAAGGGTGCGTAACAGGCGCTACTTAATGCGCCATCAGTAACACCCCTGTGCTCGTGTCGGGTTCAGGATGGAAACCTGGGCCCAGTATGACCCGACGTCGCGGGGACTGTCTAAGCATCCGGGAAGTCCCCCCTTAAGAGGAGTAGTCTGGCCTTCGCCGGAGCCAGCCTGTCGCTGAGGTGATCCTGTTGCCTACAGACCCGGGACCCTCAAAATGCGGCTAAAGGCGCTCGCAGTGGTTTTAGTTTACGGGTAGGGCACTCCCAGGTGCGAGTCTCACATAGGGTCCTGACCCTATGTGAGACTCGCACTATGAGATCTACCCGAGATCCTGGCTACATGCGTAAAAAGCATTTCTTTGCGATAACAAAAAAAAGGCTTAATTACTGGCACAGAGACTTATCATCTTAGGTGTCAGGGTAGGCAGCACGGGATTAAGTTGCTTGGACCAGTCTCCTAGGTGAACATGTTTGTGTTTATGGGTGATGGTGTCTTAACATCTAGTTTCTATTTATATACATTCTAGTCCACCCGTTTGCCTATTCAACTAATATACCTATTAAAAAACTAGGAAATATCTTATATAATGGATTTCCGCAAAGTAACGCCTGATTCTATTAAATATTTTAATTTGTTAAAGTGATTTATTTTAAAATACTATCTTATATTTAACTTTCTCTTATTACTTAAACGTACGAGCACTAGTTAGTAAAGAAGAATATTCAATAACATTTTGGTGAATATAAGTTTGTTTGCTGTTTCGCCCTGTGCCAAAATGTGCGGAATTTGGCAAACATAGTGACTCGATGACGGACAAAGGCTTTCTGAAAAATTCTATTTGGAACAGTTCTCGCGGAATGTTTCATCGTTTTGTACGTACCTATATTAGATCTCACTGTTTCTCAATGGATTTCTTTAGTAATTAAGGTCCAAAGGTTCTTAGATAGGTGACAAATAATATATGCTATATTTCAATGTTTAAGGTGATTTTTTTAAGCGTATGACTACCGAAAAATTAAAATAAGAATTTTGCTTTTTTTAGATTTTTTAATGGTATGACTTAAAAATAGCTTAATCCGATAGAGCGCTGCGAGGTATACGTAAACTAAATTGAAAAACTTTTCAAGACCTAAGTTTTTAAGAACTTAAGCAACGATGTTCTATATCTAATCTTTATCTAATTCTCTGGTCCTTTTGAAACGAAAAGTGGGTGGAGCCATTTATCATTATGATGAACATGATGTATCTTTGGCGTGTCCTCTTCATGTTCAATATGTATTTATTTTAAGATATTTTCATTCCGATCGCTTTAGTCTTTACCTAATTAATTAACGGGTTTTGATTGTCTGTAAATATTTTTGTCTTAAAACAATCTATAATTGTAATTAACTTCGATATTTTCACTATTTTTGCCAACTAATGGCAAAGAGATTATAAATTAGGATTAGTTATTTTAATTTTTTTCAAGCGGATGAATTGTGAATATCAAAGTAAATAAAAATTCAAAGGTTTATAAAATTGTTTTAAATTGCACAGTACCTAATATTTTTTCAAAAACTCCAAATGTATCTGTTTATTTATTACTTAATTTGTAATAAATAAATTATTTATACACTTTCTGACGTTTAGGTACATTCATATTTTGAAGATAAACTTTTCTAACTTGAGGGTAACTAAGATTTTAATTTTTTATGAAGTTTTTGTACAATCGCGCGTAAAGATTACACACTTTTTTATAAATAATATTTGTAGACCGTAATATTAGTATAACAATACTGCTAATTAGCCGTAGTTCATAATATTGACGGTACACGATGCTACAGACATTTAGGAGCCCGTTTGTTCAGTAGTTGGCCCACACTTTTGTTTGTGCAAGTATCTAATTGATGTCTGTAATGAACTACTAAGATTAAGCTGTCTGTACACTTTACAAAGTTATTTTATAGAGAAATGTTGTCAATTTTTCAAATTTTTTAAATTGTCTGTAATGCGATTACTACATTTTTTGTCATCTTCAAGTTCTACTGACTTATGATATTTTTTTCGTCTTGTAAACGAGGGCGTTCATTGAGGGAGGCCTATGTTCAGCAGTGGACGGATAGAGGCTGATGATGATGAAACGAGGCGTTCGTAGACATAGAGCAACACGGGCCTCCGTCCGGCGCCGGTCCGTGTTGTTCTAAGTTCGTAGGCAATACCTACCGCAGACATCAAGCTTTGCGTATTAAATATGAAAAACAGTGGAAATATCACGTTTTAAATAGTGCCTATTAGATATATGAAAATAATAATCAAAAAATTATATTGACATAATTTTTTTATATTCTTGCACATTAGCACGTCTATATCGTGACGTTGACTTCTCTAAGTGCATCAAATTGTATAAAAAAGATCGAAATTCAGTAATGTTTTGACTTAAAAATATTTTTTGTTAAAGATATGTTATTAATATATGTATGTAAAACATCACATATGAGATTATACTAATATAAAGGCTTAATAATGTACAAAGAACTTAAAACTAAAAACCTTACAAAATACATAAAAAATAACTAAAATATATTATTAAAAAGGAGTCCCTTTAGGCAAGGTAAAAAACACATATTATAAACACTATGTCAATGCTTTTAAGCACTGTTATAATACGTACGTATTATTTTCAACGATGGCATGAACATGCTCTTTTTATAAGTATTATAAGGGTCAGGAGATCTTAATACATCGGACCTTTATATATTCGAAAGGAGTATTTTCTTCTTATTTTTTAATATGCGTAATATGCGATGAAAACGAAGCGAATCGTTAATTAATCGTAACTATACGAGCGATAGAAATTTAATATCGATGTGCCGCTCGGTGACTATTTACTAGATTTTTATGCTAGTAACTACTTTTATAGAGTAGCTAGCCTTTGCTCGCAGTTTCGCCCGCGTTAGCTTAGATTTTCAGCCGTATCCGAATTGATGATGATTATTTTTATGGCCTTAGTTACTCCTTATAACATCAGCTATGTGCCAGTGAAAGTTCCGTCAGAATTACCCCAGCTGTTTTAGAGATTAGCCGGAACCGACAGACAGACAGATAGGCAGACGGACAGACAGACAGACAGCCAAACAGACAAGAAGTTAAAAAAAAATTTTTTTTTGATGTAAGCATCGTACTTTCATATTAATTTAGTGAAAGGCTTTTAATTTGAAAATACAAATAGATACTTCAATTTTATTTATTGGTATAGAAAACAGATACCCACAAATTGACAAAGTCGAACCCGCTACCCTCCGGCTTGACGCGCTAACCATTGAGCCACAGCTAGAGGTCGTCTTATAGGAGGTAATAAGAGGTCGTAGTATTAACTACGTGGGGCGCACTAAAAGCTTCCGGAATGAATGAACAAGAAAAAAATACAATTAAAGGTCAAAAATTAATTTATTGTTTCTCAAAATATTCTCCCTAAAGAAAAAGTGCATTAACGTAAATGCACTTTTTCATACGATTAAACCAATTTTGAAAACATCTGTGTCACTCATTCGTGGTGACCTCATAAACGTGTTTTTCATACTCTTCGGCAGCCTCTTTTGTTGGTTTATTGGTTCTTAATTTTAGGGAACAGAAAAAAGTCACAATTTGTCAGGTCGGGACTGTATGCAGGATGGCTCATAAGTTCTACGTTTTACACCTTTAAAATTCGTTTGTCTGTCTGGCAGTGTGGGTATTGCAAGATGATACGGCGTTTACGGTTATTTTTACGCAGTTCGTCAATAACTGGCTAACAAATGGTCGTGTACCAGTCACTATTCACGATACGACGATTCTAAAGTAACAGTAGCCACGTATCCAGTTTTATTAAAAAAAGAAGCAATCATCCGCTTAGATGCACTTTTCACGCGCGCCGCCTTGGTTGGTTTCGGCTTATCTTGAAAGACCCATACGCTCGATTGCTGCTTTGTTTTGGGATCGTAGCCATAAACCGTGTTATTATGTCCCACACCAAATTAAACGCCGCTTCGTTGAATCTGGCAAGCATGGCATTGCACCAAATGACGCGGTCCATTTTTGGAGCCACGGTCAAATTGTGTGGGATCTATCGCGAGCATAGCTTTCTCACACGCTAATGTTTGTGTAGGATTGATTGTATTTGACTCATGCCTATGTCTAAGGATACCCGAATCTCATGGTACGGCACATGCCTGTCTAATGAGATCATACGGCGCACAGCATCGATGTTTTTGTTGTTCACAGCGGTCGAGAGATTCGTCACTGAGATTGACTCGACCGCGCTTGAATTCCACAAACCAGCTATCTGGCATTGTGTTTTATCGCCAAAAGCAGAATGACGTCGAGCGAGGCTCTGCTGAGCTATCAAATTACACTTAAAATCGTAGAAAATCATGCTACGAAAAATTTCCCGAGTTAAATACACTATGTTAATGTAGACACGCAATTTTTGAAATGGCGCCACTGTTTAGTTTTTAGCGCCATTATGTTGCTATTTTATTGTAATTTTAAACGCGGCACTGATACTACCAACATTACACAGGCCTCGTGCCGCTTCACTCACACATTTTATATTTGTATATATTTATCTCGCTCTTACGGGGTTAAATTTGAGCGGGAACGTACGGCGCCATCTAGCGGAAAAGGATGGCAAAGAAGAAGAGAAAAATATGGCGGATCGATAGTGTGTGTCGGCCGACCAGCGCGAATCAAAAATTGAAAAACTATGGTGAAAGTGTAAATTTGGTGTTCTGCGGCTCATTGGGGTGAGTGTAGGGCTTATATTATATATATTATGTAGGTTTGGCAGGGCTACACGAGCTTATCGGGTGTCCTGAGGTGTTGAAACTGCGGTAGCACTGAACCAGTGCACGCGGTAGGTAAATGAACCATATCCCCCATCGGTGGGCAAGGGATGGTTTATTATACATTCCTCTGGTCCTTCGTTCCGAATTTTTATTAGTTTTAACACCACTGGTACATCTAATAAGCTCAAACAAATTTTACACAAAGTTATATATATTTTCGTGCGGACGAAAATATTATATACCAAACCTATAAGCGGTATATTGTGATTCGTACAACTACACTACACACAAGATTTAGGGGAAATTATATGTTTTAGTGTTAGTTGCATCATATTTTATATGTATTTAAGCCCACCCATCTATAATTACAATTCACCTTTTATATTTCAAATACCCACACATCATTCACAAATTGCACTCGGTTCTGTTTTTATATGGCATTGCGGTTGCTATTTATTGGCGGTAAGAACTGATCATTTTTTTGTGCACTTAAGTGAAAAATTATTTTTGATAAATATTGTGTTTGTGTGTAAAATTATATTAAAACAGTTCTGTTCTAATAATTGTCTGGTATACGTAGCGGAAATTTGCCGAGACAATTATATATCATCGCGGCTCAGCGGTAACGAGTACGGGATAGCGGTAGAACAGACCTAGGTTCGCGCCTTGGTTGGAATTGCGGTTTTTATTTTTTTGTTTTTATATTTCCTCTGCGGTTATGTTTTTTACACCAAAATATGTTTTTATTATTGCGGAACGATAACTAGCGGTAGTTATTGTTATTTTGGTGTTTTATAAAGTTTGTTTTAATATTTGCGGAAATATTTAATACAAAATTTATTTTATTTACCTATTGCTATAAGCGGAGCGGAATAGGTATAATTAAGATTTGATATACATTTTCTTAGTTGATAAACATTTCTTTAGTTAGTTATTAGATTCCTTAGAGTATCGTGCTTGTAGGTGTTTTATTAGGTCTATCTGCATTTGTATGTTTATATGACTACAGACATGGCAGCGGCTAGGCGTTTAGTACTTAGTCAAATGAAATATCAGGTGGCGGCTCGGAATATTGACATGACTGACGCGCTAGCTAATAACACGGAGTTGTCGGCTGAACAAAGGCGAGAATTTATGGTCCGTTGTAAGGACTTAGATAAGGTGTTCGAGTCATTTACGGATATGCATTATGAAATCCAAATCGCGGCGGCGGACACGGAGGATTTCGACCTTGCTTCTCATACACAGATGTATGAGAGTTATAACAGGAAATACTATTTCATCAAACAGCGGTATTTGGAATTATTCAGTTTTAAATCGGAAGACGACGGCGGTAATAACAATAATTCTAGTTCACGCGCGGGTAGCAGGGCGGTCCTACCGCGATTACAATTGCCTACGTTCTCGGGAAAGATCGAGGAGTTTGTACCGTTTATGGAATTGTTCCAGTCACTAGTGGATAGTGACACGTCGTTATCGGAAACTGAAAAGATGTACTATTTAGCGGGTGCGTTATTGGGGGAACCTAAAACATTAATTCAACATTTATCGATTACGGGGGATAATTACTCGATAGCAATGGATTTGCTTAACACGCGGTATAATAATAAAAGATTACTAGCGGATCGCTTATTACATAATTTATTGAGTGCACCGCACGTAAATAGTAAAGGATTAAACGGGTTAAAATTGATGTTGAATAATTTGATGGAAAATACTAAGGCACTCGAAAAGATGAAGTTTCCTGTTAGTTCCTGGTCATACTTATTGTTTTATCTCAATTTTCAAAAATTTGATAATAACTTAAAAAAGCATTTTGAGGACAAGCATGCCGACAAGGAGTTGCCAACCTTTGCGGATTTATTGAAGTTTTTAGAGACTGAAATACGGATTTTGGAATCTAGTGTTGAACCCCAAGTTAGCACGTCATCAGCGGTTAGACGTGGCGGAGGGGGGCAGAGTCATGCGGTAAAGGCTCATGCGGCCCTTAGTAATGCGGGTTTGGCGTCATGTAGACTATGCGGAAAAGTCGGACACTTCATCAATAAATGTGAGAAGTTTTTAAACATGAAGCCTACTATGCGGAAGCGTCAGGTGACATCCCTAAGGTTGTGTTTTAGGTGCTTGAATAATCACAATATTGGCCAATGTACTTATAACGTCAATTGCTATAAATGCAATTCGCCCAAGCATCATTATTTGTTACACTTCGATCAACCAGCGGTAGGATCGAAAGGGGATCAACGCGCGGCAAGTAGAGACCCGGCTCCCCTTTCGGATGTTGCTCCTAGTGCGAGAGCGCCTTCGGCCAGTGAGCATACAGGTAGTGCGGTCCCTGGAGTCACTGGACTGATGGCGTATAACGCTAGTAGTGAGACAACTGCTTATCAAAGCACGGTGTTGCTTGCGACGGCAGTTGTGAGGGTGTTAGACGGTTGCGGAAACTATCAGGAGGCCAGAGTGCTGCTCGATGGCGGCAGTCAAAGTACCTTCATTTCGGAATCATGCGCGGTGCGGTTGGGTTTAAAGCGGTTTAAATCTAACGTGGTCACAGTCACGGGACTGAGCGGTGCCCCTGTTAGCGGTTGCAGAGGCGCGGTTATTTTGACCATGACTCCGAGATATGCGGAGCAGCCGAAGCTCGTTACTACGGCTACGGTTTTGAACAAGATAACCAGTAATTTACCTGGCTTTTCATTGCCAGTCCAGTTAGCGGAATATTATCGAGGACTGTATCTTGCGGACGAACAGTTCTATGTCAGTCGGGACATTGACATTTTAATCGGTGCGGATTTACTGTGTGACATTCTATTGGGCGGCGGATGTCTCAGGATTAGCGATCACTTACCCCGGGTTATGAATACGGTGTTCGGTCACGTATTAACCGGGCCGGTGACGTTTGCGGTACCAAATCCTTATCTTAAGGCGACTTGTTTTTCTCAGACGTTCTACTGCGGCGCAACTACGGATGCGATTTTAGAGCGGTTTTGGGAAGTGGAAGACGTTCCCACAAGGGTCGAAGCTCCTAAGGATTTGGAATGTGAAGCGGTGTTTATGATGACTCATCAGCGGGATGAGAGCGGCAGGTACCAAGTTCGGTTACCTTTTTTATCTGACAGACCTGAGCTCGGAAACTCGGTCCCATTGGCCATGAAGCGGTTCTTGGCTATGGAAAGGCGGATTCATGCGAACGAAGCATTTCAAAAGAAATACGTAGATTTTATGCGGGAATATGCGGAAACGGGACATATGTCACTCTGTGGCGGTAAACCAGAGGACTATGCGAACACGGGTTATATGATTCCACATCACGGAATATTTAAAGCAGACTCTGACAAAATCAGAGTGGTGTTTGATGCTAGCTGTGCTACTAGCAATGGAGTGTCTTTGAATGACTGCCTGCATGCGGGACCAAAGCTACAGCGGGATATAGCGGATATCATCTGTAGGTTTAGGTTACATGCCTATGTCTTCACAACGGATATTAGAATGATGTTTAGGCAGATACTGATAGAAGAAACTGACAGGCAGTTTCAGAGAATTTTATGGAGAGAGTCACCGGACTTACCGTTGTTAGTATACTCCCTCAACACGGTCAGTTACGGTATGAAGTCCAGTCCTTACCTGGCGATTCGGACGCTGAGGCAGTTGGCTGAGGACGAAGGAGAGCGATATCCGGCGGCGGCGCGTCTTCTACGTTCTTCAGTCTACATGGACGACATTTTGGGAGGAGCGGACTCTATAGAGGAAGCGGGTCAACTAAAGGCTGAGTTGACAAACTTACTACGCTCTGGCGGTTTCGAGCTGAGTAAGTGGACTTCTAATAGCCCGGAGATTTTAAGTGACATAGACGTGGAGCACTTAGAGAAGCCTAAGAAGATATTTGATAATGCGGACGAGCCCAGCTTCTTTAAAGTATTAGGCATTCAATGGGATTCAAACACTGATAGTTTTTCATACCGAATGAAACTCAGTGATACTAGCGGTTGTACGAAGCGGTCGATCCTATCTACGCTGGCTAGGACATTTGACCCCTTAGGATGGATTTGTCCAGTTATCCTTCAGGGCAAGATTCTCATGCAGCAGCTGTGGTTAGGAAACTTATCGTGGGATGCGGAACCCCCAGCGGATGTCATAGCGGAGTGGCAGAGCATTTTAAAAGAGCTGCCACTGATCACACAGTTGCGTTTGGAGCGCTTTGTATTAAAGAACATCAAGTCGTGCTCTCTGCACGGATTCTCAGATGCGTCAGAGCTTGGATACGGCGCAGCGGTTTATCTGAGAACCGTAGGAAGTGACGGGGAGGTTAAGATTAGTTTGATGATGGCCAAATCACGGGTAGCACCGGTAAAATCCAAACTAACCATACCCAAACTAGAACTTAGCGGTGCGGCATTATTAGTACGACTGCTTAAGTACGTTGTCACTGCTATCAGTGAAGATGTGGCGATAGATAAGGTCTTAGGATGGTCCGATAGTACTATTGGCCTCTCGTGGTTAAAGGTATCGCCCCATCTGTTACAAACATTTGAAGGAAATCGGGTTTCACAAATAGTTAATTGCGGATTGGACATAACCTGGAGACACTTGTCTTCGGATGTGAATCCAGCCGATGTTGCGAGTCGCGGTTGTCGCGCATCGGATCTAATTGAACATCCCTTATGGTGGGGACCTGCTTGGTTGACAGGTGATGCGGACACCTGGCCCAAAAATATTATGGACAAAGCGGATGAACCATTACCTGGCTTACGGAAGCCGAAGGTAAATGTTCGCGCTCTGGCGGGACTTGTTGAAGACGACAGCATATTTACGCGGTATAGTAAGTTGGATATGCTACTGGCGGTCGTAGCATATTGTTTTCGCTTCATTAATAATGCCAGACGGTCACAAGAGCGGCTTCTGGGGGCACTGACGGTAGCAGAGCGGCGGTTCGCTATGCATCGGTTGATAAAATTAGTGCAGGCTGCGGAATTTTGTGAGGACATTCAATGTTTAATCCGGAATAAGCCATGTTCTATGCGACTGCGACGGCTCGCGCCTTTCATTGGGGATGACGGGATACTGCGGGTCGGAGGGCGCTTAGAGCACTCCAGCCTGTCGCTCGGGCAGAAGCACCCAATCATTCTGCCAAAGTCACATGCATTTACTGTTTTGATTGTAGATCATTACCATGTAATGTATTGTCATGCAGGGGCTACTGTCCTACTGAGTGTATTGCGAAGGCAATTTTGGATCTTGTCAGCGGGGCAAGTGATCCGTACACGGATTTTTAAGTGCATGAGGTGCATTAGGACTAATGCCAGACCAGTAGCGCCGATGATGGCACCTCTACTATGGGACAGAGTAAATGCTACGGGGATATTCCATACGGTACAGACAGATTTTGCGGGTCCTTTCATTGTTAAATCCTCTCGGTTGCGGAGCGCAAAGACGTATAAGGCGTACTTGTGCGTATTTATTTGTTCGTCGACGAAAGGAGTCCACTTAGAGTGTGTTACGGACCTTTCAACGGACGGATTTCTTGCGGCTTTGACCCGATTCACATCTCGGCGCGGTTATCCAGAGGTGATTCGGTCGGATTGCGGGACCAATTATATTGGTGCGAGTAGATATCTGAATGAGGTTCAAAAATATTTAGCATCTCAAGAAGTTCAGAAAAGGCTTAGCGACGGCGCGGCCAAGGATTTCATTACATGGCGGTTCAATCCCCCAGCGGCGCCTCACTTTAATGGGCTCACCGAAGCCACCGTTAAGGCGGCTAAAACCCTGATGCGGCGGTTTATAGGAGATCAAGTATTGACGTTCGAAGAGCTGGTAACAGTATTTACCAGAATCGAAGCGGTTCTAAACAGTCGACCGTTGTGTCCGTTGTCTCAGGATCCTCAAGAGTTGGAGGTTCTGACGCCTGCACACTTGCTTATTGGCAGGCCGTTACTTGCGGTCCCTGAATATAACTTTGAAGATGTACCGAATTCGCGGTTAACTCGGTTCAACCTTATTCAGGCTATGTCACAGCGGTTGTGGAAAAAGTGGAGTGAGCAATATCTCAGTTCTCTCCAGATGCGCAGGAAATGGACGTCTTCAACAGATCCTCCTAGAGTAGGTGACCTCGTACTTATAAAGGAGGACAATCTATCTCCTCTCAAATGGAAAAGGGGTAGGATTGAGGAGTTGCTACCGGGCAAGGACGGTGTTGTACGGGTTGTTAGACTCAAAACCCCTACAGGTACGATGCTACGTCCGGTCGTCAAAATATGTAGACTTCCTTTAGACGATTAAGTGGTAACTGAACTGTTTTAATGTATCTAGTTTAAGTAAGTAAGTTGCGGTTTTCATTTTTATATTGGGGTGCATGTTGCGGTTTATTGCATCACCAAGGTGTTTATTTTAGTTGATAAAGGCTTTAGCCTTTCTCGGGCGGGGGGATGTTTAGTTTTTAGCGCCATTATGTTGCTATTTTATTGTAATTTTAAACGCGGCACTGATACTACCAACATTACACAGGCCTCGTGCCGCTTCACTCACACATTTTATATTTGTATATATTTATCTCGCTCTTACGGGGTTAAATTTGAGCGGGAACGTACGGCGCCATCTAGCGGAAAAGGATGGCAAAGAAGAAGAGAAAAATATGGCGGATCAATGTTAAAACAATTGAAAGTCAGAACAAACTGCATTCTACAGCAAAGAGTTTAATTTCAAATGTTGTAAATACTTTTAAATACTGTTTATGTAACTGGCCAGTTCCGGAAACTTTTAGTGCGCCCTATGTATACTAACTTAGTACAGTGTACAGTAACTTAGTACATGGTTAACAAGTAAATTAATTTGGAAGATCAAATATATAAAAGTACGTTTTTAAGTAATGGTTCGAATGAGCTAAAAATACGTCGTTATGGAGTTCATAGACAAACTGATGACGACATAATGGCAGATGAGTTTTCTAAGGTGAATATTTTAATTATATTTACCTTAAATTTTGTCCATTAAAATGTATGTTTTAATTTAAAGTCTTGTAATTTCCATATAATTTGGGGTATGACCGTTTTATAGCTGTACCAGTTCGTGCGACAAATGGTTGGAATTTTAAAAGGTATGATGTTATGTGACGCTCAAAAACTGCCGGGACTCACTATATTCCGAGAAAATTTTATGGCTGTGTTACCGTGCAACTGTTGTATTGGGCGTAAGTCTAGTTGTCAGAGATTTTTTTTTTTATATAAGAGGGGGCAAACGGACAGTCGTTTCACCTGGTGGTAAGTGATATGCGACATCCATAGACACCCGTTATAACGTTAGCAAGTGCGTTTTCAGCCTTTCAATTTTTATGTTACTTGGATAGGCAAACTGGCAAATGTACCACCTGATGGTAAGTGGTCGACGTCGCCCATGAACATTTTTTTTATGTTAGTTGGATAGACAAACTGGCAAACGTGACACCTGATGGTAAGTGGTCGACGTTGCCCATGCACATAAACCAGTTTACCTGGAACGAGCCCAGGCAACTCATTATGTGTTGCCTATCCTGAGACATAAGATGCTAAGTCTCGGTGCCAGTAATTACACTGCCTGTCTAGCCCTTCTCTCCGAAACACAGCAAAGCTGTTTCACGGGAGTAACAAGCAAGATGGTGGTACCCACGTAGCCGGGAGCGCGGCACAGCGCTTCCCTCCCACCGGTAATAATATATGAGAATGCTCTTTTCTTGAATGTCCCTAAGTCAGTTCGGAAATACCGTAGGTGGTAACTGGTTCCATATAGGTAGTGGTAGAGCGAGACAGGAAATGCCGTAAACATAGAGTTGTTATGGATTTCCGGACATCGAGATGGTGTGGGTGAAATTTGGAATTGGAACATTTTTTTTGTTATCGCAGGGAAATGCTTTTTACGCATATAGCCAGGATATCGGATGAAGAACGACTAGTTTATCGGATTTCTATTACAAAATATGGCACTATTATATGTTACCATAATAACTAGTATTTTTAAGATACTTTAAAGTAAAATTCTAAAAATAAAAAAAAGGATTTATAAATGAGAATTGTCTACAAGCTTCTTGTAATCTTCTTTAGATTCTATAATATTGCATATGTAACACGTTATTGGAATTCGGCGAATGCTTGACTAGTAGAAGTCTGGTATGTTTCTGTAGCATATAAAAATATATTAAAGCATATAAGCATATAAGAAAGCACCCAAAAATATTGAGTGTAACCTTACCTTAATTTCACACCCACCTGAAAACCCAGCTATTGAGCGAAACGTCGGAAATTCCGCCGACAATTTAGGTGTGACATTTGAAAATGTTTCAATATCCAGAAGTGGGTCACGGAGCTAGATGTTGTTATATTAACAGCATGCCCTTTATGGTCGCAGCACGTGACGCGGCGAGCCATTAGGTTCCGTGTTAACGGCTCTTTGTGCTGGCTTGTGAGCCAGAGAATGTCTGATAATGTTGGCGATACATCATAGTTTGGCTATCATGGCTTCTTTGTGCAGCTTGTGGATTAGGCATTGTTTTTCAGGATATATTAAAAACCCCATATGGTTCAGGTTGACGTGGCGGTCCCCACCATGGTTCAGGCCTTGTCGTGGCGGTGGGGCTCAGTAGCCTAGGGTGAGCCCAGCACCTTGGGCGAAGCCAATTGAGCCGAGGGGGCTCTTTGTACCCCTCTTATAAGAAGAGGGGACAAAAGAGCAGAGGGCAAGGGATGAGGATGGAAACCTCACCCCATTGTACTGTCCTGACGTAGGGAGGGGTTGTTCTGTGGTGCTGGACAACCCCTCAGTGGAAGTGGCGTCGGTCCCTTGCGGGGCTGACTAGCCGTCGAGGTGTCCTGTTAGCTTAACAGATCCGGGGCACCTCACCAAGGCGGCACTGGTGGCACTCGCCGGGTTTTAGTGGGTAGAGCTGCGTTCACTTACCATCTTTCGGGCGCAGCGAGTCCCACATACCCACCTGGGGAGACCCACTCCCCAGGCGGGATGTCTCAGAGCATTTCCCGGCGTAAAAGAAAAAAAAAAAAAAAGGTTGACGTGGCGGTGAGGTTCAGTAGCCTAGAGTGAGCCAAGCACCTTGGGCGCAGCGAAGTGAGCCGAGGGGGCTCTTTGTAACCCTCTTATAAGAAGAGGAGACAAAAGAGCAGTGGGCAAGGGGCTAGGACGGGAACCTCACCCAATTGTACTGTCCCCAAGTTGGGAGGGGTTTTTCTGTGGTGCAACCCTTTTGTGGAGGTGGCGTCGGTCTCTTGGGGTACAGACTAGCCGTCGCGACTGTTTGTTCATTAGATCCGGGGCACCTCACCAAAGGCGACAGTGGTGGCACTCGCCAGGTTTTCGTGGGTAGAGCTTTCGGGCGCAGCGAGTCCCATATACCCACTTGGGGAGACCCACTCCCCCGCGGAGAGTCTTGTTAAGTCTGTTATATCGCCAATGTTAACACAGGATTTTTTTTAACTAAAATACTACTGAATTAGTAATTGCTTAGCCTTCATTTCATCACGAAAAATCTGTAATCGTCAGTCACCAAATTTTCGTATTCTCGATTTTTTTTCTACATAAACCTAATTGTCTCACAATTATTTGATTGAGATTTTAGGTTCTTTACCTCCAGTCTCGTCTGGTCTAATTACTTGGGATAAGTCAACGTTGCCCACAAACATTAAAATAATAGACAAAGCTCTGATCCTGTCCATTTAAAATATACCTCTATATTTTTTATAAAACAAAGTTTAATTCAAATTTCGAGCCATTCGGGACCGTGATAGATAGAACAATGCAAAAAAATCAGCCATTCAATATTCCAAAAACGCTGTAAGCCCTTTAAAATATTTTCCATGATGGAATACTTTTTTTCCTGTTAAAACATTTGAATGTTGATTTATTTCTACAAAATAAATTAGGACCAGAAAGTTCTAAATTAAAAGAATGTGTAAATTTGTAAATTCTTTAGTACTAAGCCCTAATTGTTTGATATTCTGAACATAGTCACGCAATCTGAATACCTGTCCCGAGCCGTTACTTGAAGTAGGTATATTATTTACATTCATCGTGTGAATAGAAGCCTATAAATTTCAATATCCAGAGAGACTTGTATATTAAGTTTGTTATTTATTTATTTCATTATCATTAATAATAAAAATGTTACTCCACTTTACGTGGGATAAATCAGTGATCAGCCAGTTTACAAAAACATGAACCGAATTAAAAAACTAGGCTATGAAACTGAAATAAAAAATAAATGCATTTTTTTTTAAATAAAACTATTTCTCTACTGTTGTGTTGCATAAATGCTGTGAAGCAGCACCTAATTTAATAACTCACTCTCTTCGGGCGTGGCTTCAACTTTAAATATTATGCTTGTGTTAATAAACAACCGCATGGACAGATAATAATCATTAAGTTCATCATATATAATTGACTAACAACCTTCATTACTTGGAGGCTCCCCAAGAAGAAGACTTAAGAGTTTACTTTCAAAACTCGAATTAATTTCAAACTTGTTAGTGATTGTTTATTTTATCATAATGTAGAGCAGAAACCCTCGCATTAGAAATACAATAAGTTGAGTGCTCCATAGCTCCATAGCACTGCTGAAAAAACATTACCATTTCAATAAAATATTCATATCGTTTTACTTATGCTCCGACCTTTCTCTTTATTGTTATATCACATTACAAGAAGCAAATTGTAGTATTTGTATGAGAGTATCCTAAATATCTACGGACTCTTCCGCAGTGTTGCCAACTACTAAACTTTTATTCGATTATTCCACTGTTACTAATCGACAATTTTATTTGTCCTCCTGCAAAGCTAATTTCACTAAGTGAAATTTAACTCAGTAAGCAAATCTAACAGATTTACTTTATTTAATAGATTTGAAAAAAAAATGTGACATTAAATTATATAAAAAAACGCTTCTAGAACTTTAACTTTCTTCAACTCATTTATATGTTGCCTATCCTGAGACATGGATGTTTAGTTTCAGGGCCAGTAGTTTCAGTGCCTATCCTTTTTTTTTTTTTTCTTTTACGCCGGGAAATGCGCTGAGACATCCCGCCTGAGGAGTGGGTCTCCCCAGGTGGGTATGTGGGACTCGCTGCGCCCGAAAGATGGTAAATGGACGCAGCTCTACCCACTAAAACCCGGCGAGTGCCACCAGGGCCGCCTTGGTGAGGTGCCCCGGATCTGTTAAGCTAACAGGGCACCTCGACGGCTAGTCAGTCCCGCAAGGGACCCACGCCACCTCCACAGAGGGGTTGTCCCGCACCACAGAACAACCCCTCCCAACGTCAAGACAGTACAATGGGGTGAGGTTCCAATGCTCACCCCTTGCCCCCTGCTCTTTTGTCCCCTCTTCTTATAAGAGGGGTACAAAGAACCCCCTCGGCTCAATTGGCTTCGCCCAAGGTGCAGGGCTCACCCTAGGCTACTGAGCCCCACCGCCACGTCAAGGCCTGAACCATGGTGGGGTTCAGTGCCTATCCTGCCCTTCTCTCCGAAACACAGAAAGCTGTTTGTTTGTTCTTTTGTATGTAAGAAACGATACTACTAGTCTATATAATTAATAATTGCATACAAACACGTTAACTAAAAAACCGCCACGTGCCAGACGGACTCGCGAACGAAGGGTTCCGTATGTTGTGTGTATATGTAATGGACATAATATTATTATGGACACAACATTAGACACTTTTACAAAAAAAAAACACGTTTGCTGTATGGGATTAATATAATATAATGGATATGTTGATCCCCCTTAAATGTTTATTTTATTTTAATTTAATTTAATTAGGTACTTATTTATTTTTAAAGTAAATATGTCAAAAATATTCTGTGTATATTTCAAGAGGTAGGTAACACTGTTGCCGTTATTAATATCGAGCAAAAAGCCAGAAAATTAAAATATTGATTTTAGACTTTTTAGTAAGTATGTTTTTATATAGCGGCTACAGAAATGCATCATCTGTAAAAATTTGAACTGTCTCTATCACAGACAGACGGACAACGGAGTATTAGTAATAGGGTTCCCGTTTTACCCTTAGGGTACGGAACCCTGAAAACTAAATGAACAATGTATGGAAGACACTTTTAATTCTGTAGTTAGGTGTATGTACTTATTTATACGTTTCCTTATATTATTATACATGTAGGCTGGTTCCGAATGATGTTGCCTTTTTTCAGTATTCATTCTCTTTATCTACTTTAAACTTTTACGGTCTGGGAGAAACCGCTTTGGCCGATACGACCGCCAATTGTACGACTTTTCTAATTTGTTTTTATCTTGCGTTTTTTAGTAAATGCTATAAAGATAAAGAGTGCTTTATCTGATGGATTTTATTTTTATGCTAATTAAAATATTTTATTTAAACTTAATCCTAAAAGCTTTTTTGGAGATTTTTTGACATATTTCACTATAAAATGTGTACATGTATATTGGTCTTAGATATTAATTCTTCTTCCATCGCCAACTCAGCAGTTTAGAATGAAAATGGCAATCCCTTTAGTAAACCTGATAAAGACCGTTTTCTTAGAAAATAACGAGATAATGATGATAAAAAGAGCTTTTATCAACCACTTCAGAAAATAACATGATCGAATTTGTTAAATTGAATTAAAATTGTGAAAGTATGTGAATTACACAAGCCTTTAAACAAAGGGAAGCTCAGAAATGTTATTACGTCTTCAAGTTTGAAAACTTTTGTTCCGAGTGTAGCCGGAGTATTTGAAAATGACTGTAGTGGAACCACTCGAACAAGACTGGGTACATTCTCCAAGATATGGCGAAGGGCCCTCGACAACTCAACCGATCTAGAACGGTCATCGGGGCTATATTTTAATATCGGAATTTACCGGGACATTTATAACCATTTTATATAAAAGCTTGCGATTTATTATTTATCGACTACTAGCGGAATCAACAGACGTTGATGTTCTATGCTAAAATTTGTAAGATTTCCGTAAGCACTTTATAATTAACTAAAATATTAATAACTAATAAGGCTTCAAAATAACTAAAATTCCCACACGTATCCACAAAATTATCATCTATGCTAATATTATAGCGAGAACTGTTTGTTTGTTTTCATCGAATATTCTACGAAACTACTGAACCAATTTGAAAAAAAAAACTAAAAAAAGCCACATTATCAGCGAGTGACAGACAAAAAATGTTTATCCGTACGGAACCGGGACGGACGCTAGTACTTAACAAAAATTTTGTCTACCCCTTTTCTCGTATTGTCTCTCTGTCTACAGTAGCTAACATGCGTTTTCAATATTAAGGACGAGATGAAGTATAAATAAAACCGGGTACCTATTTCTGGTATACCGTGGCCTTTCCCTACTATAATTATTATACTATAAATATAATTTCGGTATACGAAACGTGTTCTCGTAGTAGCACTCTTCGTATTAGGTATGTGGTATACCCTAACGAATAATTGAGAAAATACTCGATGTAGACATTATAATATCTTTCTCTCTCTATTCAAGAGATAACTCGTTGTACCCAGTAGGTGACATGAATGATGAACTGGACCAAGACAAATCCAAACACAAATCATAAAAATCTGTTTAGTCGACCTCGAGTTTTATAGTCGACTTTGTATATTTATTATACATATAATACAAAATGTGCACAATATTACACAAGTTCTTCATATTATTAGTTACTATTACTTTTACATATTCTCACTCTTCTTCGGTAATTATTTTTCGATTGAACACATTATAACTTAAAAGCACATTGTGAGCACCGTTCGTAAAGGATTCATCTAGTACCTACATATATATTCCTTCCCAATATGAACAAGATAAGCAGTATTATTACTGCAAACGATACAAATCCTACAATCTTTTGTCAGAAAATGTAGCCCATATAGGAGTCACACAAGCCTGATAAAGAAATACTTGGCACAAGTAATACCTGGCACAAAAAAAACTCGTAATAGGCACTGTCACTTTGTCTTCCTCTACAAATGTAAATTGTGTGTTAAAAGTAAATGTTCTTCAAAGTCTTTGACCGTCTCATCACATCTATTGTCACATTTCTACAAAAGTCATTCAAATTAAACAATATGTAACCTGTTGTAATAAAACATCCTAATGGAATATTAAATTCATCGAACCCTTTATTGTTTTTGTTTATCATAATTCTATCGCAAAGATTTCCGAACGTAGATGTATGGTTGGTGAACAAAAACCTGTTGTCTGAGTGGGGTTGCAAATCGATCGAGCAATTATTGTTTGCTGATAGATTAAGCGGGCGGCAGTAATAGGGTTGTACTTTGTGATTATATTCCATTGTCAATATCGATTTTAAATCTGTATTCGATATGGTTGGAAATTATAGCCGAAATTGACATAAAAGGGTTGACTTAAATTTTTCTTAGTGCGAATTCCACTTATATAAATAACTCTTTACAAAGTTTACAAGAACCATGGTCAAGTGATGCCTCTTTACCCCTTTAGATGACATTATATATATTATTTTACTTTCACGGGAATCAACAATATTAATTTCTACTATTAAATTTATAACTTTCACGAACATCTGGGTCAAAATGCTTGAAGTTATAATGGTCACACGAAATCCGGGCTAATCTCGGATACTACAAAACAATCTTGTGTGGCGCGGATGCTGACAATTATATATAGCAAGACTACTCATTAAGCGACTTCAAAAAAGAAAATTCTCAAACAACATTTACATTCCTGACGTTTCGTCGTCGAATACTTTACAGCCATCATGCTTGGGAGGACTGGACAGGACGGGTAACTTACTTGGAAGAAAAATAGGATTCATTAAAAAAAATATGAGACGAAGAGAAGACGGGAGGATAAAATGAGTTTATTAGAAAGGCCGGCAAGCACCTACATCTGCACCTAATGATATAAGGGGTATTTATGGATGTAAGTGATAACTTAACACCAGGTGAAACGACTGTCCGTTTGCCCCCTCTTCTATATAAGAAAAAGAAAGCTTGCGGCTGAAGTAATTGAACTGTTTGAACAGTCACTTTAGAAGTCAAGAGCTGTGTTATATCAAGTCGGTCACGCCTTAATAGACCTTTGAGTATCATTTATAGAAGCAATAATTATTATTATTATAACTAGCTTTTCCCGCGATTTTACAAGCCCCAAAATGGAGAAAGAAAAATTTTCTTCCCTTCTCTTCCTTAGTCCCCACGACGTCGTGCCTTACTTTTGCCAGGTTCCTATCCTAACCTGACACGAGCACAGGGGCGTTACAGGGGGCGCATTAAGTAGCGCCTCCTACGCACCCCCGCTCGTCACCCGTAGGGGGAGACCTTTACGGCGACCTCTTCTCTGATCCACCCTTCGGCCTCCTTCTGGGATATTACTACCTCACAGAAGGAGACCATCAACGCCCTGAACTCATCGTCGCCAAGCATCGTGGTAACGATGCTCGGCAGAGACAAGTCCCCTTCGATGACTGACGTCAGATCGCGACGCAGCGCCCCCATCTCAGGAAAAACCTCGAGAGTGTTTTAGGCCGAATCCACCGCCACGCCACGTAAAAAAAATCATCAAAATCGACCCAACCATTAAGGCGTGCAGTGATATATACACACTTAATACATATACATAAAGGTAGTAAGTACCATGCTGTTTTGCAGACGAACTGGGCTGACAGGACCAGGGTGGTACCTCTCGCTCACATAACACCAGCGTCAAGTGACAGCTATGCTGTCGCGGTGCGGTTTGTGAGTTTCCAGTAGTCGATGGGGGAGGCAGGGAAGAGGAAGGCAATGAATCTGCACAACTTTTGGTTGTGCGGATGTCTATGTCTATGGGGTCATTTGCCCCCTTATGACATAAAAAAACACGCACAGAAGATCTATACAGATAAATAAAATTGGAGTGTCTGTTTGTAATATTAAAATAACCGCTTTTATACTAAACGCATATGAATGTATACACGGTACATATGCCAAAATAGCATTTTTTACCATTTTTGTCTGTCTGTCTGTCTGTCTCTCTGTTTGTCCCGGCTAATCTCTGAAACGGCTGGGCCGATTTTGACGGGAGTTTCACTGACATACAGCTGATGTTATAAGGAGTAACTTAGGCTGAGTAAAAATAATCATCATCAATCCGAATACGGCTGCAAATCTAAGTTAACGCGGGCGGAGCTGCGGGCAACAGCTATTATAAATAAAAATACAATCTGGTTGCTCAGTAATTGGCATGTTCACTAATATAAGACTATGTATGTAGTAAGTTACTATAATTGCATTGTGTTCATTGTTGTTGGTGTTTATTAAATAAATAAATAAATAAGTATGACATTGTTTCACCATCATAATACTTACCACACGTAAAAACTTATAAAGTATACCATAGATTAAAAATTGGTCTCCGCCATAATATTCCATTTGAAAAATACTCCTTTTTCTATAAAATAGACATTTGATAAGTTACTTTCTTTACAATGATAAGACGCTACCGGCTAGACGATTTCAAGTACACATTGTTATTGACAAGACTTTAATAACTTGCTCTACAGAATATCAAATTACAATTTGTGATGTGAATACAATGAGTAGAACTTCGATACGTCTTAAAAAGCTTTTAGCTTTCATTTCTTTGCCTAGACTTTGTTTTTCTAATATTTGCTTTTATCTATCTTCTAATATATAAAATTTCCATGTCACAATGTTAGTTACCGTACTCCTCCGAAACGGCTTTACCGATTTTTACCAAATTTTATATGCGTATTCAGTAGGTCTGAGAATCGGCTACTATCTATTTGTCATACCCCTAAGTGATAAGGGTGGTCAACCCCTCAAATTTTAAAAGTTAACGCGGGCGAAGCTGCGGGCAACAGCTAGTAATAATATATACTATTCTGCAAAAATTATGAATTTAAAGAACTTAAAATCTAATGCTTTAAGTTAACGCGATCGATAATAAAACTGACAAGAAAAGAGCATACTCGCCGGCAGCGCCTGCTAATGATGTAGCGGGTGTCTATGGATGTCGCTTATCACTTACCACCGTGTGAAACGACTATCTTCTTGTTCCCTCTTCTATAAAAAAAAGAAACTGCATCTTACTACATCTTTACCCGATCGACATGATCTACTACATCCCTACATTTGTAGGGATGAACTACATTAGTAGGGATTTAATCTAAAATAACTATATATACACAATATAATTCCGCTTAAGTATTAATTATTAAATTAATACATAAACCGGCTTTTAGCTACTGTATTGTTCATTTATGATTTCATTTAATAACGCTTTATTTATTTATTTTTGTTCACTAGCGTGATCACTATTCGTATTAATATTGTTGCGGGTGCTTACAGCGTTTACAGGTTTATTGAGGTCCTGATATTTTGGGCAAAATCTCAATAAATCTGCAAACATGGTAAGCACCCGAAACAATACTTAGGTACTGTGTATAATATCTGTGTGATTGATTTTTGTACATCTGCGCCACTTGGAGAGAAAAGACATTTTTAAGACTAATTCTCAAAATGACAATACGGAGCGTCGTTTCTCAAAATAACAAAACAGAACTCTCACTCATCACTCCCCTGTCCGTCGGTCTGTCGGTCTGTCTGTCTGTCTGTCTGTCTATTTGTCTGTCAAACCAAAACCTATAGGATACTTTCCATTGACATAGAATGTGAAACTTTTTAATTATGATGAAACTTAATAAAAATAGGTCTCACGACATCCCCCACCATGGTTCAAGCATTGTCGTGGCGGTGGGGCTCAGTAGCCCAAGGTGAACCCCGCATCTTGGGCGATGCCAATTGAATTAAGGGAGCTGCTCTTTGTACCCCTCTTATAAGAAGCGTCCACCTTACAATCTTTCGGGCGCAGCGAGTCCCACATACCCGCATGTTGTCTGCAGATCCGGGAACCTCATAAAGCGGCTGAAGGCGCTCGCAGTGGTTTTAATTTGGGTATATACAGCCCAAGTGTGAGTCCCACATAGGGTTAGGAATCTACCCAGGTCCTGGCTGCATAAAGCATTTCCCTGCGTCAAAAAAAGCTCTCACAATATAAGTAAAGGAAACAATCAATTTGAGAACCGTTAATTTGAAGTTAAAAACACGTTTTATGGAACCCTCAATATTATATAGTCGTCGATAGTCAGGTGTTTATTTTCTAATATTTTCGATAAAGCTAAAGATATTTTAGAGTATTTTTAAAAGCGTTAAATGAAATAGGTAATAAAATCAATAACGAACATCCCTCAGAGCACCTGGTCTTGTGCGGGCTCAACAGAATGGAATGCCAGGCGATATTTTACGATTCACCGAGTACGTCGCCCTCCAGTTTAGTGCTTTTTACGGAATTACAAAGTGGCGAAGTCAAGATTTTCAGCTCTACTAAATAGTTTACCGATCTTTTATTCTATTGTCTGATGCTTTTGTACTGTATACTTTGTGTATTTAGTTGGTGTCAAGACGTGGCTTAAAAAAGTTCAATAAAATTTTGCATTTCCGTCAGGTTTCCTTATCCTTTATTTTTTTATTATTTATATATTTCGTCTCACGTGGTTTGTATGAGATGAGTGACAATAAGCTACCAAAGACGTAAAACTATTACTTATTTGGTAGCTTATGCACACTACGTACAGTATATTCTATATTAGTATAGGCTAGTTTTGGTCCCGGTAGGCTATTGTAAGTGAAGAGTAGCAACAATACACTCTACTCAGCTCAGCCATATTTATTTATAATTATGACAAACTTCTTCTTATTTTATCGTTCTTTCGGCATTGTCAGAAAGTATTTTCGAAAGTTGTTTTATTTAGAAAAGTAAATTGTATTGTCATATTTGGGGCCCGTTCAACTGGCTCGACGATTTGATCTTTTGTTCAATGAGAATCAAATTGTCTGGTATATCAATCAACTTTCTAGTATATCGATACTTATGTGGTATCACCAACACTATAATGTTAAAAATCATAGACAAAACATCAACATATATTAAGTATGACATTGTAAAACTTATTAAAACTTTATCACTTTCAGAAATATATGTTTCAGTGCCATTAAATATTTCAATTGTTTTTTATTGCTTTACGCGTGGACGCGTTTTATAATTTAGGTATACTGTATTTCAGTATGTGGTGTTTAAAGATTCATGGGTTAGGAGTGGACAGTGATGTGGGGTATTTTAGGTATTTATTTGTATGTTAAATACGAACCCGAGGGGCTACACGGCTAATTTGAATAAGTTAAATGTTTTTTTTTTATTATTATCTCTTTCTCTCTTTTATCTATCTCTTTCGGGAAAATAAAAGTACATATAAATCGATATTATAATATATGGTTCTTGGAAGTTCTTCACGGTTGCATTGGTGTGGAATATTTCTACTTTCGAGGCGGCTCGCAGCATACTCTAACAAATATTAATATGAATATGCCGCACGGGCAAGTTGGGCTCCAGTGGGGCTTTGCCACATCGATTCTTGTTGATTCTGGGATGGCGTCTCTTCTTCTTTACCACCTCAAAACCATCTTCATCCCGACGTGGCGCCTGCGCAACAGGCGCGGGCTGCGGGGCGGGGCACGGAGCACGCGTGGCACGTGTAGGAGCCGCGCGAGGGGGCGCCGAGGAGGGCGCGGGCTGGGGTGCGGTGCAGCTACGTTGACGAGCCGCGGCCCGGCTAGCAGCCGCGTCAGCATAAGCGCGTCTTGGTGTCGACACGGTTACACTCGCAGCAACCGCCGGGGCATCACACTCGATGGCATGCGGTGACGCATCGGAGTCCGCCGATGCAAAACTGCAGACGGAGACATTTTGCGCCCCGCGACGCATGTTCACGTTCGAGGCCTCTTCAGGTGACCTACTTGCCGACATAGCATTACGTAATGACACTACCTCGGCACGCAGATCTTGAATGGTCCTGTCTGAGACCTCCAACCTGGACTGCACTTCTGTTAGGCTCGACTTCAGGAAGATGATATCCTTAAAGAGCCTGGTGACGTCGACGTGGTCGAACGTGACGGGGGGCAGCTTATGCAACTCCTTCGCCACGAAGCTCGGCACGTCGTCTGGGTCGGTTACCTATAACAAGGTGATGATGTCCTGGACATTCTTCTCAGTACCGTCCCTCCGTCGAGAGGGCATCTGGTCTAGCTTGCCCAGCACCTCGTACAGCAGTCGCCTGCCGCTGCTAATGTCATCTTCTTTGAAGTTAGTCTTACATATTTGTAAGATGCTAACTTCATCCATCGTGTCGATGGCGTGTTGTATGAACGCCAACAGTTCGTTGGCTATGAGTTGCGAACTCATAGCGACGCAAGCGGGCAGCAGCGTATAGCCGCGCTGAACATTAATTAAGTACGTAAATCTACGGTGCACTTTATATAAGGCACGTCCGTGTCCGATGCGCGATCCGACCGAACTTTATGTCCGCATGTTTCTTTTTGTTTTGTTTTTCTGTTATACATAATATATTTTAGTAATGTGTGTGCATAATAAAGAATATTCATTCATTCATTCATTCATATAGGCTATAATTTATGCCTATTTATTTATTTCCCACGGGAAAATAAATAAATAGGGATATGCGGGTGAAACCGCGGGGCGCTGCTAGTACTACATAATATTTAAAGTATTAGAGCCAATACATAGCCCGTATACCTGCAACAATTGAAATTCTTATTCCCAAACCACTAGAATTTCTAATTTACATAACTATTTTCCTTCCAGTAACGAAGGTATAACGTAATATGCGTCTCATAAGTCACATTTGACCATAACGGACGAGAACGGCAGCAGTCGGGGCGGGCGAATAGGGCGAGAGACAGGACGGGCGAAAAGGTCCGAGAGCCAAGGGCGAAAGGGCGAAACCCCAATCCGGCTGTCACGCAGCGTAGCAAGAAGGGGTCGCAAAAAGGGTTATATTTTCGGAAATGTACCCGATATATTAGACAAAAGTGACTATTCGAATGTCGATCTATTTTGGTGTTATTGCCTTTACGCCTTGTTACGATTTGGATGTCTTGTCTTGAAGAAATGAAGTATGTTTGTTTAAGAAACCTTTTGTAAGGTAACTGGTCGACGAGACACCTACTAATAAACGGCTGGTATACGGTATTTAGTCTCGGGTTAGAATCCCGATTAGTGTAAATATTTCGAATGATATGAATGATGTAATAGGTAGTGCTATGCTACTTTGCAGCCGAATTGGGCCAGCACGATCGGGGTGGCCCAATTCGGCCAAAAAAACCTATCGCTCACATAACACCAGCGTCAAGTGACTACGCTGTCGCGTTTCATGCGGTTTGTGAGTTTCCGCTGACCCATTGTGGGTCATAGGGAAAAAGAGGGCAACGTATTTGCATAACTTTTGGTTGTGTGTCTATAGGCGTCGGTAGTCACCATAAGGCTCCGACTACTCGGTTAACACAAAAATGATAACAAAAAAAATGATAAAACGGACTAAGAATTAACGCTAGAATCACTGCTTTCTAATTAATAAAAAACCGTATCCAAATCGGCTCACTCATTTGAGAACGAACAGAGACAAACACATTTAGCAGTCAAACTTTTAACATCCCTAGTCTTTTTGCGCCGGGAAAATAGACAATATAATTCATAATGTAGGTAAACTAACAAAATAATTATTATGATGAAATAAAACGGATTTTGGAATACGATGATTAAAAGCAGAATGGCTGAGTTAGTTCCGCAAGTTCCGCCGCTAGTTCCAAACTAAATGCTGTATTTGCACCTGCGTTTGTTTTCGCTTATTCAAAGATAAACCTAGTTGGGACGTACAATCCAGATTATAAAGTTTGTTAACATTAAGTCTGCGTATTTAAGTGTCAAAGATTGTTCACAGTGAATGACTCGGTATGAGTTAAGGCAATGAATGAATGTTCCAAATTAGTTATGTTCATTTATGTTCATGGGCGACGGTGACCACCTAACATCAGGTGGTTTTTCTACCAGTCTGCCTTTTACCTAGTCATAACAAAGGAAGTGTGTTGTTTTCTAATGTTGACGCGAATTTCACTCATTATAATGAAACAAGTATTACGGATTTTATCGCGGTTTATTAAGATTTTTACATATCCGAAGTTTCGGATACTTTACAGCAACCATGACCACGTCATCCCGTGACCATGGTAGCCATATTGAAATATGGTACAGTTTGAGACCCGACAAAGGGATAATTTTTATCCCGGTTTTCACCTTTATTTGACATTAACTTAGAAATCACTTTCAATATGTCAGACATTTTATTTATTCGCATAATCTTTTACCGTTCGATAATTCCAATTTAACGTTATTTTGCATTGCCCCTTTATATAATCTAAACGTTCAACATTCAGTGAAGCAATAAAAAAGGCAATCAGAAAACGCAAAACGCGCCTGAAGCCAGATTTTTGAACATCGCAGACATACATAATGTATTTACGTCACCCCAATGCTGTCGATTGGTTGAGGCTGTTTCTAAATCGCATTAAAATCTACGTCTTTCGTAGACGCGTTGTATTTTAACACGACTGTGTATATTTATGTTTTTCGAGTACCTTGGCTCTGTAGCCTGAACGACTTGATGGAATTTAGCTTGAGGTATGTATGCAGATTTTAGACATTGGTTAGATTTAATCTATTAGATCATACTCACTGCTAATCCTTGGTGTAGCTGGTGTCTGTGGATTTCGCTGATCACTGACCATCACTGACCGAATGTCCTTTTAGCGACTTCTATAAAAAAATGTGTGTGTACTTATGTAGACGCGTTAGAAGTTATACTAACTCTTCACTCTTCTCTGGAGGCGGGGGTTGGCATCCCCTCCTCCTACTCCGCTTAAGGCACACTGAACACATAAGGGTGCCTTATAGCTCGGACCTTACGCGCGCGCGGTGGATCCCCGGATCGGCCGCGCACAGGTCCCTCACGGCGGTGCGACCGCCTGTCGCCGCCGTGCACTCCTTCGGGAAGAGGCGCCAGTGAGCTCCCTCTCCCGCTCCGTCTCCTCCTTCTGCGACATCACGTCCTCGCAGAAGGAGAGGATCACCTGCCATGTGCTCTTACTGACAGTCATCGCTCGGATGACCGCAGGGAGCGACAGGTCCGCGCCAACCTCAGCGATGAGGGGCGCCCTTGCCTCCGCCCAAGCTGGGCACTCCGCCAGGGTGTGGTCTGCAGTGTCTTCACTGCTACTACAGTGATGACACCCTGGCGAGTCCTCCGCCCCTGCCACCTTCCACAGATACCTTCCGAAGCAGCCGTGCCCCGTCAGGATCTGTGCAAGGTGGAAGGTAATGATGCCGTGCCGCCGGTCAATCCACTGCTCCAGGATTGGACCGACGGCCAACACGGTGCGGTGCCCCGCACTAGGCTCCTCCAGCCTCTCCTTCCACTGACGGAGCACTCGCCTTAGCAGGTCTTCTGACGTCTATACTGTCACTATGTGAAAATTGTTCTATGGCTAACTTCATGGTGTCGGTTTTTTTCGTAACGGTGTGCGCGCGCATCGTAAAAATTTACTCTTATCATTTTTCCCTAACGCGCCAAAAGAAGTATAACTTCAAAAATCTAAATTGTTATAATGACACCGGTTATATTGAATATAAAATTTCGGATATTATGCGGCTTTTTTTATTTATTGTACAATTTTGAAATTAACAGTGTTTATTCTACTTGAAGTATAAAGGGGGAAGTGCACATCTCCTAAAACCGGAGGAGGCGTACTGATTGGTCCCCACCATGGTTCAAGCCTGGCGTGGGGCTCAGTAGCCTAGGGTGAGCCCAAAACCTTGGGCGAAGCAAATTGAGCCGAGGGAGCTGTTATTTGTATCCCTCTTATAAGAAGATGGGACAAAAGAGCAGGGGGACAAGGGGCGAGGATGGGAACCTCACCCCATTGTATTGTCCCGACGTTGGGAGGGGTTGTTCAGAGGTGTAGGTCAATCCCTCTGTGGAGGTGGTGTCGGTCACTTGACGGACTGACTAGCCATCGAGGTGCCCTGTTTGCTCAACAGATCCGGGCTACCTCACCAAAGGCGTTGGTGGCAACTGCCGGGTTTTAGTGGGTAGACCTGCGTCCACTTTCCCACCTTTCGGGCGCAGTGAGTCCCACATACATACATAGTCCCACCTGGGGAGACCCACTCCCCCGCGGTATGCCGCAGAGCATTTCCCGACGTAAAAAAAAGGCGTACTGATTGGTCCGATACATTTTCTCTCTGACTCTACCGCGACCGTGGCATAGGCTGTAGAGTGGAGGCTGTGTGCAACACGTAATTATGATGACGCTCATTGTCCTAACCTAACCGATAACTCTATTTATCGCTGTTTATTATTAAAATTTTAATTAGTATATTAAAATTTTTAACAAGTTCGTTTCGGATAATTTACAGCAACCATATTATGGTCACAAACGTGTGGAAAAGTTGTTTCATTATAATTTATATATATATAACAACCAAACATTAGAAAACAATAAATATAATCAGTTATCACTTACCTTTACTCTTTCAATTACGCGGTCAATTGCTTTTTGTCTCCTTTGAAAAAGCTTTGAATATTTATTTCCTTTACATATTATTGAGAATGAATTTTATTAAGCAATTATTAAATTCCTTCTTTATTAATTCTTAAAATCCTAATAAGATAAGCATACCCAGATTTATACATATAGTGATCAGTGCATTTTATATATTGACGATAAAATGTTACGATCGTTGTACTAAGAAGCTTCTCGCTCGACCGGATTGCAAACGACATACATGCAAGATACATACATATATACGTACATACATATAACAAAGAGGTTTTTTCTCTCTAAGCTTCGGCATTATTGACGTGACAATGTCTAATAAGGCGCTCGATGAACGCCGGCTGTATGCACGAAATGACGCGTATTTTTCCAGTTACACTCATTGTCCCGTTACGCTCATTGTCCCGTAACACTCATTGTACGCTTGCCTTTTTGACGTTGTCACGTTAAACTATCGTCCGTAAACCAACTTTACAGACAACCAATTTCTATGTGAAATTTAATAAAGTTTACAAACAGTTTACTAAACAAGTTTACTAAATAAAAAAATTGCGTATTTTATCGCGGTTTATTAAGTTTCCATGTGCCCGAAGTATCGGTTACTTTACACTTTACAGCAACCATGGTCACGGAAGGACACTTGCCGTGGTTTTAGTGTAGTATTTTTGTAATTATTAATTTACTAGCTGTTGCCCGCAGCTTCGCCCGCGTTAACTTACTCAACTTAATTACTGTTAGTCACAGCGTGACTATATAGCCTTTCTCGATAAACTATCTAATACTGAAAGAATTTTTCAAATCGGACCAGTAGTTCCTGATCTCTCACCAGATTTATAATATTAGTATAGATTATTATTTAGTTATTGTAACTTTTTAATCCGTCGTCCATAAAGTCACAAAAATGGCGGCATCGCCCGTGCGGAAATTAAAAATAGATATTTTTTTCCAAAAGAATAAGATCTTATCTGTCATGATACTATACAAAGAGTTATGCTTTAGCTTCTGTGTTTATGCACAAATGTGATAGCGGACATATTATGAAATGAAAACCAATACCAGTTCTAAATATTATTTAGCAGTTGTAACTTGTAAGTCATTACACAGGAACTATTATAAAATGCATTGCATGTTGTAATTGCTTTAAACCATATAACCGCAAAACCAATACGTTGATCCATCGGACCACCGCAGACATAAAGGATATATCAATTCGCTTTTTTAATCTTTATTAGTGAAAAATATATGATATATTTTTTCATTAAAGAATATGGAAAAACTGATAATTTTTTTGTTTGTCATAAAAGAGGAAGCGACTTAGGAGATAACATTACTGTTGAGATAACTGACTCTAGTGTCAAATCCAAATAGTACTCCAAACCTACATTTAGTTTAGTTAGGAGCTATCTATAATTATTATTTTATATTTAATATAATACATTCATCTACAGATCATTGGAATTAGGATTATCGAAATAAAAAATTACATTTTACGTAAATCCTTTTAATTCTCTCTTGTACAAGAACAGAAAAAAGAATACGGTTCATATATTGTTAATTGTGTACAATCAAACAAAATTGTCTCCGGACGGCGTGGCAAAACAGGGTGAAACGGCTTAAAGGTGAATGGGAATATTGCACCTATTTTCGCCCGGGGCCAAATTGGGTGTGCCTGAGTCTCGCTGGCCGGTATTATGGAATACCTTTGTTTAGAACATTGTATCATAGGTGAGCGTGTACTTGTCACGTGAGTACAAGTACAAAGTAAGTAACTTATATTGTGGGAAAGTAATTGAATGACGAGTTGAAGTAAATTCATTTATACTATAGAAACGAGTACAATGTATAGACGTATCATTATTTTAAGAATTATTAACAAATAAGTTTTATTTATTATTTTTTTAATTAACTTGCTAGTTTTGTTTAGTTAATTAAAAAAAAATACGTCTAGTCTACTAGTCTATTCGTCTACTAGTCGCCCAACCACTCGCTCAACTAGTCACCCGATCAGTCGCTCAACTAGTTGCCCAACCAGTCGACTAACCAGTCGCACAACCAGTCGCTCGAATAGTTGCTCAATCAGTCGCCCGACCAGTCGCTTGACTAGTTGCCCAACCAGTCGCTCGACTAGTTGCCCAACCAGTCGCTCGACTAGTCGCCCAACCAGTCGCTCGACTAGTTACCCAACCAGTCGCTCGACTAGTCGCCCAACCAGTCACTCGACTAGTCGCACAACCGGTCGCCCAACCAGTCGCCCGACCAGTCGCTCGACTAGTCGCCCAACCAGTCAACCAACCAGTTGCACAACCAGTCGCTCGACTATTGCCCAACCAGTCAATCGACTAGTTGCCCAACCAGTCAATCAACTAGTTGCCCAACTAGTCGCTCGGCTAGTCGCCCAACCAGTCGCTCGACTAGTTGCCCAACCAGTCGCCCAACCAGTCACTCGACTAGTCGCACAACCAGTCGCCCAACCAGTCGCCCGAATAGTCGCTCGACTAGTCGCCCAACCAGTCAACCAACCAGTTGCACAACCAGTCGCTCGACTATTGCCCAACCAGTCAATCGACTAGTTGCCCAACCAGTCGCTCGACTAGTTGCCCAACCAGTCGCCTGACCAGTCGCTTGAATAGTCGCCCAACCAGTCGCCCGACCAGTCGCTCGACCTTGACTAGTCACCCAACCAGTCGCTTGACTAGTCGCCCAACCAATCGCACAACCAGTCGCTCGACTAGTCGCCTAACCAGTCGCTCAACTAGTCACTCGACTAGTCACCCGATCAGTCGCTCAACTAGTCACTCGACCAGTCGCTCGACTAGTCGCCCAACCAGTAGACCAACCAGTCGCACAACCAGTCGCACAACTAGTCGCTCGACTAGTTGCCCAGCCAGTCGCTCGACTAGTTGCCCAACCAGTCGCTCGACTAGTCGCCCGACCAGTCGCTCGACTAGTCACCCAATCAGTCACTCGACTAGTTGCCCAACCAGTCACCCGACCAGTCGCCCAACTAGTCACCCGACCAGTCGCTCGACTAGTCACCCAACCAGTCGCCCAACCAGAGTCGCTCGACTAGTCGCACAACCAGTCGCCCAACCAGTCGCTCATCTAGTCGCACAACCAGTCGCTCGACTAGTCGCACAACCAGTCGCTCAACTAGTCGCACAACCAGTCGCTCGGCTAGTCGCACTCCCAGTCGTTAGATCAGTGGCACCCCAAGTTGCTCGATCAGTTGCCCAACTAGTCACTCGGTCCTTAACAAATAAAAAATTTGTCCATCATAAAAATACAAACTGCAGAGTTAGAACCATCATATAGCAATTGATAGCAAAGCAAGTCCTAACTCAAATTACCTCTGCTGTGTGCTACGAATAAATAATAAGTCAGAAAGTCTAACTCAGAACAAATGACACATAAAAAGTGGACCTACTTCAAACCAAAACGACATATGATTTAAAATACCAATCACTTTCGAGGTTACAAATAGACGTCATTGGTGATTTGTTTCATTTTTGAATAAATGCAGGTATTGGTCGGCGCGCATGCTGCAATGTCACCTATGACAGTCGAGTGATAGCTGCGTGGACGATGTCATGCAATAAGTGAACCAAGTCAATAATAAAACAATATTATTTAATATTTTACAATGATCGGTGATGAGTCGGCCGAGTCCACCGACGCGCCACAATCGTAACATACTGTTACTGACTCCCTGTGGGCCGTCCGGCACAGGTACTCACCAAAGCAACCAGGCCTGGTGAGCACCTGTGTCAGACGGAAGGTGAGGGGGGTTGTGCTTATGGCGCATCCAACGCTTGAGGACTGAATGCAAAGCAACCGTTAGGCTTTTGTCATACGACTGCCGTGCCGGGTCCTCCCCCCACCTCCGTATTAATGTTCCTGTCCTAGTCGGCGAACCCTAGGATCTAGTAAAACGTAAGGTTCTCGCCGGGAGCCCTCCTAACCAAGACATATGAATGCGTCTCGGCAAGAACCTCCGCCACAAATTCCCACGGGGGGTCACCGGCTAGGTCAGTGGCTGTCACCCACGATACTGTTCGGTACCAGCCGGGGCTTATCCCTCGCGGTAAGGTGACCCGTCCAAATGGATGCACCATACATCGCCATACTCCAGAGTATAGCTGCCTGCAGGCGGCGCTGGTTCCTTCGAGGTTCGGGAGGAGTCTGCCCAGCGCACTTGCCGCCTTCACGATCTTCAATCCCAATATTGACAAATGTGGGCCGAAGGTCCACCCTCCGTCTCTTGGTCTGGGGGCTCATCCTGAACCTCCCTCCTCGGATCTGGAGGGTAGCTCCCGGAGGGTGTCCTTTACGGCCGGTCCCGCGGAAGAGAAGGACTTTGGTCTTCTCAACTCTGACCCGACGCCCTAACCTCTCTATGCGGCTGATCACGAGGTCGAACCCGACTTTGGCCAGCCGCACCGCCTCCTTATAGGCTCTTCCCCGGGATACTCTTGTCTTTCAAGCTTAATTGCAGCTAACTACTTATTTTGCCGAATTGGATCGGCTGGGATACTAAAAGAAAACAAAGCAAGCAAAATGCACAATCATTTTTAAAATACCTCAATTATATCGATATACATTTAAATAATGATAAAAATATAAACATATTAGGTATATTATACATTTCATGAAGAATAAATAAAATACCTTCTACATTGGTTCAAATATTGACTGACTTCATTTTGCATAGTATTGACCATCTCGGTTGGCTTATTACATTAACTTATTTGAATAAAATATCATTTTACTACTATGTATTTACTAGTGAGAAGTAATCCCTGGAGGTGTTGATTTTGTATGGCTCCTGCACCACTTCACTACAAATGATGGCATGATGATTAGCAGCTGCAATTCATAATGAAAAAACGAAAACGTATGCGTAAGTTTGACGTGTGTTGGCTTGTATGAAAAATGTCCGACTGATGACGCGCTGGACACGACTCATTTTTATAACACAGTTACATTTCCTGACTTATTATTTATTCGTAGGCTGTGTGGAGATACGCCCTGCATTTATGCACTTTAAACCACTATATCAATCGTACACGTCCGTACACACATGCATACGTACCCAAAATGCAGCTCAGATAAGGTGCATCAAACAGTATTTGCTTCTCCGGAATTTCGCATCCGGAGTTAGCTTCATCAAACACTATCCAGATAAATGTTAATATTTATTATTTAGTTAATTTATGTGCTGTAGAATGTGCTCATATGTTTGGATGGTGGCATCAGTTGGCAATAATAAGAAGGTAATGATGGTTTTTTAATCAATTTATTTACTTAATTAATGACATATATGAAAATACAATTTTCAATATTGTTACAGTGTAACAAAAACCCTCAAGGGGTTGTCCGTACACCGGCATACATCTCCAACGCTCGGAATACTTGAGTAGTTTATAAAATATATTACTAAATGTGAGGATGATGAGCGATCAATGTGTGCATCGTTAGTACGTCTGCAGTAAAATACGCGGACCGGTTTTGCACAGTACAGGCACAGGATGATTATTATATATAAATATTATATAATAATAATATCTATGGACGCTTTCACATCACGTCAATCCCGTGGTAAGTTTTTGAAGAACTTGTGTTTAGGGTATCAGACAACGGATATATTATATTGAATACTTTTATACTATACATATATTTAAGATTTTTTTTATATAATATACATATTTAATACACATCCATGATCCAAATCAGGATATCAAAATATTTTTGTTTCCTGACAGGATTCGAACCCGCAACCTCAGGCTTGAGCGCCAACGTGCTTACCACTGAGCCATAGAGGTCGTCATGTATGTATAATATATTTATATTATATAATAATCTACTAAGTACTTACTAATCTACTATTACTTTTACTATTTCAAGTTTCAAATTCGATTTCTATGAAATTCCTACTTTAATTATGTCAAAATCATTAGATATATGTTAAAGAATACATATTATTTGAAAAGATTAGTTCTACTGAGTTTGTTTCGCCGGTTCTTCTTAGTGGGCTTGCCTTGGAACCGGTGGTAGATTCAATTGACGTTCAAAAATATACTGTATTGGTACTATTTTGAATTAAAAAAAAAGATTTTGATTTTGATTTTTGATATTAAAGCTAACGCATATATAGTTTACGATTTTTATGTATTTTAATGCGGTTTAAACCTATCTTGTGACCAAATGACGGGACAGGATGTTCTGAATATATTTGTGGTTGTAATTTGATGTTGTCACGAAAAAACTAATCTTAAAAAAGTTTTTACAGACAGAACAAATCCTTGATCTTATTTAGAAACGAGCATCGGAATGAATACCGTAATTCCAATTATGGACAAGGGTCAGGTAACCGCAAATCTAATTCCAACTTCCCCACTTCCAACTACTAATTAGTTTGAAAGTGATTGTGCAAGAGTTTAAACTTGTCTTGTATTTTCATGTCCCACTTGTACCTCTGTTCCGTGCACACTCTTTATGGGCTGTAAATGTTTATTTGGCCGTATAAAGTTTATAACCGTGGTCGCATCTTGTTGATAAAAATACTGGCTAAGTGCATTTTCATTTTCTTATATCAGTGAGAGATGCGCTTTGTGCTCGCCTTCCTGCGTTGGCACCCGTGGCACTATGCTTATTTCTTGTGTCAAGAAGTTATGCTGTGTTCTTGTAAAAATAGGCGATGCAAATAATAATGAAGTGTCTACATTATGGTCTACCATACTTTATGGATTTGCACTATACATAGGTAATGGGTTGACGATTTATATAAAAAAAAAAAACAGTTTATTAATATTGGTTCAGCGTTGCTTGAGAACCAAAACGAGCCTGGGGCATGGTAAGTCACGGTCCCAGTAATTGCATGTCCTTCCATCCTCTCCAAAGCACTGCAAAGCTGTTGCATAAACGAAATTCGCGGAATGGTGGTACCCATGCATGTAAGGTACAGCGCATTTCTCCCACAGCTGTCTGGAGGAGTATATAGTATTAGTTAATAATACTTTTGAGTGAACGCCACTCATCATTAGATATAAATTTTAACAAGAAACAGATTTAAGTTAAAATATTTAAGAAAATTGCAATCATAGTGACTGCCGATAGAAGTGAAAACGAATAACTTAGAATTAAGTATGACATAGTGAAATTTCAAATTTTAATACTAAAAATGTTAAATTTCATAATGATTTTCCCCTACCAAAAAGTGCTAAACGTGGCTAAAGAAGTTTTCACTTCAAATATGTACATTTTTAATTGTTTTGTCACTTTTATTAAAAATATTACTACTGCTACTTACTACATTATAATCATTATTTGTTACATGATATACTGTTACGGCTTCAAATTACTCAACAGTTCCGAGTGTATTTCGGTTTGTTTAACCAGCGCCGATTGAGGCTATTTCCTCGATACTCCAATGTACTTACGATACGCTCGTTTGATACATTTGATACTCACCAAAATACTGAGCTGATTTGATTGGAAACTATTACTGATTATATTTACGATTAGATTATTATTATTATTTATTTATTTATTTGGAGAACGTTACAGAAACAATTACAGGATTAACAGCGTAGCAAAAAACAGAAAAATAGGTACAAATTGTTCTATCTATGTCTCACTAAGAACATGTGATTTAGATTTTACACCAAGGACAAAAAGATGATTTTTAAAAAGGTGATTAATTTTGAATAACAATTTGTTTTGTTGTGTACTTTGTTCAGCAATAAAACACTGACTAGAGAGATAGATATCTATGTTTAATGAATTAAAAAATATATTTCCTAAAACATCGCTACTACATTCGTATAGAGCATTTTCATTTTAATGAGTGAAGTTCGTGTAAACATTCAAAAACATTTTGTTTATGGCAGAAGCGACAAAAGGAAGCAAACGAGCAGTAGGAGCCTTATGGTGGCAACCGACGCCCATAGACATCTAAGAAAGATGCAGATGAGTTGCCCTCCTTTTTACTAAATTGTCAATTTTGACAATTATAGTAAAACATAGCTGGACATCATCACTATGACTATCTGCTACGTGGCCCATTATTTTTTTCATGCTATATACAATTGGTATTTTGTCCCCTCTCCCTATAATAGGGGTATAAAGAGCAGCTCCCTCGCTTCAATTGGGTTCGCCCAAGGTGCTAAATTCACCTTAGGCTACTGAGCCCCACCGCCACGACAATGCTTGAACCATGGTGGGGATGATCATTGACACTGCTAGATGACATAAAATAAAAGTACAGTCATTCATTCAACTTATATATCCAATATCAATATTAGCATAAAACAACTCAGTATATCTCAAGAACCAATAAATGCAGATCAGAAGTTTGTTCAACACAAACTTCTACAAACTTCGGATCTATTTATCCAAGCACACGAGGTGGAACGTTATTACCTATACGATAAACAGCACATAAAAAGCTACTTTTTCAGTTGTTAATTACATTTTCAACTCTTTTTACCCTCAAGAGTTACACAAAGAGATGGTGAGCTCACAAACCAGCTTCAATTATGAATATACAGCACGAAAACATGGCGGAAATCAACTGCAGTTATTTGCAATTTCAACATTCTTTGCAGTTGTGTTTGTAATGCCAACAAAGTAAAAGAGAAAATGAGGATGAATAAATTAAGGATTGAAAGCGTACTTTATATTTAATATTATTCTACTGTTTTCTAACAAAGCAATTTAAATAGCAGCTGCATAAATAGCGGGAAAAATTTACAACGTTTAACTGTGACACAATAATTATGTTGATTTTTATTATTTTGCTCTTCTATTATTGTTATGTTTATTATATTGCAGTTTTGTAGAGATAAATCGAATTGTAATGTATATTTTTTGTCTTATCCATAATTCATTACTTATTATTTAGTGAATTTATAATCGATCGGTTCCTTCGATCAATTTTAAATTAATTAGTAAACAGTCCGACCGAAAAGTCCAGATAGATAATATTATGCATATAAGGATATATCCATAATATCTATCTGGACTTTTCGATAAAGGATGAAGGGTATATTTATTTACATCTTATTGCTCCTAACATATCAAAACTAATATTCATGTATAAACAATCGAATATGAAATGCTTTGCTTATAACAATGCTCACCGGTGGGAAGGAAGCGCTGTGCCGCGCTCCCAGCTGCATGGGTACCACCATCTTGCTTGTTTCTCCCGTGAAACAGCTTTGTTGTGTTTCGGAGAGAAGGGCAAGACAGGCAGTGTAATTACTGGCACCGAGACTTAACATCTTATTTCTCAGGATAGGCAACACATAAATGAGTTGCCTGGGCTCGTTTCAGGTTAACTAGTTTATGTTCATGGGCGACGATGATGGATGACTTACCATCAGGTGGCACGTTTGCCAGTTTGCCTATACATCTAACATAAAAAAAAACAAATAGCCCAAACATTACCAGAAGCTATAAAATAATTCTAAACATAGTTTGTACAGAAACTAAACACTGGCTTTGACTATTTAAACACTATAACAGAGTTATTAGTGAAACACCACCAATTTATTTTTTACTTTTGCGTCCTTAATGCTTTCGCATGATCCAGGTTTACCTCGGATAAGGCTGCTAGACCTTTTCTTATATAGAAGAGGGGGCAAACGGATAGTCAGTTCACCTGGTGGTAAGTGAAAGCGACATCTACTGACACCTACCACACCAGAGGGTTAGCAGGTGCGTTGCCGGCCTTTCAAATATGAATATGCTCTTTTTTCTTTTCTAATACCTATGTGGGGACTCGCACGTGGGAACTACCCCACTAAACCACCTGTAAGCGCCTTCAGCCGCTTTTTAGGGTCACCTCAGCGATATGCTGGCCCCAACGAAGGCCAGACTACTCGTAAGGGGGGGCTGCCCGGCCGCCACTAAGCAGTCCCCGCGACCTTGTGCCATAGTGGCCCCAGGTTCCCATCCTGAACCCGGCACGAGCACAGGGGTGTTACTGGAGGCGTATTAAGTAGCGCCTTCTACACACCCCCGTTCGTTGCCCGCGGAGGGACCTCCTTTCTCACCCACTCGTCGGCCTCCTTCTTGGACATTACTGACTCGCAGAAGGAGACCATCGCCGTCCATCACCACCACCAGCAACTTCTCAAGACTAGACAACTAACAACAATGTTTGTTCTACGAATTTTGATGATTTGTCAGATTTTATTTTCATACAAAAATAAATTTTATTTCATAAATTAAATATGAATTTAATTTTCCGCTAGATTTATAATTTTTATTATTTTATATTTTTGCAAATTGCATTGTATTGCAAAGCAAATACAAAGCAATTATTACATGGCAAAGATTAGTTAAATAAAAGCGTGTGAGTCGCGAGGTTGGAAAACGAAACATAGATCTACTTTCACGACAGTACAATAAAAAATTGAAAATTCATTTTTTCAAATAACTTTGTATACGTAGTTAGTTATTCTGTTGGAAATATTATGGATGTGAAAGTTTGTTTTGGGATGGAAGGACGTTACTTACCGTTTTTATTAAAACACAAGGTAATATAATATTATTATTATTATAATGACATTTTTTTAAGTTTGAAGAGCACTCGGAACACAATATTAAGACAATATCTTAAATCGATTTATAATACTGTGGTTTTTTTTGCTGTGGCTCACTTCTTATATCACCGTAATTCATCGTTTTCTTAGCCACAAAAATTTAAAAAATCTTAAATCTCAAACACGATTTATTAATATTCATTTGATAATATTGAAAATATTTACCTATTTTCAATCTTTACATTTTTTTGCATTATGTTGCATTACGTTGCATGAACATTTATCAGTTCAGTTTGGCATTGACTTGTAAAGGGCTTTCAGGGTAAATAGCCCAAAAGGATACCCCTTTGATTGCTGTAATGATTCTTCGGATGATGGATCGCTGTTAGTTGATGTTCGTAGATTATAAGACCCCTATGGGGCTATAAATAATCCCCCCCATAAAGGGACTACTAAATGATGAGGGACTACTAAATGATTATATTTTGCACCGAATGAAGAATTAATTTTAAAGGGGAATCAAAGACTCACTATTTATTCAGTGACACTCGTACCCTTTTTTCTTTAAGGACGCCACCTCCACAGAGGGGTTGTCCCGCACCACAGAATAACCCCTCTCAACGTCAGGATTGTACAATGGGATGAGGTCCCCATCCTCGCTCCCTCGGCTCAATTTGCTTTGCCCAAGGTGCTGGGCTCACCCTAGGTTACTGAGCTCCACCGCCACTTGGCTTAAGCCATGGTGGGGACAAATGAGTTGCCTGGGCTAGTCTCAGGTTAACTCGTTTATTTTCATGGGCGACGCTGACCACTTACCATCAGTGGCTCGTCTGTCCGTTTGCCTATCTAACTAACATATAAAACACATAATTAATAATATCCTCACAAATTGAATATACTGTACGTCTGTGTTTTATTTCCGCATAACTTCATGGAGGATTATTACGTTAGTTAGCTTCATCTGCAGGCCCCCTGTCTGCGGAGCCCCGTCTGCGGAGCCCTCCCTCGCTGAACCGGAACTAAGCTCGTACGTAATGTTTATTTGGTAATCAATGATTATCCTATGCATTGGATCGTTAATAGATGTCTGTTTTATCTATTCACTGTACTATACTCTTCTATTAAACAAACAGACTAGCTGTAACCCGCAGCTTCGTATTAACAATTTGGCCTTGGTTAGTGACCCTGACTGCTAAAACTAGAAGGTCGTGAGTTCGATCCCCAACTATGATAAATGTTCGTGTGATGAACATGATCATTTGTTCTGTGTCTGGGTGTAGTTTATCTATAATATGTATGTATTTAGAAATACATAAGTATGTATCAGTTTTCTGGTTACCATAAGAACAGGCTCTGCCTAGTTTACCCACCATGGTTCAGGCCTTGTCGTGGCGATGGGGCTCAGTAACCTAGGGTGAGCGGTGCACCTTGGGCGAAGCTAATTGGGCCGAGGGGGCTCTTTGTACCCTTCTTATAAGAAGAGGGGACAGAAGAGCAGGGGGCAAGGGGTGAGGATGGGAACCTCACCCCATGCCTTAGAGCATTTCCCGGCGTAAAAGAAAAAGAGGCTCTGCCTAGTTTGGGATCAGATATCCGTGTGTGAGCTGCCCCAACATATTATTATTTACAATCGTACCAGGACTGGTGATGATTACTGTACGTCACTCAGTGATAAGGCATGCGCTGGCCCAATGCGGGTTGGTGAACTTCACACACCTTTAAAGACTTTTAATCTCATCAGGCATGCAGGTTTCCTCACGATGTTTCCTTCACCGGTGAGCAAGCGATGGTATAATGTCCTGCACGTAGAAATGTAGAAAAACTCATTTCAAGGCATTAAAAAGGGAGGGATTGTACCCGGACCTCTCGGCTCTAAGCTCTCGAGCCATACCCACTAGGCCTTCGTTGCTCACACATTATGTCTAGCTCTAGGGTTCTCCTCGGTGATAGTATTCCATAAGTTGGAATTGTGTTACATGTAAAATTCCAGACATCATTTTTATTTGGAACGGACAGAAACCGGTGGGAGGGAAGCGCTGTGCCGCGCTCCCGGCTGCATGGGTACCACCATCTTGCTTGTTTCTCCCGTGAAACAGCTTTGCTGTGTTTCGGAGAGAAGGGCAAGACAGCCAGTGCAATTACTGGCACCGAGACTTAACATCTTATGTCTCAGATAGGCAACACATAAATGAGTTGCCTGGGCTCGTTCCAGGTAAAATGGTTTGTGTTCATGGGCGGCGTCGACCACTTACAATCAGGTGGCACGTTTGACAGTTTGCCTATCCAACTAACATAAAAAACAGGATCGAACCCGGACCTGTCATGCAAAAGTACGAGCCCATACCCACTAGAGACAAGAGTCTAGACTCTAGAGTGTAGACCATCGTCGTCACAAATAATTAATATTACACACCGGTGACAGGTCTGCTCGGGTGGGCGCAATCATGCTTAAATAATAATGGGCAACGTTGAATAGATATTACATTTAGTGTAGGTTAGGCTGGTAGGACTCTATGACTCTATTAAAATGAAATAGTACAAATATTTGTAAGAGGTAGTGCCATGCTGCTTTGCATCCGAATTGGGCCGGCACGACCGAGGTACCTCTCGCTGACATAACACCGGCGTTAAGCATAGCTTAAGCTTAGCTGTCACGTTTCGTGCAGTTTGTGACATTTCGGTAGCCCTTTGGGGGGGGGGGATAAGGAAAAGGAGGGCAACTCATCTGCATAATCTCTGGTGGTGTGGATGTGTATGGGTGTCGATAGTCGTCAAAAGGCTTCCACTGCTCGTTTGCCCTCCTATGATATAAAAAAACTTGTGTCTGTATATTAGGAGAAAATTTGAGAATACCTTGAGCGATATACGATTTAGCAAAAAATCTGTTGTTTAATTTTGGTCGGCCTACTGCCAGCTATTCAAAAACTTGAAGTAGCTGCTTGAAAGAAGGAAATCTGCCAGACTGCATTGTGAGCTAGAAAGATCTTGAATTCATAAGAATGTACTAACAAATAAAAGGTTTATAAACTCTACAAAAAAACTTTACCTTTCCTTTTGAAGTCGGTTAAAATGTGACACCCGTTATCCGCGCGATAATAATGAGTTAATCGAATCCTCAGATAAAAAAATAGAATTAGTCGTTTTGGCGCTACGGCAATGCATATATACATACTATCATCATCATCATCATCAGCCTCTATCCATCCACTGCTCAACATAGGCCTCCCTCAATGAACGCCAAGAGTGGCAAGGGATATATACTTTAGACTATTAAAATTATAACAAACTGAAAAACCACCTCCAATCAGGTTTTACTACGACTACCACTAACACCATAGTGATGATTAATCAATAACCCGTAAAACCTGTTCTGAAAGTTATTATCGAAATTAATTGAAGTCCCCGCTAGAAAGTATTTCAGTACGGTGAATGTGCTCAATTTTAATCCCGCAGGCACCCGTAGGTAGCATAAGTGGAATATTGTAAAATGAACACTGCTTTGATCAGCGAAGCAATTTTATTATTTTTCAGGTATGTACTTCACTTTTGTATTAAATTAAAAAAACCGATATTCATCATCATCATCATCATCATTTTACCCTCCACTAGTGGAAATCCTTTTTCAATGGATGCCAATACGGCCGACATAATATGACATTCTTTTTTTAATATTATTTTGTTGACATTTTAACACAACAACAATAATTGATACATTGTAAACTAGATGTACTTCTCTCTATTAGAGGTTTCTTCCAGAAAACCTTGAAGGTTTTGTGGGATACTCCTTTCTGTAATAATTTTGTAATAATCATAGCCGGTCTGTGTTGGATGCGAGTGGCAAGGGATCGGCCGTCTTGGCGTTCATTGAGGGACGCCTATGTTCAGCAGTGGACGGATAGAGGCTGATGATGATGATGATGAGGATGAATCATAGGCAGCGCATAATATTAATTTGTTTAATCCATTATAAAGTACACACAGGCAAGGGGTAGGATAAAATAAAATAACCATGACGGACAGTCTGTTTTATTTTTGAAATTATCATACAACAGTGACCAAATGGCAGTACATTTTGAGAGTCTGCTATTATTTAACAACTGCAATTACACGTGCTAAATTATCACGAGACGAATCTCTTCGTAACCCTTACAACTAGTTCTACGTACTTAAACTCTTATAAACATTTTGAAACTTACAACTAATTCAAAAAGACAAACTGTTAATCAATTTGTGTCATGATTTAATCAAAGTGCTAAGGTTTTATACATGAATAAAGATTAATAATCGAGTCGATTACTATATTTGGCAGGGCTAGAATTACATTCATTATTTCAAATTACAATATTATTATTAATTATTTTTAATTAATATTTATACCTAGTAGTTTAAAAATAAACTAAAAAATATGATAATGTAAGAATACCTATCGGAGAGAAGATATTAAGATATAGAGACTTGTCATGAGACGAGCCTATCGTCTTTTGTTCAAGATGTCAATTATAAACGTCTTATTTTTATGCAAAAGCTGACTTAAAAAAATCTATTAATTTTCCTGTTTTCGCTTTTCTGTGTTAACTTTACTCGTCGTTTTGGCGTTTATTGTCTACTATTATTAAGCAGACTATGGCGGAAATAAACCAATAATATAACCATAAACTTATTTTTACAAAGATTTAAATACTAATCGTATCGAGTCTTAGAGTTTTGAAATAGTAACCACTTTTACCGGAGGGCCTAAAGGGATGTACTTTGTTTATCTTCAGTGAAATTAAAAAGGTATAAAGTGATTTTACGTCAATGTGATAATTAATCAACTTTGCTAATTACCATTACCTACTTAATACAGTAGACGTATGTGACAGTGCGTTTTACATCTGCTTATGTACGTACAACAATATTTGTTATAAACAATTGCAGATTTACATGGTAATACATTGTAATTTTCACTGTTAAAACGGAATATTTACCACGTTTTTTACCTTGAGCTCGTGAACAAGACATTCATAACTGTAGAAATATCGAACTCCGTGAAATAAAAGTGAAAACACGGAAAATATGCCGTTATAAATAGTTTTAATATTTGTTTAAATGAAAAAAAAAGTATTCACGTAGTATTCTATTTCACGTCAAATGCCTTTAATAATAATATAAACCAATATATTATTTAAAAATAGAAGCTAGACTTAATGAAAAATGATAACATGATTTTAGCGCTTAATCCAACGTTTATCGCACCACTTAATTGGGTTGCCTGTAATCTGAATAAATTATGAGATTTTACAGAAAATAAGGATAAAGCAGGTATTCGTTTGAATTCTTTCTTTAATTAAAATAATAAAGATAGGGGATTATTATTTTAATCAAAGAAAGAATTATTTACCATTCAGTAATATAAAATCTTTCTTATTTTATAACCATCTATAAGATCGTCTGAAATATAACAATACTGGTATGAATATTAAAGAAATTAGATGTCATCATAATAAAAAAATCTAGTACTGAAACCTAGGCTTTCATCTCTATTGGCTGTGAATTATCTTTCTCTACAGATACCAAATCTTTTTGAAATATCTTGAAAATAGATATTATTTATTTATTCATGTTATTTTGGGAACGTTTTATGAAAAAAGATTTTATTAAAATCGTAATAATTTACATATCAGTATTTTTTGCCGATCATTCAAATAATTTTAAAAATCAAAATAACAATTTCCACTTACAATTTTAAATTGTTCCCATACTTTATTTACAATATAAACACTGCTGAATTTTGTATTGATTATGTTTTTTAACATTAAAACGATATTTTTAAGAATATTTCAATACAAACATAATATGAAGATTTACGGAGATCACTATGAGAGAAGTCAATCCGAATAGTTTGGTGGAATTGTTGTGTTCTGATGGTAGGAAGGAACTCGGGGCGGCCGGTGCTGAAGGTACCTGCTTATCATCGAAGGTTCCACTTCCTTCACCATCATCTTCGTCATCAGGTGACACGGTAGCTTCATGCTTCAGAGCCTCCGCTCGGGGACCAATTGGACTGATCATAGTTGCTGAAAAATTCGCCGGACTCTCCGATGTTTGAACTGTTAAAGCACTGTACAATTCCGCTTTAGTCACGTTCGCAAATACGCTAGAATTTAGAAACATATCGAGTTCCATGGTTGTATTTTCTGGAATTTTCGTTGAAAAATTGTACAGCTCATTTCTCAATTGCGCGCTATATGGCGCGTTGCACAGGTGGCCCAAACATGTACATGTCAGATGGAATTTTCCCCGGTACGATAATGAACACTGCGATGTGGTGGGGGCCGCACATGTCAGGGATGACTCGAAATCTGTAGAAAAAATGGTCCAATTTATTATTCAAGTACAAGTAAAAATTTCAAAAACCTGACTTCGGAAAAAAATACTTTTTTCAAAGTCCTATAAAGTTTTGTCCTCCTTTTAGCTTTAGTACAGCCGAGAAAAAGCATAGAAAATAGCTTTATTTTTTATACCTACTTAACGTTGTAATGTGAAAATCCGTAATAAATAAAAAAAAATAGAAATTTCATAGCGCATATTTTGTCCTCTGCTTTGAGTAAACATGTTACTATGAAGAAATGGCGCAATATGTTATTTGACGTAGAGATATTTGGACGGTCAAAAAACATGGGATTTTTACTGTGGAAACTTAATTATTTCGGACAAATGAAACATTCAAGAAAACCCAAATATGAAAAGACAAATTGATGTTGCATTGACATTGATTTAGAACTTGTTGCAATAGCTATTATGGCCTTAGCTCTGTGATTACTAATCTAGTTTAGAAAAGCAATTACTCGCAAAATATCGTACAAGAATATGCAAATTAATTTAATAGGATTATATAAATGTAAATGCTCATTTTTCTACCAAGCAATATAATAAAGTAGTATTTAATTATAATTGCATAGATATAAAAAAATTGTGTTTTGTCCGTTGTACCACTTGGATACCACCACAATTATTTCTGCAAGATATTGGCTATTGTTTACTAATTTGTACGCGGATTTTATCACGGTTTATTCAGATTTTTACTAATCAGTCCATGACTATGGTTGCTGTATACTTTTCAAAACGTCGGGCATGTAAAAATCTTAATGAACCGCGATAAAATCCGGATTAGTCCGTAGATCCGGCAAAGTTGTTTTGTTATAAATAGTTTAAATTAGATTATGACGTCATAAAGGTCACATTGGAAGCGTTCGGTGACGAGGTGACGATGTTACGAGTTCCGGGATTTTGTTCTCCCAAAAAGTGCTCAACACACCTAAAAAGTATTCAGTTAAAAAATGTCCCGGTATTATAATTAAAGACACTAAGTAAATCTTGTTTTGAATATTTACGCGAATTCCACTCATTATAATGAAACAATTTTACGGATTTTATTAGTCCTCCCGTGACCATGGTTGCTGTAAAGTATCTGAAACGTCGGCCATGTAAAAATCTTAATAAACCGCGATAAAATCCGTAAAATTGTTTCATTATAATGACTAAGTAAATCTTACAAAAGAAGATCCAATTTATTGGTATATTTGACCTCTTATCCACTAAATAATAAACTAGTAAAAACTACATCTCAATGAAAATTGTCTAGATATGAGAAAACGAAATATGTTTAATTTAAATCGTATCTCGTAGATATGTTCAGGAAAATGAAGGATCGATCATCCAACTTAATAGAATGACGACCTTCATGCATTAACAGTCTATAGTCAGATTCTAGTGGCTGAGTTTCGTCATCTTGGCGTTTATAGACGGTTACGTCCAGCAATGTAGAGAAAGAGGCTGATATCTACAGATACCTACGCTTAAGTTCTATAATGCTTACGAACATACAAAAAACAGTATTATACGCAAAGACATAAAAGAATAGTCTTACCTGGCGAACTGGCGACGGTGGCGCACAGCGGCCTGTCCGGCGGGCACAGGACAGGTGGCCCGTCACACGTCGTGTTACCCACACACTGGTGACAGCGAGACACCGCCGCGTCTGTACACACACATACAAGTGAACTAAACATATTTACACGTAGGTATATTCAAAATAAAACAACAATATGGACACTTTATAAAAATACTAGCTGCCGGCACACACATTCTGACAAAGGGGGAGGGGGAGGAATTTCTTTAAATCCCTTCTTAGTTGACCTCTATATGGAAAAAGTATAATATTCCTACCAAATTTCAAGTCTCGAATTCAAAATAAAACAAAAATCTATATTTTTGTTTTGTCTATACACAAATTCTTAATACTACTGTTTCTATTTTTTACGGGCTAGGACTACCACTCAATCCCACCGCTGCAACTCCTTTGTCGCCAGGATAAACAGCAGTAACCACAGAATGCTCACCGGTGAAGGAAAACATTGTGAGGAAACCTCAATGCCTGCAGATGAGATCATAAGTCTTTAAAAGTGTTGAGCCACCCGCACTGAGCCAGCGCATCAGTGAACTATGGCCCAACACCCCCCTGCTTTTTAGGTGGAGACCCATGCTCAGCAGTGGGACATATAAGGGTTGATGATGATGATTCTGAACCGCATTTTGATTTTATATCGTCCATGACGTAGCATCAGTGACTTAGAATTCCCTGTAGATGTAAGATACTTCTAATTATATGATTCTAAAAGTATTTCCCCGCGACTTTGTGCCCGTGGGACAAACGTGACCTTTGTTGACCCACTTGTATATTTTGGGACATGCTGGATAGGTAGCGTTCTAAAATATAATGAAATAAACCTCGATATTATTAGAGGATAAAATGAACAAAAGTTTTTGAAGTGAAACTTCTTCGCGCGCATGAGTTTTTTTAGTGCAACGAAAATGTGCAACGTTTTTGTCCAAGAAGACGGAGAGAGTGATTGAGACCGATAAGAGAGAGTGAGAAAGGGCAAACGTAGCATGAAGCACATAGCCATCGAGTGAGAGTAGGGAGCAGGCGAGTGAGAAAGATCGATAGAGAGTGTGAGATAGAGCGAACGTCTCATCGTATAAATATAAACGAGATTTAAAAATTAGTTTAGATCCGACCGGCGGAGTGGGCCCCAGTATCGCTGGCGCCATCTGCCGGGTCCTCACGCCAATGAGCCCACCCGGTAGGGGTAGACCGCCTGGGGCTCCACTCCACCCGACGGTGACGCGGCACAGTCCCGCCACTGATACACAACCGACGCCAGGAGGCTGTGTGGTCGCAGACTGCACGGTAGGCGGGGGGCAACCCCCCAATCAAAAGTGAGCCGAATGGGCTCACACTAAATCCGTTGAAGCATTAGGGCCTTCGGGCCATTAGCATAGATCCATCCGTAAAAAAAAAAAAAAAAAAAAAAAATTAGTTTAGATAAGTTTCACTTCTTCGGAACAAACGTGAAAGAGAAGTTATTATAAAACAATTTAATTTAAATAGGTCAGACGTTGGTCTAATTATTTATATTTTATCAAAACCTACATCTGAGATATGTATTAAATTCTGTTCTATTATATAAGTTTCAATAGTATTTTATGTATTGTATAATTAGTAGAAACAATGGAGTTGACGTGCCTTGTTGGACAAAAACTCCTATTTAAATAAAGAGAATAAAAAAAAAGTTTCACTTCTGACATGTGTACTTTGTACGCAGGCACTTTTTTAATCCAATAGAATAGTATAATATTCGTTTTAGAGATTAACGCGTTCTACCAAACAAAATAAAGGATAAATATGTTTTATCAATTACATTATTGTTACTTTATTACTACATAGACATTCAACGGGGTGATGATCATATATTTTATTACTTCTATAATTTACACCGAGCATATAACCGGATAGAGTAGTAACTTGTGCAATAAAATTCCAAAACTGGTCAGTGATTTGTCACTGACGTAATAGCGATTCAACCAACCTGTGATCTGTATGTACGTCCCATCGGCCAATCATCCATCAATGGCCTTCAGTCGGCCAATCAGAGCGCAGAACCGGCACGTGTCGCACCACAAAATTGGCGGAATTAGCTATTCTAGCTATATGCTAAATGATAATTTATTATCGTCATCATAATTGACGAATATTTCGTCGTATCCTACGAAAAGAGCCCCAAGAGCCACAGTGGCTTTTTATTATTATTGCCGATTTGAAATCTACACTCTATTTTACATAACTTTCATAAAAAAAAACCACGAAAAAAAATATTTTATCAACAAGAAAACAGCCTTTTAAAATAAGCCACAAATGTTGACGCTCGAATCGTCCGTTGAAAACGGCCACAATGGCCATGGTGACTATTTTCTAGAAGTGTTTCAGGAGGCGGAGCGGGTCGCAAGCGCCATACCTCCCATTTTCGCCGTGTGAGCGTGTTGTGCGTACGTATTGTAATTTCGCTCGCACCACTTAAATATTAACGCAAAACAAAGCAAAATGAATAAACTAGGATACCAATTAGTAGACATGGCAGTATCTAAATCCAAATTAACCCGTAAAACTTTAAAAAATAACAGACAAAGTAAGTACAAATAAGTTACACATTCTAGTGTTAAAAATTCATTTATTTTACCAATATATTCAATGACTATTTTATGTTATGTATATACAATTGATAAAAATAAATAATATGCAAGTAATATCGTATGTTATTGAGATTGAGCAGTTATTTAGTCAAAATGGTTAAATAAATTGATTCATTTGTTATTCAGTGCAGCACTCAGTGTGTTTTGCTTAACTCCGTCGAAAAGGGCCACTATTGCTTTAGTGGCTTTATACCACGGACTTGTCAAATTGGTTATAATAGAGAAGAGGTGGAGCCCTAATTGCTTTTGTGTCCTTATTCTAGGTACACTTTTTATTTATTGATTACAATTTGTATGTATGAACTTGCTACCATATTATACTGTTCTCATATTAATGATCCCAGATAATATAAAATAAATGATGAAAACATATTTTAGACTAGGTTTTCAAACTTCTAATAAAATGCCCTTATGGCGGATGTGGCTTTTTAACATAGGGAAAGACGTCTTTGGTAAAAAATTATGACGTAACGTTTTTATAAAAAAAAAATATAAATTTATTTTCAGCTACCATAAAACTATATTCCCGGCGCCAATAGGCAACAAAATATGGAACATTTAGCAAATGATCTTAGTAGTGTAAGTATACGTAGTAAATGCAAATTTAGCCATTTTACCCATCTTATGACCAGAAGTATCAAACAAAAAAAACGGGAAAAAATCGTGAACTTTCAGAATATAGTGCTTGATAAACGTATATTATAATAGTTGCATTAAGTTCAATAATATTCTTTAAATATTTGACCGAACAACGTATTATTGCAAACTAATGATAAAAATGTAGTATCTAACTGAAACTTGAACGCTGTTTTTATAATTAGGTACTATACCTTATTATTTACGAATATAAATATATTCGTAAATAATAATCCTGTAATTATATTATGATCACCTGAAAACTCAAAACAAACACCTGAACTTTCGGTAAAACATAGAATTGTAGGAGATGATATAGTTGTTCCTGACGAAGCAGAACGAGAGAGTCATGCCACACCTGAAAGTATTTTACTTGCTGAGGATGCGAAATTACTACTACTGATTAGTATGATGTTGAAGTGTCAAGCTTAAAGCCTATTATCTATGCCTATAGATCCAAATCCGAATATATTACAGATCCGAATGGCCTTTACCTACTGAATACAAAACTTTACTTCCAAACTTATCTGCTGATACCGTCAATGTCACGGCTTTCCAAATTTTAGATCACACTATCTCTGTTATCTGTATCAGAAAATCAGCTAATTGAAGATGCGAATGTATATTTTTATGAAACGAATGAAAGTTTTAATTCAAATTCAAATAATTTTATTCAATGATTTTTTTTACATCCATATTTATCAGTAACAAGGTTCTTAAATCTAGTTTAAGTGAGCCACTGTAGCATGGAGCTGCATCCAAAACTTCAATAGTTGGGAGTCCCATCGTCTACCCGGCTCGTCTATCGTTTTAGATAGTCCTGGTTTTAGTTTCACTGTCCCATCTCCTAGTATTTTTAATAACTTTCATATGGCTGGTAATAAAGAACCGGGCTTTTCTTTTTTAATGCAGTTTAATTCTTTCGCATGATCCAGATTTACCTCGGGTAAGGCTCCTACTTACTGATGCTCTGTACTGATGTAAGAAATTAAAGTGGCGCTGGGCTGGACATATAGCTCGGCTGGCAGATAACCGATGGACTCACTCAAAAGACTCAAAGAAAGGTAGACCAACTGCCCGGTGGACAGATGACATAATAAGAGTTGCTGCCAAACAGTGGATGAACACAGCAAAAAATAAAGAAACTTAGAAATCTCTAGAGGAGGCCTTGACCCTCGATGAACGAGGGGTTCTTGTTAGTTAAATAAGTTTGTGTTAAAATTTATAGTATTAATGTAAGTAGTAATAAATAGTAAGCATGTTTTTTTTGTAAAATAATTTTTAGTAAGAAATATAAGGCTTTTTTATTTTTATTATTTTATTTAAGGCTCCTAGACCTATGTGGGGACTCGGACTAAGGAATGATCTTCCCCACTAAACCACCTGCAAGCGCCTTCGGCCGCTTTTTGAGGGTCCCCTATCTCCAGGATCACATCAGCGACAAGCTGGCCAGAAGCACAGGGGCGTTATTGAAGGCGCATTAAGTAGCGCTTCCTACGCACCCATTTTCGTTGCCCGCGGTGGCACCAGATCCTCCCCTCACCCCCGAGAGGAGGTATTCGGCAAACCCGTAGGATCCCGCCCAACGTTAAGGTACTCGACAAGATCCCTCCTCTCTGAGACATAGGAGTGGGTCTCGGCAAGAACCTCCTCAACGAGTTCCCATGGGCGGTCACAGGAGATGTAATAACAGGAAAATAATAAAATCTCCGATATAAATCTATCCGTGGGAAGTGGATCACATTAAAACTCAAAGGTTCCGGTACATACATACTATACCATACTACTTAAGCTTAAGGTTTATTTAGAGATATTTCTTAGATATATATAAGAAAAGCCCTTAGTGCTATTACGACCGTGCATATTCCGAAGAAAAAGGGCATAATGTCAATTATGTCTAATATTACCTCTTATATTCCCGCGAATAAAGATTTAAGGGACAAATTTACTATAAATATGGGACTATAAGCCTGATAATCAATTTAATAATAAACCTAGAAGTCTTTACATATGTATTAAATGTTAATATTTCAAAACTGTCAATTAGTATTTAAATAAAACACAAAAAACCTCCTCCTGAAAAGTTGCTCATTTGTAATTACGCCTTTATTCGTAGGATACGACGATTTATATATACATATTAAGATAAATATAATCCTTTATTGCCAGACTATGTAGGTGTGCGTTAATTAAACACATACTTAATTCAGTAATACTCTCATAAATTTCATCAAGACTGATCCAATTTTGTTGAAATGAAAATTATTCGAGAATGTTCCGTTATATTCCGCGACTTAACACGACACTCGCAATATTGTCGTTTAGCCAATTACTGTGGAAGAAACTCGCTCGGGCGACGCTCTTTAAATTACACTTCAGGAAACTTTACAATAACCGATACAATTATAGCCTGTTTGCTGAGCGAAAATAATTTCATCGCTAGCTTCCATTCAAATGAAGTGAAACTAAAAATTAACAAGAACAAGTTGAAACTCGGAGTAAAACAATTTGAAAAGAACAAAACCTCGAACAAAGTTTTGATGTGAAAGATAGAAGTAGAAAATTTTAAAAACTTTTTAGATTTTTCTTGATATTATAAACTATTTAATATATAATATTGTTTTTAATATTTAATATGTATTAAATCAATATTATAATGTGAATTCGTATTAAACATTCTTTTTTGGTAGGTAGTTGTAAAAATATATGCATTTCCAATAACCTTATAGAGTATTATGTATTTAAAATTTAATTAATGTTTTAAATTTTAACAATGAAAAAGTATCATCATCATCAGCCTCTTCCCGTCCACTGCTTAACATAGGTCTCCCTCAATGAACGCCAAAAATAAAAATGTCAATAAAACATAATATATTTTGTGATCATAATGATTTTTACGATATCAATTTCAATTGTTAACAAATATGAATTATATCAAACTAGCTGTTGCCCGCAGCTTCGCCCGCATTAACTTAAATTTATGGACGTATACGCACTGATGATGATCATTATTTTTCTTTATTTATTGTTATATCTCTAAACGAATTAAGGCTACATATTCAATGTAAGGTATCAGCAGCATAAAAAAAAATCTACAAAATCTTGATCAATATACTTGTTATAACCTTCTTTTTTTAACGCCGGGAAATGCTCTGAGGCATCCCGCGGGGGAGTGAGTCTCCCCAAGCGGGTATGTGTGGCTCGCTGCGCCTGAAAGCTGGTAAGTGCAGCAAGCAGCTCTACCCACTAAAACCCGGCGAGTGCCACTTATAGAGAGTGGCATAGTTCTCGTTACCGTGGGATTTAACTATATTTGTACCAAATTTTAATCAAGTCGGTTCAGCCCTGTCTGACTTTACTTTCGCATTTATAATAGTAAGGATTATAAAAAAATCTGATGAAAATTCATTATTACAAGCCCATACCCATCCCTTTAATTAATACTTCTTCCAATTAGTCAATTGGATATTAAGTAGCTTAGGTTTCCTTTTGAACATTACAGTTTAACTCAATAATAATTAATTTAGGTGATCAACATTGGAGTTTGAAGGTCGAAGTTCAGATTCCCGTAGGAATCGAACTAAACCGTGTATAAAGTTTTTTCGTAATATTACCTTCCCCAAGCTTTGAAATAATTGATTTATTATTTCAAAGCCTACAAATAACTCAAATTATCGTGAAAGTCATCGAGCATATAACCGGATAGAGTAGTAATGTGAGCCATATAATTCCAAAACTGGTCAGTGATTTGTCACTGACGTAATAGTAATTCAACCAACCAGTGATACGTATGTAAGTTCCATCGGCCAATCGTCCATTAATCACCATTAGTCGGGCAATCACAGCGCAGAACCGGCTCAGCGTCGCAACACAAATCTGGCGGAATTTATTTTCATACATTACCGCTCTATTCCGATTATATCCTCTTATATAGCCTAAAAAGTGTAATTTCATTATTTTTATCATGAAATTCTTTTCGAAGTCGATAAATTGCATTTGTGTGTTGCAATGAATGAATGTATGAATATGATTCACTCATTAAATCTAATAATTTTTTTTTATTCAAAATAATATCAACAAATTATCTTTTTGAACTTCAATTGAATCTACCATCGACCAAGGTAAGCCCACTGAGCAGAACTGGCGAAACAAACTCAGTAGAACAAATCTTTTCAAATATTCTATAACAAATTTTCCATGCTATCCTGAAATCCTGGGAGGCACACCCTATTCCCAAGGTGTGGTATCTTCCATGAATAAGAAAAAAAATCACAGTTTCATTATTTTTGGGGATTCTTTACGAATCCCCAACAGATATTGTTTGTAACGCAAAGTTATTGAATAGGAAGTTAAAATACAAATTAATAAGATTAATAATGAATTATATGATGTTCATAAACAAATTGAACGAAATAATTTCACAATGATAATAATACTATAATTATTTAAACCAATAATAACAGTATAATCAAGAAATACACGAGATTTGTTTTTATTTATTGTAACATATTACTTAGCATTCTCATTACTAGCCGTCATGTAACTTAAGTAACATTCGTAGAGATTTTTTTGTCATAATTTATTGATAATACACGCTTATTACCTTATTACCTCCTTACATTCCATTACCTTCATGTAACCTAAGTAATACTCGTATGGATTAAAATGTGGGTCTGTGCAGCCAACAGCGCTGCGGTAATAATTGCATGCCTCTCCGAACTAACACAATCTAAACTCGATCCGCAAACACTTTATGCATGACGGGTGCTCGTACAGCGGAATAGCTGTGGCTTTGTAAGTACGTACGATATTTCAGGTGCATATTATGTATTTATTATAATCAGAAGTATATTATGTTGGTTGGAGTTAACTCCTTAAGAATCGATTTTCATATAAGCCCGGGGAATGAAAATTATGGGGCGAAAATCAGACGTTATTCCATAGAATAAATAATAGTACGCCATAGTACCACAGTGTAAATACATAAGAATTTGGTTATACTGTGAGTACTAAGTAGTTATGTCCTATGTGTTCTACACTCGTAGCACTCGTAACTAGTTAGTTACGAGTGCTACGAGAATACTTTCACTTTATACGAGGTCGTAGCGGTAGTGCGTTGCCGAGCTACGTATCGCTCTACGAACTTTCTGTGTATAATATTATTTATTTATATTTATAATAGGAGTAAACTCCAGTGGTGCGTTGGAGCTGACACACACATTTTATACATATTTCTTCACCACACAGACAGTCGTCATGATCATTATCATTTGAAATAACAAATGCTTCTTGTCCACTGCAGAACTTTTGCTTATTATATAAAAGAAATTGTTTGGGCATCTACGGTCCCATCTGTCGATAACTTAAGAAAGCAGACGGTGGCGCTATACTCTACATTAAATACGGTTAAATCGTTAAAAATTTAACTTAACTAACCAATGAGATTGTATTTCCCCTTCCTTCGCTTTACCTCAACCGACAAATTTTTGTAATTCAAACTAACCATCTAACAAACGAACAAGAATAAACGCAAATTCACAAAGGGGTTTTTTTTTGTTGCAAATACTTGTTGTAAGAGATTATACGCCCAGTTCCCCTATAGAAATGATCTCAGTCATCAGATTGATCAGTATTACAAAGTTAAAGTGACTTTTTTTTATTAAAATAAGTTTCAGCGTTATTTTTTCATAGAAAGTTGCTAAAACCATGTTCATTATGACGTCATTATCACTGTAGTGTAGACATGAAAATTTCTTAGATTTTGCAAACTCTTTAGTGATTTATAAAACTACTGAAGATTGTCAGTAAATAAATCATTGAAAAGTTGAAGAAACTTAGGCTACGTTAAACTGCCTCATATCCTTTTATTTATGTTCCGAAAAAAATAATACAATAGCGCCATTGCGCCTCACACGATTACTATGTAGATCTAGCCAATTGAAAATTTACAAACTCATACAATAATTTATCGTTACGACAAACGTTAGGAGCATGCTCATATTTGAAGGACCTAAAGATCGGTGTTCACTTCACAGACCAACTGACTGTGCGTCTGCCCCCACGTCTATATAAATATACATCGTTACGCGCAGCTTCCGTTACCGGCGTATTCAGGCTGATGACGATTGTTTTTATAACTATGTTTTCTCTTAACAATAATACTATAGGTGAAAAAATCAAGTAAGGTCACGAGCAAATGAAATAAGTGAACTAGACTAAACAGTGTTCGATTATTGAAATCACCAGTTCGTTTTCCAAATCACTGAATCCTGAATTATTTTGTATGATTACATTTGCATATCGTAATTCGTAAATGGAGTTGATTATTTTATTACGGATAACTAATTGGGTACATCAAAACTTTTAATATTTGGTTTTGTGGTTTTCATTACGATTTGTCATCTTGAATTTTCATGTTAGAATGTATTTCTTATAGTATTGGATACCGATATAAAACGACCTTCACCGAGATGTTTATTTGATGAAACGTATTTTATATTTTATTTAATGTGTCAATAAATATATTGCATATGGGTTGCCTAACAAATTTTGGTCCAGGGTATGTTTAATTAATAAATAAAATAAATAAAAAATTCAAACATTTTACCGGTATTATTAGATAAATTCTATACCAATCGAAACTGTGAAGCCCATAGAATATGCAAACGTTAGGTTGCTTATTCTTTTCCGGTCCGGTATAGATTTACCTGATTATACTTGGCTACCCGATAGTTATGAAGGTCGTTTTATGTCGGGATCTTAGCCTATTATTAAAACTTGGATTATGTTAAAACATCATGAAAGAATATCCTTTTGTGAGATTTTGTTAAAATTACGTACATTTATAGCGTATTATATATTAAAAGAATTCAACATCTTTTATTTTACAAAAAAAAATATTTTATAGTTTCTTTACCACACAAACGACCCTACTTTCTACGCCTAAAATAGGTCGCAATAGCGAAGAACTGGTTGGGAACGTTTAAGATTGCTTTATAGATATACAATCAGTCCCTTTTCTGTAATCGGGGCAGTCGATCAATGACCGCTGATTACCTGGAATAGATAAAAGGAAACCAGATACCCAAAAAACAATCAGAATGGTTTTTTTTATTTTATTTAAGTTAAATCTTCTTTAGCCGCGTTGAGCACTTTTTGGTAAGAAAAAAAATTTCTTAAGGTCTTAAAAATATGCGTCAGTGACATGCTAATGTGACATTATGACGTCATTAGAAAATTTAAAAATTATAGTACTAAAATTTTTAAATTTCTTAATGTCATACTTTTAAGGTGTACTGTTTCACTTCTATTGGTAGTTCCTATGGCTGCCAATTTATTTTATTTTTATTTATTTAATATCATGGTTATCGCTTCTTTCCGCTTACCTACAAATTGACCGATCTTCACTCGCGAGCTTCGTAAGAAGCTTTTTTTCTTTACCGGTAAATATAAGTACATGAAGAAATTAAAGAATCCGAGTTTTAAAGACAGTTGGGGAATAACGTACCTAGACTCAACAGTTAGACCGTACAATCAACGGAAACAAATCAATATAATCTATACTATCCATCCAGTAAATAATAACAATAATATCTATATTATGGTGCTATGATTTATAAAAGTAAATAGAATAAAACAAAGTGGTAATCCTCTAAACAGTCGCAAATAGAACCGTTGAACGGTAAATATAGACGTCGAACCACAAGTCATAACTCAGCACCGCTCCAGCAGCCACTCAGCAAAACAAACAACTTTGTGTTTGTGAACTGGCGAACTTCCCGTCTTCGGCTTCAACTACAGCGTGTTACTAATTTATGAATGTTCAATACTATCCCAGTATACTCAGCAGCCTGTGTACAGAACAGCCTGTATACAGAATGTTGATTTGTAGTCCTATTCAACGTTGAAGTTCTATTTCCTCTGTAAGTCAGGGGTCACGAACCTTTGGTTATTTATTTTTATTTCACAACGATTTCTTTTTTAATGTCGAAAATGGGATATATAATAGGTATTTGTATGTAACTGATGCAATACGAGGATTTTTTAGCTTACTTTTTAATTATAATATAAATTTTAAAAACCAAACTGTAACTGGGACTGAAACTGTAATTTGAGGCGCCTACATGGGCTTCACCATCCTAACCTAATTCTTCCGTGACGTGGCTACGACTTACGATCTTACGTCTCTGGATAGACAACGCATGAAGATATTACCGGGGTTAGTTCCGTGTGTACTCTTCTTTTACGACCGGAAATGCTCTGAGGCGGCTATGTGGGACTCGCTGCGCCCGAAAGCTGGTGAGTGGAGGCAGCTCTACCCACGAAAACCCGGCGTGTGCCACCAATGCCGCGGGTGAGATGCCCCGGAATGAGCTAATGAGCAAACAGGGCACCTCGACGGCTAGTTAGTCCCCCAAGGGACCGACGCCACCTCCACAGAGGGGTCGTCCCGCACCACAAAACAACCCCTCCCAACGTCAGGACAGTACAATGGGGTGAGGTTTCCGTCCTCGCCCCTTGCCCCCTGCTCTTTTGTCCCCTCTTCTTATAAGAAGGGTAAAAGATCCCCTTCGACTCAATTAGCTTCACCTAAGGTGCTGGGCTCACTCTAGGCTACTGAGCCCCACCGCCACGTCAAGGCCTGTAGAGGTAGCATGCGCGCACGACTAAATTTTGTCTACCCCTTTTTCGTATTATTAAATATAGTTAATAAGAAAAAAGGGGTAGACAAAATTTTGTCGTGCGCGTATGCTAGCCCTCCTGAACCATAGTGGGTTGGTACATAGGTGGTACATAGGCCATAGCATATCTTTATACGAGCAATTCTTGTATATATGAATCTTGTGTAAATTAGAGAATTTCATGAAATTTAGTTGACAGTGGGTTTAGGGGGCAAATTGATCTACCTAGGTTTCATTTTTAGAAAACTTTGATTTTGTTTTCTAATGTTTACGCGAAACTTCGATTTATACGTGTTTTCAGGAAATAAAAACTGCTACAATATCAATAGAATATGAAAGTTAATTTCACCACCGTTTACTTTGTTTATTTATTTTATTTATTTATTTTAGGGAAACATACAGTACATTAACACAGAATCGAAAATTCACAAATAGTTATACATAAACCAGCAAAGTTTCCACATGCTAAGTATATTGCATAGTTAGAGCAAGCAAAATAGCATAACAACATTATTATTTAAATTAAATTAAATAGGCATAATATTGCAGTAGCATTTACAATAATAATTAAGATAATAACAATAATAATAATGTTATAATAACTCTGTTGGGAAATCGGGCTAACGCCCCGGTTCGAGTCTCCAATAAATTTTTTTTTTTTTTTTTTTCAAATTCCTTCTTTTGTGAGAAAAACTATATCCCTTTATCAACACATCTAATTCGTGTATCTAAACCCCAAATACTCAAACGAATCTCAAATTTAAGACATACATAAACTCATGCTACGACGTGTCAGATTCAAAGAAAAAAAGAGGGACAGCACGAGTTTAAGTATGTCTTAAATTTGAGATTCGTTTGAGTATTTGGGGTCTAGTATATTTTTTAATATAAAAGTCAAATCAATACATAACTCTTTATCTTTATTCAACAAAATATGACTCTTCCTGACATCTATTGACGAGTAGTAAATAATACTACATATTTTTGTTTTAATTGGGAGCAACTAACTGCTTACCGACACAGCAAATCTAAAGCTACTTCAGTAGATAGCTTTGTTAAGCAACACCAAGAATGACCGAGCTTTCAGGTCTATAATATAGCGCTAATAAATAGTACTCTAATAATTCCAATTAGACGAGAATTTTCTAATAATGAAGTTTAATTATTAAAATTAAACTAGCTAGTAAAGTTATTAAAAGCTTTCTCTGTTAATATCAAACGCGAAGAGTGCTGCGGGCAAGAGCTAGTAATTATGCATCAGCCATGTCGATACCTTCCAGCTGCATGTTAATGCGGGTCCATTTCCAAGTGATAACTAATTCAACTGCCCGCTATGATGGAATATTGATTGAGCACATAGAGCATGATATAACCGGACTGAGTAGTAATTTCAGCCATAAAATTTCGAAACTGGTCAGTGATTTGTCACTGACGTAATAGTAATTCCACCAGCCAGTGAACTGTATGTACGTCCCATCTGCCAATCATACACCAATGGCTATCAGTCGGCTAATCGAAGTACAGAACCGGCGCGGCGCAGCGTCGCAGCACTAATTTGGTGGAATTTGTTTTCATGTAAAACACATAACGCACTATCGCTCTATTCCGGTAAAATACTCGATGAGTGGGCGGGATGGTTGAGGATGGTAATATGACATAATGGATATTTTTGGTGACTGGTGGCTGTGGTAGTTGGATTGACATTGGCAGACTATCCCAGTGAGTGAAGTGAGATGGAGGAGTGAAGTAGGATGGTCAACGTCACCTATATTTCAGTTGACCCTTGACTAGTCCTAAATGTAAATCGTTCTTGGTTTCCCTTTGGGAAACAATACCTGAGAGCTCCATGAGATTCTGGACAAGGCCCCTTAAATAACTTTAAGGTCATTAAAAACGACAAGTCGCCAAAATATATATTGTAGAAATGTAAAAGAGTTTGTAATGGGTAAATAAGGCTCTATTTTATTCACACACACACGCCAATTATATTCACTTAGGAAATTCTATATCTAAAGAATGATGCTTATGTGTATTATGTGTAAAAAATAAGTAATGACTAATCTTACAACTTTAATTTATTACACCTAAAAATAATTTATGATTAATCAATTTAGTGTTGAACAAGAAACTCACAGCTGAAAATGTTAAAAATAAAATTAGAAACAAGAACTAACTGCAGGACAGACAATTATTGTTATCTCTTTTGTTTTTTTGATCACACAGAAAAGGATTTGAAAATGAACTTATTTTTAATTTATAAAAAGCTATGTGTAAAAATTCAACATCCAAAAAACCCAAAGTGTAAAGAAAGAACTTACTTTTGTTATCCAAACCGTCGGCTCTCACCCCCACCAGCACGATCACACTGACCCACCACGCGAGCATCATGCCAGAACTCCCAGCACTCACAGTTCTCGGGGTACTCACTCACAAGTCACCGGTCACAGTTATTGCATAGTTTCGCACACGCTGAAATAGAATATTTGAATTGAAAACTTTAATTCATTGTTTGGCCGCTTGTTACAGTGGCAGTTATTAGCGGATTCGAATTCCGCCTGACTAGCCGTCGAGCCAGGTGCCCTCTTGCTCAATGATCCGGAGCACCTCATCAATGGTGACATTGGTGGCACTCGCCAAGTTTTAGTGGGTTGAGCTGCGTTCACCTTACCATATTTCGGGCGCAGCGAGTCCCACATACCCGCCTGAGAGCATTTCCCGGTGGAAAAGAAAAAAATGTTAGTTTATATGTAATATGAACTTTTAGCCCAAAATGTTGTGATGTTAAAAATTAAATGCCCCACTATTTTATTTTCCTGCCTATATCTGGCAATAGAGTAAGGTTGTATGTTGTAATAGATTACCATGACGAAGGATATTTAAATCTTTATTTCGTATTCATAAATATTAATTTATCTCAGAGTTTTGTTTCGATATATTTTAGGAGTAAATTAAAAATTAATTAGCGAGTTTAATTAAACACTCTTGAAATATTGGAAGTTTCAATTTAATTTATCAGTGATAAATAAATATTAATTAACATTTCGGGATCACAAAAAGTTCTATTATATCCATTGAAAATACTAATATATCACTCACTACAAATAAAAGAAATTTCTAAAGCGTCTAATTACTATATCGTGTTTTAATAGTTGGGCTGTCGATTTGGAAACATAATATTTTCTGACAATACAAGTGACTTTTGCAAAAATGTTTATGTATAGCTATTACCTACTAAACACCGGTGGATAAAAAAAGGTTTGTACCTTGATACGATGATAGTTTGAGTTTAAATGAAACTTAGTATACCGATAGAAACGCAAAAGGCTATAAATAAAACAAAGATGTAATTATCACATAGAAAGGAAATGAAGATACGCAGTTATAATAATGATCAAATTAAATCAAAAATATTCTTTTTAGATATTAAATTCAGAATATTAAAAAGTTTGAAATAATTACAGAGGTACGAACAAGGTAAAAAAGACCTAAATAATGTCAATTTTTCTTGAGAAAAATTATACATATACTTGCTGTTTTATACGCGGTTTATAATAAGTCGACGTTTGATCACCTTATTAGGAACAGGCTTACAAATTTACAGCACCTCAACATAAGGAAAGAATTGAAGGCAAACGTTTTAAACTTGGACAAATCATAATTTTATAATTGGTTAGTTAATAATAATGTCTTCAAATATACAATAGGATATTTAATTAGCATTTCTAATTGGAAATTATTATAAATTCCTTTACATAATAAATATACCACATGCTGAATAATATAAAATATAGCTATTTATTTAATTTTTAATACTTTTCATATAAGCAAAGCCGCATGCAGCACGTAGTATAGTAAAAAATATACGACTCTAAAAATGTTTCAATACTTTATAATTCAATTAAAAATGGATTTCTTTTTTCTTAATTCTTAAAATTATTTGTATTACCCTTAAATTACAATAAATATTTTAAAATGTATTTAAATACTAATTTTAGCCTATCATGAAGTACTCGATCGCTAAAGTTAATTCAAATCAAAGTCAAATTAATTTACACTGAATACAATTCTCATAAAATGTACAGCCTAATTTATAATAAACAATCTTGTTCATTTAATTGTATTACTCTCATACTCTCATTTTTATGTCACACAGTTAAACCTAAAGATTGTATAAAATCATTTAAAAAATATGAATTATATAATAATTGAATTATATTGTTAGACATTCATGTATGATAAATATATATTAAAATAATAATTACGTAATAATAAAATAGTACCGATTACAGTTCACACTAGTACGAAATTGCACATCTTTTAACCGTTCCAATTATGTACTTGGAAATAAACACGTGCTACGATATCGGTACGTAGCTACGTAGCTCCAGGGCTACGTGCCGTAGGCAACTGCCGTAGCTCGAGACGCCGAGCGATTCCCCAGCGGTCATATTCCCCTAAATTCATCTCGATACAGAACACAATGAAGCACGTCATTATACGTTGACGTTTTTGAACACTTGTATGCAATATTTGTTTGAATAAAAGCAGGGTTGTTACACAAATATAAGTGTTGTTAATAGATCACGCTATTGCATACTCTGTATAGTAACAAGCTGTCACTTTCTAGATTTCTAGTAATTGAGGGGATTATTATCAGATCTTTACAATGTTGGTGAAACGTTTTGGTGTAAATTGTTTTCTAATGTTAACGCGAATCTCACTCATTATAATGCAACAACTTTATCATCCTATAACCATGGCTGCTGTTAAGTGAGTGTAAAGTATCTGTAAAAATCTTAATAAACCGCGATAAAATCCGTAATACCATGTTATTTTTAAGGTAAGAACTTACTTTTGTTAATAGTCTAGTCGACAAGTTGAAAATGGTACAAAATAGAGATACTGCTCTAAAAATTCTGTGCGATAGCTCATTGGATCCGGAATGAAGCCTAGAAAAATGTGCTAAAAGCGTGTATTAGCACATAAAAAATTGCAAAATTTATAAACAATTGAAGATGAAAAAAAATGGCATTTCGTTTTCTGCCAATATTTCATAAATTATTATTATTTAAGAAATTTTAAAAAACAAGATGAGGAAAGTTCCAATAAAAAACTCTTCACTCCTGGAACTCTATCTCCATTATTTATAATTTTAATTTAACGCTGAAAATAGGTCTGCGCACGACATTTTTAGGTTGCACGCGTGGCGTCAAAAGCGAGTACGGCACATTAATTAATTTATTTAAGGTATTGAATATTATTTTTTAAATTTGAAAAAATTGAAATATGGTGTGTTCTGAAGACTATAAATAATTTATTCCCGTTAGAAATTTTACTTAAAGTTAATTTTTCAACAAGTTAAACGATTGTTAACTAACAAAATTTTCTCGAAATTCCGTCTCAATTCCGTTTTTCGCTTCGTAGAGCCTTTTTATATACATAATTAATAAGATCACGCCATAAAAATTAAAAAAATACTCATACTTTGTTTATAATATTTTTTTGTACTTAAGGCGAGGATGCAAACCACTACTTACACCTCTGGGTGATGAGATGTGGGGCGCCGCGTATGTGGTGGACGCGATACTTTACATCATGACAATGCGGGAATTTTGAATTTTATTACGTATGTCACTCGCCGGAACTATATAGAGCTGTTCATACTTACTATCATTTAATTTTATACCGATTTTGGTATTTATCTATACAGATAAAAAATTGGATTGTAATTTTAAAATAACCGCTTTTTATTGAATGGATATATATCAAGGGCTTCATAACAAAGGAGCGTATACAAAAGTACAGTTTTACAGGAAAGACAAAATAATGAATAAAACAAATTTATTAAATTATTTTGTCTTTATTTTTCGACATTTTCGACGGCTGATATTTGGCATTATTTTTCGACATAACTTACCGTCTGGTAAGACTTTTCAAATTATAGCACGCATAGTTTTTGATAAACGGTAAGTACGCCTCTTTCTTTCAACGCAATTTTGGCAACATCTACTATATAGTAAAAAAAATGATACTAATTTTGGGGCGTACAAAAGAGAATATTGTTTTATTGTGATGAATAAGTAATTTCTTATTAAAGTACTGTATTCAATTTATAACTATTTTACAAACATTAAGACACTTACTCCAGAGCTGTAATTATTTTATTAAAATCTAATATGATTTCTGTACGCCCTTTTGTTACCACTAAAAATATTTTGAATATCTTAAAACAACAGGCGTAGAAACAAGACATTAATTCAGGGTTAGCTTTGATTACATAATTTTAAGAACTTTCTAATTGTGTATAGTTTTCATACTTACACCACTCAGTCTCTAACCTATTAAAAAGTATATTATTGTTAAAAACACAACGTTATTTGTATTAATTTATTAAAAGAAACGTCAGCCTCATTTGCTTTTAAGGTTACACAAGTCGCTCATCTTTCCATACAAACGCAGAACAGTAATTACTACAATGTTTGACGTTGACCATGAAAAACTAAGTATAATATACATTGATCTCGTCGTTATCTATGTGTGTATGTACCCAAAATCGTAAAAAAAATATACATTTAATAAATACAAGCTTCTAAACTTTCGTATTTCAACACTGATTTTAGCCCAACTTTGGGCGTAAATAAATAGTATACCGAGCACGAAAGCTCAAAAATAAAGCCCGTACGGATATAATTTAGTTATTCAAAAGATAAAATAAATTTATTTTGAAAAGATACACTAATTAGTTTTTCTATAGTAACTGTTTTACTAAAAGGACAATTTCGGAATGAATCATTGTGCATTTCATTCTAGCACGTATGTTCGCGCCTTATGTCAGGTGAGATAGCAATCATCTTGTTAGAGTTTGCGGCATCGACTAGTTCAACCTTAATATCACTTTTTTTACTTGTTAGTAGTACTTAATAGTTTTCGTTTGATTGGCAGCTCCTGAAAACGATACGAAAATGAAACTAAAAAACAAGGTACTTATGAATATATTGTAATAGTTGGTGGAACGTTTTTGTAAAACCTATTTGATGTCAATAATTTAGTTTCACCTTAGTGTACGTATGCCAAGTTTGCATCATCATCTTTATTGTCACACTCTGGGATAACGTGGCTGTGTGGCAATGGAACACATTGATTTGTGAAACCCTTTTTGAGTAGATGTCGTAAAATAGAGTCTATCCAGTCCTTTTGCCATTTTCCAGTAGCCCATAATAATAATAATAATATGCTGGGACAACTCACACACGGCCATCTGATCGCAAACTAAGTCTGCCTTGAAGATACAATGAAAAAATGATGAACAAATGATAAATACTGATATATTTTTAAATACATACATATTATAGATAAATTACACCCAGACACAGAACAAATTATCATGTTCATTAGACAAACATTTGTCCTGTGTGGGGATCGAATCCACGACCTTCTGGTTTAGCAGTCAGGATCACTAACCACTAGAATAACAGGCCATCTTTGCTACAAATTACGTGGAGCCCATCTATGCCAGATTCACCTAGAAATTTGAAAACTTTGCCGTTATTGCATCAGAATATGATGTTTTCCTCATTTTAAGGGAGTTGAGAGCAGCATATACATTGGATCGCAGAGTTTTAGACTCCAGCAGTTCTAAATTATCCCAATCATAGGGTACACTACGTCAACCATCGTATTGCTTTTGTACAACTCTTCACAATAGCTTCTTTCAGCGATTTATTCTTATAGATGAAGAGATGTACCATTAATGTTATTAGCAGTGTTTTCGGCTTAAATTCTTTAGTAAGTAAATAAACTTTCTTTTAGTCCTTTTTAGTCCTGAATCTTTTAGTCCTTTGACTTTTAATTCCTTTCGTCTACGCTTCAGTTCCAAAGTTTGGTCTGAGATCAGGTATATCATTCCTATTCTTCTGTATATTCACTAAGGTGTCACTGATTAGGAGCTTCAAGCTGTTACAATTAGAGTCAGCAGTCACGAAATTCAAGGTTTCTGCGGACTCCAGTTTGTTTTCCATTGTAGCAAAGTGAATTTTCTGAATGCGGTATTTCATCTGAAGTGTTAAACTTCAAGCTGAAATAGGAATGCCAGTTGCTAATTTTATTTTAAAATAAGTATAGGGAGTATTTTCCCAACAACACTTACTGTAAATGTAAAATTTTGATTGTATGTCTGTTTCCGTTCAATAGCATCCTCATAAACGACACCTCATTTACGAAAATCACTAAAGCCGTTCAGTCAGCAGGAGGGGCTATAAACGTACTTACCTACATAAAAAAATGTTAACTTTAATATAATAAACGAGTACTTACTTTTTCATAAATCTCTTTTTGACTGATCTCCTTCTCGATGTTGAAATTGAGATCTTACTCTTCGTTTTATTGTTTTTGTTTGCCATTTTTGTTTAAAACACGTAAAGAAAAATTTGACACAGATCCAACCGTGACAGCGGCCAAACCGCGACTGCGGGGACGCGGGCGGCACGGTATTGCATCGGCCCGCCCGAAACAGTTGTTGTTTTTATGGTTTTTAAGTTTTTGTACCGAAAAAGTGAAATAAATTAAATTTGAATAAACATAGGTTACGTAGGTTGAAATTAAGAAAATTATGATATAAATTTTAAATTTAAAAGAAATATTTTTTCCTACAAATGTGTACAGGCTTTGCTTAAATTTATGCTATGTTTGGGATTTTTTATGATCGAGTCAAGTTAATCTAATCGTGTAATGAACTTACAAGGATTCTAGGTAATATCCTTGAATATAGCATATCTTTTTTCCAGGCCGATAAATTACGTGGGAATAATTTTCCTGATTTTTTTGCCAAGCGCTTCTCACTGTGTATTTGCCAATATACCGCCTTAAAGAAAAAGTGAAAAAATCAAGTAATGTCTTCAAGTACAAAAAAATATTATAAACAATGTATTAGTATTTTTTAAATTTTTATGGCATGATCTTATTAATTATGTATATAAAAAAGGCTCTACGAAGCGAAAAAATTTTGCGAGAATTATTAAAACATTTTTCTTCTTTTACAATTGAGATGGAAATTCGAGAAAACTTTGTTAGTTAACAATCGTTTAACTTGTTGAAAAATTAACTTTAAGTAAAATTTCTAACGGGAATAAATTATTTACAGTGTTCAGAACACACCATAATTTTTTCAAATTTAAAAAATAATATTCAATACCTTAAATAAATTAATTAATGTGCCGTACTCGCTTTTGACGCCACGCGTGCAACCTAAAAATGTCGTGCGCAGACCTATTTTCAGCGTTAAATTAAAATTATAAATAATGGAGATAGAGTTCCGGGAGTGAGGAGTTTTTTATTGGAAATTTCCTCCTCTTTTAGAATCTTGTTTTTTGAAATTTCTTAAATATTAATAATTTATGAAATATTAGCAGAAAACGAAATGCCATTTTTTTCATATTCAATTGTTTATAAATTTTGCAATTTTTTATGTGCTAATACACGCTTTTAGCACATTTTTCTAGGCTTCATTCCGGATCCAATGAGCTATCGCACAGAATTTTTAGAGCAGTATTTCTATTTTGTACCATTTTCAACTTGTCGACTAGACTATAAGTTATACAAGACAAGACTAAATTAGATTTTTAATTAGGTAGTTAAGATTTAAAAACTTAAAGTGATTCGCCATAGTTACGATCACGTAAATTCATCAAGCTTATTTTTGTATAAGGCATTATCAAAGCACTTGTATACTTTCAGATATTAATAATATAACAATAATAATAATATCTATGGACGCTTTTACACCACATCAATTTGGTCCCATGGTAAGTTCTCGAAGAACTTGTGTTACGGTACCAGACAACGGAAATATATTTAATACTTTTATATTATACTTACATATATTTAAGATTTTTATTATAAAATACACATATTTAATACACATCCATAACCCACGAATACCATTTTTTTTTTGTTCCCTGGCGGGATTCGAACCCGCAACCTCCGGCTTGAGCGCCAACGCGCTAACCATTGAGCTACAAAGGTCGTCAAGCGGAAATAATAGATGCGATATCATATCACTTCTATTATTTCTGCTAGCATTAAAAAAATGCCGCACGCTCGTCTGTATAGATAGGTACCAATATCCCGCTTGGTTCTCCCGTGAATAAGCTTTGCTGCCTTTCAGAGAGAAGGGCAAGACAGGCAGTGTAATTACTGGCACCGAGACTTAACATCTAATGTCTCAGGATAGGCAACACTTCCCCACCAAGGTTAACCTTGGCGTGGCGGTGGGGCTCAGTAGCTTTTAGGTGGACCCAGCAGCTTGGGCGAAGCAAATTGAAACGAGGGAGCTGCTCTTTGTATCCCTCTTAAAAGAAGTGGGGACAAAAGAGCAGGGGAACAAGGGGTGAGGATGGGAATCTCATCCCATTGCACTGTCCCGACGTTCCCTTGTGAGGCTGACTAGCCGTCGAGCTAGTCAGCCTCTCAAGCCTTACTAGTCGCTGTTTTCTCAATAGATCGGGGCACCCACTAAAGGCGGCATGGGTGGGAACCGCCGGGTTTTAGTGGGTAGAGCTGCGTCTACCTTACCATCTTTCGGGCGCAGCGAGTCCCACATACCTGGGGAGTCCCCCTCTCCCAAACGGGATGCCTTAGAGCATTTCCAGGCGTAAAAGGAAAAAAAAGGATAGGCAACACATTATGTGTAGCTTATCCTTTTTTACCATAGATATATATATATATATATCCCATATAGGATAGGCAACACATAAATGAGTTACCTTCTTTTTCTTTAACGCCGGGAAAAAAATAAAAAAAGGTTATGTTTATTTTATGTCTGCTATTACCTATCCAACTAATATAAATAAATCGTTATCTTCTCTTAAACATAACATCGTATCACCCTATCATTTCTTTATATCATATCATAAATGAATTCGTTTTTGTTCTGTATTTTATTATATAAATGAAAATTTTAAAGGTTTCCTGAACAGAAAATGTCGTGTATTTCGTCTCTTTTGAATGTTTCAAATATATTATTCTGTCCGGTGAGGCAGCGGTGGCCGGTATAAATATTTGGTGAGCCGAACGGTTTTTCAGGAATTCTCAGCATTGCAAGCGAAAACGTACTCACGTGAACTGATGACAAAATACGATAAAAAGGCAACATCATCATCATCATGTGTGATAGATTAAAAACATTAACAACAAATTTGGATTATTTTATAATGTGGCAACATAAAAGTTTTTATTTTACCGGTGGGAGGGAAGCGCTGTGCCGCGCTCCCTGCTGCATGGGTACCACCATCTTGATTGTTTCTCCCGTGAAACAGCTTTGCTGTGTTTCGGAGAGAAGGGCAAGACTGGCAGTGTAATTACTGGCACCGAGACTTAACATCCTATGTCTCAGGATAGGCAACACATAGATGAGTTGCCTGGGCTCGTTCCAGGTAAACTAGTTTATGTTCATGGGCGACGTCAACCACTTACCATCGGGTGGCACGTTTGCCAGTTTGCCTATCCAACTAACATAAAAAAAAGAAATAAATAAGTCGTCTGAACAAAAGCAGCTTAGATTCGTTTATAGTGTCACATCTTTTTATATAATACTTCTGAGCGTGTGGATGTCACTGAACTCCTCTGAAACGACTGGACCGATTTTGATAAAAAAATGCTATCGAGTTGATTCGAGAATGATTTGGATTCACAATCTGCCCTCTACAAAAAGTTTTATACAGGACAACGTCTTTCGGGTTCCCTTGTAGTTGTATAATTTTAGAGTTCGTATAAGTTTTATCCCCTTCTAAGTCGCTATCGTAAGTAAATCAATCAAAAATAATACCTTAAAAAAACTTTACGATAGTTTCAGAAAAATATAAACCCAATGGAGCTTAAAATCCAGGTTATTCAAGTCTTATCACAAAAAGTTGGACAGTTGAAAAGTTGGCCCAATTTGGCGTCGATTCGAACATTTTTATTGAACTGACCTATAACGTAATGTGCTTTAATATTTTGAGTCAAAAAAGATTAAGAATTCTCATAATGGTGTATGTAAAGTGCATCTTTGCATCATTTTTCATTTGAAGGTTGCGGATTTACGAGTGGGATCTCTAATGTATTGCAAAACAACGACGAATAACGGAGAGTGGATTTTATTATGAAAGGAACAAGACGTATGACGTCTAGCTGTTGGGAACACGCGTCCCAATCTCGGAAAGGGTATTTGTGTTATTAAAACTGGTTAAAACTGGACATTTATCATGGTTTTGACTATTATTTTGCGGAGCTCGATATTTCAGCATTATCTACGTCTTGTTTACGAGACTGATCTCAGTCTTAAACAAAGCTTTAATAGTAAAATAAACAACTATAAAAATATCTAAAATATGATTCAGTAGTTAGCAGGGAAGTGGACTTAAGGACCTTAAGTCCACTTCCCTGCTAACTACTGAATCATATATTATTTATGGACGCTATGGATAACAATGATTATCTAAAATATATCTGAACCTGTATCATGGACGCGATACATATTTTTTTAAGTAAAACTTCTTTAGGCGCGACTAGAGGGTAGCTCAGATTTTTTCTGACGAAAGTAACGCCACAGTAACGCTCAGTATTCTATATTCAAAAATAGTAACTTGCATTGGTCTTGAGTATATTATGTCATATACTCCACGTTTCTGGCAAAAATCGTAATGAATTAGGATTATTTGATAAGATCGCGCGATTGAAGTTTTACTTTGCTAAAATATTACACGTACACTTTAAGATTTATTTCCTTTTTTTTAATTTTTTTATTTTAATTCTATAACACAAGTTCTTACGATGTAAATAATATTTATTTGTTCTTAAAGGTACATTATTATTTGTTTATTCATGAAATACTTTTGAACATTTATAATAGTTTTGACAGAATAGTAAATAATGTTCAGAAGTTAAAAACTCTAAATACGTACATCATAATAATATTTCTGTACCGCAAAAAGAAACCATAAGTTTGTAAATAAAGGCATGCGCACTGCGGCATGCGGATAAGGGATGTAGCGGATAAAAAAATCTCTTATAATTATTTCCAAACAACGACCTTAAGGGTGAAACACAAAAAATCCGGGCTCAGAACCGGGTATAAATAAATTGTTGGATGCGATAGGCCGACTTGGTGTTCATTGAGGTAGGGCTATGTTCAGCAGTGAATGGATATAGGCTGATGATGATGATGATGATGAGTATGATGATGATGATAACGAAATTTTTTGATGTGAAATATCTATCGGCGCGCCTTAGGGGAAAATCCACTCGAATACGTGACTGAAAACGGTATGACGCTGGCATTTTTACACGCTTTTTATTAGCTTCACCTGTATGTTTGTATGTTTGTATGTTTGTATGTTTGTTTGTAACCGACTTCTTTGGACGCTATTTTGACCCACTTCTAACGACCAGATTTCGTTCAAACTTTGTAGATTTATCGAGGACCGATGACAATACAATAATTTGATAAAATTATTCAAATATCCTCATCAAGATAATCAGGATAGCACATGCTAGGAAGGCATAAGGCGCGCAAGTTACCTACATCTCTTGTGTTGTTTTTAGTCTCTCACTCATTTCTAAAGTGATTGTTAATAGTTGAGTACTTTAAATTAATAAAATCTTTAATTAAAAAAATCGACACTAAAAAGTAAAAAATAAATTATAGTTTAAAAAAAACTAAAAAACACGCTTTAATAGCTAACCGAACTATAAATTTGAAAATAATTTTTAATAGAAGAATTAAATGGGTTAACATAATAAATAAATGATATTACTTATTGTAAAAAAGCGTGGTGCTTGTAACTAAGTTTTTATACTAACTTCACTTTTAAAAAATAGATACCGATGAAATATTTTTAACAATGAATATCGAGCACCTCGCGCTTTTTTACAATAAGTAATATCATTTATTTATTATGTTAACCCATTTAATTCTTCTATTAAAAATTATTTTCAAATTTATAGTTCGGTTAGCTATTAAAGCGTGTTTTTTAGTTTTTTTTAAACTATAATTTATTTATTTTATGCCATATTTCGTTATGGATTTCATAAATTATGAATTTTAATACTAACATCGATATCTCATTTGCCAAGCGTCTAAGGCATTATATAAATACATATTCAAATATACATAGATACATATATTTTTGGAACAATACATGTTATGCTGAGCCCGAGATATCGTAAGTAGTAGCTTAAAATTATAGCCCAAGGCGGCTCGTTTTTAGTTATTGGTGAAAACATATAAAAGGCATCATCTTAAATATAAAATTTCCATGTCACAATGTTAGTTACCGTACTCCTCCGAAACGGCTTTACCGATTTTTACCAAATTTTATATGCGTATTCAGTAGGTCTGAGAATCGGCTACTATCTATTTTTCATACCCCTAAGTGATAAGGGTGGTCAACCCCTCAAATTTTAAAAGTTAACGCGAGCGAAGCTGCGGGCAACAGCTAGTAATTTATATAATAATATTTTTTCATGACACAATAGAGTATGTTCACGTAAAAAAATATATTGCCCTAGACTCGATATGAACCCATGCACATAAGGTGTGTCTTAACCAATATTTACCCACAAATGTTCGCACATCTTTGATACTGTACATTATCTCTCAAATTTTTTTCCCATGGTAATAAAGTTTGATGTTCCGTCGGTCGGGGAATCACCGAGTTTACGAGTTTCATATACGAGAACTTTGTTTATTAAAATAATTGGGCAGGCATCCCCCGTGGTACGGCTTTATAAAATTCGCCTGCTGTAATTTCGCTGAATGCAATATTGCTTCGATGATTTTATTAAACCATATATGTATTTTGAATAAAACGAATATTCGATCATGTAAGGTATTTTTTATATAAATGACTGATTGGAAATTTGTACAGGTTTAACAAATAAAAAAAAATTGAGAGGCCTCATGTTCAAGGAATCTAGTTTCACTTCAGGTTTAGTTACATGTAAGATACCGTCCGCCTAAATGCGGTCTACTAAATAAAATAAATTGTAAATGTAATAAGAACAAAACGTGTCTCTCTAATCAATTTATTTAATCATCGATTTTCCTTTCAAATACAAACATTTCAACTCCTTATCGAATCCTTATAAAATGTATCTGTAGCAATTAATTATTTATTCGTGTTCAATAAGATTGCTCTGATCCATTTAAAAAGCTATACAAAGTTGTGGTAAAACTGGGTCAGGATAGTCCAAGAGAACCCTTGTAGATGTCCGATTGACTAACGCTCTTTTATGTTGCTGACTTATTCAATTTTACAGAAATGTCATCAAAGATTTGAAATGAACAAGGTTTTACTTCTAAAACTATTTAATATATAGTTTCGTGAACAAGATATTCTTAGATCGACAAAATATCGAGCTCCGTGAAATAAAAATGAAAAATATGGCGTTTTAAATAGGTTTATAGAGATGTTGTTTCCGATGAGTATGATGGGTATTGCTGTATGAACATTTTTTTTTCTTTAACGCCGGGAAATGCTCTGAGGCATCCGACATCCGGCTTTGGGAGACGGGGGAGTGGGTATATAGGACTCGCTGCGCCCGAAAGGTGGTAAGGTGAACGTAGCTCTACCCACTAAAACCCGGCGAGTGCCACCAATGCGGCCTTTGGTGAGGTGCCCCGGATCTATTGAGCAAACAAGCACCTCGATGGCTAGTCAGTCCCTCAAGGGAGTGACACCACCTTCACAGAGGGGATGTCCCGTACCACAGAACAACACCCCCCCCCAACGTCGGGACAGTACAATGGAGAGAGGTTCTCATCCTCCCCCTTGTCCCCTCTGCTCTTTTATCCCCTCTTCTTATACGGGGTAAAAGGAGCAGCTCCCTCGGCTGAATTTGCTTCGCCCAAGGTGCTGAGATCACCTTAGGCTACTAAGACCCACCGCCACGACAATGCTTGAACCATGGTGGGGGCTGTAAGTACATCTATTTACACTCGTGAACTCGTTTCTATTACAAACGTAAATAAATGAGATAGGATAAAAGTTTTGAAATTGCACTCGCGTGACCCTAATCACTGCTATTAACGGGAAATGCTCTAGATCATATCTAACCGAGCTCAATACTACCACTTCACATAACAATGTTTCACGGCGTAAGTAAAATCCAACCTTATAATATATTTACTTTTTACTCCTTTGTAATTATTATATTACTATTTTTAATATATTATTATATTGTTATTTATTATAATATTATTTTCTTCTCCTCTTTTGCATTCTTTAGTTCGAATAATTATAGTAAAATGCTCTTAATTTTTCTGGATTTCTGAAAGACTTGTACTTATCAATATTATTGCTTTATGGAGGCCAAGGAACGATGGTGGTCTAGCGGGTATGTGCCCGGCCACAAAGAGAGAGAGGTCTGGATTTCAATCTTATAGGATGCACCTCAAATGGATATTTCTATATCTCCCCTGTGCACCTGACATGACAACGCCGCTTGCTGAACGGTGAAGTCAAACATGAGGAAATCTGCATGCCTGATGAGATTAAAAGTATTAGCGTGGGAAGTTCACCAACCAGCATTGAGTCAACGCGTACATAACTATGGCCCAACATCCACCTCGATATCAAGGAGGAGACCCGACCCAGCAATAAGGAAAATAAGATCATCATCGTCATCATCATCATCAGCCTTTATCCATCCACTGCAGAACATAAGCCTCCTTCAATGAACGCCAAGAGACTAAGGAAAATTATTTATTTTGTACAGAAAATGTATCCGTTAGTCTCATCAATCTACCTGCTCCCTCTAGGCCTTAACCTTATTTATTAAAGGCCTAATTATTATGAGGTAAATTTCATTTATTATTTAGGATGAACTAAAATCGAACGGAGACCGGAGAGAGATTGCTGATCGAATATTCTCCAGGGAAAAGGTTGCTTGATCTCTTGCTAATACGAAAAACTGTATGTGGATTATTTATTGGAATGTTCCTTTTAGGGTATTTGTAAACGAGCCGTTACCCGGGGACTTTCCCGCGTGGATTTCATCTTACATGTAATTTCCCTGTAGTTAAGATCTACAAATCTATTTAAAAGTATACTGATGGAACTTATTTATCAAACCACTGGCCTGTTGGTCTAGTGGTTAGTGACCCTCCTGGATCAGTGGGTTGACCGGCGGCACGGCGCAATATCCTTCCACCTTGCGCAGATACTGACGGGGCACGGATGCTTCGGAAGGTATCTGTGGAAGGTGGCAGGGGCGGAGGAATCGCCAGAGTGTCATCACTGTGACAGCAGTGAAGACACTGCTGACCACACCCTGGCGAAGTGCCCAGCTTGGGCAGAGGCAAGGGCGCCCCTCATCACTGAGGTTGGCGCGGACCTGTCGCTCCCTACGGTCATCCGAGCGATGACCGTCAGTGAGAGCACATGGCAGGTTGTCCTCTCCTTCTGCGAGGACGTTGATGTCCCAGAAGGAGGAGGCGGAGCGGGAGAGGGAGCGTACTGGCGCCTCTTCCCGCAGGAGAGCACGGCGGCGACAGGCGGTCGCGCTGCCGTGAGAGACCTGTGCGCGGCCGATCGGGGGATCTGCTGCGCGCGCGTAAGGTCTGAGCTATAAGGCACCCTTGTGTGTTCAGTGTGCCTTAAGCGGAGAAGGAGGAGGGGATGCCACCCCCCGCCTCGAGAGAAGAGTGCCGTATGGCACACCGTTGTGGCCCGGACGTCCACAGCTCTCGCGCCGGGTCACCCAAACGAGGAGGAGAACACCGCTGGGGTTTAGTGGGTAGAGTCTGAGTCCACCTTACCATCTTCTCGGGCGCAGAGAGTTCCACATAACCTCCGGGCCCCCCGGACCTGGTGGTATGCCTAAACGTATTCCCCAGCGAAACCAAAAAAAAAAGTGACCCTGACTGCTAAACCAGAAGGTCGTGAGTTCGATCCCCACCCAGGACAAATGTTTGTGTGATGAACATGATCATTTGTTCTGTGTCTGGGTGTAATTTATCTATAATATATATTTATTTAGAAATATATAATTATGTATCAATTGTCTGGTTACCATAAGAACAGGCTTTGCCTAGTTTGGGATCAGATATCCGTGTGTGAGTTGTCCCAACATATTATTATTATTATTATCATATAAAAAGCCGAAGTGTACAATTTTATAGAACTCTGTTCCGCCGAGTCAAATCGAGCAAATAAGCAAAATTGAAGTTGTAAACTTTCACATTTGTAATGTAAGTAGGCTACACACATTAGATTCAAAGCAATATGTTTGTAAATGTAAACTTTTATTAACATTCTTATCTGATTTATGAGAAGCCCGGCCGAATGCAAATCCGACGCGTACGTAGGATTCCTTTATTTATCAAATGCGAAAAAGTTTCTTTAAGTTGAAGATTTCAAACTGCATTGTTGTAAGTTTCTTTTAAATTTTCTTATAAGATTAATATTATTTAAGTTAAATCATTTGAAGTGGCCTTGGGCTGGTCACGCACTCAGGAGAACGGGTGGCCGATGGGCCAATAAGGTTCAAGAGTGGAGGCCGCGTTTAGGCAGACGAAATATTGGTCGGCATGCAGATGCGTTGCCCATAGATATCCGCAAAACCAAAAGTTATGCAGATGCGTTACACACCTTTTCCCATTGGGGGGGCCAATAGGCCGCCGGAAACTCACAAATCGCACGAAACGCGACAGTCTAGCTATTACTTAATGCTGGTGTTATGTGAGCGGTCGTGCCGGAGTAATTCGGATGCAAAGCATGGCACTTCCTCTTACAATACATACAGTATGAAGTTCTTATTTATTCTATATACCACTTCTAAGTTAAAACCGATTGGCCTAAGATCCCGATAAAACGACCTTCACCGAGCTGGTTATTGGATGAAACTTATTTTATATTCAATTTAATATGTCAATAAATATATTGCATATGGGTGGTCTAAAAAATTTCAGTCCAGGATATGATTAATTAATAATTTTAAAAAATATATTTTAACTTTTTTTTAAAGTATTGGTTAATAGACAAATTCCATACCAATCGAAAGTATAAACCCCATAGAATATGCAAACGTTAGGTTGTCTTTCTTTTTCCCGTCACAACTCTCGGGAAGGCGGGTATAAGCAGGTAAATCGATACTCGTACTAGTGACTTGCACCGGTCTGGTTGACGAATTAAAATTAAATGAAAATAAAGATTAATACTTTACGATCACGGTGGTATATGGCTGTCTATAAATTTATTTTTGTTGTAATTTTTGTTTAATTATTAATTATTTTTTTATTATAATTATTTTTTTAATAATCCTTGACTGAATTTATTAGGCAACCCATGTGCGATATATTTATTAATATATTAAATTGAATATAAAATAAGTTTCATTCAATAACCAGCTCGGTGAAGGTCCTCTTTATATCGGGATCCTATACTAGATAAAAAACTATTTTAAAACCCAATCGCAGTGCCCCAGCTCAGTAATTGTCAAACGGCATAGGAAATAGAACGATGCATGAGCTTAAAATGTAATGGAGCTGTAATCAGAGCGAACTAAATTAGGCGACAGTCGCGGTACCGAGGTAATGCAATTTCACAACCAGACCGGAATACTCGTTTAAGGTACTTATTCCAACTTGTACAAATCTCAGCAAACTTTTCTGACAAAGCCGTGAAGTTGGGTAACATTAAGGTACGGATGTTACTACTTACAAGCCCATTGAATATTTTGATGTGAAATATTTATAGCGCGATTTTACCGTAAAATATTACTGTCGAATGATTCGAATGTCGTGATGGCAAAAACAAGCCTTCTGTTAAAGAAAATGCGGTATCCCATTTACAAATACTTTATTTGATAGGTTTGCAATATGAAACAACTCCGCAGCACTGATGTCCGATTAACACAATTTAGTATCCTTGATCGCAATATAATCCGGCAGAGTAACGTCCTTCTCAAAGTATACTGATAGAACGCCCCTCAACACCGCCATCGGCGTCTTTTTATACCAAACTTACACCCAGAAAAACGACATTTCTTTATCAATATTTCTTAAAATATATTTAATAGATATTAATATAAATAATTGAAACTACTGAAAATCATCACACTCCTTTATTTTCTACCTTTTATTACAGTTACGGTGCAAGGGATCCGCTTATGCCACGCTCTCGTCTGCATGGGTACCATCTTGCTTGTTTCTACCCTGAAACAGCTTTGCTGTGTTCCGATAAAAAAGCAGGACAGGAGTGTAATTACTGACACCGAGACTTACCATTTAACGTCGATAGAGAACACGTAATTGTATAACTGATTGTTTGTTCTTATGGTTTTTGGGGGAAATTCATGTTTCATAGGTAATAATTCTACAAATATTTTTTCACTTTTTCCATTGTTATTTTAAATATATTACAAATTTTGATAAAATTACAAGACTGGTTTCGACAAACCTGAAGACGTAATTGGGTGGCCTTTTTTTGTGGGACTCGCTGAGCCCGAAAGATGGTTAGGTAGATGCAGCTCTACCTCTACCCACTAAAGCCCAGCGAGTGCCACCAATTCCGCCTTTATTGAGGTGCAAGTGTGATCTGTTGAGCAACACAGGACATCTTGACGGCTAGTCAATCCCCCAAGGGACCAACGCCACTTCCACAGGGGATGTCCAGCACCACGGAACAATACCTCCCAACGTCGGGACAGTGCAACGGAATGAGGTTCCCATCCTTGCCCTTTGTCCCCTCTTTCTATAAGAGCTACTAGCGTTGAACGAAACAGGGTGAGCAATGGTGTTGATAAATACTCTTTCACGGACGGTTGAAGTCAAGAGACTGTTTGGCACGCAGACTTAAAAGAAAACATACCAAGCACGCAAATTTGGGTTCCAGCCCGCCAGATAGTACCCGGTCAGGGTGTTCTTTAGTAGCCTAGACTGTAATAATATTTTGAAAATTAAATCTTCATTGCCAATTTCTCACGGTATTATCTTAAACTATTAAAACGTAAAAAATAAATCCGCTGCGTTACATCGCTATATGTGTGAAGTGCCTTATTCAACTTTTAATATTTACATTGAATAGTGTAAAAGTAAAAACTTTCATTAACTTCGACAATTTGTCCGATACTAAAGACTTTGCGTCGACTTATTAAAAGGGCTCTGTTCCTTTTAGTGTTTCTTTTATTAGTATTTTCCATTTTTCGTCGTGAATATAAATTTCTCGCTCGCTTTACTTAGGTAATAAAGTGATAATACCTTTCAAAGCCTCTTTTTATATTTTAATGTTTTCAGTGTCTTTTCATTTTATTTTCCCTATGGTAATGGACCTTTTTCGCTTTATTTTCTACTTTGTGCCAGAAACTATAGATTCTGATAGAAATTGATGATACGCAGCATATTTAATACTGCGTCATTTCTAGTTCGTCAGATTATTAGGAAATTTTGTAAGAAGTGCCATGCTGCCTTGCAGCTGAATTGGGCCGACACGACCGGGGTGGTACCTTTTGCTCACATATCACCGGCGTAAAGTGACAGCTATGCTGCTCCGTTTCGTGCGGTTTTTGAGTTGCCTATTAGGAGGTCTGGTGGCCTATTAGGAGGATAGGGAAAAGGAGGGCAACGCATCTGCATAACTTTTAGTTGTGCCTATGCTCGGTTGCCTCCTTGTGACAAAAAAATATACTAAATATATCATAAAATTTATATGATATAGCCTGCATATAGCCCATTCCTATCCATACCCCAAGTTAAGAATGTCATACAAATTCGTTTAGCCGTATATATGTGATCGAGTAACACACACTGAAAATTTTCAAATGTATATTCGTAGAATTTTTAATACTCTACCAAGTTATTTGGAATAGTATTGGTTAAAATTAGTGCTTGTTCCCGTTATTGTAACATTAGCGCTGCTAAGTTTGGTCTCCATCTACCACTTATCTCAGAATTAGATCGTAAAATAAAGTTTAAATCTGTGTTGTTTCAAAGTTTTGGGTTGGTCGTTTTATGGTTGTTGTATTGTGGTTTATGATTTTATATTTTGCAATTTTTTGGGTACACATAAGATATGATTACTTGAAGTAATTGCATTAATATTATAGCACTGTAATGGATTAAAGCTTTGTTTAAGACTGATCTCAGTCTTAAACAAAGCTTTAATAGTAAAATAAACAACTATAAAATTATCTAAAATATGATTCAGTAGTTAGCAGGGAAGTGGACTTAAGGACCTTAAGTCCACTTCCCTAACTACTGAATCATATATTATTTATGGACGCTATGGATAACAATGATTATCTAAAATATATCTGAACCTGTATCATGGACGCGATACATATTTTTTTAAGTAAAACTTCTTTAGGCGCGACTAGAGGGTAGCTCAGATTTTTTCTGACGGATGTAACGCCACAGTAACGCTCAGTATTCTATATTCAAAAATAGTAACTTGCATTGGTCTTGAGTATATTATGTCATATACTCCACATTTCTGGCAAAAATTGTAATGAATTAGGATTATTTGTAAAGATCGCGCGATTGAAGTTTTACTTCGCTAAAAGATTACACGTACACTTTAAGATTTATTTCCTTTTTTTTTATTTTTTTTTATTTTAATTCTATAACACAAGTTCTTACGATGTAAATATTATTTATTTGTTCTTAAAGGTACATTATTATTTGTTTATTCATTAAATACTTTTGAACATTTATAATAGTTTTGACAGAATAGTAAATAATGTTCAGAAGTTAAAAACTCTAAATACGTACATCATAATAATATTTCTGTACCGCAAAAAGAAACCATAAGTTTGTAAATGAAGGCATGCGCACTGCGGCATGCGGATAAGGGATGTAGCGGATAAAAAAATCTCTTATAATTATTTCCAAACAACGACCTTAAGGGTAAAACACAAAAAATCCGGGCTCAGAACCGGGTATAAATAAATTGTTGGATGCGATAGGCCGACTTGGTGTTCATTGAGGGAGGGCTATGTTCAGCAGTGAATGGATATAGGCTGATGATGATGATGATGATGAGTATGATGATGATGATAACGAAATTTTTTGATGTGAAATATCTATCGGCGCGCCTTAGGGGAAAATCCACTCGAATACGTGACTGAAAACGGTATGACGCTGTCATTTTTTATTTTATGCCATATTTCGTTATGGATTTCATAAATTATGAATTTTAATACTAACATCGATATCTCATTTGCCAAGCGTCTAAGGCATTATATAAATACATATTCAAATATAAAAATACATAGATACATATATTTTTGGAACAATACATGTTATGCTGAGCCCGAGATATCGTAAGTAGTAGCTTAAAATTATAGCCCAAGGCGGCTCGTTTTTAGTTATTGGTGAAAACATATAAAAGGCATCATCTTAAATATAAAATTTCCATGTCACAATGTTAGTTACCGTACTCCTCCGAAACGGCTTTACCGATTTTTAACAAATTTTATATGCGTATTCAGTAGATCTGAGAATCGGCTACTATCTATTTTTCATACCCCTAAGTGATAAGGGTGGTCAACCCCTCAAATTTTAAAAGTTAACGCGAACGAAGCTGCGGGCAACAGCTAGTAATTTATATAATAATATTTTTTCATGACACAATAGAGTATGTTCACGTAAAAAAAAATATTGCCCTAGACTCGATATGAACCCATGCACATAAGGTGTGTCTTAACCAATATTTACCCACAAATGTTCGCACATCTTTGATACTGTACATTATCTCTCAAATTTTTTTCCCATGGTAATAAAGTTTGATATTCCGTCGGTCGGGGAATCACCGAGTTTACGAGTTTCATATACGAGAACTTTGTTTATTAAAATAATTGGGCAGGCATCCCCCGTGGTACGGCTTTATAAAATTCGCCTGCTGTAATTTCGCTGAATGCAATATTGCTTCGATGATTTTATTAAACCATATATGTATTTTGAATAAAACGAATATTCGATCATGTAAGGTATTTTTTATATAAATGACTGATTGGAAATTTGTACAGGTTTAACAAATAAAAAAAATTGAGAGGCCTCATGTTCAAGGAATCTAGTTTCACTTCAGGTTTAGTTACATGTAAGATACCGTCCGCCTAAATGCGGTCTACTAAATAAAATAAATTGTAAATGTAATAAGAACAAAACGTGTCTCTCTAATCAATTTATTTAATCATCGATTTTCCTTTCAAATACAAACATTTCAACTCCTTATCGAATCCTTATAAAATGTATCTGTAGCAATTAATTATTTATTCGTGTTCAATAAGATTGCTCTGATCCATTTAAAAAGCTATACAAAGTTGTGGTAAAACTGGGTCAGGATAGTCCAAGAGAACCCTTGTAGATGTCCGATTGACTAACGCTCTTTTATGTTGCTGACTTATTCAATTTTACAGAAATGTCATCAAAGATTTTAAATGAACAAGGTTTTACTTCTAAAACTATTTAATATATAGTTTCGTGAACAAGATATTCTTAGATCGACAAAATATCGAGCTCCGTGAAATAAAAATGAAAAATATGGCGTTTTAAATAGGTTTATAGAGATGTTGTTTCCGATGAGTATGATGGGTATTGCTGTATGAACATTTTTTTTTCTTTAACGCCGGGAAATGCTCTGAGGCATCCGACATCCGGCTTTGGGAGACGGGGGAGTGGGTATATAGGACTCGCTGCGCCCGAAAGGTGGTAAGGTGAACGTAGCTCTACCCACTAAAACCCGGCGAGTGCCACCAATGCGGCCTTTGGTGAGGTGCCCCGGATCTATTGAGCAAACAAGCACCTCGATGGCTAGTCAGTCCCTCAAGGGAGTGACACCACCTTCACAGAGGGGATGTCCCGTACCACAGAACAACACCCCCCCCCAACGTCGGGACAGTACAATGGAGAGAGGTTCTCATCCTCCCCCTTGTCCCCTCTGCTCTTTTATCCCCTCTTCTTATACGGGGTAAAAGGAGCAGCTCCCTCGGCTGAATTTGCTTCGCCCAAGGTGCTGAGATCACCTTAGGCTACTAAGACCCACCGCCACGACAATGCTTGAACCATGGTGGGGGCTGTAAGTACATCTATTTACACTCGTGAACTCGTTTCTATTACAAACGTAAATAAATGAGATAGGATAAAAGTTTTGAAATTGCACTCGCGTGACCCTAATCACTGCTATTAACGGGAAATGCTCTAGATCATATCTAACCGAGCTCAATACTACCACTTCACATAACAATGTTTCACGGCGTAAGTAAAATCCAACCTTATAATATATTTACTTTTTACTCCTTTGTAATTATTATATTACTATTTTTAATATATTATTATATTGTTATTTATTATAATATTATTTTCTTCTCCTCTTTTGCATTCTTTAGTTCGAATAATTATAGTAAAATGCTCTTAATTTTTCTGGATTTCTGAAAGACTTGTACTTATCAATATTATTGCTTTATGGAGGCCAAGGAACGATGGTGGTCTAGCGGGTATGTGCCCGGCCACAAAGAGAGAGAGGTCTGGATTTCAATCTTATAGGATGCACCTCAAATGGATATTTCTATATCTCCCCTGTGCACCTTACATGACAACGCCGCTTGCTGAACGGTGAAGTCAAACATGAGGAAATCTGCATGCCTGATGAGATTAAAAGTATTAGCGTGGGAAGTTCACCAACCAGCATTGAGTCAACGCGTACATAACTATGGCCCAACATCCACCTCGATATCAAGGGGGAGACCCGACCCAGCAATAAGGAAAATAAGATCATCATCGTCATCATCAGCCTTTATCCATCCACTGCAGAACATAAGCCTCCTTCAATGAACGCCAAGAGACTAAGGAAAATTATTTATTTTGTACAGAAAATGTATCCGTTAGTCTCATCAATCTACCTGCTCCCTCTAGGCCTTAACCTTATTTATTAAAGGCCTAATTATTATGAGGTAAATTTCATTTATTATTTAGGATGAACTAAAATCGAACGGAGACCGGAGAGAGATTGCTGATCGAATATTCTTGAGGGAAAAGGTTGCTTGATCTCTTGCTAATACAAGAAACTGTATGTGGATTATTTATTGGAATGTTCCTTTTAGGGTATTTGTAAACGAGCCGTTACCCGGGGACTTTCCCGCGTGGATTTCATCTTACATGTAATTTCCCTGTAGTTAAGATCTACAAATCTATTTAAAAGTATACTGATGTAACTTATTTATCAAACCACTGGCCTGTTGGTCTAGTGGTTAGTGACCCTCCTGGAGCAGTGGGTTGACCGGTGGCACGGCGCAATATCCTTCCACCTTGCGCAGATACTGACGGGGCACGGATGCTTCGGAAGGTATCTGTGGAAGGTGGCAGGGGCGGAGGAATCGCCAGAGTGTCATCACTGTGACAGCAGTGAAGACACTGCTGACCACACCCTGGCGGAGTGCCCAGCTTGGGCAGAGGCAAGGGCGCCCCTCATCACTGAGGTTGGCGCGGACCTGTCGCTCCCTACGGTCATCCGAGCGATGACCGTCAGTGAGAGCACATGGCAGGTTGTCCTCTCCTTCTGCGAGGACGTTGATGTCCCAGAAGGAGGAGGCGGAGCGGGAGAGGGAGCGTACTGGCGCCTCTTCCCGCAGGAGAGCACGGCGGCGACAGGCGGTCGCGCTGCCGTGAGAGACCTGTGCGCGGCCGATCGGGGGATCTGCTGCGCGCGCGTAAGGTCTGAGCTATAAGGCACCCTTGTGTGTTCAGTGTGCCTTAAGCGGAGAAGGAGGAGGGGATGCCACGAGAGAAGAGTGCCGTATGGCACACCGTTGTGGCCCGGACGTCCACAGCTCTCGCGCCGGGTCACCCAAACGAGGAGGAGAACACCGCTGGGATTTAGTGGGTAGAGTCTGAGTCCACCTTACCATCTTCTCGGGCGCAGAGAGTTCCACATAACCTCCGGGCCCCCCGGACCTGGTGGTATGCCTAAACGTATTCCCCAGCGAAACCAAAAAAAAAAGTGACCCTGACAGCTAAACCAGAAGGTCGTGAGTTGGATCCCCACCCAGGACAAATGTTTGTGTGATGAACATGATCATTTGTTCTGTGTCTGGGTGTAATTTATCTATAATATATATTTATTTAGAAATATATAATTATGTATCAATTGTCTGGTTACCATAAGAACAGGCTCTGCCTAGTTTGGGATCAGATATCCGTGTGTGAGTTGTCCCAACATATTATTATTATTATTATCATATAAAAAGCCGAAGTGTACAATTTTATAGAACTCTGTTCCGCCGAGTCAAATCGAGCAAATAAGCAAACTTGAAGTTGTAAACTTTCACATTTGTAATGTAAGTAGGCTACACACATTAGATTCAAAGCAATATGTTTGTAAATGTAAACTTTTATTAACATTCTTATCTGATTTATGAGAAGCCCGGCCGAATGCAAATCCGACGCGTACGTAGGATTCCTTTATTTATCAAATGCGAAAAAGTTTCTTTAAGTTGAAGATTTCAAACTGCATTGTTGTAAGTTTCTTTTAAATTTTCTTATAAGATTAATATTATTTAAGTTAAATCATTTGAAGTGGCCTTGGGCTGGTCACGCACTCAGGAGAACGGGTGGCCGATGGGCCAATAAGGTTCAAGAGTGGAGGCCGCGTTTAGGCAGACGAAATATTGGTCGGCATGCAGATGCGTTGCCCATAGATATCCGCAAAACCAAAAGTTATGCAGATGCGTTACACACCTTTTCCCATTCGGGGGGCCAATAGGCCGCCGGAAACTCACAAATCGCACGAAACGCGACAGTCTAGCTATTACTTAATGCCGGTGTTATGTGAGCGAGAGGTACCACCCCGGTCGTGCCGGAGTAATTCGGATGCAAAGCATGGCACTTCCTCTTACAATACATACAGTATGAAGTTCTTATTTATTCTATATACCACTTCTAAGTTAAAACCGATTGGCCTAAGATCCCGATAAAACGACCTTCACCGAGCTGGTTATTGGATGAAACTTATTTTATATTCAATTTAATATGTCAATAAATATATTGCATATGGGTGGTCTAAAAAATTTCAGTCCAGGATATGATTAATTAATAATTTAAAAAAATATATTTTACCTTTTTTTTTAAGTATTGGTTAATAGACAAATTCCATACCAATCGAAAGTATAAACCCCATAGAATATGCAAACGTTAGGTTGTCTTTCTTTTTCCCGTCACAACTCTCGGGAAGGCGGGTATAAGCAGGTAAATCGATACTCGTACTAGTGACTTGCACCGGTCTGGTTAACGAATTAAAATTAAATGAAAATAAAGATTAATACTTTACGATCACGGTGGTATATGGCTGTCTATAAATTTATTTTTGTTGTAATTTTTGTTTAATTAATAATTAATCTTTTATTATAATTATTTTTTTAATAATCCTTGACTGAATTTATTAGGCAACCCATGTGCGATATATTTATTAATATATTAAATTGAATATAAAATAAGTTTCATTCAATAACCAGCTCGGTGAAGGTCCTCTTTATATCGGGATCCTATACTAGATAAAAAACTATTTTAAAACCCAATCGCAGTGCCCCAGCTCAGTAATTGTCAAACGGCATAGGAAATAGAACGATGCATGAGCTTAAAATGTAATGGAGCTGTAATCAGAGCGAACTAAATTAGGCGACAGTCGCGGTACCGAGGTAATGCAATTTCACAACCAGACCGGAATACTCGTTTAAGGTACTTATTCCAACTTGTACAAATCTCAGCAAACTTTTCTGACAAAGCCGTGAAGTTGGGTAACATTAAGGTACGGATGTTACTACTTACAAGCCCATTGAATATTTTGATGTGAAATATTTATAGCGCGATTTTACCGTAAAATATTACTGTCGAATGATTTGAATGTCGTGATGGCAAAAACAAGCCTTCTGTTAAAGAAAATGCGGTATCCCATTTACAAATACTTTATTTGACAGGTTTGCAATATGAAACTACTCCGCAGCACTGATGTCCGATTAACACAATTGAGCATCCTTGATCGCAATATAATCCGGCAGAGTAACGTCCTTCTCAAAGTATACTGATAGAACGCCCCTCAACACCGCCATCGGCGTCTCTTTATACCAAACTTACACCCAGAAAAACGACATTTCTTAATCAATATTTCTTAAAAAATATTTAATAGATATTAATATAAATAATTGAAACTACTGAAAATCATCACACTCCTTTATTTTCTACCTTTTATTACAGTTACCGGTGCAAGGGATCCGCTTGTGCCACGCTCTCGTCTGCATGGGTACCATATTGCTTGTTTCTACCCTGAAACAGCTTTGCTGTGTTCCGATAAAAAAGCAGGACAGGAATGTAATTACTGACACCGAGACTTACCATCTAACGTCGATAGACAACACGTAATTGTATAACTGATTGTTTGTTCTTATGGTTTTTGGGGGAAATTCATGTTTCATAGGTAATAATTCTACAAATATTTTTTCACTTTTTCCATTGTTATTTTAAATATATTACAAATTTTGATAAAATTACAAGACTGGTTTCGACAAACCTGAAGACATAATTGGGTGGCCTTTTTTTGTGGGACTCGCTGAGCCCGAAAGATGGTAAGGTAGATGCAGCTCTACCTCTACCCACTAAAGCCCAGCGAGTGCCACCAATTCCGCCTTTATTGAGGTGCAAGTGTGATCTGTTGAGCAACACAGGACATCTTGACGGCTAGTCAATCCCCCAAGGGACCAACGCCACTTCCACAGGGGATGTCCAGCACCACGGAACAATACCTCCCAACGTCGGGACAGTGCAACGGAATGAGGTTCCCATCCTTGCCCTTTGTCCCCTCTTTCTATAAGAGCTACTAGCGTTGAACGAAACAGGGTGAGCAATGGTGTTGATAAATACTCTTTCACGGACGGTTGAAGTCAAGAGACTGTTTGGCACGCAGACTTAAAAGAAAACATACCAAGCACGCAAATTTGGGTTCCAGCCCGCCAGATAGTACCCGGTCAGGGTGTTCTTTAGTAGCCTAGACTGTAATAATATTTTGAAAATTAAATCTTCATTGCCAATTTCTCACGGTATTATCTTAAACTATTAAAACGTAAAAAATAAATCCGCTGCGTTACATCGCTATATGTGTGAAGTGCCTTATTCAACTTTTAATATTTACATTGAATAGTGTAAAAGTAAAAACTTTCATTAACTTCGACAATTTGTCCGATACTAAAGACTTTGCGTCGACTTATTAAAAGGGCTCTGTTCCTTTTAGTGTTTCTTTTATTAGTATTTTCCATTTTTCGTCGTGAATATAAATTTCTCGCTCGCTTTACTTAGGTAATAAAGTGATAATACCTTTCAAAGCCTCTTTTTATATTTTAATGTTTTCAGTGTCTTTTCATTTTATTTTCCCTATGGTAATGGACCTTTTTCGCTTTATTTTCTACTTTGTGCCAGAAACTATAGATTCTGATAGAAATTGATGATACGCAGCATATTTAATACTGCGTCATTTCTAGTTCGTCAGATTATTAGGAAATTTTGTAAGAAGTGCCATGCTGCCTTGCAGCTGAATTGGGCCGACACGACCGGGGTGGTACCTTTTGCTCACATATCACCGGCGTAAAGTGACAGCTATGCTGCTCCGTTTCGTGCGGTTTTTGAGTTGCCTATTAGGAGGTCTGGTGGCCTATTAGGAGGATAGGGAAAAGGAGGGCAACGCATCTGCATAACTTTTAGTTGTGCCTATGCTCGGTTGCCTCCTTGTGACATAAAAAAATATACTAAATATATCATAAAATTTATATGATATAGCCTGCATATAGCCCATTCCTATCCATACCCCAAGTTAAGAATGTCATACAAATTCGTTTAGCCGTATATATGTGATCGAGTAACACACACTGAAAATTTTCAAATGTATATTCGTAGAATTTTTAATACTCTACCAAGTTATTTGGAATAGTATTGGTTAAAATTAGTGCTTGTTCCCGTTATTGTAACATTAGCGCTGCTAAGTTTGGTCTCCATCTACCACTTATCTCAGAATTAGATCGTAAAATAAAGTTTAAATCTGTGTTGTTTCAAAGTTTTGGGTTGGTCGTTTTATGGTTGTTGTATTGTGGTTTATGATTTTATATTTTGCAATTTTTTGGGTACACATAAGATATGATTACTTGAAGTAATTGCATTAATATTATAGCACTGTAATGGATTAAAGCTTTGTTTAAGACTGATCTCAGTCTTAAACAAAGCTTTAATAGTAAAATAAACAACTATAAAATTATCTAAAATATGATTCAGTAGTTAGCAGGGAAGTGGACTTAAGGACCTTAAGTCCACTTCCCTAACTACTGAATCATATATTATTTATGGACGCTATGGATAACAATGATTATCTAAAATATATCTGAACCTGTATCATGGACGCGATACATATTTTTTTAAGTAAAACTTCTTTAGGCGCGACTAGAGGGTAGCTCAGATTTTTTCTGACGGAAGTAACGCCACAGTAACGCTCAGTATTCTATATTCAAAAATAGTAACTTGCATTGGTCTTGAGTATATTATGTCATATACTCCACATTTCTGGCAAAAATTGTAATGAATTAGGATTATTTGTAAAGATCGCGCGATTGAAGTTTTACTTCGCTAAAAGATTACACGTACACTTTAAGATTTATTTCCATTTTTTTTATTTTTTTTTATTTTAATTCTATAACACAAGTTCTTACGATGTAAATATTATTTATTTGTTCTTAAAGGTACATTATTATTTGTTTATTCATTAAATACTTTTGAACATTTATAATAGTTTTGACAGAATAGTAAATAATGTTCAGAAGTTAAAAACTCTAAATACGTACATCATAATAATATTTCTGTACCGCAAAAAGAAACCATAAGTTTGTAAATGAAGGCATGCGCACTGCGGCATGCGGATAAGGGATGTAGCGGATAAAAAAATCTCTTATAATTATTTCCAAACAACGACCTTAAGGGTAAAACACAAAAAATCCGGGCTCAGAACCGGGTATAAATAAATTGTTGGATGCGATAGGCCGACTTGGTGTTCATTGAGGGAGGGCTATGTTCAGCAGTGAATGGATATAGGCTGATGATGATGATGATGATGAGTATGATGATGATGATAACGAAATTTTTTGATGTGAAATATCTATCGGCGCGCCTTAGGGGAAAATCCACTCGAATACGTGACTGAAAACGGTATGACGCTGTCATTTTTTATTTTATGCCATATTTCGTTATGGATTTCATAAATTATGAATTTTAATACTAACATCGATATCTCATTTGCCAAGCGTCTAAGGCATTATATAAATACATATTCAAATATAAAAATAAAAATACATAGATACATATATTTTTGGAACAATACATGTTATGCTGAGCCCGAGATATCGTAAGTAGTAGCTTAAAATTATAGCCCAAGGCGGCTCGTTTTTAGTTATTGGTGAAAACATATAAAAGGCATCATCTTAAATATAAAATTTCCATGTCACAATGTTAGTTACCGTACTCCTCCGAAACGGCTTTACCGATTTTTAACAAATTTTATATGCGTATTCAGTAGATCTGAGAATCGGCTACTATCTATTTTTCATACCCCTAAGTGATAAGGGTGGTCAACCCCTCAAATTTTAAAAGTTAACGCGAACGAAGCTGCGGGCAACAGCTAGTAATTTATATAATAATATTTTTTCATGACACAATAGAGTATGTTCACGTAAAAAAAAATATTGCCCTAGACTCGATATGAACCCATGCACATAAGGTGTGTCTTAACCAATATTTACCCACAAATGTTCGCACATCTTTGATACTGTACATTATCTCTCAAATTTTTTTCCCATGGTAATAAAGTTTGATATTCCGTCGGTCGGGGAATCACCGAGTTTACGAGTTTCATATACGAGAACTTTGTTTATTAAAATAATTGGGCAGGCATCCCCCGTGGTACGGCTTTATAAAATTCGCCTGCTGTAATTTCGCTGAATGCAATATTGCTTCGATGATTTTATTAAACCATATATGTATTTTGAATAAAACGAATATTCGATCATGTAAGGTATTTTTTATATAAATGACTGATTGGAAATTTGTACAGGTTTAACAAATAAAAAAAATTGAGAGGCCTCATGTTCAAGGAATCTAGTTTCACTTCAGGTTTAGTTACATGTAAGATACCGTCCGCCTAAATGCGGTCTACTAAATAAAATAAATTGTAAATGTAATAAGAACAAAACGTGTCTCTCTAATCAATTTATTTAATCATCGATTTTCCTTTCAAATACAAACATTTCAACTCCTTATCGAATCCTTATAAAATGTATCTGTAGCAATTAATTATTTATTCGTGTTCAATAAGATTGCTCTGATCCATTTAAAAAGCTATACAAAGTTGTGGTAAAACTGGGTCAGGATAGTCCAAGAGAACCCTTGTAGATGTCCGATTGACTAACGCTCTTTTATGTTGCTGACTTATTCAATTTTACAGAAATGTCATCAAAGATTTTAAATGAACAAGGTTTTACTTCTAAAACTATTTAATATATAGTTTCGTGAACAAGATATTCTTAGATCGACAAAATATCGAGCTCCGTGAAATAAAAATGAAAAATATGGCGTTTTAAATAGTTTTATAGAGATGTTGTTTCCGATGAGTATGATGGGTATTGCTGTATGAACATTTTTTTTTCTTTAACGCCGGGAAATGCTCTGAGGCATCCGACATCCGGCTTTGGGAGACGGGGGAGTGGGTATATAGGACTCGATGCGCCCGAAAGGTGGTAAGGTGAACGTAGCTCTACCCACTAAAACCCGGCGAGTGCCACCAATGCGGCCTTTGGTGAGGTGCCCCGGATCTATTGAGCAAACAAGCACCTCGACGGCTAGTCAGTCCCTCAAGGGAGTGACACCACCTTCACAGAGGGGATGTCCCGTACCACAGAACAACACCCCCCCCCCCCAACGTCGGGACAGTACAATGGAGAGAGGTTCTCATCCTCCCCCTTGTCCCCTCTGCTCTTTTATCCCCTCTTCTTATACGGGGTAAAAGGAGCAGCTCCCTCGGCTGAATTTGCTTCGCCCAAGGTGCTGAGATCACCTTAGGCTACTAAGACCCACCGCCACGACAATGCTTGAACCATGGTGGGGGCTGTAAGTACATCTATTTACACTCGTGAACTCGTTTCTATTACAAACGTAAATAAATGAGATAGGATAAAAGTTTTGAAATTGCACTCGCGTGACCCTAATCACTACTATTAACGGGAAATGCTCTAGATCATATCTAACCGAGCTCAATACTACCACTTCACATAACAATGTTTCACGGCGTAAGTAAAATCCAACCTTATAATATATTTACTTTTTACTCCTTTGTAATTATTATATTACTATTTTTAATATATTATTATATTGTTATTTATTATAATATTATTTTCTTCTCCTCTTTTGCATTCTTTAGTTCGAATAATTATAGTAAAATGCTCTTAATTTTTCTGGATTTCTGAAAGACTTGTACTTATCAATATTATTGCTTTATGGAGGCCAAGGAACGATGGTGGTCTAGCGGGTATGTGCCCGGCCACAAAGAGAGAGAGGTCTGGATTTCAATCTTATAGGATGCACCTCAAATGGATATTTCTATATCTCCCCTGTGCACCTTACATGACAACGCCGCTTGCTGAACGGTGAAGTCAAACATGAGGAAATCTGCATGCCTGATGAGATTAAAAGTATTAGCGTGGGAAGTTCACCAACCAGCATTGAGTCAACGCGTACATAACTATGGCCCAACATCCACCTCGATATCAAGGGGGAGACCCGACCCAGCAATAAGGAAAATAAGATCATCATCGTCATCATCAGCCTTTATCCATCCACTGCAGAACATAAGCCTCCTTCAATGAACGCCAAGAGACTAAGGAAAATTATTTATTTTGTACAGAAAATGTATCCGTTAGTCTCATCAATCTACCTGCTCCCTCTAGGCCTTAACCTTATTTATTAAAGGCCTAATTATTATGAGGTAAATTTCATTTATTATTTAGGATGAACTAAAATCGAACGGAGACCGGAGAGAGATTGCTGATCGAATATTCTTGAGGGAAAAGGTTGCTTGATCTCTTGCTAATACAAGAAACTGTATGTGGATTATTTATTGGAATGTTCCTTTTAGGGTATTTGTAAACGAGCCGTTACCCGGGGACTTTCCCGCGTGGATTTCATCTTACATGTAATTTCCCTGTAGTTAAGATCTACAAATCTATTTAAAAGTATACTGATGTAACTTATTTATCAAACCACTGGCCTGTTGGTCTAGTGGTTAGTGACCCTCCTGGAGCAGTGGGTTGACCGGCGGCACGGCGCAATATCCTTCCACCTTGCGCAGATACTGACGGGGCACGGATGCTTCGGAAGGTATCTGTGGAAGGTGGCAGGGGCGGAGGAATCGCCAGAGTGTCATCACTGTGACAGCAGTGAAGACACTGCTGACCACACCCTGGCGGAGTGCCCAGCTTGGGCAGAGGCAAGGGCGCCCCTCATCACTGAGGTTGGCGCGGACCTGTCGCTCCCTACGGTCATCCGAGCGATGACCGTCAGTGAGAGCACATGGCAGGTTGTCCTCTCCTTCTGCGAGGACGTGATGTCCCAGAAGGAGGAGGCGGAGCGGGAGAGGGAGCGTACTGGCGCCTCTTCCCGCAGGAGAGCACGGCGGCGACAGGCGGTCGCGCTGCCGTGAGAGACCTGTGCGCGGCCGATCGGGGGATCTGCTGCGCGCGCGTAAGGTCTGAGCTATAAGGCACCCTTGTGTGTTCAGTGTGCCTTAAGCGGAGAAGGAGGAGGGGATGCCACGAGAGAAGAGTGCCGTATGGCACACCATTGTGGCCCGGACGTCCACAGCTCTCGCGCCGGGTCACCCAAACGAGGAGGAGAACACCGCTGGGATTTAGTGGGTAGAGTCTGAGTCCACCTTACCATCTTCTCGGGCGCAGAGAGTTCCACATAACCTCCGGGCCCCCCGGACCTGGTGGTATGCCTAAACGTATTCCCCAGCGAAACCAAAAAAAAAAAAAGTGACCCTGACAGCTAAACCAGAAGGTCGTGAGTTGGATCCCCACCCAGGACAAATGTTTGTGTGATGAACATGATCATTTGTTCTGTGTCTGGGTGTAATTTATCTATAATATATATTTATTTAGAAATATATAATTATGTATCAATTGTCTGGTTACCATAAGAACAGGCTCTGCCTAGTTTGGGATCAGATATCCGTGTGTGAGTTGTCCCAACATATTATTATTATTATTATCATATAAAAAGCCGAAGTGTACAATTTTATAGAACTCTGTTCCGCCGAGTCAAATCGAGCAAATAAGCAAACTTGAAGTTGTAAACTTTCACATTTGTAATGTAAGTAGGCTACACACATTAGATTCAAAGCAATATGTTTGTAAATGTAAACTTTTATTAACATTCTTATCTGATTTATGAGAAGCCCGGCCGAATGCAAATCCGACGCGTACGTAGGATTCCTTTATTTATCAAATGCGAAAAAGTTTCTTTAAGTTGAAGATTTCAAACTGCATTGTTGTAAGTTTCTTTTAAATTTTCTTATAAGATTAATATTATTTAAGTTAAATCATTTGAAGTGGCCTTGGGCTGGTCACGCACTCAGGAGAACGGGTGGCCGATGGGCCAATAAGGTTCAAGAGTGGAGGCCGCGTTTAGGCAGACGAAATATTGGTCGGCATGCAGATGCGTTGCCCATAGATATCCGCAAAACCAAAAGTTATGCAGATGCGTTACACACCTTTTCCCATTCGGGGGGCCAATAGGCCGCCGGAAACTCACAAATCGCACGAAACGCGACAGTCTAGCTATTACTTAATGCCGGTGTTATGTGAGCGAGAGGTACCACCCCGGTCGTGCCGGAGTAATTCGGATGCAAAGCATGGCACTTCCTCTTACAATACATACAGTATGAAGTTCTTATTTATTCTATATACCACTTCTAAGTTAAAACCGATTGGCCTAAGATCCCGATAAAACGACCTTCACCGAGCTGGTTATTGGATGAAACTTATTTTATATTCAATTTAATATGTCAATAAATATATTGCATATGGGTGGTCTAAAAAATTTCAGTCCAGGATATGATTAATTAATAATTTAAAAAAATATATTTTACCTTTTTTTTTAAGTATTGGTTAATAGACAAATTCCATACCAATCGAAAGTATAAACCCCATAGAATATGCAAACGTTAGGTTGTCTTTCTTTTTCCCGTCACAACTCTCGGGAAGGCGGGTATAAGCAGGTAAATCGATACTCGTACTAGTGACTTGCACCGGTCTGGTTAACGAATTAAAATTAAATGAAAATAAAGATTAATACTTTACGATCACGGTGGTATATGGCTGTCTATAAATTTATTTTTGTTGTAATTTTTGTTTAATTAATAATTAACCTTTTATTATAATTATTTTTTTAATAATCCTTGACTGAATTTATTAGGCAACCCATGTGCGATATATTTATTAATATATTAAATTGAATATAAAATAAGTTTCATTCAATAACCAGCTCGGTGAAGGTCCTCTTTATATCGGGATCCTATACTAGATAAAAAACTATTTTAAAACCCAATCGCAGTGCCCCAGCTCAGTAATTGTCAAACGGCATAGGAAATAGAACGATGCATGAGCTTAAAATGTAATGGAGCTGTAATCAGAGCGAACTAAATTAGGCGACAGTCGCGGTACCGAGGTAATGCAATTTCACAACCAGACCGGAATACTCGTTTAAGGTACTTATTCCAACTTGTACAAATCTCAGCAAACTTTTCTGACAAAGCCGTGAAGTTGGGTAACATTAAGGTACGGATGTTACTACTTACAAGCCCATTGAATATTTTGATGTGAAATATTTATAGCGCGATTTTACCGTAAAATATTACTGTCGAATGATTTGAATGTCGTGATGGCAAAAACAAGCCTTCTGTTAAAGAAAATGCGGTATCCCATTTACAAATACTTTATTTGACAGGTTTGCAATATGAAACTACTCCGCAGCACTGATGTCCGATTAACACAATTGAGCATCCTTGATCGCAATATAATCCGGCAGAGTAACGTCCTTCTCAAAGTATACTGATAGAACGCCCCTCAACACCGCCATCGGCGTATTTTAATACCAAACTTACACCCAGAAAAACGACATTTCTTAATCAATATTTCTTAAAAAATATTTAATAGATATTAATATAAATAATTGAAACTACTGAAAATCATCACACTCCTTTATTTTCTACCTTTTATTACAGTTACCGGTGCAAGGGATCCGCTTGTGCCACGCTCTCGTCTGCATGGGTACCATATTGCTTGTTTCTACCCTGAAACAGCTTTGCTGTGTTCCGATAAAAAAGCAGGACAGGAATGTAATTACTGACACCGAGACTTACCATCTAACGTCGATAGACAACACGTAATTGTATAACTGATTGTTTGTTCTTATGGTTTTTGGGGGAAATTCATGTTTCATAGGTAATAATTCTACAAATATTTTTTCACTTTTTCCATTGTTACTTTAAATATATTACAAATTTTGATAAAATTACAAGACTGGTTTCGACAAACCTGAAGACATAATTGGGTGGCCTTTTTTTGTGGGACTCGCTGAGCCCGAAAGATGGTAAGGTAGATGCAGCTCTACCTCTACCCACTAAAGCCCAGCGAGTGCCACCAATTCCGCCTTTAGTGAGGTGCAAGTGTGATCTGTTGAGCAACACAGGACATCTTGACGGCTAGTCAATCCCCCAAGGGACCAACGCCACTTCCACAGGGGATGTCCAGCACCACGGAACAATACCTCCCAACGTCGGGACAGTGCAACGGAATGAGGTTCCCATCCTTGCCCTTTGTCCCCTCTTTCTATAAGAGCTACTAGCGTTGAACGAAACAGGGTGAGCAATGGTGTAGATAAATACTCTTTCACGGACGGTTGAAGTCAAGAGACTGTTTGGCACGCAGACTTAAAAGAAAACATACCAAGCACGCAAATGTGGGTTCCAGCCCGCCAGATAGTACCCGGTCAGGGTGTTCTTTAGTAGCCTAGACTGTAATAATATTTTGAAAATTAAATCTTCATTGCCAATTTCTCACGGTATTATCTTAAACTATTAAAACGTAAAAAATAAATCCGCTGCGTTACATCGCTATATGTGTGAAGTGCCTTATTCAACTTTTAATATTTACATTGAATAGTGTAAAAGTAAAAACTTTCATTAACTTCGACAATTTGTCCGATACTAAAGACTTTGCGTCGACTTATTAAAAGGGCTCTGTTCCTTTTAGTGTTTCTTTTATTAGTATTTTCCATTTTTCGTCGTGAATATAAATTTCTCGCTCGCTTTACTTAGGTAATAAAGTGATAATACCTTTCAAAGCCTCTTTTTATATTTTAATGTTTTCAGTGTCTTTTCATTTTATTTTCCCTATGGTAATGGACCTTTTTCGCTTTATTTTCTACTTTGTGCCAGAAACTATAGATTCTGATAGAAATTGATGATACGCGGCATATTTAATACTGCGTCATTTCTAGTTCGTCAGATTATTAGGAAATTTTGTAAGAAGCCATGCTGCCTTGCAGCTGAATTGGGCCGACACGACCGGGGTGGTACCTTTTACTCACATAACACCGGCGTAAAGTGACAGCTATGCTGCTCCGTTTCGTGCGGTTTTTGAGTTGCCTATTAGGAGGTCTGGTGGCCTATTAGGAGGATAGGGAAAAGGAGGGCAACGCATCTGCATAACTTTTAGTTGTGCCTATGCTCGGTTGCCTCCTTGTGACATAAAAAAATATACTAAATATATCATAAAATTTATATGATATAGCCTGCATATAGCCCATTCCTATCCATACCCCAAGTTAAGAATGTCATACAAATTCGTTTAGCCGTATATATGTGATCGAGTAACTAACACTGAAAATTTTCAAATGTATATTCGTAGAATTTTTAATACTGTACCAAGTTATTTGGAATAGTATTGCTTAAAATTAGTGCTTGTTCCCGTTATTGTAACATTAGCGCTGCTAAGTTTGGTCTCCATCTACCACTTATCTCAGAATTAGATCGTAAAATAAAGTTTCAATCTGTGTTGTTTCAAAGTTTTGGGTTGGTCGTTTTATGGTTGTTGTATTGTGGTTTATGATTTTATATTTTGCAATTTTTTGGGTACACATAAGATATGATTACTTGAAGTAATTGCATTAATATTATAGCACTGTAATGGATAACGTAGACCTACATTGTGGTCCCCACCATAGTTCAAGCCTTGTCGTGGCGGTGGGGCTTGGTCGAAGCAAATTGAGCCGAGAGAGCTGCTTTTTGTACTCCTCTTATAATAGAAGGGGACAAGGGGCGAGGATGGGAACCTCACCCCATAAAATACTGTCCGGACGTTATGAGGAGGAGGAACTTCTGAGGAGGTTTTCGCAGGCAACCCTATACCACCGCGCCGTGTTGATAATAAAATAATCTTTAATTTTATTTAATTTCAATTCAATAATCAGACCGTTGCAAAATGCAAGTATAGATTTACTTGTATATACCTCGCTACCTGATAGTTGTGACCGGAAAAGAATAGGCAACCTAACGTTTGCATATTCTATGGGCTTCATACTTTCGATCGATATAGAATTTATTTAATAATCAAACCGGTGAAATGTTTATAACAATTTTTTTATATATTATTAATTAAACATACCCAGGACTAAAATTTGTTAGGCAACCTATATGCAATATATTATTTGACATATTAAATTAAATATAAAATACGTTTCATCAAATAAACATCTCGGTGAAGGTCGTTTTATATCGGGATCTTAGCCAATATTAAAAGTCATGTAGAAGCGATTTAAAAGTAGTTTCATAAAAATAGCCTCAAGTGACGCACAAGTTCAAATAGACGTATACGGTCTACCTACACCTACGGAGACAACAGAGGCGCAGTATAAATATGGTACAGTACGGAAACTACGAACAAACGCTCGAAAAGGCACACTCACACCAAAGGCATGCACCACCATGGTTCAAGTCTTGTCGTGGCGGTGGGGCTCAGTAGCCAAGGTGAACCCAGCAAATTGAACCGATGGAGCTGCTCTTTGCACCCCTCTTGTAAGAAGAGGGGGCAAAAGCCCTTGTCCCCCTGGCAAGTGGCGAGGATGCAAACCTCACCCAATTGCACTGTGACGAAGTTAGTAGGGATTTTTTTGTGGTGCAGGACGACCCCTCTGTGGAGGTGGCGTCGTTCCCATGAGGGACTGACTATCCGTAGGGTGCCCTGTTTGCTCAACAGATCCGACCTCACCAAAGGCAGCATTGGTGGCACTCGACAGGTTTTAGTGGGTAGAGCGTCCACCTTACCATCTTTCGAGCGCAGCGAGTCCCACAAACCCGCCTGGAGTGTCCCCTCCCCCTCCCCAGCGGGATGCCTCAGAGCATTTGCTGGCGTAAAAAAAAACTCACACGAACATGCGCATCGACGAGACTACTACTGTGCCTAAGCGAATCTCGCAGTGCTGTCAGTAGTACTTATATGCCGCGTGACGGGCGCGTAATGCACGTCATGTTTGTGTTAGTGTGCGTTTCGAGCGTTTGTTCGGAGTTTCCGTACTGGTGGATACTTATACTGTGACAGAGGCGGCGTACAGATTTATGGTAATTAGGAGATAGACTTGCGTCATTCTTCACTAGTGATGAGCACAACCACGGAAAATTGGATAAGTATTCACGCCACGGTAGCAGAAATTATTCACTTATTTCTCCGATTATCGATCCGTATTCATAGCTTGTCGTTAATTGAGCCGAGAGGGCTCTTTGTAACCCTCTTATAAGAAGAGGGGACCAAAGAGCAAGGGGTGAGGATGAGAACCTCATCCCATTGTACTGTCCTGACGTTGGGAGGGGTTGTTCTGTGGTACGGGACAACCCCTCTGTGGAGGTGGCGTCGTTCCTTAGCGGGACTGAGTAGCCGTCAAGGTGCCATGTTAGCTTAATCCCGGCGTTAAAGAAAAAAAATGTGTGCGTCTTGGGACGCCCGACAGAAGTGATAACCTAAATTAATCGAAGTTCAAATTAGATTCATAAAATACGCGCCGTAACGCGTTACGTAACAAAACAGTTTACCCTCCCATAATAAGTTATTTACTTCAAAAAAAATAGCGCGTGCGTATAAAGTCCACATGTCAGAAGTGAAACTTATTAGGCAAACAAAATTTTAAATCTCGTTTATATTTATACTAATCTAAATCTTTCCGAGACTTGCGATTTGACGTTCGTTCTATCTCACTCTCTCTCTCCATCTTTCTCGCTCGCTTGCTCTCTACTCTTACTCCACGGCTATGTTATGTATCATGCTACGTTCGCTCTTTCTCACTCTCTCTCAATCGGTCTCAATCACTCTCTCCCTCTTCTTAGCCAAAAAACATTGCACATTTTCGTGACGTTTCATCCCTAAAAACTTACCCTCATGCGTGCAAAGAACTTGCACTTCAATAAGTGAACAATAACCAGGGGGGAAGGCGATATGCCTGCGGTGGCTGGTCCGTGTTGGATGCGAGTGGCAAGGGATCGGCCGTCTTAGCGTTCATTATGGGAGGCCTTTGTTCAGCAGTGGACGAATAGAGTCTGATGATGATAATGATGAAACAATAAGTGATAGTGATAACGGCTATTATAAGGTTCAAGAGTGGAGGCCGCGTTTAGGTAGACGTAGTGTTGGTCGGCCTTTAACCTGGTGGGAAGACGATCTCCGTGCAGTAACCGGTTCGTGTTGAATGCGAGTGGTGAGAGATCGACCGTCTTGGCGTTCATTGAGGGAAGCCAGGGTATGTTCAGAGTTGGACGGGTAGAGGCCGATGATAATGATGATGATGACTATTCCAAACAGTATTATAACCTTTCCTGCTTGTGAGCATCAGTCTGTAACTGGATTGCGAAGCGCTGCAATAATAACACAGACGAGTGCATTTAATATGTATCCAGTATCCCCAGTGACGTCAACTCATCTCGGACTACCTCTAATATTTAAGGATGTGTGTATTGACAAATATTTTAGTATACAGGATGGATTATTGAGACGGGTCAGTAAGGGCAGGTACCTTAACCGTTATAGTTACAGGAAAATGTTCCTAGGAGACCATCCATATTTTTTTAAGATATTATGAACTATATTTACAGATTTTTGAGAAAATGTACAGCCAGCAAAAAAATGCTAAAATCCAAAAAAAAAAAAAACATATTTTTATGCCTATCGATCCTACTTCGTATAGGTTTGGGTGAAATGGTCCCGTTAATGAGGACTGATCACCCGTCTGGCCTTGCTGGTGTCCCCACCCTTAAATAATAATACTTCGTATAGGGATCAAAAACTCTATGGTCGCCTAGGAACGTTTTCCTGTAACTATGACGGTTAAGGTTACCAAGTCGCTTATCTTTCCATACAAACGCAGAACAGTAATTACTACAATGTTTGACGTTGACCATGAAAAACTAAGTATAATATAAATTGATCTCGTCGTTATCTATGTGTGTATGTACGCAAAATTGTAAAAAAATATATACATTTAAAAAATACAAGCTTCTAAACTTTTGTATTTTAAAACTGATTTTAGCCCAACTTTGGGCGAAAATAAATAGTACACGGAGCACGAAAGTATAAAAATAAAGCCCGTACAAATATAGTTTAGTTATTCAAAAGTTGAAATAAATTTATTTTTGAAAGATACAATTAATAGTTTTTCTACAATAACTGTTTTGCTAAAAGGACATTTTCGGAATGAATCATTGTGCATTTCATTCTAGCACGCATGTTCGCGCACTATGTCAAGTAAGATAGCATTCATTTTGTTAGAGTTCGCGCCGTCGACTAGTTCAACCTTAAGGTACCTGTCCTTACTGACCCGTCTCAAACATCCATCCTGTATACTAATCCCTTGCAGATATTGCTATAATAGTTTGCTATAATAGTTTTATATACTTATAGACAAGTCTGTAAGTATATAAAACTATTATAGCAAACATTCTTCTTTATATTAAAAAAGAAGGGGAAACATCTACAAAATAACACTCGATATTCAACTGCTGCGTCAAAATTGCATATATTTCGTGACACAAGTTGAATTTATATACAAGGTTGATAAAAGCGAGAGGCATTAAATTAAACCACATATACTACACATGCTTACGGTTAATCTGAAACTATTAAAAACAGTTTATGAGACTATGAAACTTTTTCAAAGAACTTAAATACGAGAATAGCCAAAGTAAAGCGTAAACATCCTTTGTAAAATGTCCACTGACCTTCGAATCTAAAAGGCAGTACGACGCACAGCACGTTGCGTCTCACCGGGTCGAATAAAGCGGAGTGGCTTTAAAACTTTAAAATATCCTGTGACTAAACTATTGATTCTATTGGTATAAGTTTTGGTGTGTAGCCTGAAAATGGTACATAGTATATGTGGTTTAATTTAATGCCCCTCGCTTTTATCAACCTTGTATAATATACATTACTTTTATATACACAATTCTGCTATGCGTATATATGCGACTGAACTCCTAAATAACAGGACCGATTTAAATGATTTTTTGGGTGTTCAATTGGATTCGAGAATGGTTTAGATTCACAATTCCCCTGTACAAAATGTTTTGTACAGGACAACGTCTGTCTGGTCTACTAGAGTTATAAAAACGCCTAAATCCTGGATTTAGGCCTTTTAGGAGTTAGTTAACCTTTTAGAAGGAAGAAGTTGGCAATGTAAATAACATTACGCCTGGAACTTTGGCATTCATTGTTGTTTACAATACCATCATTTCAATAGCGATAAGTCAGAGAAGAGTCGAGAAAGTCTTTCACCACTTATACATAAACCTACTAGTTTGAAATTCTGTACATGTGTTTTTAATTCTTCAATAATTTGTATTCCTTTATATATTGTTTTAAACGATCACTATTCATATTTATATTTTTATTGTTACGGGTGCTTACCGCGCTTACAGGGAACTCAATAAATCTGTAAATCGAACATATAACCGGAATAAAGCGGTAATGTTTTTCGCTCTGATTGGCTGACTGATGGTCATTCATGGATAGTAGATTGGTCGATGACAAGAACACAGATCACTGTTTGTTTGAATTGAAATTACCTACGTCAGTAACAAATCACTGAACAGTTTCGGATTTTTATTGCTCACATTACTACTCTATCCGGTTATATGCTCGATTTTTTTTTAAATGTTATTTGGATAGGCAAACAGGCAAACGTGCCACCTGATGGTAAGTGGTCGACGTCGCCCATGAATATAAACTAGTTAACCTGGAACGAGCCCAGGCAACTCATCTGTGTTGCCTATCCTGAGACATAAGATGTTAAGTCTCGGTGCCAGTAATTACACTGCCTGTGTTGCCCTTACCTCCGAAACACAGCGAAGCTGTTTCACGGAAGAAACAGACAAGATGGTGGTAACCATGCATCCGGGAGCGCGACACACAGCGCTTCCCTCCCACCGGTGATGGTCGATGGTCCTAGAAGACTTTTAACGGTTGAGATGAGGGCGAGCCGAAAGTGCTAGTGTTTGCGCTTATGCCTAACGGCTATCCTGTATCCTAAAAAACCATGGCTATTTCAGTAAATTGACATCTACTATTGAACATAGCCCCAAAGGATTCATAATCTGACAGGTCCTGTGCTGCCCACATCTAGATTCCCGCACCGGTAGTTTGGCTCGGATCGGCTTCCACCATCTCTTTCAATTCATTTTATTCACCTGTGTGAGCGGTCTTCCACGTGGTTCGTTCTTCAACTCAAAGTTTCCATCACGAAAGCGTTTAAAAACCAAAATCGCACGGTGCGTTCATTAGCAGACCAAACTCACACTCGAATTTTTAAACTATCCGTCTGTCTTGTCTAAGCTGAATAAAAAACAACTGAAAGTCGATTATCGAATGTTGCACATTAAAAGAAGAACTACATAGGTACCATGTGTAAAAAGTTTCACTCCAAAATCTCAAACCATGAAGATCCTATGTCAATTCGAAGTACCTATTACAATAAAACGGCAATTTCATACTTTATCCCCTATTATCCATGGGATGACCAAGAGGACAAGAGGACCGGACAAGAGATAAAAATTAATCACGTGCGTAAGTTAGATTAGCCTTCATGAATATTATTATACCCCATAATCCGAGTTTGGAACACACGGCCCTTGAATTAATATCCACCATTCCAAGGGTTATCTTTATAAATTATTGTTACATGAATAAGAACCTCATAACAACATTGATTGAATAAGTTTTTAATCATATATATTGTGTGTAATCGTGTATATCCCACGAGGGATACGCAATATTTGTCAAAGCAAAGCTTTTTACATAACATTTTTTATGAAATTTTGAAATTCAAGTTTTTACGGCATTACATAAAATATGAGATGAGAAAATATATTTTATCACCGAAACTTTAGCTCGGTTATAAATAATCATGAGACAAGCGGAATAGTGAATTCGGTAGGTTTGTACATAAACAAAACAAAAAAAGACGTAACGTAATGACTATATAACCCTTTGCCCCTGTATTCTGCTGATATTTTTGGACATAATATGTAATATAATTTCAACAAACCTTTTTTTTTTCTTTAACGCCGTGAAATGCTCTGGCATCCCGCGGGGGAGTGGGTCTCCCCACGTGGGTATGTGGGACTCACTGCGCCCGATGGCTGGTAAGTAGACGCAGCTCTACCCACTAAAACCCGGTGAGTGCCGCCTTTGGTGAGGTGCCCCGGATCTGTTGTTGTTGTTGTTGTTCGTTGATGTTGATCTGTGCAAACAGGGCACCTCGACGGCTAGTCAGTACCGCTAGCGACCGACGTCACCTCCAAAGAGGGGTTTTCCCGCACCACAGAATAATCCCTCCCGTCCTCGCTCCTTGCCCCCTGTTCCTATAAGAGGGGTATCTCCCGTGAAATAGCTTTGCTGTGTTTCGGAGAAAAGGGCAAGACAGGCAGTGTAATTACTGGCACCGAGACTTAACATCTTATGTCTCAGGATAGGCAACACGTAAATGAGTTGCCTTGGCACGTTCCAGGTATACTGGTTTATGTTCATGAGCGACGTCGAACACTTACCATCAGGTGGTACGTTTGCCAGTTTTCCTATCCAACTAACATAAAAAATGTGGTTTTTTTTGACGCAGGAAAATGCTATTTATATTTGGAATGTAGCCAGGTTACCCCGGGTGGGTTCCTGACCTGATCCATTTGTTTGCCTATCCTAAGACGCAACAATATATCTCGGATCCCCTTTAGCTTTGGATGTATCAAAGCTGTTTCGTAGTCAAAAAAATTAGGTTGTAGCTAAAACTTATATAATATATTGCTACTACTACGAAACAGTTTTGATACATCCAAAGTTTAAAAGGGCACCATGATATACTGTTGTTTCATCATCTATATCTTTCATTCATTTCTTCCTTATTAAAGTTGTAATGCATATATTGCCATCCTCTTCACTGTAATATGTTATTATGAATACAGAATATATTTATATCGCCATGGATACAAATTGCTCATGAATATATACAGATTGCTCATACAAGTCTCGAGAAATAACATCACTTTTATAGTATCGTTAAACGGTTATTGCCTGAGAAGCGATAACAGGCAATTTGTTACACTTGTGCCTTTTTTAATGTGTAAGGTTCGTAAGTGATAATGCATAAAAAAATTATACGTGAAAAAGAATTTTAAAATATTTATCATTAAAGCTACGACTGGTTAGTTCGATTCACATGGGGAATTCGAAGATAGAGACGTCACAGGTTCGAATCCCAATCACATCAAATAGACGAGTTGTATAATGAATATTTACATTACATTATCTACATATATACAAAATATCCTCGGGGCTAGTTTATTATAATTTAAAATTTTCCTTATGCAGAATTAATAGTCAGTAGTGGTGGTCATTATTACAACAACAGTTGTAGTAATGCGTTATTTGAAAATAATGAATAATCCATTATTAAGGAATAACTATATCCTGTTGTCAGTTGTCATTATTGAAACGATGACGCAATGGTAAGATTAAGCACGCAATAGGCAGATTTTTTTTTGTTGCGTATTGTCACAATTCATATTTTTCAACGTCTATAAATCAACAATAACAGAATAACAGACAGCAGTTTAGAACAACAGTTGTTACAAAACAACACAACAGGATAATTTATTATTGTAAAACAGCCCTTATTGCAATCACTAATAGTCAGTAAGCTACAACAGATAGTTACACTTCATTGCAAGAATATCTAAAGAGTTCTAGTATTTCTAAATAATTCTTCTTTAAAACGTTCAATTAAAAAATTCGGTTTCAAAAGTACCAGAGATAAATCTTTATTACGACTCTTCAATACCGTCTACATAAATTGACGGACGAGATCATTAACTTCTTCAATCAAATTAATTAAGTTTGGTCAGGTGATTGAATAAAACAGCGAGGGTACTAAAGGTGCACGTTTTTAAAGACAAAGCGGCGGGAATGTAAAAAAACACGTAATTTTAAATTCGATTAAGCCTCGCCAATATTACAAAAGCCTTCTAAATCTGTGCCATTATTTACTTAGTAATTTTGATTAATTAAAAATTTATATTTTATCGCATTAACGTAAAAATCTATGTATGCTAACTTTGCAGCTCAACACATGAAAATGGTCGACGTAAAATATTGTAGGTACCGACGGTGTTAAAAAAAAATCTTACAACTATATTTCTACCAGTTCCCTATTTTTACGCATAAAATTATGACATAATTTAACATACGATATCTTATATTTAGAACCGAATCCTGATTGACGATTATTTGGTATTTCTAGCCTTTTTTTTTCTTTAACGCCGAACAATGCTCTGAGTCATCCCACTGGGGAGGAGACTCCCCAGGCGCACAAACAGAGCACCTCGACGGCTAGTCAGTTCCCCCAAGGGACCAACGCCACCTCCACAGAGGGGTTGTCCCGCACCATAGAACAACTCCTCCCATCGTCCCCTGAGGCTACTGAGCCCCATCGCCACGACAAGGCTTGAACCATGATGGAGATTCATAATTTGACCTGGTTTAATACATTTATTTAGCGAACACATTACAAATCCATATTGAAAGCTCAATTATTCTAAAACTTGTGTTCAAAATTGGGTGGTGTATAAATGTGCTTTGAATTTTAATCATATGATAGGCCGAGCTCTACTCGCCGCGTACAATTTAATTAATTAAAACACTTCGCTTACGGAATATTTCATGAGATCCTTCTTAAAAGTATGTTATTTCTGTACAAAAATATACAATTGAATGCTAAAATGTAAGACTTTTGCCTACAAAAAACGTTTTTTCTGTTCTTATACCTAAACAAACACATTTTATGCTTTTATTAAGTACTTATTAGAATTTAATAATAGTTTTTAAAGTTATATCGTATATATCTCATGTGTAGTATTTGCATATAATGCATTTGTTAAAATATGGAAATACATAATTGACATCTGAAAATGTACTTAGGCAAATCACCGGGACTGGCGGGGTAGCGAGCGTCGCGGCGTCTTGTAAAAACGCTAGACAGCATTCAAGTTTTGAGATAAATTTGAATTAAAAAAATATAGAATTGCGATTAAAAAATAGCACATCCTTTAGGTGTCCCCTGTTTCCTCCCCGGATAATGCCGTTAGTTAATTTTTTTTTCCTTAATATCTATGTCCCTATGATTTCTTTTTTATCATAAATTAATTTTTAAAAGAGATATGAACGTTCAAAAACCCAAAAAATAGTCAGATTTTCTGCTGTGTTCAAACATCCATAAAACAAATTTCAAAAGTAAAACGTAGAAACATAGCTCAAGCCTTTGTTAATTTTTAATAAAAAAGGTTCTTAAATCGGTTAAGTTTTGGAGAAGAAATCAGGAGACTACGAATCGTTGATTTTCTGTTCTTTTAGTAAATATTTTCAGTTCAAGCTCCAGTTATCTCTATCGCACTCAGAGGGGAGAGACTTGAGGTTAGGGAGACAGCAATTGTAAAAAAATCTCATCCGTAAACAAAAAAATTCTGTGACCTCCCCTTGCGTACTAAGTAAGTAAGTATTTGTTTTGTTTTTCCACTTTATTCTTTTTTTCATAATCAGTTAAGAAATGAGCAGTGTGTCTTTTATAGGCTACAAGTCCTAAGGCATTCTATAAAATACGCGTCATGGTTCTAAGTGCTATCATCATCTCCCGAGATAAAAATATATTTTGCTTTCAGACAGGATTTCTGACACAATTTCATAATTTCGAAGTGTGACATTTTGTGGCAAGGGAGAGAATCTTACATTTGTTAAGTCATGAAAAACACGGATTTGAACCAAAAACAAAATTAAAAAGTAAGTTAAATGGAAATAGAACTAATTTTGGAATTGCTGTTTCATTGTTTATTACTTTAGAGAGGGAGGGAGTCATCAGCTGTGACAAGGACGGAGACCCCTCCCCATTCCTCCCTCCGTCTAAAATCATGAAATTTGTGCGAGTTTATGGATGATTCGTAAAACAATAAGCATCCACTTGATTAGGGCAGCGTTTCCCATTTGGTGGGTCACGACTCGGTACGGGACCATGCCCAGTGAGCAACTGTGTCAGACGGAAGGTGAGGGGTTTGCGCTTACGGCGCATCCACCGCTCAAGGACCGGACGCAGAGCAACCGTTAGGCTTTTGCCGTACGGCTGTCGCGCCAGGTCCTCCCCCCACCTTCGCATTAACGCCTCTTGCCCTAGTCGGTGAACCCGAAGGATCCCGTCCAGCGTAAGGCTTTCACCAAGAGACCTCCTATCAGAGATATAGGAGTGCGTCTCGGCAAGAACCTCCGCCACGAGTTCCCACGGCGGGTCACTTTCCGTCCGATCCCGCGGAAGAGAAGGGCTTCGGTCTTCTCAGGTCTGACCCGAAGCCTTAACCTCTCTATGCGGCTGATCACGAGGTCGAGCCCGACCTCGGCCAGCCGCGCCGCCTCCTTATAGCCTCGTCCCCGGGCGTACACGAGGGTGTCATCCACGTAGCAGATGACACCCATCCCAGGGAGGAGGTGGCCTCGCAGGACCCAGTCGTAGCCGATGTCCCACAGGATCGGACCTATAACCGATCCCTGTGGGACACCGCACCCGACTCGCCACCACTCTACGGACCAACACTAGGACACTTGGCTGACAACACAAAAAATTAAAAAACAAGCGGCTTTATACTTCTCACTAATTATTGTAAGACGTATATTTCCAATAAATGTGTTTTATTTTACCTAATATTTCATGGGTAAAACTTGAGTAGGTCACGAATTGTACGAAATTTACCGGGCCATAGCAGAACAAAGTTTGGGAAACGCTAAATTAGGGTAAGGTGACTAGATTTGTATGGTGCATACTACACAAATCTAGTCATGTCCACAAAGGGAACATTTTGGTAGTCTCTTTTGGAAGGAAAACTTTACTATAGTACACAGAGAAACATTTATAATGTATTCTTTGGATTATTAGTACCTTAACTTCCATGTGATAAAAAATAAAATAAAATTAGTTCATCTAGATTTAACACGAAATTAGAAATGTAGCAATAATTCTATAAACTTATAATTCTTTTAACCTCAACAAACAACATAATTACAATATGTAATTCATATTTCATACATATAATATTATAATATATTGAATTTAAAAAAAATCTAGTTTTAGGTTCACAATAACCTGTGAACCTAAAACTTGATTTGAAATTGAAATGACGACCTCTGTGGCTCAGTGGTAAGCGCGTTGGCCCTCAAACCGGAGGTTGCAGGTTCGTATCCCGCCAGGGAACAAAAATATTTTCTGTGTTCCTGGGTCATAGATGTGTATTAAATATTGTGTATTATATAATAAAAATCTTAAATATATGTATAGTATAAAAGTATTAAATATATTTCCGTTGTCTGGTACCTATTATTAACACCCCCTTACACTAGCACTACCTACACTAAAAAATTCCGAATTAAATTACCTAAAAGTCTTAATAACGTCTATCATAAGACACCAATCACTTTAAAAACCTAGTCACTTAAGTCAATCTCCCTTCAGCTTCTTTCCCATCAACCAACTCCCATGTGCCACTCTTCTCCAAAGAAAATGACTTCTTCCACAGCCTTTAACCAATTCTCCCTTTCACTGGAGCCAACTGACTTCTCAGGCAAATACCCATTTCTCGGGTGGACTCCTCCTTGGACCCACACCCTCGGCAACAACCTGTTTCCTCTTCACCTGCTTCATCAGCATCACCAAAAATATTTAAATATGATCATTATGAAATTTATAGAGAATACAAAAATTATATCAGATAACTAAACATGTTACTTCTACGATTGATTTTAACAAGTTCTTCCAGAACTTACCACGGGACCAGTTTTACGTGGTGTGACTTGTCCATAGATATTATTATTATAGAACAAATGAAACATTCAGAAACAATTTTTTTTTTGTTATTAACACTTGTATCTATGTACATAATCCACTATTATGTTTTAAAAGCGCTAAAATTGAACCAATGATCGGCCGAAATTTTGAATTTCACTGAAGTTCGAATTCAGTTCAAATTACGTTCGGCCCATCTCTAATAATAATATGTGTAGTTCCTCTTACTGGGTTTTCTATTTTTGATAATAGCACATAGTAATAAATAGTTTTTTTTTATGTTGGATAGGCAAACTGGCAAATGTGCCACCTGATGGTAAGTGGTCGACATCACCCATGAACATGCAACCTGGAACGAGCAAGTCGATTATGCCTATCCTGAGACATAAGATGTTAAGTCTCGGTGCCAGTAATTACACTGCCTGTCTTGCCCTTCTCTCCGAAACACAGCAAAGCTGTTTCACGGGAGAAACAAGCAAGATGGTGGTACCCATGCAGCCGGGAGCGCGGCACAGCACTTCTCTCTCACCGGTAGGAACAACTACTATTTTATTAAATAATCATCACTCCGATCTATCCATTAGTGAAATAAGCTGCTTCCAATGTAAGTTATAGAAAACAAAATTTGTCATTTAAGTTATTTTGAATTCAATAAAGATGAAATAATAATAAAAGCATGAATATATAATAAAAATAAAACCCATTTCAAAATTTGAATATTTAATAAATATCTATAGGAGGTGGTCTTCCAAATAGCAATTTCCATGATATTGGTTGTACTAATTGTGATCCAAGATCCTTGTCCGATGAAAATATTGTGCACAGCTGGTTGAAGTAGCAGACCATATCATATGCATCAGGAATATTATCACCTTCCGAACAATATTTGAAGAGTATTATACAAGGCACTGAGTTTTCTTTACATATTTTATACAAAAGGCAAGCATATCCTCCACCATAAATTTTCAATTCATCATTAGCTGATTCATGTTCCATGAAGTTAAGTTTACTTATCTTGTCTATATAAACGCTTTGACCAAAATATCTGAATGGTGAACTCATAATAATTTTCTTCTCATGAGCAAAACTGCTTGTTAAAATGACAACATCTTTTATTTTTTTGTTTTTAAAATGAGACACCAGATTCTGGAGGAAACTTCTTGCATGTTTGCAAATTAATGGTGCCCGGATTTGTACCACAATAAGTTTTTCATTTTCAGACTTGTAGATATCGCATGAACCACATAGACTGCTGGATTTATAATCGTATGGATCATATCCTAGAACTGGTATTTGTGCAGGACTGTAGACGGATGCAATCTTTGTCATTTTCAACGAGGAAATAAGCAAGTCACTAGCCAGTTGTCCAACATTTCCAACAGCCACACTTGGTATTATTAATGTGTATCCATTTAAATTATGATCACCTGTGTACTTCCACATAATATTATCATTCATCTTAGTCAAAGTTTAATAAAACTGTAATGGATAAAAATTAAAGAAGCGTGTGCTGTAATTTTTTTGCGTTAATTACAATTTGTAATTTACGAATTTATGAATATTTAAAATTTAAATCATGAACATTGATTGACAAATGACAATCATTTTTTTTTTATTTTTTTCATTTAAAGGCATTAGCTAGAAAAACGGCGGGAAATTTCAAGGCGCGCAGTTGTGGTTTTTTGTTTCTCATTAATTTTTTATTATTTTAGTCATTCAGATCAGTTTATTATAATATTTATTTTATAAATTTTATTTGTATATATTATAGTTAGTTAGAAAATTCTTGGTTGGTAAGTTTCTTTTTACATTCTATTGCAACATGAATGAACCCCCGGATCCCGGGGGAACATGTAAAGTGCCCGAAGCTTGCAGTTTTGTTACAGTAGAATATAATGATTCTAGTATGGACACTGACCAATCTTCCAAAAAAGTTAGTTTAAAACGTGGTCGCCTGCATAAAATATGCAAAAATTGTAACAAAAAGAAAAGAAAAAATACGGGAAACCAAAAGGACATTGGATGTCGTTGTGTAGAGTCCGATAAATCAGATGAGGGTAAAAATTTAACTAATATTCCACTTGCACAGCCTTTATTACAATCAGATAATCCAGTGCCTCATAATATTAATGATTCAGTCAGTAAACCAAATACTCCAATTGGTCGAAATCTTTACAATGAACTAGATGCACCTCCTTACATTATTCATGTTCAGAAGATCCAATCCTCTGATAATGACGGAAAAATATTGCACCCGATAACCTTCGGAAATTTTCTTTTAAAAAATAAAATTTATAATATAGTTAATGGTAGTGTTAAGAGAATTGGTCGAAACCGTATGTCTGTTTCCTTCACAAATTATGTTGATGCTAACTCTTTTATTAACAATAGTATAATCACCGACAATAATTATAAAGCATATGTCCCTTCATTTAATATTTTAAGAATAGGCATTGTTAGAGGAGTTCCAACAGATTGGTCTCCTGAGGAAATTATTTCTAATATCTCAACCCCTGTTGGCTGTGGCAAAATAGTTAAAATTAGACGACTTAATTATAAAACTATTGTTGATGGGTCTCCAATATGGAAACCCACACAGTCGGTAGTAATGTATTTTGATGGTCAGGTACTCCCAAAAAGAATATTTATCTGCTACAACTCTCTGCCCGTAGACTTATATGTTTTTCCCACCATCCAATGTTATCACTGCTGTCGTTATGGTCATACAAAGATGCAATGTCGTTCCAAACCAAGATGCCTCAAGTGTGGTCAGGATCATGTTAGTGATTCATGTAATGTTGAAGATGACTATTACTGTTGTCAATGTTCTGGTCGCCATATGGCAAACAGTAAATCTTGTCCGGAACTTAACAGACAAAAAGAAATAAAACTATATATGTCCCAAAATTGTGTTTCTTATCAAGAAGCAAGTAAAATGTTCCCTATACTTAATAAATCATTCGCTGAAACCTTGTCCAGTCCTCAAAGAAAATTATCTTTCCAAAATATTAATACTCCATCTTCTTATACTCCACAAAAATCTTACAAGAAAACAGTTATATCTAAACCTTCCTGCCCTATACAAGTTGGAAAAGGTTACGACAAAACTGCACATGATAATATCATAAAAGAATTTTCCTTTAATCAATTAGATAAAAATTATAGCCCAATTTCAAATGATACTCCCTCCACACAAGAACCAACAAAAATATCAGATATTATATCTTTATTACAAACCTTTGCCCAGACCAATAATAATATACCGTCCATCGTTGCCCCCTTAATGGAGTTTATTGTAAATATAATCAAAATAAATAATGGCCAACAAAATATTACAATGGAACGCTAGAAGCATAATTAATAAAAAAAGTGATCTAATTTACTTATTAAATAAATATAACCCTTTTTTATTTTCATTATGTGAAACTTGGCTTAGACCAGGTTTTACATTAAATATTAAAAAATATAATACTGTTAGAGAAGACAGATTAGATGGATATGGTGGTGTAGCATTTCTCATTAAGAAAGGCTACCCTTTTAATATAATATCCACTCCTGTACATAGTTCTGAAATTTCTATTTTAGCCGTAATTGTAAATAAAATTTGTTTTGTTTCTGTATATATTTCACATATTTCTATTAATATATTAAATTAAGTTGGGGATATATTCTTATCCCTCCCTAAACCATTAATTATAACTGGTGACTTTAATTGTCATCACCAGTCTTGGGGCTGCTCCATGACAACCTGTTATGGTAATAAACTTTTGGACATTCTAGATAAAAACAACTTGTGTATCATCAACAATGGTAATTCTACTAGACGTACAAACTTATCTGAAGGAAATAGTGTAGTAGATCTAACTATTTGCTCACCCCAATTTGTATCTCAGCTGTCAAGTTCTGTTTTAACATCCACATTTGGCAGTGATCATTATCCCATTATTACCTCATTTCCTCCTGGCAAATTAATTAAAACTTGCAATAAACTATTCCCGAGATACAATATATCAAAAGTCAATTCTGACACTTGGACTCAATTTAGTAGTAAAGTTGATTTAAAACTTAGTCAGAAAATATCAGAAAATATTAGTGATTCTTGCGGTGCCCAAATTTTTTTAGATATATTAATTGAAAGTGCCAATGAAGTTTTTAATATAAAACATGGGAACCCTTATATTCCAAGTCCTCCATGGTGGGATGTCGAATGCAAAGAATTTTTAAATAAAAGAAAAAATGCTGAAAAAATATTTAATAATAATATGACATTAGAAAACCTCTTATCACTAAAGGAGATTACAAACGCAACAAAATTACTTTTTAAAAGAAAAAAAGAGACAGCTGGCGAAAGTTCTGCTCATCTTTATCTCCCAATACTCCCTCATCCAGTGTTTGGGAAAACATTGGAAGATTTAGATCAGCTTATAATACCACCCCATCCCCAACTTTTCCATCTTTTCTAGTAGACGATTTTCTTGATAGAATTGCTCCTCCCACTGTTAATTTTCGTAAAGATAACTTAAATGATAACTGTGCCTTATACAATGAATCATCTGAATTAAACTCTCCCTTTTCAATGACAGAATTAAAGAACGTTTTAGAATATGCATCAGATTCTGCACCTGGTCCAGATGGGATATATTATTCTTTCATTACTCATTTAAATGACATAAGCATGATATATTATTTAAATTTAATCAATTCTATTTTTCACTCTGGTCACATTCCTGCAAATTGGAAATCACAAATTGTAATTCCAATATTAAAACCTAATAGAGATCCTTCTTCTGCTTTGTCTTACCGTCCTATTGCCCTTTCATCTGTCCTCCTAAAAATCTGCGAACAATTAATTAAGAATCGTCTAGAATGGTTCGTTGAAAGCAACAGTATGCTATCAACAACTCAATTTGGCTTTAGACGAAACAGAAGTAGTATAGATAATATTAGTTTACTTACAACCGATATCAGGCTAGCCTTTTCTGATAATAATTTTGTCATTGCAGCATTTTTGGATTTATCTAATGCTTATGACAATGTCGTGATACCAATTCTTAAACAAAAACTTTTATGCCTTCAGATTCCCAGAAAAATTATTTCTTTTGTTATAAATATGCTTAATGATAGATCGATTTTGTTTACTGATGGTGAACAAAAACATTCTAGAGTGTTATCCAAAGGCCTTCCACAAGGGTCCGTTTTGAGCCCCTTATTGTATAATTTATACACATATGATCTAGACTTAGCTATTGATAGAAAGATTGAAGTTTTGCAATATGCGGATGATTTATTATTATATGTAAAAAGTAAAAACATTAAATTAGCATGCACAGAGTTAACGTCATCACTTCAATATTTAAAAAAATGGCTTGATGATCATGGACTATATTTGTCCCCATCTAAAAGCTCAGTAGTTTTATTCTCCCGTATGCGAACTATCACTCCAGTTCATGTTTATTACGATGAGACCATTATACCACAAAAAAATGATTTTAAATTTTTAGGTGTCATTTTAGACAGGAAACTTACAGGCATCCCTCATTGCAATTTCATCGCAAATAAGTGTGAAAAAATAATAAACATCATAAGATGTTTAGCAGGAGTTTGGTGGGGTGCCCATCCCTTTTATTTGAAACTCGTGTATAATGCTCTCATACGTAGTGTCCTCGAATATGGAACCTTCCTATTGGAACCGGGCCTTCTTTCTGGATTTAAAATGTTGAACAAAATTCAAAACAAATGTTTGAGAATCATTTGTGGAGCAATGAAGTCTAGCCCAATTAACGCTTTACAAATTGAGTGCTGTGATCCTCCGTTACAACTACGTCGTCAGTATTTGTCTGATAAATTTCTCTTTCGACGTCTACAGCTTTCCAATCACCCTCTTATTGAAAAACTTCATCTTTTAGCTTACTTAGTATCTAATTCACCGTATTGGATACATAAATCGAATCCACATTTAATTAATAGCTATTATAAGTTTAAATCTCTCTCTGCACCTTTACATCAATCTAACATGTTACCTTTGTTTTCTTGTTCCTTCGAATCTCTTATTCTATCACCACAAATATTAAATATTGGTATAGCTAAGTCAGATTTTTTAATAGCTAATGAAAAATTTAATGCAATTGTTGAGAAAAAATTTAAAAATACCCATCTCATATTTACAGATGCTTCGAAACATAATGTTAACGGTTTAGTAGGCGTAGGTATCTTCCACCGTCAATATAACATTGTACAGAAGGTAAAACTCCCTCCAGAATCTTCTGTTTTTTCTGGAGAGTGCTTGGGTATTTTCAAAGCCATAGATTATATAATACTAGCTAAACTCAAAAATTCAATCATTTTTACTGACTCACTTAGTTCTTTACAAGCCTTAGAAAAAAACCCATTTAAAATTAAGCAACACAACCCCATAATATTTGACACAAGACAATTACTAACAATATGCATAGCAAAACATTACAATATTAAATTTTCTTGGATTCCTGGACATTCTGGAATCCAAGGAAATGTTATAGCAGACGCTCTCGCTAATGAAGCTATTTCATGTGGTGACCTTGTTCCGTATAAGATTTACTGCTCAGACTTGTTATCAATACCTAAACTCGATCTTGATACATGTTGGAAAACGTCATGGGAAAAAAGCAGTAAACAAAAAGGTAATTATTATTACTCTCTTCAGCCTGATATTTTATCAAAACCATGGTTTTTCTCAATGAATTTTAATAGGAGGTGCTCTAGTATCATCTCAAGATTGAGACTTGGCCATACTTGTACACCTGCTCATCTTTCCAAGTTTAAAATTATTAACGACTCTTCTTGTTTGTGTGGTTGTGAAACTGGCGATGTAAATCATTTTTTCTTTTCTTGTCCTTTATATGACCGTTCCGATTTCCTGAAATCCTTACTAGATCATCAAATCCCTTTTCCAACCTCAATTACTTGTCTGTTATTTATAAAAAAATATTACATATATAAAATAATTTCAGATTATATAATTACTAATAATATAGAAATTTAGGTTTAGTATTTATTTGATGAAAGTCTTGTGTGTCTATAATATAAGTAATATATTTAAATATATGTATAGCTATATAAATTAATATTTCATAATAATATTATTATTATCTTGTCATACATATCCTATATCCTGCCCTGAATGATTCCTAAATTTAACATCTCTCGTCCCTTTATATACATGGAAAAATTTCTCCCGTTTGATAATGGCAAATGTACTACGTACGAGAACTGCCAAAAAAAAAAAAAAAAAAAAAAAAAGGCATTAGCTACCAAATGACAATCACATTTACAGATTTTTTTTTTCATTTAAAGGCATTAGCTACACAGATATTTTTTTTACATTTAAAGGCATTAGCTACTAGGCTATGAGCCATACAAAATACAATATTCTGTCTGTACTACGCAGAAATGGCGGGAAACCCTAAGGAGCGCGGCGTCGTCCCTCTAGCCCCCATCAATCGACTATCATTCCCCATTCCATTCACCCAGAGCAATCCACCACAATATTCGCCAACCAATCTCAATACATAAAGATCATGTTTTTAAAACAAACACTATAGAAAACAACTCTGAATGGACAAAACACAAAATAACAATTAATTAAGGGGAAACCAAAAGAAACACAACCGCGCGCCTCGATGCTTCCCGCCTAGGAACAAGTATAATATGGAATTGACATTTGCGTATACCCGAAAGGGACAGGCATATTTTACAGGGATACCACATTCATAATAACAAGTCTACTTATTTTGATGAAAAAAGTGAATTTAAAATAATGAAAAACTGGTATAGGTTGATAGATAACTATAAGCACTAGCCCTAACCAAACATTTATTGTAATTTTAGACAGCTAAATTTTTCCGGATTATCGAAAATATTATGTAATGACTAATAACAAACCGCTAAAAACATAAATAATAAAAAAGAAGGCTATATACGTCTTAATATGTATGATCTATAGTATCATAATATATATATATAGTATGTGTTTATTTCGAAAATTCCAGTCACCCTTTTTATATAATACCACATTCTTGGGTGATCTGCCTATAACAAAACTGGTATCACCATACCTACATAAACCGACCAAATTAAAAAGTAGTACAAATTCGCGACTGAGAATGTTTGTATGGCATTCAAATTTTGTCGATAATTTTTTGTTGGGCACATCCTTGTTGTGCCCAACAAACAAAGAGTGATATTCTGACAAAGACAAAAGAAAGTGTCTATGTCTCTGTCACTCTTGGATTTTTCGTATGTTGTTATCTCGTTCCAATACGGTATTATTATTAGCTTGTCAAATCTATTGATACTTGATCTTAGCTTCCCGCCATTCCTTACATTAAAGACTGATGTTTTTGTTGTTTTTTTATATTTTGTCTGTTGGAATCGGCTACGACCAGAGGCCATGCTGCCAAGTCTGTCGTGTTAATATTTAATATAATATTTTGTCTGTATTTTGGAGAAACGGCGGGAAACTTCAAGTAGTGTGCCTCACCCCTTCAGCCCCCATAAATCAACTGTCACTTCCCATTCTATCTATTCAGAACAATCCACTACTACTACTACAGGAGCGAAGCCGCGGTCCTTGGGGTTTCCCGTTGTTTCTCCATATTACAGACTAAATACTATCTCGTGAACAACAGACTTGGCAGGATAGCCTCTAGTCTTAACCTGTCCAAAAAAAACGAAAAAATACTTCATGGATAATGGACATAATCTGTGGCATAATAGTTCGATCATGTCATATGTCAAGTGTCAAAATTATAAATTTTAATTTCATTCTTTGGTTTTTGACCTGTAGGAATTGTACATAAGTTTGTGACAAGTTATAATTAGTTAATAGTTGTACAATAAAAATAAGGACTTAAAATTAAGATTTGTATGCTAAGAAGCTGAACGTATAATTTTATAATTAATTTGATTATGACAGAGGTAGACAGTAAAGATAAAGAATTGGAAAACTTTATTCACGCAGAAACCCAGAAGCAACGATTTCAGGTAAATTATGTCTTTTATTATACGCAACATGGTTTTCCTGAAACAATAAACATACAATAATTTTTCCTTATAAATAGACTGGTGAGCGTATTAGCGTATTATTATTTTTCTATGGCAGTTGTTTACAATATTCTTTGTGTTTTGACCTTTGGCCTTTTATCCGAATTATCGTGTGTTTATTTCATGCATTATATAAATATTTTGTCAAATTCGACCTATTTCAGGTACTAGTTCACGGACTCACTGATACATGCTGGGAAACGTGTATGGGACGTCCATCAACTCGGCTAGACTCCAAGACTGAAGTATGCATCATGAACTGTGTTGAAAGGTTCATTGATGTCACTACCTACATAACGAAACGTTTAATGAACACAACTAAATACCGTTCAGAATCTCCCCTTGAATTCCAGTAGTAATCTGCCAAGAAGCACTCAAAATGTTTTCAACAATTAGAAATTTTTTGCACCGTCACCGGAGGAAGTTTATAGTTACGGGAGCAGTGTTTGGCTCCATTTATTTGTTGATGAGCTATGCACAGAAGCGATTGCGAGAGTGGCAAGAGAGAGAAGCAAAAAAATTCTTTGAAATGACCCGTAAGAAACAACACTTTGAAAGCACTGAGCGTACTTGCAATCAAACAATTCTGTCTCTATCTAAAATTGTATCTGAAAGTATATTAAGTATACTTAATACTGAAGACATAGTTCAAAAGCTACAGGACAATCCAGACAACAAATTAGCACTGTGGGAGAAAATAAAAATTATGATATTTACTAGGATTTGTGTATTAGTTTATGCTTTGTCTATACTGAATGTGACCCTTAGAGTCCAACTAAATATCATTGGTGGTTATCTTTACCGAGACTCTGTACGTGAGGAAGAGCCAACGATGATAGATGGTGAATTGCAAGCCAAATATCTTTCACTGTGTCATCATTTTGTTGGGCCGGGTGTAGAAGATTTAGTGAAACAAATTGAGAAGGCGGTGAAACGAGTTGTTGAACCAATCTCTTTAAAAAAGAAAATCACACTACAAGAAGTTGAACAAGTATTCTGGTCAATACAAACAGTCCTGTGTACTGATACTGAGAATGGCGATCCTGTAAAGAAGATGGTACATTATTTAGTAAATCATACTGAAATAAATGAAGCCAAGTTTGATACAATTGTCAAAGAGACAATGGACATATTGGAGAGTGATGAAATCACTTCAATTGCAGTCTCGACCGTGAGCCGAAGCTTTTCCTCTATTGTTGACGAAATAGCTAATTTATTTGTATCAAAATGGGTACCTACTACAAAAAATCATTTAGAAGTAGTGGATGATCATATAGTAACAAATGGAGCTTTAAAAACTGTTTCTACTAGTGAGCCATTCATTGATGTTAATCAAGTTGAAATGCATTTTGTCAAACTTTTGCCAGTAGTAAATGAACTTATCACAAAAAACACATGTAAGGGCAACACCAACATTCCAGATTTACTGACACAGCAACTCACTCTAAATGAAAAACTTAAACTACTTGGAGCAAATATATATGAGGTGTTTAGTAGTACATAATATTAAGATACAATTAGAAATGTCACATGTTGTGTAAACAGACAGAACTGTTGTATATAATAAGTTGGAAACAGACTGAATATGAAGTCCCACTCAATAAATTTGAATTCTTTGTCAAACTCTTCTATCGCTCTAACTGGTAATGGTTATATAAATTTTAAAAAATTGTTTTAGTACTATAAAACATTGAAATATTTTTAAGTTTGGAAAAATATAAAATAAATTATGAATACTTTTTTTATTCACATATTTATCCCAAAACCACCCCCTCAATCCAACATTAACAACTATTGTAGTTGTTAATGTTGGATTGAGGGGCCATGGCCAATTTTACATGATGGTAACTTATTTTATAATTTTGTAGTAAACCGTGATTTATTGTGATTTATTTGAATTTCGATTGGAGTCTACATTTTACACATTGGAGGGTAGGTGGATCTGTTACTAAATCTCTACTGTAGCATTGACTTTCCTATAAAAGGTTTAGCTTAGCAGTGAAGAGATACAAGCCAGTAACAATATAAAATCGAAAATAATTAATTACCACAAGATAAATAATAATAATCGACCGTCTTGGCGTTCATTGAGGGAGGCCTATGTTCAGCAGTGGACGGATAGGGGCTGATGATGATGATGAAATAATAATAAGAATGGATGTTCAATAATACCAGTAAATCCCATTTGATCATCATTATTAGTTAGAGCCTACAATGTTCTTGCCTAGTCTTGTGTATGAGATATTAGTTGAAAATAATTTGATGTTTGTTGTGTGTTGGTGTTAAAATTATATACAAACCGATTTAAATAAGATGTTGTGATGGCCACAAAAATGTGTATACACATAAACATAGTTATATGCAAAAATATCTATCTATACATATAAATAAAATTGGAGTGTTTGTTTGCAATATTAAAATAACAGCTTTTTATTCAATCCATATGGATGTATACACGGTACATATTATACCAAAATAGCCGTCTTTTTTTAATTTTTGTCTGTTTGTTCCGGCTAATCTCTAAAACAGCTGGGCCGATTTTGATTAGGCTTTCACTGGCAGATCGCTGATGATATAAGGAGTAACTTAGGCTATAAAAATAATCATCATTAATCTGGGTACAGCTGTAAATCTAAGTAAAAGCGGGCGAAGCTGCGGGCAACAGTATTAAATAATACATAAAACAATAATCATCAAATGCCATAAACACCTATTAATGACTACATGAAGAAATTAGAAAGAAAAAGAAATGACTTGGCTCATTCGCCATATTCAATAGTCGATAACAGAGATCGAATAGGTTTGATAACGACTTGGAATGCAAAACTATAATCTTAAGTCATTGCTTTTATCTTTTTATAGTATTATTACATTTTATTGCATAATATTATGCTGATGACCTATACAATATTTTTTACTTAAGACTCAAGTTATTTATATAAATATTGTGTTTTAATAAAAACGACATCTACTGACGAATGGCAAAACTGAATAACATAAATTACGCCATAGATAATATTATATTAAATTATAGACTAATATTTACGCATTCAAGCAAGGTTGCTATTTAATTTATCTAGGAATTTCAAGGAAATACCTCACAACAAGCTCACATCATTTTAATGTTACGTTATTAGCTATGTATATTCATTTTTGAATAAAAAAAATTGGTTGTCTCATGTCTGTAAAATCGGGTTACGGACGATAGTTTTACGTGATAACGTCATAAAGAAACATTGATGAAAAATTAATTAAGTACTTCTTTTGCCGCTGTTTTGAGAAAAACAGTTGATTGAAGTGACCAAAATGAAATTAAACTGAAAATTATGGAGGAAATCAATTTCATCTTATTAAATTGTACAAAAAAACGCTTGGGCCTGTCTGTCATTTGTCAGGCGCAGGCGGAACGTGACATTTTATCGTGCACGCTGCCAGTGTTCATAAATTTATAAGACGTTATCACGCCAAAAGAATTTGTTATGTACAAAATTTTTATGTAGGTAGAAAGTGGAGGTTTATTATTTAAGTACTAGGTATTGCCCGCAGCTTCGCCCGCGTTAACTTAGACTTACGGCTATACGCGGATTGATATGATTATTTTTATAGCTTAAGCCTTATAACATCAGCCAACTGCCAGTGAAAGGCCCGTCAAAATTGGCCCAGCCGTTTCAGAGATTAGCCGGAACAAACAGACAGACAGCCAAAAAGTGTAAAAATGCTATTTTAGTATATGTACCGTGTATACATCCTTATGCATTCAATAAAAAGCTGTTATTTTAATATTACAAACAGACACTCCAATTTTATTTATCTGTGTAGATTCTATCAAGTAATTAATTCAATTGGATAATTTTAATTACAAAATAGGTAAGTTACTTTAAATTTTACAACATTATCTAAAAATATACGAAGTTTTTAGATAATGTTATTATCGGTTAGAGCCCGTTACATATAGTTAGCTGATATAGGTACGCTTTTATTTATTTTTATGGTCTCATCTGAGTCATCTGTCGGACTCCAAAAAATAAACCAAAAGCAAAACGATCAAAGGTTTACGATAAAATCCTGGTTCTTTGTGTCAGTGTTAATTTTGATTCTGCAATTGTTTGTACTTAGGTTTTTCTATGATTTCATTACCTTCATAAGCCGTATTCTAGTACCTATAAGTCTTTCTGGCCCAAGGCATCGTATCACAGAGTACCTTGTATATACAGAAACATCGTATGTGCGTTTCTACTTTGCGCATTCACCCGGGGATGGGTTGTCCCCGGGGATATGTGGGACTCCCGGCGCTCCCCCCCACCCCCAGCGCTGGTATACCGCACTAAAACCATTGCGAGCCTTCAGCCTTCAGCCGCTTGAAGGGGTGTGTCCCAGATCTTTCTAACACAGAACAAACCCCGCCACCGGCCGGTTCCCTCAAAAGGGGTAACCGGTCTTCTTCCTAGTATGGGCGAGCTCCGACAACCTGGAGCACCCCCGCCGGCGCCGGAACTTTTCTACCGGGGCAGGTACCCAACCTTACCCCGAGTCCCGTTAGACAGGAGGCAGGGGTTGCGCGTAGCGCCTCCTCCGCACTCCTGTCTTACATCGGCGGAGCGGGACGGACGTGGCGTCGTCCTCTCTGTCCCGCTCCGCGGCCTCCTTCTGCGAAATAACGCTTTCGCAGAAGGTGACCGCCGCCTGCCAGACCTCATCACTCTCGAGCATGCAGCGCACCATACTCGAGAGCGAATGGTCCCCTCCAAGAACAGCCACGAGATTTTGACGCTGTGCGGCCCGTCTATCGCACACCTCTAGGGTGTGCTGGGCCGAGTCCTCCACAGCACCATACTCGTGGCAGGCTGGCATCGGCTCCCTTCTTGCAACACGGCACAGGTATGCACCGAAACATCCGTGTCCGGTAAGCACCTGTGTCAAGCGAAAGGTGAGGGGTTTCTTCCGGCGGCGCATCCACGACGCCAGGACCGGACGCAGTGCCTCGGCCGTACGTTGGCCGTACGGCGACTGCGCCAGGACCTCCCCCCACCTTCGCAGCAACCACTGTTGCCCCAGCCTTCGTGCGCTTGAGAGCTCCTCCCACGTCGGTGACTCGCCAAAGAGTGACCTCCTGTGAACAGAAGAGGCGCACCTCGGCAAGAACCAACGCCACGAGCTCCCACGGCGGATCTCCAGCCAGGGCAGTGGGTGCCAACCAGGAGACGGTACGGTAACCCCTGATTACCCTCACCGCTATGACCCGCTGCATTCTCTGCAGCAGGGCTTTATTGCGAGTGGTGAGGGAATCCGCCCAGATAGAGGCACCATACGTAGCCATACTCCGACAGACTCCGGAGTACAGCCGCCTGCAGGCTTCGCTGGGCCCTCCTATGTTTGGCAGGAGTCGGCTCAGCGCTGACGCCACTCTCGTGACCTTCGGCCCCAGTTGTTGGAAATGGGGGCCAAAGGTCCACTTCCCGTCGAGGGTGAGTCCCAAATACTTCATCGTGGGGCTCACTCCGAGCTCCGTCTCTCCAACGAGAAGTCGTGCTCCAGGTGGGGGCCCTTTCCTCCCAGGTCCGCGGAAGAGCAGGGCCTCGGTCTTGTCAAAACGGACCCGAAGCCCCAGTCGCTCTATGTGGCTGACAACGAGGGCTACTCCCGCCTCGGCCAGCCGCGCAGCCTCCATGTACGTTCGTCCCCGGGATAAGACTAGAGTATCATCTGCATAGCAGATTACCTCCATCCCGGAGGGAAGGCCGCTCCGCAGGACCCAGTCGTAGCCGACATCCCATAGGGTAGGACCCAGAACCAACCCTTGCGGGACGCCGCCCTCGATTCGCCGCCTTACAAAGGACCCCGACCGGTCCTAGTACACGACCTCTCTATCGGAGAGATACGCTCTCAACAGCCTTCCGAGATTCGGAGGCACGCCGAAATACTTCAGTGCCTCCCGTATTACGCTGTGGGGAGGCTGTTGAAGGCGTTTGCTATGTCCAAAGACACAGCCACCACCACCTCTCCCCGGCGTTCCGTCTCCTCCGTCACCGACTTAAGGCGCCCTAGGGCATCGACGGTCGACCGGCCGACCTGAAACCCAAACTGAGACTCCGACAGTCCAGGCCCAGGGCCCTCCTCCAGATGCTGAACGAGACGAGAGGCCAAGATCCTTTCCAGGGCGTTTCTACTTTACCTTGCGCAAGCTACATTATTACTGTTTAACGCTATGTTACTTTATCGATCCATATAATATAGGCTAATATATTATAATAAATAGGCAATAGTAGCTGTGAAATATATCTGAACAGTTCTTTTAGTACCGATATTTTTACCGGCAAACGAGGGCAATTTCTAAGTCGAAGCCAAACTATCAGACGAGCCACCAAATAGTTAAGTGGTCGATATCACGCATTTTTCGCCGGGAAATGCTCTGAGGCATCCCGCAGGGGAGTGGATCTTCCAGGCACCCGCCTTGGGGACTCGCTGCGCCCGAAAGCTGGTAAGTGGACGCAGCTCTACGCACTAAAACCCCGCGAGTGCCACCAATGCCGCCTTTGGTGAGGTACACCGGATCTATTGAGCAAACAGGGCACTTCGACGGCTAGTCAGTCCCTCAGGGGACCGACGCTACCTCCACAGAGGGGTTGTCCAGTACCACAGAACAACTCTTCCCAACGTTGGGACCATACAATGGTGTAAGGTTCCCATCCTCGCCCCTTGCCCCCTGCTCTTTTGTCCCCTCTCCTTATACTCTTATAAGAGGGATACAAAGAGCCCCCTCGGCTCAATTCGCTTCGCCGATGTTGGGCTCACACTGGGCTACTGAGCCCTATCGCCAGGACAAGGCCTGAACCATGGTGGGGATGACCTGACCGATGAACATAAACTAGTTCAGACGAGAATAGCCAAGTTATGCAAGCCCAAGAGCTCATCTCATCGTTGCCTATCTTGAGATGCAAAATAGATCTAGGTGATAGTAATAAAACTGCATGTTCTGCACTTCTTTTTCAACATCGGTGAGTTCTAGACGATGATGGTAATAGTCGGCTGAGGGGAAAGTAGTTGCTGAACGTTTAGCCAACAGAAGCATTTCAATAGGAGAATACTATAAAACCTGTAAAATATGAACCATATCCTGTGGTACAGTACGTTAATTGTTATAAAGTTATAATCTCCCTCCTAGTCTCTTTCCTGTCTCCCAACTCTGTCATCCCTTTATTGTGGACTGAACATAGACCTAGAGGCGTAGTGCTAGCGGGGCCACGTATGGACATGTCGGGCATTTTTTTAAATAGATAAATAGATAAATAGATAAAAACTTTATTCACAATTCCACATTTCACATACACAATAAAAAGAGTAAATATAGAAATAAAAACAGATAAAATATGATAATGCTGTTCAGCATTAGTAATATCACACTTTAATACAGTGTATGTGTCCTGCAGAATCGCAAAAAGCTGAGTACTAAAAGATTAATCCGAAGAAAGATCGACTGATTTTCAGTTACTACCTACTACGATGAGAGAGCAGTGCTAGGTTTGTGATCAGACGTAGTGTATATAATTTAAATAGAATTCAGGATAGAGTTTTGCTGACTCATTTGGTGCCTCGTATAATTGATACGGCTGATACAACGTTGGCTACGCCCCCTCAAAGACCAAGTTAAAAATTTCGTGTCACTTTTTTTGTCTGCTGTAAACTAAATAAATAAATAAAAAACATTTTTATTCAATGTTCAAATGACTCTACTACCGTTTCCAAAACTAGTCCACTGAGAAGAACCAGCGAAACAAACTCAGTGAAACTAAAACTAAAGTCTAAACATATGAATCGTACGAATGCCGAAACCGTAAACAGTCGTTTCACCTGGTGGTAAGTGATAAGTGACATCCATAGACACCCGCTACATCATTAGCAGGTGCCTTGCCGACCTTTCAAACTATGAGCTCTTTTCTTTGGTTGGCGGTGGCACTTTAATAATGGCAGGACAATTTTGTAAGAGAAAGAAAATCCCGTTAAAGATTGTAGGATTTTACATTTTAACTACATTTACTTACAGTCGGCTTACTGCAAGAACTCATTAATGGCAAAAAATCACTGAGTGCAGTTGGATACACGAATTAAAACGTCTCGTTGAGTACAGCTATCTATAGCAAAAGCTCACTAATTTCTATGTTCCCAAAATTAAATAAAAGAGTTACGATGTAACCATAAAGTCGATATATACAATTTTTAAACTTTGCCTACCATTAAAAACCATTTAATAATATTATCATTTTCTACTTTCAATTTCTTACTAAATAAAACTCATCTTTGCAACGACAACTTTGTAAGTTAGTGACTTATACGAATTTAACTCATTTATGTCAATTTCTTATCTGGGTGTTTGGTTGAAAATACTTCATTAAACGCCCGTGAACTTAGCAGATCATTTTCCAGCAGATCACAAAATTATTGGAGTTCTGTTCGCATGCAGCATAGTTCTATAGTTCCTGATACTTTTACAAATTGTTGAGGTGAAATGCTGCATGCAAACAGAACTCTCGTTTTTTTTCAATTTGGTGCAAAATGATCTGCCGGACACGTGAACTTAGCAGATCATTTTGTAAAATATTCATGTCATTTTTGAGGTGAAAACGCCAAAAATTGTTGTAAAAAGTATGAGAAACTATAGAACTATGCTGCATGCAGACAGAACTCTAATTTATTTTCGATTTGGTGCAAAATGATCTGCCAGATGCGTGAAGTTATCAGATCATTTTGTTGTTTTTTGAAGTGTTTTTTTTTTAAGCAACCACGCCAGAACTATTTGTAAAAAGTATCAGGAACAATAGAACTATGCTGCATGCGCCCCACCATGGTTCAGGCCTTGTCGTGGCGGTGGGGCTCAGTAACCTAGGGTGAGCGGTGCACCTTGGGCGAAGCTAATTGGGCCAAGGGGGCTCTTTGTACCCCTCTTATAAGAAGAGGGGACAGAAGAGCAGGGGCCTTGAGGCCCCTGCTCTTGAGGCCGTGAGGATGGGAACCTTACCTCATTGTACTGTCCCGACGTTGGGAGGAGTTGTTCTGTGGTGCGAGACAACCCCTCTGTGGAGGTGGCGTCGATCCCTTGCGGGACAGACTAGCCGTCGTGGTGCCCTGTTTGTTTTCTAGATCCGGGGCACCTCACCAAAGGCGGCATTGGTGGCACTCGCCGGGTTTTAGTGGATAGAGCTGCGTCCATTTACCAGCTGTCGGGTGCAGCGAGTCCCACATACCCACGTGGGGAGACCCACTCCCCCGCGGGATGCCTCAGAGCATTTCCCGGCGTTAAAGAAAAATAAAAATAAAAATGCTGCATGCGAACATAACTCCAATAATTTTGTGATCTGCTTGAAAATGATCTGCTAAGTTCACGGGCATCTTCATTAATAGCACTTAGCTATGTTAAAAATTAAAATCATTCCAATCTATGAAAATTTTGGATAAAATTCGGGCTAACGAAGATCAAACTTTTAATTCTATCACACTGGATGCGTGCCTGTGTCGCGCTGTGCTGGACGGCCCTCTGGGCCGATGACAGTATATCATGATTTTGGTGTGGCGGTGGACTTGGCGGAGACTTGTCTCTGCCAAGCGTCATTACTGCGATGCCCGCGATGACGACTCCTGGACGGTGATGGTCTACTTCTGCGATGTCCACGAAGGTGAGCAACGAGCGTATAAGAGAGGAGGACGTTGACGAAGCCTCCTCCCGCGGACTCCGAACGGGGGTGCGTAGAATGCGCTACTTCGCCGGGGCCAATCTATTGCTAAGGTGCTCCCGTTGTCTGCCGATCCGGGACCCTCAAAAAGTAGCTAATGGCATTGTCAGTGGTTATGGTTTGGGTGTACACAGCCCAAGTGTGAGTCCCACATAGGGCCATGAACCACCCAAGTAGGTAGGCCACAAAAAAGGGTGGCCAAAAGAGAGCCGACGCCAGCCTGCCACAAGTGCAGCGCTGTGGAGGTACTCGGTCCAGCACACCCTAGAGGCGCGTGAGAGATAGGCCGCACAGCGTCACATACTCGTAGCAGTGCTAGGAGGGGAACAAGAGAGGTTGCTCTTGGTATAGTGCGCTGCATGCTCGCCTGGCAAACGGCGGTGGCGGTTAGTGGGGGTGCTCCAGATGGTCAGAGTTCTCCCATATTAAGAGAAAGCCCGGTTAGCACTTTTGAGGGAACAGACCAGTCACGGGGGTTGCTCTATGTTAGTCAGAACCGGGACAGTCCCCTTGAGAAGAGTTGTAAAAGTTTACACAATGACATTTTTCATGTTTTTTCCAGTGTTTTTTTTTCAGTTTTTTTGTTTTTAGGATTTATTATAATTATGGATTTGAACAAAACTTTTAAAAAAATAAAAAAAAAAGATTCCGACGAATTGATAACCTCCTCCTTTTTGAAGTCGGTTAAAAAATTACCCAACCCTGAAGCCTAGTCTGGCGTAAATAATATTATTATTTTAAGAAGTATTTAATTTAACCAAAGAATAAAGTAGTTATAGCAAAAAGACATTATCCTTGTTTTTTTTTTAAGATGGCTAGACCGATTTGAAAAATTCTTTTTTTGTTCTAAAGGGTATACTTCCCAAATGGTCCCATGATAAGGAAACCAGGATCTGATGATGGCATCCCAGAGAAATCGAGGGGAACTTTCGAAAATCGTAGGGGCGACTAGTGCGTTTGATATTTTTTTTATAAAGTGTTTTGAAGGACTTCAATTTAATGAAGGTCTGGAGTCGATCTGATGCTGGAGCCGAAAGACAATCGAGGGAACTCCTCAACTATTTACATCAGTAACCTTGTGTTTAGGCTTGATTAATTTGTAATAATGAGAACTTTACACCTAGATGGGTTGTGACTGTCATTAGGGGTCTGATGATGAAGACAAAGGACAGTTAAGGGAACTCCTCAACAGTTTACAGTAGCTACCTTGTGTTTGGACTTAATTAATTTAAATTGATGAGAACTTTGTACCCATATGGGTTATAAGCGCCATTACAGGTGTGATGATGGAGACCATACACAGTCGAGGGGAATCCTCGACGATTTACAGCTTTAATTGGGCTTACTTCATACGGTAAATAATATTATGCCAAAATCATGTAATTTTATTACTTGTCGTTGTTAAATGAACAAAAAACAACTGTGGCTTGGAAGCGCATCATAGTTTTTCAAGGTCATCATAATATCCATTCTATGTCTATATATTGGTGATGTTCTCTATATATAATGGAATTATTTAACGAATAGCAGCAAATCTGCCGTGATTGCTTTCAATTACATGTATATAAAGTTCTACACAATTCCATTTCGGTTTTTTCATTTGTTATGTAATGATTTAAACCCTTTACGTTCATCTCATTAATACAGCGCTATCTAATCTGAGCAACGCGTTTAATAGTTCTACCCATATTTCAGACAAATAAAATCAGTTATCGAATTTTGAAATCACTAAAAATTAAGAAATAAAAAAATTTTAAACAAAAATCCGGTGTCGTATTCGTTGATGTACCTACCTCCCTACCTACCTTGGCTAACACCGACTCCAAAAGTAACAATAATGACGTGGTAAATGCAAAGATTGTATATTAGTAGAAGAACAAGTTGATTATAAATTGTAGGCACAAAGATTAAGGAAATTATTTTATTACTTTTTAGTTTTTTTTTAATTTTGAAGTCGGTTTTAATTTTTGTTTAAAATTTTTTTTATTAAATTTATTAATACATATATTCATATATAAATAATATATAGCTATATAAATCTGTTTTAAGTTACGTAAACATTATCGTAGTTTTGATAATACAGGACATTCAACATTACCAAAACTTAATCATTGCATCAGTCATCAGTCAAAGTTTTGAAAATGTAAGTGAGTGTGAGTTCTTGCAGTAAGCCGACGATACATTCTTTGTTTTGTGACTGTTCAAAGGCAGATGCAAAATATGCGTAACTAATTTATGCAAAGTTAACCTACGTCAGACAAGTGTACGTGAGTACGGTATGCGGATGATATAACATGCCTTTGTCTTGTTTATAAATTATTAATTAAACTGTAAATACAAATAATTTAGTATCATTATCAAAACGGGAAAATTCGTTTATATAATGACCGGCTAAATTTTCTAGTGGTCGGCCTAATTTGGATGAAAGTGACGACTAATCCGTGTTTACGTTTATTAAAACGGGCCTATGTCATCTTGGTCCTCAAAATCCCTTTTTTTACTTGGGGAAATCATCATGATAACCCAGGCCCGAGGGAGCCTGGTGGTTATGTGGGACTGTAACCCATAAACTAAAACCTTAAGACGTTTCTCTGACGTTTCTTTCGTTGACGGGGTCATGTACGAAGGACTACCATAACCCCGTCTGTGGATGCCCTTGCGAGCTCTCCTCTGGGTGGTGTGACATGTCACGCCACCATTCTCCGCCTTAGGCTCCAAGGAACATCTGAGGAGCCGTCCAGCTCGGGACCCTAGTGCGACCGGCCAACCCCCGATGCAAACCGCCCGCGGCCCCCTCAGTGGTAGTGAGCAGTCGGACGCACGTTTGCGCACAACCACGACGCCGCCCCCGGCCTCGCTCAACCACAAGTTTACCGTTTCCCTGCCGGTACGCATTCCCCCAGGTGGTTATTTTTAAAGAGGTTTCCGTCTTCTGGCTCCGGCGTCCTGCGTTGGGAGCGAGGTGTGGGGCCACCTGCTCACGTTTCGCTCCCGGTACGCTTTCCTCCAGGTGGTTTTTTAAAAGAGGTTTCCGTCCTCTGGCTCCGGCGTTCTGCGTTGGGAGCGAGGTGTGGAGCCACCTGCTCACGTTTCGCTCCCGGTACGCTTTCCTCCAGGGGTGCTGATCCGATGGTGAACTAACCCAGAGCTTAAGCCCCACCGCCGCGTCAAGGCCCGGATCCAATTAATGGTGGGGTCCTTAAAAGCCCTAGGCATGCTGACAGTTTAGTTTTAAATCAGTTGTTAGTTGTTACACTTAAGCCTGGGAATGACTACGATCAAAAAAATAAACTTTGGCGTTGAAATTCTCTGTATTTTCAGCGGTAACAACTATTTTTTTAAAGAATATAATAGAAACCTTAACCGGACAAAATATATTGAATTTAATGCGTATATTCTGAGTTGTCTAGATTTCATTACAAATGTTATTATCTGTAATGCCAATATGTGTGGAGGTTATAACCAGAATAGTCAACACGTCCTTAGTCACTAATACATTTTCCGGCGTACTGCAATAATTAGACCGATACCGAAGAAAGATAACGTCACGGATTTGAAAGATCTACGCCCTATAAGTATATTGCCATGCATATCGAAGATTCTGGAGAGAATAGTGTGTGACCAGGTGACAGCGTTTATAAATTCTTGTAACATACTGCCAACCACTCAAGTCAGGCTTTCGTAAACATCACAGTACAACCACATCACTGGCTGACGTAGTAGATATTCTATGTTCACAAGATATCGGCGAGGCTACTATTCTGGTTTTTTTGGACTATTCGAGTGCATTTGACACAATAAACAGATCATTACTGCTAGCCAAGCTGAAGTATTATGGCTTCTGCGCTAATACAGTCGCATGGTTCTCTAGTTACCTAAGTGAACGGACTCAAATTGTTGAGGTCAAAAATGATGATGGCTCAACTTTGAGGTCAAAATCCAGCCCAGTAAATAGAGGCGTTCCTCAAGGGTCCATTATAGGGCCCTTATTATTTGTGTTATATTGTGCAGATATTATAAAAAACTAGCTGTTGCCCGCAGCTTCGCCCGCGTTAACTTAGATGTACAGCCGTACACGGATTGATGATAATTATTTATCTATAGACGGGCGTAGGACTTTATTTTATAATATACCGTATTTTTGTAAATAGCTTTTACATTACCGCTTTATAATTGCCAATTTTTAAAGTATTAAAATGGATATAGGTATAGTATGTTATATTTAACTAATATAGACATATTATGCCATCGCGGACTTTTCAGTAGGCATATTTAGGATACACAATTCTACCATACATTGATACAATAATAATTATTATCCTAACTTTCGGAATCGGGGCCCGGCCCGGCTTGGGCGCGAGGCGCGGCATCACGGAGCGCCCGGCTCGCGCTCGGTGGAAATCACGGTGTCGCATTATTTTGATTTTGCTATATCTTCTAAGATATGCATTTCATTTGCATGGTGTAAACGGGAAAAACATACTTCATGAAATGCTCAAGCTAACTAACATATTTAAAATTATAAGGATCAATACCACGTTTGTGTAAATAGCTTTCCAACTACCGTTTTATAATTGCCCATTTATTAAGTATTAAAATGGATATAGTATGTTATCCTTAAGAGATACACATATGCCATCACGGACTTTTTTGTAGATCTTTCTAAGGTGTGCAATAATGTAGTACATTATTTTGATCTATCTGTTAGTGTTCATCCAGAGTTTGCAATGTAAGTGCAAAAAATGTGTTTATTTACGACATCACATTAGAAACCTCAAAAATAACAGTATTTCTCCAATATTTAATGGATGTTATTATACATATAAACCTTCCTATTGAATCACTCTATCTATAAAAAAAAACAGCATCAAAATCGTTGCGTAGTTTTAAAGATTTAAGCATACAAAGGGACATAGGGACAGAGAAAGCGACTTTGTTTTTAACCGACTTCAACAAAAAGGAGGAGGTTCTCAATTCGGCCGGTATTTTTTTTATGTATGTACACAGATTTCTCCGTCAATTGTGGACCGATTTTTAAAATTCTTTTTTTGTTTGAAAGGGTATACTTGCCAAATGGTCCCATGATAAGGAAACCAGGATCTGATGATGGCATCCCAGATAAATCAAGGGAAACTTTCGAAATTCGTAGGAACGACTAGTGCGCTTAATGTTTTTTTTAAATAATCATTTTAAAGCACTACAATTTAATGAAGGTCTAGAGTCGATCCGATGCTGGAGCTGGAAGACAGTCAAGAGAACTCCTCGACGATTTACTTCAGTTACCTTGTGTTTGGGCTTGATTAATTTGTATTAATGAGAACTTTACACCTAGATGGGTTGTGACTGTGATTGGGGGTCTGATGATGAAGACAAAGCTCAGTTAAGGGAACTCCTAAATAGTTTAAAGTAGCTACCTTGTGATTGGACTTAATTAATTTATACTGATGAGAACTTTGCACCCATATGGGTGATACGCGCCATTACAGGTCTGATGATGGAGACCATAGACAGTCGAGGGAACTCCTCGACGATTTACATATTTTGTTGGGCTAACTTCATACGGTTAAATATGCCAAAATCTCTGTATGTCTTTCTTTAATGAATTACTAAAAATTAAGAAATAAAAATTTTTTAACAAAAATTATAACCGACTTCAAAAAATAAAATTACTAAAAAGTAATAAAATAATCGCGTTTCTTAAATGTTTGTGTCTACAACTAATAATCATTCTCATCACTTCTACTAATGCACAATTTTTGCGTTTACCACGTTATTATTGTTACTTTTGGAGTCGGTGTCAGCCAAGGTAGTTAGTTACCTACAGCAGCAAATACGACACCGGTGATGGACGATGGTGACGTATTCTTTGCTGTACCTGGTCTACTACCTATTTAACTTAGCTGACACCAACTCCAAAAGTAACAATAATGATGTGGTAAACACAAAAATTGTACATTAGTAGAAGCACAAGATGATTATTAGTTGTAGACACAAAAATTTAAGAAACGCGATTATTTTATTACTTTTTAGTAATTTTATTTTTTGAAGTCGGTTATAATTTTTGTTTAAAAAATTTTATACTATGTAGTGATATAAGCTATTGCAAATATCACATTTATGCTGATGATACACAGCTTTACATGTCCTTCAACCCCAGTGACACCAGCTCAGCTGTAGATAAAGTGAACTCAGATTTAGCACGCATTTTAGATTGGTCCAAGGCCAACGCCTTAGTGCTAAATCCCAATAAAAAAGAAATTTATGGTTCTGGGTACCCGTAAGCAAATAGATAAAGTATCCTTAAATATTGATGGAATACATATAGATAATACTGAGATTGAGCGAGTAGCGGCCGCGCGGAATTTAGGTGTGTTGTTTGACGAAAATTACATTTTACCTCAGATCAAGTAAAAAAAGGTAGATGACGTACTGAATGCGTCTGAAGTACTGAAGCCACAAAACTCAGCTCCTTCATGTAAATACACGCGCTCACGCACACACATGCACCAAAACTAAGCTCATTTTTGTATGTGTGAGTAGTAGTATCTTATGAGTCGTCGTGCAGTAAATTTGCCAAAAAAAATACAGTTTTGTGTAATTTTATGGTGTAAAAACAATACAAAAGTGACCAAAGAGTCTGAAGAAATATCGTTTATATGTATATATATATAAGAATTGCTCATTTAAAGATATAAGATTATTGCCCCAAAATGACGTATCGGGAGAGTGTTGCCAGAAGTTAGTATTTCTAATAGCCCAATAGTGGGAAAGTCAATTGCAGGCAAAGCCATAGCAAAATAATTAAGTACAGAGGTGACATAATTATTATTTTATTATTTGATCGCTTTATGACTGAATCGAAATGACTTCGTATAACCTATATTGTATTTTTTTTGGGACTCACGCACCCACAACGGGAATATCAATTTGATTATTTATAAATTTAAAGATTTACCATTTAATAAATTTTAAAAAATGTAACAGTGTGGATTGCAGAGAAATGTTTTTATAATTTAAATGTTTTTTTTTTATGGAAAACGACATATTATGTATTTAATTTAAATTGTGTATTGATAAAATGTGGCTTTTTAATTACCATTTTAATCAATTATTTTGACTATTTTTTCCTGTTACTTTTTCCTGTATTTTTTTTCTGTATTTCCTGTTTTTCCTGTTATTTTTTCCTGTATAAATTAACAGGAAAAAATAGTCAAAATAATTGATTAAAATGGTAATTAAAAAGAAACATTTTATCACGACCACGATTGTGGCGCGGCGGTGGACTCAGCCCAGCACACCATCGAAGTGTGCGTGGGATGGCTGGCGCTGCGTCGCAGAGGGGGACTTGTCTCTGCCATGCGACATCACTGCGATGTCCGGCGATGACGGCTCCTGGACGGCGATGGTCTCCTTCTGCGAGGCAGTAATGTCCTATAAGCTAGCTAGTTGACTAACTGTATTTGTATTTTGTAGCTAGCCAACTAAAAAGCCGTTCTCTATGATAAATAATCTTTTTCAATAATCGAGCTATGAAGTGCAAATTAGAGTTGCTTATAGCAATGCTATAATAGGCGTAGCTATATTATAATGAAACAAAATATAAGGTACTTACGGATTTTATCGTGGTTTATTTTTTTAGCCATGATCTACGTTAAAAATGTACGTGAATCCAGAGTCCAGACGTACATTTACAGGCTATCGTCTAATGGGTTTACCACGGTCTTCTGAGGGCTTTTTGACTTCTTGTTAAATTATAATAATATGGTTTGATAAAAAAATAAATCGAATAAATAGTGAAATATTTTTTTGTACGTAGCGCGACGCCTCTAGCCAATGCGGCGCCCTTTACGCCCTTAGAATTCTTAGAAATGCCTTATCATATTCATAGTTCGCAATGTAGGTAGGTATATCAGCTGTTCACTGTTGTTATCTTATTGATGTCCTCTTCTCCTTCTCAGTGTCCTGCAAAAAATATCTTAGTTACTTTTGACAATATATTAAAATAGAAAAAATACTTCTACCTACATTTTTTTTTATATTTTTATGTACTTTTCGAAAGGTTACAGTACACGTCACGTCAATGCAGGGTATGCGCCATGCGGTAACGGAACGCAAACGAAATGCGCGCGCAGCGTACAAGTCGCCAATAACTGCCCGTGATAGGTGGTAGCGCGCGCCTGCCGCCTGCTCGACACGTAAACTCACAATATCTGAAATTACTAAAACACTGTATATTGTGTCCAGTGCAGTGTTAAAGTGTAGAAAATAAGGATAATTGCGTAACCAACTGATCAACAAATTTTCATTTACTCATGTAAGTCTGATAATATTTAAAATTTTGTCAATGATTTTCGCACAACATTATTTTATTTACGAATGAGTTAAATTTCACACAATACACACATAAATAACAAAGATTACATAATATATTAGAATTTTTACTTTGAAATGGCAATAATAAAAAATATATAATATATACATATTCGTTTTCGGGAATTATGTGCATCGCTTAGTATATTGATGTTTTAAAAGGCCTATCCGTATCATCTCATAACAACTGCGAAATGTTTACGATAAAGTATCAACATGCGAGTAGATTGTATGGCTGTTATATGTTTATAATTGTAAAACATAGGTGGCAAAATATCGCGGGAAATACATATTATATTATTGAATTTCCATTTTAGCATAGGTACCTACGTATTATGAAAGATACTACTGCTACATTAACTGCTACCCAATATTTTTTTCTAAAAAACATAATATATACATATTATGTAACAATAAACATAATATTATTACATATTTATACCAGAGATAGTGTACCTATACGGAAATCTTTTGCAAAAATATATTAGGTATATTTAAGAATCAACCAGGTATTCTTGTAAACAAAAAAGAAGTAGGTATAATATGTATTTTATTATTTTAAAATTATCTATGCGTGTGATTCCGTGACATCGATTGAAAATTCGAAAACTCATCGGTGTGTGTTTTACGTGGTTTTACGGTCGTCGATAACATGCACATGATAAGAACTATCGAAATCAAGACCTATATGTTTATCAATATCTATAATTCTTCAAAAATTAAATAACTAGTAGGTACATAAAAATATTCAAAAATTACAAAACACAAAAAGATTATTCGCGTAATATCAAGAATTTTGAAAATAGGAAAATATGACAATTGACGGAGAAATCGGTGAACATACATTAAAAAAGATATAGGTACTTTTCTGAAGTCGTTTAAAATTCTATAGCAATTTTGAGTAAATACCTTGGTAGGTAGGTACTTCGCCTACCGTGCGTAGGTATTATAAAAGAAATCCTTTCTGATTATGGGGCCTGGGGGATAAATAAGTAGGAACATCAGGATTAGCTGTAAATCATCACCCGTACATCCTATTTTAAATAATATACGGTCTACCTATACTCTATAGTATGAATATATAATTTTTAGTTTAATAAGGTCGTATATTATCAACTTAACCGGGCACATAATCAATTAGTTACAAAAGTAATCGGACTTTTTTACACTTTGATTAAATTTTTTTATCCAACATATTGTTTTATAATGTTTACATGAATTTCCCTTTTAATGAAACAATTTTTGCGAATTTTATCGCGGCTTACATGCCCGACGTTTCGGGTATTACAACAAGTAGCAACCATGGTCACGGTAGGGCTAAATAACTGAATAAACCGCGTTAAAATCCGTAAGTTGCTTCATCGAACATCTTAGCTTAGAAATTTTCTTAGCTGTTATGTATTATTAAGGTTTGTTGTGTTTTAAAAAGGTGGGCAGGATAGCCACTGTCATTACCGGCTCTGAGATCTTCTATTTTCCTTCATATTAGGCAATGTACATGTGAGCCTGGCAGAATAAGATCTAGCCCAATGCGGCTACTTGTTACCAGTAATCTGTGATGAGATAATATTCTGAGCTAAACTTGTACACCCTTGCAAACTACGTCGGTCGTCTGTATTTGACCATGAGGCCACAAAGCTTCGCCTCGCATTCGAAATAAAGCTATGCTTTTGTGTATTGGATTTTTGAAGCTAGCGAGATTTTATATAAATCTTTCAGTGCAATTAATGAAACTAAATTTTACGGTTTAGTAAGTTTTAAATTGCCGGTGTTTTGGATAATTTACCGTTTTTTTCTTTTCTTTTACGCCGGGAAATGAGGCATCCCGCTTGGGGAGTGGGTCTCCCCAGGCAGGTATGTGGGACTCGCTGCGCCCGAAAGATGGTAAGTGGACGCAGCTCTACCCACTAAAACCCGGCGAGTGCCACCAGTGCCGCCTTTGGTGAGGTGCCCCGGATCTGTTAAGCTAACAGGGCACCTCGACGACTAATCAGTCTCGCAAGGGACCGACACCACCTCCACAGAGGGGTTGTCCCGCACCAGAGAACAACCCCTCCCAACGTCGGGACAGTACAATGGGGTGAGGTTCCCATCCACGCCCCTTGCCCCCTGCTCTTTTGTCCCCTCTTATAAGAGGGGTACAAAGAGCCCCCTCGGCTCAATTAGCTTCGCCCAAGGTGCTGGGCTCACCCTCGGCTACTGAGCCCCACCGCCACGTCAAGGCCTGAACCATGGTGGGGTTGGATAATTTACCCTAGTAACGAAAAGACTGAGCTATCATGGACCATTTTGGATGACCTTTTTGGATTTTGTGCTCGGGTCGGGTCAGGATGGGAATCCGGCCACGACGTCTCGGTGACTGCTTAGTAGCGGCCGGACAGTCCTCCCTTACGAGGTATAGTCTAGCCTTCGCCGGGACCAGCCTGTCGCAGAGGTGATCCTGTTGCCAGCAGATCCGGGACCCTCATAAGCGGTTGAAGGCACTCGCAGTGGTTTTAGTTTCGGTAGGGCAGTCCGAAGTGCGAGTCCCACGTAGGGTCAAGAAGCCACCCAGGTTAATCTGGCTACATGCCTTTCCATTTCATTTCCCTATGTCATCAAAGAACATGGACCCTATGTAATAATAGTTATTCGAAATACCATACAATTCATCCAATAATTTAGTTTAACGATCTACGCAGAAAGAGTTGTATTGAACCTGTGAAATTATTATGGTTGGTTTTATTTTGATTATAGGTATTTCATCATCATCATCATCATCATCAGCCTCTATCTATCCACTGCTGAACATAGGCCTCCCTCAGCGAACGCCAAGAAGGCCGATCCCTTGTCACCCGCATCCAACCGCCACCGCACGGAGATCGTCTTCCCACCTGGTTAATGGCCGACTAACACTCCGTCTACCAAAACGTGGCCTCCACTCTAGAACCTTATTGCCCCATCGGCCATCCGTTCTCGTGAGTGTGTGACCAGCCCACTGCCTCTTTAACGAGCTTATTCTTTGCGTGATATCGGCAACCTTAGGCATAGGTATTTAGGTGTAGAGCGTAAGAAGATGGTAGTAGACAGCCGTCTTTTCTATTAAAACTAGAATTCTTTTTAATCTCAATATTCTCATGGATCATCTTTGGGAGCTATCGATACCAGTGTAAGTTCACAAATTGCATACTTATTTATTTATTTATTTTTAGGAATACAAACAGTTAAAATAAACACATTCAATTTAATTTACAAACATATACCAAAAAAGTATCCACAAATAAATTTATCATAATCAGCTTCCGCTAAAACTATGAGAGAGAAAAATGCCCTTGTTAAGAAAAAAGAAACGTATAAAAAATGCATTTGTTATGAAAAAAAAAATAACAATATTGATTAAAAAGAAAAAAAACATCAAAAATAAAAGTAAAATTAGATTGCGCCAAAAACATTAAAAATAAAAATAAATCTTAGAACTACCAAGAGTTGCTGCAAGTCACCTCTCTAACCTTGCTCTTATAACTATTAAGGGAGTAGTGTAGCGATGTCATTTCAAAGTTCTTTCAGTCAATTAATATAAATTTTTTTCTTCCATTTCGTGGTCAATATCCACTGTAATGTCCGTGTTATAAAATTAATCACAATCCCTTTTCACTCGAGGGTACTTTAGAGAAAATCCCGGAACGTTATAAATTGCATTTAAATCTTAACCCTCCCATTTCTCTGCCATTCTGAGATACAAATCGTTTTTAAAGATTAGGGCCAGCTATAAATAAAGTCTTTTTATGTAACACTTTAAAGACTTTCAAAGTAACTAACACCCTCTTTTTATATTATAACAAGCATGTAGCTTATACGATGATAAGTGTATACCGCCGCCACTAACACCTACAAAACTGAGAGCTGGTCGCCGTTGCTTCGCTTTTTCATGTCCCCACAAAGGAAAGAAAGAAAAGTAGGCAGTCAGGACTCACAAATGCCCGGCAGATGGAAAACATCAAATAATATCATAATTACTAATCAAAATTCAAACAAAAGATAGAATAAGTTACGCGCGCGATGTGACAGCATCATATCGTTTGTATCTTAAAATCTTGCAGATATGGATTCTATACTACCTGGAGGAAATCTATACATCTATTCTATTCAGATAAATAAAATTGGAGTGTCTGTTTATAATGTGCTTTTTATTAAATGCATATGGATGTATACACGGTACATATAGCAAAATAATATTTTTTACAATTTTTGTCTGTCTGTCTGTCTATCTGTCTGTTTGTTCCGGCTAATCTCTGAAATGGCTGGGCCACTGACGGGACTTTCACTGGCAGATAGCTGATGTTATAAGGCTCTCAGACCTTAGATTCTAAGACTCAGGCTATAAAAATAATCATCATCAATCTGGGTACGGCTGTAAATCTAAGTTAAGGCGAATGCTGGCAACAGCTTGTATGGAATAAAATAGAGACATAGAAGCGTCATGCTGATTGCTGCCACGGAATTAAAGCGGATTCTACTGACAAGTTGCACCGAAAGATATATTACATCAGAAAGATTAAAAACGAGATAAGAGCAGTAGGTTAGTAAGAGATAGTGCATTGCTGCTTTGCAGCCGAATTTGGCCGGTATGACCAGGGTGGTACCTCTCGCTCACATAACACCCGTGTCCAGCACTACACTGTCGCGTTTTGTGCGGTTTGTGAGCTCATTGGGGGTTGGGAAAAAGTAGAGCAACGCATTTGCATAACTTTTGGTTGTGCGGATGGGCGTCGGTCTCCATAAGGCTCCGGTTGCCTCCATATGACATATCAAAAAAACCCGTAATTTGCGTGCCCGACATGGTACATCTTAGTCCTTAGATTAAAGATACAGTTAGCACTTTCTGCGTAGATAGGACTGACCAAAATATTGATGTATCATAGGGTAGTTTCACCGGTGGGAGGGAAGCGCTGTGCCGCGCTCCCGGCTGCATGGGTACCACCATCTTGCTTGTTTCTCCCGTGAAACAGCTTTGCTGTGTTTCGGAGAGAAGGGCAAGACAGGCAGTGTAATTACTGGCACCGAGACTTAACATCTTATGTCTCAGGATAGGCAACACATAAGTTGCCTGGGCTCGTTCCAGCTATACTAGTTTATGTTCATGGGCGACGTTGACCACTTACCATCAGGTGGTACGTTTGCCAGTTTGCCTATCCAACTAACATAAAAAAAAAAAAAAAAGTTTCGAATAACTTTGTAATGATAGGACGTATGACACCTCAGTCCTCCCGTGACCATGGTTGCTGTAAAGTATCCGAAACGTCGGGATTGTAAAAATCTTAATAAACCGCGATAAAATCCGTAAAAATTGTTTTATTATAACCTTTTGCATTATGATACGCTACCTTTTTTTACGCCGGGAAATGCTCTGAGGCATCCTGAGGGGAGTGGGTCTCCCCAGGCGGGTATGTGGAACTCGCTGCGCCCGGAAGGTTGGTAAGGTGGAAGCAGCTCTACCCACCAAAAACCCGGCGAGTGCCACCAATACCGCCTTCGGTGAGGTGTCCCGGATCTGTTGAGCAAATAGGGCACCTCGACTGCTAGTCAGTCCCTCAAAGGACCGACGCCACCTCCACAGAGGGGCTGTCCCGCACCACAGAACAACCCCTCCGAACGTCGGGACAGTACAATGGGGTAAGGTTCCCATCCTTGCCCCTTGTTCCCTTGCTCATTTTCCCCCTCTTTTTAAAAGGGAGTACAAAGAGCAGCTCCCACGGCTCAATTTGCTTCGCCCAAGGTACTGGTTTCACCTTAGGCTACTGAACCCCATCGCCGCGACAAGGCTTGAACCATAGTGGGGATGATACGATGCTACCTTACATGGTGCCTGTGGCGTAGCTTGTGCTAGCGAGGCCCCGTATCGGTGTCGGGCGTCTTTTTCAAATGTGATTCTGGATAGCTTTGCTTCCACACTTCGGGGCCCCTGAAGTACTGGGGCCCTATATCATTGATACGGCGGTAGCTGCCCCTGCTCGGCACACTCGACACGAAGTTGTGGTAATCTATTTGATAAGTTAGGGAATGTAAAAAGTAAAGTAATAAAAACGGGAGGAGATTATTAACATTTAATTTTCTTTTTACATTGCTCTGAGATATGGTTATTATTCTCAGTAGTAGTATAATGAAAGCCTTGGTTTTTTTATTAAAATCCTTAACCTAAGGGTGATGAACTGATTTTATCGCATAAAATCAGTCTTACTCATAAAATGAACATACACAATAATTCATTTATAATTATATAATTTCGCTATAAATTAATACAATTTGCATTTTAACGCTTACAATAATTATAATAAAGGATGGTATATGCCTTTTTTGTATCATCCGACTGCTATATCGGATGCATCGGATGATATAAAAAAGGAGCCCTAGGTGACTACCGACGCCCATGAATATCCGCTCAAGAGGTTATGCAGATGCGTTGCCCTCCTTTACCCTCCTACCATGGGCCACCGGCAACTCACAAACCGCTCTCACAACTCACGAAATGCGCAAGCAGCTGTCTCTTTACCTCAGTATCATGCGAGCGAGAGGTTTCACCCTGGTCGTGCCGGCCCAATTCGGCTGCAAAGCAGCATGGCACTACCACTTACAAAACTCAATATAAAACTCAATATGTACCACTGGGTATTTATATCTATAGATAGGAATAATTGATAGAAAAAACATTTTTTTCCTAATAACTGTTTTTAATATTAATTAAATGTGCTGATAATCTTATCTACTGAAGGTTCTCAAAAGGTCAAACAGTCTATTTAGATTAAAAAGTATTGTTATTTTTTATCTTTTATATTGTTCATTTGTATTAATATTCGCTTCTCTAAATGAAAACCAATCTCGCACTCCTCTCCTCGTCACTATAAGTTTAAAAAGGTTTTTTTTAAATATCCAGCTGTTCCCCGTGGTGACACCCGAAAAAAAATTCTATATAATAATTAGCCCAGAACCTTAATAACTGGTATGTCTAACGCGGAAATACTTTTTCAAAATCTTTTGATGATTCGGGGAACTAATTAATTAATTAAATGCCTATAAACAAACTTGTAAATATATCCTCTGTTTGTGTATGTCATTAAGCTCCTCCTAAACGGCTCGACCGATTTTGATGATTTTTTTGTGTGTTCAAGTGGTTTTGAGGATGTTTTTTTTTTATATGGATGTTGCGAATATTCGCGTCCGCATGGATTTGGACATCTGCATCCGCATTAATCAATACAGATATTCTTGCGGATGCGGATGTAAGACAAGTTGCGAGATTTTAAAGGAATTACTTTCTCACCACACTAAAAACGATTCAATGTGGATGACAATCATATTCATATACATCGAGAGGAATTTAAGATATTAACGATAACATGCAAATTTTTATCTGCTCCACCAGACAGTGTTCCTACCCCACCATGGTTCAGTCCTTGTCGTGGCGGTGGGGCTCAGTAACCTAGGGTGAGACCAGCACCTTGGACGAAGCGAATTGGGCCTAGGGGGCTCTTTGTACCCCTCTTATAAAAAGAGCGGACAGAAGAGCAGGGGGGCAAGGGGTGAGGATGGGAACCTCACCCCATTGTACTGTCCCGAAGTCGGGAGAGGTTGTTCTGTGGTGAGGGACAACCCCTCTGTGGAGGAGGCGTCGGTCCCTTGCGGGACTGACTAGCGTCGAGGTGCCTGTTTGTTTACTAGATCCGGGGCACCTCACCAAAGGCGGCATTGGTGGCACTCGCCGGGTTTTAGTGGGTAGAGCTGCGTCCACTTACCAGCTGTCGGGCGCAGCGAGTCCCACATACCCGCGTAGGGAGACCCACGCCCCCGCGGGATGCCTCAGAGCATTTCCCGGCGTTAAAGATAAAAAAAGACAGTATTCCTAAGTGAACAATTATATATTATATTATAATTATACATATTTTAAGCAGCGCGGGTTTAATTTATAAACCTCTGCGTAACCGGCTTGAATCAGAGACGGCGGTAGCCCATTGCTCCCATTTTAACTTCACTTGCTAATTATAATTAATAAAAATGTTAATAATTACTATTTTATTATTTTTATTCTTAATTTTTATGCATTTTAGGGTGCATAGCCAAACGGGACCCTATTACTAAACCTCCGCTGTCCGTCCGTCTGTCTGTCACCATCCTGTATCTCATGAATCGTGTTAGCTAGACAGTTTTTTACACATTTCACAAATAAATATTTAAGGGATCTCATACATCAGACGTGTTTTTGGCCGTGTATAGATAATAGTACGGAACCCTTAGAGCGCGTCGGACTCGCGCACTAGGGGTTGGCCGGTTTTTTTATATAAGATCTTAAAACTCCACATCCGCATGTATTCCTTCGAAAATCCGCATCCGCATTCACATCCGCGGATGTGGAAAAATCGGCATCCGCAACATCCCTACCATCAACATAGATAAATTGATATAATATGCACTTTAGTATCAACAATACTTAAAGTGAAAGCCTTCCCGTCAGCGTCGTGTTCAGCAACTTGACCCGTATAACGTAACCTACATCTCTGATATGTAACTTCAAAATCGATTATTATCGAACTCACACATTTTTCATCAGAATTCTCTTTTATCGCATGACCTTCATACATTTCATTTCAAGGTCTGTTGCTGTTTAAACAGGTGTTGGAAAAGACTGACTGTGAAAGTTTGATTTGGTGTGAAGGATTTTTTTAACACTTACTTATAATTAAAAATTACGTTATAGCCCAAGAAAATAGGCCTTTATTAAAGAGGTCGTATTTAAAGACCTATTTTCTTGGTCTTTTAAAAATATTTTAATACTTTTATGCTAGGAAGGTCTGTATCCCCACCATGGTTCAGGCCTTGACGTGGCGGTGGGGCTTAGTAGACTTGGGTGAGCCCAGCACCTTTAGCGAAGCTAATTGAGCCGAGGGGGCTCTTTGTACCCCTCTTATAAGAAGAGGGGACAAAAGAGCAAGGGGCAAGGGGCGAGGACGAGAACCTCACCCCATTGTACTGTCCCGACGTTCGGAGGGGTTGTTCTGTGGTGCGGGACAGCCCCTCTGTGGAGGTGGCGTCGGTCCTTTGAGGGACTGACTAGTCGTCGAGGTGCCCTGTTCGCTCAACAGATCCGGGGCACCTCACCGAAGGCGGTATTGGTGGCACTCGCCGGGTTTTAGTGGGTAGAGCTGCGTCCACTTACCACCTTTCGGGCGCAGCGAGTCCCACATACCCGCCTGGGGAGACCCACTCCCCCGCGGGATGGCTCAGAGCATTTCCCGGCGTCAAAGAAAAAAAAAGACCTGTATAAACAAATACGTTAAAAAATCATAATGCCTCATTTAAATCCTGAATCCTGATTCCGATGTAAAGTCCGTGTATAACATGACTCAGTTTTCGTGTACAAAGCGCGTTTAGTCTCAGGTCAAAGTGTTCGTTGATGGTGGCGTTAAACACAGTCTGTCAGTCTGTCTGTTGTTAAGCAGTCATTAGGATATCTATCCTGGCTACCTTAATACACACATCTAACCGTAAGTGGGTTATATAAATATAACATTTAGTGGGCAGCCTTTCTAGCCCACCTATCAGACAATTTTAATCAGCCATATTTCACATAGCAATAATAATAATCATTACCATTTTTATGGCCCCGTGAAAAATAATTGATCGTTTATTTTACATTTAACTTTATTTTCAAGTGAACTGATAAGAAGGTAGATTCCTGAACATTACGTACATTATTATGTATGTACGATAGTACAACTAACATAAGAAAATGTTTTTTATGTTACACTAGCTGTTGCCCGCAGCTTCGCCCGCGTTAACTTCGTCTTAACTTCACTACACTTAACTACGCTTAACTTCGTAAGCGTCGTATCCGGATTGATGATGGTTATTTTTATAGCCTAAGTTACTCCTTATAATATCAGCTATCTGCCAGTGAAAGTCCCGTCAAAATCGGCCCCACCTTTTTAGAGATTAGCCGGAACAAACAGACAGACAAAAATTGTAAAAAATGCTATTTTGGTTGTACCGTGTATCTAATCATATGCATTTATTAAAAAGCGGTTATTTTAATATTATAAACAGACACTCTAATTTTAATGATCTGTATAAATAAATCAAACTAGCAGATGTGCCACCTGATGGTAAGTGGTCGACGTCGCCCATGAACATAAGTGAGTTTACCTGGAACTAGCCTAGGCACTCACTTTGTCGATCACCATTATTATCAGGAAAGTATAATTATCATCATGTTTGGTCGAAATGCAAGGGGTAAGGAATCGGTAGTCGTGGCGCTCATTGAAGGAGGCCTATATTCGGCAGTGAACGGATAAAGGAAGATGATGATGATGATGATTGTCACACACACAAATACATCTTGCAGGCATCATCATTCGCACACCTATACAAGATCCCCACAAGTCTAAATTAGACTATCCAAATGATCCTCTTTGCTATCCTAATTTGTAAATCTCCGCTTTCAATAACATACCTCTTACCTATAGATAAAATAAATCGATATTTTATGCATGTTTTAAATTAGAATGTGTGTGTAATATTACTAATATATACTTTGCCTAAATAAGTGTATTTATTCCTACGTAAGTTTTACGATTTTAGCACGAGTCTGACTCGCGCGGTGAGATTTTCGTAACAGTTTTGACGTGATAACTACTTATAAATCGATGAACGCCGGCTGCACGCATGAAAAAGTGTCTCGTTCCGCCTGAGCCAAGGAGTGCAAGCGAGAGCGCGGAACAAATCAATCAAATCAAAATATCGTAGGTAAACACTCGTACACTTGAAGATTAAAGGTAATTAAGAATAAAGGTACCATTTTGTCATTTTGAGAAGCGGAATACTAATGAAACCATTTTCAAATTTACTTTATAATTTATATAATTGCTCTTGCCCTTTAGACAAGTGGATTTTACGTGAATAGAATCCTTACTAATATTATAAATGCGAAAGTAACTCTGTATGTCTGTCTGTCTCTTCTTCACGCCTTCACCACTAAACGGATTTGGATGAAATTTGGTACAAATATAGTTTGAGACCCGGGAAAGGACATAGGATAGTTGTTATCCCGAATATCCCACGGGAACGGGATTTATGCGGGTAAAACCCAGAGACTGTCTATCTTCTAAACTACGGAACATATTTGAGTGGAATTTGATATGAAGATACTTTGGAACTTAACATAGGACTTAAAATAGTTTTTATCCTGAAAATCCCACGGGAACGGGACCTATGCGGGTAGAATCCCGGAAATGTCTATCTTCTAAGCCACCGAACAGATTTGGGTGAAATTTCATATGAAGATACCTTGGAACTTAATGTAGTTCTTATCCTGAAAATCCCACGGGAACGGGATTTATGCGGGTAAAACCCCGGATTGTCTACCTTCTAAACTAGGGAACAGATTTGGGTGAAATTTGATATGAAGATACCTTGGAACTTAACATAGGACGTAAAATAGTTTTTCTTTTTTCTCCTGAAAATCCCATGGGAACGGGACCTAAGTGGGTAAAACCCCGGAACTGTCTATCTTCTAAACCTGGGAATAGATTTGGGTGAAAATTCATATGAAGATAACTTGGAACTTAATGTAGTACTTAATATAGTTTTTATCCTGAAAATCCTACGGGAACGGGACTATGAGGGTAAAACCCCGGAACTGTCTAACTTCTAAACTACGAAACAGATTTGAGTGAAATTTGATATGAAGATACTTTGGAACTTAACCCAGGACTGAAAATAGTTCTTATCCCGTAAATCTCACGGGGACGTGAATTTTGCGGGTAAGATCCCGGTACTATCTTCTAAACCATGGAACAGATTTGGGTGATATTTAATGTGAAAATACTTTGAAACCTAACGTAGGACTTCAAATAGTTCTTATCCTGAAAATTCCACGGAAACGGGACTTTGTATTTATTAGACCATCGAACCGATTTGAGTGAAATTTGATATGTTATCTACATATCAAATTTATTTGAGACCCAATTATGTATCTTAAATAGGTCTACAAAAAAGTCCGCGATTGCTTATGTCTATCTCTTAATGATAACATACTATATCCACTTTAATACTTTAAAAAATGGGCTATTATGAAGCGGTAATAGGAAAGCTATTTACAAAAATACGTTATGAATTCTTATTATTTTAAATACGTTAGTTGGCTTGAACATTTCATTAAGATTTTTTTTCCTTAACACCATGCAAATTAAATGAATACCTTAAGAGATAATATAGCAAAATCAAAATAATGTTTCACAGTGATCTCGACCGGGCCGCGCGGGCGCTCCGTGAGGCTACGCCTCGTCCTAGACGATGTCGTAATATCAAGCTTCGCGAAACAAAAGTAAAAAAAAAAAAACAAGGTAAATAACTCAATTTAAATATGTTTAGAAGTGAAATTACCCATATTAATTTCAAATCTTTTGTTGAAGGAATTGTGAGAATATCGTAGGTATATTAAATTTTAGTTGGGTTATTTGGAGATTGGACATGAAATCGTTTTCTCTAAAACTTTTTCTATCTGATACAACTAGCACTTTATACACGATTTGGGTCTTTGACACCCCTTGAATGAAACTATAAAAATAATTAAAATGGCTAAGTACGAGAAGAATTGGTGAACACGGTTTATTTGTTTTCTCCAGAAATATACTCTATATCCACCATTCAATGAAATCTCCAAATTATTTTTTAAAAAACTAAAGAGAGGTGTTAAAGGACACCCGGATGGAACGAAGTTCCTTTCGATTAATTAGTGAAGGAATTGTAATAAAAAACAAAAAAAAGTACACACACACACACACAAATAAGTGTGTGCATGTATTATCCATTTGTTGAAGTTTATTTTAACAACTACCTTTTGCCCGCAACTTCGCCCGCGTTAACTTACTCAACTTAAGGCGGGCTTATGAGGCGCACGGGCCGAATACAGGGGGTGAGGTGCGGGGAAATCCGCGGGGCGCTCTCCGCGCGTCCCGCTCGTGCCGATCGTGTGGCGGCCATTGAACTACTAGATTTCTAGCGTACTTGAACTACCTATATTACTACGTAGTAATTACAATTCCCTGGTGGCGGCTAAAATATTTAAGTTATAAATGAATTATCAGGAGAGTGACTGCAGTATTTTCTTTATACGAGTATATTAGTAAGTGAAATATAAAAAAGTATTAATTGCTTAAAATACTTTTGATATACTTATTCAACATTCAAACAAACATAAAAAAAATAAAACCTACAAAGTGCTATTTATTTGAAGCAATGTTTATAAATAAATACATTTAAATTCATTGTTTAAAATATTTTTAGATAAGTATCCCATTACTAAAATCAGTAGTCTGTAATGTGCAAGTCATGAAATGAAACATTCCGTGGGGGAATGGGTCTCCCCACGCGGATATGTGGGACTCGCTGCGCCCAAAAGCTGATAAGTGGACGCAGCTCTACCCACTAAAACCCGGCAACTGCCACCAATGCAGCCTTTGGTGAGGTGCCCCGGATCTAATGAGCAAACAGGGCACCTCGACGACTAGTCAGTTCCCTAAGGGACCGACGCCACCTCCACAGAGGGGTTGTCCCGCACCATAGAACAACCCCTCCCAACGTCGGGACAGTACAATGGGGTGAGGTTCCCGTCCTCACCCTTTGCCGCCTGCTCTTTTATCCCCTCTTCTTATGAGAGGGGTACAAAGAGCCCCCTCGGCTCAATTAGCTTCGCTCAAGAAGCTGGGCACACCTTAGACTATTGAGCCCCACCACCACGTCAAGGCCTGAACCATGGTGGAGAGGAGTGAAGAGGTAACAATCACACACACACACACACACAAACTTTGTCATCCATACATCTATACAGATAAATAAAATTGAAGTGTCTGTTTTTAATATTAAAATAACCGCTTTTTACTAAATGAATACTAGTAAATACACGATACATATACCAAAATAGCCTTTTTTTAATTTTTTGTCTGTCTGTCTGTTTGTTCCGGCTAATCTCTGAAACGGCTGGGCCGATTTTGACAGGACTTTCACTGGAAGATAGCTGATGTTATAGAGAGTAACTTACGCTACAAAAATAATCATCATCAATACGCGTACGGCTGTAAATTTAAGTTAACGCGGGCGAAGCTGCGGGCAACAGCTAGTATAATATTTTTGATATCGTAAATAACAAAGGTACTTTCAATATCTATATATGGACCAAATTGTATCCAAATACAAACAGCTATTTAGGAGTGAAGAGGTAACAAACACACACACACACACACACACAAACTTTATCATTTATAATATTATTGAGATAGTAGATAACAAAGGTACTTTCAATATCTATATATGGACCAAATTGTATCCAAATACATACAGCTATTTAGGAGTGAAGAGGTAACAAACACACACACACACACACACACAAACTTTGTCATATATAATATTATTGAGATAGTAGATAACAAAGGTACTTTCAATATCTATATATGGACCAAATTGTATCCAAATACAAACAGCTATTTACTATTTAGAAGTGAAAAGGACACACACATAAACTTTGTCATCTATACAGATAAATAAAATTGGAGTGTCTGCTTGTAATATTAAAATAACCGCTTTTTAATCAATGCATATGGATGTATACACGGTACATATACCAAAATAGCTATTTTACTATTTTTGTCTGTCTGTCCGTCTGTCTGTTTGTTCAAGCTAATCTCTGAAACGGCTGGGCCAATTTTGATGGGACTTTCACTGGCAGATAGCTGATGTTTTATAGAGCTTAGACTATAAAAATAATGACAATCGGACGCGAGGCGCGGCGTCATGGAGCGCCCGCGCGGCTCGGTCGAATCACGGCGACGCATTATTTTGATTTCACTATATCTCCTAAGGACTAAGGTATTCATTTAATTTCCATGATGTAAAGGGAAAAAATAATCTTCATGAAATTCTCAAGCTAATTAACGCATTTAAAATGATAGGGATTAATACTGCATTTGTGTAAATACCTTTCCAATTACGGCTTTATAATTGCCAATTTTTTAAATATTAAAATGGATATAGTATATTATCCTTAAGAGATAGACATATGCCATTGCGGACTTTTTTGTAGACCTTTTTAAGTTGTACAATAATGTACTACATTGTTTTGATCTATCCGATAGGGTTCAGCCAGCGTTTTCAATGTAAGCGCAAAAAATGTGTTTATTTACGACATCACATGAGAAACCTCTAAAATTATCAGTGTTATCTACTTTTTTATGCATGTATTATACATATAAACCTTCCTCTTGAATCACTCTATCGATTAAAAAAATTGGATCAAAATCCGTTGCGTGGTTTTAAAGATCTAAGCATATATACATACAGACAGACGCGGGAAGCAACTTTCCTTTATTTGATCTATCTGATAGGGTTCAGCCAGCGTTTGCAATGTAAGCGTAAAAAATGTGTTTATTTACGACATCACATTAGAAACCTCCAAAATTATCAGTGTTTATCTACTTTATTATGCATGTATTATACGTATATAAACCTTCCTCTTGAATAACTCTATCTATTAAAAAAAATGCATCAAAATCCGTTGCGTTGTTTTAAAGATCTAAGGATACATACATACAGACAGACGCGGGAAGCGACTTTGTGTTATACTATGTAGTGATTGAGATAGTAGATAACAAAGATTCTTTTAACTTTCAATATCTATGTATGGACCAAATTGTATCCAAATACATACAGCTATTTAGAAGTAAAGAGGTAACAAACACACATACATATCTATAGAGCAGGGGGACAAGGGGTGAGGATGCTAACCTCACCCCATTGTACAGTCCCGACGTTGGGAGGGATATTTCTGTGGTGCGGGACAACCTCTCTGTGGAGGTGGCGTCGGTCCCTTGAGGACTGACTAGCTGTCGAGGTGCCCCATTTGCTCAAGAGATCCGGGGCACCTCACCAAAGGCGGCATTGGTGGCACACGCCGGGTTTTAGTGGGTAGAGCGTCCATTTACCAGCTGTCGGGCGCAGCGAGTACCACATACCCGCGTGGGGAGACCCACTCCCCCGCGGGAATCCTGAAAGCATTTCTCGGCGTAAAAGAAAAAAACCGCTTAGGAGGAATCCATAAGAATTTACCTGCGATGTAAAAAAAAGTATACGACCGTGAAATTAGAAATTTTTGCTAATTGCTAGGTAGGTGCGCAAGTACTGTTTATGTGCGATTTCGGTACCTAGGTTGGTACCTATATAATTTGGGCAGAGTGTATTGTTATGATTTACTTGTTTTGTTTCTGTATCGGTTGTACCGGGACCAGTTCAGTTAGTGTCATGTTATTTTTACCTATTTATCTTGATACTTACAAAATAAACAATAATATTGGCATGAGTTAGTCAGATTACTATTTCGTCGCAAAATGAACTAATATTATACTATACTATATTATAATATTGTAATATACATCCATGACCCAGGAACACAGAAAACTGTTTTGTTCGCTAGCGGGATTCGAACCCGCTACCTCCGGCTTGAGCGTCAACGCGCTAAACCATCGAACCACTGAACCACAGAGGTCGTCAAATATATGTGTCGTAAGCTGTAAATATACTTCCGTTCTTTGGTACCCGTAACACAAGTTCTTTGAGAACGGGACCAGATTGATTGTGTAAAAGCGTCCATAGATATTTAAAAAATTATATGTATTTATAATTTTTTACGAAGTAGCGCCATGCTGCCTTGCAGCTGAATGGGCCGGCGCGTCCGGGGGAGTACTTCGCTCTCACATAATATCGACGTCAAATGGCGGCAAATGTCGTCGTGTTTCGTTCGGTTTGTGAGAGATCCGGTGGCCCATCCCCCCCCCCCCCCCAACATACATGACAGCACAGACTACGCAAAGACTACCCCAGAAGGGTACCGGTCGCACAAGCACCGGAGAATCCCTCTCTAGGCTTCCGGGCTCAGGACACGTACCTGAACCCGGAAACCTGGGCAGCCCCGCGTATTCTGGGGGGGGGGGCGAATCTGAGCTCAAGACAAAAACTGCCCGGGGTAAACGGAGCAGTCGGCAGAAGTCCCCTACCACTATGACCGTGGATTTCTGCAACATAAGGGTACTTCATAGCAATCTCAACGATGTTCACTACTACCTCCAGGCGAAGCCGGCCCTGCCCTTTTTGACCGAGACTCAGATATCTTCTCCGGCTGATACTTCCTATCTCTCTTGTCCGGGGTACAAATTAGAACACTTTTTTGTACCGCGGGCTGGAGTTTGCGCGTACGTCAGAGAGGATGTCTGCTCTCGTCGCCTTGGCAGTCTTGAAGGTAGGGACCTCTCCATCCTCTGGTTGCGCATAGACAGCGATGACCATCCCCGCGTCTATGCCTGCCTATATACATAGGTCCCACAGCGGTAATGACGAAACCGATCGACTCATAGAGCACATCCAAATGGCTACAGATTCCGTACTACAACGGATCCCATCTACAGAGATCGTGATACTTGGTGATTTCAACGCCCATCACACCGAGTGGCTCGGCTCACGTACAACCGATCATGCAGGAAGATCTGTTTACGACTTTGCCTCAGCATATGATCTGACACAATTGGTGGTATCACCAACTCGTATCCCTGATGTGGAAGATCATACGCCTTCCCTGTTGGACCTTCTGCTGACCTCTCACCCGCACAATTACGTGGTCTCCGTGGACGCTCCACTTGGCTCATCGGACCACTGTCTGATCCGGAGTTCTGTGCAAGTTGCCCGCCCATCATGGCCACGTTTTGCCAGCTGCCGCCATGTTTGGCACTATAGGTCAGCTGATTGGGATGGAATGCGGTCCTTCTTCGCATCCTACCCATGGGGGCGAATTTGCTTCTCGCTGAATGATCCAGACATCGTTGCCGATTCTGTCGCCGAGGTGGTGCTGCAAGCCATGGAGCTTTTTATTCCAAGCTCTTCAGTGCCTATAGGCGGAAAATCCCAGCCCTGGTTTGGTCAAACTTGTAAGATGGCTGCACGCCACAAGCGGTTAAGCTACCGAGCCTGGGCCAATGCATCGATGTCACAGGATGTAAAGACCAGCGCATTAAAAAAGGAGTATAACTTTGCCTCCAGGTCCTTCAAAAGAGCTATTGCTGAGACAAAAGCGGAGTACGTGAACAGAATTGGCGAGAGATTGGTTCGACTTCCTTCGGGAACTCGTGCATTCTGGTCACTCGCCAAGGCTGTTCAAGGGAATTTCTGTAAGCCATCCCTTCCATCTTTGCACATGAGGAACGACTCGTTGGCCCACACCGCGAAGGAGAAGGCCGATCTTCTAGGCTCTCTTTTTGCTTCCAACTCGACTTTGGATGACCAGGGAAAAATACCACCGACGATCCCTCGGTGTGATACCTCAATGCCGGAAATAATTTTTCGACAGAGCTCCGTACGTAAAGTGCTTTTTTCGCTGGACATCCATAAGTCGAGTGGGCCTGACGGCATCCCTCCGTTAGTGCTACGTACTTGTGCTCCTGAGTTGGCACCCGTCCTTACGCGTCTTTTTCGGCACTCATACTCATTAGGCGTCGTCCCATGCTCGTGGAAGACAGCTTTGGTACACCCGATCCCTAAGAAAGGGGACCGCTCAGACCCGTCCAACTATAGACCAATAGCCATAACTTCCTTGTTCTCAAAGATTATGGAATCCATCATTAACTGCCAGCTCCGGCGGTATTTGGAGGAGCACCAGCTGATTAGCGATCGCCAATATGGCTTTCAACGGAATCGTTCAGCTGGTTATCTTCTAATATTCCTAACGCATCGATGGGCGGAGGCAGTTGAGAGCAAGGGGGAAGCACTGGCGGTTAGTTTGGACATAGCGAAGGCCTTTGATCGGGTGTGGCATAAAGCACTTCTAGCGAAGCTACCATCATATGGGCTTCCCGAGAAATTATGTAAGTGGATCACCAGTTTTTTAGCAGACAGGAGCATCAAGGTCGTTGTCGACGGTACATGCTCGGACCTCAAGTCTGTTAATGCTGGTGTTCCGCAAGGCTGTGTACTATCTCCAACCCTGTTTCTTCTGCATATCAATGATATGCTGCAAACCAGCGGCATTCATTGTTATGCGGATGACAGCACTGGAGATGCCTTATACACTGGCCGCTCTAATATTTCTCGGGAACAAGTCGATGAGTGTCGGAACAAAAACTATGGTTATCACTGAAATAAACGAGAACTTCGAACTGAAAAATAATATTTTATGCCAAACTTATGAATTTTATTACTAAAAAAATTACAATAAATTTTAAGATTCTGCTCGAATTAGTATTTAATTAAGTATCTATTATTTACGCATGATTTTTTTCAATATTTTATCATTCAAGGAAGTGCCCCTAACTGATCACGATAAAAGGGTCTAATCAGCGGTATTTTCTCATAACCTCGCCTTAATTACGCTAAATATAATGCTAAATAGCCTTCCTCGATAAATGAGCTATCTAACACTGAAAGAATTTTTCAAATCGGACCAGTAGTTCCTGAGACAAACAAACTCTTCAGCTTTATAATATTAACTATAAATATGTACTTATCTCACTTATCTTTTATCCAATTTATTGTGTGATGTATTAAGATCTTCAAACTGTATTAATTAGAGAGACTAGACATGTCTACGACAAGTTAGTTACAAAGAGAAATGAGTACATAAAAATGAGACAATATTATGCATAATCTATTCTGTACCCAATTTATGTATCAAGCTAAATGTAATCAACTGTCGTCACAGTTGAGTAGGCACTTGAAGTTATTTTCTATGACTATACACTGAATCATAGCGTGTTATTATGTTTCTTATCTTAGCACCGAGACTTACTATTTTACGGATAAGCAACGCTGGTAGGAAATTAGGTCATCCCCACTATGGTTCAAGCCTTGTCGTGGCGGTGGGGCTCAGTAGCCCAGCACCTTGGGCGAAGCAAGAGCCGAGGGAGCTGCTCTTTGTACCCCTTAAAAGAAGAGGGAACAAAAGAGTAGAGGGATAAGGGGCGAGGATAGGAACCTCACCCCATTGTTCTGTCCCGACGTTGGGAGGGGTTTTTCTGTGGTGCGGAACAAATCCTCTGTGGAAGTGGCGTCGGTCACTTGAGGGACTGACTAGCCGCCTAGGTGCCCTGTTTGCTCAACAAATCCGGTGCACCTCACCAAAGGCGACATTACTGGCACGCTCCGGGTTTTGGTAGATAGAGCTGCGTCCACCTTACCAACTTTTGGGCATTTGATCAAATTACTTGACCGTACATAAAAAAGTTTACAGCAATAACAGAAACACTAAAGCCACATTAATTGCCCCTACTAATTCGTTAGGTGCTAGGTCTCCTCACAAGAAATTATTCCGTGTTCTTTATAGAACACAATAGAGCTGCTTTGCGACACATATTAAATGTTATTAATAAATTACTTCTTTGTAAATATCAGATCTGTCCATTCACCCTAGAGGTGTCCCGAGATGGGTGGCGCTGCGTCACGATCTGACATCAGTCATCGGAGAGGACTTGTCTCTACCGAACGTCATCACTGTGATGCTCGGTGACAAGTCCTGGACGGCGATGGTCTCCTTCAACGAGGCAGTAATGTCCCAGAAGAAGCCCGACGAGCGGGTGAGAGACGAGACCTCCCCCCACGGTCGACGAATTGGGGTGCACAGGAGGCGCTACTTAACGCGCCACCTATGTAGTAATGCCCCTGTGCTCATGTCGGACTTCAGGATGGTAACCTGGGTCCAGAATGACATGACGTCGCAGGGACTGCTTAGTAGCGGCCGGGCAGTCCCCACTTACGATGAGTAGTCTGGCCTTTGCCGGGGCAAGCCTGTCGCTGATGTGCTCCTGTTGTCTGCAGATCCGGAACCCTCAAAAAACGGCTGAAGGCGCCCGCAGTGGATTTAGTTTAGGGTAGGGCATTTCCAGGTTCAAGTTCGACATATGAACAGGATCTACCCGAAGATCAGAATCTACAACGCCCGTTTGCATGACCTATCACCATCTTGGTTATGTCTTCGAAACAGCTTTCGGGGAGAAATGCAGGATAAATTGTTTATCGAAGCCTTTTGGAAGCCATTTTAATTAGGTACTTCTTAATTAATTTGGAATTTTGGAAGCCATTTTTATTAGGTACTTCCTATCTTATGTCTCACGGGATGCATCGAATGAATTAATCTGACCACGACCACCATCGGTGCCAGTCTGACCGTTTGTCTGTTCAACTAACACAAAAAAAATTGAAAAGAAAGAAAAATAATTCAAAAACGATTCATTTCGACACGGAAATCCGCGTACAACTTGTGTATTTTATTAATATTTATTTAAATTACCTATTTAATGCATATTAATTATCATCATCATCAGCTTCTATCCGTCCACTGCTGAACATAGGCCTTCCTCAATGAACAATAATATGAATGCATAATACAATACTAATAAGTAATAATAATGCAATAATAATGGAAAGATCCCAAGGTAATTTGACGGTTTATTATTTATTCCGTAGTTCTGCTGTTAACACATGAATGCCGCATAGCAAATTGTAGCATACGTTTGCAGGGTTGCCAACTAGGATTTCCCCCAAAATAGCGTAAATATGTTAGGTGGTATTTTTAGGGGATAATTTGCTCTACTCCAATCTATATTGTTTTTAATTTAGTTATAAAGGTCCCCGGGCAGACGAGCTACACGATGGTATGTGGACAGCGTCGTCCATGAACATTGACATGTTGGGGGCCCTGGGCAGTAAGATAATCCCCCCGAAAGGAAAATCCCCGACGAAAACAACAATTTTAAGATCTGATAGTCTGATTTTTGGACTAGAGAAGAATGATCCTTGTCATAATGGCAGTACTAGGTATTCTTATCAGCAATCATTTTTTTAATATCACTCAATCATATTCTGATAGAAATAATGAGGCCCCATGGATCGTGAGGCCCTGGGCACGTGCCCAGAGTGCCCAGTAGGAAATACGGCCCTGAGAGTAGCCCTGGCAACTCAATCAAGTTGCCTATCCTGAGATGTAAGATGGTATGTTTCAATGCCAGCAATTACACTGCCTGTCGTGCCCCTCTTTTCGAATAACAGCAAAACTTTTACATGGAAGAAACGAGCAAGATGGTGGTACCGTGGTCTTAAAGTCGTTGGTGGTAGCCATGCAGACGAGAGGGCTGCAGAAGTGCATTCCTCTCACCGACAATATTTTAGGATGTTTGTGCTACCGAAAACTGCGCAACTACACCATTTAACACCGGAGGAAAAATTATCACATAGACAGAATTTCCTTAAAACATTCTTTATGTTACTAACAGCGCCCCCGTGTTAAAAAAATATTACTGCTAGGGACATTTCTTCACAAGTGGCGATTTCAGGAGTATTTGAAGTAGCTTTATGGGTAAATATATTTAGGAGTTGGCAACTTCTTTAAATATTTAAACATAATATGGTAGTAACTAGTAAGTGGGGTAGAGTGACGGACTTTAAAAATGGCGTCACATCATAGAGCCCTAGACGGGTTTTAATGGCGGTAAAACTTTTATGTACATTTGTGTCACAAATTATTCTACAAGTATTTGAAAAACTTACACAACATTTATGACGAGACATTTTCTGAAACATAGAACAGCTCGAACGCTTTTTATATTATGTGGATGGATGACATTTTTGTTTTCCTGACTCTTTTTAGTATCATACTAGCTCTCCACCAGGGTTCAGGCCTTGACGTGGTTGTGGAGGCTGGGGCTCAGTAGCCTAAGGTGTGCCCAGCACTTTGGGCGAAGCTAATTGAGCCGAGGGTGCTCTCTCTAACCCTCTTATTAGAAGAGGGGACAAAAGAGCAGGGGGCAAGAGGTGAGGATGGGAACCTCAACCCATTGTACTGTCCCGACGTTGGGAGGGGTAGTTCTGTGATTCGGGACAACCCCTCTGTGGAGGTGGCGTCGGTCCCTTGGGGGACTGACTAGCCGTCGAGGTGCCCTGTTTGTTTATTAGATCCGCGGCACCTCACCAAATGGACCACCAATGCAGCCATTGGTGGCACTCGCCGGGTTTTAGTGGGTAGAGCTGCGTCCATGTACCAGCTATTGGGCGTAGCGAGTCCCACATACCCGCCTGAGGAGACCCACTCCCCAGCGGGATGCCTCAGAGCATTTCCCAGCGTTAAAGAGAAAAAAAGGGGTACAGATTATAAAGGTGAATATTATTATTATAATATTATATATTATTATTATAACATAATATTATAAGAGAAAAAAAAATATTCGTACGTTTGTCTGTCATAGACCTTCACATATCCACCAACTGTGCAATGATTCATTTACATTCATTTATACACATAATTTTTAATACCATATGCTCGTTTCATTCGAAAACGTGGAACATGAATAATGCAGTACAAGAAAATTCAATTCTTATATTTCGTGGCCTATTCAAATATAAAGTTTTCTACGCGATATTACGCGGTATTCGTGAATTTCACTCATACGCAACCTTTACGTTATCGTATCGCGATTATATAATTTTTTATTAAGATTTTTACATGCCTGGCGTTTACTAAGTCTAGGATTTTTAGTAAGACTAAGGTGAACCCAGCACCTTGAGCGAAGCCAAGTGAACCGAGGAGGCTACTCTTTGTACCCTTCTTATAAGAAGAGGGGAAAAAAGAGCAGGGGTTGTTCTGTGGTGGGGGACGACCCCTCTCTAGAGGTGGTGTCGGTCCCTTGAGGGACTGACTTGCCGTCGAGGTGCCCTGTTTTTTGCTCAATAGTTCCGGGGCACCTCACCAAAGGCGACATTGGTGGCACTCGCCGGGTTTTAGTGGGTGGAGCTGTGTCCACCATACCATCTTTCAACAGCAGCAGCGCAGCGAGTCCCACACACCCGCCTGGGGAGTATTGCGGAATGCCTCAAATCATTTCCCGGCGTAAAAAAAACTTTACTTGTTTATGTTCAAGGATGACGCTGACCACTTACTATGATGTGGCTCGTCTATCCGTTTCGGCTCAGCCGTATGTGGCTGTGTTCACGTTGTCACGTTTGGAAGTCCTATATCGGGCAGATATCTAGCGGGTGGCCTTATTAGTGGCGCCGTAATATACAATAGTACAATGGTTCAATAGCCATCAGTTTTAAGCCTATGGGACGGAATTGTATATCTTTCAAAGCATCATAATAATGATCATATACAATAGCTTATATTCAAATAAATTTTATATATCAACGTAACGAATCTTAAAACATCTGTACAATATGCAGATCTCGGTATAATGTGTAGATCCATATGCGCTCCTCTGAATGTGCTTATTCCTGGCAGAGCCTATGTACTTGAATTGATAAGTTAAACACATTTGATCAGCAACTTAGGCGTCTCCTTCAAAGAGTCACTTCATTTCCTCATCATCAGGTCGTATCCGTCCGCTGAAATTTTTTTATAGAAGAGGGGGCAAACGGGCAGTCGGTTCACCTGATGGTAAGAGAAAGAAAGAAAGAAAATATTTTCTATCAAAGGTTAATTTTGTGGTTATGACCTTCTAAACTGACTGTGTACCGGTGGGTTGGTGCTGTGCCGCGCTTTCGTTTGTATTGGTCCATCCGGCATAATTCTTCCGAGAAACTCCTTCCGACACGAGCACAGGGGCGTTACTACTTACTAGAGGCACATTAAGTAGCGCCTCCTACAAACCCCCTTTCGTCGCCTGCGGGAGGAGGCCTCGTCGGCGGCCTCCTCTCTCACCCGCTCGTCGGCCTCCTGGGACATTACTGCCTCGCAGAAGGAGACTCGCCGCCCAGGACTCGTCGTCAGCGAACATCGCGGTGATAACGCTCGGGCCTCGGTAAATAGATTGCCTAGGCCAGTCCCAGTTGAACTTGTTCATGTTCATGGGCGACGCTCACCATTGCCATCAGGTGGGTCGCTCATCCAACTAACGAAAAAACTAAGAACCAACGCTGCAATCTGTTTTTTTTTTTCTTTAACGCCGGGAAATGCTCTGAGGCATCCCGCGGGGAAGAGGGTCTCCCCACGCAGGTATGTGGACTATGTGGTATAACTGTACACATAATGTATTACTTATATATTTTATAATGGCGATAATGTCCCTATTTTTTCACTCATGGCTCGTGCCCATTGTACTCGGTAACAAAACGCTTCGAACGCGCCATTGTTATTCCAAATTATAATTATACACTCATGCAACATTATGGATGATTACGGTATAAACGGATTGATATACACTATTATAATATCTATGGACGCTTGTACACCACGTCAATCTGGTCCCGTGGTAAGTTCTCAAAGAACTTGTGTTACGGGTACTAGACAAAGTGGCGGCCGGACAGTCCCCCATGACGAGAAGTAGTCTGGCCTGGAGTGAGACCTAATAAAAACCTATATGCTTTTGGTTTGACACATCTACAGACAGACAGACAGAATAATCCTATAAGATCCGATTATAAAAATTATTAATTTAAAGTAAAAAGTATTAAGATTATATCAATCGAATCCGTGAAATATGTCGTGGTACCAGCACACGCCGAAATGTGTAAAAATAGTTTGATCGTACCTAAGATCAAGTATCAATAGATTTGACATATCGGAACGAGATATCAACATACGAAAAACTCCAAGAGTGACAGAGGCATAGATACTTTCTTTTGTCTTTGTCAGAATATCACTCTTTGTTTGTTGGGCACAACATGATGTGCCCAACAAAAAATTATCGACTAAATTTGAATGCCATACAAACATTCTCACTCGCGAACAGTTTGTCAAATATGCCGCCATTTTGTACTACTTTTTAATTTGGTCGGTTTATGTATGGTGATACCAGTTTTGTTATAGGCAGATTACCCAAGAATGTGGTATTATATAAAAAGTGTGACTGGAATTTTCGAAATATACACAATAAAAACAAATATGCTTATTGCTATCCTAAAAGGCTATGTACAATAGATCATACATATTAAGACGTATATAGCCTTATTTTTTTATTATTTATGTTTTTAGCGGTTTGTTATTAGTCATTAATAGATAATAATATTTTCGATAATCCGGAAAAATGCAGCTGTCTAAAACTACAATAAATGTTTGGTTAGGGCTAATGATTATAGTTATCTATCAACCTTTACCAGTTTTTTATTATTTTTAATTCACTTGTTTAAAGAAAATAAGTAGACTTGTTATTATGAATGTGGTATCCCTGTAAAATATGCCTGTCCCTTTCGGGTATACGCGAATGTCAATTCCATATGATACTTGTTCCTAGGATCGTACAGCTTTATTCTGACATTTATAAGGCGTGTACAGCTTGGCAAAAAAGAGTCTGGAAAAAATGAGGGCGCCACTTTCACTTAGGTCTTATCATAATATGGAAAATCAGTAAGAGAATTTAATCAAATCGTTAAAAATAAATGTGAAACACTAAAATTTATTTTAAATCTAGTAATTGTCGGTCCAGTATTGTCAACATCATAGGTTTCCATTTAGTAAAATATTTAGTTCAACTTATCACCACGTCACACTCTTTTTTGCCAAGCTGTACCTGTCAACGTAATAAAACTTTAATTAATATTTAACACTGACAACTGAACTAACTACAAGTGGCATTTCGTTTTCGTCTCACTAATCCAACTTAATTTACTAAACGAATCATTTCTTCATATAAATACCTCTATTCATGAAAAGTTTGTCTGAAAACTGTCCGAAAATACCAATTAATTTTGGAAAAAATCTTATTGCATTTGACAGCTCCATTATTAACAATGGTTTCGGGGTATTCTCGAGGAAAGATTTTTCACAATTTTAAGGTGCATAAATAGCGAGTACATAAATATGTAAAGTGGTTTCAGGATGGTAAAACCTTTTTTAACCGACTTCTAAAAAATGTGGAGGTTATCAATTCGGATGTTTGTTTGGGCATAACTCCGTCGTTTACTAACCGACTTGAAAAATTCTTTTTTTTTTTGAAAGGGTATTATACTTCCCAAATGGTCCGAAGGTCTGATGATGGCATCCCAGAGAAATCGAGAGGAACTTTCGAAAATCGGTGACTAGTGTGTTTGTTAATTTGTTCATTAAGTAATTTAAAGAACTAGAATTTAATGAAGGTCCAGAATTTATGTGATGATGGAGCCGAGAGACAATCGAGGGGACTCCTCAACGATTTACAGCAGTAGGTAACCTTGTGTTCGGGCTTGATTAATTTGAATTGATGAGAACTTTACACCTAGATAGGTTGTGACTGTCATTAGCTGTCTGATAATGAACACGGAGTATAGTTAAGGGAACTCCTCAGCGGCTTACAGTAGCTATATTTTGTCAGATGCATTTTGTAGCTACATTTTGTAAGATGGTATTAGGTGCTCAACAGATCCGGGACACCTCACCAAAGGCGGCATTGGTGGCACTCGCTGGGTTTTAGTGGGTAGAGCTGCGTCCACCTTACCATATTTTGGGCGCAGCGAGTCCTACTTACCCGCCTGGGGTGTCCCCCCTCCCTCGCGGGATGCCTAAGAGCATATCCCCGCGCAAAAGAAAAAAAGAGGTAGGGAGAAAGGTACCTACATCAACAATTACGTCACCGACTTCAAAAGAAACTATAATGACGTGGTAAATGCAAAGTTTGTACATTAGTAGAAGAGTAAGTTGATTATAATAAGTTGTAGGCACAAAAATTAAAGAAACACAATTATTTTATTACTTTTTTGTTTTTTAAAATCGGTGTTAATTTTTTTTTTCGTGTTTATATCGTTATGCCGTCATATAATTCGACTTATTTTATTAATCCCCTATAATAATGTGATATATTCAGAAACATATTGTCGTTATAATGTAAATTGGGAATATAACATTCTGTAAACACCTTTCAAGCTTGAATAATTTCCATGAATTTTTGGATAATTCGAGCCAATTATGAATAGCAAATTAGATTCAGTGAGAATAATTAGTACTGAAGGAGGCTTCAATGTAGACAGAAAGCAACTTTCTGTTAATAAATATTTTATTTCACTGTAGTTTTGTATTAAAAAGTGTCTTTAAAATGATGCCGATTAAATTACCTTTACCTACCCAGTTAACTATGCCAAATATATAAAAGAACTGTTGGCCTCAGCTTCGCCCGCGTTAAGTTAGATTAACAGACGTACCCGGAATGAAGATGATTATTTTTATAGCCTAAGTTACTCTACTACTACATCACCTATCTGCATGTGAAAGTCCCATCAAAATCGGCCCAGCCGTTTTAGAGATTAGTCGTAGCCCGTAACAAACAGACAGACAGACAGATAAAAATTGTAAAATATGTTATTTTGGTATACCTATGTTCCGTGTATACATCCATATGCATTTAGTAAAAAGCAGTTATTTTAATATTACAAACAGACACACCAATTTTATTTATCTGTATAGATATGCATTTAGTAAAAAGCGTTTATAATATTATTTTAATATTAAAAAATATATAGATAAACTAACATGGTTATTTTCACTTCTAAATCTAATTAAGGTTTAACACAAGTCGCTCATCTTTCCATACAAACGCAGAACAGTAATTACTACAATGTTTGACATTGACCAACCAAATCTAAGGATAGTATAAATTGATCTCGTCACTATCTAAAATAAAGCTCGTACAGACGTAAGTAGTTCAGTTATTCAAAAGTTGAAACAAATTTATTTTAAAAATATACACTCACCCCCAAATACTCAAACGAATCTCAAATGTAAGACGTACTTAAACTCGTGCTTTCCCTCTTTTTTTTCTTTGAATCTGACACGTCGTAGCATGAGTTTAAGTACGTCTTAAATTTGAGATTCGTTTGAGTATTTGGGGGTCAATAGCTTTTCTATAATAACTGTTTTGCTAGAAGGACATTTTAGGAATGAATCATTGTGCATTTCATTCTAGCAAACTATGTCAGGTAAGATTGCACTCATTTAGTTAGAGTTCGCGCCGTCGACTTGTTCAACCTTAAAACGGGATGCTTCCCATGTTTTACCTTTATTTCGTGCAGCTTGTTAGTTGGATAGGCAAACGGTGTCCCATGATTGTACTTGATCAGCGTCGCCTATGAACATAAACAAGTAAAGCTGAAACTAGTCCTGGCCACTGATTCATGTGATCCCTATCCTGAGACGTAGGATGGTAATGTGGTACCCATGACGCCGGGAGCGCGGCACAGCGCTTCCCTCCCATATTTCGTGATGTTTAATCGTGATTTTAATGAATTACGATCTATAACTACTAATACAAAAAGCCGGAGCTCTTGTATAGTTTGAACGTTCTTATCTCCGGAAATAGCAGTGGGCTAAAGATAATATTTTGTATATGATAGAATTTTGCATGCTTTTTGCATTTAAAAAACCCACGTAGAAATTCATTAGATCATCATCATCATCATCAACATCAGCCCGTTATTGTCCACTGCTGAGCAATAGGCCTCCCTTTTTTCTGTCAATATCCTTAATAGATAAATTATAATAAATTCATTAGATAATATGACGAAATTTCGTACCGATTCTCCAAAGGATCTATTGACTGAGGCTACCAAAGTTATAATGCTACTACTACTACTTCGCTGGCGCACAGACCCAAAGGAAATGTTGGCCTTTTTTTTGTTCTGCAGCGGAAATTTGCAGCCCAAACCATAGCTAGGACTGGGGTTGGTTTTAAACCTAGCCGTGTGTGGGGTTCGCACTTGGGCAGTGTCGTTACCCACTAAAACCGCTGCAAGCGCCCTCCGCCGCCTTTTGAGGGTCCCGGATCTTGCAACAACACAGGACCCTCGGCGACAGGCTGGCCCCGGCGAGAGGCCAGACTCCTCGAAAGGGGGGACTGCTCGGCCGTTCGTTTTCACGATACTTTTAGCAGTCCCCGACGACGTCGTGCCTATCTGGACCCAGGTTAACCCCAACCTCGGCCCGACACGAGCACAGGGGCGTTACTGGAGGCGCATTAAGTAGCGCCTCCTACGAACGAGCCGGGAAGCTACGACTCTCTCCAGAGCCTTCCCAGCCTCGTTTAGCAGCACCACCGGTCGCATCGACGAAGCCGAGTCCGGGGGTCGCCCTGCTTTCGGAAGCAGACAGAGCCGACCCTCCTTCCATGCCCTCGGGAACTGTCCGGACCGCAGGCAGCGATCGAACAGCTCCCGAAGGCTGTTGCCGAGGTGCCCTAGGGAAAGGGCCAGAACCTTCCCATGCACCCCATCTGGACCCGGCGCCCTCTTCTTACTCTGGAGGCGGGTCAGAACTGCCTCCATTTCAGCCTCCGTCACGGGTGGCGGAACACCCTACTCGTCCGGCGTCTGCCGAGCCATCCTGGGGGGCGTGAAGCCCCCAGGTGTGTCGGGGAAAAGTTCCCCGACAATCCTCCTCAAAAAGGAAATGTTGGCCTGCGATACAAGATTTCGACACTCTTTTCGTCCCAAGCTACTTCTTACCAATCAAAGTCGGTCCCTTGAAGCTGGTACACGTATTTTTGGACTTCACCTAACGTTAACTAGATCAACCGCACGTCATCCACTCGGACATCTTGTACACTACACTTACACTTGTTTGGCCCACGATCCTCTCCCATTCTCTCTACATGGCCCAGCCAGCCAAGTCACTTAAAGTTATAACGCTTTGGCCTCGCAATGGCGGATTGCCCCTGATTATGATGATAAAAAATTTTAACAGCGTCATGGGACCAAATTATAATGTGTCAATTATTATGGCAATCGCTGAGAGTCGGGGGGGCCTGTGCACTAGGATAATGGGGCCCCGATGAAAACGAAATTTTTGAGATTTATGATCCTGATTACCGTCTAGAGAAGGGTAAACCTTAGTGCACTACGTCCGTCGCGCTTTGTCGACGTAGGACGGGAGTGCGAAAGAGGCGCTATGCGAACCTTCTGCCTCCCGTCTAACGAGACTCGGGGTTAGGTTGGGTACCTACACCAGTAGTAAAGTTCCGGCATCGGTGGGCGTGCTTCAGGTTGTCGGAGTTCCCCCTACTAGGATGAAGCACGGTTAGAACTTTTGAGGGAAATTGACGGTCCCGTGTAAGTCAGATCCGGGACACTCCTCTTCAAGCGGTTGAAGGCAACTCGCAGCGGTTTTAGTGCGGTACACCGGCTCTGGGGTAGCGGGAAGCGCCGCGAGTCCCACATATCCCCGGGGACAACCCATCCCCGGGAAAATGTACAAAGCAATTCCACTGCGACAAAAAAAATGGTTATTAGGGCACTACTAATCAGCAATCATTTTTTCATTTTCTTAAAATTACCACTCAATCATATTCCGATAGAAATAATGGGGCCGCATGGATCGCGGGGCCCTGGTCACCTGTCCTTACTGATTAATGGAAAAGATAGGCCTGTATATCTGTATGATAAATATGTTGAAATATTGTAAATGTAATATAATACGAATTTGATATGATATGATATGATAAATATGATAACGTGTCTGGATTTCGTCCATTATCACAAATATCAGGTCACAGTGGAACACAAAACATGCGGTATGAGTTGTATGTCAGTTGGATCGGCAAACGACGAGCTACCTGATGGTAAGTGGTTAACGTTGTCCATACGTTCGTCCACCATTTCACCTGGAATGCTCTTTTTATGCTCTTTTGGAAAGAAAGGGGTTTTACTATAGAATAAGCAGTATAGCGGCATCCATAAATATGACTAAGAACAACAATTACAAAACCTGCTTTCAAATAAATAAAAGCGCATCCAAATCGGTCCACTCTTTTGAAAACTACGGTACCACGAACAAACAGACAGACAAACTCAGGTCAAATGTAGGCTTTTTTTTCGGATGGATCTATGCTAACGGCCCGAAGGCCCTAAATGCTACATCGGATTAGTGTGAGCCCATTCGGCTCACTTTTGGTTTATAAAAGTGGGGGGTTGCCCCCCGCCAACCGTGCAGTCTGCGACCACACGGCCTCCTGGCGTCTGTATGTTCCGGCTAATCTCTGAAACGGCTAGTCCGATTTTGTTTATACTTTCACTGGGAGATAGCTTATGTTATAAGGAGTAACTTAGGCTATAAAAATAATCATCATCAATCCGTGTACGGCCGTAAATTTAAGTAAACGCGGGCGAAGCTGCGGGCAACAGCTAGTTACTAATAAATTACAATGAAAATAGCTTGACATAAATATAAGAAAGTCCTAACTATTGGTGCACTAATGAATAGTGTGGATATTTAAATATTTCATCTATTTCTGGAAAAGCAAATGGCTTCGACTGTAGACATATTTAACGTTTGGTGACAAAATAAGTGTATTCTTTCAACAGGCATATTGTCGATACGTAACTTACTAAACATAGCATGAAAGTAGTTATGTGCCATTAATTTCATCAACAATTTAACATTTCAAGGTTTCTACTACCATGCCTTCACATTCATAATTATCGGTGCACACTTCTGGGGTTTCAAAAAATTTCGGAAACTTTTGTGAAATCTTAAAACCATAGTGTCACCATCTTTAGTTTCTGTTATCTGTACTGTTAAAACACTAAAAAGCCACGTACACAATATACCATTACACAGTGTAAGTACTAGTGTAATCGCTTAGCCTGTTCACTTATTTCAACCTAGTGCCAACAATCGCGATAATATTATGTAGATGACTAAAAGATAAAAACAACCCTTTCCTTGCAGTCGGGTAAAAAGTTGAGGAAGCGCAACATGATTGCACACTTTGTTTTGAAATGTTTATGCAAATTTTAACAAAACTACTTTAGGATCGAATACTTTAAGGATTTTACCATAATTAAGCTCTCAGAGGTACATCTATTACAATTTTAACATATAATGAAGTCTATAAAAGTTAGCTAGGCTAGGCTGGGTTCATCATTGCTTTTTATACTAGTAGTTTTTGGTCCTCGGAAGCAATATAGATATTATCTTTATATATAAAAATTACGTGTCACGTTGTTTGTGCGCGATGACGGATGAACTTCTCAACTACTGAACCTATTTTAACCAAATTTTGCACACAGTATGCAGTTTGATGCAACTTGAGAGATAGGATAGTTTATATCTCAATTTATAATCGCATTTTTTATAAATAAATAATAATTGTACTGTATTGAATAGTTTACTTTTTTTTCGGATGGATCTATGCTAATGGCCCGAAGGCCCTAATGCTTCATCGGATTAGTGTGAGCCCATTCGGCTCACTTTTGAATTATAAAGTGGGGGGGTGCCCCCCGCCTACCGTGCAGTCTCCGACCACACGGCCTCCTGGCGTCGGTTGTGATTAGTTTACTACAATATATTTTAACGTATGTATATATTAGCCACAGCAACGCGTGGACGGGTCTGCTTGTAATATACTAATGTTAAAATAACCGTTTTTGACCAAATGCATCTGGATATAACACGGTACATATGGGTGATTCTCTGTAAGGATGTTTTTTGCTGCCCCGGGCAATAGAAAATTTAATAGAAAATTTGTTATTTTGTAACTAAAAAAAATATATTACAAAAGTATAAAAAAAACATTCTATTTTGAGCATTGAAAACTAAAATGAAATATTTTTTGGATTTTTTACTCTAAATTCGAAAACCACCGAAATAACAGTCCCCAGGGCTGTCCCTTTCCCAAAATTGAAACTTTAAGATTAAATTTTAAGTTATTCGTCCATAAAATATAATTTGGTCCATAAAACTTAATTATTTAACTAACAATCTTCTTCAATAAAAAGTACCGAAAGTTAATTTTTCATTAAATTCATTAAACCAAAGTTTGTCCGAGGCGTTTTAAGAACAGTCCAGCCAGAAGTCCAAAGCCCAAAAATACAATAATCCAGCGTGTTATTTTACGTTCTGTAAGGTTTATAAGGACCTAACTAGTCTTGAGTTAATAATACGGATTTTGACTGGACTATCACTGGCAGATAGCTGATGTTATAAGGAGTAACTTAAGCTACAAAAATAATTATCATCACTCCGGATACGGCTGTAAAACTAAGTTAACGTCGGCGAAGCTGCGGGCAACAGCTAGTGTTTAATCATTATTAAGAGGCTATACAGTCACATAGTTACACATTTGTAAGGATTGTTGGTGATATCGTACAAATTAAACTTGTGTAATTGTACCCTCTGCTTGTGTTATATTACATTAATTGGTAATCGTGCCCCTATACTTTTCGCATGCTATTTTGTCTCTTTGATAATAATTCGAGGTGATTTTTTCGTTTTTTTTTTGTGGATTTTCTCAATGCGGGCTGGCTTTTTTATGTTAGTAGGATAGAATGAATAGTAGGGCAGGCAACTCATTTATATGTTGTATATCCTGAGACATAAGATGTTAAGTCTTGGTGCCAGTAATTACACTGCCTGTCCTTTTTTTCTTTAACGCCGGGTAATGCTCTGAGGCATCCCGCAGGGGAGTGGGTCTCCCAAGGGGAATGTGGGACTCGCTGCGACCGAAATCTGGTAAGTGGACGCAGCTCTACCCACAAAAACCCGGCGAGTGCCACCAATGCCGCCTTTGGTGAGGTGCCCCGGATCTAATGAGCAAACAGGGCACCTTGACGGCTAGTCAGTCCCTCAGGGGACCGACGCCACCTCCACAGAAGGGTTGTCCCTCACCACAGAACAACCCCTCCCAACGTCGGAACATTACAACGGCGTGAGGTTCCCTTCCTCGCCCCTTGCCCCCTGCTCTTTTGTCCCCTCTTCTTATACGAGGGGTACAAAGAGCCCCTTCGGCTCAATTAGCTTCGCTCAAGGTGCTGGGATCACCCTGGGCTACTGAGCCCCACCGCCACGTCCTGGCCTGAACCATGGTGGGGGCAATTTCCTAACCACCTCGGCCAGCATTGGAATACTTGGCGTTGACATATCGATCGATATGCAATTACGTGGTCATTTAGGATGGAAAGGCTAAACTAGCCTCGAAGAAATTCTTTGTGCTCAGGGCGAAGCAGTATTTCATGCCTTCACACCGCCTACAATAATACAAGGCACAGATCCGGCCTAACACAGCATACTGCTCCCATCTCTGGGCTGGAGCGCCCCAATATCTTCGGCTTCCATTTGATCGCGTTCAACGCCGGGCTCGATTCTTTGGCGTTGCGTAGAGATGTCGGATCGCTCTGCATCTTCTACCGCATCCACCAGGGGATGTGTTCTGAGGAATTGTTCGGACTAATACCTGCAGCAAAATACTACCAGCGAACATCGCGTAAAAATTCCAAATTTCACCCACAACACCTTGATGTCCGGAAATCCGCAACAACTCAATTTTTACGGCATTTCCTGCCTCGCACGACGCCTATAATATGGAATCAGCTGCCATCTACGGTGTTTCCGAACCGATACGACTAAAGGACCTTCAAGAAAAGAGCATACTCAGATTTGAATGGCCAGCAACGCACTTGCTAATCTATGTTTCTGTGGATATCGCTTCTCACTTATCATCAGGTGAACCGACTGTCCGTTTGCTCTATCTTCTAAAAAGAAGGTAAAAAATCTTTGTAGATGGTTGGTCAAGCCACGTGTATAGTAATTACAATATTATTTATAGATAAGATAATGTTATCGATAAAACACATAATTGTTTTAACCCTTTACTAAGAGGTACATACTATAATAGATACTTGTAAGTAAGTAAGTGTAAAATACATTTCCCGAGAAAAAGTAGGACTTATATTATACGAGTATAAGTACATGCTTATATCAGCTGCTTAAGGGAAACAGATGTAGCTTCTGTCAGTAATCATTCTGTGATTTATATATTTTTTTAATCTGCAACTCTTTTGTTTTATAGTTATTCACACAAATATAATATATTGTTTTAATACGTCTTGACCTCTCAATGATATAGAGACAAGAGAGATATGAATCATAATGTCCGGGTTGTCACATTCAAAAAGGTCCAATAATGTGGTCGCTTCATATATTTACTTTGTGTAGTTTTAATTGAATCAGAGGTCGAAGCTCAAAAGTGCGTGCTTACTTTCCCTCATGATCTCAGCGGGTCTCCGAGGTCGATACTTAAATTAGCTCACGACATTCATTAAATCACTGACAATAAAATCCATAGACTACACAATATTATTATCGATGAAACATTACTAGTGCACTTGAGTAGAAAAATCGACTCGAATGTCGTGACTTTGCCGTCGCCATGACGTTGTCATTTCTTAATTTTATCTCATACTAGCAGCGCCCGCGGTTTCACCTGCGTACTAAGTAAGGTAAGTTCTCGAAGAACTTGTGTTACATATAATACACATATTTAATACACATCCATGACCCAGGAACACAGAAAATATTTTTGTTCCCTGGTGGGATTCGAACCCGCAACCTCCGGCTTGAGCGCCAACGCGTTTACCACTGAGCCACAGAGGTCGTCGATGTTATTCTGATGTATTACCTATGTTATTGTAAAGTATCATTAAAATCCATTCAGTAGCTTTTGCGTGAAAGAGTAACAAACATTCATCCATCCATACATCCATACATTCTTACAAACTTTCGCATTTATAATATTAGTAGGATTTCGTTATATATTTAGTAATTAAAAATTCCAATATTAACAAAGACGTCCCGTGACGGCTAATTGTTTTCTATACTGCGCCCTCAGCACTTTTTGAGTAAACATAAATCATGGAATTCGCGTTACAGTCACCGAACGTTTTCCAATGTAACTTCATGACGTCATTATGAAATTCCATTTTTTTTGTTATAAAATTTGAAATTCATAATTGTCATAAGGTTATACTTCTAGCGGCAATCCCTATGACTGGCAGTTTTTATTATCCGGAGACACGGTAGTGTCTCGCGCCAAGTACTCGTTCAAATTCACATTCTTCTATATTACGTTACATGCACACCAAGTACACCAATTTCTTTTTATATTTTTTGAACGTATTTTTTTAAATTTCGATTTATTTCAGGTACTTGGTTATTTTTTCAGGATTTCATTATTTTTTTGTAAAGAATCAAAATCATTTTTATTTTTAATAAATGATGTGTACTTGGCGCGATGATTTTTTTTTATTCTTTTTTTTAAAGGCTTTGAACACTTAGTGTGCGCATGTCAGCCTTATAGGTACAATCTCGTTAACCTACTCACCGGACCTGTCAATGAACTTATAAATAGTTAAAGACTTCAAAGAAGTCAGAGGATTTGCCAACATGCAATTAATCTGACCATTGTACAGATTTTTAGCATCCCCTAAGACTCTGCTTCTCAGAACTGCGTTCCTACTGTGGTAGGAACCAGTTCCAGCAATATATGGAGTAGGTCGTCCGGCTTTTGGCATACATCACACAAGGCTGACTGTTTGATGCCCATCAAATAGTAAAATTTGTTTGCTGGAATGTGGCCAGACCGCAGTCTGAAGGCCGACACCAGTATCTTTCTAGATAAGATAGCATCATCAAACCATGGACGCCATAAGGGCACAGCTTGAATAGTTCTGTATCAGACCCCTACTCCCCTCGACGAGGACTCTTCGCCAAAGTGGTATTCCCACTTCTCTAAGGTTTTCTTTTTGACTATAGGAAGAATCTCAGTAAAGTAGGCTGGAGTCCAGTACATCACCATCAGCTATGGCTGCTTTTGCAAGCTTATCAACAGTCTCATTTCCTATTATCCCTATATGAGATGGAATCCATTGCAACTTGATGATTTTACTTTTACAAGTCATATGATTGTAAAAGTATGCGCGATGATTTACAGTTAAAACTGTTTTTTGTTGGATATTTTATTAAAGAGACAAAAGACCTAAATAGAGACTTTTTTCTTTGTACCTCACAAAGTAAAATATCATCATTTTAGCAGCACATGGTTAGGTTTTATACTTGGTGTCCATCTTAATGGCTGAAGATTCTGAATTATTTAAACCAAATATTTTTTTATGTGAGAGATTTTTAAAGTACTTACTTGGTTTGTACTTTTTTCTGTCAAGCTTTATAGCAGCCGTAAATGGAAGGTCAGGCCAGGTACAGGTAGGGTAATTACTAGCTGTAATCCTAAATATATTAGATGTTCGTAGGAATTAGCCTGATATGATAATTTACACATTTGTGGAGTATCAAATCATAACGGTGCTAAATTTTCATAACTTTCCATACAATTATTTATGATACGGTTGACCCTAACTTAAGTTATTACAAGTTTTACAATACAACGTGCAATAAAATGCGGTATTCCATTCACAAATACTTTATTTGATAGGTCTACAATATAAAACCACTCCTCAGCACTGATATTCGATTAACACAATTGAGTCTCCTTGATCGCAATATTATCCGGCAGAGTAACGTCCTTCTCAAAGTATACTGGTAGAATGCCCCGAAACACCGCCATCGGCGTCCTTTTATACCAAACTGACAATAGACAAACCTAAAACTACCAACACCCACAAAATCGATATTAATATAAATAATTCAAACTACTAAAAATCGTGACACATAATCGATATTAATATTAATACTGAAAATCATGACAAACGTAAACTTGAGACGTGGAAGTCCGTCAGAGAATACCATAAAGTATAATAAGACCGTGCAAGGTTCGATTTAATATTCATATGACACGTAATTATTACCTTTCGGTCCTAATGAGTTGGTGGCTGCTGACAACATTATATAAAATAATAAATAAATATCATGCAACAATAAACAATCTCACCATATTAACCTAGCTCAGTGGTAGTCATAAGAAAGTCGTTACGGATTTACGGAAAGGAAATTAATTTTAGAAATTGATATACACGCGTAATACAAATTCAGATTCGGCGCAGACATCTATCTATATTTAATATTTATCATACAAATTATCGGCACTTTATCATCACCATCAGCCTCTCCGTCCGTCCACTGCTGAACATACGCCTCTCTGAACGCCAAGACGGCCGATCCCTTGCCACTCGCATCCAGTGCGGCCACTGCACAGTACACGGAGATCGTCTTCCCACCTGGTTAATGGTCCACCACGGTCTCCACTCTTGCACCTTATTGGCCCATCGGCCATACGTTCTCCTATCTGGACTTGGTAGGATTCAAATCCGCAATCGCTGATTGTTTTCTAATGTTTACGCGAATTTCACTCATTATAATGAAACACTTTTTTACGGCTTGTAAAAATCTTAATAAACCGCGATAAAATCCGTAAAAAAGTGTTTCATTATAATCCGCAATCGCTGATTTTGATTTTATATATGTTTCACACTTGACTAGTTTTATGCTTTCCAAGAAATGAGCCTCATAATCAGGTCAGATATTTAAATTTAAAGCTACTTAATTATTTATTATATAATCAAATACGATCTTAACTTAGATCATAAAAGCAATCATAGTAATCATAATTAACGACGTTAGCGACATTTTTTTTTTTTTTTTGGTTTCGCTGGGGAATGCGTTTAGGCATACCACCGGGTCCGGGGGGACCCGGAGGTTATGTGGGACTCTCTACGCCCGAGCAGGTGGTAAGGTGGACGCAGACTCTACCCACTAAACCCCAGCGGTGTTCTTCTCATCGTTTGGGTGACCTGGCGCGAGAGCTGTGGACGTCCGTACCAGGCCACAACGGTGTGCCGTATGACACTCTTCTCTGGGGGCAGGGGGTGGCATCCCCTCCTCGTTCTCCGCTTAAGGCACACTGAACACACAAGGGTGCCTTATAGCTCGGACCTTAAGCGCGCGCAGCAAATCCCCCGATCGGCCGCGCACAGGTCCCTCACGGCGGTGCGACCGCCTGTCGCCGCCGTGCTCTTCTGCGGGAAGGGGCGCCAGCGCGCTCCCTCTCCCGCTCCGCCTCCTCCTTCTGCGTCATCACGTCCTCGCAGAAGGAGAGGACCACCTGCCATGTGCTCTCACTGACAGTCATCGCTCGTATGACTGCAGGGAGCGACAGGTCCGCGCCAACCTCAACGATGAGGGGCGCTCTTGCCTCCGCCCACGCTGGGCACTCCGCCAGGGTGTGGTCTGCAGTGTCTTCACTGCTGTTGCAGTGATGACACCCTGGCGAGTCCTCTGCCCCTGCCACCTTCCACAGATACCTTCCGAAGCATCCATGCCCCGTCAGGATCTGCGCAAGGTGGAAGGTGATGATGCCGTGCCGCCGGTCAATCCACTGCTCCAGGATTGGACCGACGGCCAGCACGGTGCGGTGTCCCGCACTAGGCTCCTCTAGCCTCTCCTTCCACTGACGGAGCACTTGCCTTCGTAGGCGGCTCCGCCAGGACACTTCTTCTTCGGAGTTCTCCTCCTCCTCTTCCTCCTCCTCTCCTCGTCGTCTCCTCCACGTCTGCGCCAGGGCCCTTGCAACCAGGTCCCACGGCGCTGAGCCCGCCAGTACGCACGCAGCCTCGCATGAGGTCGTACGGTACGCACGGACGGCCCTAACGGCCATGACTCTCTGCGGACGTCGCAGAAGAGCCACGTTCTCCGTCGTCAGGGCGCTCGCCCATATCGGCGCGCCGTACAGCCCCATGGACTGCAAGACGCCCGCATATAGGCGGCGGCAGCCAACGCTCGGTCCACCCACGTTGGGGAGGAGACGACTTAACGCTCGTGCAGTTCCGAGCAACCTCGGGACGAGACGCCGGAAATGTTCTCGGAAGTTCCATCGACTGTCGAGGACGAGGCCCATGTACTTCATAGTCGGCTCGACAGTGATGGAAGTTCCCCCTACAACAAGGCGAGATCCGGGTGGAGGGGCTCGCCGGGGCCCGTAGAAGCATATAGCTTCGCACTTCGCCAGGGCCACTTCGAGCCCAAGACGCCGGATCCTCGCTACCACCTGGGCGACTCCAGCTACCGCCAGAATGCGTGCCTCCGAAAAGGTCCCTCCGCGCGCGGTGACGACGGTGTCGTCAGCGTAACACGTAACGCCGACGCCCGGCAAGTTCGCGCCGCGGAGGACCCAATCGTAGCCGATGTTCCACAAGAGTGGGCCTAAGACAGACCCCTGCGGAACACCGCACGCCACTCTCGTCGTCACCCAGCCACCAGCTGTGGGGTACGCGACGCACCTACCAGACAGGTAATCTCTTACCAGTCTGTGCAGATACGTCGGCACGCCGTGGTACTTCAACGCCTCCAGGATTGTGTCGAAGGGTAAGGTGTTGAAGGCGTTGGCGATGTCAATAGACACCGCCAAAAGCACCTCTCCCCCCTCGACTGCCTCATCGGCAAGGGCCCTCACCCTGGCCAGAGCGTCCAGGGTGGACCTGCCCCGCCGGAAGTCAAACTGATAGGCACTGAGGTTCGAGCCTGTCTCCTCCATGTGATTGATGATACGGGCAGCTGCGATCCGCTCCAGCAGCTTGCCCACCTCATCAAGTAGGACGATCGGTCGGTACGCCGACGGCGTGTCGATCGGTCGTCCCTCCTTCCGGAGCAGGGTAAGCCTGCCCTTTTTCCACGCCGTGGGAAACTGACCCTGCGCCAGACAAGCGTTAAACAGGCGAGTCACCTGTGTCCGAAGCGGGCCAAGGGCCAGAACCAAGGCTCGCCCGGGAACACCATCAGGACCCGGAGCAGTATTGCGCGCCCTCATGCGCGTTAACGCCACGTCCAGCTCCGCCTCCGATACCTCCGGAGCTTCGTCACTCGTCAGCTCACCGCCTGATGGAGCCATAGGTGGGGGCGCGTGCTCTCCCCGGCCGGGGAACAGGGCCGGAACTATCCGGGCCACAAGGTCAGGCTGGAGACTCTCCGTCAGGGGAGGGGCACAGGGGCGCAGTTTGTTGCGAACCATCCTGTACGGCCTCCCCCACGGGTCTCGATCCAGAGACTCCAGCATCTCCTCGTGGGCAGCTTCCTTGGCTCGGCCGATGGCCGTCCTTAGCTCCCCGGCGGCGGCTCTGTAGATGTCATAGAGCCGCCCCTCCTCCACCTCGTCACGGCGCCTTTGCCTGCGACTCCGGGTGTACTGGCGTCTCGCCGCAACGCAACTCCTGCGCAGCTCGGCGAGTTCCTCCAACCACCAGTACACCTTCCTGCGTCGCGGCGGCCGCCGACCGATCCTTGGCATGGCCGCGTCGCACACTTGCGACATCGCGGCGACCATGCGGTCGGTCTCCTCGTCCACATCGCTCGAGGCTGGGCCACCATCCATGCACCAGGCCTGTACCAGGGCCGCCTCGAGGAGAGCCTCTCTGTCCATCCTCCTCGAGGCCCAACGTGGTCCGCACTCCGTACCCGAGCCAAGGCTTTGAGAGGGGGTGGCGTCGCTGTATCGGAACCGGATGTACCGGTGGTCCGACAGCGTCTCGCACTCCAACACCTCCCAGCCCTGCACGCGGCGAGCGAGAGCAGCATCGGCGAAGGTCACATCGACGATGCTGCCGCCCTGACGCCGCACGCACGTGTGCCTCGACCCCACGTTGAGGACCTCTAGCCCAGCCTCGACCGACCATTCCTCCAGCTCCGCACCACGCGCGTCGGTACGCCGGGAACCCCACGCCTCAGATTTGGCGTTGAGGTCTCCGGCGACGAGGACGTGTTCGACGCGAAGCCGCCCAACCAGAGAGCCAACCCGAACTAGGAACTGTTCAAAGTCGGCGATACTTCGGTTGGGCGAGAAGTAAACCCCGACGACAAGGACGCGGCCAATTTCCGCAGCCACGTACCCACGGCCTCTCTCCACGGCCCCGAAAGGAGGCGAGCCGTTCAGACTAGCGATGGCCACAACACCGTCCTCGTCTCCGACCCAACTTGGAGAGTTGATGACGCGGTATGGCTCGGCGACCACTGCCACCTGCACTGACCACTCCGCCAGGGCCTGAAAGAACAAGTCTTGGGCTCTGGCGCAGTGGTTGAGATTCGCCTGTAGAACTTGGGTGTGGCGTGCCATCACTCCAAGGCCATGGGGACCTCCTCGCCCAGGACCGCAAAGCTGTTCGCGGTCGGGGACGTTAGCGACATATCTTAACACGGAACCAATAAAATGTATAAATTAACGATATTAACCGGTCAAAAAGTCTTATTTATAATAAAGTAATTTATTTTAGCTGCTAACAATTCCATTGATTGATTAAATAGAATCAATATTGATCATAATCGGTGGGGGGAGCTCTTGTGCTGCGCGCCGAACTGTATGGGTATTACCATCATAATATTTCTTTCATCAACAGCTTTGTTGTGTTTCGGTCAGAAGAGCAGGACAGGCAGTGTAATTACTGGCACCGAGACATACATTTTACATCCTAGGACAGGGATGACGACTAGTGGCACGCAACCTAAAATTTTTGGCACGCCACTATGAAGTATTTGGTAAAGACTTATCCCCCCACCATGGTTCAGGTCTTGACGTGGCGGTGGAGCTCAACAGCCTAGGGTGAGCCACTGCACCTTGGGCGAAGCTAATTGAGCCGAGGGGGCTCTTTGTACCCCTCTTATAAGAAGAGGGGACAAGGAGGACGGGAACCTCACCCCATTGTACTGTCCCGACGTTGGGAGGGGTTGCTCTGTGGTGATGGACAACCCCTCTGTGGAGGTGGCGTCGATCCCCTGAGGGACTGACTAGCCGTCGAGGTGCCCTGTTTGCTCAACCTGTTTTGTTAGTCTTTCGCGCAAAAACTACTGAATGGATTTTAATGAAACTTTACAATAATATAGCTTATACATCACTCATCGAAAATAAAGACATCTATAAAGATATTGTATGAATTCTCCCGCTGGCTGCTAGGCCACCATACAAATCTGCACTCATATTTTCCATATATTGTAATAATTATAATTGAAATATTCATGCATTTCAGGCTCTTAATTCTTTGGCAAAATTTTACTTTCTTACATTATGCTTTATTAAAATCGGTTCTTCTGTTATTGCGTTGAGATTTTTTTTTTAATTCATTGTTATCACTATTCATATTTAAATAAATAATATATGATTACCGCGCAGTGTTTATAGTTTTAGTGTAGTCCCATTATGAAACATTGCCGAAATATCGGGACCTCAATAAAACTATAGTATATTTAATATATTATAGAAATAGAATATTTTTAAGAAATTCAAATATGGCCAATTTTATCAAAAAATCTTTGAGATTTAATCAGGGTTGGCTCTGATAAAATGTATAAGTATCGAAAAAGTTTTTTAATAAAACTTTTTCCAATCAATGGTCTAAAGTCTAAACGCTAATGTTAGAATTATAGTGTGAAACAGCCTCTACAATGAAGTACAGTTGTGTTGACGGATAATGATGTGTGCCACAGATGTGTGATCCGTCAATACGGACAGAACAGAACGGTAACAAATTAGCATATCGACCGCTAATATATAATACAAAGTTCGTACACCCAGACACACATAAACGAGCGACACACATCAATGTCCTAAAAAGTATTTATTACTAGTTCTTTCACCGGGCGTCAGTGGATATCGCTATCACTTACCATCAGGTGAACCGACTGTCCGTTTGCCCCCTCTTCTATAAAAAAAACCTCAAAATAGAAAATAAACTGTTTGCTTCTATAAAATATAGTCTTTCGTCTATTATTAGATATTAGATATTATATATAATTTATTTATTTTAAAAAAACAGTACCCGCATGACATTTTTTAATAAAATGTCATTTTCTTAAAATGATTCCTAGCTAGATCGATTTATCGCCCCCGAAACCCCCTATATACTAAATTTCACGAAAATCGTTGGAGCCGATTCCGAGATTCCAATTATATATATACAAGAATTGCTCATTTAAAGATATAAGATATTCAAAAAGTCACATCACAGTCACAGACAGACATCTGATAATTTCAGTCATTTGATTTAGGGGATTTTGTTTCAATCCCCTTAGATTTTAAATGGGCGTTTAGGGGAATTTGGATGGGTATATCTGGTGACACTGTCACTGGTGGAGTTGTTATCTCAATTATAGGAAAAAAGAGATGTACGTAACATGCTTTTCTTTTAATTATTATAAACTAAACAATGGCTCAAATTTGATTTTTTTTTTGTGTACTGATAATTATGACAGGAAATAAGACATTTTATAGGGCTTTAAGTATGTCGTAGTATACTACGTACATCTCGCATGCAGAACATAGGAGTACTGGTACAACATAGCAATACAGCATAGCAGTATCGTTCTGTATTAAAACTTTTTAGTTTCATCTGTCATGTCTGTTTAGAACGTACTCTTAGCATCTGTTCTGCTTTGATAAATGACGTTGAAGCCTGAGGTATATTTTATTTATTTACATTTGACACACATTTCTATGAAGAAATGACCCACCCAATCGTGTGATATTTTACAAAAATAAACTTATTTTTACTTTTTGTCGTTTGATGAACTCGCAGTGTGATGTGATAATAAGTGGCCTATTCTTAGATTTGTATATTTATGTTGATATGTCGTCGGTCTGAGAAGGGTTTAATATTAGAAGAGTATAAACGAGTGACCTGGTCTCATATTTTCATTAGGGTTCAGTAATATTTAAATGCATATAATATGTATGTAACCTTCATAGACGATTCTGTTTAAAAATCTTTTGGAAAATCCACATTAGTGAAGTGCACCGGAGAGTCTCTGACCCAGACTTCTCACTTTTTTGAGCTAATACTAACAATACCCTCTTCGCTAACAGAATTCTCAATTTTGATGATATGAATGAATGACGAATGTAATCTAGTGAGAGGCTGATCCCAGCCGCAAAGTAAAGAGGCCTGGCTCACAGCTGCACGTAAAATGGGATTTAAATTTCACCTTGCACCTGAACCTGGGAACATAGTTTGCAGTCAGGCCTGTCTTTCCCATTGGGCACTCTGGATAGGTGCACAGGGCCCCGATCCATGGGGCCCCATTATTTATATCAGAATATGACAGTGACAATTTTAGCGAAATCAATAAATTATTGCAGACTAGAATACCTAATGATGATACCTACACCAGAGATGGCGAACCAGTGGCACGCGTGCCTTTAATGGCACGCGATCTAATATTTTCGGCACGCCATGCCACTATGAAGTACACATTGGGCGCTAGAAAATGTGTCATGGTGGGAAAAGTGACTATATTATAATAATCTATTTTTTATGAACATGAAGTCAAAATCATTTGATGGCACGCGGTTATTGATTAGTTAAAAAATTTCTAGGCATATGGCACGTTGATGCATAAAGGTTCACCACCCCTGTCCTACACTTTACTTTACTTATTTTACTTTACATTTATTTCAGATGCGAGAAGCTGGTGCGGTGCGCGTGTAATGGCGGTCTTCCGATGGGTGGTCCCAGCGTGAGCGATGTGGGCGCGCGCGGCGCGAGCGCTACGGCGCGTGGCGCTGCTGGTGCCGCTGGCGCTGACAGGCCTGGTGCTCCTGCTGTTACCCCGGCCGCCGCCCTTCCCCGCCCCGAGGGCGCACCCCTCGCAACAACCGCCGCTGCCGAGAGATGAGTCCAATGAACCGGTACGGAATCTAAAGGTTTACTTATAGGTTTTTTATGTTTACGTGAATATCGCTATAATAAAACAACTTTTTATGACCATGGATGCTGTAAAGTATCAGAAACGTCGGGATTGTGAAACCGCGATAAAATCCGTAAAAAGTTCTTTCACTATAATTAATTTTTAGGGTTCCCGTCTAGCTAGTGTTGTTCACAAACAAGAGGAAGATTGATAGCATGATTCCACTGAGAATCGATAACGAAAATCTAGAAGTAGTCAATGAAATAAAATATCTGGTGGTAATCCTAGATAGTAATCTGAACTACAAAGCCCACGTAAAAGAGATCTGCCCAAAATCCAAATTTGCCCTTGTGCAATGCAGGAGTGCGGTAGGAAGAACCTGGGGTATGAAACCAAATGTGGTTCACGGGATCTACAAGGCCATCGTACTACCAAGAATTCTACATGGAGCCTTAGTGTGGTGGCACAAGGCACAATTAGGAACGAACAGGAAAGAACTTACAAAAGTACAGAGACTAGCCAGCATCATGATATCGAATGCCATGAAAACAACACCAACGGCGGCTCTAGAGATGATACTCGGCCTCAACCCAGTTGATCTAACGATCAAGAATAAAGCGACTGAACAATGGTTCAAGCTAAAGAGCAACAAGTTATGGAAGGGAGGGCACTATGACAAAGGTCACGCCGAGATAGCAAAACAGTACGAAGAAAATCTATCCATGATTTTATCAAACAATGATTTGATAAAGAAGGAGAGAATCTTCGACAAGAAGTACAGAATAAGCATAGGCTCGAGAGATAACTGGGACATTGACATCGACCACCCAAAACAACGATGGCCTGCTACACAGATGGATCCATGAAGGAATCAACAAACCTGTCAGGCGCTGGCGTATACATCAGTCATCCCACTGAAATGAAAGCATCGTTTAATCTAGGCAGATACTGCAGCGTATTCCAAGCGGAGATATTCGCGATACGAGAATGTGCCAATATGATTAAACAAAACATCACTAGCGCACATAGGATTGAGAAGGCGGTCATATACAGTGACAGTCAAGCGGTATTGAAGGCCCTCAGTAAGAGGGAGACTACCTCAGCACTGGTCAAAGAATGCAAAAACACCCTGCAAGATCTAGCAGACCAGACTGAGTTAAAAATTGCCTGGGTACCCGGACATGAGGGAAATGCAGGCAATGAAGAAGCAGATAGATTGGGGAGAGGTGCCGATGAGACATTCATCCTGAGCCGAGACTGCCAATAGCACACAGGATAACAAAAAATGTTGTAATCTTGAGGATAAACAAAGAAACAAACCAGAGATGGAATGACATGTAGAGCTGCAGACAGTCGAAATTCTTCATCTCGACGCTTCACAGCAAGAAGACTAAAGAGCTGCTTAAACTCAATAGGAACAACATCAGAACAGTTGTAGGAATTTACGAAAAAATTGACGGGACACTGCCCACTCAACAGACACCTTTCAATAATGAAGCAAACAGAGGACCCTCTATGCCCTAAATGCAAAGAGAAAGGAAAAAACCAGTCTGCACTTCATAACGGAATGCCCAGCATTTGCATACGCAAGATGGGAGCTGTTTGGAACGGACGAGCTGAAGAAGGAAGATTTAGCATACCTAACTATAAGTCAGCTAAGTAGTTTTTGTAGGTCAACACGTAGGTTTGAGGGGGTGAAATGGTCCCGGTAATGAGGACTGGATAATCACCCGTCTGGCCTAGCTGGTGTCCCCACCCTTAAATAATAATAGGGTTCCGGTCCACAAATGTTGTCCGTTTGTTTGTCTGTCCATAAAACCAAAACCTTAATATAGGTATACTATACTTTACTTCCGATACTTCCGATTGACTTAGAATCATGAAATTTGGCAAAAAGCTAGATCTCATGCATTCGTGAAGGAAAAAATATGAATACCGTTATAACATAACGCTACACCTGATCCAAGTCTACGAAACGTCCGAAGTAGTTGTAGAACTATTTGTATGGTGATTTACGCTTTGGATCCGTATCTGTCGTCCCATCGCACTCATATATATATCTACCATTTCGAAGATGATTATTAATGAACAGAAGTATCAAGTAGCAGTTTTATTTGTATGAACAGCGTGGCAACAGAACATGAGATTTTTTTATAGCATATGAGGGCAAACGAGCAGTCAAAGCATTTTGGCGACAATCGACATTCATACAAATCCGCACAACCAAAGATTTTGCAGATGTGTTGCCCTCCTTCCCGTTTCCCCCCAATGGGCCACCGGAAACTCACAAACCGCACGAAACGCGACAGCATACCTGTCACTTGACGCCGGAGTTATGTAAGCGAGAGGTCGCTGCTTTGCAGCAGAATTGGACCGAAGTGGATCGTGCCGACCCAATTCGGCTGCAAAGCAGCATGGCACTACCTCGTACTACTTATATTCTACTTCTTCACTTCACTTTCGTACTTTCACAGGTTCGGATTTGTATCAGACTGTGATCATACTGTGCAAGACCGCTCTTACCGTTCGTAAAGTAGGTACCGCAGTTGTCACTTGTCACTCGCATCGATAAATATTATGTGTTTATCTTTGAATAGATAGTTCTTGTATATATATTCGTATATTTGGTATCTCGGGAACGATTATTCTGATAAAAACTTATATTTAATTAACCTTATGCTTTTTGACTTTTTATCTACATTATTTGACGTGGATTTCCTCCTAATACGGTATAAGACATTATGTTTCTAACGCGTCGTAACCTCGTAAACTAACTCCGGTGTAGGTCTATGGGTGTCGGTGGACCTGTGACCACTTGCCACCAGGTGAACCGAGTTTCCATTTGTCCCCTCTTTTCTTCTTCCCTTTAAAAGCCTTGCTCTTGTCGGTGGAGTAATCGCCAATCATTTCTTCTCTCTGCCCCTTTATACATATATTTTTCCTAATAACATGATTAAAAAAACATTCTATTCTCAACAGGTTCTATTTATATGCCACTATAAGTATGAATGTATATGTAATAAGTATGTAGTAAAATGTATGTGATAGATTCCACTGCAACTCATCACGGACAAGCTACGCATTTACATTTTTTTACACGTGCGTAGCGTCTGCTTGCGCCACGGTGGATCCGCGCCTTAACCGTGAAGATTCTACAGTCTATTACTCTCTATTGTCTAATGTACATATAATAATAATATACCCCTTCACGGGATCTCCAACTCGCATTAAAAAATATTTCTATCCATTTATATAGCCGCTTAATTCGGGCAAACTTAAATTGGTTAGGTACGTTAAAGACTAAAGCGTATCACAAATTATACACACAATTTTACATATTTTTTATTACAGACTGACGAACAAACGGAACTTAAAATATATAATAAAAATGTGTTTACCGGACATGTGAAGGACGTACATGATTAACTTTAATAGCACACATTGTGTTGAAAATTATATTTTGCTAAATGTTTCGGGCGAGAATTGACCGTGACATGTAAAATATGGAAGCGGTCAACAAGAAAAATTAAGTCATTTAGTCATTATAAAATTCGCTCACTATCACATTATTTTAATATAGTCATAGTGTTGTTAAGTTTAATGTGTTTTCAACGCGCTTTTGTCTGTTAACTAAATGTTTGTACGAATAGTAATAGCCTGCAGCATCTATCTTTTCCACCGACTTCCCGAGGATTTTAAAATTTTCATCTATATTCAAGGCCTTAGGTTGAACTTGGAGCAGACGAAAGTCATGTTCAACGAACACGTTCTCCCTAGGCCGGTTAACGTTGATGGCATAACTCTCGAAGTCGTGCAAGAGTATGTCTATCTTGAGCACACTTTGCAGCTAGGTCGACATAACTTCGAGAGAGAAGCCGGATAGGAGGATTCAATTGGGATGGACAGCATTCAGGGAGCTTAGTCATTTTTCACGTCTCCTATACCGCAGAGTTTGAAGACGAAAGTCTTGAACCAGTTCATTCTCCCCGTTATATGACCTACGGGGCCGAAACGTGGCCTCTAAAATTACGATTGGTCCGAAAGTTTGCTGTAGCTCAACGTGCAATGGGGCGTGCTATGCTGGGTGATTCTTTGGGAAGAACTAAAGTTACCGATATCACGCGAAGATTAAGCTCGTTGAAGTGACAGTGGGCTGGTTACACACTCCGGAGAACGGATTACCGATGGGCCAATAAGGTTCAAGAGTGGAGGCCGCGTTCGGGTAGACGAAGTGTTGGTCGGCCATTAACCAGGTGGGAAGACGTACAGTGGCCGGAGAATGTGAGTGGCGAGAGATCGGTCGGTTTGGCGTTCTTTGAGGGAGGCCTATGTTCAGCAGTGAAAGGATATAGGCGGATGATGATGATGATAATTCAAGGTTTACTCAAATTCTGGTTTATTTAAAACTTAAATAAAGTTATAATGACAATAGAAGGATAAAATAACATGATTTTAGGTTAAAATACCGCGTCATCAACAAAACAATTCTCATTGCTAAACAAATATTAGAAATATCAGCTAGAAAATTTTAATAGTGATTTTATTTTACTTCGTTTTTATTTTATTACTTCAAATTCATGATCTGTGTTGTTATTTTCCAATTAACCCATATATTATAAGAATATTGTTACCAACAAAATTTTGGCTAAAATATAAATAAAGTATTATTATTATTTAAAAATGTTAGACAACCCTACGTAATTTAACGCTATATAATATAACGTATAATCAGTACACGCCAACAAACTTTTTTATTTTCATTACCCGTCTGACTTTTGAAAGATTCAACTACGAGCTTAGACTACGAGGAACCCCAGCTACTCTTAAAGCGTTGTTCAGTGACTTAATATTATAATTTTAAAAAAAATCGAGAGACTGATTAAAATTTTCATAAAAAGAAAAGAATAAATATTTGTTTCTCGGAACAAATAAATGTTGAATTTTTACATATAAAGATAATGTTTAATTATAGAATGTTTAATTAGCTTTCAAAGCCCGCGTGAAATGGGTCACTGTGCCAGTAAGTCTTTTTGGGACAAAACTCATTGTTATTAAAACCGTAAAAAAAAGGTCTAAAAAAATGGCGATGTAAAATCAGCGGAATTGAAAAAAAACACAGGAATTTGTTGCTTTTTTGTTGCTAATTAGTTGCTAAAAAATTAATTTTGTTGCTCCAACCGATCGCAAAAAATCGGCAATAGCGCTAACTTTTCATTAAGATAGCGTGGAAATCACTGGATGTGGACTTATCGATCAAGCGAATAGGGGTCAATTTGTTGCTAATTAGTTGCTAAAAAATTAATTTTTTTGCTCCAACCGATCGCAATAAATCGGCAACAGCGCTAACTTTTCATTAAGATAGCGTGGAAATCACTGGATGTGGACTTATCGATCAAGCGAATAGGAGTCAATTTGTTGCTAATTTGTTGCTAAAAGATTAGCAACAAATTAGCTAATATAATAATTTGAATATAGAATGAGCGTTACTTCCGTCAGACAAAAAAGTTGAGTTACCCTCTAGTCGCGCGGCGCGCCAAAAAAAGTTTTACTTAAAAGAATTGAAACTTGCACAGACGGTTAATTCGTTTCTTCTTACCGATGAGCAAGCGATGTTGCTAAGGTCACACTCACGGGCAAGATAAAAAAAAACCTCTTTTTATGCTCACCAGTGCACCCTTTACTGTGAAATCACGAATCCAAACTTCCTCTACCTTTGAGGCCATGGCTATGCCAATTAGACCAAACTCACGAGAACAGTTTAATGAAATACATAATTTTAATTTCAGAACGTAATAACGGACAATGAGATCACATTCATCAATGACGGTGACGAGGTGTCCCGCCGGCCGTGGTACTTCCACGGAGGTGACAAGCGGCCCTGGAGACACGACCCGAACGCGAAGCTCTTCCCCGATGACGCGCCGGGGGATGACAGGTTTTAACTTTTTTTATATCAAAATTGTTTGTGATCTTTAATTATAATGCATATAAAAGTATGACATTGTGAAAATTGTGCAAGAAAGCTGAAACTTTTATGTCTTATTAGCTCTTCAGTATAATAATTAATAATCTAAACATATTATATTGTAATGTTTGTGCGATATTCACTCATTATAATGAAAAACCTTTTTACGGATTTTAGGTCGGATTTTTACATGTCTGACGTTTCGGATACTTTACAGCAACCGGGAGGGAGTACATAGTCATAAACATGCCTTGGGGAATGCCTATGTCGAGTGTGGACTTGTTTTGGTTGTTGAATGAATGAATAACTTAGTCCCGTGGTAAATAAGCACAAAATTTACTTTTTTAAACTTGTCATCCATTAAATGGTTTCCATTTCCACATTTCACTTAACAACCTTTAGTTTAGTTTAGTTTTTTAACCTTTAGTCACATCACTCTAACCAGGCTGTTGTTTTCAAATCCTTAACAGAATAGTGGAGCAGCTAATGTACACGTTGCCGAAGGACGAAGATGTACCAATAAAGAAGATCCTCCTCGCGAACGGCCTGGGGGCGTGGGGCGTGGCGGGCGGCCGCACCGAGTTCATCAGGAACAAGTGTCCGGTGGACCGGTGTACGCTGTCGGCGGATACGCGGGACGCGGCAACCGCTGATGCCATACTGTACAAGGATCACCACACGCCGTTCAACGTGAGAAGACCGGCTAATCAGGTAATACCTTCGGAAATATTGGAACCCCGGGTAATATCCGAAGTTGTCTCTACTTTCACTACACGCCGTTCAACGTGAGAAGACCGGCTAATAAGTTATGACCTCGGAAGTATTTGGGACCCTGGGTAATATGCGTTGCCCTCCTTTTCCCTATCCCCCCCATTGGGCCACCGGGAACTCACAAACCGCCCGAAACGTAACTGTCACTTGACGCCGGTGTTATGTGAGCGAGAGGTATCACCCCGGTCGTGTCGTGGTCGTTTCCACAAAATAATACCTAAATTATATTAAAAGATTACCTAAAGAATCTGTAACTACCTAAATATTGGAAATTATAATAAGTGTAGGTACCGTATCACTTAAAGTGCCAATATGTGTATAAAAGTGCTAATAATGTATAGGTGCCAAAAGTTTGCTGTTTGTGTGTGACCAATAAAAACAACATTGAAACACTTATCACAAGCTCTGAGAATGTATAGCGGTAGCTTTTTATATAGCTTTTGAGCCGTCGCTTTATCAATGTTTTCATAGCTACGATCTCGGGAAGATTAAAGTATTTCCTGTTATCAATGACAACAAAAAATAACGTCTAAAAATGCTTTTGACTGTTTACCAATCTCGATCACTCGTAATTTACGAATTAGCACGATTTTATATAATAAAATTATGAACTATCACATGGGGACGTCTATTGTAGAAGTCTATCTACTGTGACATTAGCTGTATCCATGATATAGGATCGTGGTCGCCAAACACAGACTTTTGAAAGCAAAATCTCTTAAATGCTATTTACAGTCTCATTCTATAAAAATCAAATATAAAGTCTTCAGCCATTGGCAACGTAGAATGCTGGTACTACTGTACTGGTACGGGTGTCTGTGGATGTCGCTCTTCACTTACCATCAGGTGAACCGACTATCCGTTTGCCCCCTCTTCTATAAAAAAAAAAACTATGGTATATGAAGTATGCTTCATCTTACGCCTTGATTTTTTGGTTTTGATATAACATGGTCCTAGGTGCTGGGTGCACCTTATTCTACTGAGCCCCACCGCCACGATAAGGCTTGAACCATGGTGGGGACATATAGGTCATATATTTGTTAGCAATTTCTAATACGTAGTAATCTAATAAATGTGTGATTGTACATCGTTAATGTTACAGATATGGATCCTGTACTACCTCGAGTGTCCGTACCACACGGCGTCCCTACGTCCGACGTCTCTGGATGTGTTCAACTGGACCGCCACCTACCGTCGCGACTCGGACATCGTAGCCCCCTACGAGCGGTGGGTCTACTACGACCCCCTCAACACTGAGAAGGAGGTGGAAAGGAATTACGCGGCTAATAAAACCAAAAAGGTAAAAGGAAAATTAAAAAAATATATGACTATAAGTTATGGTTTCTTTTTACTTTTTTTTGGAAAATATATAGATAATAAACAACTTAATAATACTTTAATACAATATAAATTATAATGAAGCAGTACTTTCACTTTTTAATTCAAGTTAAAACCCAAAAGGTTGCAGCCTTGCAGGTACACTAAATACTAGAAGAGCGTTAAGACGTTAGTGTTTATTGGGCTAACGTTTCATGATCATCATCATCAGACTATCCGTGAACATAGACCTTCTCAATGAACGCCAAGACGACCGAACTCTTGCCACTCGCATCCAACACGGACCGGCAGTAGCACGGTAATACTATGTATAGCTTACTCTCACTAATCTTAAATCCCTTAAGGCTGGCTTTTCCCGATAAACGGCATTTTGAATTATGTTTTATTTAGAAACTAAGCCGACAAAAATATATGTTATTTAATACTCCTTCATCATAACACTTCGGTTGTTCGCGATTACTTATATTTTGCTGCATAAAAAAAAATACCAAAGATAGGTCAAAATTGAGATGAAAAAACCATTTTATTGGTTCTGTACAATACAAATTTAAAACGGTCGTCATAAAGTATTTTTTTATAAATCCCTCCCTTTAATTAAATGATGTGTTTTCACTCGCTGCCAAAGCGCTCGACACGGTTTCGATTTCCATACTAAATTTCCGCCTTAAGTCTCTTTTAATAAAGTCCTACTGAGTTTTGTGGGCAGATTCATTCAATTCTAATATCTAACGCGATTTCTGATACTACCAAAATACTATGTACTACCAAAATAATTTTGTATAGAAGGAAGAATATAACAGACTAGTCAACAAAAATATGACAAATTGAAAATAAACTGTAATAAGGACATGTTTCACTATAGAAATTATATAACAAACAAATGCATGCTACACGATTTGCTACACAATATGTTACAGTTATATTGTTAATCTACAAATGATAGGAAAACAAAGCACACAGTGCATTCACATGTGTCATCGACACATTTAGCTGTATAGCCTGACCAGAAATATAAAAAACCCTGCGTGGTGTCGCCACTGTATATTTTTACGTCAACACATAGTACCTATCGTCCATATACAGAAATTAGTTCCGAAATTTTCCGCAATATGGCGAGGGCTTTTATTTTTCTAGTCAGGCTATAATAATACGTAGCTTAAAAAAACTAGGATCGTATCTTTATCATCCTGGATCTACAGGTCTACTGTCAAATGTTTATGAAAGATTGTATTGTAAGAGATAGTGCCATGCTGCTTTGCAGGCGAATTGGGCCGCCACTACCGGGATACCTCTACCTCATAACTCATATAGGGAACATCTCAGAGGCATAAAATTTGACAACAATAGGTGATAACTGCTGTAGAGGCGGTTTTGGAGGGTTAAATCAAAGATTTTTTTTCGGAGGCAATTATGGATTTAGAACTTTTAGGAACTAAAATTACAATATTTTATATTGATTATATTATCATTACTTTTGGATCACCATAACAATGTAACATTTAAACCTATGTTTCAGGTTGCCTGGTTCGTTTCAAACTGTCACGCTCGCAACCGTCGCCTCCAGTACGCGAGGCAGCTGGCCAAGTTCATTCCGGTGGACATATACGGGGCGTGCGGCGCCCACCACTGTCCCCGCGCTGACCCCAACTGTCTGGAGATGTTGGACAAGGAGTATAAGTTCTACCTCGCGTTCGAAAATTCAAATTGCCGTGATTATGTCACGGAAAAGTTCTTCGTCAATGGCTTGCAGTAAGTATGTCTTAGTATATAATTTTTCAGGAGATTGGTGTCCCCATAGCTATAGCACCACTATACGTTTGTGGCGGACCAATCAGCGCCGCAATACTGAATCGCGCTATCAAAGTTCCACAGCTCGTCGCTATACATACAACGGCTGAATTGATAGCAAGTGGGCTTCGGCCTGGCCGAGCATACTATCTCGCTCGGTCGGAGATCTCCCTTTACGCCTCACACCTATATATCCCCACACGTTAATGGGCCTTATATCAAAATTCTTTCAGGACCTGATTAACCTTAGAGTATCAACATTTAATTCGAAATGTTATCTTGATATAACATAGATTTGGTTTAAATTGGTTTCTTTTCTGTTCGAGCATGACATGTTAACGATAGTGAGGTTCATGGCATTGGTATAATAATACATCTGATTGGTAACTGTTCACAGACGTGTTACCACAAGTGTTACCGATAGCGTGTTCCGTGACCTTGGTAATTCATTCTGTTTAGACACGACGTGTTACCGATCGTGATGGGCGCGCGGCCGGCGGAGTACGCGGCGGTGGCGCCGCACAACTCGTACGTGCACGTGGAGGAGTTCGCCAACCCGGAGGAGCTGGCCGCGTACCTGCTGCGCCTCGACGAGGACGATTCGCTATACAACTCGTACTTCAAGTGGAAGGTAAAGGAAACCCCGAAAAAATCCGGTATAGATGTGACGAAACTCACCTCCGCCCCCTGAATGGTCGAACCTCATATTCACGTCGCCATATTCGGTGATCATTTGTTTATTCGTTTTATTTTGTTCTATTTACACCTAGATTTAAACCCGCCGTCATATTATGCAATTACACAATTTGCCTTCAATAGATTATAATATTAGGTAGGTATATATTCTAATGTTGCGGATCACAATGTATCGACAGTTCTAACGCGAGATGATAACATAACGGTATTTACAACTTCACGTTGATATAAAATTATTAAATTGATTAATCTGCGAAAACTTTTAGTCTTATAGTTTTATGATTTATCTTCTGTTAGTCAAATATGTAACACTATATTTCTCTCAACTCTGTTAACGCGGTGAAGTTAATCGATACAGAAAAATAAAATTGGAGTGTCTGTTTGTAATATTAAAATAACCGCTTTTTACTAAATGCATACGCGGTACACATACCAAAATAGTATTTTTACAATTTTTGTCTGTCTGTCTGTCTGTTTGTTTGTTCCGGCTAATATCAGAAACGGTTGGGTCGATTTTGACGGGACTTTCACAGACAGATAGCTGATATTATAAGGAGTAACTTATTCTATAAAAATAATCGTGTCAATCCGGGTACGGCTGTAAATCTAAGTTAACGCGGGCGAAGCTGCGGGCAACAGCTAGTAGAAACAACAGCTTTTTCTTCTTAACCGACTTCAAAAAAAAGGAGGTTCTCAATTGGTCTGTATGTTTTTTTTTTTTTTTGTATGTATGTGACAAGATTACTCCGCCGTTTGTGCATGGATTTCGATGGTTATTTTTTTGTTTGAAAGCTGGTGTTTCCAATTTGGTCCCATATTAATTTTATTAAGATCTGACAAGCCGTTTTTTAGTTATTCCCAATAATGCCTATTTGGTTGGTTCCTTTTACCTCGACGATATGATCATTTTATTACATGTCGATGTAACAATTATATAGGATGCTTTGGTAGCACACCATAGTATGTCGCGATCATCGTAATCATCATCATCATCACCATCACCATCACCATCATCATCATCCTTTATCCGTCCACTGCTGAACATGCCTCCTTCAATGAACGCCAAGACGACGAATTTCGGAATCACTAAAAATTAAGAAATAAAAACATTTTACAAAAAATTAAAACCGACTTCAAAAATACTGAACTAAAAAGTAATAAAATAACAGTTTCTTTATTTTTTGTGCTTACTACTTATAATCAACTTAATATTCTACTAATGTACAAAATTTGCGTTTACCACGTCATTATAGTTACTTTTGGAGTCGGTGTCGTATTTGTTGCTGTACACTACCTACCTACCTACCTTGGCTGACACCGACTCCAAAAGTAACTATAATGACGTGGTAAACGCAAAGTTTGTACATTAGTAGAATATTAAGTTGATTATAAGTTGTAAGCACAAAAATTAAAGAAACTGTTATTTTATTACTTTTTAGTTTAGTATTTTTGAAGTCGGTTTTAATTTTTTGTAAAATGTTTTTTTTACTCTAATGTTAGAGTGACAGTAATGTCTTATAAATTCCAGGGCACAGGTGAATTCATCAACACGTATTTCTTCTGCCGCGTGTGCGCGATGGTGCACGCCAGCGCGAGACGACAACGCAGCGCGCATTACACCGACGTGCAGGTATGTACACTGGCGTAGCTTGTTCGAGCGGGGCCCTGGTATCATCTGTCAGGCCAATTTTTTATGGCATTGTGGGTAGTTTTGAGGATTTTACTGAAAACCTTTGGGGCCCTTTTAGCAACAAAACAGACTAATGATTACGTAGGGATTATCCATTAATCACGTGAGGCTCTATAGAGGGCGGGGATTCAAACAAAATCACGTAATATCACTAGGGCCCAGGGGGAGGCGTGGGTACCCACGAGCATATAACCGTATAGAGTAGTAAATTGAGCCAAAAACTCCGAAACTGGTCAGTGATTTGTCACTGATGTAATAGCAATTCAACCAACCAGTTAACTGTATGTACGTCCCATCAGCCAATCATCCATCAATGGCCATCAGACGGCCAATCAGAGCGCAGAACCGGCGCGGCGCGGCCTCGCAGCACAAATCTGGCGGAATTAGTTTTCATACAAAACACAACCGCTCGATGATGCTGTCATACACCACGTGCATTTATTTTAGTCGTCAACCTTACCACGTACCGTCAGGTTCCCCCTTGGTTAAAAAGGTTGCTAAAAACCTCACGTGACTCGGTTGTTCATATATGTTTTATTACTTTTTTACATGAGTATTATTTATTTAACAGGCTTGGTGGCGCGACTCTGCCTGCACGAGAACAGCCTGGCGCGCTGACCCGTCCTAGATTCATCTTTCAGAATGGTATCAATCACCATGTACTTATGTATACATAGATTTTACGTATGCGCAGGCGCATCTTCAGTTGATTACTTGTATTTGGGACACGGGTCAACAGGACTCGATCAATGTTCCAACATAGCTTATAAATATATGTACTTAATATTATTGTACAGAGCGTAGGTATTTATTCGAACTTCATTAGTTTTTTTTGTTGAATATTAATTATTTTATTTCACGTAGGTATAAAATATGATGTACTGCTTTTGTTAAACGCTGTTCTAAGCTCAAATTGAACGTCTAGCACAAATCTATTTTACATTTTCGGAAGATTAATACCTAGGCAATCTTTAAATCCTAAATTCTAATCTCTATTTTTATTGCTTTTAATTATATTTTAAGGGTGTAAAATGCGCGACCAAGGCTTGTTAGAAACTTTTGTAGTTATTGTTAAATTTATTATATTATTATTAAAAGTTTTTTAATATTTTGTACCTTTTGAAGTTATTTAAATTTAATCAATATAACAAACATTGAAGTAAATAGAGATCAAATTAAGTGTAACGTTTTCTTCATACATTATTTTTCAAGTTTACTAAAACCGTTGTCATTGTATTCTACGAGAAACGCTTTACTCTAAAGCAGCGTTTCCCATTTGGTGGGTCGCGACTCCGCACTGGAAAAAAAATGCCGGGTCGCATCAATGCCTCCTTATTTCAAGGAAACACTAGGAGAGCTTGACTTTTTTTTATGTTAGTCGGATAGGCAAACTAGCAAACGTGCCACCTGATGGTAAGTGGTCGACGTCGCCCATGAACATAAACTAGTATACCTGGAACGAGCCCAGGAAACTAATTTATGTGTTGCCTATCCTGAGACATAAGATGTTAAGTCTCGGTGCCAGTAATTATTACACTGCCTGCCTTGCCCTTCTCTCCGAAACAGAGCAAAGCTGTTTCACGGGAATTAACTTCTCTCTAATTATTGTAATACATACTTGTATACTTCTATTTGCAATAAATGTGTTTTATTTTACTTAATATTTCAGGGGATTTAAAACTTGAGTGGGTGACGAAGGGGATTGTTCGAAATTTATCTTAAAGTTTGGGAAACGCTGCTCTAAAGAATTTTCTCTATTTACTTAATTTGATGATCGCATGTTCAATTTTGTTCAATTGATCACAAATCGTGTTACGTTATTTGTTATACATAGATTTATGTAAGTTGTTTATTTATTGTAATTATATTTCCTTTTATATGATGTACTTATAAATTGTAGTTATACAATTTAAGAAGTTCCTTATTTTCATGTCATTTAATATTTTTGGCGATAGTATATTGGTAAAAACTATTCATTTCTGCCGTGTACAATTTGTGCATTTACTTAATACAATAATAGTATTATAACAGGGTAAAACGCAGTGTTGTTAAAATAAAGGACATCGACTTAGCATTCATAGTAAATTAAAAAATCGTAGCTTTATACCAACATAATATTATGGTTTGTACGCCTATAGGAATTATGTGTTAAATTCCAAGGCACTCACAAAATGATGTCATTAAAAAGTGTTTTTTAAAAATAGAACATTTGTCGCCATTTTTCTTTTACGGCACGCGTTGTAGGTTCGTTAGGGACTCTATATTAATAATTCGTAGTCACCAGTTATAAATATGTACATCAATCAAACAGAGGCGACGCTCAAATACCATAGACAACAGGAAACCATTAAATCTCTTTGAATAGAAAAGCTTATTTTTATAGTCTTTGATATTTTAAGATTGTGCTTATATATTTCTATGTTTATGTTATGGTTCTTGTAAAAAATCTGATATTTATATAAAAATATTTTATATGTACAGCTTGGTAAAAAAGAGTGTGGAAAAAATGAGGGCGCCACTTTCACTTAGGTCTCATCATAATATGGAAAATCAGTAAGAGAATTTAATCAAATCGTTAAAAATAAATGTGAAACACTAAGCTTTACTCAAAATCTAGTATTTGACGGCCCAGTAATGTCAACATCATAGGTTTCCATTTAGTAAAATATTTAGTTCAACCTGTCACCACGTCATGCTCTTTTTTGCTAAGCTGTAATTACGCCACCTGAATCGCAGAACAATAATATATTTTGTCATAATTAGCAGTCAAACAGATAACTACATATTTAAGAATTACATTATTTCGATTATTTTGCTGTGCTATTAAAAATAGGGAACGAATTCTAATTTGACCGAAAAGTACAACAATCTTTTACTAGAAAAAATATTTTGCCGCGCTTTTGAGATCTCACTACAGATAATAAATGTTGCTTGTGTGAATTCTGGATAAAACAGATAGAATTGTGAAAGAAAGTAAAAGTAGAATAGTAGAATCATTATCATCAAGCAAGGTTGTAGGAAGGCTGCCTTTAATGTTAGGCTGAAAATTGCACGTGACGTAATGTTCATTAGAATGTGCTGGTGTCAAAATAGAAGGATCACTTATCAAACGTCATCCGTTTTCTCTCATTTAAAACTAAATTCATACTTTTAATTTCAAATCGTGTTATGGAAATATCGTCGTAGTGCCACTATGCCAGAAATAATAATTCCACAAGATTCTGCTATAAAAATTCATAAGTACTACTTTTTGGGTAAATACTAAGGGGCTTGCGCACTACAAGGAATTTTACCGTCCGGCAGTGCGATTTTTTACGGTTCGATTTGGCATGAATAGAACGACGACGAATTCGTGCACTTGTCCGTTTTTACTCGGATCGGCGCGGTTCAGGACACAGTTTACGGTAAGCTCCCCTTGAAACTTCTTGAAACGTCTGTGATTGCATGCTCTATTACTTTTACGTACGAAGACGTAGAAGAGAAAAAGAATTTTGAGTTCATCCTCTTATAAACAAGCATAAATACGTTTTACACTGCTGTCATCTCGGACCGGAAAAAACGGTGCGGACTGGGGAAAAGTAAAATGTTGGACTGTAAAATTACGTATAAGTAGTGCACAAACTATACCCCTAATATAATAATAATATATCCGTACCATATCGGACCGTAAAAAATCGGATTGTCGGACAGTAAAATTCCTTGTAGTGTACAAGCGCCCTTCGTAATTTTACTACCTTTAATTGTCATGCAGACATTTGAGATAATCCTCTCTTGTGTTATAAATTCATTTTATTCAATACTTTTTTTCCACGAAAACGTTAAATCGTGTCACTTATAAGGATAATTTAAAGGTTTCCATTCACAAAAGACATGAGCAGCATTATCATTATTATCACATAATATAAATTCTATCATTCATGATTGAACCAACCCAAACCTCTGAGTAAAGTAAATTCTACTTTTAATAGACGTGCTATACCAATTCTTCTTACGCTAAGTCCATTATAACACTTAAGTAATATAGGAGCAACATGGCGAAAACAATCAATCATTTTGAATTCATGTATAATCGACAATATTAAACGGCGTTATTAAAATAATTTTGATATAATATTTTGTAATTTAAAAAGCTAGAATACAATATTTTTAAAATGCGCAATATTTTAGTGTTGTTATAATTTATTTTAGTTGTAATGTAATTTTAGAATAATGTTCTTACTGTACAAATTCGTAACAATAGTAATTTGCTATAGTGAGATGTTAGTTACATTCCGTAATAAGTTTAAGATTTATAAATGTATTATTTATTTGTGTAAAGGCGCATTGGAAAACGTACAATTACATTTTGTACTTGTATAATATATCAACACGCCTCTAAAATAATCAGTTATTATTGTTAAAATGTGAGTTGTAGTTATCTTGTTTCGTTAGTTTATACCCTGACGTTTGTATTGCCTTATACCTGCTACCGTATTATTTTTATCTTTGTAATATAAGTAATAAAAATGAATTTATTGTAAGCTCAAAGTGTGCCTAGTCACGACGCTAACACTATTGAGCACAAATATATTTATATCGTTATTATGAAGTTACGAGTTAAGCACAACGTGAGAATAAACCATTTGGAATTATATTGCATTGAGTTCAAAAGGAGTAGTAAATATTGTGTTACATTAGATATATTTGCAGCGGCTTGCTCTAGGTATGCCATTTATAAAGATTTGTCTTGTCGACTCAAATATCTAATAGTGTGCAAACAAATTGAGTGCGATTGTAGGTAACATTATATTAATTTAGTTTACACATGAATGCCCCTTTAATGCCGGGGCCCTGTCCTATTGGTACGATAGTCGCTGCGCCGTGCCCCATGAAGTCTGCGTAAGCCGTATAAGAATAGAAAAAAGACGATGCGACTATATTAATTTATGGAGCGTACTTACCAGTTTTTGATCAAGACGAGGCACCCGAAAATAATTCCCATGAATGCTTAATGCTCCGCCCATTTCTCTGTGGTGCTTACAGTTTCGATGAGAGCTTCATTTACTTCTGCGAAAAAAAAAGAGACTAAAGACAGTGGCGCCGCTAATGAACACAAAGTATGCGGCATACGCCCCAAAAGTATAAAATAAATCAAATAAAATAAATTACGCAAGCTGTAAACAACATGATTTTTCCCAATTCGCTAGATAAGTAGCATTAATAGTTTCTGAAAATTTTGAAGTATGAACACATATAGTCCCGGAATAATAAGCAAAAAATCGACACTGCTATGAAAATCTATGAGGGAAATTTTTACTAATCGTGTTTTCCTATTCCAGTTCGTTGGAATATATGATGAAAAATAACATACTAAAATTTTATCCACGTAGTTAAATTACTATGCTTACAATATCTAAAGATACACTGCCAAAAATTCGAATGCCTCGTCTTAATGCGATGAGTACTCATTGCGTACTTTTAACTGATATATTACTTCGAATTACATTAATGAGAAGCAGAGTATTGCATTGCGCGTATTACAAAATACAGTATTTGTAACACAAAATGGTGGTTAATATAAACAAATAAGGAAAACTAAACGATCATTCTATAGCTGACAAGTAATATTTTACGTAGGTAACCTGACGGCCGACTATTGGTTTGAGTTCACGGAAAACTACTGGGTAATATTATAAACTTCGATAAAACTCAAATGTAAGAAAGAGACAATATTAAGTAAGAATTTAATCATCTCCAAATCAAATTATTATTAATTGTTAAAATATAAATTACTTTCATATGGTTGTCACAGCAGAAAAATTAAGTGTCTAAAATGTAGTGTTAAAAATACGACACCGCTGGCTGATTCTTTTTTAGACGGAAATAAACAACTAATCCCAAAAACGTTATGGCTACGCATAAAATTCGAATGAGCCACATATTAATGAGTTTACGAAATACGACTCCGACAGATTATGTAGTTCCATTTGTTTTTTCTTATCGTGTTTAATGTAAGATGTTGTCTGGCAAAACGTTGTTACACTGGTTTAAAAAAAACAAGAACTTATACTTTCCAAAGATCATTAATATTATAAAAGCGTGAAAATGATAAGATATCCAGTCGAATGAAGTCAGTTTGAAAGAATTGCCTAGAGGCACGGATGTAAATGTTATAACTATGTGAGGCTAGCGTGATCGTAGCACACGCAAATGCACAAAATCAATGTTATTGCTTGATTTGTTTATAAATCTTATTAAAGTTCATCACAAGTACATGGCTTTTATTGTGAACATCTAAAATAATTTGACCATCTAGCGTCTGGGTTGGACTCGTCAATCCAGGAAATTTGGAAAAAGGAATGTAGCTGCACAGTCTAAATGAATCTTCCCGACGTGTGGGTCTTAGGATGAACTTGGACAAGACGAAAGTCATGTTCAACGAACACGTTCTCCCTAGGCCGGTTAACGTTGACCGCGTCCAACGCCGGGCGGCTCGAATCGTCGATGATAATGTGATCTCCAATCGGCTTGATCCCTTGGCGCTGCGTAGAGATGTCGGATCGCTCTGCATCTTCTACCGCATCTACCACGGGGAGTGTTCTGAGGAATTGTTCGGATTAATACCTGCGGCAGAATTCCACCACCGGACATCGCGGAAGAATTCCAAATTTCACCCACACCATCTTGATGTCCGGAAATCCACAACATCTAGATTTTTACGGCATTTCCTGCCTCGCACTACAAATATATGGAATCAGCTGCCACCTATGGTGTTTCCGAACCGAAACGACTTAGGGACCTTCAAGAAAAGAGCATACTCACATCTAAAAGGCCGGCAACGCACCTGCTGATCTCCTGGTATAGCGGGTGTCTGTGGATGTCGCTATTCACTTACCATCAGGTGAACCGACTGTCCGTTTGCCCCCTCTACTATATAAAAAAAAAAAAAAAAAAAAAAAAAAACGATGAAGAACGCGTTCTCCCAGTGATGATCTACGGGACTGAAGCGTGGCCTATAAATATAGGACTGGTCCGTAAGTTTGCCGTAGCTCAACGTGATAAGGAGCGTGCTATGCTGGGTGTTTCTTTGACAGATAGGATTCGGAACGAAGACATCCGTCAGAGAACTAAGGTAACCGATATCACGCAAAGAATCAGCTCGTTGAAGTGGCAGTGGGCCGGTCACACACTCAGAAGAACGGATGGCCGATGGGGCAATAAGGTTCAAGAGTGGAGGCCACGTTTAGGTAGACGAAGTGTTGGTCGGCCATTGACCAGGTGGGGTGGGTAAATAGGTTTCATGTTCTAGTTGAAATGATCCATGATGGATCGTAAATTGATCGTATCAGCATCAATCTATCTTCCTCATTGGATTCTGTGTCGTCAAGAGATCTCGTTGTACGCATGCTAGCCTGGCAGGGAAGGTTATTACTCTAATGGAATTGGCGTTAGTTCCGTGCACAATATGGACTATCATGTCATCGTTGATGAAAAGCCGCAATGCTTCAAAAAGGTCTGCTGGAGTTGGCACTTTTTTTTTTAATCCTGAGACATAAGATGTTAAGTCTCGGTGCCAGTAATTACACTGCCTGTCTAATATCTGTGCATTATAGGTACTGGCTCACTTTGGGCGCCAGTTATAGTTTATGGGGTTCGGAAACTCAAAGAATTCTTTTTGCGCACATAACTATATCGATTTTAGAATGGCTTACAAGAATTTAATACAGTACAAACTTCACTATTAATATAATTAATCTAACATGATACTTGCCGCGACGCTTATTGCCCCTATCGACGACTTCATACGTCGTTGGTGATATAATTTTGCTAATCCTATACGGACCTTCGCGGCGTGGAGCGAATTTACTAGAAAAACCTTTAGTCGCTTGGCTAGGACGATGCCCCTCAACGAGTACAAGATCATCCTTCATATACCTAGGCCCAGGTCGGCGAATTTGGTCAGTAGCATTCTTTCGGAGGTCTTGCTGATGTTCTATTCTCCATTTAACTTCCTGCAGGCGCCGTACAAAGGTTCGTAAATACGGGGTAATTTGTGGCACATAATTATCTTGTTCCACTACCTGACGCAGGTCATTTGTTATATCTACTGGTGACCGAAATTCTCGTGCAAACGTAAGAAAGGCGGCAGAATGCCCGGTCCCTTGATTCGGTGATGTATTTAATGCGAAGCGCACAGCCGGTAATACCTCCGGCCACCGAGCACCGTAGGTGCTCCGGGTCAATTATTATAGCCAACATTTGTTTTAACTCACGGTTCTTCCGCTCTGCGGGATTACACTCAGGGTGATAAATCGGAGTTAAAATTTGCTTAATGCCCATGACATGCATAACCTTCTGCATTACTGCCGAAACAAATTGTACCCCGTTGTCGGAAATCACGCGACGGGGAAATCCATAACGCATAAAAATTTCTTCGACTAATATTTTCGCACAGTTTTCTGAAGTGGCTTCTGTAAGGGGATATAATTCAGTCCAACGACTGGCAGTATCTTCTATTAAGAATATCCACTTCTCGCCCTGATCGCCTTCAGGTAAAGGACCAAACAAATCCATTGCTATGACTTCGAATCTTTGTTGTGGAACTGGGGTTTGCAGCAGACCTGCTGGCTTAAGGTTAATCGGCTTATATTTCTGACAAGGGTCACATTTTTTAATATACTTTGCGACATAATGACGCATGTTAGGAAAATAATATCTCTCTTTGATCTTCTTCAAGGTGCGTTCCAGACCTAAATGTCCAGCTGTGGGTGCATCATGGAGTTCCTTCATAATTTCGTCACGCAGGGATTCTGGAACTACCAGCTGGGGTTCTTCTGACTCGCCAAACGGATCGAAACGAAATAGTACTCCTTGAGTTAAATAATAACCACGATCTGTCCACCGAACAACATCATCATCACTTTCTAAGTCGGTAATTATCTTCTTTATTTCAGCATCTTCCAATTGAGCTGCACGTATTTCATCGGAGCTTCGGTGAGGTAAGTCGACTGAGATTGGACAAATATTACATGTAGAGCTCTCATCCCCTAAAGGTCGGCTAACGGGTCGGCTAAGTGTGTCTGCTACCACATTAGCTTTGCCCGGTGTATACTGTATTTCTATATTAAAACTTTGAATTTTCAGAGCCCAGCGGGCCAAACGGCCACTTGGCGTTTTTAACATTAGCAACCACTTCAATGGTTGATGATCAGTTGCAATCTGTATACGAGCTCCTTCCAAATAACTGCGAAAACGTTCAAGGGCCCACACAACAGCCAGAGCCTCTCTTTCAGTGGTTAAATAATTGCGCTCCGCTGAGGTTAACAATCTACTAGCGTATTCTATAGGTCTTTCCGATTTTGGGTCAGGCCCTTGCATAAGTACAGCCCCTAATGCGTATGCACTAGCATCCGTACGCAGCACAAAAGGTTCATCAAAATCTGGCTGTCTTAATATTGGACTAGTAGTAAGTCTTCGTTTTAGCTCTACAAATGCTTGAGATTGTTCCTCTCCCCATCTCCAGGGCCTATTCTTCTTAGTGAGATCCGTCAGGGCTCGAGCGACTTCTGAAAACTCCGAAATAAACTTACGAAACCAGGAGCAAGTTTGTAGAAACCTTTTTAACTCTTTTACGTTTTTAGGAGCCTCCATATCCAACACTGCCAATACCTTTGTGGGATCGGGTTCAATGTCCTGTGTCGTTATTACATGTCCCAAATAGGTTACCCTTTTTCGAGCGAAGACACATTTTTTTTCGATTAGCTCTCAGCTTAAATTGACGCAAGCGTTCGAACACTTGATTTAAATCACTCAAATGTTTTTCAAAATTATCAGAAATCACTAAAATGTCATCTAAATATATTATTACAGAAATGTCCTTGAGGCCGGATCGAAAACGGTCCATTAATCGCTGGAACGTTGACGGCGAATTCTTGAGTCCGAACGGCATTCGACGAAATTGAAAGATTTCGAATGGTGATACGAATGCAGTTTTGTGTCTATCTTCTGGAGCAACACTGACATTCCAGTAGCCAGATTTTAAATCAATTGTTGACATCACACAGCCGCTTTTAGTGCAAGAAATGATTTCGTCAATTAACGGCAATGGATACCTATCTGTCCGCGTCACCGCATTTAGTTTTCTGTAATCAACGCAGAATCGTGTCTCGCCGTTCTTTTTAGGAATACAATGGGAGACGTCCACTCAGACTCAGCTTCTTCTATAATTTCCTCTTCTAACATTTTATCTATCTCTGCCCGTATTATCTCCTTTTTGGCAGGCGTCACCCGATATGGTGGCGATGAGATGGGAGCGGTGTCCCCTGTGTCTATTCTATGAACTGCAAATGGAGTGGGTTCTCCCCCTGCACCAAAAATATCATCATTATTTTGTAGGAATTCTGTTAATTTAGCTTTATCACTCGATGAGAGGAGAACTCCCTCGCACTCGTTGAGACCCACCGTAGAACTAACCGTAATATGATTTTCATATTCATACTCAAGATTATAATAACCAGAATCGCGTAACGTATAACGATTTCTATAAAAGTCAAGTATCATGCCTGCGTCTTGTATAAAATTAATACCTAACAGTGATTCTGTTGCACCGGGCAAAACCATAAACAAGGTTGGCACCACCACTCCCCGCACAATTACATCAATCACAGCTGTTTCTACAATTTGTACACGCTTAGCACCATCAGCAAATCTTAATTCAGTCTCTACACTTTTAAATACTTGACCATTATTACGTAAATGCTTTGTTAAATTTTCACTAGCCACAGATTGTTTAGCACCTGTATCTAATAACGCGGTACACTTAACACCCAACACTTCGATTTTAAAAATCGGTCTCACACGTGGTGTAAACGCACACACATCGACAGCGGTTACTGACGCTAATGATACCTGGGGCGCCGTTGCGGGTCGCGCCACACGTCTTTTCTTACAGGCCTCGCAGTTTGAGCGGATAACACCTGGTGCACCGCATCCATAACAAATAAGAGAGGGGCGCAAATCAGGTTGCACAGTAACTGGTTCTCTCTTAATTGCTTCAGTGATAGTAGGCTTCTTTGAAGTAAGTCTCCGACAATCATCTTTACTATGGCCATATATTTTACAATATTAACATCTTAGCCTCGGCCTATACGACGCCAACCTGTCCGTGGATGTCACCGACGGAGGTGCTAAAGACAAGGACTCATCACAAACCTTTGGGCCACTTGGTATAGACAACACATTCTTCTTGGGTGACACCGGTTTGTGTTCTTCCTCAAGGACATCCTCCACCAGTCGAGCATGATGGAGTAACTGGGCGAATGAAGTGAAGGAGCTTCTAGTTACCCTTTCACGAATGCGTCTATGTAGAAGGCCATATGCCATATCCAGTTGAACTGGATTTTCTGATAGTGTTCCAGATGGAAGTTGTGCAATTAAAGATCTAAATCGGCATACAAATATATCTGTTCTCTCATCACCCTGCTCTCTACTGAATATTTCTCTATATATTTTATGAGGGGCAAGGCGCGGTCCAAAAGTCTGTTGTAATAACTGCATAGCTTCTTCCCAAGTATTTACAGAATGCTTTACGCCATGCCACCATGTCGCTGCAAAGTCCGTGAGTAACATAGGTAAGCCCCTTAAAGCTATATCGTCGTGGACATTGACACAATCTTTATAAACTTGTATGGTATCTATGAACGTCATTACATCACCATTTCCACTAAATCTCGCCGTACAGTTAGATAAGTTCGTACTCACAGTATTGGAAGGGCACGGAGCGGACTACACTGGCTGTTGTACCCGTAGAGTATCCAACAAATACCTGAACTGCTCGTCTGACATCACTATTGACGAAGATGACGACGACTGTGTCGTGGAGACAGGCGGAGCACGCCCGTACTGCGACGATATTGAAACAGGCGACTCACGCCCGTGTAGCGGAGGAAGTGATGGGTCTGATGCCCCGGCGCGGGCGGACTCATCTTGTTCAGTCAACACCAGCGGGGACACTCGTTCATCTCCGGCGGCCTGCATATTTTGTTGTTGGCCGGCTCGCGTAAGCACCATATCGTATCAAAACACTAAAGTACCTCTAATATGCACTAGTTCTAAATAACGAAGGTAGGTATTTAATGAAATTAACACTTATTATTCACTAGTTCGAAATAACGAAGCTAGATATTTAATTAAATTAACACTTATTAATCACTAATTCGAAACAACGAAGCTAGGTCCTAGGTATTAAACTTATAAACTAAAACACTAAAGTATATGCACTAGTTCGAAATAACGAAGCTAGGTAAGTATTTGATAAAGTTAACACTTTTATTATTCACTAGTTCGAAACAACGAAGCTAGCTATTAAACTAATAAACCAAAAATACTAAACTTTATTCACTAGTTCGAAAATAACGAAGCTAGGTAAACGTAATGTTTACCTAGTAACGCACTTTGTAATCGAATTTTCAAGTTCGTTTTCATGCAGGTCGCGACATGCACCGACGCGCGTATGAAAGCACTACTATTAACGCACTTGATCCACTGAATCCGAATTTTTAATGTCTGTTCTGCTTTATTTAACACTTATTTCTTTTCGTTTTGTATGATATTCAAAGAAGAATCAGAGTTTCTGCCGAACGTTGGGACGCCAGATATAGGTACTGGCCCCACGTTGGGCGCCAGATATAGGTACTGGCTCACTTTGGGCGCCAGTTATAGTTTATGTACTAACAAAATTTTCTCGAATTTCCGTCTCAATTGTAAATGAAAAAAAAATGTTTTAATAATTCTCGCAAAATTTTTTCGCTTCGTAGAGCCTTTTTTATATACATAATTAATAAGATCATGCCATAAAAATTAAAAAAATACTAATACATTGTTTATAATAATTTTTTGTACTTGAAAATTTTATACATTACTTGAATTTTTCAGTTTTTCTTCAAGTATTCAAAGTAAGATTCAAAGAAAAAAGAGGGACAACACGAGTTTAACTATGTCTCAAATTTGAGATTTGTTTGAGTATTTGCGGCTAAGGTATCCAGAAACCAACACTCGTTTTTGCAAGTTTCGTTATCTATGCCGGTGGCCAAGTAACAAACTTTAACTTACCACAAGAGCAGACGTAATAGTATTTGGCCATTGAAAATTTAAGGTGGAAATCCACAGATCCCAAAGAAGCTCCTCCTGTAAGCCACAACTTTCACAGATCCGTGGAGTGGGCATGTGTGTTGACAGTACATAGTTGGCTGCTAATGATGATGCTAATAATGTTTAAAGCTCTAAACAATATTCATTTCCAGGATGGGGACTTCAATTATGATTAAAAGATATTAATTACTTATTTAATTTACTCTGACAATAAAATACATATTTGTTCTAACTAAAAGTACCACATTTTTATTCATACAAAACATATTATACACAATAACAACAAAAGCATTTTTTTTTTGTATGTCTTCTATATTAAATAACTTTTAAATAATGTACTTATTATAAACACAACAAAAACACTAGAAATCTATAAAACAATTTTTTTTTGTAATTCTTCATAAAATATCACAATAATGGTAATGAAATCTTGTAGGCCTTTCAAAGTTGTGATTCACTTACAAGACATTATTTATATAGACAGGAGTAGACCTATTAAGAATCATTGTCTCAGTAATTCAAATTATTGCAATGTATGTATGAGACATATTTTGTCATGTAAAATGTGTCACAGGGCTTGTTTATACAATGAAATGGAAAATGCTGTTGTTTTTATCTCAAATTACACACATAGGAAAAGAACTGTATTTATGAGGACTTCACTAGGGTGTTTTTATACCTCTTTAATTTTTCAATACTCTTCATGTTATCAAGTATTTGCAACTGAATGTTGGCTGCTTCAACAACATGATCAACCGCATTCTTAAATATTTCTCTTGCCTTATGTAAATTTTGTGGGACTAACACTCCAAACCAAAGAATAGGATTGGTTACTGTACTATCATCTTTGTTTTCAATAACTTTTAATTGTTTCACATCATTTTCCTCTTCCTGTGCTGTTTTAATTGAGGCTGAAAATTCTGAACTACATTCTGTGGGCAATTTTTCTTTGCTTACGGAATTTTGGCCCATAATATACCTAGATTTTGCTAAATGAAAACTACCATTGTCAATACAAGATTCCAAATTCAGTTCACTGCACATTTTGTCCTCAATTAAGTGTAATTGTTTCAAAACCAGCTTGTCTAATAAATCACACGTTGTTTCCATATCGCAAACATCTACAATCGAAAATAATACATATTATGTAGTACTAATAACATAATTTAAGGAAAGCACTTCCATTATAAATTACATTATAATAAAATGACTGAATCATATAATTGTTAACACATACCTTTTAATTCCATTGCTTCGTTATTTAAATCCTTCAAAATAAATAGGAAAAGTGGAGTAAATAACGAATTAAGCTATCAAGTAATTTCTTCTTTCTTTACGCTGAATCAACCATAAGTAATAGAAGCAACGAATTATAATTTCTTTTATTTGAATACTTTATGTAACACAATCAGATTAATATTTTTTTTTTAATTTTCAATTCAAAATTGAAAGGGAAACAAAAATGATTCTAACAAAGTTTCTAAAAAAAAAACCATAACCATAAATAATTGAAAATAGATAAAATATAACATGTCTCATGTGATAAACGTCAATGTTCCTCTACTTCTTCCTTTATTACAGACTGCACTTAGTGTATTGCCAATGACGAGTTAATATTTATAATCTATGTATGTAATCTGTACTATGGAGAAACCATAAACATATAATATAATATACCAATAAAGAGTTGGAAAGAGAAGACAGTCCTTTATGGAATTATAACAAGATAAAAAGAGAGAGCAATCTAATGTCAAGTGTAACCACTTTTATTTGACAGTTCAGCCAAAGTCACCAAGCGTTAAAAGAGCCTCTTAGTATTTGCAATTTATTTCGTTGTTCCAGATATATTTGCAATAAATACTATTGCATGTAAAAAGATGAAAATACTGTGCGGTGCGGTATAATGTGAATCATAGAAACAATCGTGAAAATTATACATTTCACAGGTAATTCATCTTCATGTCCTAATTGCTAAGATGTGTTTATTTTTGCTATATTCTATCTTTACTTCTCTATTTTAAATAAAATAATGTCAATCGTCCTATTTACTTTCATATTTTGCGTAATTAAAGATACAATCGTTCTTAAATTACACAATATTTGAAGATTAATTTTCACTAATATTTTATACATATACGCTAGTGCTTGATTCAAATTTATCGACATGCTTATTGGTTTATAATATCATTAATTTGAAACTAATCTAAAAACAACAAAAAATAAAACAGCTTTCAATATAATGTAGAGTGACTCAAGAGTAAGGTTTTTAATATGTAACGGGAATATCAGAAAGGAAATGCGTTTTAAATAATAATAACAACCATTTTATTACATTCCGATAAAACAATAACAATCTTAGGTCCAGAAGTAATGTGTAGGTGCGTGTGCATGTGCATGCATAAAGCACCTCCGTCCTTACCCACACTGCACATAAATACACATACACGAACCTCACACATACATAGAGGTTGGCCCAACATTAATTAACAAACTTAACATGGCCGATAGTGATTTGGCCAGACTTCCGTCCTCCTTGAGGTCGCGGATATAAATCGCCCCTCTACGAACAAGACCTCGCTTTTTAAAGGCAGTAGTCGGGTTTGTCTATAACGTAATACAAACATCCCTACGCCTCGGCCGTCCAGCCCATATTCTTGCCAATCCTAACACAAGTTTTTGAATTGACACTGCAGCGCCACCAATCTCCGGCACTCGCTGTCAAATCCGCTTCCGTACTAATGTCCTCTCCGACTGTTCGCTTGTTAGCGATAAATCATAATCATTTTGTTTTACAGATTCCCTCAAGAAGATATAATTAGAGGAAAATGGCTGATATTAACTGGGCGTGTTGGTTGGGATCCCAACAATACAATTTGCAAAGCGACGTTTCTAATATCGGAAGATATTTCCGACTTGTTTTTGTGTTTGACGAGCCACAATATGGACCAATAAGTTTTAAGTGGGCACAGATACTTAATAATGAAGTATTATAGACATCTGTTCGATATTCGGCTCAAATACGAATGTAAGCTACTTAATTTGAGTAAGGAGACTGTAAGGAACCACCAGAATAAGATTATTTTGTTTAAAGGACAGTGGCATCTACCTTTTCTTTTAATTTTAGTTAAATTACTTGTTTTACGTTTGTAACAGTATAATTTTAAAGTAACCGTTAAAATAATAACTGCGCATATACTTAGGTTGTGTAAATCTTGTGTGGTAAGTCATGGATCAAGCGTCCATTGAATATTGATCGATTCGTTCCCAAATTTTATTATTTTCCTTTTGTTAAAATCATTTGAAACAAATAATACATACATAATAAAAGTCATTATTTTATATAAATAGTAGGTAAGTATGACTGCGTAAGAGTATTTTGATATTTCATTTGAGAATAAATAATATACTATGTGTTGTTTTATTTCAATATTTATTTACCTTTTATTTAAATAATTTAAGGGCTGCTTTTGCAATCGGCGGATAACTTTGACCTGAGGAATATTATGTAGTTTACCCTCCTTCATCATCACTGAGGAATAATTATGTTGACTTTGTAATGTGTATATTAAGTACCCTTATAAAAACCATAACATGTCTGACCATTGGAAAATTCACCCCAAACAACAATGTTTACAATTTACTCGAACTGGCTGTACTATCGAGTATCGATAGTAAAAGATACATCACTGTGTGTCAATGTGTGCGTGTGCTCTGCACACATTGACTTTTCAAAAATCGTCACGCATTTTCGGGCTGTCAGTTGGTCTATTTAGTATATTCTATGTCTATGGGAGAAACGGTATGATACCCCAAGGAAGCTTCACCCCTCTAGTCTCCACCACAATATTCGTCATATTGTGGTGGACTGTTCTGTGTGTCCAATTCCCACCAATCATAATAAATATATTATACAGATTAAGTTTTAACAAACTCTATAGAAAACCGCCAGATCCGTCATGCTTTAAAAAACCACTCCGAATGAACAAAATACAAAATAACAAATAATTAACGGGAAACCAATAAAACACAACCGCAGGCCTGATATTCCCCACCGTCCACCTACTTCTTCCTCTATACAACTTTTATTATCTTTGAAGGTATTATTATTTTAATACCTTCAAAGATAATAAAAGCTCTCAGCATAAAAACAATATTTATCTACTATCACTTAAGAACAATCCACCACAATAATATACGCTAATCAATCACATTATATACAGAGTAACTTTTAAATAGAAACAATATAGAAGACCGCCAGAACATTGCTACTATTATAGAAAACCGCTCCAGAACAGTCCTCCACAATATTCGCCAACCAATCAGAATGTATATGTGTTATGACTTGTTGCTCCCTTGTTTGGTACCAAACAACGGAAAATATTATATTTAATACGTTTATACTATACAATTTTTACGATGTGATACATAATATGTATCATAACGTAAAAATCTTGGATATATTATATTTAATACACATCCATGACTCAGCTTGAGCGCCAACGTGCTAACCATTGAGCCACAGAGGTCGATTGATTGGAACTGTAACTGGAAAACTGTAATTGGAAAACACAAAAAGTGAAAATAAAAATGACTCTTTTTGGTAGGTTTTACAGACTTAAAATAAATATTAATAAAACTCTCGTCTAAAATGTTAAAAAGCTATTTAGAGAGAAATTTCCTTGTATAAAATTAATAGTATTTTTCTTTTAACATGGTATAATAACAGAATAGAGTTTTTAGTTGAGTTACAGGAGTTAAAGTTATTATTTATTACCTATTATTATTGTAGTAGTAGTACAGCTTGGCAAAAAAGGGTGTGGAAAAATGAGGGCGCCACTTTCACTTAGGTCTCATCATGATATGGAAAATCAGTAAGATAATTTAATCAAATCGTTAAAAATAGCTGTACTACTGCTAGCATACTATTTAACATAGAACAGCTTGGCAAAAAAGAGTATGACGTGGTGACAGGTGGAACTAAATATTTTACTAAATGGAAACCTATGATGTTGACAATACTTGGCCGACAAATACTAGATTTTGAGTAAAGCTTAGTGTTTCACATTTATTTTTAACGATTTGATTAAATTATCTCACTGATTTTCCATATTATGATGAGACCTAAGTGAAAGTGGCGCCCTCATTTTTTCCATACTCTTTTTTGCCAAGCTGTACATACTAATTCCCTAGATATTTGATAACTAATAATTAAAAAAAAAACAATTCGACGCCGCCCGCTGCCCCTCCAATATCCACTTCCGCCATTTTAATTTATTTGCAGCAGACATTTTAGGCGTATGCTAAAAGTTGATAATAAAGCCATTAATTTTAATAATAGAAACAGGATTGAAAGATCTTTAGGGAATGTCGGACCGAAAAAGATCACTCGAAGAGCTTCGAGTTATAGATCTGCGCGCTGAATTAGAAAAGCGTAATCTTGATAAAAGCGGTATACGTAGTGTGCTTATACAGCGTCTATCAAAGGTTAGTATCCACTATGTAATATTTAAGCAAGAAATAGTACTAAAATTAGCCTAACGAAGTAACAATCTATTTTAATATTTTAGTATCTGGAAGAACAAGGCGAAGATCCAGCAACATACAAATTTGAATTAAGTTCGCCTGAATCGAAAACTCCCTCTAAGAGGACCAGGCGGACTGAAAGTTCAATAGAACCTGAATCCGAAGACGCACCGGCAATGGAAGATATGATTATCCAAGATACAGCTGGTGATGAAGAAGATACTGAAAATAATCAGGAAAAACCATCAAAAGATGTAGATGTTAAGATTGAAGAAAAAATGGATGTAGATGAAAATGACAAATCTAGTAGAAAACGGGAAAGTAATGATGACTCTGAAACAACCCCTGCCAAGAAAAAGTGTTTAGAGAAGGATATTAAACAGGAGGAAGACCAGAAGGGTGAAAACAATACTGACGCTGAAGACAGTATTAACTTAGATCTAGGCGAAGACGAGCTTTTAAATGAAGAGGTATGTTTTTATTTCTTCAATGTGACAGTTACACTTCCTTCTGTTAAAAGTAAAGTGGCAAACGGATTTATGATGGAAATAGATTGAATGCAATATAAAATTCTAGCAAATATATATTTATTGTGTATTTATATATTAGTTATTTTTTTTAATTGTCAATTCTTCTAACCATTATAATCATAAGATTGTCCTAAGTACATAGATTTCTTTTTGTATTTCAGACTGATAATTCCACTAAAATTAAAAAAGGTAAGTTTACAATTTATGAACATAAATCTATGTAAGCCGCGGTTAAAGATATGGATTTGTTAACTACTTGTTCTTGTATCACTATGTGTTTTGAAATAATGGAATACAAATCTTAAAGTTATGAATTGTGATGGAAGCTACATTGAAAAGGCATGGAAATCTCCTTGAAGAGGAAATAGCTGCATCAACAAGGTACAAAGATCTGGTACCTGTTAGAAAGGTTTAGAAAACCAAGGAAGCAATTTGGAAGAGAAAAAACGTTTAATGGATTGTTGCACCATAAATATAGTACATGGTTTCTATCTAACTTTATCACTGTGAGGCTTCTTTCAAAATCTTCCAGAGTTCACAAGTATTGTTACGTTCATGTTGTTGATATGAAAATAAGTTTTGGTCAGTATACCCTCTCCATAGCAGCACAGGTGTTAATGTCAAATCAAGTTTTCAGGTTAAGTTTATTCCTTACGTCTTCTATGAAAACATTGAAGAGTTAAGTGCAACTTCAACTCAACATTTCATCAAGTATGAAGAAAGACAGTGCTGTGCGCTCTAACAGAGCGACCAGTACTGGCTAACCTGACCATTGACATTGACGTAGATGACGAGGCACACGAGGACACAGCAGCTGGGAGCAGTGATCCAGCTCCTAAGGACGGCGAGACTGCTGATGCGGCATCTACTGAAAATCAAGTAACCAACGAAGCAACAACCACTAGGTTGGTGAACAGTGAACGGCCATCACGACGCCGCTCCGCGCAACTGTAAACTACGATATTCACGTTACATTTAAATAAATCGTTATTTGTTGTCACTACAAAGTTTTGCACCTTAAGCTGAAGACAGGAACACAACTACAAGGATGGATCTTCGCTTGCAAATTCTTCATGCTGTGTGTCATCTCTTCTCTGCAGCTGCGGTACTTCTAAATGTGCTTCTGCTTCATGGAAGTTATGCTGAGATCATCACTTCGAGAGGTCAACAGCATCAACACCTTCAGTGCCAACACCATACTGGACTGGTGCGGACAGCGAGAATAAAGGTTTTCCGGAAGCTGCTGAAGTGCTGTCCTGGTGCAAAACTTTGTAGATGATGTGTGCTCCAGTAAAATACGATATCAATTTGAAAAATTATATAATACAATACTACATGATAGTCTCATAATAACATGATAACAATACATTTATTTCTTTTTCAGCACTGAGACAGACAATAACGATAAAGAATCTAGAGTTAAAGGTAAGTTATTAATCATTTACTTTATCTAATGTAAGAATGGTAAAAAGCAGGTCAAGTTAGGGGCCATTTATTAATTACGTAAGGGTATTAAGGGGGAGGGGGGTTAAGAAAATCTCTACATGTACTTATGTAGGGGGCCGGGGGGGTTAAACTCATTCTTACATAATACTTTGTAAATCAAAATTCAATATTAGGAATCTAATCCCATTTTGGATTTCGAATAGTTTTCTTCATTTTATAGTGTGTGGCTAGAGGAGGATGCGGTGCCATTAGACGTCCCTAACGAAATTCCATCTACCATTGCATCTCATGAGTTACCAACTGTCTCCGATTGGATAACATGGCTGAATAATCCATTCAGTCCGGACAAAGATTCATGACTTAACTTACCTTTCACTAGATAATTTATATTTTAAAGACTAATTTGAAACTAGTCTATTATTATTCTATGCAAAGTGTTATTAATTTGTTGTTTTACTGCTTTATATTTGCTGACTTTAAAATACTTAAAAAATCACTTTTAATTTTAATATTGAAATTCCAAAGACTAAATAGTGGTCTAATAATAATATAGTTTTTATTTAAATCTTATAGCCGTAGACGAATATAATTTAAATTATTATTTATTAGTTGTTAAATAAAATAAAAAAAATTACATTGAACTGTAAGTTTTATTCGAACTGATCCTTTTCTAACATTTTATTATTTAGAAGAATGAGATAGAATCTTACATAAGAAAGGGGTTAGAGAAACCTTATGTATACTTATATGAGGGCAGAGGGGGTCAAAAATTACCAAGATTATCCTTATGTAATTAATGAATGGCCCCTTAGTTAGCAGCAGACAAATATGATAATATTTTGAGAGTCAAACTTAGATATTTATTTACTAAAACATCTTTTACAGATGAGAAACAAAAAGATGGAGATATGGATAAGAAAGATAAAAAGGATGAAAGCAAGGAGGGTGGCGCTCGTAACCTTTGGGTCAGTGGGCTCTCTAGTGACACCAGGGCTAAGGATTTGAAGCAGCTGTGCAGCAAACATGGAAAGGTAATTTATTCTTCAATGGTAAGAGTTTAGAAACCAATTTTCTATAAAAATGTATTTGTTGTTGTATTTACATTTACATAAAACAGTGCTATAAGCCTTTCTTTATCTGGGGGTTTGAGGTCCATAATTGCTTAGAAAATGATACAATCTCCAATAATCAGACTAAATGTAGTCGGTCCTTTTTTACTGATGCGGGGAAATGTTTTTATCAAAATCAAAAGTCAAAAAAAATCATATCATATAAATTCAAATAGTAGAGTTACATTGTATTTAAGGGTGGGGACACTAGTGAGGCCAGACTGGTGATCAGTCCTCATCACCGGAACTGTTTCACACAAAAGAGTTACACTGTAGACATCCAACTAAATTGCAGATCATAAATACCACAAATAACAAAATTCAGAAAGAACTTAATATTTACGTCAATACAATAACAACGGGAAGGCGGCATAGAATCGTCTCCTGCAATATTATTCTTAAAATTTTCATTAAAATTTACCTAAGTACTAACTAGATTGTATATAGTTGTTTTCATCTTTTTAACACAAAATTAATGTTTTGACTGTAATATGTCCCTTACAAAATCGATTTTACGGCATTTTTACGAAATTTCATATATCTTTCAAAAAAATTCATTAACCACACACCTCCAGCAAATAAAATTGTTGTAGTGTGTAAAGGAAGCCCACCCCCATCCTCCCCTAAAATGATTGCTGACTCCTGTCGAGGTAGCGCGTTTCTAAACCCAACCCGAAATAAGGACACAAAATAGACTGTCCTTTCTAAAGATAATATAGATAAGATAATATTCTGAACTACATTCACAGATTTTTGAGAGAATGTACGGTCATCGAAAAAAATCCACAAAAAACATTGTTATGACAATGATTACACAATAATTATTATATCAGTTAAAAAAGATATATTTCTTTTGTGCATCATACACATAATTTTGTGTTTACTTTAGGTTATAGGAGCTAAGGTTGTAACCAACGCCAGGACACCTGGGTCTCGTTGCTATGGATATGTAACAATGGCCAGCAGCCAGGATGCTGAGAATTGCATTAAGAATCTGCATAGAACTGGTAAGTTGTAATTTATAGCAATATCATAATTAATAATTGTAATGTTTGTGAGTTTTAATGTCAGAGGTAATTATTAAAACTACTCAATCTATACAGTAAAATTGGAGTGTCTTTTTGTACCATTAAAACAACCGCTTTTTACATACCAATATAGCATTTTTTTAAATTTTTGTCTGTTTGTTCCGGCTGATCTTGGAAACGGCTGGCCGATTTTGACGGGATTTTCACTGACAGATAGCTGATGGCTTAAGGAGTAACTTAGGCTATAAAAATAATCATCAATCCGTCAACTGCTGTAAATCGAAGTTAACGCGGGCGAAGCTGCGGGCAACAGCTAGTTATAAATAATATTTGTCTAATATAACACTGTGCTGCTCTACTGACTTACTGAGTGACCCATAGGCTATTAAAGTAGTCATATTTAGTGGGTGTATTTCTATTAACGCTTTACAAACTTCATGAGTTAAATGTTAGTTTATTTACCATTGTTCACATAAAATCTGACATATACTTAAAACCAATTGTTAGCAGTTAATTTTAGGATTAACAAAATTGTAGTTAAACTCATACTCTTATTGTCTTTTGTGGCGTTCTAGAACTCCACGGTCGTATGATATCTGTGGAAAAAGCCAAGTCAGAATCGGAATCGGCATCAAGAAGACAACCAATAGCAAGGCCAGAAAGGAGGGTCAGCAAAGATCGTAAAGAAGAATCCGCGCCTAATGAGGTTGGATTGATATCTTATACCAGTTTTAAGAAATAGTAAAAATGTTTGATTTTTGACACATGAGTTCTATAAAATGCCAAATAAAGTAATAGGTACAAAAAATATTTAAAATAATAATGATTCTCAATCCTTTATATACATTAGAAGCCATAGCTTGAAATGTTATTATATTATTAGTAAGCTTAGTTAAATATGTTACAATTAGTAGATAACCAGCAACAGGATACGGGAATATCTAGTAGTAGTCTTTGACTCCCCGATATTGGTCATAACTTTATCTGATAATATCCTTTTCACAGGATACAAAAGATGTCGAAAAGACCAATGACCCAAAACCTAAAAAAGATGGTGAAGTTTCTGGAGAGGAGAGTACCAGGTCCCATTCCAGAACAAGAGAGAAGTCACACCGCTCTGATAAAGTGAGTCATACTGCTTATGAAATATAACCATGCTATGTATGTAATAAATATATAAAATTAGTACTTATTTGTTCCTACAAAAATATTACATAAACATATTATCCCCACACTAGGTAAGCCTGTCTTGTGATATGCTGTTTGGCAGGAACAATATCTATACATTATATTACTAAGATAATGGGCAGGTGACCCATCTGATGGTGTATGGTCAGCGATGTGAACATTAGTTCATCTGGGTTATTTTTTTATTATTATAAGCCTTCAATCGGACACTTCTATTATTTCTTTGTTATTTCATATAGTATTCTGTTGTTCCATTTTTGTGTGTACTTTGCCAGGCGGTAAAGGCCTCCTCCAATCTTCTCTGGTCTTACTATGGCCACTACTCCATGTTATTCCTGCAACTTGTCTTATATTGTCATCCCACCTTCTTTGTGGTCTACCTCTCTTTCTTTCGCCAACCCTTGGTTACCATTGTGTGTTTATTTTACTCCATTTATCCTTTCCCCTGATCATGTGGCCTGCCCATTTCCACTTTTGTCTCCATTCTTTCAAAGCTATGTCCTGGACCTTAAGTCTTGCTTCTGATGCCTTACTTTGTCACTTATATTGTTACCTGCCAAACTCATTTTTCCATGGCATGTGGAGCTACGTTTTTTGTTAAAGTCCATGTTTCGCTCCCATATGCCAATACAGGCACAATGCAAGTGTTAAATAGTTTGCTTTCATTGAGATGTGTAACGTAACAGACGGGAGGGAAATACAGAGCATCCTATCAGTAAAATGAACACAATGTAAAAAAAATATGCTACAGAACCCTTGTTTTACGTATAAAATTTAACAAATTAAATTTTGAAAATACATCTATGAGTATTATAAAATTATATCTTTTTTTTCTTTGACAAGCAGGATAAGATCAGACGAAGTACCAGAAGTCGTGAGCGGAGAAGGTCCCCGAGAGAAGTTTTGTCCTTTTCTAAGATATGGGTGAGTTAATACCTACAACTATAATACAGTTATTTTTATAATGACAACACTAACAACAACACTCTTTGACCTTCAGAATTATAAACACTTGTGATTGTTTCAACAAAATTACTGTTAATACCAGACCTATATTTGTGCAATGCGACAACCGAAAACCACTGATTATTTTCTTGTTTCAATCGCAATTTGAAGTAAACGCGTGTGTTTTTCTACCTACACATTTTTTATATGCTGCCTGTCCTGCCCTTCTAATATACATCAATCCGTCTCACCGCAACTGTCCTTCTACATCCAGTGTGGGGATGCGCTTATACCGCGATCCCGTCTGCTTAGGTACCACCATGCTGCGTATTTCTTTCGTCAAATAGCTTTGTTGTATTTCGGAGAGAATGGTAGAACAGACAGTATAATTACTGGCATCAAGACTTTTGTCTCCAGATATATGCATAAGTTGCCAGGCCCTAGTCTCGGGTAAAGCTGTTTATATGTGTTTATGGCCAATGTTGACCACTTGTCATGAGGTTGTCTGCCAGTTTGCCTATCCAAGTAACAAAAATAAAATTGTCTGTCCTGGGACGCTCAGCAGATACAAAACTTCTGTAATATTTTGCAGTAAAATGATATTATACGATAAAAGAATTTATTGAACATATCACACCTCGGTAAGACATTGAAAGGGTGGATTATATCAACTGATTCTGTTTCGCTGGTTCTACTCAGTGGACTGGCTCTGGAACCAGTAGTAGAGCTAATTTGACATTCATTATGTATAATAATGTTTTTTTTTTACCTTATTTCATTCTCCCACAGGCTAAATCCATGTGTCTCTTTTACATATTTGAATTTTCAAATTACAATGGCACCTACTAAAGAAGTTAGTATATGTCAAGCGGCGGAAGGTAGTGATACCAAAATACCAGTCTGTAATATTGATGTGGTGTTCACAGAAGGAGCGGGATGTGGCACGTGCGCGCGAGCGGTCCCGGGCGGCGCGCGAGGACGAGCGGCGGCGGCGCGCGGCCGAGGAGGCGCTACGGGACCGCGAGCGTCGCCAGCGCCAAGAGAAGCACCGCCTCAACATCGAGCGGGAAAAGCTGCGCGCGGAGAGGTACGTACTGTAGTGTAGTGTTTGTCATACATTTATCACGTGAGACTCAAAAAGGGGCGGGGAATAAGAAAAATCGCGAAACTTCACAAGAGGAATTTCACTATATTACGTGGGTTTTAATTTTTTTCGTTTACGTTTTGTAACATATATCTCACCATGTATATTAGTTAACATAACTATCTGTACTTAATATAATAAAGCTAAAGCGTTTGAACGCGCTAATCTTCGCAATATATCGTAATTTTTTTTAAATTTATGTTTATTTAGAGAAGTTTATTTTTAATTTTGTGACAAATTTACACACAACCGGCATTCAAATCACATTAGCAACTAAACGGTCTGCTAAAAATGTCGATCGCGTGTAATCGGCATACACTACACGGCATATGACTACCATTCATGTGAAATACTAATGTAGAAATTATCCATTACATGACTAGTGTAAAATTATTTACTAATTTATCATTTTAATACAGGGAAAAGATTGAACGTGAGAAAAATGAATTGTTGCGGTTGGAGAGGGAGAGACACAGGCTTGAGCGGGAGAAACTTGAGTTGGAGCGGTTGGAGCTCAAGAGAGCTCATTTAAGGTAATTTTTATTTCATCATAAGGAATATATTGATAATTATAATCTATTTTAACATCATCTGAAAAAGAAGGCTAAGGCTTCAGATGATAATAATATTTTATGTGATATAATACCACTACTTTCCTGAAGCATTTTAATGTTTTTTGGACATTAATTATTTTCAGAGTCCTGGTAGTAATAATAATTCCAATTAATAGGCTATAAATTTAGACCTAGAAACCTAATATAATAAATTTAAAATATATAGATAATATAAATTTAGAATTAGAAACCTTTAGATATTTCTGATCAAATTTATTTTGTACAATAATCATGCACAAGACGAATAAGAGCAGCATTATTTTTCTTGAAGGAAGCAAAGTTTTAAGTGCGCCAAATTATAATTATTATGTGAAAATGTTTTATTTGCTTTTACAATTTACAGACTAGAGGAGGAACGTCGCAAGCGCGGCTACGAGGGTGGGGCGTACGGTAAGGCGGCCGCCAGTCCCGAGCCCGCCGCCTACGAGCGCGAGCGGCACAAGCGCGCGCCGCCGCCGCCCATGGTACGTCGCCAGCATACAAACAGTAACGTGTGTAGATTATTTTTGATTTATTTATTATCATGATTGGCTCGATAAAGTTGTCTTTTAAAGCTAGGAACAATAGATAGCATTATGTAAAGCCTGGCTAGCTTGTAACTTCGATTGTAATTGAAAGTTATCAATTAGACGAAATAGTGTGTTAATCAAATAGAAAGAAAACACTATAGAACCCCAGGAAAACTGAGATAAATATTATTCTATGACCCGTATCCTTTCTATGATAGTTATAAAGGAACTAACATTTATATTGTCAATATAAAGCGTACAGACATCACTTAACACATGTATGTAATACTATATGTGCAGGCGTCGAGTCGCAGTCAGTTCGAGGCGCCGCCCCCGCCGCGGTTCGAGCTGGCGGCAGGCTACGAGCGCGGCGCCGACAAGCGCGATCGCGAGCGCGACTACAAGCGCGAGTACCCGCGACACGTGCCCTGTGAGTTTATCTATATTGTATGATTAATAACGAAGACTCGCACTTTGAGTTGAAATTCTGCTGAGTCAAATTATTTTAACTTGATGGTGCTTGATGGTCTTGAATGGTACTTTATTAACTTGATGGTATTGAAGTTTGTCAATCTCATAAGTACAGATATAATTTTTTGTTAAAATAAATTGATTGGAAGCATTGTTGCGGGAGGACTGGTTGTTGTTGAGTATCTGAATCTTAATATTGTAGATTCAGATACTGTGTGTGATGTCCCGGATATCCATATCATTACTTTTTGGCTGATCTTTTACCTATTAATCTAAATCAATTTTTTTTACCTTTTCAATTTGTAGATTAAATTATATAAATATTATAGAAAAAGGTAGCAATTAAAAACTATTAAATTCCATTTAGATTTCTTTTATTTTTTTTAAATCAAATATTTGGCACTTTTGTGCAATGCAAATATCTATCATACGTGAGTACAAATAGTATACAACTTTACAAAATCAACTATCTGATCTTTGTAATAAGTGTATTAAAATAATTATTTGTTTAAACATTCAGCTAAACCCGACGCCAGGAGGCCGTGGGGTCGCGGACTTCACGGTTGGCCGGGGCAACCCCTAAAAAATAACCAATCTTAAGTGAGCCAAATCGGCTCACAATTGTCAGACGAACATTAGGGCCTTTGGGCCGTTAGCATAGATCCTTCCGAAAAAAAAAACATTCAGTATGGGATTTTTTTATAATAATAAAACCAAAAATTAAGTCAATATTGTAAATTCTTATAAAATGATTAACCTAATGAAGTAAATGAATACTGCATTACACATAAGAATTATTACATTAAAACACAACGACTATTAGGAGCACCTTAAAAAAATTATGTCATAATTGAAATTAAGTAATAAGAGTTAAGGCGAGGATGCAGACCGCTACTTACCCCTCTGGGTGATGAGGTGTGGGGCGCCGCGTATGTGGCGGCAGCGAGACTACGCATTATGACAATGCGGGAATTTAGAATTTTATTACGTATGTCACTCGCCGGAACTATATAGAGCTGTTCATACTTACTATCATTTAATTTTATACCGATTTTGGTATTTATCAATACAGATAAAAAACTGGAGTGCCTGATTGTAATATTAAAATAACCGCTTTTTATTGATTGGATATATTATATCAAGGGCTTCATAACAAAGCGGCGTATACAAAAGTACAGTTTTACAGGAAAGACAAAATAATGAATAAAACAAAACTAGTTGATTGTATAAGGCTGATATTTGGCATTCTTTTTCGACATAACTTACCATCTGGTAAGACTTTTCAAATTATAACACCCATAGTTTTTGATAAACGGTAAATACGCCTCTTTCTTTCAATGCAAGTTTGGCAACGTCTACTATATAGTAAAAAAATTGATACTAATTTTGGGGCGTACAAAAGAGAATATTGTTTTATTATGATGAATAAGTAATTTCTTATTAAAGTACTTTATTCAATTTATAACTATCTTACAAACATTAAGACACTCCAGAGCTGTAATTATTTTATTAAAAATGCCCTTTCGTTACCACTAAAAATATGTTGAATATCTTAAAACAACAGGCGTAGAAACAAGTCATTAATTCAGGGTTAGCTTTGATTACATAATTTTAAGAACTTTCTAATTACGTATAGCTTTCATACTTAATCCACTCAGTCTCTAACCTATTAAAAAGTATATTATTGTTAAAACAACGTTATGTGTATTAATTTATTAAAAGTAACGTCAGCCTCATTTGCTTTTAATATCAATTTTTTTACTTGTTATTAGTACTTAATAGTTTTCGTTTAATTGGCAGCTCCTGAAAACGATACGAAAATGAAACTAAAAAACAAGGTACTTATGAATATGTAATAGTTGATGGAACGTTTTTGTAAAACCTATTTGATGTCAATAATTTAGTTTCACCTTCGTGTACGTATGCCATCAAGTTTGCATCATCATCTTTATTGTCACACTCTGGGATAACATGGCTGTGTGGCGATGGAACACATTGATTTGTGAAACCCTTTTTGTGTAGATGTCTTAAAATAGAGTCTGTCCAATCCTTTTGTCATTTTCCAGTAGCCCATGATAATAATAATAATAATATGCTGGGAAAACTCACACACGGCCATCTGATCCCAAACTAGGTCTGGCTTGATGATACAATGAAAAAATGATGAACAAATGATAAATACTGATGTATTTTTTAATACATCCATATTATAGATAAATTACACCCAGACACAGAACAAACGATCATGTACATTACACAAACATTTGTCCTGTGTGGGGATCGAATCCACGACCTTCTGGTTTAGCAGTAAGGATCACTAACCACTAGAATAACAGGCCATCTTTGCTACAAATTACGTGGAGCCCATCTATGCCAGATTCACCTAGAAATTTGAAAACTTTGCCGTTATTGCATCAGAATCTGATGTTTTCCTCATTTTAAGGGAGTTGAGAGCAGCATATACAATGGATCGCAGAGTTTTAGACTCCAGCAGTTCTAAATTATCCCAATCATACATAGGGCACACTACGTCAACCATCGTATTGCTTTTGTACAACTCTTCACATTAGCTTCTTTCAGCGATTTATTCTTATAGATGAAGAGATATACCATTAATGTTATTAGCCGTGTTTTAGGCTTAAATTCTTTAGTAAGTAAACAAACTTTCCTAAATAGGTCTGCAATTTGCTACTTTAAGGAGTGTTTTTCAATTTCTGAACAAGCACTTACTGTATATTTGTCTTTATCAATTCTGAACCATTTAGCAATGGTTTGGCGTAACACTTTTCATACTCTTTGCTCACCTCTGAATCTTTTAGTCCTTTGACTTTTAATTCCTTTCGTCTACGCTTCAGTTCCAAAGTTTGGTCTGAGATCAGGTAAATCATTCCTATTCTTCTGTATATTCACTAAGGTGTCACTGATTAGGAGATTCAAGCTGGTACAATTAGATATTTTTTTTAATGTTAGTTGGATAGGCAAACTGGCAAACGTACCACCTGATGTTAAGTGGTCGACGTCGCCCATGAACATAAACTAGTATACCTAGAACGAGCCCAGGCAACTCAGTTACGTGTTTCCTATCCTGAGACATAAGATGTTAAGTCTCGGTGCCAGTAATTACACTGCCTGTCTTGCCCTTCTCTCCGAAACACAGCAAAGCTGTTTCACGGGAGAAATAAGCAAGATGGTGGTACCCATGCAGCCGGGAGCGCAGCACAGCGCTTCCCTCCCACCGGTATATAGAGTCAGCAGTCTCGAAATTCAAGGTTTCTGCAGACTTCAGTTTGTTTTCCATTGTACCAAAGTGAATTTTCTGAATGCGGTACTTCATCTGAAGTGTTAAACTTCAAGCTGAAATAGGAATGCCAGTTGCTAATTTTATTTTAAAATATAGGGAGTATTTTCCCAACAACACTTATTATAAATGTTAAATTTTGATTGTATGTCTGTTTCCGTTCATATCATAAACGACACCTCATTTACGAAAATCACTAAAGCTGTTCAATCAGCAGGAGCGGCCATAAACGTATCTACATAAATTCACCCGAATAACAAACACACCCTCCTTTCTTTTGGCACAGTCGGTTAAAAAGGAATCTGTTTGATTACCTAATAGTAGCAAAACTATAAATTTAAAAAAATATAGGTTACCGTTATCAAAATTAACTGCTTCATATACATCCTGATTTCGTGTTGTGTATGTTATAAAAAAAAAACAGTTAACTTTAATATAATATACGAATACTTACTTACTTTTTCATAAATCACTTTTTGACCGATCTCCTTCTCGATGTTGAAATTGAGATCTTACTCTTAGTTTTATTGTTTTTGTTTCCCATTTTTGTTTAAAACACGTAAAGAAAAATTTGACACATCCGACCGTGACAGCGGCCAAACCGCGACTGCGGGGACGCGGGCGGCACGGTATTGCATCGGCCCGTCCGAAACAGTTGTTGTTCTTACGGTTTTTAAGTTTTTGTGCCGAAAAAGTGAAATAAATTAAATTTGAATAAACATAGGTTACGTAGGTTGAAATGAAGAAAATTATGATATAAATTTCAAATTTAAAAGAAATATTTTTTCCTACAAATGTGTACAGGCTTTGCTTAAATTTATGCTATGTTTGGGATTTTTTATGATCGAGTCAAGTTAATCTAATCGTGTAATGAACTTACAAGGGTTCTAGGTAATATCCTTGAATATAACATATCTTTTTTCCAGGCCGATAAATTACGCGGGAATAATTTTCCTGATTTTTTTGCCAAGCGCTTCTCACTGTGTATTTGCCAATATACCGCCTTAACTTGGCAGCTTTGTCCTGATTGAGTACGAAAGTTTAGATTCGCGTCTGCGGATCTTGACACCCAATATCTATATTCGTGGATATACATTTTAAACAATTGGGTACATCATTAGTTAATATAATATAAACTCCAGTAAAATAGTTATTTAGTCTATTGCAGTTGTGTAAAGCAATGCTGCAAGTTCTATCCTAAAATTTATGTCTAGACTGAACTATTATGTAGACTTCATGTATACCCTTAAAACGCATGCACTCAATAGGGTATTCTGAGTTATTTAAATCTTTCCTATTGGACTACAAGTGTTTCCTAATGTACGAACGAAGTTTCTCATACTCTCTCTCTGTCCCTTTCATTTTAAAAGTTTCTGATATATATTTTTTATTTTCCAGCTAGCAATATGAAATACCCCAGCAATGGCAATACCAATGACGACACGCGGCAGCCGATGCCGCCCGGCACCAGACCAAAGGAGCCAGGGTACATCATAATTTTTATTAAATGTTTACAATTATAATAAAAAGTAGAAGAAATTCTAGTTAATAATTATTATTGCTTAAACTAAGATAATGTGTGGTATTTTGTAGCCGCTCGTACGATTCTCGCGAGACACGAGCTTATCGTCCCTCGCCACCCGGGAAGCCGGAGCCGCGCAACTGGAATGCTTCAAATCGGTATCCAGACACTGCACCGCCTAAAGGTACATCCATAATATTACTTCTTTTTAATCATATTTATTACCTTATCATAATACATAGCACTCAGAATATTTTATTTGGTTATTTGGAAACCTTATCATATAATTTTACGATCGATATAATTTCCAGGATCCACTTCTAAACTGCTGAATAGACTTAAATAAAATATTGTACAACACACACTTTGGTCCAACTTTAGGTTAGGATAGTTTTTGACACTAGGTACTGCTATCTGTGTCAAGGCCCCGAGTCATTCCTGATACTGCATTCTACATTTTAGTTTTCTGAAGGTTTCTTTACGATATTGCAGTTGACACACATGTATTTTTTATTAGTAATTTTTCTGAAGGATCTGAAAGCTGTGCCTATCGCATTTATATTGGATAATTTAGATAAGAAGAGGGATGTTAAGATTCCGTTCCTAATGTCTAATATTATGATATGTGCTGTAAGATTACGGCATGAGTAGTCCATTGGGGAGATAGTGAAAAGGAGGGTGGCGCATCTGCGTGGCCTTGGTTGTGCGGATGTGTATGGGCGTCGGCGCCGTGAGGCTCCGACTGCTCGTTTGCCCCCTGATGACATAAAAAAAATGTGTTGGTTAACATTGTGTACTACAGCAGGCGGAGGCGGGCCGTCCGAGAGTTGGGCGGGCGGCGAGACGCGGTACGCCAGCGCGGGCGGAGCGACTTACGAGGCGCGCTACGGGGGCGCGTACCAGCCGCCTCCGCCGGGCGCCGCCTACCCCGACCGGTACGCGCCCGCCGCGCGGGAGTACGCGCGCAAGTACTGAGCGACACGTCTGCGGGTAGCGACAGACTACAGGCGTCAGGTGACTTATGGTGGATATAATCCATAGCTCTGATATTGATGTAATAACTGGAGTAAGGTTTCATTTGTAAAACGCGAGGTCGCAGTTTCTTTTTTCGAAAAATAAAATTAACAAGGTATATAATACTTTCATACAAACTCTTAAACATAAAAATAACAGATTTATTTCTAAATCCCACATCTATTGTTAAAAAGTGGGGAAGTGACTTGACTAGTATGACAGAAAGAACTGTGTTTTTATAGTAATAGAGTTTATTATTGTGATTCTTATGCAATTGTGTATTTTAGGTTATGATTTATTTCAGGTACTTTTAATTTAACAGTACAATGATGTAGAAGAAGACAAAAATTTTGGACATGATTGTTAAAATCAACAAAAAGTTATTTATATGTTCCCTTGTGTTGTATATTCAACTGGGATGTGTATGTTATATTGTAAAAATATATTAGTGTAATGTAGGTATTTGTGATCTAAGTGTTTTTGATTTCTATCCATCAATGAAGATGTGTATCACTTTGATGTAAGATTGGGAATAAACTTTTGAAGTATGTAATTATGTTAATTTTATTTAATCATGCAATTCTAGCTTATGCTAGGGCTGAAAGGAACCCCACCATGGTTCAGGCCTTGACGTGGCCGTGGGACTCAGTAGTAGCCTAGGGTGAGCCCAGAACCTTGGGCGAAGCTAATTGCTAAAGCTAAAAAAAAAAAACAAAATTAAGTAAACCTCAGTAAGGTCTACTAACATTAATTGTAAGTATATTTTTGCGACTAACATAATTATATGGATTTAAATCTGAAATAAATGTATTATTATTATTAATTGAGCCGAGGGAGCTCTTTGTATTGTAGAAGAGGGGACAAAAGCGCAAGGGGCGGGGACGGGAACCTCACTCCAATGTACTGTCTCGACGTTGGGAGGGGTTGGTCTGTGGTCCGTCGAGGTGCCCTGTTTGTTTATTAGATCCAGGGCACATCAAAAGCGACATTGGTGGCACAAGGCCCGATTTTACCAGTTCCTTGAAGTGAAACCGAGTTCAATAAAACCGTATCCATGTTCTTCGGGTAGATCCTGACCCTATGTGGGACACTCGTGGGAGTGCACAATCCTAAATTAAAACCACTGCGAGCGCCTTCAGCCGCATTTTGAGGGTCCCGGATCTGCAGGCAACAGGATCACCTCGGCGACAGGCTACTCCTCGTAAGGGGGGACTGCCTGGCCGCTACAAAGCAGTACCAGCGACGTCGTGTCATACTGGGTCAGGTTCCCATCTTGTCGACGCGAGCACAGGGTCGTTACTGGAACCACATTAAGTAGCGCCTACGCACCCTGGTCATCGCCCGCGAGGGGAGGCCTTGTCGGCGGCCTCCTTCTGAGACATTACTGCATCGCAGGAGACCATCTGCCGTCCAGAGACTCGTCGTTCCCGAGCATCATCGCAGCCGCATCCGATGACTATGTCCGATCGTGACACAGCGCCGCTCATCTCGGGCACTGTTACCGGCTCCTTTTTTATGTCACAAGGAGGCAACCGAGCAGTCAGACCCTTAATGGTGACTACCGACGCCCATAGACATCCGCACAACCAAAAGTTATGCAGATGCGTTGCCCTCCTTTTCCCTTTCCTCCCAATGGGCCACCGAAAACTCACAAACCGCACGAAACGCGACAGCATAGCTGTCACTTGACGCCGGTGTTATGTGAGCGAAAGGTACCACCCCGGTCGTGCCGCCCTAATTCAGCTCCAAAGCAGCATGGCACTACCTCTTCCTAAACTAAAAACTTCCTTGTGAGCCTACCGGCACAGGTACTCACCAAGGCAAACTGAGTCAGACGGAAGGTGAGGGGTTCGCGCGACACAGGCACGCACCCAGTGTAATAGAAAAGAAGTTCGATCTTCGTTTGCCGAATTTTATCAAAAACTTCCGTGTGTGGGTTCTGTCTGTGCTCACTGTAACCATAGGTCACAGTGAGCAAAACTCGGAAATCTGACCGCTGACCGCGCGCAGTGAGGTCAGCGCCTAAAAGAGTGAACACAATATAATATTACCTATGCATAAAACTTCTTTATATTGTGACTGTTTTTTTTTAGTTCCGTACCTAAAAGGAAATACATCTGCCGTCCACTAACTAAAAGGCAGCTAAGTGCAAAAAGTAGTTTTCGAGAAAACGCAAAAATAAGTGGGAATTGATGTCTCTTGAAAAGTATGCTACTTAGGAACAAGGTTGCAAGTTATATACGTAGGCATAGTCTTTGTGCACAATATGTGATATATTTCATTCATTTATATTAATCACATTTTATTTAAATTCATTTTCTAACTTTTAGCTAAGCAATTTTTTTCATTTTTAACATAATATACTGCACTATAAGGCCGCTAACCATACCTTAACTGCTTTATAGTAAAGCAATATCTAGTAGCTGCCATGTCTTGTAATTTTAGTAAAAGTTATCAAAATATACTTAGTTATAAAGCAGTTAAAGGATTTTAACAGACTTGTAGCCTAGTAACTAACACTTAAAGACTAACTTTGCTTACTTAGAAAGCAGTTATGGGATTTTAAACGCTTTTAAGCTCGGTATTGTAAAACATATTTTTATTCTGATTCTCCTACTGCTTAACTAGAAGGCAGTTAAAGACATCTCGCTCGGAATTAACTGCCTTTTAAATAAGCACTTGCCGGTAAAAAGTTGAGAAGTTAAAAACTGTTTTATGAAAATCAGAACTTTATTTATTAATAAAAAAGAATAGACAATCAGTACGTCTAATTAAATTGTGTAGGAACTTAACAAATTGCTTTTTATTAATTAAATAATATAAAATTTATAAAAAAAAAACAAGTTAAATCAAACTTTTACAAATCTTATTCAGTAATGAGATCACAATTACATCTTTAATAATAATTAATCAGTATTCGCGAAACAATAGGAAAAATTATATTATAATTATTTTATAAAAATACCCAAAACATGTAAGTATCGTTTTTGAAAGTTTTATGGCACATGACACACATTGGTTTTTTTTATATAGATGAGTGGGTAAACGGATAGTCGGTTCACCTGATGGTAAGTGAAGAGCGACATCCACAGACACCCGCTACACCAGTGGATTAACAGGTGCGTTGCCGGCCTTTCAGATATCAGTATGCTCTTTTCTTGAAGGTCCCTAAAGTCGTATCGGTTCGGAAACACCGTAGGTGGCAGCTGATTCCATATATTAGTCGTGCGAGATAGGAAATGCCGTAAAAATCGATTTATACAAGGTTGATAAAAGCGAGAGGCATTAAATTAAACCACGTATACTATGTACGATTTCCAGGCTACACACCAAAACTTAGACCAATAGAATCAATCGTTTAGTCACAGGATATTTTTAAAGTTTTAAAGCCGCTCCGGTTTGTTCGACTCGGTGAGACGCAACGTGCTGTGCGACGTTGCCTTTTAGATTCGAAGGACATTTTACAAAGGTTTACAAAGAGTTTTTACGTTTTACTTTGACTATTCACGTATTTAAGTTCTTTGAAAAACTTTTTTTTATTGCTCTCAAACTATTTTTTTCTAGTTTCAAATTAACCGTAAGCATGTGTAGTATATGTAGTTTAATTTAATGCCTCTCGCTTTTATCAACCTTGTATAGTAAAATAATTCAAATTTCTATGCACTTATGAAATAAACATATCACAATCAGAGATCAATAATTGCAAAGTTGACATAATCGAAATGTGCGTAACTCATAACGTCATAATCAATTAAATATTAGAGTTTATATAAAAAAATATAAATTTGACCATTTTTTATGCTTAAATACTAATTAAAAACTTTAACAAAATGAATAAATCAGATTAGGTAAATAACCAATTGATATACCTAGTAAAACTCGTGTCTAGTATAATATTAAAATTAAGTAATAAAGTAAACAAAAATATTTAATAAAATATAAAAACAACATTATTCTAAAGGCACTTTTTCAGTCTTTATGTTTACTACATATCCTAGTTTATAAAATTACGTTGCTTTTGTTTTTCTTCTGGTTCAATTCAGATATATTATATCCTTCAATGATCGGTAAATTTTGCCAAAATAACATCTTATATTTAGGTATATTGGCGATAACTTTGTTAAAAGATTAATCTTTCTCTCCTCATCTATTCCTTTCGGTTGAGACACATATTCCTCATCAAAATCGACTTTAAACTTTATGGATGGATTTAAACTTATCTATTCGTGGTAAAATAATTACTTTTTCTAATTCGCTACTAAAATATATTTGTTGAGTAGTCTGTTCCAAAGTTTTGTGTAAATCATTTAATTCTCCATTTATCTCATCCATTACAATCAGGTATAGCTTGCGTGCGAACATTATTGTTTGTATCAAGACTATGCAATCTGTAAGATTCGCATATTTCGCATTCCTCATTTCCTAGTCGAGCGAACGATATGTTTAGACTCTTTAGATGTGATCGGTATAACTCATAGCCTACTCTGTATTCTGGATATTTCGAACAAAAGTCAGAATACATAAACTTAATATTAATTTCACTGGGCAAATAACGACGATGAGGAGCGTGTTCACGACGATAGTGTGGTGCAGTGGGATTGGAAGATTCAATATGTTCCGTAATAATATCTCTACGAGCACCGAAATGAAAAGGAAATAATTATAGCCTCAGCTGGTCAAACCGTTTGCGTTTGACCAGCTCAGCCTATTTTATTACGCTATTTGCGTTACGCAAAGCACAAGCGTTTAACTGCTTTTTAGTCTAGTATTGTCGTTTAGCTGCTCTCTAGCGATTGATATTTAGCCAATACTAATTTCAATACATAACTTAAAAGCCGCTATTGGCGTATAACTGCTTTCTAGTGTAGTTTTTCATTATAACTGCTTTATAGTTAAGGCACGATGTTCAGATGGTTATTTGTATGACACAATACATGAAGGTAGTTAAAGATGCTTAGCTACTTTTTAGTCAAGCATGACTAGATAACGTACTTTTAGTTAAGTAAATTTAGAAAAAATAATACATCAATTTGCCGTTAAAGTATGTTAACGTCTTTCTAGAGAAGTATTGTGGCTTAGCTGCTTTTTAATTAAGGGAGTAACGAAATTTATGTGGTTTAACTGCTCAGCAAATTTCTGTATCTCTAAAACTATAAATCATAGAAAAATGATTCTTACACCAAAAGATAGAGCATTGAAAGTTGTTTAAGACTACATTAAAAAGTGAAAAACGACCAACTGTGGCTTAACTGCCTTTTAGTTAGTGGACGGCAGACATATAATTAGATTTCAATGTCTGTTTTTTACACACGCTCTCATTATGTCGTTATTCAACGAGATATCAGATATAGTTTAAAACTAGCATGTATGTATTTATACTAATAAAAGTAATATGCACTTAACTTATTTTTAGAATTAATGAAACAACAATGTCTGTTATAATTTATTCATCACAGTCAAAAAATGTATCATATAGATTATTACTTAATATTATCAACAACACATTTTATTTCGGTCTTAAATAGACCAAAAAAATAGTCACTTTGTTCCTATAAATTAAATTCAAAATATATTTTATAACATACCTTCCACAAAATCAACAGATCATTTTTTTTATCTGTTAATACCAAAATAAAGACAACACAAACATTTACATTATTACTTGTAATAATGACTCGTCGCTACTATAAAATACGCGCATTTGATACTTGTCTACGACCCCTACTCTCATAGATTTATTAGTCAAAATGATAAATTGTTGTTAAAAAGCCTTAAGAAAACTAATTTATTTGTTCATTAAGAAATACCCGACTACATAAATATTAGTATGTAGATTACTTTTTGTTCTAAAGAGCTATAAATTGTGTTTAAAGAGATGTTAATTTTAATATGACAAAAATAATTTATATTTATCAAATACATGCTTTATGTTATATTGCTTAGAGTTTAAAAAAAAATCGGTTGTCTGTAAAGTCGGTTTACTGACGATAGTTGAACGTGACAACGTCATAAGAAAATAGAACGCCTCACAGCGAGGTAACGCCGCATGCGTCATGTTTTTTCGTTCTTGCAGCTGGCTCCATTGACGTGACGTTGTCACGTCAAAAGTCCATATTATGGACCAACGTAACAATAATATTCGTCATAAATATCTTAATACAGGCTTGGTAATTAAACATACAAATAAAGTGGCTACTACTGTAAGATGTAAAGAAAAAAAAAACAAATTATTTAGAAAATCTTAGCACTACTTTCTATGAAATACGCGTTAGCTTGTGCTGTTTAAAACAATCTTTGTAGTATAGGATTTATTGTACCATATTGAAAATAGAAAGTAAGTAACAACCTAACCTAACAAATATACTATAAATGCTCAAGCATGGGGAACGTAAAATCAAAACACGATAGGCTCATAATTGAATTGCTGCATCTGCAAATTTTGGATGAATAGTGACGTAAACGCCGGCGCGTCGTTTTTCTCAGAACCTTTAGAAACATTGCTCTCTGTCGATCTGTCTGTATTGGTACTGTCTGTCAATGTGTCTGAATCTGGGTCCAGTACTTTGATGGCCGTCATGGCGTCTGCTTGTCCCTGCACCGCCGCCAATTTGAGAAGACGCAGAGCCGTGCTACGGTCTCGGGTCAGACCGCCCCTCCCCTGGCCGTAGTATATGCCCAGATTGTACAGCGCCTCTGGATGATGGAGAGTCGCGGCTGTACGGTACAACGTCATTGCCTGGACAAAAAAATAATTGGTTTATGGTATACATTTAATGAGAACAAGATTGTGTATTAACTGTTACAGATATTGTTATGTTATATGTAATGTTTACGCGAATTTCACTCATAATGAATTTTTTAAAGGATTTTATCACGATAGTGCCAAGTATGTATACTTTCAAACTTCGGATTTTTAAAAATCTTAAAAGCGATAAATTCCGTAGAAAGTTATTTCGTAACAAGGAGACAAAACCAAGGCCAATAATGAATGATTTCTAGAGGGATTTCAACGCTAGGGTAAATTAGAATCAAAATGTTTAATTGATAACAAATATTTAGCTATGAATTTCGAAGACTAAGCTAATCCTTAAAAGTCTAAACTTTCCTTAACTTGTCCTGACTTGCTGGGCTAGCATGCGTACAACGAGATATCTCTTGACTAGAGAGAGAAAGATAATGTCTACATCGAGTATTTTCTCGATTACTCGTTAAGGTAATACGAAAATAGTGCTACTACGAGATAACTCTTTTTATACCGAAATTATATAATTAAAGTAGGGACACGCCACGGTATACAAAAAAAGACACCCGGTTTTATTTATTTAAGTTTAAGTTACTTTATCTCGTCCTTAATATTGAAAACGCATGTTAGCTACTGTACACAGAGAGATAAAACGAGAAAAGGGTAGACAAAACTTTTTTCGTGCGCGCATGTTAGGCCAGCTGAATTGTAACATGTTACAAATTGTCCGTGACTTTGATATTCCTCATAATCTTCTCCGCCCTCACAAAGAGTACACAAAATTATCTTAACTCTGTAATGTATCGATAGTAATTGTCAAACATTCGATAAGCACTTATCTATGGACATGATTTCAACAATCTAAATAACAAATGTAGGAAAAAAATACTTATCATGTTCTATATAGCTATACTCAACCTACAGTACGATTGAAGTTATAGTATAGTAAAAATAGAATTCATAGAATTAACCTCACACTAAAATTCGGATCCATTTTTTTTTATGAAGGGTCACTTCATCATCATCATCATCAGCCTCTATCCGTCCACTGCTGAACATAGGCCTCCCTCAATGAACGCCAAGATGGCCGATCCCTTGCCACTCGCACCCAACACGGGAGGGTCACACACTTACTGAGCATAAAATCACAAAATGCTGACAATTAATCCAGGTGGATACTCTGATTAAGGTTGAACAAGTCGATGCCGCGAACTCTAACAAAATGATTGCTATCTCACCTGACATAAGGCGCGAAAATTTTTGCTAGAATGAAATGCACAATGATTCATTCCGAAAATGTCCTTTTAGCAAAACAGTAATTATAGAAAAACTAATTAGTGTATTTTATATTAGTGTAATTTATTTTATCTTTTGAATAACTAAACTATATCTGTACGGGCTTCATTTTTGAGCTTTCGTGCTCGGTATACTATTTATTTACGCCCAAAGTTGGGCTAAAATCAGTGTTGAAATACGAAAGTTTAGAAGCTTGTATTTTTTAAATGTATAATTTTTTTACGATTTTGGGTACATACACACATAGATAACGACGAGATCAATTTATATTATACTTAGTTTTTCATGGTCAACGTCAAACATTGTAGTAATTACTGTTCTGGGTTTGTATGGAAAGATGAGCGACTTGTGTAACCTTAAGCAATAAATCGTAAACGGTACCTACGTTTTACAAAAAAAATTCAGTAAATAAAAGATGTGATTTTTTTTCTCTACACTCTACAGTAATGGTCTCTAATAACTTTTGCCTTAGAGTGTATAGTTTCCGAGATATCAGCCATTTTTTTTTATTCGAGATGACGCTTTAAGCTCCACCTGGATAACCTGGATTTGTCAGCTTTTTATGCTCAGTAACCAACCTCATAAATAAAATTGGATCGGAAATCTAGTGTGAAGTTGTCGAAGAAAAACGGCTATTTTTACTGTACCATTTGATTTACAGACATTCGAGCATGGTCAATTTTGTATACAACATCACTAAACGTTCTCTAGCTGTAGCAATCTTCAAGACAGCAAAGTTAAAAAGCGCGTACTGTACGGATACGCAACATCTATATTATCCATCCTATGGTCTCCTTTCTTATATGGGATCTAATCTATGTGCACGTCGTTTAAGGGCTTTAGCGGTAGTTTGGGGGCGCGCTCTCATCTGCATTTTTTTTAATGTCATCAGGGGGCAAACAAGCAGTCGGAGCTTCACGGCGCCGACGCCCATACACATCCACACAACCAAGGCCACGCAGATGCGCCGCCCTCCTTTTCTCAATACCCCCAATGGGCCACCGGAAACTCGCAAACCGCACGAAACGTGACAGCATAGCTGTCACTTGACGCCGGTGTTATGTGAGCGAGAGGCCCCTGTCGTGCCGGCCCAGTTCGGCTGCAATGCAGCATAGCACTACCTCTTACAACACAGTTTTACATTTGGGAATGCACTACCCTACTAAACCATGCGAGCCCTATCAGCCACTTTTTGAGGGTTACCTTACATATTAAATTATTATTAAGCAAACCTCAGCGACAGGCTGACCCAAGCGTTGAGCTTGTAAAAATCATAATAAACCGCAATAAAATCTGTAAAAGTTGTTTTATTATAATAACACTGAATAATTAATAAAGAAACTTACAATTTTTTCATCAGCTGCGACTCCTAAGCCCATTTCATAGCACAGAGCCAGGTTATAGATGGCCGGAGCATGATTACGATTAGCAGCTGATCTGAATATAGAATTATTATAATGTAATACAACTGTCATTCAGTGATAAATTCTGACAATACAATGTCACATTTAATTTATATTAATATTATTGTTAAGGTTCATCTACTTCTAGAAATAGGACTAGAAGAATTTACATATGACATTAACATTAGGGGCGACTTGCAGAAAGGAGATAATAAGTCGAGTTTACTGAAATTTGATTTAACACTAAGCCATCTTAAGTTCAAACCAATTTAAATTTCTTTTGCTTTACCTTTTTTCCTTGAAGATTTATCTAAACTGACTTAATTGAGTTGTACGACTTTTCATTCGGTCTTTACGTTTCGTTATACACATTTTGCTTTTAAGACTGTCAAATTATCTTATGATGTCAATAACATTTTGCATTGAATGAAACAAATCTTGTTTATTTTGACGTTTGTTGACTGACGTCTGACATCAACGTTAAATCGAGATTTAAGAACTAAACCCACATTGTTGCCGGTTTAATTTTGACATTTGTTTAAATCCAGATTTAACACTTAATTGACGCCGGGCAAGACAAAAATGGAGGTTTAACTAAACCGAGCTTAAGTTGTACTAAATCTCGATTTAAGCAGCTTCTGCAAGCCACCCTAATGCACTAAAATATAAATGCTCTTTTCAATTGATGAGATATCAATTGAAAAGAGCATTTATATTTTAGTGCATTTATTTCAGTCACATTTGCTAAAATATAAGTTAGTTGCTGACTGACTGGTAATTTTTTTATTAAGTGTTTTGAAGCTCTACAATTTAATGAAATACAAGAACTGTTTGTAAATTTAATTTGCGCAGCCCTCCTTTTCTCAATACCACCAATGAGCCACCAGAAACTCACAAACCACATGAAACGCGACAGCATAGCTGTCACTTGACGCCGGTGTTATGTGAGCAAGAGGTACCATCCCGGTCGTGCCAGCCAAAGCATAGCAGAATGGCATTACCTCTACAAATAATTAAAGAATGTTTCATCATCATTATTATCAATCTTTTCCCATCCACTGACACGGCTGTCTTTTTTTTTTTTTTTTTTTTTTTTATAGAAGAGGGGGCAAACGGATAGTCGCTTCACCTGATGGTAAGTGAAGAGCGACATCCACAGACACCCGCTACACCAGTGGATTAGCAGGTGCGTTGCCGGCCTTTCAGGTATGAGTATGCTCTTTTCTTGAAGGTCCAATGAACGCCAATATATCCAGAAAATGTGGAAGTTCCACCACTAATTATGTGCGTCACTGAAACATTAGACCATAAAATAATGTACATCTTACCTAAGTAAGCTAAGACCATTCTGGTAATGTCCACTTTCAATTTCAGCTAAGCCAAGTCGATTTTCAATAGAATTCAAGACGTCTCCCAAATCACTATCCAACGATCCGCTATTATTAATCCAGATGCCACTACTTGTATTTGTTGCATCTGAGGAACCGCCGGTGCTATGATCATTGGATACTGCATGGACCACTTGAGCACTCCCAAGAAATTTTTCAATTTGATAAGTCAAATCCAAGTTAAGAAAACATTTTTGGGAATTACTTGTCGTTGGCAAAGACTCCAACAAGTTATATACTTTGGGTATACAGAATTTCTTCTTATCCTTACAATTCTTTTTGAAATTCAAATGAATAAGATGACTTGTGTACCATCCAAACATCAAAGCACTGCTCTAGAAAGAGAAAAGGGAACAATTAAAAAAAAGATGACTATTATCCACTTTGCATTTGACACGCAAACTGGCAGATAGGCCAGCAAATAGCTAATATCACCCATAAACAATGTATACTTTATGCAGGATTACTAATTATTAATATGCATAAAAAACACCATTGGATGTCTGCAAATAATTATGCAGCCTATCCCTCTTATCTTTTCTTTCCTAGACACAGCAAAGCTGTTTCACAGAGGAATTTATATGTACTTTTAATTCTGGATTATTATTATACTAATACAACCTCCACTAAAAAAGATTTTCGAAAATTTTATTGGTTAGCTATGTTGTGGATGGATATATGCAAAGCAGGGGCTGCAATTTCGCCACTTACACATTAGGGTTGACTTTCTTCAGTTTAAGTTTGAAAACAGTAGTCTGATATTGATAACATTTATTTCAATTTAAAAAACGCAATGGTAGGCTTACTTAAGTTGCTAGTTTTCAAGGATGTTATCCCAATATACAACTTTCACATTTTTTATTACTCTAAACTATTTTTAACAATTATTTAATTTTATGTCGTATTGTATGAAATCTACAAACTTCTACAAACTTATCCTGTAAGTCCTACTAGGGTGCTAAAAATAACAAGTCTAATATTTACCCATGCTATGGCACCAATCCAAGTACGGTTCAGATGTTCGAAGTTCCATCGTTTATGTTTTGTATCGTTTTCTTTGTTGAAGGAATTCCAGCACTTTTGAGCAATAAACCAACAGCAAGGCGAATCGTTGTTCTTATTCTTTTTTTCAGATTGATTAAAAAAGTCACACCATGGCGGATTTATTCCCACCGAGCTACATTTATCATAATGATTTGCGCTCCTTTCTACAGTATCTCTAAAACGGCGCGATCCACATTTCCACATGTTTTAGTTTGTTTGTTTAGGTTTCGGATATTTTATGGTGAATTGCTTTTTAGTTTATCACTAATTAATTTACGACTGCCATTTTCCGTCTTTAGAATTTAACACTTCCAGTGTTATTTAGCTGCGGAATTATCGAAAACAATTGAAAAGAAAACAATGTATCAAAAGACTGTTATAAATAAACTAAATATGCTTTTAATAAGTTTAAACTTGAAAGTGGCTTGGCGACTGGCGACCATCACCAAAACAGGTATTTTTGTCTTTTTAATTTTGATGGCAAATGTCAAGACTCAAGAGTAAATTTCCAGACCATAAACTGTCTTTTTTTTGTTCCTATTGAAACAGGCTCAGACCATGTTGACTCAACTTTTGCTTAAATACGTCTAATGCCTTTAAAATCTTGCATTTTATTATGCATTTTAAATTTCGTCCCAAAACGCTAACACTTGTCACGTGACGTCATATGTTGTTAAACATCGTAAAAATGATAAAATGATTCTAGATGTCGTTAATAAAAAATGGCTTTTAAGTTTTATAATTGTTGTACGGTGCCTGTGTGTGTACACTGTCAAAACGCCTGAAAATTAGTTTTTACAATATGTACTGCGTACGGAAAATGGTGTATAAAAGTACGTCAATATTCTTCCGCTTCCGCTAAATAGGAACAGGTGTCGTCATTTCCGTTTATGATCAACAACAACAACAACATTTTATTTGTTGAATATTAATGTAGTCAAATATAAATAAGGGAAAATATTGTATTTTTTCAGAATTCTATCATAGAAACTACCAATTAACATCATAATTATATTTTTATATGAATACTGTCAACATCCCTATTATTAATTTCATTATTAATACAAGTATGATAACTATCTCCTATTGCATAGTAATGGATAGTATCATCTTAACACGAAAATTCTACTCCTAAAATATTCTTAGAATAATTAGAAATCACTGAAATTTCTATACGCTTGTTAATATTCAATATCATTCAAAAGAACTGAATTTCTTAAAACCGCGCTGATCGTATTTTAACGACTAATTTGCCGTCTTCACCGACATTTTTTGTTGAAGTATTGTTGAAGTTTTCAATATTTTTTGATCCGCTCAGGAAATAATTAGACAGTATAAACGCACTCGGTAATAAAACGCTAGTAAATACTAAATATTTACGGCCATTGCAAGCTGACTGACAACACAGGCGCATGCGCAATGTAGGCGTGAGGTGATGGGTTGCTTATTAGATATAAAATAATTAAGAATTTAATTGTTTTTATGATCGAACAATCAATCAACATCAATAGTGGTCGAACAAACGATATTAATTGATCAAAAGTAATTATTAATTTGAGCGATAAAAATAAAGATATAGATACCGGTGCGAGGGAAGCGCTGTGCCGCGCTCGCGGATGCATGGGTACCACCATCTTGCTTGTTTCTCCCGTGAAACAGCTTCGCTGTGTTTCGGAGAGAAGGGCAAGACAGGCAGTGTAACTACTGGCACCGAGACTTAACATCTTATGTCTCCGGATAGCCAACACATAAATGAGTTGCCTGGGGTCCTTCCAGGTATACTAGTTTATGTTCATGGGCGACGTCGACCACTTACCATCAGGTGGTACGTTTGCCAGTTTGCCTATCTAACATTAAAAAAAAGATATCTAGTAAGAGGGGCCAACTTAAGGGTGAAAATTTGTTTAATTTATTATAAATAAATAAAAGACTAACAAACAATTCTTAAATTTGAACATTAACGAACAAACGACGACTAAATAATAAAAAAAATCAATAAGAGTGGGGCCAAATTCAGTTAACCAAGCTTTTAGAATACGACTTGTGGGCACAGACCACTTTAGATATTTTTTGCGGGAGTCCACAAAGCCTTGCAACAAGCAAAGTTTTCTTGTTTTTTTTTTTGGAAGGATCTATGCTAACGGCCCAAAGACCCTAATGCTTCGTCTGACAATTTTGAGCCGATTTGGCTCACTTAAGATTGATTATTTTTGGGGGGTTGCCCCCCACCATCCGTGAAGTCTGCTACCCGGGTTGGGTTGGCAAAGTTTTCTGTCTTAACTTCAACTGAGCTTTATATATTATTTATATTGGCAAATCCTTCAGGGAGTCATTGTTAAAGAAGAAGAAGTCAAATCAGCGTTTCTTTTCAAAAATTATTAGGTCAGTATTGGAAAAAACGGCGGGAAATTTCAAGGCGCGCAGTTGTGGTTTTTTGTTTCTCATTAATTTTTTATTATTTTAGTCATTCAGATCAGTTTATTATAATATTTATTTTATAAATTTTATTTGTATATATTATAGTTAGTTAGAAAATTCTTGGTTGGTAAGTTTCTTTTTACATTCTATTGCAACATGAATGAACCCCCGGATCCCGGGGGAACATGTAAAGTGCCCGAAGCTTGCAGTTTTGTTACAGTAGAATATAATGATTCTAGTATGGACACTGACCAATCTTCCAAAAAAGTTAGTTTAAAACGTGGTCGCCTGCATAAAATATGCAAAAATTGTAACAAAAAGAAAAGAAAAAATACGGGAAACCAAAAGGACATTGGATGTCGTTGTGTAGAGTCCGATAAATCAGATGAGGGTAAAAATTTAACTAATATTCCACTTGCACAGCCTTTATTACAATCAGATAATCCAGTGCCTCATAATATTAATGATTCAGTCAGTAAACCAAATACTCCAATTGGTCGAAATCTTTACAATGAACTAGATGCACCTCCTTACATTATTCATGTTCAGAAGATCCAATCCTCTGATAATGACGGAAAAATATTGCACCCGATAACCTTCGGAAATTTTCTTTTAAAAAATAAAATTTATAATATAGTTAATGGTAGTGTTAAGAGAATTGGTCGAAACCGTATGTCTGTTTCCTTCACAAATTATGTTGATGCTAACTCTTTTATTAACAATAGTATAATCACCGACAATAATTATAAAGCATATGTCCCTTCATTTAATATTTTAAGAATAGGCATTGTTAGAGGAGTTCCAACAGATTGGTCTCCTGAGGAAATTATTTCTAATATCTCAACCCCTGTTGGCTGTGGCAAAATAGTTAAAATTAGACGACTTAATTATAAAACTATTGTTGATGGGTCTCCAATATGGAAACCCACACAGTCGGTAGTAATGTATTTTGATGGTCAGGTACTCCCAAAAAGAATATTTATCTGCTACAACTCTCTGCCCGTAGACTTATATGTTTTTCCCACCATCCAATGTTATCACTGCTGTCGTTATGGTCATACAAAGATGCAATGTCGTTCCAAACCAAGATGCCTCAAGTGTGGTCAGGATCATGTTAGTGATTCATGTAATGTTGAAGATGACTATTACTGTTGTCAATGTTCTGGTCGCCATATGGCAAACAGTAAATCTTGTCCGGAACTTAACAGACAAAAAGAAATAAAACTATATATGTCCCAAAATTGTGTTTCTTATCAAGAAGCAAGTAAAATGTTCCCTATACTTAATAAATCATTCGCTGAAACCTTGTCCAGTCCTCAAAGAAAATTATCTTTCCAAAATATTAATTCTCCATCTTCTTATACTCCACAAAAATCTTACAAGAAAACAGTTATATCTAAACCTTCCCGCCCTATACAAGTTGGAAAAGGTTACGACAAAACTGCACATGATAATATCATAAAAGAATTTTCCTTTAATCAATTAGATAAAAATTATAGCCCAATTTCAAATGATACTCCCTCCACACAAGAACCAACAAAAATATCAGATATTATATCTTTATTACAAACCTTTGCCCAGACCAATAATAATATACCGTCCATCGTTGCCCCCTTAATGGAGTTAATTGTAAATATAATCAAAATAAATAATGGCCAACAAAATATTACAATGGAACGCTAGAAGCATAATTAATAAAAAAAGTGATCTAATTTACTTATTAAATAAATATAACCCTTTTTTATTTTCATTATGTGAAACTTGGCTTAGACCAGGTTTTACATTAAATATTAAAAAATATAATACTGTTAGAGAAGACAGATTAGATGGATATGGTGGTGTAGCATTTCTCATTAAGAAAGGCTACCCTTTTAATATAATATCCACTCCTGTACATAGTTCTGAAATTTCTATTTTAGCCGTAATTGTAAATAAAGTTTGTTTTGTTTCTGTATATATTTCACATATTTCTATTAATATATTAAATGAAGTTGGGGATATATTCTTATCCCTCCCTAAACCATTAATTATAACTGGTGACTTTAATTGTCATCACCAGTCTTGGGGCTGCTCCATGACAACCTGTTATGGTAATAAACTTTTGGATATTCTAGATAAAAACAACTTGTGTATCATCAACAATGGTAATTCTACTAGACGTACAAACTTATCTGAAGGAAATAGTGTAGTAGATCTAACTATTTGCTCACCCCAATTTGTATCTCAGCTGTCAAGTTCTGTTTTAACATCCACATTTGGCAGTGATCATTATCCCATTATTACCTCATTTCCTCCTGGCAAATTAATTAAAACTTGCAATAAACTATTCCCGAGATACAATATATCAAAAGTCAATTCTGACACTTGGACTCAATTTAGTAGTAAAGTTGATTTAAAACTTAGTCAGAAAATATCAGAAAATATTAGTGATTCTTGCGGTGCCCAAATTTTTTTAGATACATTAATTGAAAGTGCCAATGAAGTTTTTAATATAAAACATGGGAACCCTTATATTCCAAGTCCTCCATGGTGGGATGTCGAATGCAAAGAATTTTTAAATAAAAGAAAAAATGCTGAAAAAATATTTAATAATAATATGACATTAGAAAACCTCTTATCACTAAAGGAGATTACAAACGCAACAAAATTACTTTTTAAAAGAAAAAAAAGAGACAGCTGGCGAAAGTTCTGCTCATCTTTATCTCCCAATACTCCCTCATCCAGTGTTTGGGAAAACATTGGAAGATTTAGATCAGCTTATAATACCACCCCATCCCCAACTTTTCCATCTTTTCTAGTAGACGATTTTCTTGATAGAATTGCTCCTCCCACTGTTAATTTTCGTAAAGATAACTTAAATGATAACGGTGCCTTATACAATGAATCATCTGAATTAAACTCTCCCTTTTCAATGACAGAATTAAAGAACGTTTTAGAATATGCATCAGATTCTGCACCTGGTCCAGATGGAATATATTATTCTTTCATTACTCATTTAAATGACATAAGCATGACATATTATTTAAATTTAATCAATTCTATTTTTCACTCTGGTCACATTCCTGCAAATTGGAAATCACAAATTGTAATTCCAATATTAAAACCTAATAGAGATCCTTCTTCTGCTTTGTCTTACCGTCCTATTGCCCTTTCATCTGTCCTCCTAAAAATCTGCGAACAATTAATTAAGAATCGTCTAGAATGGTTCGTTGAAAGCAACAGTTTGCTATCAACAACTCAATTTGGCTTTAGACGAAACAGAAGTAGTATAGATAATATTAGTTTACTTACAACCGATATCAGGCTAGCCTTTTCTGATAATAATTTTGTCATTGCAGCATTTTTGGATTTATCTAATGCTTATGACAATGTCGTGATACCAATTCTTAAACAAAAACTTTTATGCCTTCAGATTCCCAGAAAAATTATTTCTTTTGTTATAAATATGCTTAATGATAGATCGATTTTGTTTACTGATGGTGAACAAAAACATTCTAGAGTGTTATCCAAAGGCCTTCCACAAGGGTCCGTTTTGAGCCCCTTATTGTATAATTTATACACATATGATCTAGACTTAGCTATTGATAGAAAGATTGAAGTTTTGCAATATGCGGATGATTTATTATTATATGTAAAAAGTAAAAACATTAAATTAGCATGCACAGAGTTAACGTCATCACTTCAATATTTAAAAAAATGGCTTGATGATCATGGACTATATTTGTCCCCATCTAAAAGCTCAGTAGTTTTATTCTCCCGTATGCGAACTATCACTCCAGTTCATGTTTATTACGATGAGACCATTATACCACAAAAAAATGATTTTAAATTTTTAGGTGTCATTTTAGACAGGAAACTTACAGGCATCCCTCATTGCAATTTCATCGCAAATAAGTGTGAAAAAATAATAAACATCATAAGATGTTTAGCAGGAGTTTGGTGGGGTGCCCATCCCTTTTATTTGAAACTCGTGTATAATGCTCTCATACGTAGTGTCCTCGAATATGGAACCTTCCTATTGGAACCGGGCCTTCTTTCTGGATTTAAAATGTTGAACAAAATTCAAAACAAATGTTTGAGAATCATTTGTGGAGCAATGAAGTCTAGCCCAATTAACGCTTTACAAATTGAGTGCTGTGATCCTCCGTTACAACTACGTCGTCAGTATTTGTCTGATAAATTTCTCTTTCGACGTCTACAGCTTTCCAATCACCCTCTTATTGAAAAACTTCATCTTTTAGCTTACTTAGTATCTAATTCACCGTATTGGATACATAAATCGAATCCACATTTAATTAATAGCTATTATAAGTTTAAATCTCTCTCTGCACCTTTACATCAATCTAACATGTTACCTTTGTTTTCTTGTTCCTTCGAATCTCTTATTCTATCACCACAAATATTAAATATTGGTATAGCTAAGTCAGATTTTTTAATAGCTAATGAAAAATTTAATGCAATTGTTGAGAAAAAATTTAAAAATACCCATCTCATATTTACAGATGCTTCGAAACATAATGTTAACGGTTTAGTAGGCGTAGGTATATTCCACCGTCAATATAACATTGTACAGAAGGTAAAACTCCCTCCAGAATCTTCTGTTTTTTCTGGAGAGTGCTTGGGTATTTTCAAAGCCATAGATTATATAATACTAGCTAAACTCAAAAATTCAATCATTTTTACTGACTCACTTAGTTCTTTACAAGCCTTAGAAAAAAACCCATTTAAAATTAAGCAACACAACCCCATAATATTTGACACAAGACAATTACTAACAATATGCATAGCAAAACATTACAATATTAAATTTTCTTGGATTCCTGGACATTCTGGAATCCAAGGAAATGTTATAGCAGACGCTCTCGCTAATGAAGCTATTTCATGTGGTGACCTTGTTCCGTATAAGATTTACTGCTCAGACTTGTTATCAATACCTAAACTCGATCTTGATACATGTTGGAAAACGTCATGGGAAAAAAGCAGTAAACAAAAAGGTAATTATTATTACTCTCTTCAGCCTGATATTTTATCAAAACCATGGTTTTTCTCAATGAATTTTAATAGGAGGTGCTCTAGTATCATCTCAAGATTGAGACTTGGCCATACTTGTACACCTGCTCATCTTTCCAAGTTTAAAATTATTAACGACTCTTCTTGTTTGTGTGGTTGTGAAACTGGCGATGTAAATCATTTTTTCTTTTCTTGTCCTTTATATGACCGTTCCGATTTCCTGAAATCCTTACTAGATCATCAAATCCCTTTTCCAACCTCAATTACTTGTCTGTTATTTATAAAAAAATATTACATATATAAAATAATTTCAGATTATATAATTACTAATAATATAGAAATTTAGGTTTAGTATTTATTTGATGAAAGTCTTGTGTGTCTATAATATAAGTAATATATTTAAATATATGTATAGCTATATAAATTAATATTTCATAATAATATTATTATTATCTTGTCATACATATCCTATATCCTGCCCTGAATGATTCCTAAATTTAACATCTCTCGTCCCTTTATATACATGGAAAAATTTCTCCCGTTTGATAATGGCAAATGTACTACGTACGAGAACTGCCAAAAAAAAAAAAAAAAAAAAAAAAAAATTATTAGGTCGAAAAAAAACGGCGGGAAATTTCAAGGCGCGCAGTTGTGGTTTTTTGTTTCTCATTAATTTTTTATTATTTTAGTCATTCAGATCAGTTTATTATAATATTTATTTTATAAATTTTATTTGTATATATTATAGTTAGTTAGAAAATTCTTGGTTGGTAAGTTTCTTTTTACATTCTATTGCAACATGAATGAACCTCCGGATCCCGGGGGAACATGTAAAGTGCCCGAAGCTTGCAGTTTTGTTACAGTAGAATATAATGATTCTAGTATGGACACTGACCAATCTTCCAAAAAAGTTAGTTTAAAACGTGGTCGCCTGCATAAAATATGCAAAAATTGTAACAAAAAGAAAAGAAAAAATACGGGAAACCAAAAGGACATTGGATGTCGTTGTGTAGAGTCCGATAAATCAGATGAGGGTAAAAATTTAACTAATATTCCACTTGCACAGCCTTTATTACAATCAGATAATCCAGTGCCTCATAATATTAATGATTCAGTCAGTAAACCAAATACTCCAATTGGTCGAAATCTTTACAATGAACTAGATGCACCTCCTTACATTATTCATGTTCAGAAGATCCAATCCTCTGATAATGACGGAAAAATATTGCACCCGATAACCTTCGGAAATTTTCTTTTAAAAAATAAAATTTATAATATAGTTAATGGTAGTGTTAAGAGAATTGGTCGAAACCGTATGTCTGTTTCCTTCACAAATTATGTTGATGCTAACTCTTTTATTAACAATAGTATAATCACCGACAATAATTATAAAGCATATGTCCCTTCATTTAATATTTTAAGAATAGGCATTGTTAGAGGAGTTCCAACAGATTGGTCTCCTGAGGAAATTATTTCTAATATCTCAACCCCTGTTGGCTGTGGCAAAATAGTTAAAATTAGACGACTTAATTATAAAACTATTGTTGATGGGTCTCCAATATGGAAACCCACACAGTCGGTAGTAATGTATTTTGATGGTCAGGTACTCCCAAAAAGAATATTTATCTGCTACAACTCTCTGCCCGTAGACTTATATGTTTTTCCCACCATCCAATGTTATCACTGCTGTCGTTATGGTCATACAAAGATGCAATGTCGTTCCAAACCAAGATGCCTCAAGTGTGGTCAGGATCATGTTAGTGACTCATGTAATGTTGAAGATGACTATTACTGTTGTCAATGTTCTGGTCGCCATATGGCAAACAGTAAATCTTGTCCGGAACTTAACAGACAAAAAGAAATAAAACTATATATGTCCCAAAATTGTGTTTCTTATCAAGAAGCAAGTAAAATGTTCCCTATACTTAATAAATCATTCGCTGAAACCTTGTCCAGTCCTCAAAGACAATTATCTTTCCAAAATATTAATACTCCATCTTCTTATACTCCACAAAAATCTTACAAGAAAACAGTTATATCTAAACCTTCCCGCCCTATACAAGTTGGAAAAGGTTACGACAAAACTGCACATGATAATATCATAAAAGAATTTTCCTTTAATCAATTAGATAAAAATTATAGCCCAATTTCAAATGATACTCCCTCCACACAAGAACCAACAAAAATATCAGATATTATATCTTTATTACAAACCTTTGCCCAGACCAATAATAATATACCGTCCATCGTTGCCCCCTTAATGGAGTTAATTGTAAATATAATCAAAATAAATAATGGCCAACAAAATATTACAATGGAACGCTAGAAGCATAATTAATAAAAAAAGTGATCTAATTTACTTATTAAATAAATATAACCCTTTTTTATTTTCATTATGTGAAACTTGGCTTAGACCAGGTTTTACATTAAATATTAAAAAATATAATACTGTTAGAGAAGACAGATTAGATGGATATGGTGGTGTAGCATTTCTCATTAAGAAAGGCTACCCTTTTAATATAATATCCACTCCTGTACATAGTTCTGAAATTTCTATTTTAGCCGTAATTGTAAATAAAATTTGTTTTGTTTCTGTATATATTTCACATATTTCTATTAATATATTAAATGAAGTTGGGGATATATTCTTATCCCTCCCTAAACCATTAATTATAACTGGTGACTTTAATTGTCATCACCAGTCTTGGGGCTGCTCCATGACAACCTGTTATGGTAATAAACTTTTGGACATTCTAGATAAAAACAACTTGTGTATCATCAACAATGGTAATTCTACTAGACGTACAAACTTATCTGAAGGAAATAGTGTAGTAGATCTAACTATTTGCTCACCCCAATTTGTATCTCAGCTGTCAAGTTCTGTTTTAACATCCACATTTGGCAGTGATCATTATCCCATTATTACCTCATTTCCTCCTGGCAAATTAATTAAAACTTGCAATAAACTATTCCCGAGATACAATATATCAAAAGTCAATTCTGACACTTGGACTCAATTTAGTAGTAAAGTTGATTTAAAACTTAGTCAGAAAATATCAGAAAATATTAGTGATTCTTGCGGTGCCCAAATTTTTTTAGATACATTAATTGAAAGTGCCAATGAAGTTTTTAATATAAAACATGGGAACCCTTATATTCCAAGTCCTCCATGGTGGGATGTCGAATGCAAAGAATTTTTAAATAAAAGAAAAAATGCTGAAAAAATATTTAATAATAATATGACATTAGAAAACCTCTTATCACTAAAGGAGATTACAAACGCAACAAAATTACTTTTTAAAAGAAAAAAAAGAGACAGCTGGCGAAAGTTCTGCTCATCTTTATCTCCCAATACTCCCTCATCCAGTGTTTGGGAAAACATTGGAAGATTTAGATCAGCTTATAATACCACCCCATCCCCAACTTTTCCATCTTTTCTAGTAGACGATTTTCTTGATAGAATTGCTCCTCCCACTGTTAATTTTCGTAAAGATAACTTAAATGATAACGGTGCCTTATACAATGAATCATCTGAATTAAACTCTCCCTTTTCAATGACAGAATTAAAGAACGTTTTAGAATATGCATCAGATTCTGCACCTGGTCCAGATGGAATATATTATTCTTTCATTACTCATTTAAATGACATAAGCATGACATATTATTTAAATTTAATCAATTCTATTTTTCACTCTGGTCACATTCCTGCAAATTGGAAATCACAAATTGTAATTCCAATATTAAAACCTAATAGAGATCCTTCTTCTGCTTTGTCTTACCGTCCTATTGCCCTTTCATCTGTCCTCCTAAAAATCTGCGAACAATTAATTAAGAATCGTCTAGAATGGTTCGTTGAAAGCAACAGTTTGCTATCAACAACTCAATTTGGCTTTAGACGAAACAGAAGTAGTATAGATAATATTAGTTTACTTACAACCGATATCAGGCTAGCCTTTTCTGATAATAATTTTGTCATTGCAGCATTTTTGGATTTATCTAATGCTTATGACAATGTCGTGATACCAATTCTTAAACAAAAACTTTTATGCCTTCAGATTCCCAGAAAAATTATTTCTTTTGTTATAAATATGCTTAATGATAGATCGATTTTGTTTACTGATGGTGAACAAAAACATTCTAGAGTGTTATCCAAAGGCCTTCCACAAGGGTCCGTTTTGAGCCCCTTATTGTATAATTTATACACATATGATCTAGACTTAGCTATTGATAGAAAGATTGAAGTTTTGCAATATGCGGATGATTTATTATTATATGTAAAAAGTAAAAACATTAAATTAGCATGCACAGAGTTAACGTCATCACTTCAATATTTAAAAAAATGGCTTGATGATCATGGACTATATTTGTCCCCATCTAAAAGCTCAGTAGTTTTATTCTCCCGTATGCGAACTATCACTCCAGTTCATGTTTATTACGATGAGACCATTATACCACAAAAAAATGATTTTAAATTTTTAGGTGTCATTTTAGACAGGAAACTTACAGGCATCCCTCATTGCAATTTCATCGCAAATAAGTGTGAAAAAATAATAAACATCATAAGATGTTTAGCAGGAGTTTGGTGGGGTGCCCATCCCTTTTATTTGAAACTCGTGTATAATGCTCTCATACGTAGTGTCCTCGAATATGGAACCTTCCTATTGGAACCGGGCCTTCTTTCTGGATTTAAAATGTTGAACAAAATTCAAAACAAATGTTTGAGAATCATTTGTGGAGCAATGAAGTCTAGCCCAATTAACGCTTTACAAATTGAGTGCTGTGATCCTCCGTTACAACTACGTCGTCAGTATTTGTCTGATAAATTTCTCTTTCGACGTCTACAGCTTTCCAATCACCCTCTTATTGAAAAACTTCATCTTTTAGCTTACTTCGTATCTAATTCACCGTATTGGATACATAAATCGAATCCACATTTAATTAATAGCTATTATAAGTTTAAATCTCTCTCTGCACCTTTACATCAATCTAACATGTTACCTTTGTTTTCTTGTTCCTTCGAATCTCTTATTCTATCACCACAAATATTAAATATTGGTATAGCTAAGTCAGATTTTTTAATAGCTAATGAAAAATTTAATGCAATTGTTGAGAAAAAATTTAAAAATACCCATCTCATATTTACTGATGCTTCGAAACATAATGTTAACGGTTTAGTAGGCGTAGGTATCTTCCACCGTCAATATAACATTGTACAGAAGGTAAAACTCCCTCCAGAATCTTCTGTTTTTTCTGGAGAGTGCTTGGGTATTTTCAAAGCCATAGATTATATAATACTAGCTAAACTCAAAAATTCAATCATTTTTACTGACTCACTTAGTTCTTTACAAGCCTTAGAAAAAAACCCGTTTAAAATTAAGCAACACAACCCCATAATATTTGACACAAGACAATTACTAACAATATGCATAGCAAAACATTACAATATTAAATTTTCTTGGATTCCTGGACATTCTGGAATCCAAGGAAATGTTATAGCAGACGCTCTCGCTAATGAAGCTATTTCATGTGGTGACCTTGTTCCGTATAAGATTTACTGCTCAGACTTGTTATCAATACCTAAACTCGATCTTGATACATGTTGGAAAACGTCATGGGAAAAAAGCAGTAAACAAAAAGGTAATTATTATTACTCTCTTCAGCCTGATATTTTATCAAAACCATGGTTTTTCTCAATGAATTTTAATAGGAGGTGCTCTAGTATCATCTCAAGATTGAGACTTGGCCATACTTGTACACCTGCTCATCTTTCCAAGTTTAAAATTATTAACGACTCTTCTTGTTTGTGTGGTTGTGAAACTGGCGATGTAAATCATTTTTTCTTTTCTTGTCCTTTATATGACCGTTCCGATTTCCTGAAATCCTTACTAGATCATCAAATCCCTTTTCCAACCTCAATTACTTGTCTGTTATTTATAAAAAAATATTACATATATAAAATAATTTCAGATTATATAATTAATAATAATATAGAAATTTAGGTTTAGTATTTATTTGATGAAAGTCTTGTGTGTCTATAATATAAGTAATATATTTAAATATATGTATAGCTATATAAATTAATATTTCATAATAATATTGTTATTATCTTGTCATACATATCCTATATCCTGCCCTGAATGATTCCTAAATTTAACATCTCTCGTCCCTTTATATACATGGAAAAATTTCTCCCGTTTGATAATGGCAAATGTACTACGTACGAGAATTGCCAAAAAAAAAAAAAAAAAAAAAAAAAAAATTATTAGGTCGTTGTTTCAAAACCCGCTAGGGTAATATTGTTCTTTGTTTCAAAATCTCAGCATATTATAATTTAATTAATATTTATACCAGTAATATTGTTCTGTGATTTATACTCTTTGATGCTTTGATCTCAGCACTGTAATGTGACTGTAATCATGTGTAGTACGTATTAAAAAATAAAACAATAAATAGAATTTGTTTTGTATTTCTGTACTTATTGACTTTTAGTCATTAGCCACTTAGCCAGTATATAATATCTAAGTAGTCTGTGGTCATTAGCAAACTGCAAACTATTATCTTGCTAGTTGCTATTATCATTTAATTTTATCAATATCAACAGAATGTGTGGACGTACGGGTTTGTGGGTATTGTTTATATAATTAATAACTAATATTAATTTGTATTATTCTTTATTCATATTATGTATTCTTTATTATTGCATTTTGTAGGAGTCTCAAAAAACATGAAATTCAATGTGCGTGTAGCAATAAACCAAGAAGTGGAGGTAAATATGTTAAGCCTCAATGGTTGCATGAATATAATGATGGTAAAGAATATACTCCTAGTTACAATATTGCTCCAACTGATGTGACCCCTGTTTTGATCTCCCGTAGTAATAAATATTCTGCTACAACTGACAGAGTACTAAAGCCAATGATGTGGGGTATAATACCACCATGGCATCAGGTAAATTTAGATGTATCTATAATCTTTTAAATGTTTTTTTATTTTTCCATCTCATTAAAATTTCATATAATTATATTATAGGATGACTATAGAAACCATAACTTAAGTACTAACAATTGTAGGATTGAGAATATAAAGAATTCTAAACTTTATCAGCCAATATTGATGAATGGGGGTAGATGTGTCATTGTTGTGGAAGGATTTTATGAGTGGCAAACAACTGTTAAAGCTAAAGTTAAACAACCATATTATATTTACAGGCAACAAAATGAAAATGTTTCGGTAAGTTTAAAAAAAACTTATTTTATTCATCAACAGCGATTTTAACATTTGACAATTTAACTAAATGCCGTTATGCTCCCTGAGCAATAATTGGTTAATATCAAAAAGTATAACTGAGAAAACTACAATTACAGTGAAAACTCAATTAACCGGACTAATTGTTGTCGTTAGGCGTTCAGATAATCGAAAATCCGGATAATTGAATGTACGAAGAAAAGCGGGTTTTGTGCATATATGTCACGAAAATCAATGTTTATTAAGAGATACATTATCCAACATATGATACATCATATTATGTATCATGTGTTACATACGTAGGTATGTATAATATGAATACATACCTACAGGTAAGTAAGCACTTATTTATGTACTTATTTTCTTAAATTACATACTAAAATACTTCAGCCTTAATTATGAAATAAAATAATAAGTTTAATTTTGTAAATTGTCATTTGACGTCAGCCACTTTTTCTCTTCATTGCTGCTACACCACGAATTCGTTTCATCTGTAGCTAACTCATAGTATCACTCTGTTTGTTTTTTATACCACTTGAAAACTTTTTCCAGCGCCTGAACCGTCCATCTCATGAAGCACTCGTGAGATGGTCCTACTACTACTCGCGTCTAGATTTAACTAAAATATAACAAAACGCGTGGGGCAGCGATTCCGCGGGCGCGAGCGTGGATAATACCAGTGCAACATGTTCATGGTTGCATAAATTCGACTTGTATTTATATAACTGATCGCGGTTGGTAGTCCGGATAATCGTGAATCCGGATAACTGAGAGCCGGATAATCGAGTTTCTACTGTATACTGTTCTGATCTATGCCCGATTCACTCTGCACCCAATATATCCTAGTGTGAACACAGAATACCTGAATACAATTACTTTTTATGTTATTAATCTGTTATTATAGCTTTTAAAACAATAGCTTTAACAAGAATAGCTCCTATGCATATATATGCATATAATGCATAAGGATGCATCAGAGATTTTATTTAAATATATATATATATATTATTTAGTTTTTGGTAGGTACTTGTTATTATTTGTTTTTATTTTATTTTATATTTGTTTCGATGTTATTGTAAAAACTTTTATGTTATGTTGGTGTAATCTGTAATTTTTCTTTTTAGCACTGAATAAAGCATTTCTATTCTATTCTATATATTTATATATATATTTATTGTTTATTCCTTACTTGCTATCACCTCGGAGCATTTTTTCAAAGATTTGGATAATTTTTGAATTCGTATCAATGATGTCTTTCTGGTCATTATTTAGATGGATAATCCTAAAACATGGAACAATGAATATGATGATATTGATGGTTGGAAAGGCATAAAGTTGTTACACATAGCAGGATTATACAGCACCTGGCAAAAAGATGATATAATAATTTATTCTTATTCTGTAATCACAATGGAATCTAACAGTACATTTGACTGGTTACATCACAGAATGCCAGCTATATTAGATAACCAAGCAAGTATTGATGTAAGTATTGCTTATGTTCATAAAATCATTTTACATCATTAGAAGCAATAAATTGTTAGAGTTTCACATTTGTCAGAACAACCCAAGCATGTAAATTGTAACTAAGAGACGTAACTTCCTATCATGGAGGAAAGACCCAAGGAGTACAATCTCTTATCTCTTTGTATGGAAAGAATCTGACGAATAGCATTAAATTAGGGTGACTCCCATGAATGGTGGCTTTGGAAACTTGACAAAAATAGTGACAGCCAAATATATACATAATAACAAATTTAACGAAAAACATTTTCTTAATAGGGGCCATCCATAAATTACGTCACACGAATTTCATGATATTTGGACCCCTCCCCCGTCCTTGTCACAGATGGTCACATTTATAAGACCCCCCCCCTAGTGTGACGTCACATATTTTGCAATTTTTACATAAATAAATTGATAAATTAAAACAGCTGTTCCGAAATTAGTTTTATTTTGGTTTAAATTGTTTTTAATTTCGTTTTTTTAATTAGTTCATAGTACCTAGTCTTATGTGACGTCACAAAATCTGGGAGCCCTCCCACCCCCCTTGTCACATAATGTCACACTTCGTCGGACGTCCCCCTACCCCTTAACGTGTGACGTAATTTATGGACGGCCCCATATTCACTCGTGAGTCGTGAGTAGACACTTAACGACTAGGTAATATGTTCGAATCGGGTGGATTTTACTTGTACACATTCCATTCGAATCTGGTTAAGAAGTTTCAGTGCAACTGGTAAATATACTGCAGAACCCTTTTATTAAGATACCTCGCGTAATACGCCATTTTACGTCAGTCCCTGCAACTTGAGACAAGATTTCATATTTTTTTAACGCTTAATTCTATTGTGCATCCCACACCACCTCTTACTAAAATTATTCAATTAATAACATACACTTACTACTTATATTTTAGGCTGTGTGTTGTTGGTAAAGTAGAATAGCACTACCCCAATTCTTACTGTGGATATTGTAAGAGGCTATTAAGCAAATGTGACAAAGTACTGACCCCTTGTAACTCTCTCGCCACCATACTGTTCCAACTGTCTGAGTCTTTCTCCGGTCGTAGCGGTTATAACGTTAACATTGGGTCCAGAAGGGCACAGACGCGTATGTGCACCTGTGTCTCGCGCCAATACTTGTTAATAATAATAAATCCTGCGCTAAAAATAAAATGTATTTTGTGTTTGTAGTTTGTTTGCTAGAGTCTTAAGTGGTCGCCATGGCCGTAACTGGTCGAGCAGATCATCATCATCACTTATATATTTAAATGTACTTGCCAGGTAATCTGGATAAATGGAGAAGGATAGGCAATCTTACACTTTTATTGGTTACAGTTTTAACTAAATTTCAGGCTTGGCTTGATGTCGATAAGGTTGATGTTGATAGTGCTCTTTCTTATCTTAAACCTGTAGACAGTATTGTTTGGCATCCAGTGTCTTCAGAGGTGAATAATTCTAGGAATAAATCAGACACTTGCAATAAAAGAATGGAAAACAAAAGTAAAACAGCACAGAAGTCTCTAACAGACTTTTTTTCTAAAGTGAATAAAAGAAAATCAAATGATGACAAAGATTCTGATTGTAAAAAACCAAATCTGTTACAAAAATAAAATGTATTTTGTTTATGTTGTAAATGTAGTTTTATTTGATTTAGAGAAAAATCTGCCTTCTTCAATACAGTTGATATTAGTATAATGGTCAGTGAATTGAGTATTACTCATCGTAATTTATTATCTCCATAAACACAAAGCTTTCGGGATATGTTAAGTCTGATAACTGATTGTCGTAAATATCAACTGAGTAGATAGTACCATATATATATATATATATATATATATATATATATGGTAGTGTATAGTCTGATTTTTTGAAGAACGGACATATTCAAGTAGCATATAGAGCTAAAGATCCTCTGTCCAAAAATATATCACAAGTGGGGTCTTATTTTTTTTTCAAAATTATCCTTCACACTTGAATTAATATAATATTAATAACATATAACACAGTATTATGAAATAGGTAAGATACGATGCATCAAATACGCTGAACCAAAAAATAAAGTGGCCGAACGTTCTACCGCGAGCCATACCTAAGGCCCCATTCGCACGAGCGTTTTAAAAGTGTCGCGGTAAAACCCGACTTTGGAGTTTGGTATGCTCAATTCGATTTAACGCCAAACACTTAAGGGGGCTTAGGCGGTCAGCGAAAATTCACATTTCGTGCCGTGAGGTGTGGGGAACGGTCCGTGTGCGCGGGGGACACGCACGAGCACCGCGCCAGCCCCGCGCGAGGGGTAATCAGTGTACTGTGTAGGTCACTGAACTTAATAATATCAAGCGATCCTATTTCGTTGTATTTTGAATGATAACCATTACATAATGTTTAGCCCTTTCGCTATGTATACCGAAACCTATTTTATTTTTTAAAATGTATATTATTATATATAATTATTATTTTAATAGCTATGTTGTTTGTGTAATCTATACAGATAAATAAAATTGGAGTGTCTGTTTGTAATATCAAAATAACCGCTTTTTATTGAATGCATATGGCTGTTTACACGGGACATATTATACCCTAATAGTGTTTTTTACAATTTTTCTTTGTCTGTCCGTCTGTCTGTCTGTTTGTTCCGGCTAATCTCTGAAACGGCTGGCCCGATTTTGACGCTTTACTGACAGATAGTTGATGTTAGGTATGTTGTTTGATATAAGGAGTAACTTAGGCTAAAAATAATCATCATCAGGCCGTATACGGCTGTAAATCTAAGTTAACGCGGGCGAAGCTGCGGGCAACAGCTAGTCTAACCACCTAGCTAGCATGCGTCCATGGGTACCGGTGGGAGGGCAGCGCTGTGCCGCGCAACAAGCAAGATTGTGGTACCCATGCAGCTCCCTGCAACTGCATGGGTACCACAATCTTGCTTGTTTCTCCCGTGAAACAGCTTTGCTGTGTTTCGGAGAGAAGGGCAAGACATGCAGTGTTATTACTGGCACAGAGACTTAACACCTTATATCTCAGGATAGGCAACACATAAATGAGTTCCAGGTAAACTGGTTTATGTTCATGGGCGACGTCGACCACTTACCATCAGGTGGCACGTTTGCCAGTTTGCCTATCCAAGTAACATAAAAAAAAAATGGATGAACATAGGCCTCCCTCAATGAACACCAAGACGGCCGATCCCATGCCACAACATTACATAATGATGGTGATGATGATGATGATATAATATATCATCATTAGCCTCCATCCGTCCATGGATGAACATAGGCCTCCCTCAATGAACACCAAGACGGCCGATCCCATGCCACAACATTACATGATGATGGTGATGATGATGATGATATAATATATCATCATTAGCCTCCATCCGTCCATGGATGAACATAGGCCTCCCTCAATGAACACCAAGACGGCCGATCCCATGCCACAACATTACATGATAATGATGATGATGATATAATATATCATCATAATATCTCCTAATATAATATACATGATGATGATGATGATGATATATCATCGGTAGTCGGTACAGCAGTATTTGAATTGATGATGATTAGTTTTGTAGCCTAAGTTCCTCCTTGTAATATCAGTTATCTGCCAGTGAAAATCCCGTCAAAATCGGTCCAGCCGTTTCTGAGATTAGCCGTTTCTGATTTCTGATATTCCGTTTATTAGTAGAAATTTCCGATTAACTTGTATCATTACTTTTGTACCTAGGTAGTTTTGCCTGTCCTAAGCCAGGATCAAAGTATGAAGGAAAAAGGAGATCATATTTACTTTACATTACATACATTATTTATTTACGACTTATCAAAGTTCATTCGATCATTTTATACCTACCATTACCGTCGTGTCTAAATTTAGCGCGTAAAGTGCACGTGAAAATATAATAGGGTGACCATATTCTGAGGCCAACAATGCATTATTTACATTTGTCTATATTTTGTTATTTATGTGGTTTTTTTGGTGAATATAATTTTCTTTGATTGGTGAAACCAAGTTCTATCACGTCCATGATTATGTCCTATCTTCAAAAAATCAAGCTGTATAGTAAAAATCTTAATAAACCGCGATCCGTTAAATTGTTTCATTTTAATGAGTGAAATTCGCGTTAATATTAGAAAACAATATAATTTTATATAATATTCAATACTTAAAAGATATGTATATTCAATACCTAAAAGATCAGTGTCAACAATGACTGAGTTTCTAATAAAACCCTTTTATATCCCATAAACCACCAAATTTATGCAGAGGCATTGCCCTCCTTTTCCCTATCCATTCCATGGGCCACCGGAAACTCACAAATAGAACTAAACGCGACAGCATAGCTGTCACTTGATGCCGGTGTTAATGAGCGAGAGGAGCCGCTTGTACCGGACCAATTCAGCTGCAAAGCAGCATTACACTATCTCTTACTTTTTTTCAGACTATGTCAAATGTCTGGTGAGGGTGGGAAGTATCATGGCGTGCGGTTGTTTTTTTGGTTTCCCGTTAGTTCATTTTTCTAGGGTGTTTGTTTTAAAAAGTTAATTTGTTTATATTGTGATCAGTTGGCGAATATTTTGGAGGACTGTTCTGGAGCGGTTTTCTATAGCAGGATGGTTCTGGCGGTTTTCTATAGTGTTTGTTAAAAACAAAAACAATCATCACAACCGACGCCAGGAGGCCGTGCGGTCGCAGACTGCACGGTAGACGGGGGGCAATCCCCCACTTTATAAATCAAAAGTGAGCCGAATGGGCTCACACTAATCCGATGTAGCATTAGGGCCTTCCGGCCGTTAGCATCCAACCATCCGAAAAAAAAAACAAACAATCAAAATATATAATTTTGATTGGTTGGATTGTGGTGTACTGTTATGGGTGGGTGGAATGGGAAGTGATAGTTGATTGATGGGGATTAGACGGGCGAAGACGCGCTCCTTGGGGTTTTTTTATGTTAGTTTCTCGCCGTTTCACCATAGTACAGACTAAATTTTAACTTGCCATTGGCAAGGCACTAATTGCAGTTCATAGAAAAAAAGAAAAATAAATGTCAAAGTCAAATTCATATTCATATTTCATTGCAAGTGGCACGGTGCCTAATGTTATTGTTTTTTATTTTGTAAATACGTTTAAATCTGGTGGTATCAATATGAATCAAATGAATATGCATGTACCGATGAACCCCGTAGGAGCATCTCCTAACGTGGGCATGCCTTTACCAGTGTCCGTCTCAATCATTCCCTCACCACAACAAATGCAACCAGCAATGCAGCAACAGCCGCAACAAGATAAAATGGATAATATATCCAAAGTAAAATCCATAATGGGCTCTTTACGCGAGTCCTTACCTGTAAGTTAACTTACCTAACGTTATTATTAATTTTTCGAAAATTACTGTTTACCCTTGACATGTAATGTTAACAAAGTCCTATTCTTCCATATACAGTTCGTATACAGTCACATTATTCATAATTTCCCATCACGATTACTATAAAATTTTCGACTTATTATTTTGTTGGAACTAGTAATTCAGCTATACAATACTATTGTATATATACTATACAATACTATACTACAGTACTATTGTGAATATTACCTAGCAACAACGATCCATGTTGCTAGGTAATCATTATTATTAGCCTTAGATCTTTACTGCTAAATAAAACAATCATCACCGGTGGGAAGGATGCACTATGCTGCGCTCTCAGCTGCATGGGTACCACCATCTTACCTTAGGGGCAAGACAGGCAGTGTTATTACTGGCACAGAGACTTAACATCTTATGCCTCAGGAGAGGCAACACATAAATGAGTTGCCAAGTAAACTAGTTTATGTTCATGGGTGAAGTATTACATGGTAGATCATAAAAATGGTTCAGAGTAAATATTGCTTTTGAATGTTTATGTGAATTTCAGTCATTATAATGAGACAACCTATATAGTTTTTATGGGGGTTTATTTAGAATTTATCATGCCTGTGTATGTATGTAAAATTGATATAAACTAAAAAAAACTGTAAAGGAAGATAGGTACCACCCCGGTTGTACAGGCCTAATTCGGCATTAATGCACTATCTCTTGCCACTCTCATCCAATATGGATTGGCAATGTTGTGTATCTTAGTGACATATTAGGCATCTAATAATGATTTAATTTATTAATTTAAAAAGTATTTTTTTAGATGACTTTAAAATCAGCTGCACAAATTTTACATCAAAATCAAAATGTGGATTCAAATACTCAGTAAGTCGGAAATATTTGTTTTTAACATGAGGTACTTATATTGTCAACTATTTGTTTCCTGCAGATTCACCAAAACGACATGTTATCACTGACACTCAGGGATTGTCAATTTATTGGTAATAAATTGTAATAAAATATTTTTATTGGCCAAGTAGTTTCAAAGATTTCAAGATTTCAAACACTAGCATGTGGTCTGGAAAAACAACTGTTAAGTGTTTGTTTGTATTTCTCTAATATTGCTATAAATCTGTAAGTATTCTCTATCATTTTATATTCGAAATTATGTATCTATTAAAAATATTGCTCAATTTTTATTTCAGAAAAGCCATCGAAAACCCTGTACCGAGATTTGACAAGAATCTAGAAGAGTTTTTTTCACTTTGTGATCAAATGGAGCTTCACCTTGTAAGTGTTTTATTATTTCAAATACTATTAAAATAATTATATCTATTTGTGGATTGTGGCTAAAATTGATTTTACTTAGTTTGCTTTTTTGTTGGAAGTAAATATTTTATATTTTTTAATAAAATACTTCTTCTTATGTATTAAATATTGAGTTGAGAACCTTAAAACGACTGAACCGAGTTTAATAAAACAAGCCTAAAAACCATGGCTAGTAAACCTGCTTTGAAATAAAAAAAGGTGGCCTCAGCAGTCCTCTGACTGACTGAACTGCTAAGGCGTGCCAATAGATGTTTCACATGTAAAAAACTTCATTTAAATTAGTTCAGCCATTTGAGACCTAAGGCGCACAGACACACTCTTAGCAGGCAAATGTATAGGTAACACCCATCTTTTTTTTTTTGAAAGGGTTAGACTTTTCATAGAGGCATCCCGCCTGGGAGTGGGTCTCCCCAGGTGGGTATGTGGGACTTGCTGCGTCCGAATGATGGTAAATGGACGCAGCTCTACCCACTAAAACCCGGCGAGTGCCACCTTGGTGAGGTGCCCCGGATCTGTTAAGCTGACAGGGCACCTCGACGGCTAGTCAGTCCCGCAAGGGATCGACGCCACCTCCACAGAGGGGTTGTCGCGCACCACAGAACAACCCCTCCCAACGTCGGGACAGTACAATGGAGTGAGGTTCCCATCCTCACCCCTTGCCCCCTGCTCTTTTATCCCCTCTTCTTACCCTAGGCTACTGAGCCCCACCGCCACGTCAAGGCTTGAACCATGGCGGGGAACAGTGTCACTTATGCCAAAACTGTCTTAACTAGTTATTTTAAATTAGTTTGGTCTATACCAGACCACACAATGTGCAAAATTTTATTTGCACATTGAAATGTACATCGGTTCAGTAGTAATCCGTGCAAGTAGTGTTGATCGAAGCTTATTATACTCCTTTTTTATATAGGACTAGGTTATTACATAACGTGGCCATCATAAAATGCCGGCGGCTAGTTGACGATGCAACATAGTTGCGGTAGAATTAGCAGTGCAGCGTAACAATTAACTTATTGACCCGGCAACTGCTAATCAGAATCACTTACGACTGTTATCATTGATGCTTTGAGTTTACTTACCAATAACAAATAATGCACTCTTATTTATAAAACCGTGGTTACACGCTTGTCAATGGCCATTTTAAGTTAATACGATAAAGTTTAAAAACTACTTAAACGTAATTCATTAAAAAAATCTTTTACGTGGTTTAGGCGCTCCAGTGGAACATACGTCAACACAAACACATAGGCTGTTAAAATCATAACCCTTCGTTTCGACTTTGCCGTGGTCGCGTAAAGGAAGCAGAAGTTAAATTGACTGTACAAAGCACTGCCTCTTTACATACTTTATCGTGCCTGATAAGTCTACAGACGAATCACAAGTGTAAGCGATAATGAGAACGCTTCACAAAACTTGGCTGAGGTTGCTGTTGGTGAGAGCACTGTCCACGTCCAATCTGGCCGCTACGTCTTCACCAGACTGTTGGTGTTGCGTCGCACTTGGCGACTCAGGGATGCTGTGCGCTTTCTTATGATACCCGACAGACTGTCGACGCAAGCTTCGGCCTGCATCTCCGACGCACTGCGGCGGCGCAGCCCCATCAGCACTCTAAAAGCGTTATTTTGAGTGCGCTGGGCTCCGTATGCAGGTTGGGTGTAAAGATTGCACGTGAAAAGAGAGTTACAAACGCGTTGAACAGCGTAACATTTACTTGTTTGGTTCAACGAGCAAACCTTCTAGTTATCATATTAGCCCCACTCAGCGCTCTCGCTCATTATCAAAGTCATCCCTGAGCGAGTCGGTCACCCAAAGTCCTAGGTACCTATGTAAATTTCTGCACTTGATTTAGAAGAACTCTATTACGGGGGGAACTGTGTAATTTCTATTTTGCGATTTAAATACAAGCATGAAACAGTTCACTTTTAGCAGTGTTGTACCAAAGATCGATGCCGCATATCGCTCACAGATAAGTTACCTCCAATTCAATAACGTCGGAATATACATTGTAACTCTTCTATACAAAATTTTAAAATATGAAACTCCCTTTAACCTCAGAGAGCGTTTTACTTATAACCTAAGGCTGTCCTTAGGGGGGCACAGCACAGAATAACCACGTACCGGCCTGTGCCGGTACGTCGTTGTACTGTGCCAAAACCACTAGCTGTAAACATAAAAAAACAAAGTACAATCATAACTTTTACGGCAATAGTATCTCGGTGGCCGCAGCTCGATTATGGAATTCTCTTTCCCTGTCGGTCACTAACAGTAATTCCATTGACACCTTTAAAAGATGCACCAAAAATCATTTTCTTAACTCAATACAATATAGGATCATGATATGTATTTATTAACATATACCTTTGTATATTTTTACATATACCTTTGATTTGTATATATGTATGTACATAATATTACATATTGTATGTAATATTTTTTGTAGATGACTATGTAGGTATGTATGAAGATCTGCGAATTACAATGTATCCCACAACCCATAGGCTGGAAGAGATCTCTATCAGAGATAAGCACGCTTTATCTACTAAATGTTAATAGTTATGTTTATTTTGTAAAATGTATATGTACTTAAGTAATAAATAAATAACAAGGAGCTTGTTGCGAGCTTTGATCGATGGGCACAGCAGACCATATCGTTAGCATAGCTTATGTTGTATACAAACGTGTCATGCTGGAACGTGGAACAGTTGACGCCGGCGCTGCTGAGCTCAGCGATCAATTTGTTCAGATACAGATTGAACAGTACTGGAGAGCTGATCCCGTGTCTCACTCACCCTGCTCTCCAACCTATATACGCTTGAAAGCTCTCCTGACCATTTTACTTGGTTCTGCTGATGTGAATTTGTATTTTAACAATGATAATATGTACTGATATTAGGCAAGTGAGTATCGTATAGCTTTTTCTATAAAATAATCTTAATATATATATTTCTTCTGTGCGTGTGTATGTCACTGAACTCCTCCTAGACGGCTGGACCGATTTTGATAATTTTTTTGTGTGTGTTCAAGTGGACTCGAGAATGGTTTAGATTCACAAAAAAAAAATACAGGACAACGTCTGTCGGTGCCACTAGTAGCTTTAATAAAATAGTACAAATAACAACATCAATACAAATTATAGTATTCCGAAATTTTATCGATTATCAAAAACGATTTTAGTAAGCTATCGTTACCTATCGACATAATATGTAAGAACCTTTAGAGGCGCTATAAACAATATGACGTTACAAGTCATGCGATTGCGCAGATTAATCATTTTTCTTGTGATATATCCCTGAGATATCGATGTTTTAATATCGATACGTTATCACCGTATATATAATCGATGCATAACATTCAAATGCGGCCTATTTAACATCAACTTGTAGTATGCGCTAAGACATCTATACTGTATGAGTAATGTGACATAATATATTATGTATGCGAGGGTTAGACACAAGAACAGTTTATATTAAACGGGCGACTACTGGCTTGTATCCCGCCAACGCAGGAAATGTTTGTATTAGGTCCTGTATGTTTAAAAACAAATTCATTACGTGGCGGTGGAGTTCAGTAGCCTATGGTGGGCCGGCACCTTGGGCGAAGCTAAATGAGCCGGGGGGGGGGGGGTTCCTTGTACCCCTCTTATAAAAAGAGGGGACAAAAGAGCAGGGGCAAAGGGTGAGGATGGGAACCTCACCCCATTGTATCAGTCCCGTTGGGTAGAGCTGCGCCCACTTACATGCGAGGGCGAGTCCCACATACCCGAATGGGGAGACCGACTCCCCCGCGGGATGCCTCAGAGCATTTCCCGGCGTTAAAAAAAAGGCAGTAGAGTATATCATCTGAGAATTTTCACTGACTCAAAATGTTAGTGTTCTCTAACAAGTACTGTTAACATTTCAGAGGACGGCCGTAACTTGTATCCAGCAAGCGCAGTCCGCAGCCCACTACCTGCCCCTCACCGTCATACCGTCCAGATTGGACACGGGGCCGACAACACAAGTGAGTATTTACTATACACGCTGACTTCATTTTTTTATTTATTTACTAGCTGTTGCCCGCATCTTCTTTACGTAAATTTACAGCTGTATCCGGGTTGATGTTGATTATTTGTATAGCCTAAGTCACTCTTTATAATATCAGCTATCTGTCTGTGAAAGTCCCGTCAAAATCGGTCCAGCCGTTTCAGAGATTAGCCGAAACAAACAGACAGACCGACTGACAAAAATGTTAAAATTCGATTTTTTGATGTAAGTAGGTACTATATACCGCATGAAACAATTTTACGGATTTTATCGCGATCTATTAAGTTTTTTACAAGCCCGAAGTTTCAGATACTTTACAGCAACCATGGCCACGGGTTTTTTAGTTTCGAATAACTTTGTAACGTTAGGACGTATGACACCTCAGTCCTCCCACGGGAGGATACTTTACAGCAACCATGGTCACGACCATGGTTGCTGTAAAGTATCCAAAACGTCGGGCTTGTAAAAATCATAATAAACTGCGATCAAATCCGTAAAAATGTTTTATTATAATTTATAACACTTCAATTTCATTTATTTGTATAGATCTAATTCAATTACAAAACTAAGTATCTACCATAGTCCAAAGAAGTTATCAAACTGATGCCTCATGTCTAAAAAAGGCCAAAATAAAGCTGTTTTCGTTACCCTCAAATTTTATATGTGCCTAAATAATCTGGTGAACAACGATAGGCTAGTTAGAGGCTCGGTCTTTAAATTAAGAGGTCTGGTTGACTCTGGGTCTGGATCTGGGCACCCTTAACCATCGCGGCTCACCGGTGAAGGAAAATATCGTAAAAACCTGCATGCCTGATGAGATTAGAAGTCTTCGAGGGTGTGAAGTTTACAAGCCCGGATGGGCAGTCTATGGTCTAATACCCCTCCTCGCTATATACGAGGAGACCCGTGCCCATGTTCAAATATTTTGTGATCAGAAACAATAAAAGTTTTTTTATGCATCAGAGAAGGTTAAGACATCACATTAACTGCACCATGGTTCAAGCCTTGTCGTGGCGGTAGGGCTCAGTAGCCTAAGGTGAGCCGCTGCAGCCAAGCTGCAAGCTTAATTTGCCGAAGCAAATTGAGCCGAGGGGGCTCTTTGTACCCCTATTATAAGAAGAGGGGACAAAAGAGCAGGGGGCAAGGGGTGAGGACGGGAACCTCAACCCATTGTACTGACCCGACGTTGGGAGGGGTTGTTCTGTGGTGCGGGACAACACCTCTGTGGTCGGTGGCGTCGGTCCCCTGAGGGGCTGACTAGCCGTCGAGGTGCGCTGCTTGCTCAAAAAATTCGGGGCACCTCACCAAAGGCGGCATTGATGGCACTCGCCGGGTTTTAGAGGGTAGAGCTGCGTCCTATTTACTATCTTTCGGGCGCAGCGAGTCCCACATACCCGCTTAGGGAGACCCATTCCCCCGCGGGATGCCTCAGAGCATTTCCCGACGTTATAGAAAAATAAATCACATTAACCTATTTTTAGAAATGATTATTTAGGTGTAAAATGAATTGTTAAATAAATAAATTATAATTCTTACAAAATTTCCAGCGAGCAGGTTCATCTTGTTTTAGCATTAGTATATTAGTGCGTGCATCACGTAGACGACATAAAATAGTAATTAGCAGATATCGATGGCCTTTAACTTATATATCTGGTTTAAACTGGAAAGGAAATGTGTATCACATCGAAATTGAATATATACTTTGAATCGTATAGCAGTTCTAGATTATAAAAATACTTGCGGTATAATCATATCAAAATTTTTTTAGAAAAATTACTTATATTAACATTACACGTACTTTCTTTTTGGTAGTAGATTATGATTTTTGTCTGTCTTACTCAATTTATAAGAGTTAATAGATATTTTAGTTTTGAGTAGGTATATGTGTTAATAAAAGTCTTGATGGATATAAATAAAAATCCGTGGTTGCTATAATATATATTCAAATAACACTATAAAATAACAGTTTCACATACTATTATGTTTGTTATTAAATCAGTTCGCATTTACACAATACCGCGGTTTTAACTAGACTGCGGCGAGTGTTCCATAATATGTTACTTAAAACTGTATACATTAATGCCGACACAAAATATGACTAAGTGTGTCCCTGCAGGAAAAAAAAAGCTATAATCATTATCAACCCGCTTCAGACTGCAATTACTGCAATTCAGGCTGTTTTGATACTTCATGGCATACTTTTAAGGGTATTACCTATATTTTAATAATGTGGTTTTTATTAACTCGCTTTTGGTGTTGTCTGTCCGGGTGGAATTCTGTAATTGATTTTAAACTATCTTCCCGGTGAATAAGGAACTCTATGGTTCATCTTTAGTTTAAAAATGGATGACAATGAATAAAAAATAAAATATGAAAAAAAGCTTTTTAGTTTGTTTTAAAACATGATAATTACTTACATTTTTTTAAATGATTTATTCTTGTTTCATATTGCAATGTGGAATAAACTAGTGATTGGACTTTGATAAAGCTATATTGGAATTGTTCTCATCAAATAAGCCGAAGTCGTTTTTTATATATTACTTAAGATTAATCTGAAATATAAACTGCTGTCATTTTAAAATATCTTCTAAAATTTTAACTTTTAAAATGTTAAAATTTCCAGGAGCCAATTTAAAGTATTGTTTTGCTTCTCCCTCTTTTGTTGACCAATCTATACTAATTTAAAGCTGAAGGGTTTATTTTATTGAACTTTCTGATCTCTAGAGATATTTAAAAAAAATTGCATGACTGAGAAAGGGTATAAATAGGGCCCTACCATGGTTCAGGCCTTGTCGTGGCGGTGGGGCTCAGTAACCTCAGTAACCGCCCCTCGGCCCAATTAGCTTCGCCCAAGGTGCACCGCTTTGTATCCCTCTTATAAGAAGAGGAGACAGAAGAGCAGGGGGCAAGGGGTGAGGATGGGAACCTCACCCCATTGTACTGTCCCGACGTTGCGAGGGGTTGTTCTGTGGTGCGGGACAACCCCTCTGTGGAGGTGGCGTCGGTCCCTTGCGGGACTGACTAGCCGTCGAGGTGCCCTGTTTGTTTTCTAGATCCGGGGCACCTCACCAAAGGCGGCATTGGTGGCACTCGCCGGGTTTTAGTGGGTAGAGCTGCGTCTATTTACCAGCTGTCGGGCGCAGCGAGTCCCACATACCCGCGTGGGGAGACCCACTCCCCCGCGGGATGCCTCAGAGCATTTCCCCGCGTTAAAGAAAAAAAAAAGGGTATAAATAGGGGCTTCCTTTTTAATTTTTGAGTGACAAAAATCGGGAGGCACAGCTAAAGTTTTAAGCTCAAATGTACATCAATCAATTAATTAACTTGCGTGCCCGATAAGTGTTTCATATTCAATTTTCTACCCTCAGGAAACAACGTTAAGTTACCCCCAGTACTTGAATACGGTGCGGCTTCAGATCTCATACGCCAAGGACATCCACGACACACTAGTAGCGGCAGCACAAAACATCTCGCCCACAGAATAAATCAAACGCCGTGTTGAGTGAAGCTATTTATTATCAATTACCGAATAAATAATATACTAAATATACAATATCAATTTTATTCATTTCAGATAACGCCTATACAATTTTAACAATAATTCATAACTACATTATAAAATATTTTTATAAAATTTCATTAAAATATCGAAATATAAAAATAATTACAGTGAATACATACGAATATTTTTCTTCACTCTTAATAACTTATAATTTAAAAGTAATAATTAAGTATTTTTTATTAACATTAGAGATCATCTGTCGAGAACTAAAATTGTTTATACGCAATAAGAATAATTAAACAATTGTTGGAAAATAAAAATTATCGAAGAAAAACATTATATTATCGGCAGTAATGAACCATTCAGACCGACATTTAAATGCATACTCATGGGGGTGTGACTAACTAACAATTATATCACAAAGTACAATACTATCAGTCTTAACAATGATCGGTTCACCATTTTTATCCATGTAAGCAGCCAACAAGTGCACCTGGAAAAATAGAAAAAAATATTAACATTTAGGATTATAGAATTTTATTTTTACTTTAATTACAGCCGTATCTGGATTGATGATGATTATTTTTATAGCCTAAGTTACTCTTTATAGCATTAGCTATCTAGTATCTACTAGTGAAAGTCCCGTCAAAATAGGAGCAGCTATTTTAGAGATTAAAAACAAACAAAGGAACAAACAGACAAACACTTAAAGTATATTTTGGTATATGTACCGTGTATACATCCTTATGCATTTAGTAAAAAGCGGTATAAGAAAGCTACTTTTGTCCAGATTGGTCAGGGGGCTGTGTAGTTTATTCAGATCCATCAAGATCGTCTCCGGGATAGGAGTAGGTAGAGTAATGTAGTGCGACTAAAAAGAGATATCATTCGATCTGTTTGTCTGTTAGTTCCATCTATGTGTAATATTTTATCGACAGGGCTTTCATTGTTTGGTATTCAGGCAATAATTATAATATCTGTCCATAGATATTATTTTACTTTTACATTTGCTATATCTATTTGCTTTTACACCACGTCAATCTGGTCCCGTGGTAAGTTCACGAAGATCTTGTATTCCGGGTACCAGACAACGCAAATATATTTAATACTTTTATTTAAGAGTTTTATTATATAATACACAATTTAATATACATCCATGACCTAGGAACACAGAAAATATTTTTTTGTTCCCTGGGACTCGAACCTGCAACCTTCGGCTTGAGCGCCAACGCGCTTACTATTGAGCCACAGAGGTCGTCGAGGCAAATCTATATAAATTTATAAATCATAAATTCATGTACCTACATAACATGCAATGAACGAGTAAAGCCGGAAGCCCCAGTTAGTTATACTACATACATTTACAACACGTATTAATCAGTACATATTGAAAATGTGGTTGTAGGTCAAATTTTATTGTTATCGGTACAAATATTATATTACGACCAAAACAATAACAAAGTCTGAAAATAAAATCATTTGCAGATATTTTTATGTCGCGAAACAGATACGGCTCTTTATATGTACAGACCTACTAAGCTTGTTATATGTTAATATGGCGCCAGAACCAAAGAGTAAAGACTTTTTTTTTTCCAAGTTCGAGTAGGACTCGCACACTAAGGTTTTCATACCATTATATTAGACATTAACTAAAAAAATCACGTTTGTTGTTCCATACATCAAACGTGATTTTTTTCGTCCTGCCTGCCTCCCTTAAATATTGATTTTATTCTGTTTTTATTGTTGTTAGAGCGGCAACGGACATACATCATCCGTGAAAATTTCAACTGTCTAACTATCACGATTCACGAGATACAGCCTTGTGACAGACGGACGGACCAACAGCGAAGTCCTAGTAATAGGGTTCCCGTTTTACCCTTTAGGTACGGAACCCAAAAAAGATCTTAATACTGGATTTTCAGAAGTAGTCTATTGACATAATGTAGCATAAAATCATATTTATGAATTTCCAAATAATGGCGCTATTTATATTTTAAAACATAAGTAAAGTATGTTTGTAATTCAACAACTACTTAGATATTTGTATATGATAAATAGCCTGACCAGAAATATAACCCTCCGTAGTGTCGCCACTGTATCTTTTGTACGTCAACACATTGTATCGTCCATACATAAATTAGTTCCGAAATTTTCCGCAATATGGCAATATATGTTTCTGGTTTTTTATTTTTCTGGTCAGGCTATATCTATTATCTATACATATAATAACGAGGTAATGTTTGTAACTTTGGATGTAGTTGTAACTGGTGGTAGATGCGGTAGAAGATGCTGAGCGATCCGATATCTCTACGCAGCGCCAAGGAATCAAGCCGATCGGAAAGAACCTCAGCGACGATTCGAACCGCCCGGCGTTGAACGCGGTCAAGTGGAAGGATTAAATGAAATGCATTTGTTATTCCATTCACACAAATTGATGACGCTAATGATGATTAAAACAAATAAATCACGAGCCACTGGGGTCCGATAGTGGGCCGTGAATAAATCGTCCTTATCAAGTCCTTACTTCTTCGGGCTCTGTTTGTGACCCAAGATAATGTTATTATTGACATGATTAATGTTCCTTACCGTGGAATATTACAGGCATGTTGTCGGGGGACGTACTCTGCCTTCCTTTGACCCCATCGTAACTTATAAGGTCAATTTTTTATGTCTTTGTTGCTTGCACTAAAACGTATTGTTTTCTAATGTTTGCGCGAATTTCACTCATTATAATGAAACAATTTTTTACGGATTTTATCGCGGTTTATTAAGATTTTTACAAGCCCGACGTTTCGGATACTTTACAGCAACCATGGTTACGGGAGGACTTACACAACAGTCCTCCCGTAACCATGGTTGCTGTAAAGTATCCGAAACGTCGGGCTTGTAAAAATCTTAATAAACCGCGATAAAATCCGTAAAAAATTGTTTCATTATAATGCACTAAAACGTCTTTTATACACGTGACAAGAAATTGACTTCTCCAGGACAGGGGAGTGGCCGTCCTTTCAGCCACTCCCCTGCCTACTTTGAAAACACAGCTAAGCTAGGATTTAACAAGGAGAAAATGAAATTTCTGTAGGTACCTAACGTTTGGAAACTTAGTCTGGGTCTGAAATAATAAAAGTGAATCTCGGTACTTATTGGTGTTATCTCAACCAGCATTTAAACATATGAGCTTCTTAGTCCGTGGCTCTTATTTGGAGTTTTTATATTTTTATTTCAATATTAGTAGTTTTTATATTTTTATTCAATATACCGCGGGACGCTGCTAGTCTACTAGCAGTGTCCTGTGGTTTCACCCACGTACTTCCCATTCCCGTGGGATTACAGGAAAAAATTATAGCCTATATGTTATTCTCATGTATAGGCTATGTTATTAAAAAGTTTAATTAAAATCAATTCAGTAGTTTTGCGTAAAATAGTAACAAACATACATCCATTCTTACAAACTTTCGGGTTTATAATATTAGTAGGATATATGCTACTGGCGATAAAACCACTTCATTCGTACGAGGGCTACTCGGGGATAGTCTTCATAGATTATGCCCTATTTAGAAAGGAAGAAAGAATAAGAATTAGCTTGTTGTTCCACTAACTTGTTCCACTAATGACACGGCAGACAACTTCTTTCCGAAACATAGCTTTGCTATGTAGCAAAAGAATCGATTAAAACAATGTGTTCAGACGCAGATAACACAACCTCTCCTTTGGTACATACCTATGAGGTGACCGTATTCGTGTAGTACCTATAGTCTAAAATGAGAGAGCATAAAAATGATCTGATGGCGTTAACAGACCCGGTAATGTTGTAACATTTGAGTACCTTGGTAAAGTAAAAAAATATGTCGGGAATAAATTAGGCGCCTGGCCTCGCCCAGTTTTACTGGTTTAAGGACATGACCTCAGTGGTCGATAACGATGTTATACCGGCACGTTTGAATGTCGAGTGTAATCAGTCCTTACCGCAATGACAGGATATCCATGTACATATGGCAACACCAAGCGTTAAATAATGCTCGGAATGACCTCAAATATGTGCTTATTCAGGAAGAAATCCTATGTTAAATGCAGGTGGACTAAGTCTTCCGATCGAGCCTTTCACCTCCGAGCGTGACGGATCAGCGTCACTCACAGCCTACAATAATCTGTGTGCAATGCGCCAAAAGAAGCTTTCATTTCAAAAACCAAAATATTTTAACATGTATATATATATATATATATATATATATATATATACACATAGGATATTTGTATGAATGCAAACTAGCTAATTAAAACGAGGATTTACTTTCCATGTATAAAATATAATATATTATACAACACACACAAAAAATGTTGCAAAAAATCTGCGCAGGATTATATTGCAAAGCATTAGGAATGATAAGCGTAATAATGTTAAATGTGTGGTGTTGCCATGCGCTCCGATTACGCTAGGGCAATCACCCTGCTGATAGTACAGTTGAGCGATACTTCCGATGTCTCCGTGGAAACAGCAGCCAGTGTGGCGTCTATACAGATACTATTTATATGGTTGCTAGAGTCAAACAATATACACGTTCATGGAAATAGATTGTATAAAATAAAGCTAGTTAAATGCCGGCACGAAACCGCGCGGTTGACGCAGTGTTTAAACGAGGCATAATACTTACGAAAGAAATAAGTATGAAAAAAGAAATATATTACCAATTATATCACACGTTAAATCATAGATTTAGGATGTACAAGATACACAATGACGGCTCGGAGACGTGAAATATATATATATACATGTGTGAGTGTAGTAGTTGGTTGTTATGAGGTTTATTTCGTCTTGTAACGGCACGTTCACTCACAGAACATGATAGAATAGTTGCACATTCAATGTTTTTAATTTTTATCGCACGAATAATAGAAAAATTCACAAAATACGGCCTAACGTAAAACAGACTGTGACGCTATGGCCTCTTATTTACTCGCAAAAACAGTGACATATCGGTGCTTCATTCACTGTCTCTTTTTTTCTCGGGTGGTTTGTACTTGATTAGAATTTCTCGATCCCGCGCTTCGTGGATCTTTTTGCGTAGAAAAAAATAAACACATACAATATGTTACAACGTTGACAATTAGCAAGAAATAAGAAAAATATCTCATTCAGTACTAAGATAATAACAGGCTATACATCAATTTTTATCGACATTATTTATGAGACAAACGACGATCATGAATGTTTTCTTTACGCCGGCAACATTATATGATATTTACTTGTATCAGAACAACAAGTCAATAAATCAGTGCAATATAAATAGGACTTACATAATAATCGAACGGGCTAAAATTTAAGGTCAACACAAAATATCCGGCCCTCTTTTGTAGTGGATAGGAGAGTAGGGGAAAAATTTTAAAGGTGATGGGGATTATTTTTATAGAAGTCAATTTACTTGTCAAATAATTTGGCAGTTGATAATTTTGTCAATATGACAGCTAATACGGTCCAATGGCAATAATTGGTATATTCGTCCGCAAAGTGAGAGTGTGTTCCTTTTTTAATATTTATAATAATATCTATGAAGGCTTTTAACACCACGTCAATCTGATCCCGTGGTAAGCTCTAGAAGAATTTGTGTTACGAATACCAGGCAACGGAAATATATTTAATACGTTTATACTATAGGTACATATATTTAGGATTTTTATTATATAATACACACCCATGACCCATGAACACAGAAAACTTTTTGTTCCCTGGCGGGATTCGAACCCGCAACCTCCGGCTTGAGCGCCAACGCACTAACCTTTGACCCATAGGGGTCGTCCCCGCTTACATGTCCTGTGAACATCGCTTGCTCACCGGCATCCTGTACACCACACTCGTCGCTAGGTTCCGGGGAGGAGTCCCATTTCTAGCAGTGAGAAATACAAGAAGATCGCTAATACTTTTCGTAAATTTTAGTATAAACCATAACACTGTCGTTAAAATTATGTTAACTACGCATCTACGAATTATCTTAAATCTTGCAATACGGGTACGGCCCAACATAAGCATATCTATAATATCACTACTTTCATTTTCGTGGACCAAATCCGCGATTTCGAGTAGGTATTACACAATATTCTTGGCTACTGTAAAAGTATATTTCAGTTTAGACAATGAACAAATAAATTCTTTAATCTATAAGTATGGAATTTAAAACTCTTAAAATGACAGTTCATGTCAACTAAAAGTTTTCTGATCGTAACAAAAACGAATCGGTAAATTGATAGATACAGTAATATTACATTTATATATGGACATAAGTACCAATACATTATAATATTATGTTTGATAGTAATTAATCATTACTATATAATAGTTACCGGCGGCCGGCCTGCTATCTACCGAATGTGCGAGATCGTTCCTGCACGGCCTATCGCCTTATCTTCGCTTCGAAAAGGACGTCCGCTCAATATATTCTGTTTACCGCACTCGTTATTTCAATTTTTTGTTTCTAACCAAAGGAAAGTATTTTTAGCGGTGCCCATAAATATTAACGTAAACTATAACATTGAATAATAATTCTACCCAATGGGCAATATTTGTAAGAGGTAGTGCTCCATTGCAGCCAAATTGGGCCGGCACCACATAATACCGACCTAAAGTGACAGTTTCGTGCGGTTTGTGAGTTTCCGGTTGCTCTTTGGGGGGGATAGGGAAATGGAGTGCAACACATCTGCATAGTCTCTGGTTGTGCGGAATCTGCGGATGTCTATGGGCGTCGGTAGACACCATAAGGTTCCGACGGCTTGTTTATGCCATAAAAATATCCTTTTTTTATCCACAGGGTTACAGGAGGTCTAAAGTGCCGGTAGTCGTTTCGCGAAAAGAATATAGGTACGGCCGTCCTCACGTTGGCGGAGGCACTACTGACTACAGAGTCTCCAATATATCGTGACGTGTTTTTTCGTGTAAATGAACTGGTCACCATCTACCAGTTAGAATGAAAACATTTGAACGTTTTTTATAAATTAGATCTGTATTTTTATACACTCAAACAGAGCTGTTTTATAAATGGATTTCATTTAGGTATATAAAATCAGATATATTGCCCTTATATAAGTAATTAGTTAATAATTATATATTACTTTCAAAGTCAAGTCAACAAAGTCAGGAAGTAGTTAGTATAAGCATGGACATAATAATAAATAAGTGAAGTGCAAAGAAGCGAAGAGCAAAACTCCTGAGTGCCGATGGACTCTATTTTCCTAGGATAAAGGCGCGGCTCCACTGCGGCGCACGCAGAAGCTAGGCCCGTGTGTTAATCCTCACCATGGTTCAAGCCTTATCATGGCGGTGGGGCTCAGTAGCCTAAGGGGGACCCAGACCAACTTGGGCGAAGCAAATTGAGCCGAAGGAGCTGCTCTTCGTATCCCTCTTATAATAAGAGGTGATAGGACAAAGGGTGAGGATAGGAACTTCACCCCATTGTACTGTCCCGACGTTTGGAGGGGTTGTTCTGTGGTGCGGCCCTTCTATGGAGGTGGCGTCGGTTCCTTGAAGGACTGACTAGCCGTCGAGGTGCCCTGTTTGCTCAATAGATCCGGGGCACCTCACCAAAGGCGGCATTGGTGGCTCTCTCCGGGTTTTAGTGGGTAGAGCTGCGTCACTTACTATCTTTCGGGCGCAGCGAGTCCCACATACCCGCGTGGGGAGACCCACTCCCCCGTGGTATACCTTAGGCTTAGAGCATTTTCCGACGTAAAAAAAAGAAAAAAGAAAAGGCGTGCGTGTCGTGTCCGTGGGTTGCAGCGGAAACAATCACATTAGCGGATTAATTCGGTTATCCAGTAGGTAAGAGCTTGAATTTTTCCATTTTTTCCATCGACATATTTTTTATGTCGTGACCATAAATTTAATATACCTAACGACGTTTACCGCCAATAGTGTTTCATAACAAACCACTCACCAGTACACTTCACCCGAAGACCTGCTGGGCGGCGTATGTGATGTGCAGGAAGCCGTCGGAGCTGCGGAAATTTTCGTACGCCTGCGCCATCGTCATGCTGTGGCTCACCAGCACCTTGTCGTTTACCAGGAGGTACAGAGCCTGTAGAAAAATCGGTTGTCTGTAAAATCGGTTTACTGACGATAGTTGAACGTGACAACGTCATAAGAAAATGAAACGCCTCAGAGAGAGGTAACGCCGCATGCGTAATGTTTTTCGTTCTTGCTGCTTGCAGCCGGCTCCATCGAATTATAATTTATAAGACGTTGTCACGTTAAAAAATATAATGTGAAAAAGCCATAGGTTTTGAACATTTTAAATAGTTGCGGTAAACATTTTTTTTAATCTAGAGAGCTAGAAAAAAACATAATGTCAAAAAAACATAGGTTTTTAAAGAGTTGTGGTAAAAAACTTTTAAAATCTAGAGAGGTAAAAAAACACAATGTCAAAATAAAGACCACAGATATTTTAAGAGCTGCAGCAAAAATAACTTACTGAGAAATTATTGAATTAAAATCGATATTCATAGGTGAATATCGATTTTATCAAACATTTAATATAAGATTTTAAATTAACATGGTTATTTTCATTACTAAATGTATTTAAACGGGATATTTACCATGTTTTTCACTTTTTTTTCGCGGGGCACGATATCGAACTACGAATCTCGTGAATAAGACAATAAAAGTGAAAAAAGTAGTAGTAATAGTACGAAATGGGCTTAATAGCCTACCTGGGAATCTCTTAGCTTCATCTTCGTCCGAATGATGTATAGGAACTGCGACATCGTTAACTCCTGGGGCACCAAGAACTTAGTTCTGCCCAGCGCCGGCACCTCCCTTTCTCTTGCGTATCTTTCAACGTACAACTGTTTGTAGACAAGTGTATATATTTTTTTATTATACTAAAAAAACTCATAATTTAGTCTGCTAAAATATATTGAATATAACTCAATATAACTCAACGCGAAAAACACTATAAAAGTTGGATTGATTTTCGTAGTGTATATAATATATCAAATAGCTATTCATGATTCTATACTAGATTTCACAAGCTTATCTCATTAAAAGATCAGTGTTACTGAGGTATTTGCTCTTCAGCTTAGGTACGTAAATATTATTAAATTCACAAAGCAATGACTTAAAACATAAATTTGTACATGTTATCAAAGTACTATGTATAAAGAGGTCATTTAGACTTACAATGTGGTTTCGGCCAGCGCATATGATAATAAGTACACTATAAATAATATTATGTATAATTATAATAATAAACGCTTTTATTGAATGTATCAAAATAACGAGATAAAAAAGGTTAATAGTTTCATAATCTTATCGTGCATAATTTCAGTACGTGATTAAAATAGAAAGGCAAAGAAAAAATAAACATTACACGTAATATACATACTTATTAAACTAAACTTCTACCAAATGTAATATTACCAGTAAATAAATAACAATATAGTTTATGATTCAACAAAGAAGTGTTGTCGAAATAATAACAATAACATTAGTTAAGCGTACTACTGGCATGAAAATTATCTATAATGCTTTTATAGAGGTGTGAGTTTGGATGTACCAGGTAATCATCGAAACAAATCATCCGCTTAAAAAATTAGCAGTAGTATGCTACGGTATACGTTATCACTGAGATACCTATGATACTTATAGTTATAGTCATCGTAATGCGGCTGAAAATGATAGGTTACAGGTTGGCGAATATGCGGGCAAAAGCCGGTTTTTTATAAATATTTATGTACATGTAGGGGGACTTACTGGAACTTTATTAGGGAACCTGTCTCTAATAACCTGCACTTCTTTACTGTTAGCCATCATACCTGATAACAAAAACCTTTTATTAGTTTACATAATAATAAATTAAATTAAATTATAACGTGAATAGATAAATAAGCTCGTTACAAAATTGTGGGTAGTTATCATATATATCATATCATAGTAGTATGTACACAAATCGGTAAACATTAAAAAAAATGTTGCAATCGAAAAACCTATTCGTTTAAACGGATTTTTTGATTTCCATGAAGCTTCAAGATATTATTTTAAATAAATAAAAAAAAAAACAACTATCAACAATAATCATTGCAGAATATGAAAAATTCAAAAATACTTCTAATGTAAAAATCAAAAACTAAAGTATGAACAATCAATGTAACAACAGCCTTATATAATATATTATTGTTACAATGTATGGCAATTTTGCCATTATCAAATTTAGTGTTTAGTACATATCTTTATAATACTGTAACAATAATATATTATATAAGGCTGTTGTTGCATTGATTGTTCACACTTTAGTTTTTGATTTTTACATTAGAAGTATTTTTCAATTTTTCATATTCTGCAATGATTATTGTTGATAGTTGATTTTCAGTATATAGGTTGATATTTTTACCATCTTGATATCCAAAAACTTCTTGTGATGCGTAAGTGATGTACAAGAATCCATCCTCATCTCCGTACAGCTCGTACGCTTGGGCCATCGTTAGACTCATGCTTAGCATTGATCTGTTGTTTATTATCAGGTAGAGAGCCTGAAACAAATAGCGTATTACAAAAACATAGCATTCGTTTAAAAAAAATAAAGAGAAGATTAGAGAGAGAGATGATTAAAGATGGTAGTAACCACCACCTATCCATCACGGTTCAAGCCTTGTCGTGGCGGTGGGGCTCAGTAGCCTAAGGTGAACCCAGCACCTTGGGCGAAACAAATTGAGCTGTAGGATCTGCTCTTTGTACCCTCATAAAAGAGGGGATAAAAGGGGGGTGGGGCTAGTTGCGAGGATAGAAACCTCTCCCCATTGGACTGTCCTGACGTTGGGAGAGGTTGTTCTGTGGTGCGGGACAACCATTCTATGGAGTTGGCGTCGATCCCTCGGGGGACTGACTACCATCGATTTGCCTTGTTGCTCAACAGATCCGGGACACCTCACCAAAGGCAGCGTTAGTGGCACTCGCCGGGTTTTATTGAGTAGAGCTGCGGCCACATTACCATCTTTCGGGCACAGCGAGACCCACATACCCGCCTGGGTAATGCCTAAGAGCATTTCCCGGCGCAAAAGAAAAAGAAATGGTAGTAGGTCCATTTCTTTTTCTTTTTGCTTGCAGACGAGGTTATCTATTACTGACGGGTACGCGGTCAGTACTAGATAGCGTAGTCGTATGCCTTCTTCCGGTATATATTTATATTTATTGCACTAACATAATATTTCCTATTTAATTTATTTCATAACATAGTGATAGTCAAGTACTAATGGTAAATAATCCTGCATCAGGTACCAATAAATGTTTATGATACAGTTGACCTCTGTGGTTGAACTTATTGTGCAGTGGCCGGTCCGCATTGGATGCGAGTGGCACAGGTTCAGTCGTCTTGGCGTTCATTGAAATTATGTTCAGCAGTAGACGGCCAGAGGCTGATGTGATGATGAGGATGACCTTAGGATATTCCTACATCAGAAACATACACGTAGATGTAGGTCTATAATTTACGGTCAGAACACTAGCGATAAGGGGTGGTTTGTACAAGATATCCGTATCTCGATCATTATTCCATATTTGTAGATAAAATGTATAAATGAGATATTCATCGTAGAATATGTTTTGTTTCGAACTGTCGTCTGATTAAGGCAAGGTAAAGAGAGATATCTCCACCATGGTTCAAGCCTTGTCGTGGCGGTGGGGCTTAGTAGCCTAAGGCACCCAGCACTTTGGGTATAGCAATTGAACCGAAGGAGCTGCTCTTTGTACCCCTCTTGTGGGAGGAGGGGACAGAAAAAACTAAAAGCATTTCCCGGCGCAAAAGAAAAGGTAAAGAGCCATAGAGATTAATATATAATTAGTATGTTAATAAATATAATATGCCCTTGCTTGCCCTTGGTGGGAATCGAATCTCCGCGTGAACCTAGTAATCTGGCGTTACACCGACCGGTTCTGCTATCATGCATAGATATATATACTCACGTTTATTGTAAGACCTGTTACTTTGTTGATAATCATGACGGAAAAAGCCTTTTACACAATATATCTTTGTTATTATTTACATAGCATACATTTACTGGTATTTTACTACAAAAACAAACTGATAGGCTAACAAAAATATTGGGCTTCTAATATTAATCCAGGGTTCACTTATGCGTTGGCATTATGCGGGTTGGCAAACATACCACAACTCAAACACCCCTAAAGACAAATATTTGACTTAAAAGTGTTTCCAGTGGGAGTGATGCGCTGTGCCCTGCTCCCTCCGCCATCTTGCTTGTTTCTCCCGTCAAAGCTTTGCTGTGTTTCGAAGTGAAGGGCAAGACAGCCAGTGTAATTACTGGCACCGATACTTAACATCTTATGTCTCAGGATAAGTAACACATAAATGTGCCTGGGCCAGTTCCAGGTTTGTAAACTAATTTATACCATCAGGTATTACGTCTGCCTATCCTAGTTGGATAAAAAACCTAAAATACATAAAAAACAAATTAATAAACACTTACTTGATTTTGTTTAATTCTTATCCTATTTCTTATGACCACTAGAAACTGCGACATCGTAATGTCTTCTGGCACCAAGAACTTCTTCTTATCGAACGTTGGTAAGCTCCTTTCCTTGTGATATCTTTCCACTATTAACTAAAAATGGTTAAAGGTATTTTAAAGACAGTTAATTTTAAAGAAAGGTTAAGAAATAACTATGTTATGTGGCTTGCCCGACTATCTCACTCTTTTGTCATGTGTTTTTTTTTTCTTGTAAAACCCTATTACTAAGCATAGAAGACAGTAATTATATGAATTCTTGCCACCACAACCTGTATATATATTATATCAACTCTTGTATGTCCCATCGCTGGGCACGGGTCTCCTCCTCGAAGTCATGCGAGGAGGGTTTTAGGCCGTAGTTCACACTGTTTAATATTTCTATGCACTGGCCCAATGCGGGTTGGTGAATTTCACACACCTTCAAAGACTTTTAATCTCATCAAGCATGCAGGTTTCCTCACGATGTTTCCTTCCGGTGAGCAAGCGATAGCCCCATGTTCAGGTGCACATAGAAATTTTGAAAAACCCATTTCTAGGCATCACAGGGGGGTCAGGAACGAACCCAGACCTTTCGGCTCTCACGCAAGAGGCGTGTAATACATGATCGTATTATATTCATTCCAAATTAAATAAGCTCCCTGCAACACCCACCACATTAGACATCGAGTATACAACCGGAATAGAGCGGTAATGTTATGTGTTTTGTATGAAAACTAATTCCGACAAATTTGTGCTGCGACGCTGCGCTCTGATTGGCCGACTGATGGCTATTGATGGATGATTGGTCGTCGGGACGTGCATACAGATCACTGGTTGGTTGAATTGCTATTACGTCAGTGACAAATCACTGACCGGTTTCGGAATTCTATGGGTACCACTAACCAGCAAGCAAGTGTTCAATGTAGCGCAATAATATGTTTGTATGTCTGTGTCTGATCATGTACTGAGAACGCCTGTACTGCACTTATTTGAACACAGAAAAGCCACGCAAAGCTTCCGTTATCGCCGTAGTAAATTTAAGTGTTATTTTAAAGAACCGCTAGCTGCCCCCCGCACAGACTTCGTTCTGTCAAAATTAAAAAAATGCGTTCTTAGCTGACCTTGACATGGCAAAAGTAATATTCCTACCAAATTTCAAGTCTCTAGGTCGTATAGTTCCAGAGATATCGTGATGAGTAAATCTATAGAACAGCTCCTTAAATATAGAGATATAGATTAAATGTATACTTACTGGTACTTTCGTAGGAAATTTACTCTTGATGGCCATCACTTCTTCTTTTCTATTAACTGAAACAATTTTTTTTTTATGTTAGTTGGATAGGTAAACTGGCAAGCTAGTTGGATAGGGAGGTAGACGCCACCTGACGGTTAGTTATGAGTGTCGTCTGTGAATTTAAACGAGCAGACCCGACGCCAATAAGGTTCTACAGTGGAGGCCGCGTTTAGGTAGACGAAGTGTTGGTCGACCATTAACCAGGTGGGAAGACGATCTCCGTGCGTTAAGCGGTCCGTGTTGGATGCGGGTAGCGAGAGGTCGGTCGTCTTGGTGTTCATTGAAGGCTTTTGTTCAGCAGTGGATGGATAGGGGCTGATGGTGATGATACCTGATACTAGCACAGGCAACAGATTCATGCCTTGGTTGTCCTCAGACGAAAGATGGAAAGTGTGGATGGAACGCATATGGATATAATATGTATACACGATACGTATACCAAAATGATATTTTTTTACAATGTTTGTGTGACTGTCTGTTTGTTCCTGCTAATCTCTGAAACGGCTGGGCCGATTTTGACGGCACTTTCACTGACAGACAGCTGATGCTATAAGGAGTAACTTAAGATATAAAAATAATCATCATCAACCCGTATACGGCTGTAAATCTATGTTAATGCGGGCAAAGTAACAATAATGACGTGTAAACGCAAAAATTGTACATTAATAGAAAGTACAAGATGATTATTACTTGTAGATACAAAAATTAAAGAAACGCGATTATTTTATTACTTTTTAGTTATTTTATTTTTTGAAGTCGGTTATAATTATTGTTTAAAAAAAATTATTTCTTAATTTTTTGTGATTCATTAAAGAAAGACATACAGAGATAGACATTTTGGCATAATAAACTGTATGAAGTTAGCCCAACCAAAGCTGTCGCCGAGGAGTTCCCTCGACTGTCTATGGTCTCCATCATCAGACTTGTAATGGCACGTATCGCCCATATGGGTGCAAAGTTATCATCAGTATAAATTAATTAAGTCCAATCACAAGGTAGCTACTGTAAACTATTTAGGAGTTCCCTTAACTGAGCTTAGTCTTCATCATCAGACCCCCAATCACAGTCACAACCCATCTAGGTGTAAAGCTCCCATCAATACAAATTAATCAAGCCCAAACACAAGGTTACTGAAGTAAATCGTCGAGAAGTTCCCTCGACTGTCCTCCAGCTCCAGCATCAGATCGACAGTAGACCTTCATTAAATTATAGTGCTTTAAAATGCCTATTTAAAAAAAATATTAAGTGCACTAGTCGCTCCTACGAATTTCGAAAGTTCCCCTCGATTTCTCTGGGATGCCATCATCAGATCCTGGTTTCCTTATCATGGGACCATTTGGCAAGTAAACCCTTTCAAACAAAAAAGAATTTTGAAAATCGGTCCACAATTGACGGAGAAATTGGTGTACATACATAAAAAAAACCGGCCGAGTTGAGAACCTCCTCCTTTTTGTTGAAGTCGGTTAATAAAATATAATGTCACTACATAGTATAAAACAAAGTCGCTTTCTATGTCCCTATGTCCCTTTGTATGCTTAAATCTTTAAAACTACGCAACGGATATTGATGCGGTTTTTTTTATTAGATAGAGTGATTCCAGAGGAAGGTTTATATGTATAATAACAACCATTAAATAGTGGAGAAATGCTGTTATTTTTGAGGTTTCTAATGTGATGTCGTAAATAAACACATTTTTTGCACTTACATTGCAAACGCTGTATGAACACTAACAGATAGAGCAAAATTATGTACTACATTATTGTACACCTTAGTAAGATCTACAAAAACATCCGCGATGGCATATGTGTATCTCTTAAGGATAACATACTATATCCATATTAATACTTAAAAAATGGGCAATTATAAAACGGTAGTTGGAAAGCTATTTACACAAATGTGGTATAAATCCTTATCATTTTAAATATGTTAGTTAGCTTGACCATTTCATGAAGTATGTTTTTCCCGTGAACACCATGCAAATGAAATGCATATCTTAGAAGATATAGCAAAATCAAAATAATGCGACACCGTGATTTCGACCGAGCCGTGAGAGCCGGGCGCTCCGTGATGCCGCGCCTCTCGCCCGAGCCGGGCCGAGGCGCGGCCGTCCATGGATAAATAATCATTATCGATCCGTGTACGGCTGTATAGTCCATTTTTTTAGAACTGTCCAATTTAGTAAACAAACCCTGTTATTACGTATATCACGATTTTTCGGCATTTATCACTCACTTTCACGACATATTAGCTTACGGACATATGTAAAACTCCATTTACTATTTATTTCACTGAAAACAAACATCAATTTATCATTTAAACTCTTAAAAACTTAGAAAATACGATTATCGAAAGCACAGATAACTAATATTTTTCAATATGACATTTCATCATCTTTTTTTTATAAGGCCAAAAGGGATGTGGTCAATATATTTTTAGAGGTGAAGTGAATCAGCGATTGAACAAAATGAACTATAAAAATAGACAGTGTTCTTTACCTATATTTTAAAATTTCATAAATTACATTTTGTTAATAAATTATAAAAGAATGTTACAGTAATGCGATTTGTTATTAAGTTGTTACATATTGTTTTTTTATATTGAGCGCAAAAAAATGCTTACATAATATTGCAAATGTCAATCTTTTATAATATTAAAGTATTTAATGTAAGGATTTTATTTTAATTATGAATATTTCTGAATATCAATTTCATCCTGAACATTTGACACTATCCCATATAATATAAAAGCATATACCACTGGCATAAAAGTCAACTGAAGTTTACAGAAATATTTTGTGGGACTTTAAAATGAGAGTTAGGATTACTCAATGAGAACTTCATGAAAAATTATTGTATCCGTATTTTTGTTTATCATGTTCGAGACAGGGCGCCGCCCGCGCTAGGATTTTTGATCATAGTAAATACAAATTAGGTGACAATAATACTAGGATCGACTTTTTTTCTAGACACTGGCTGCTCTATTATGTTAAATTTTTATTTGTGACGTCTTTTTATCGATTATTTTACAATTAAGACTCTAAAATGAACAAAAACACCTCTAAGGCCGCTTTTCTTTCCTTATCTTACAGAAATTGCGAAAGACTTAAAAGAAGAACTAATTTCTAATAGGTATTTTGTGTTTACGAAATATAAATTTGTAAATTTGTTTTTTATAAAGATGCTCGACTAATATTTTGTCTTTACATTCTTCTTTTTTAACAGATATATTCAATATAATATCAGATATATCAAATAATTCCAGCAACATGGTATCGTTAAATATTTTAATAATAATGAATTATACTTTTGTCTATGGCTTATTAATGATGTTCATTCCTTTGCTCTTTGTGTCACTTCACTAAACTACACTATGACTCTATTTGTCTGTGGCCGGAAGTACGCCATATTTGTTTTTGGACACTTCTAAAAAAATGGACTATACATCTAAGTTAACGCGGGCGAAGCTGCGGGCAACAGCTAGTATTATAATAAACAGAAAATTCGAAAAGCGATACGTAGCTCGGCTACGCACTACCGCTACGACATCGAATAATGAATAATAATAATTCAGAAAGTATTGTCGTAGCACTCGTAACGGATGAGTTACGAGTGCGTAGCGCATAACATAAGGCATAACGTCTGATTTTACTCCCCATAATTTGTTGATTGACTCCGGAGTGATGAAGAATATTTAATTTGTAGCCTAAGTTACATCCTTAAAGCAGTCCTATATAGCATCAGCTATCTGCCGGTTAAAGACCCATCAAAATCGACTTAGCCGTTTCAGAGATTAGCCAGACAGACAAACAAGCAGACAGATGGACAGACAAAAATTGTAAAAAATGTTATTTTGGTACATGCATTTAATAAAAAGCGGTTAATTTAATATTACAAACAGACATTCCAATTTTATTTATCGATGTATAGATTTTATTTCTAAGGAGTAAACTCCAGTCGTGTGTCGGAACTCGGAGCTGACTCAATAATTTTTTAAACCTAATGAATGAACTAGATGAGATCTTTTGCCTTGACCCTAAAGGTTTCGACGGAAATCCCTCGTTCAGATACGGCGACAACCACGCTGTTTATCTTCCCGCGCAGTTCCCTGAATTCTGAAATCGCGCGGTTGTCGATCGGAACAGCCCTAATAACTAGAATAGAAAAACTATCAGCCTGTATAGTTATGTATTATGTACATACGGACAACTCGGAGTACATTTTTCTAGAGTCTGTACTCAGTACATTTAAAAATCCCACCATTAAAAAATAAACATTTTACGGATTTTATCGCGGTTTTTGCAGTTCTGCCGTGGTCGTGGTCGCTGTAAAGTATCCGAAACTTCGGGCAAGAACAAAACTTAATAACCGCGATAAAACCCGTAAAGTTGTATCATTATAATGATGCTTTTTAAATAAGAGTTACGACTTAGGGACCTTCGAGAAAAGAGCATACTCCCATTTGAAAGGCCGGCAACGCACCTGCTAACCCTCTGGTGTAGCGGGTGTCAGTGGATGTCGCTATCACTTACCATCAGGTGAACCAACTATCCGTTTCCCCCCTCTTCTATATATAAAAAAAGATACGGTAATTGAATTGTACAAATTAAAAATTAAAGTTATTTTTGCAAATTTTTATATTTCCTAATTGTTTGTATGACCTTATATGATAACACTGTTTAAGTATCGAAGTACACATATTTACTTGTCACACAGTCACTGAGTAATCATACTAATTGATAATATTTAGCCGGCTCTTTGATCATCTTTAGAAAATATAATGTTTTGTGTACTTATGACTAATTCTGGTATTTAAGAACATGCTAGTAACTTGACTCTAGAGGGTAACCGTTTATCAACGGCTGTTAGCAACAGGAATCAGTTTAATATAATGTTTTGTGTACTTATGACTAATTATGGTATTTAAGAACATGCTAGTAACTTGACTCTAAAGGGTAACCGTTTATCAACGGCTGTTAGCAACAGGAATCAGTTTAATATAATGTTTTGTGTACTTATGACTAATTCTGGTATTTAAGAACATGCTAGTAACTTGACTCTAGAGGGTAACCGTTTATCAACGGCTGTTAGCAATAGGAATCAGTTTAATATAATGTTTTGTGTACTTATGACTAATTCTGGTATTTAAGAACATGCTAGTAACTTGACTCTAGAGGGTAACCGTTTATCAACGGCTGTTAGCAACAGGAATCAGTTTAATATAATGTTTTGTGTACTTATGACTAATTCTGGTATTTAAGAACATGCTAGTAACTTGACTCTAGAGGGTAACCGTTTATCAACGACTGTTAGCAACAGGAATCAGTTTAATATAAGCTATATTTTTTATGCATTTAATATTACATTTTTAAAAAGGGGTTCGTGTGCTATGACGTAGAAGGTATTCTTTGATACTACATATTTGATTTAAACAATTTTTTCACCTTTAGAATGCTACATTATCACATTATAATACATAATCATCGTCAAATCGGATACGGCTTCGAATCTGAAGGCTGCAGCGATTCAATAATAACGTTGACGGATTTCCGTGGGTTTCATCATCAAAAAAAATCTATATCTATACAGATAAATAAAATGTCCTTTTGTAATATTAAAATAACCGCTTTTTACTAAGTGCATATGAGTGTATACGCGGTACAGATACCAACCAAAATAGCATTTTTTACAATATATGTCTGTCTGTTTGTTCCGGCTTATCTCGGAAACGACTGAACCGATTTTGACGGGATAGATAGCTTATGTTTTAAGGAGTAACTTAGGCTATAAAAATAATAATCATCAATCCGTATACGGCTATAAATCTAATTTAACGCGGACGAAGCTCCGGGCAACAGCTAGTACATAAAATTGGGGTGTCTGTTTGTAAAATAACCGCTTTTTAGTGATTTCTTATGGATTATGGATGTATACACGGTACATATACCAAAATAGCATTTTTTACCATTTTTGTCTGTGTGTCTGTTCGTTTCGGTTTATCTCTGAAACGGCTGAGCCGATTTTGATGGAACTCTCACTGGCAGATAGCTGTTGTTATAAGGACTAGCTTAGGCTATAAAAATAATCATCATCAATCCCCGTGCGGATGGAAAACTAAGTTAACTGGGGCAAAGCTGCGGGCAACAGCTAGTCATCAATAAAATAGACAAGATGGAATAGAACACAGATGGACAAAAACAAAGACAAGATGGAATAGAACATATGTACTTAATCTGCGTATGGCAACCCCCAGAAATCTGAATACTTCTTATCTTCCACGTATTGAGTGAATAGTTTTTGATATACCTGTGAAGTAAAGATAGGGTCGGTCGGACATGAAAGAGTCGGTTTCTGGTGATGTTAATAAATCATGTATAAATAATGACGAATGTAGCAGCGACCGGTCTATTAAAGGGCACCTATGAACATACTACTATCATTTATTCGGGTCTAGATAGGGTACACGTGGGGTGTACGTGGGGTTTACATGGGATCTACGTGGGGTTGATGTGGGACTTACGTGGGGTTTATGATGGGTTTACGAGGGTCGTAGGGTGTATGAGGCTGTTCACGACCCTGATAAAGGTCGGTTACTTAGGAGGCCTTGGGAAGACCTTAAGTATTATATCCTAGACCGCAGTTTTCAATTGTTTCCCATCTGAAAGAACTCAAATACCGTCTCCTCATAGAAGGAGTCTCTATCTTTTCATTAAAATCGACTTAGTAGTATAAAAGTTCTTCGCGAAAAACAACATAATACGCAGGGCCGTCTTTCCCACTGGGCACTCTGGGCATGTGCCCAAGGCCCCACGATCCATGGGGCCCCATTATTTCTATCAGAATATGATTGAGTGATATTACAAAAATGATTGCTGATAAGAATACCTAGTACTGCCCTTATTACTAGGTTTATTCTTCTCTAGTCCAAAAATCTGGCTCCGAGATCTTAAAATTGTTGTTTTCGTCGGGGCCCCAATATCTTACTGTCCAGGGCCCCCATCTGGTTAAAGGGGGCATAGATAATACGTTTATCACGTGTTAAAGACATATTTTAGACTTCAAATGTTTACTCCAAAAAACTTTAAAGGGCCACTGACTTGTGTTGTGTCTTGTGTGTCCGTACTCCGTAGTCACGTATATCGTGTGACGTGTGCGTGCATTGTGTTCATGTTTACAAACATTTATAACATAAATCACCTATATCTAAATTACTTGTTTAAATAATTATTGAATACTAGTTGAATAGCCAGTTTTAGTCACTTATAATGTCATGGAATCCGTAAAAAGATTACTATAATATATGGGAGACATTGCTTATGATTTGTATATTGTGTATTATACTATCGCAGAGCTTAGAATGTAGAAAGTCAAAATATCAGTTTGTAATAAGGCGCATGTATAAATATTATAGACGTACAATATCTAACTTTGGATGTCTTGTCATGATTTGATGATGCTTATAAAATAAATTCTAATCTTACTCTTACTATGTGCTTTCATAACTTGCGTATAGAAAAATACAGAAAAAATTTCAAAAAATTTCGATATGCAAATCAAAGATGCATTGTGTGTTATAAAACTATGAGAGAGATATCTAAACAATGCCGGTAGTTATTGGTTTTTACTACACAGAAACCGATAAATGACAGTTTAAAAAAATTTGTTATGCTTATTCTACGAACTGGATTAAAGTATGTTAAGGTACCTATTTTGTCTAAGAATATAATAGTGCTATTTTTGCTTTGAATCAATATTATAATTGTTTTTGCGTCATGCTTTAAGCGAATTTCAATAAGGATTTAATTAAAAATTATCTTAATGAAGGTAGTCTATAAAAGTTTGAATGAACATGCAAATTAGTAATTTGATATTATTATTTTATATTATTATTTTAGAATTATTATTTTATACATTTGATATTATTATTTTAGAAATTAAGACAATAAGGTAAGTATTTTTTAACATAACGTGATGTTTTTTTAAATCTTTTTTAAACAAGTTATTTTTTGTTTTTATTATGTTATATTACCATTAGTATTAACATAGAAATATGATATATTAGGTAATTAGTGATGTTTATTAAGGAATACTCACGAAATGCCTTTTTAGTTTTGAAGCACTGTTTCACATTATGATTCACATCGTGTTTAATAAGGGTTGTGATTAAATTTAACTCCATTGTAACTAACGCGCTCACACTGTGCTGTCCCAGGCTTGACTGCGACTTGTAAACAAGATGAACCATTTATGTACCATTACGAGGGCGTAAACATATGACGCTAATCAATATAATAATGCATATTATAATTACGATAAAGTATGATTATGTATTATGTTAGGTGTATAAAGGAAAATTAATATTATATCATTTTTACTTGATACACCCTTTTTCTTTAACGCCGGGAAATGCTCTGAGGCATCCCGCGTGGAGTGGGTCTCCCCAGGCGGGTATGTGGGAACCGCTGCGCCCGAAAGGAGGTAAGGTAGCAACTCTACCCACTAAAACCCGGCAAATGCCCCCAATGCCGCCTTTGTTGAAGTGCCCCGGATCTAATGAGCAAACCTCGACGGCTAGTCAGTCCCTCAAGGGACCGACGCCGCCTCCACAGAGGGGTTGTCCTGCACCAAAGAACAATCCCTCCCAACGTCGGGACAGTACAAGGGGGTGAGGTTCCCATCCTCGCCCCTTGCCCCTGCTCTTTTGTTCCCTCTTCTTATAAGAGGGGTACAAAGAGCCCCCTCGGCTCAATCAGCTTCGCCCAAGGTGCTGGGCTCACCCTAAGCTACTGAGCCCCACCGCCACGTCAAGGCCTGAACCATGGTGGGGAATTATGTTCTATCTCGCAATAATATTGTGGGTAACTTTAGGGTCTGTCATTACCTTCGAGTTTATTTAAGAAGGTGTAGTTTGGGCTATATTGGGGACACATAATATTTCGTTTGGTTCTATAGCCGGCTGGTTTAGTGGTGTGACTGGACGCTACACGCAGCGGTCCCGGATTCGATATTTCGAATCTCGGCATGTTCAGATAGTTTTTATTGAAGAATATAAATGTGTGTATTTATAAAAACTTCTTAAATTTATTTCCGTTCTTCAACAAGTTCCGCAGGCCATGAGACCATCATCAAGGCGGTAGCGTCTATTTTATAACAAATACTGTTAGGTACTCGCATCGAGCATGTAATCGAAAAGAATAGTAAGGTGAGCCATACAATTCCGAAACTTATCATTGATTTGTCACTGACGTATTAGCAATTCAACTAGGTGATCAACGAATTAAACAGAGATCTGTATGTACGTCACATGGGCCAATAATTCATCAATCACCATCAGTCGCCTAATCAGAGCACAGAACCGGCGCAGCGTCGTAGCACAAATCTGGCGGAATTTGGGGCACGGAGGAGTCTCTGTATGTAAAGATGGTCACCCATCCACCAACCAACCTGTTGACTGACTGCTGGATCGATCCGGCTGTTATTACTTAGCCACGAGCTCCTCAATCTTTCTACTACTGTACTGTACTAAAAATTGAAATTTTATAAATAATATAATTCCATAGAGCCAATCTTTTTGATAAAATATAAACAAAAAAATTAAAATAGCATGATATTTTATTGATAAAAAATATTTACCTCTTGTTTATTTATTCCGTGATCATAATCCTTCAGGTTAATAGATATTGACCTAATGACATATACCTATATAATAGTCGAACATGATAGTCTAAACATTTTGTAAGTATAGTGTACACTATACACTGGTGTATTGAATAGTTATCCTTTTTTTCTTTTGCGCCGGGAAATGTTCTTAGCTCTAGTTTAATTTAAATTTTGCCGAAGGGGCTCTTTGTACCCCTCTTATAAAAATATATTAAGCTTGTCCCCCACAAGGGTTGAGGATGGAAACCTCCTCACTGTTTCGACGTTGGGAGGGGTTGTTCTGGTATACAGGACAACCCTTGGGACCGACGCCACCTCCACGGTTATGCGTCCGCATAACTGTGTCGCGAGCTAGTGATGTGCTAACTACTAAACGATGATATGCACACACGTAGTACCACAAACTGAACTAAAAGCACATTTTACACTAAAAGACAATTTTATAATAATATCACTTATATAATATAATATAATAATATTAATATCAGCGCTTATATTATGTCCCACTATTGGGCACGGGTCTCCGCCTCGAAATCAGGCGAGGAGGGTGTTGGGCCATAGTTCACCGATGCGCTGGCCCAATGCGGGTTGGTGAACTTCACACACCTGCAAATACTTTTAATCCCATCAGGCATGCAGGTTTCCTCACGATGTTTTCCTTCACCGGTAAGCAAGCGATGTTCTCATGTTCAGATGCACGGGGAAATTTAGAAAAATCTATTCCACCACCGGCACCGGTCAGGATCGAACCCGGACCTCTCACTCTAGAGGCCGAGCCCATACCCACCAGGACCATCGTCGCTCACTTATAAAGGAATAACATTTCATCGGTAAGTAGTTTTTGTAGTAATATTGATGTTTTTAATAAAAATAATTTCAAACTATAACCTTACATACAATAAGTGCTTATAAAATATGTGATGAATGGCGCAAACTGTGCTTAGACGTTATTTATCATATTTACTACATTGTCTCTTGTGTTCGATGCTAATATAAGAGTATTGTATAGGGATGTTGACATTTTTCCTAAATGTTTATAGATCATTTATAAATATCTAATAGAGGCCTAAATATTATTAACTTTTGCTTAAATACGTCTAATGCCTATAAAATCTTGCATTTTATAATGCATTTTAAATTTAGCTCCAAAACGCTAACACTTGTCAAGTGACGACATATCGACCAGAAGGTTACAATACCTCGTAACTCGACTTTTTACGTAAATGAAGGTTTTAATGCCATCTGTCGTAGAAAAAATACATCTTTCTTGTGACAAAAACTCGTTACTATTGAAAACCTCTAACCGCCTAAAAATTACCGAAAGAAAATACTCTTATCTGACACGGTAAAACGAATTTCTAAATGTTGGTAGCAATTTCTCGTATCTCCAACTCTGACAGCTCAGTTTGTATGCAGAATCAGTCGGTACCTGTTCGTCTGCACGAAAAGTAAGTCGTTTCTTGATTTTTACTCATAATGATTTAAAATTAAAATGTTTGTACGTCTTACAATATATTTTTGCTAGATATTAGTCAGTGGTTATTGCAAAAAAGTGCGTAGTAGGCTGTGAAATATTGAAATTAACTGTCGAGTGATAGTTACGAGGTATTTCCGTCTATGATTTTTTATTGTTTTGTTACTACCAATAAATTTATTTGATTAGATAGGAGGTATTGCTCCTTGAATTTAACATCTTAACTATGCTATTTTTAAATATCCCTTAATTCTAGGTAAACATGTCGACTGATCGTAAAAAAAAATTAGTAAGCCTCTGCTTGGGCGGCTATGATGGTGACCTACCTCTCACTACATCTGCACCAAACGAAGAATCGGAACTAACGACTTCTGCGTACGCTTCTTTATCGGCTGCTACTGTAAATTTGCATTCAAGGCACAGTTCTAGTAGTTCAAGGCGCAATAGGAGTAGCAGCAGATCAAGCAGCAGCAGCAGCAGCAGTAGATCAACTTGCAGCGCAAGTACAAAATCGATTAATTCTGATATATTTGATACTGCCGATTCTAACTCTCAAATTATTACACCAGAAGAACTTCAAATTGAACGAGTTACTAATGCTGAACCAAGTCCGTCAATTATCCAGGATTTTTTTTATGGCGACATGACTGATGGACGTTGTAGACGTAAAGCAGATAAGAACGTATGGAAGAAAAACTTAAATAGACGTTTGCGCATGGAGGGTAAACCCTATTTGGGCTATACGCGTTCAAATGGAGGTAAAGTTGAGCAAAATAAACATCGCATTGGAAGAGAAATGGGGAGCCGTTGTGATTCACATTTTTAATTTATTCTGGAATGAGATGAATTGGGACCAACGCAAAGTATTTGTGGCTAACCATGTTAAACGTAAACTAACAAAAAAGTGCATCTTTCAAGGCAATTCCAGGCGTAAAGGCTCTTTTGAATACAGTTTGACTGGGAAGGGGTCGAATAGGATTGATAGCGTCAAACAGGTCTGCAAAAAAATGTTTTTAAAGCCATTGTGCATTGGCGAATTTTCTGTGCAATCCTGGACGTCGTCTAGCCAGCATGTAATGAGTGAATCTCAGGAAGTTTGACTGTCGTCAAGGGTGCGATCTATCAACTCTCTTAGAATTGAAAAACTGGCTGTGTTGCATGAATTTTTCGATTCCAACAACGAAACAATGCTAGATGTGAAAAAGCAAAGGACAAGCAAGAAGCTGCTGAATGAAAGTGTATAGTTCTCACTGTAGACCTTCCAGCAGTAAAGGTGTGCCCGTTCATTACAGCAAGTGCAGTATATTACAAAACAAAACTTGCGCTGCACAATTACACGATTTATGATCTCACTACTCATCACGTAATGTGTTACTGGTTTACTGAAGCTGATGCAGATCTTACTGCCTCCACTTACGCTACGTTTAATACAGTTTAAAGTCAACCTATATGAAAATTGGCAAAATTTACCTCAGCGTGCCACCAAAATTATAATAGTAACTCAGTATAAACCACTCCACAAAAGTAAGCTTTCTATTACTGATACGAAATTTGCACATTTGCAAGAGTTAAAAAATATTATTCCCATAGATTGTCATCGGTTCTACGACAACCTCTTACATAATTAGGATAATATTTTGTGGACTTCAAGGCTGATTAGTGAGACTGATTATTTTTATATAGTAATTACAAGAAGTATTTTTTTATTTTGGTTAATTAATTTGTTTAAGAAAAGTGGCCAAATGTGATTGAAATAGTTGCCAAAAATTAATTATATCACTAACAGATAAAAAAATGTTATTTTTGAGTTCTTTACTTAATTAAATAATCCTATAAATTTAATTATTTTAATAAAAAATAAATAAAAACAATAAATCGTAACTGCATTATTTCATGAAATTTATGAAGCAATACCATGTATCTAGCATTTATAAGTTTCGGATTAAATTAATCTTTAAACAACATTTATATAACAATAATTTATATAAAAATAATAAAGTTCGACTTTGGGAATCTCTGTAAATTAAAAAATAAATTTAATATAGTGTTTTTTCTTTCTCCTGTAAAATCTTGTTTTTGTATGTTACGAGGTATTGTTCCCTTATGGTCGATATGTTGTTAAACATTGTAATAATGATAAAATGATTCTAGTTGTCGTTAATAAAAAATGGCTTCTAAGTTTTATAATTGTTGTACGGTGCCTATGTGTGTGTACACTGTCAAAACGTCTGAAAATTAGTTTTTACAATATGTACTGCGTACGGAAAATGGTGTATAAAAGTACGTCAATATTCTTCCGCTTCCGCTAAATAGGAACAGGTGTCGTCATTTCCGTTTATTATCACGTGACCTATTTTAAAATTTGTTACATTTTATTTATTAAATATTAATTTAATCAAATAAAAATAAAGGAAAATATTGTATTTTTTCAGAATTCTATCATAGAAACTACCAATTAATATCAAAATTATATTTTTATATGAATACTGTCAACATCCCTATTACAAAAAGAAATATATTACGCAATGAATAATACAATTTATTGCTTTCGTATTTTTACGTAAATTATGTGGTACGTCCGCATAACTGTGTCGCGAGCTAGTAATGTGCTAACTACTAAACGACGATATGCACACACGTAGTACCACAAACTGAACCAAAAGCACATTTTACGCTATAAAAGACTATTTTATACTTTTTTTTTAATGTTAGTTGGATAGGCAAACTGGCAAACGTGCCACCTGATGGTAAGTGGTCGATGTCGCCCATGAACATAAACTAGTTTACCTGGAACGAGCCCAGGCAACTCATTTATGTGTTGCCTATCCTGAGAAATAAGATGTTAAGTCTCGGTGCCAGTAATTACACTGCCTGTCTTGCCCTTCTCTCCGAAACACAGCAAAGCTGTTTCACGGGAGAAACAAGCAAGATGGTGGTACCCATGCAGCCGGGAACGCGGCACAGCGCTTCCCTCCCACCGGTATCTCTATTCATATAATATAATTGCTAAAAGATAGAATTCTAAACATTATTAATTCTTTTTGATGTTCATATTATGTGTCACTTTAGTGTCTGAATGAAAAAAGCTTTTTGACTTTTGTTACTATATTCTGTTTTGTCGTTATCTATTTCATCAACATCAGCATCTATTTAACCCCAACAAGACATCAATTTGCGCGTTTACGGCTAAAAATCACCCTTCATCGTTCCTCTATAATTTAAAGGCACTTCCCAAACCGCTTTAGCCAGTATTGGAATACTTTGAGAATTGAAATCAACCCAGGCAAGAATGCCTCGTTGCACTTCAGGGCACTCGCAGACTCGTCGGACTATGGCGCAAATTAAACTAAATATCTGTCACTGTGTGGTAAGGGGTTGCATTAGAGTTCGGGTGCAGGACTTGAGGGGGGCAAAGAGTAGGGGGAGGGGTAGGCTTCCCCCTGGTACAACTCCCCCTCCGCGGAGATGATTACTTTACGAGATTGTTTTAAGGCTTTATCCCCTATCAAATAAAACTAAAATTGTTATTTTCTAAGTCCGACGCCACCAGAATAGGGATGTTGACATTTTTCAGTAATGTTTTTAAATCATTTATCTAATAGAGGCCTAAATATTATTAACTTTTGCTTAAATACGTCTAATGCCTATAAAATATTGCATTTTATAATTCATTTTAAATTTCGTTCCAAAACGCTTACACTTGTCACGTGACGTCATATTATGTTGTTAAACATCGTAAAATTCTTAATATATAAATTCCTAAAAGCTTCCGCTAAATAAGAACAAGTGACGTCATTTCCGTTTGTTATCACGTGACCTATTTTAAATTTTGATAAAAATAAGGGAAAATATTGTATTTTTTCAGAATTCTATCATATAAACTACCAATTAACATCAAAATTATATTTTTGTATGAATACTGTCAAGGTCTCGTAACCAGGCCATAAAATATTAATAAAAAAAAAATGAATACTGTCAACTGTGTATTTTATCTAATGTTGGCTAAAACTTTCCTGTGGCGACCTTAGACTTAGAATATACTGTCATAGTGGCGACATACTTTTTAAAGAATTTATAATTTCAGAACGATACACATTTCATATTTGAGACATGGTTTGACAACTGACATTTGACGTTATCAAAAGTCAATGTCATAGTGAATAGTGATAACTGATAAGTGTTATCTGGTGGTAGGCTGATAATTTATATTATGTATTTTTTTCTACGATTGTCGTAAAATAATTGAAAAAAAAAACCAAAAACCGCTGTGAGAATAGTATAGGTATCTAATGTGAAATAGTTTAATTTATCCGTGCAATACCTTAAGTTTTATTTATGAAAATGAACTTACCTTTAAATCAATAATATGCGCTTTGATATTGAGAATATCAGCGATAAATTAATATATTAAAGTACGGGTTTATTATAAAACTATCAGCGAATATGCTTGTAACAACATTTTATTTAGCTATGACTTTTATTAACGCCTGGCGAATGCGTTCCCTCAAGTCACATCTTTTAAAGTTTATGAGCTGGAAGTCAAGTGCGGTCCTATACAAATTTTCCTCAGGTATGAATTTGGTTTATACATTTTTATTACTTTTCAAAAACTAGTACGTAAGTCTGGAATGTTATGTTAGTTTTATTATTATATAATACCTTATGGTTTGTTAGTTATTGATGTAAATCTGTATTTTTTTATGTTTTATTATTGTAAATTATAAGTATTTGAAACAAAATTCTCCAATCTAGAGAAATAATCAGTCTTTATCTTCCAAAATTATACCTATAGTTTTCCTTAAACAGTATTACAATATTTGTTAAATATGTTATATTTTAAACCAAAGATATAAATTACTTTCAATTGTAATGAAATTCAGTGATTAAACACTTATTTAAATAAACAATGAACAATAAACAGTTATTTATTTATAATTATATAAAACCTAAAATTTTGTTTATTACGAAAAAACATTTCAAGTTAATTAATACTTCTTCTTTTAATATATTTTTTTTTATTTTATGTAATTATCTAAACATTGCAGGAACAGATTCTTATATAAGTCGAATGGGGGTGGATTATGAACACGGAATTAGTGATTTCATTGGTCTTTGGGACATACCTGTGGTGTCTAATAGTAATTTCTTATTATATATTTTCATTCTAACATATGTATATTTAAAGCAATTGCTATATTTGTTCATTTCACTGGTGGGAGGGATGCACTGTGTTGTATACCTAATACCTATCTGTTTGAGTTCCATCCCACTTATTTATTCTGTCAAAAAACTTTGCCGTGTTTCAGAATGAAGAGCAGGACAGGCAGTGTAATTTTTTCAAACTTATCACTTACCATGAGGTGGCACATCTGCCAGTTTGCCTATCCAACTAAAATTAATAACAACAAGAGTATTTATTCTATCTCACTTTCAAGCTAATTAAAGAGCAAATCTGTTTTAGCAAGTTTTTGCAAGGAATACCCTGTAATTTATAAAGCAGTATCTTAGATGCATTAGAAACAACAAAACTCACACATTTTTTAGACATAAAGTAGACATATACAAAGTTCAGGGCTAAAACAAGCTACCAATAGCTTGCTTATTTCTCCCGTGAAACAGCTTTGCTGTGTTTCGGAGAGAAGGGCGAGACAGGCAGTGTAATTACTGGCACCGAGACTTAACATCTTGTGTCTCAGGATAGGCAACACATAAATAAGTTGCCTGTGCTCGTTCCAGGTATACTAGTTTATGTTCATGGGCGACATCGACCACTTAACATCAGGTGGTACGTTTGCCAGTTTGCCTATCCAACTAACATAAAAAAAAAACAAAATAAACCAATAACTTGATCACTTGACCAAATGTATTATATTTTTGGGCTATATTGTATGTATATAATTTATATGATTTCTAGAATGTTACTATGGTGTAAATTTAGTAGCTGGCTTAGTATTGTTGAAAATGGCTCCAAATCACAATGTAGTGGCTAATCAAGCACATCGGAAAATAATACATTAAGTACTAACTTTGTTTACAGGAATCAGTCCTCTTAAAGCTAAACTTATTATTGAAAGAAAGGTCCACTACATCACGGATGTTATAGAAATTACTGAAGAAACAAGAATGTGCAGACTGAGGCCTATACAGTTTATTGATATTAATCGATGGTTTTCAATGGCGAATGGCCTGCCGTTATGGACACGTAATATTTTTCAAGAGCCAGATTCAAGTCCGAAGCTATGTGTGTTTATTGAGTGTGAAATGGAGCCCCGAATGAATGAAGCACAAGATGATATAGTACCTGTGAGTATTTATCAACACTATACAAATTATTTCTTATATTTGTTTTATAATTTTTTTAAAGTTCATTTTAAGTCACTCCAACACTGATAAAAAAAAGATATGAAGGTATTAAAAGAATGCTAATGCAAACATTTACCCCACAAAATCAAAAGAAGATGGTTGTTGTTGTCTTTTATTTTATTGAATATTGCTACAATTATTAACCAGGCTCTTGTTACTGCATATATATACAGATAAATAAAATTAGAGAGTCTGTTTGTAGTTTGTAATATTAAAATGTCGACCTCTGTGGCTCAGTGGTAAGCGCTTTGGTGCTCAAGCCGGAGGTTGCGGGTTCGAATCCCGTATAGTATAAAAGTATTAAATATATTTACGTTGTCTGGTACCCGTAACACAAGTTCTTCGAGAACTTAACACGGGACCAGATTGACGTGGTGTGAAAGCGTCCGTAGATATTATTATTATTATTATTAAAATAACTGCTTTTTATTGAATGCATATGGATGTATACACGGTAAATGTACTAAAATAGCATTTTTTATAATTTTGTCTGTCTGTTTGTTCCGGTTAATCTTTAAAACGGCTGGGCTGATTTTGACGGGACTATCATCGGTAGATAGCTGATGCTATAAGGAGTAACTTAGGCTACAAAAATAATCATCATCACTCCGGTTACGGCTGCACATCGAAGTTAACGCGGGGGAAGCTGCGGGAAACAGCTAGTTTTAAAATAAGAATGTTATTAAACAGATATTACATGAGCATGATTAGGACTAAGTTATTACTAAGTACTGTATTTTAATTTCAGTTAGAATCATTAGGTCAAGTTTGGGCTTGGCGAGCAGATAAGAATTTGGAATTCATAGTCATTATTCCTTTCAATAAACTATTGGACTTGAGTTACAAATTTTTGTATGGGTCCTTAATTATTAATGAAAAATTACCTGTCACCAGGATACAAAGTAAGTTATTTTAAGCTCTATCGTATAAAAGTTTAAAATTGGTATAAAATTCACGATTTTAGTAAATAATGTATTAAAATCATTAATCATTTTGTAATTAATTATTATCTTTTAGCCGTGTATGCAACGGGCGTGCCATATCAACTAGATGATGTTCAATTGATCCGACTTCGAAAAATAGCTAATGAATCTCACAAACATTTACAAGAAACAGATTGGACATATTATTCTGCTATTTTAAAACAACTGTATAGGGAAGTGTTCCCACATTTATCGAAAACTTCAATATCTAAAGCTTCAAATGATAATAGCTGCAGTTATATTCCATCAATGCCAAGCCAAATAGACAGTTCTTATCCTACATACTCGGAGTCTACAACACAAACCAATAATGTAAATCATTCAGACAAACGATTAAACCAAGAACCAATGCAAGAACTAACACAAGAATCAATAATAGAATTATCTCAAGAATTGATACCTGAACCAACACCAGTACAAGAACCTAAACAAAAATTGAAGACTGAAAAAGTACTTCCCAGACAAGAAAAAATTCAAGACTCAGTGCAAGAACCAAAGCCAGAATTCACAACAGAACAAGTATTAATGAGGCCAGAAAACAATCAAGAATCGATACAAAAATCAACACAGGGACTACAACAAGAAACGTTACAAAAACAACGGCAAAAATCAACACAAGAGCCAAAACAAGAATCACTATTGAAACCGTCACGATCGTCGACACCGGAGTCAGCACACGAAACAACACCAGACGTATCAAACACAATTGTCAGAAGCGAAACTGTAGCTATTCGGCAGAAACTGTCGCCAATTAGAAAACGAGATAAAGGCAATTTGGGGGTAGTAGCCACTACAATAGAATCGGTAACAACCCACAGAAGGGTCACAACTCATGTTCCACCACAAGAAAAACAAACGCTCAGTACATCAGAAACTGCTGCTTCTAATGGGTCTTCATTTGAAAGAAGTAAAAAGCAGTTGCCAAAGTCGAACGCATTGAACGTCCTAGTGTACTCTGAAAGTTTAGTTGCTAAAAATAATTTAATTGCAACACTCAAAGACGTCTTAGATCCAGATAGGTAAGTAATTATGAATTATTTTAATACACTGAAGATTATGAAATGGAAATATAATTAATTGTTCAACTGATGTGTTCAGCCGATAGATGTGTATTGCTGGAAGAAAATGTAATAGATAAAATTAATTTAATTTTATACTTTTATATTTTCTTTAAATTGAGGATAAATCAGTTTAAAATTTGCATAATATCCTAATATACAATAATCCTACTAATATTATACATGTGAAACTAAGTTTGTTGTTAACCGATCATCATGAGACTTTGTACACAATAATCATGTTCTTGGAGGTATTGGAAGTAACATAGGATACTTTGTATGAAAAAATAACTAAAATCTTATCCTGCGCAGACAAAGTCGCGGCTAGTATTGTATAATACAAAGTTACATTTTTGACGTCATTTGTTCATAGTCTACGAGGTAAATTTGAAATTCTTGTTAATTTTAGATGAGCCAACAAGCAAAGACGGCACGAAGTGTTGTTTTACAGTCGGTCTATGATTGTAATTATTACATACGTTCCTCTATAGTCTATAGCTAAATAACAAATTAATAATACGATGTTAAATAAAATATCAATCGATTAGTTATTATTACAATTTAAACTGATTTCAAAAATATTTTTTTCCTTATTTGAAAGGGAAACCTTCGTTGTAGTGTTTCTGGGCGACGGTAATTCCTTACCACCAGGTTGACCGTTTGTCCGTTTGTTTTTATACCATAGGAGTGCAAACGAGCAGTCGACGCCTGTTGGTGACTGTCGACGCCCATACACATCCGTACAACCAGAGGTTAAGCATTGCCCTCCTTTTCCCTATTCCCCAATGTGCCACCGGAAACTCGCAAACCGCACCGCGACTAACATAGCTGTCACTTTAGGCCGGTATGATGTGAGCGAGAGGTACCACCGCGGTCGTGCCAGCCCAATTTGGCTGCACATCAGAATGGCGCCACCTCTTACTGCATGGCACTACTTCTTACTTGTCTTCAATAGAAAGAAAACAATTTTTATACATTTTTACAAATTTTTAGATATACGATATACCCGGTGTCACTGGAGGTCCTATGCGAGGGTGCGTGGAGGGGAAAGGTTGCGATGATCGCTGTGGTGGGGAACACGGGAGATGCCACCCCGTTCCTGCTACGATACTTCCTCGACGGCGGTCGACTCTTGGCCATCTGTTCTGACCTGCTGCAGTCGGTCGTACCGTATTATAGGACTGCTGAGGTAATATGGTCTATGTAAAAACTTTTTCAGACTTTTTAAATTAATACTAATATATAAAGGATTTGTTTCAATACTAACATCTGAAAGTACCAGTCCATACCAGCTTAGAAAAAAAGTGCGTGCGTACAAAGTACCTAGTACCTACACACAATATATGTTTTTTTTACTATAATTTTTGGCTACAATGATATTACGTGGAGAATAGAATTTAAAATGTGTGAATATTATAAAGACGTATAATTAATGTTGGTGTGACACGCAATTTGGGCGAGTTTGTCACGATACCTTCCACATGTAATCGTTCATGGCAACCGGTCATTATATTTATTGCCTGCGAAACAAATATTAAATCACAACATCACCAACTAATATAATAAATAATAAACAAACAGCAACAAAAAGCCAGCAATCCACCTGCTAATGATGCAGCGGGTGTCTATGGATGTGACTTATCACTTACCACCAGGTGAAACGACTGCCCATTTGAGGTTTGCCCCTTCTTCTATAAAAAAAACCGAAAAAGTACTAAATTTACTATTTCAATGGCTTATGGCAATTACCACCATTAGCTTCATTTTATTTCTGAAAATATTTTTTTAAATGTGAAACATCTATTATGCGTTTCAAATAAGAATAGGAACGTCAATGACCTCTATCTGTCAAATAATACTTGAAAAGTACGGTTTGCACAAAAACTTATTTACATAATTAATAGTTTTAAATCAAAATTAAATAAAAACGTTAAATAGTCGCAAATTATTTAAAAAAATAAAAGTCATAACTCGTTTTTAAAACCATACTATAATCATTGTTGCCGCAAAGGCCCTGGAGCCATGTCAGAATTATTAAAGAAAATAAGGACGCCGGTCGCTATCTTGCCGTTATTAGTGTGCTCCATCGTGAGAACCTGATGGAAATATGAGTGACTCGTGAAATGTACGCTACCATTTTGCAAACACTGAAAAATGCAAGTAAAGTGACCAAGCGAGTTCATTTGGGTACGGGGAAAAAAAACCACGTTAACACGTATCTGACACGTACTCGGACAGAAATGCAGAGATGAGCGGAATTGAAGAGCTAGCTTCTGTTTTTTTTATGTTAGTTGGATAGGCAAAGTAGCAAACGTACCACCTGATAGTAAGTGGTCGACGTCGCTCATGAACATAAACTAGTATACCTGGAACGACCCCAGGCAACTCATTTATGTGTTGCCTATCTTGAGACATAAGATGTTAAGTCTTGATTTTTTGTCACTTAATCTCTGTAAATAAATTTAATTTAAATAAAACTTTTTTGCCCACCCTACCTAACTGGTTTGAATTGACAGCTATGACGTCATAATATGGCGCTAAGTCCGTCCTATTCTCATTTGAAACGCACAGTATGCGTCTTCATCTGGCTGTCAAATCAACTCAAATGCCGTCACGGCCAATGCCATGATATTGTTATTACGTTATTTTATTCCATTTTTTGATATAAAGTTTTTTATTAATTATAAATACATATTTATAAAAGTTTTACATCTGCTGAGCGTCGCGTGACGACGATTTTTTTTATTTTGCATTTTATCAAATTAGTATTCGATAGTTTAAAAAAAGACTTTTTCAGATAAGAGAAAATGAAATCGTCCAGTTTTCGTTCGACAAATGGAAAGCTGTGAAAATGAAACATCATGTATTATGTTTCCAAGCTTCGCCCGCGAAAAAGCAGTTTTCTTCTGAAAGTGATAGACAGTAAGTTTAAATCATATAAACCATTGAATTACTAGAATTGAACATGCCTCTCTGCTTTATAATCATAGCTTTCATAATACAATAACAATATATTATATAAAAGTAATATACATATTGTAAAAAAGCATGATGTATACTATATCTACTTGTATATGTACGATATTCACATATAATACAACTTTCCTTACTTAAATAACCTTTAATTTGAAATTGTGTTTTTTTTTTTTGCCAAAAAGGTAAATAATAACAAGGTTTTTTTTAATATTTATGTATTATCTGTTTTTTTGTTATATAAAAAATTTGTAAAACAACATTTTTATCATACAAATATCAGTATAGTGTGTTTGATTGGATGAATTCGGTATGTGTGATTAGATTCATTTTTAATTTTGGTTAAAAATTATAAGTGATCCACTATTCTTGGACACTCTGCGACTAGCACTTACTCATAGTGTAATTACACCGTCTGTCTTACATCTTTTCTGGAACACAGAGAAGCTTAATATAAGGACAATTAAACATAATAGTGGCGTGTATGTGTGTAAGAAGCAGTTCCTCTCGTTTTAAAAATAATAATACCGCAGCTGTTAAGTATTTGTGTTTGAAACTGCGTGAGTGGCACTCTTAGTGCGCAAGGTTTTATCAATCTTTAATATTAACACCAATAATGACACATTTTAAAATTACTTTTATCAAACACTTTTTGCACTCATATTTTTTTTATAAAACACGACAATTTTACAATTGTTAGAAACATGTCGGTAGAGTTTTTTTGCTTTTAATTACAATAATAAAACTTTTTGGTGCTTAATTAAATTGAACATATCACAATTCTTTATGATTTTTTTTTCTAAATTTAATTTAAAAAAAGTGTCTAATACGTGTTTCATAATTTTGCAGAGCCAGTCAGGATAATAATATATGTTGGTATGCAAAATATGCTCAATTATTCCAAAATTCATTTCTTTATTCCTAATTGTTCTGTTTTAGTCTATATGTTTTATGTATGCATGGCGCTATATATTATATTCAAATATATGCTACTTGTGCTATATTTACTTAGTGCCGCCATTTTATTTTGGTCATAAAAACTGTGCATGTGTGCTACATTTGATTGATATATATTAGTGCTTTTCAAAACCCTCATATACAGAATGGATTTTTGAGACGGGTCAGGAAGGGCAGGTGCCTTAACCGATATAGTTACAGGAAAACGTGCCTAGAAGGAGACCATCTATAACTTTTTAAGATATTCTGAACATTCTGCATTCACAGATTTTTGAGAAAATTTACGGCCAGCGAAAAAAATACTAAAATCCTAATAAAAATATTTATATGCCTATCGATCCTACTTCGTATGGGCATCAAAAGATTATATCGTACCATTTAAGGTAAGAGTACTAGAAATGTCACTAACCGTAAATTTTCTCAAAAATCTGTGAATGCAGTTCAGAATATTTTAAAAATTATGGATGGTCTCCTAGCAACGTTTTCCTGTAACTATAACGGTTAAGGTACCAGCCCTTACTGACCCGTCTCATAAATCCAACCTGTATAGATTTTTACATATTAGAGATTCATTAATTGTATATACCTTACTAATTATTAGGTAGATATCTAAAGGGGCTAAGTAGCCTAAGGTGTGCCAAGCACCTTGGGTGAAGCTAATTGCGCCGAGGGGGCTCTTTATACCCCTCTTATAAGAAGAGGGGACAAAAGAGCAGGGGGCAAGAGGCGAGGACGGGAACCTCATCCCATTGTACTGTCCCGACGTTGAGAGGGGTTGTTCTGTGGTGCGGGACAACCCCTCTGTGGAGGTGGCGTCGGTCCCCCGAGGGGCTGACTAGCCGTCGAGGTGCCCTGTTTGCTCATTAGATCCGGGGCATCTCACCAGAGGCGGCATTGGTGGCACTCGCCGGGTTTTAGTGGGTCCACTTACCATCTTTCTGGCGCAGCGAGTTCCACATACCCGCCTGGGGAGACCCACGTCTTTGTACCCCTCTTATTTAGGGGAGACCCACGTAACAAACACAAAACTCAAAATTATTATAAATCTGTTTCAGATTTATATTTATTCAGAGTAATATATATTTTTTTACATACAAAATAAACATATACATTATATGATTATTATTAAACACCAATAATATTAAAGAAATAATAAAGAATGATGACGATTTATTGATGATTTCAATTCTTTCATTCAACTCAAATCTTTTTTTTAAATTATGTTTTCATGCTTGACTGTTTGACCATATTATAGCACTAATTATTATTTGAAAGCACTGCAAGATATTATGTTTTGATAATTCAATCCATCTAATTTGTTAATTGGACATTAGGTTTTCTTAGGATCGAGTGTTAGTTTTTGCAGTCGAATCCACTAGCTTATGGAATTCGGTTTTTAATCATTTCTAAATACATATTATATATTAACAATGGGTTTAGTTTAACACTGAGTGTTATAGTATAGTGTATACATAGAGAGTGTATTACAAATTTCAATACATGAATAACTAAATTATTCAAAAACTTGCAACTCTAAGACTAAGAAAATTCACACAAATAAATTATTTTTCTTTAGAAATATTCTTGAAAGAAGCCTAAATCAGTTATATTCCTGTAAGAATAAAAAAACCAACTGCTAAGTTAGTGTCACACAAGTGATAAGCGAAACATTTAACGGAGTTCGGAACAGTTTTTCAAATTTTAAATTTATTTTCATCTTTTTTATTATCTGTTAAATTGATATTTTTCGTATAGTGTAATGGAACACGAGCTGGTAGTGGACGTGTTAGCAAACGAGGAGACGTGGCGCACTCCCTCCCTCATTCAGGTTGTGGATGATACCAAACACGGAGTTTCTATATTCTCTCAGGTATGTCGCTTGGCTAGGATTATCTAACACGATAGCATTTGCCAGGGCATTATGTAGATAGTGTCGTCGATGGTGATGATGATGATGACTAAAAAACGGCCGATGCCATGTCAAACGCATTCAAGTAAGACCAGCGGTTGAGAATTTGCACACGTTCTTCAAAGAGGTGAGGAAAGGTGTTCTCTATTATATTGTTATTGCGACGAGACTAGGAGTAAAATAACGACATTTTTTTTTTCACTCGACAATCTCTTCTAAAATATGTTAAATAGATAAGAATAAAATAAAACTTGAAATGGTTGCAGATTCATTTAGAAACAAATCCTGCTGAATATTTAGGAGAAGAAGGGGCGAAGTACAACAGAAATAGATATGAAATATTATTTAAAATACTAGGAGATATTGTCAGTCTTCACGTTAGAGATACGAAGGAAATGCCTGCAGATTACACAGAAGGATATTTTTTCGGAGACGAGAAAGTGAGTACTTTTTAATAATATAAGGACATGTTTTCATCGTTTAATTCCATACCTATATTTTGGTTTCACTTATCACTTTTTTATACTTGCCTGTTTGTAGAGGACATAATAAGTTAAGGTTATAAAATATATGAATAGATTATTTCAATAATTCCTTATTACAAGCATTTTTTTAATCTAAAAAAAAATTAAACCCTTTTCGTTGAAATGGAAACTTTGCATTTTGTACGAGTCTGTGTGCTTCGGACCCAGTGGTTAGAGACGTGACAATAGGATGGCATTACGCGTCAAGTGCCTCACTACATATTAGTTGAACTTTTTTGCATTGTAACCGATACTCTTAGCCTGAGCAGTAGCTTAAGTTTCTAAAACACACAGTGAAAAAAAAATGAGTTTGGGAAAGATTGAAAATATATTGAGAGAGTTAACCAGTTTTAAAACGAAAACATATTTAATAAGAATGTGAATCTCATGATCGCTTGTGATATGAATCTGCTACAAATACTAAAATGTTACGAGATTTGCATTGAACACTTGGCTAAGAGCCATGGAAGATTTAACCGTTTACGGCAAATACATACACATAGCTACGTCAGGAAAGTATAATCACAGCTATGTAACGGAATCAAATAAATATATTACAATAATAAATGTAATTGACGGATAGAGGCTGATCATGATGATGAATAAATGTGATGTAGTTTTTTTTTTCGTGCGTGTGATTCGAAATCTTTGTTTAGGCAAATTTGCCAGTGGCAGCCATTTCATTGAGCAGACTAGTGCCACTATATTCAGACTAGTGAGAATAAATATAAATAAATAGAAACCAATATAATACCTAGCCCTGTCGTAATTCCTTAAGAACATGTTTTACGGATGTTAGCGAAAATAAATTTAAAAATAAATTTAACTGCTCTTAGCGGGATAAGAACTCGTAAAAGCTGTATGTAGTTTATAGCAGCCTGACAATATGATAATAATGTTGAATATATGGGTATTGTCATTAGGAAGCGTGGGCGGCGCTTGGCTGGTCTCACCACGCCTCCCTGTGATCGGTGAGACGACACACTTACATTGATTTAGAGGTTGCAAGACATGTATCATGAAAAGATCAAACATTTGTGGTCTCATTAAAAGTTAGATCAGCAAAAATAGGACAACGAGACAGTTAAAATATATTGCGAACCTTTCGAACTCACTGTTATTAAATATAACATTTTTTTCAGATTTTATGGTGGTTTATTACGATTATTTAAATATCACGTTTCGAATATCTTATTTCTACTATCTTGACAGCAATCTTGGAAAGAAAATCCTAATAAGCCGCGATAAAAGCTGAAAAAGTTAATTATTTTAAAGAGTTATGTTCGCAAAAACGTTGCATTGTATGTGTGTATAATAGGTGAATGACTGCGACTCAGCGTTGTATCAATAAAATACAAATCTTGCAATCTGTGTGCATGTAGATGTTTAACGATTTATAATAAAGCCATAAATAATCATCATTTAAGCATTACAATCCATTTTATGTTCGCGTTCATTTGCTTCTGCTGTTTTTAAACAGAACACCTGTGTGTGCTATCAACATTTTTAATATATAGTTTCTCTCATTTGCTAGCAAATTATTTATTAAATAAATAAATAAATATTCGGCTTTGAAAACGCTTAAATTAAAATATATTAAAGTAGCAGCTTCCCGCGGTTTTACGCGTGTACTTCCCATTTCCGGGTACCTACGAGTACCTACAGGGATAAATTATATCATATATGTTATTCTGATGTTTAAACTATATTATTGTAAGGTTTCGTCAAAATCCATTCAGTAGTTTTTGCGTGAAAGAGTAACAAACATACATCCATAGATTCTTACAAACTAACGCGTTTTAATTGCGAAATGATGACCTTCTTTTACTTACCAATGAACAATTCATTTTCTACTTTATATTACGAAAATTGTAATGAAAATCGAAAACGAGAGAATTCTGCATTTTTGTTTGTATTCTATTTTTTCTGGAGACCTTTTTTCAACCATTAATAATGAATTGACAATTCTTTTTCTTGTTAGTATTCTAAAATTGATTTTTATAAATATTAATGCGTTAGATTTTGAAAAAAAAAATATACGGAACAATTTAGCGTCCTAGAGACTACTTTCGGGAGGTGACAGCTTACCTAAAAACGGAATAGTCCCTTTCAAAACGGGCTGTCTGGTCACGTTACCTATACTGTTAGCACAACCGTTTAGAAACTTCATTTTTTTTTTGCGGAATGGCTAGACTTTTCGGCCTGATGGCCTTTAAGCTCAATCAGTACAGTAAATGAGCAGATGGCACACTTAAGAAATATTCGAAAGGGGGACGCCCCCTCCGCGCCCCGCAGGGGGCGCGGTTCATCACGCTCATTGCTCGGGAGAGCAGAATTTGGACTAGTCAAATCCGATACGGTCGACGAATCTTTTACTGTTAAATTTTACCTATCATCATGAGGGCCGGCCCTCATCCCTCCCTCTGGAGAGGGAGGCGGGTCATGCGCGGTGCCCAAACAATCTAGCGGTAGCGTAGTGCTAGCGCTGTTTGCGCGGTTTGGGTTTGTGTCTACTCGTATCGGATTCGAACCATCTTCATATATCATTATTTAACCATAGACAAATGTATATATTTTTTATTGTACGTGTACATATCTAACATGATATTTTGGTGCAAAACAAACTTTTGTTTTCAAAGTTGATACAGGAAAATTAACTAACCTAAGTTTCAATCTAGTCTAAATAAAAACTATTCGATTGAAATTATGAAATATATTATTTATCGTGATAATTTAATTTAAGTCTATGTTTAATGGAGGCTTAAACAGAGAACTATAACTTTATCGATATAAAATAAATCTTTATATCCATAAAGTTATAGTTCTCTATCCATAAAATATAAAAAAGCGAGACCACAAATTTATTCTCGCGTTCTTTATTTTATTAAAAATCTAAATCACAAATCCGTCACTGTGATCATTTTGTCAGTATGCTAACGGTTTGTCGCACAAATGTTTTTTAAAGCAGTTTGCACGCTACAGCGGAAATTTTTAATGTTGGTAACATGCTTGCAACGAGTGAGTTTGCACATTTTTTATCTTCTTAATATACAACCTTATTGTTACATTTTCAGACGATTCAGTCGTACCTGTCAGGGTTGTCAACAAGCAAGGGCCCCGAAAGATTTTTAAAGATAAGGGACATGGAGATAGAATGGTTGTTTGCAGGGCAGAACCCTACTCGCTCTCCCTCCGAAAAATATATGCCAGTGCGTGTCTCACAAATTCCAGAGACATTTTGTTATGAGACATATCGTAAGGTGATATATTTTTATTAATTTCATATGTATATAAATATAAGCTCTAAATCGTATTTTAAGATTCTTAGTCTGAAAAACTTACAATAGCGGTTCCATAGACAATGTATATATATTTTTTTCTTCTGTGTGTCAAATACTGTGCCATAATGTTTTGTGCCGCGCACCTTTCTGCACGCGTACCGGCATCTTGCTTATATTTTCGTAAAACAGTGTAGTAACTGACACCGAAATCTACCATATTGCATCTTAAGATAAAATGAGAGAACACAATATGGGATAGAATGGCAGAACAGGCCTTAAAAATAATTGACACCGTACCATATAGCCTGTTGATCATAAATCATAAAGGCCTAGTAAATAAAAGCTGGTCTAGTGTGTGTTCAATACCGTCTTTACCATAAGGGCACATGGGGCCTGTGCCCAGGGCCCCATCCTCACAAGGGCCCCGATATACGAAGAAATGTGTGTACTGTTGTTTCAGTAGTATTTTTAATACTACAGCTGCTGGTCAAGTACTTAATGACCAGGAGTATACTTATCTTATACGTATGTTTGAATTGCAACTATTTACCACAGCAAATATTAAATCACAGCATCGAGAGCTTTCTTACCTTTCCAATATGGCCCCAAATTTTTGTATGTCTAGGGGCCCCAACATGGCCTAAGACGGCCCTGTGTGTGTTGGTATATGTCTAGTACGAGGTCGTGCCATGCCGCATTGCAGCGGCACCTCTCGCTCACATAATACTGGCGTGTCAGCTATTCTGTCGCGTTTCTTGCAGTTTGTGAGTTTCCGGCGGCCCATTGGGGGAATAGGGAAATGGAGGGCAACGCATCTGCATAACATCTAGTTGTGCGGATGTCTATGGGCGTCGGTAGTCACCATAAGGCCCTTATGGCATAAAAAGGGCGAATCGACTTTGGCATCACGTGGCTTCTCTGTCAGTTTATCTACACAACGAAAAAGCTGGTCGTCACATTTATAATGTTAGAATTCATAATTAATAAAAATTTAACAAAAGATGACAGCGTAACCATTATAGCATCATGCTTTTGCCGTCACGGTGTTCGAGTCGATTTTACTGCAAAGGCGAATCTTTAGCAATGATCAGTTTGTGTCCAGAACCTAACGTCCAAGGCCGTGGGTCGCGTGGTGCTGTACTCGTCGGTGGTGGGCAGCACGGGGTCGTGGGGCGCGCTGCCGCTGGCAGGGCTAGCGGTGGTGGCGGCGCGCCAGACGGCCGGCCGCGGCCGCGCGGGCAACGCCTTCATCTCCCCGCCCGGACAGGCCATTCTGTCGCTACAGGTGTGCTTATACCCCTATTTTTAACTCACCAAAAAATTGGTCTATATGTCTAATAAAAATAAAAGTCATTTAAAAATTATTCATAATTATTGTAATAATTGGGTAATTATAAGTTTATATTTGTTTTAATCTGACTGCGCGTATTAATACATTGACATAATATATAATTAAATTTTCTTTGTTAATTTTAATCTAACGGTGTATATGTTTCGGGCAATGCTAGGAGATGAAGTGAACTTAGGTATACCGGGAATAGAGTATATAGTATAGTCCATTTTTTTAGAACTGTCCAATTTAGTAAACAAACCGTGTTATTACGTAGTTCACGATTTTTCGGCATTTATCACTCACTTTCACGACACATTAGCTTACGGACATAAGTAAAACTCCATTTACTATTTATTACACCGAAAACAAACATCAATTTATCATTTAAACACTTAAAAACTTAGAAAATACGATTATCGAAAGCACAGATAACTAATATTTTTCAATATGACATTTCATCATCGTTTTTTTATAAAGCCAATAGGGATGTGGTCAAAATATTTTTTGGGGTGAAGTGAATAAGCGATTGAACAAAATGAACTATAAAAATAGACAGTGTTCTTAAACTATATTTTAAAATTTCATAAATTACATTTTGTTAATAAATTATAAAACAATGTTACAGTAATGCGATTTGTTATAAAGTTGTTACATATTGTTTTTTTTTTATATTGAGCGCAAAAAAATGCTTACCTAATATTGCAAATATCAATCTTTTATAATACTTAAGTATTTATAAAGGAGGATATTAAAGGATTTTATTTTTATTTTAAATATTTCTGAATATCAATTTCATCCTGAACATTTAACACTATCCTATATAATATAAAAGCACATACCACTGGCATAAAAGTCAACTGAAGTTTACAAAAATATTTTGTGGGACTTTAAAATGAGAGTTAGGATTACTCAATGAGAACTTCACCAATAATAATTGTATCAGTATTTTTGTTTATCATGTTCGAGACAGGGCGCCGCCCGCCCAAGGATTTTTGATCATAGTAAATACAAATAAGGTGACAATAATACTAGGATCGACTTTTTTTCTGGGCACTGGCTGCTCTATATATTAAATTTATATAAATATATGTTAAATTTTTATTTGTGACGTCTTTTTATCGATTATTTTACAACTAGCTGTTGCCCGCAGCTTCGCCCGCGTTAACTTAGATGTACAGCCGTACACGGATTGATGATGATTATTTATCTATGGAAGGGCGTAGGACTTTATTTTATAATATGAAGTGATTAATACCGTATTTTTGTAAATACCTTTTACATTCCCGCTTTATAATTGCCAATCTTTAAAGTATTAAAATGGATATAGGTAGTATGATATATTTAACTAATATAGAATATTATACCATCGCGGACTTTTCAGTAGGCATATTTAGGATACACAATTCTACCATACATTGATACAATAATAATTATTATCCTAACTTTCGGAACCGGAACCGGTGCCGGGGCCGGGGATACATTTGTGTAAATAGCTTTCCAACTACCGTTTTATAATTGCCCATTTTTTAAGTATTAAAATGGATATAGTATGTTATTCTTAAGAGATACACATATGCCATCGCAGACTTTTTTGTAGATCTTTCCAAGGTGTACAATAATGTAGTACATTATTTTGATCTATATGTTATGGTTCATCCAGCTTCATTCAGTTCATTCTTCTTTTTTAAGAGGAATATTCAATATATTATCAGTTTTTGAAATAATTCCAGCAACTTGGTATCGTTAAATATTTTAATAATAGTGAATTTTACTTTTGTGTTTGTATTAATGCGACTCAATGCTTTTTAAAAAATATAACAGGTATGGAGAAAACTCGACGACACCATAACGTTAACGCAGAACATCGCCGCTCTGGCCGCCATCCTCGCCATCAGAAGAGACACGCCGTACGAGCCGCTCAACATCAGGTCAGTTTTGATGTGAACGTCTTTATGTGAGGTCGTGCCGGCCCAATTCGGCTGCAAAGCAGCATGGCACTACCTTTTACAAAACTCACTTATGAAATAAATATAGAAAAATTCTAAGATGAGATCCGCCCTGTTAGTGAAAATTATATAACGTAAGAGGATCTAATAAGAAATTTTACATTGCGACATGTAGGTACTTATGTGTTGCAGAATCAAATGGCCCAACGACATTTACTACGGACGGACCGCTAAGATCGGGGGCGTCATGACCACGGCCGACGTAATGGCGGACACGGCGCGGATTAATATGGGTATGGTATATTATGTTAACTGTAGTTTTAAGAAGAAAGTGGCCTTCATGAGACGCGGCAGATGTTCGTAAAAATCGTACAAATCTGTGTGCATCTGTGTTCGCAAAAAATGGAGTACTGCGTACTATATTATATTCAGTAATACGTGCAGAATTATATATGCAATCGCCTTAAATATGCAATTATTTTTATTTAAACTTTCCTTGTTTTAGTTCTACAAACGTGAAAGTTTTTTTTTTTGAATTTTGATGCTCTTACACGCAAAAACTACTGAATGAAATCTATAATATAACATAGCTTATACCTTTACCATTATAATAACACGTTGGCATAGACAAGTAAACGAATTTTAAAAATTAAGACACAAAGGCGTGAGTATTAAACTTTACTTTGTTTATGGTCATCGGTGACGCTGACCACTCACCATTAGGTAGCCCATCTACCCGTTTGCCATCCAACTAACATAATTTTTTTTTTAGTTTTGCAGCTCATTACAGGAACATTATAGGTATTCATCTTTTTTGCCTTTCACATTCAAGGTATCGGCGTGAACATATCAAACAGTGTGCCTACTACGTGTGTCAACGATATCGTAACGGAATACAACACCAAGAACAACACTCGCCTCGAGGAGGTCAAGATAGAATGGTTCCTGGGGAGATTCTGCTCGCACTTCGAGCGCATACTCGACGGTATGGGCACTGAGGAGGGAAGAAAAGCTTTCTTCGAAGAGTATTACAAGTACTGGCTACATAGGTAAGTCCTTTTTAAATGAGTATATCTGATTGGTAATGTCTTTTATTAAGGTATTAATTTTCGTAGTTTCGTAGTAGTTGATGAAGAAACAGTGAGACTGTTTTGGCGTCCTAAACTTGACGCTTAAATCTACTAAATTATATTTTTAATCCCCGTCGCAAAACGATGGGTGTATAAGTTTGGTCGCTATGCGTGTGTGGCAGTGCTTTTAAAAGTGTGTATTGACTTGTTTTTTATTTTAAATAGGAAGCTGGGTTGGTTGGGTCTTTTTAAGTATAACCTTTTAGTTATTATTGTGTAAGTAATATCTGTCTGTAAATTCATTTGTAAATTATAAACTTGTTTTATGTACGACTTGGCTTAGCTGTAAGTACAGAGAATTGTAAAATTGAAGTAGATAAATAAATAAATAAATTACATTCGAGGTTATGAGCGTATCTGATTTAGTAGCAAAGGCTTTGATTGTCAATCCGGAACATTTATATGTTTTTTTGGAAATGTTTTACGTTTTACGCCCCCCTTACCTAGCATTTCTCTACGGCCTCTTGCTGGTCTAGCATGCGTATAACGACATAATATGTCTTTACAAGAGAGAGAGAGAGATAATATGTCTACATCGAGTATTTTCTCGATTACCCGTTGGAGTAATACAAAGAGTGCTACTACGAGAACACTTTTCGTATACCGAAATTATAAAATTATAGTAAGGAAACGCCACGTATACAAATATAGGTACCCGGTTTTATTTATTTAAGTTTAAATTACTTTATCTTGTCCTTAATATTGAAAACGCATGTTAGCTACTGTAGACATAGAGATAATACGAGAAAAAGGGGTAGACAAAATTTTGTCGTGCGCGCATGCTAGGCTAGCTGGTTGGGAAGTTCTGCCTTAGATACAATTGTACCTAAGGAAAAAAGGTAGAGATAACTTTTTAATTGACGAAAATACAAATTTCTATGAGTTATTAGTTTTGTAAACATTACTTAAAGTACTAGTTTGTATGTAATGTTTGGAACCAAATAACATAAATTTTATGAACATATTTCAAGAATATTATGAATGAATATATAAATTTTCAGTAATGAAAAGATCGGAGTATCAACCAAGGATGGGACGAGGGTATCCGGCGTGGTCTGCGGTATGGACGGGTCCGGGTTCCTGGTGGTAGACACGCCCGCGGGCCGCCGCACCGTCAACCCTGACGGGAACAGCTTCGACCTCATGGCCAATCTCATCGTCACAAAATATTGAGTCTAGTAGTTCACCTACTGGTCTTACTTATACTAGGGTATTTATGCAGCTTTGATTGCAGTGATGGTCACTATTTCACTTTTTGAGTATGATGAATATTTTAGAAGTGTAAACTCCTCTAGGCGCGGTACGCATATTTTTAGATGAGATAAAATCTCTGGATTCGCGACACCGTTACCACCGTTATGAGACGCTATATGACGTTTATATGACGTTTGATTTGTTTATATCAGATTATGCAATATTAGTTTTCATAATCAATAGTCAAATACACTGAAATATCAATGTCATGTGGCCATTTTGTGCGCCGTTTAAATTGTATACGTTGTCATAATCTTTTACAGCCTGTATAGGTATGTATTTGAATTTAATTGTTTTCTTTTCACTTGTATCGGCAGTCCCTGTGACTGGTTGGGTTAGTTTTTTTAAATTTATGAATATTGGAACCATCGCTGGTTACCATATTATTAATTTTCCCCAATATTATTTTCTAGTATTATTATGTACTAAAAATACAGGTTTAACGTTATATATATATTTTATTTATTTATTTAGGAAACAAACAGTCAGATTTTGGATTATTTTATTTGACAATTCAAAGAGTAGCTATTATTTGAAATCGTTTATCTAGTAGCGATCACTGCAACATTGAAATACATAATGCGTCGTCTTTTCAAGAACGATGGGAATCGGTTTTAAAGTTTTGAGTGTTGTCGAAATGTGTTCATTTTAAATTATGGATTTTAAATTAGACTAAACGAAAATTGAGTGCATATAGAAATGAGAATAAATGCTTGAATATAGTTACATATATTAATTGTAAGATACTTTCGAAGACTACTACTTAGTAAGTATAAAATGTGTTATGTTAATAATGTCATTGTGGCAGAGTAAAACAGTTAAAGAATGCTGACCATAGACAAGTTTTTAGGTTTTTATGATGGTATTGAATGTATATTCTATAATCTTTAAAATATTTTTTAATATTTTTAAGCTTGCTTGTAGTATCAAAATTAAAGAATCTTCTAGTCGGTTCAATGTTATGAATTTAAAGAAAAGTGTGTATATCTGTGTCATATCTTCATATATGAACATCTAAAAGAATAGACAATTCTAATTACATTTTGCCTTAATATTGCGATTGGTCTATATTGAATCTTATTTTTATCGTTTAGGTAAGGCTTATATTAAGATTTCAAATTCTTAGGTGAAGTGAGCAATATTTCCTTTAGTAAATTGCTCCAAAATTTTCATGAAATCTTTTTATCTAAAATTATACACGGGCTATCTGCCAAATTACTACATTTTCATTAAAAAAATACGTTTTACAGATAGTCCACAGATAAAGCACTCTATTAACAAGTTTTCGACGTTGCAGCTGGCAAAAAAGTGCGTCTGATTTAAAAAAAAAAAACAAGATATACCTTATAGAAATTAGAAACATCGCTCCCAATCAGAATAAAAATACGTTTAAAAGCGTGCGATATCCGAGCCAAAACTACAGTTCTCATTTTTATTATAAAAAAGAAAAAAATCATAAATAGAAACATGTATCACATTAAAGAATTTAAATATATAGCGTTAAAGTAGTATATAGGTAGCCGTGGCGAAGGGTTAATATTTCACAAGTGAAGATGGGTTCAATAGTTATATTTTGTTATGTTGGGTGTTTGGTGGTATGAATATATTACCTTCGACAATTTATTCATGGGAATGTACACTATTATAATAAAACTGAAGAGTCAGTTTGTTTAAACGCGCTAATCTCCAAAACTTTGAAAAAATATAGGCCAGTAAAAAGGGCGGGAAGCTAGTCGTGCTAAATGAACCTTTCGCCACTGTAGGTAGAACTGTTATCATAGATATCATAAATATCTGGTAAGCTACATCACTGCCACAGCCTGGTACGGCCCGTACCACCAATAGTGTTATGGCAAGACCCTGCGTACCTCGTCCCTAGTTCAATCGTCATCGCCCTATGGTAACCCTGCCTAGCACAAGCGTATTAGATAATAGAAAGTTTATGATTAGGAGAGCTTCAAGTTTTTATTATCTGTAGTAAACTCTTTTAAAGTCTACACCATTTGAAAAAATATTTGAATTATGTTCAAAAGTATTTGTCGGGTTTTATATATGTCCGTTATATCTCCTTTAGGCCAAAAATGCCAATAATTTTGATCAAGGAGTATAGATGTAAGCAGTATTATCTGTGTGTAAAAGTATCCGTCGATGAAGGTTAAATTAGGTGGCGCACAGTAGTCAGAGAGTTAATTTTTAAATGTGTGTTATTATTCAATTCGTCAAAAACTGCTACTTCATACTTTCCCTTTACCTATCTACACAAGATTTTACAGCTAAAAGTGGACATTTTTTCTCCCATTTTATGACATGGTACTCCTTACTTCTATATTGTCTGTATGAATCTGTTTGATTTTTGAACTTACGTCAATTAAAAATAGTAACACAATATGTCAATGTCGTAAAATATGTAAATCTACCTCTAGTCCACATCCAAAAATATTATTTGATAGAAAATCTTCCATCTTGTTGTTTGTTACATATTTTCATTTAGAACTATAGAAATAAGTTATTTCGATCTCATAAGTGTTAAAACTGTTAAATTGTGAAAACTGAATCTTATTATTCAAGTATCGTATATTATTGTTAGAGCAATAAATAGCATTTAATATATGTTTTTGAAATTCAATAATAATTATTAAGGGTATAAAGTTTTTTATTTGGATAAAAAACAAAAAACTTTCTACTCTTTATATTCAGTGTTGCCAACTGTCAGAAATTTATCTTATTAAAGCCGCCAATCAAAAACCCCAAGTTGGTGGTAGTGTAGAATTTATACAATAAAAGTAAAAATACAATTTCATAACACACCTAAAATTCCATCTCACTTTTCCTCCTAAATTTGGGGTGAAAGCCCCAATGTGGGCAACCCGGTTTCAATTGCATAATATAATGGTGGTGTTTATTAAATATTGACAGCAAAAAATATATTATATGTCTGTTGATAAATATATTAATGTTATAAATTTTACATGCCTACCTTGTTTTAAGTGACTGTTAAATTATGTTATGTTATGTTACAATAACTTTAAGGAATTGATTTAACTATCATCAACCAGCTAAATGCTTTCCTTGAATTGATTAGTTTTAAGCTTTATAGTATAAACTAGCTAGAATTGTTGTTTGTGTGAGTGAGAAAAAGGATTGGGTTAGGAAAATCTCATTATGCACGTTTTAGGTTGATAACATCATCAATACAAAGTTAATAAATTTTCCAAACAGTAGAAGCCCTCACGAATATTATTTAAACGAATCTCACTTACACAAACATTTAGCTAAACTTTCGCCTCGCAAATATTAAGTTTTATTTATTATGCCATAAAGCTATTAATTTAATAAGTTGTAGTTATATTAATTTGTTACTATTTATAGATTTCTATAGATTAACTTACTTGGGCTGGTTTTATTTGTAATATAATATACAATTATTGATATTTGATAGATTCTTGGAGGTGATGATACACTGGTGCGTTTTGTGCGCGTGCAATGTGCACGGTCCAGGGTCCTGAATAATGTGCAGGCACCCTAACGCTCATTGAAGGTATTAGGTTGTTATTTTGAGTCTGAAAGACTAAATTTAGTCCATTTTTTAGATGTATGTTAGATATTTTTACTTATGTTCATAGATTGAAATATTAGATGTAGGTAGGTCATGAAATATAAAACCATGTCAACTGTTTGAATTATCAATAAAAATTAAATAAAAAAAAATAAAAAAATCGCATGACAGCGACCGTCCTAACGCGCGTTCGGGCGGTCGCTGTCATGCACCTAATTGTTTTGGATGTGAAATATGTATGTTTAGAATACAAACGCTTCTAGTAAAATCATCAATAATAAGTTTTGATTCAAAACTTTAAGCCACTATTACCAAAATCTCATTTAATGGTCGGTCCCATATACAACATGATACTTTTTAAAACATATGCTCATTTTAAGTTATTTACAAAACGATTATATATTCTGCTTTATATTTCTTATACTCTAATACAATATAACCATGACTCTTTATGACTTGATCCATAATATCTTGTCGGGATTGGAACCCAAAACCCTCGGATGTAGCTTGTTACTCCTTCACTATGCAGTCGTCCATTTAGGTATTTTAATCTACTCTCTGATTTGAAAAATATTGCTCTTACGATTTTAAAAACATTTACTTTCAATTAAGTGCAATATTTATATTGACTATAGTGTAATTGTTAATATAAGAGTAGGTATTGAAATTCAGAGTTGTTAAATTTTTTTTTTTTAATTAAAATTGCATACTAACATTAGAAGAAATCAAAAATGATTTATTTATTTAACAGGATGCTTACACCGAATGCATAATATTACTAAGTATGTTTTAGCATAGCATGGCATAAGCGACCGTTATATGTAGTATGCACCACAGTTGGGCAAGGGTCTCCTCCTCGAAATCAGACAAATAAGGTATTTGTCATAGTATGCCTATTCGCTGGCCCGCTAATCTTTAGTAAAACCGAGTTCAACAATAATTAGTATCACTGTTAAAGATATCCTCCTGGTATTATCTCTACACTGGATGTAGTTACTGCAGAAGCCGGTGACAGATAAGACGCTCATTTGTCTTAAGTTACTAGTTACTGCAATTTACATACAAACATTAAGTTTACAGGGATAAAATATACAATTTTATGTGTGTGCGTTGTGTAATGAATCGAGAGAGATAGAGAGAGGGAGAGAGAGAGAGATAACATTCTATTAACTTTTCAGTGTTTGAATCTATTCTACTTAAGTTTTTCAAATTCTTGACGACTTTATATAATAATTATTATTGTATGTTGTGCCTAAACGTGTACCTAAATTAAAATATAGGTTAATTATGTATTTGTGTAATTTATGTGTATATATTGTTAATGTTTACTAAAATTTTACTATAATATTGTATTGCATAATCTTAACAATTCTTATAAAATTTTGATTGGATCTGAGCTTGCGCACTGAGTGCACCGATAGATAGATATTAATAGGTACTTTCTATTTTTAATTTTGGAACAGGCAATTAAAAAAAAATCAGTAACTATGCCTCAATAATCTGTAAAATATGTACAATGAAAATACAACATTTTTACTTTTTGTATATTACAAAATATACAAAAAGTAAAAATAGTTATATCTTATTTAATTTTATTGTACACTCTTAGATATCTTTCTATCGTGTGCGCTCTTGTCATTCTTATTTTAAAGTTATTTTGTCTACGCTGTTGTCATTTTAGCTGTTGTGATGTGATATTTTTAATGAATTTTTAAATGGTATAAATGTTTCTTGTTGAATATTGAAATAAAATATTGTAAACGCATGAAATAAAAAGTACGCAATGATTTAATGGTTTTCTTTAATAAATAATTTATGTTTAACAACTAAAAATATAATTTTATACACTTAAAATTAAAATTTTGTACAGAACATACCTATAATTTAGAAAATTACACTGAATTTTAAATATAAGTCTTGTTAGTAAGTATCAGCGTTTCTAAACTTAAAATAGTTGGGCGGTATACCACTACTGCCGGTATCTCGAATCGTAAAGATGGCGCCCGCGAACGGTTCATCACTACGGCTTCTCTCCATGGAGGTTGTAACAAACAGTTCGTCCAGGTTCGGACCTCCCCAGCACAGTGACGTCACTCTCTGTACTGGGATTTTGTAGGCTTGGACTATTTGACGACTGTCAGGATCAATGTGGAGGACCTGAAAGTAATGACAAAATTTGAAGAAAATCCACTGTCTAGTGCGCTGTTAGCATACGTGGAGATTAAATATTAATTACCATTTAATGATTATTCAAAATAAATGTTTTCCTGTTGTTTTCTATCATGTTCATTTATCATCATAGGAAAATAAAATTCTACGCCTATAATAATTACCGCATTGGTATAAACAAACTGGTAATGTTTTACGTCATCATGATCTCACCATGTGTTTGTTGTTAATTTAACGTTGAAATGAATCTCGGAGTTTCCGTAATAAATTAGTTGTTTAGTGAGCTAGGCAGAAAATATTATTTCTTATGAAATCCAATGTCCTAATATATATATATAATATATATACAATATATATATATATATATATATATATATATATATATATTATAATAGGTAATTCTATATAATTGTATAAGTACTCGTAGGCAGGTAGGCATTCAAATAAAAAAAACAAATGAAAACTTATGACATGTGACATTATAATTTATAACGTCAATATGATTTTTTATAATTTCATAATGCCAGCATGTTGCTAACGCCAACCTACAAAATTCCTCCTACCAAAAAGTGCTCAACGCGGCTAAAGAAGTTTATAAAAAAGATTTATTTAAATCGATTATTCAATATTTTATATACAGTAATACCCCGCTTTACGCGACCCCGTTATGCGCGGTTTCACTATAACGCGAATTTTAACTATAGTGCGTATAAACATAATGTAGTCATTACCTTTTCTATCATAGGGTATAGAAATAATGATGACCGTGTCTTGACCGTGTGTCAAACAATTAAAAACAGTGTTGGGTGTTATGAACGTACGTGGGTAACACTGAAAATGTTTAGAACTGGCCAGTTAGAAACATTGAAAATGAAAACTTTTTTGAATTTAAATTTTAGAACTCTTTGGTAACCTAATGTAGTATATTGCATTCATTTGTCATTTGTTTTTGTGAATTGGCGGCAAATCTAAAACTCTTGTTACTCGTGAAAATGAACATAACGCGAGAAAATTTTCGGTCAATGATTTATTATGACTTTCGTTGTGGGCTTAATCAACAACAAAGCTATAACAAAGCTGCGATTAGCATTTTTTAATGAAGCCCCATCTCGTGCCACTATTTACAATTGGTTTAACGAGTTTAAGCATGGACGTAGCAATCTCGGTGATGATCCGCGTGAGGGACGTCCTTTAACAGCGACTACTGAAGATAACATGATAGAGGAAGATAAGAGAGTGACCTATCAGCATATACGGGCAAGCCTAGGCATTGGTATGAGTCAAGTTCAAAAAATATTATACGAACATTTAGGCGTCAGGAAGCTTTGTACCAGATGGATTCCCCATACTTTAACCGACGACCAGAAACGCCTCCGCATGGACTGGTGTCGCCAAATGTTAGATAAGTTCAACGGCGGTAACTCAAATGCTGTATTTGACATCATCACAGGTGATGAAAGCTGGATATATTGCTACGAACCCGAAACCAAAAGACAATCAGCTCAGTGGGTGTTTCCTTTCGAGGATCGGCCAATTAAGGTAAAGAAAGGAAGAAGTCAAGGAAAAAAGATGATTGCCTCATTCTTTGGTCGGAAAGGTCATTTCGCGACAGTTGTGCTAGAAGATGGAAGGACAGTTACTGCAGACTGGTATGTCAATCGCTGTTTGTCTGTTGTCTTGGAAAAAATTCGACAGCAGCGCCCTCGAAGCAGGATCCTCCTTCACCACGACAATGCTTCAGCGCACTCCGCAAAACGGACTGTTGAATATTTGACTATGGCAGGTGTCGAGATAATGAGTTATCCGCCTTACAGTCCTGACCTGGCGCCCTGCGACTTTCATTTATTCCCAAGAACTAAAGATAAAATTCGAGGTATTCGCTTTACGAGCCCTGAAGATGCGGTGAAAGCGTACGAAAATGCCGATGCGGTGAAAGCGTACGAAAATGCCATAGAAGAGACTCCTAAGGAAGAATGGGCCCACTGCTTTTCTCAGTGGTTCCATCGAATGCGACGATATGTAGAAAGAAACGGAGATTACTTCGAAAAATAATAAAAGTATTGGCAACTTTCTACGTTAAGCCGTTTTTCATTTTCTAAACATTTTCAGTGTTACCTAGGTATTTTACAAGAACGTAAAGAAACGCTACCCAAAAGACAATAGATGTATTTTTTCGTAAAAAATAATTAATAGTATGTATTGCATAAAGTGTTCTTAGAATTAAAGGGATTGATTATAATGATTCGTATTTTTTTTATTACATTTTGACTATGTTGAATTAAAAACCTCGATATACGCGCATTTCAGTTAACGCGATTTTTTCCGGAACGTATCCCTCGCGTAAAGCGGGGTATTTCTGTATTGGCAAAGGTTCTATAATTGAGTAGTTCGAGCCGACATTTTTTATTAAATTTTGTTACCGTCCCTCCAAACATTAAGGCGACCCAGAGATGACCTTCACTGTCGATGGTCATACCATCTGGAATAGCGTCGTCATACCCGTGCTCCGATATATCCAGTATTGTTCTTTTACTGCCTGAAAACAAAAAAAAATATATATAAAAGAGAGAAATGTATATGGCTGTTTTTATCAGCTTGAGGCTCAGTAATGAAAATAATAAATAATTCTTGGGGTAAAAAAAGGTTAGATTAAAAAAATATTCTTGATAAAAAGATTCTATATTAAAATATAATAAAATAGAAAAAGTATTAGATAAAAAAAACGCTTGGAGTTCCGAATAATGATTTTTTACGTAATAATCATCATTGTTTAGGTTTTCAAATCTGCTCAGAACTAACATTTTGATATTTTTTTATTTCTAGGAATCTAGGAAACTGATTCAAGTATTGCCTCTCCTGAGACCTAATATTGTAAGTTTCGGTGTCAGTAATTACATTGCCTGGAGAAGGTACCGCCTTAATGATTCTTTCCGAAACGCTGCAAAGCTGTTTTACAGACGAAATAAGCACCAACATCTCAATTATATTAGATAATTACACAAATACAGCGATTGTGGTCGAAGTTAATTCATTCTTACTACTAGAAAAGCTTAGATAATAGTTTTCATAAAGTACCTATATATTATAGCGTAAATAGTTTTTATAAAGCAACTAAAAGAAAATCAAATCGATTTTTCATGTTCAGTACAATAATTAAGTGACGACATTGCATTTTGCGTTAAGGCCGACGAAGTGTTGGTCGACCAGGAGGAAAGACGATCTTCGTGCGGTGGCCGGTCTGTGTTGGATGCTAGTGGCAAGGGATCGGTCGTCTTGTCGTTGATTGAGGGAGGCCTATATACAGCAGTGGACGGATAGGGGCTGATGATGATGATGATTACGTTTTGCATCAAAATATAATTCGAAATCGTTTCTATTGCTAGTTGTTTACTGAGGCTTCAACCAAATGATCAAGATTTATTTTCACTCGTTTCATAAACTTAACACAGTCGGAATGAATACACAGTCAGAATCACTACACAGTCAGAATGATTACACAGTCAGAATGAATACAGTCAGAATGAATACACAGTCAGAATGAATACAGTCAGAATGAATACACAGTCAGAATGACTACACAGTCAGAATGACTTTCTGGTACGGTAATATACCATGGATTTGATTGATAAGTTATTAATTATCTTACTAAAGATTTAGAATACTTACTAATAGTTCCTTGTTGGGAGTTAAAGTCGTACGCCACAATTTGCTGTGTAGGCGAGTCTATGTAATAGAATACAGTATCGTTAAGGGACCAAGTCAGGCCGTTAGATATGGTGACAGGCTTCAGTTGTATCTCCGGGCTGAAGTTGGAATCTTCACTTATTTTGAATACAATAGCTCTATCCGAGTCAACATCATCGCCGATTTGTGGTCCTTTAGTGCCTAGAAAATAAACAATGAGTAAGTACATTTTTTATTTTCGCCTTTTTGGCCTGTTATTAAAAGGAAATGGTGTGTGTTTTGTTTTATATTCCAGTCACTGAGTCAACTATTCCAAACACATCAAAGCTCTTTCACTGACATTCCTCTGACGGGTGTGCGACGCAAGTACACGGTGATATTTATGTGCCCGGCAGATGTGTAACATCTATTTTATTATTAGAATTCATCATTAATAAAAATCTAGAACGAAAGACGGAAAGACCAGCTCTTTGCCGTCACGCCATTCGAGTCGGTTATACTTCCGAGGCGCGCCAAAAATGTTTCACATCAATAGAACTATAAGGACTAGAAATAGCTGGATAGACGCAGGACAATAATAGTAAGCGATAATTATTTCTACATTAAAATTACCTCCCCAAAATCGTCCGTGGGTGTCGGGTTTCCCCTCGTTTATAACGTTGTCGGGCAGGCCCTGGTCTACCGTCGCTACCAGCCGGAGGGCCGCGTCTCCCACCACGTCCCAGTCCAGCAGGTACAGCGCCGAGCGCACCGCCACCAGCAGACGACGAGAGTCTGCCACTAGGGACACTACATTCACTTGACCATACCCTGAAATCAATTTTTAGGATAACTATCATATTGTACTAAGATATGTTTCAAATGGACAAAATATTAATTTATTTATTTTAATATTTACACCGACGGCCCGATGGTAAGTGGTGAGCGTCGTGACCTGTGGCTGTTGGCTGAAGGCAAATCACAGTGGTTTTAGTGCGGTAGTAGGGGGGGGGAAGGCAATAGGAGAACAACGCATCTGCATAACATTTGGTTGTGCGGATGTCTATAATGGGCGTCGGTAGTCATCATACCTAAGGCTTCGGCTGCTCAGTTGTCTCCTTATGATATAAGAAAAATTAAATCCGTTCACATCTAAACAGCTCTTTTTTCCTGAACTTGATAACAATCGACATCCCACAATCCGAACTTACAGCTGTAGTAAGGATCTCTACCGTTAAAATTACTATTATTCAATCAACGTGTATTTTTAATCACTAGCAAGTATTATTATTTTTGGTTATTAATATTTTACGTTTATTATTATCCATTTTCAAAATAATGTAAATAATTGTTTAGTTATAACTTTTAAATACAAATTTAGTACCAATATGCTTCGTGTCGATCTTCCCCGTCACATAATCCAACCTGTGCACGTTCTGGCGATGAACGTCCACGAAGAAAAGGGACTGGCTCTCAAAATCCCACACAGGACTCTCTCCGTGCCGAAATATGGCAGCTTTTTTTGTGAGACCATCTGTTGATACCTACGTAAACAATTTTAAAGAAAAGTTTTCCCTGGTTTTAATTCGACAAACATTTAAAATATTTTTAAGGAAAAAATACAAAAAAAGAAATTATAATTATTAAAAGAATAAAAAAAATACATTCTTACCACAGACATTTTATAAGGCTGCTTTCCGTTAACAGTGTGAAAGAATAAAACAACTAACGTAAGTAATTTGTTCATTTCGTTAATAATATCTGTATACACTGGCGAACGCGCGTGTGGATGTTATCTTACAAAAAAGTTATGTTCTGCTTGTTCTTTTATAAAAAAAACACTACCGGCATCAATCTTTGTAATGTGGCGGAACAATGAGAAATAAAACGAACGTTTGTCAGCTTTTATTTATACTACTAAAGAATATAGTGTATGGGTAATTCCTTTACGCATTTATAGCATAGTTGGAAAACTATTGGTTACTCACAAGTGTGTTACAGGATGCAACTGAAATATTTCTTCAATATTCGTACTAATATGATAAATCAGAAGAGTTGTATATTGTTTTAAACTAACACGATCACTATTCATATTTAAATCCTACTAATATTATAAATGTGAAAGTAAGTTTGTTTGTTACGCTTTCACGCGAAAACTACTTAACCGATCATCATGAAACTTTGTACACATATTCTTGGAGATATTAGAAGTAATATAGGATACTTTTTATAAAACAAACTAAAATTTTATCCTGCGCAGACGAAGTCGCGGGCATCAGCCAGTATAACATATAGGTCCCGATATTTGGGCAATGTTTCAATCGCCATGATCACGGGGATACGGTGCTGGTAGATGGCGACAGATCAGAAAAATTGTCTACCCTTATTCTTCTTCGCTTTGGGCGACTAGTTTCGGCACACGAACGCACTTGTTCACTACGACAAGCCATACTGTTAGTAAGTTAGTTTATTTGTTAACTTGAAAGTGTTAGTTAATCTTCCGAACTAGATCGCATTTAAAAAAATCTTTTTGCATTTGAAGTAGGTCAATTATTGTTCCCACCATGGTTCAGTCAGGCCTTGACGTGGCGATGGGGCTCAGTAGCCTAAGGTGTACCCAGCACCATGGGCGAAGCAATTAGCTATTAGCCGAGGGGGCTCTTTGTACCCCTCTTATTTAGAATATTAAGAAGAGGGGACAAAAGAGCAGGGGGCAAGGGGCGAGAACGAGAACCTCACCCCATTGTACTGTCCCGACGTTGGGAGGGGTTGTTCTGTGGTGCGGGACAACCCCTCTGTGGAGGTGGCGTCGATCCCCTGAGGGGCTGATTAGCCGTCGAGCTGCCCTGTTAGCAAATTAGATCCGGGGCACCTCACCAAAGGCGGCATTGGTGGCACTCGCCGGGTTTTAGTGGGTAGAGCTGCGTCCACCTTTCGGGCGCAGCGAGTCCCACATACCCGCCTGAGGAGACCCACTCCCCAGCGGGATCCCTCAGAGCATTTCCCAACGTTAAAGAAAAAAAAGAAAAAAGGTCAATTATTCAAAGACAAGGTCAAGGACGACCTCTGTGGCGCAGTGGTAAGCGCGTTGGCGCTCAAGCCGGAGGTTGCGGGTTCGAATCCCGCCAGGGAACAAAAATATTTTCTGTGTTCCTAGGTCATGGATGTGTATTAAATATGTGTAAAATCTTAAATATATGTATAGTATAAAAGTATTAAATATATTTCCGTTGTCTGGTACCCGTAACACAAGTTCTTCGAGACCTTTCCACGGGATCAGAATGACGTGGTGTGAAAGCGTCCATAGATATTATTATTATTGTGAAATACTAACTTTAAGCCCATTTAGTCCTCCCGAAGCCTGGAGGGCTCTATTATTTATATGGCAGCGGTAACTACGCCCCAAGAGAATGAATATTTGTTCGGGTGCTTACCGCGTTTATATTTAGATCACGACATTAATCGGCAATGTTTTAATCGGGTTTTTTTTAACTATAATATTTTTTTTAATTTTCAGTATCGCATTTCTTAAATAAATTTTATTTGGATTTCAATTCTTAGTTACTTATTGTCTTAATCACTCACAAAAAACCGACGAGTGATGGTAACTTGCGCGCCTTATGCCTTCCTTGTATGTGCTATCCTGATCAGGATATTGGAACAAACTTATTGTATTGCCATCGGTCCTTGAAATGTGTGCTTAGTTTCAATTTTATCCGACGTCATAAAGTGGGGAAAAAAAATCGGTTGTCTGTAAAGTCGGTTTACTGACGATAGTTGAACGTGACAACGTCATAAGAAAATGGAACGCCTCAGAGCGAGGTAACGCCGCATGCGTCATCTTTTTTCGTTCGTGCAGTCGGCTCCATCGAATTATAAGACGTTGTCACGTCAATAACGTTTAAAGATTCCGTTACATAGTTAGATACAGGTGAAGCTAACAAACGTGTTAAAATATGGGTCATATATGGACGACCTCTGTGGCTCAGTGAAATAAGCTATAATAATATCTAAAACAACACCGACGAGTTCTTTATACACGTGTCTCCAGTTTCAGCGCGTTAGCGCTCAAGCCCGGAGGTTGCGGGTTCGAATCCCGCCAGGGAACAAAAATATTTTCTGTGTTCCTGGGTCATGGATGTGTATTATGTGTATTATATAATAAAAATCTGAAATATATGTATAGTATAAAAGTATTAAATATATTTCCGTTGTCTTGTACCCGTAACACAAGTTCTTCGAGTACTTACCACGGGACCAGATTGACGTGGTGTGAAAGCGTCCATAGATATTATATTATATATAGTAGGTACTAAACTTTTCAAAATATTGAGAGATAAATTTCTCAATATTCCAGAACACTAATTTTAACATGAAATAAAACACCAATTCATATCTGTAAATACGTTTATTAATTTACAAAATTAACCTAACCCTAATTACAAACTACGGTTGTATAAATTATTGAGAATCAATAAAATATAGTGTCATCAGATATTTTATTACTATCATAAAATCATTATATTTCTTATGATAATAATAAATGATGAATCGAGTTACTACTAATTATACTTAGATTCTCGACGTATATACTAAGATTTATTATAATAACATATCTTTCTGAACTATTTCTGCGTATCAGCGTCAAATTTGAGTAAAACCTTAATGGATAGCGCATTTTAAACTCTTCGGGGCTTTTACGCCAAAATAAGTTTCTGCACGTAAAACCGCAGCGACGACACAGGAATGGTACTTCGCCCACTCATTGACGTCATTCATACATATGTAATTCTCAATCGCATACATGTATGCATACCAAATATTTTAAATGGCGTTACAGTAATAAATGCCTTACAAATGTATGAAAGTATGTAACTAACATAATTTTAAATTTTATTGTATGTATTTCTAATAAATCTGTTACGGTGACGCTATTTGAATAATTTGAAATGTATATTGTGTTTTACATGCGCCTTTACTTTAAGCAATTAAAAAAAACGGACGTACAAGCCAAATATAAACAACCAAGATTATGTGATATATTTATACAAGCTTTGGAGCTCAAAATCTACAGGAACTCAAAGTTCAATAAGGTTTCCAATATGAGCAGTAAACAATGTTGATAATTTATAAAATGCAATTTATACTAACATTATAAAGAGGAAAGATTTGATTATTTGTTAGGTTTGAATGGGCTCCGAAACTACTACACCGATTTAAAAAAAAAAACTTCACCTATAGAAAGCCACAATATCAGCGAGTCACATAGGCTAAAATACCCTTGCGAAACCGGGACGGACCGCTAGTATATTATGATATACTGAAATTACAGCGACACAGTTCTTTAATTCTACTAATTTTATAACTTCCGATTTTAAATTCTTTTACCACATCTTTTATACCTGATCGTATCACGGTCGCGCAAACACTTTACGTCTTATAAGCTATAATAATATCTAAAACAACACCGACGAGTTCTTTACACACGTGTCTCCAGTTTCACGCCAGCGATATGCCAGGGAAACGGTTATATGCCAGTACGTGGCAGGGCCGCATCCTGTTGTATGCCAAGGCCGCACGCTGCAGGGGGCGTGGTCTACGCGTGGTGGGGCGGGGCGTGTGGTGGGACGTGGGGCGGGGCGTGCGGCGCGGCGTGCGCCTGTGGCGGCGCCTCTGCGGGCGGCGCGTCGTTCGATCCCGGCGCTACGACCGCCGCCGGTACTGGCACCGCGCCCGCTCCCGACTCCGCTTGTAACCTATAGGGATATATAAAGGTTTTTATGGTCGCTCTGCGCTCAGTAGCACATTAGCTGCGACATAATAAAAGATTATAAATTATATCGTAGGAACATATTGTCGGGATAAAGTATCCTGTCCTTCAAGTATGTGTCATGTATATATGACATAGTCTGAGTCCTGGTATACGGGCATACTTTCGTACAAATTCGTCAAGTACTACTCGTTTACTAGTGATTGAGTACCAGACGAAATTTGATTACTACACGAAAAAATATATATTAGGACGGATATTACCTCTGCATAGCGTGGCTTCTCGCTCTGAACTCAGCAGCTTTTAGCTGTTCTAGGTGGAACTGTTGTCGCTCTTGTATTAATTGCTGCCTTTGGTAGTCTAAGCCTAAAGGGATAAGATCACATATCAATATTTAATTAATTATCCGCACATACAAAACTATAAATATTCATTTTTTACGTTGAGCAAGGGCATTTAGCAACGGAGGATAACGTTTTTATAACTGAAAATAGTTTACATAAAAGTTGAATTATATATATATATATATATATATATATATAGGCAAGCGTGTAGACGAGCCACATGATGATAAGTGGTCGATATCGCTCCTGAACAAAAACACGTTAACCTGGAACTAGCCCAGGCAACTCATTCATGTGTCGCCTATCCTGAGACAAAGGGTGTCAAGTCTCGGTGCTAGTAATTACACTGCCTGTCCCGGCCTTTTCTCTGAAACACATCGAAACTGTTTCACAGGAGCAATAAGCAGGATGGTCTTACCGAAGCAGACGGGAGCGCGGCACAGCGCAACCCTACCACTGGTAAAGTAAATAAACAATATCTCAATATTATCGTATGGTATCAGCGAGATAAAATTAATAGGGTAAATTATAAGATGCAGCATTTATTACTTAAGGATTAATAACAGTATATTTATATGATATGATTCAGCATATAAATAAAATCATAGATCATACAGAAGTAGTATGTATAGACGCTTAATTTATATTAACCGGATTGGAGTAAGTTTTACAAAGTTTTGAGCATGCTCATCAAGCACACTGTACACAAAAATCACTAAGTGACATTCGCTGCGTCACTCAGCTAACTCTAGTCCGACCAAGTTATATCGCGCGTACTTTAATCCTTAGCTAACTTCAAGCATCGTCTCGCGTACTGTGTTTTGGTCCCTACCTTCTCTCTCTCGCTCCATAGTTGCCTCTAGCTCCTCGAAGTGTCGTAATTTGATCTCCAGCTTCTTCATCTGCGTCTCAACGAGCAGCGCCACTAGCGACTTGATCTTGCGCTCCTCCACTCCGGCCAGGTGTTTCGCCTTGACCGCGGCCGCCGCGAGCGCCGCTGACGCCGCCGACTGTAGTTTTGCGTCCACTACCGCAGGCGCTTCTGGACAATTAAATTAAAACTATTTTTAAAATCATTGCGAGAATTTGATATAGGAAAAAATGACTGTCACGAAACGCCCGGCAGATGTCATTTACCTTTACATACATCTAATATTAAAATTCATAATTAATACAAATCTGACTAAATGTGCAATAAAAAACCAGCATCATGCCATTTGCTGTCACGGCATTCGAATCAATGTTACTGCGAAGGCGCGCTACTAGATATTTCACATCAAAATATTATTTGTTCGCTTCACTTTCACGCTGTAACTGAATTAGTTTCTAGCGGCACGCATGACATGTTGCGAGCTTGGCCAACAGTGACCTTCTTAGATGGCATGAAAGGTTTCTTTGGGAAAAATCTTATAAGATCGTGTCACTATCACGATACATATTATAAATTTGAGAGTTACAAAGTACTCCCAGTAAACATTTTTAAGTGTTTGATCGGCAATCATTTAAAAAAAACACAGCCTATCCTACCCTTATTTTGGTTATATTGTTTTACGAAAGATATAAACAGTATTTGCCTTAGAAATCTACATAATAAAGTAATAGAAATAAATGTTGTATAGTGCGGTGATATATCGAAACGTATGTCGCCAGTGGGCGGGGCTAAACCACACTATACCACATACACAACAAATAAGTACACGATCACACACACATGCACCGAAACACCATCCAAACTAAACTAAGCCGTATGTCAATAAATTTACGATTGACGTTGCATCGTATTGGTTTAGATTACGTAATTTCTACGATTCTGACCACAGGGGTACTAACGTGTCATCATCACGTCATCAATATATGTAATTATTTATTATTATTTTCATTTAAAGGCATTAGCTACTAGGCTATTAGCCATACAAAATACAATATTCGGTCTGTAATACGGAGAAATGGCGGGAAACCCCAAGGAGCGCGGCTTCGCCCCTCTAGCCCCCATCAATCAACTATCATTCCCCATTCCATCCATACAAGGCAGTCCACCACAATATTCGCCAAACAATCACATTATATTACACAGATTACGTTTTTAAAACAAACACTATAGAAAACTGACAGAACAGCCCTACTAAGAAAACCACTCCAGAACGGTACTCCACAAGTTTCACCAACCAATCACAATATATAAAGATCAAGTTTTTAAAACAAACACTATAGAAAATCACTCTGAATGGACAAAACACAAAATAACAATTAATTAACAGGAAACCAAAAGAAACACAACCGCGCGCCCCGATGCTTCCCGCCATCTCTCAATATATGTAATATTTTAACAAAGTTATTACTGAGAATGTGTTTTATTGTTAAGTAATATGGGCTTATATATAAATTATAATACTTAGAAGTGCGTAAAAATATGTTTTAAATTATTCCCCCCCCCCCCCCTTCATAATAGCATTTTAAACTAATATGAGCTTAAAGTTCGTTCCATCACTTTGAAATTTTCATTTCTTAAATAGGTAAAGACAAAACATAATATAGCTAAAATGATTTACATCATCGAGCATAATATAACCAGATAGTCGATAGTTACAAATACGAAACTGATCAGTGATTTTCACTAAAGTAATACCAATTCAATCAACTATAATGATCTGTGTGTACGTCCCATCGGCCAATCATCCACTAATTATATAATTATAGCCATCAGTCGGCCAATGAGAGCGCAGAACTGGCGCAAAGTCGCAGCACAAATCTGGCGAAATTTGTTTTTATACCAAAACGCATAAGAGGGTAAATATTTAAAGTGATTTCTATGGTATATGCTACAAGACGCGCAGTAATAATTATATCTACTATACTTTGACTACTTATAATCATCCAAATACTTTTATTTTTCCCAAATATACCTGGTGGCGGGGGTGTGGCGTCGTCCTTAGTCTCCTTTGCCTCTTCAGTGGGTGGGGCTTCTGCTGGCTCATCCTTCACCTTTCCCTCGGCTTCCCCGTCCACTTCCATCGGTTCGTTCTTCACATCCCCTTCCTTCTTTTCTCCTATAACATGAACTCCTATATAATGAACCTTACCAAACGTGCATGGACTGGCATGGCAAAACGCATGGATTTAGGCATTTAATTAGAATATCATTGTTTACATTGTTACTGCACAAGGCATATATTTTAAAGTCAAGCTGATGTAAAATCGGCAAAAATATAAAAATATAAACCACCAGAATTTGTTGCTTGATTCTTGCTAATTACCTACTGGCCATAAAATTAATTTTGTTGCTCAACACGATCACAAAAAAAACAACAATCCTAGCTTTATGTTAAGATAGCGTGGAATGGCAGTAAAAAAAAAAAGAAATTAGCAATAATCCCGCGAACCACGCAGTCTTTACAGTAAATGTGTGAGTGCACGCATATGCATGCACATAGCACCCCCCTTTCCCACACTGCATATGCGTACACATAAAAATAGCTTTATACATTTTTAGGTAATGGTTTTTAAATTAATGTATTAAACTAACACACTGTAATAGTAATGTTACGTGCAATAGAAAAAAATGTTTTTTTTTTTTAATAAATTAGAATGGTGAGAGCTGTATGTATAGCTAAATAAGAACAGAATCGTGGGCGGTACCTGGCGCGGGGGCGGGCGCGGGCGGCGGTGCAGTACCAGCGATGCCGGTGGCGGCGAGCGCGGCGGCCGGCCCATGCGCGCCCGCCGCCTTCACGTGCGCCTCCATCATGGCGGCCGGCACCTCGTCCTGTAAACGTAGTATTACGTTACGTGTCGTCTTAGTTCCTAAGCATTTTTGTGTGGTGCACCAGTTGGCACGTCGGTAACGTCCTGTCTATTTGCCTGAAGCCATTAAAGCATTTCGTAACGAAATTTGCTATGGCTGTATATGTTAATTATAATAGTTATTATTTTTGTGTTCCAGAACGAAGGATCACGAATGACATTGAATTGCACGAGTAAATAATCAATTTCTATTCTTCAGCATCATCATTATTAGCCTCTCCGACCCTTGCTGGACACAGGTCTTGTCGTTATTAGAAAAACTATGTCAAAGATATACCTTAATAGCTGCAAATTCATCCATTGCAGCCTTAGTGGCCTTGAAGGCGATGCGCGGGTCGACGACGGACGCCAGGAAGGCCACGGTGCTCATCACCGGGTTGCCGGTCTTGCTGAACGGGATGGGCTGGAACGCGAGCGGGCCCAGCACACCACCTGATAAAATACATTTTGTTTACTTTTTATTATGTCTATGTCAAATACATACATTAGAGTTATTACAGATATATAGAGGCGGGTCCACGCTGGAACCGCAGCCTCGTCGGCAAGGTAGGGTTCCTCGATAGTCTTATTACAGATATATAGGGGGCGAGTTCAGCATACGTACCCGCGGCGTCGTCAGCGAGGTAGGGGTCCTCAATGGGCAGGCGCAGGAAGTGCAGAATGCACTCGTCGTGCGTGCGACTGCCCACGTGCGCGGCCACACGGTTCCAGTCGTCGCGGTGCAGTTCCAGCGCCTCCAGCAGCAGCAGCGTCTCCTGCTCTGTCCACTCACGCCCGCGTCCGCCACCGCGGTACTGTCATAACATATTAATACATTATTATTTATAATTACGACCTGTGGACCCCATTTTCACACAGTTGGCTCTGATTGGTGCAAATCTTGACGTGCATTAAAGGAGGCCTATGTCCGGAAGTGGAAAAAAAAACACAATAATGTTAGTCTGCTCATTCGATTGAGTCTAATATTGAAGTTCTTCAAAATTAGGAATAGTACATAAACTTTTTTAATATTATTTAATTATGAAGAATATAGAAGGTAATATTGTCTGAGCGAAAGGCAAATAGAAATGCGGTCTTTCGTTAGTTTTTGTTTGATAATAATACAAGTTTACACGGTTTTCATACCCCAGCTGAAAGTTGTTATTTTATTATTCAATCCCCTAACATGTTGTAACATGTGTAATAGTAATCCCCTAACATGTTGTGACATGTGTAATAGTAATCCCCTAACATGTTGTGACATGTGTTATAGTAATCCCCTAACATATTTTCATCCCAAAATCCTTGACGTCATTCGTCAAAAACCTTTGAAAGTCGGTTAAAACCTTGGTGGAGAATATATATAAAATGTCCAAAAACATAACAAGAACGATCAGAACTTTGTTTACACTTTCTACTCAACATTTTAAATCAATTCACAACTCTTGTTTTGAATTGATTAATAGATAATTATCGTTTGAAGCGATAACCAACAAACTGTCGTCACCTCGTTACGTAGTTAAAAAAACATATGGCTGCAGGAAGAAATTGTGACGTGATAAAATACTTCTAACACTTTTAGGTTTAAGGAAGGTAGATTAACAGATTTATAATATAATTATGGGGTACATATAAAAAAAGTTCAATTTTGTAAACTAGTGTTATTAAAAGCTGTTTTACATTAAACCAAATTAATAAAAAAATGGAATATTTTCCCAGCAGGAAGCACAACTTCTGAGTCAAGCATTCATAATTATTTTCTATGGTAAATGATAATAACGAACCTGATCCATTTTGAGTCCGGGCGCGGCGCCCAGCTCGAGCGGGGGTTCGGCCTTCACCTCTACTTTGACGGGCGCGCCCGCCTCCGTGCCGTTCGGGAGACCCGCCTCCACCTTGGGCACGGCCGCGTTCTCCACTGCAAGAAAACATTAATTATCAACACATTAGCATATGATATTATATTGATATAATTCTAAAAAAAGATCAATTTTATAAAAGCGCCTTAATAAGTTAGAAATTAAATACGATTTTATCTGAAGTGTTCGAGTCACTGCGATATTAAATGAGAATACATGTATGCACCACGAGTGATTTATTATGACTAACTCATTACCTTTTACATACCATACTACATATCAAACATATCAAATATAGAAAGACTTAAGTGTTTCCATTTTTATTTAGTTACAGATTCCTGCTTAGTTTATTTTTAAACTGATCTCACCTTTTTCTTAAAGCATCGCTGGTCCGCGTCGAGTCGCGGAAGCTCGTCCTTTAGTATAGAAACACTATCGAAGGTATACACATAGTGCTTATTTGTGTGTTTTTGTGTGTTTGCGTACGTGTTACGTACCGGGTCTGGCGTGCGCGGCGCGCGGCTGCAGAGGCTGCAGGCCGGAGGGCGTGTCCGACAGCACGTGGAAGTGTGAAGTGGGCGGGGGACCCATAGCCGTGGGGCGTGCGTCCGCTTCCACCTTAACAGATTAAATCTCATCTCAACTCACTGATATATATATATATATATATATGGAAAATGATCTACGCCTCTCTGAAACATCTACAGGGCCAAGTATTGCGCCTTACCGGCCTTGAGACGGGGAAGAAAAGATGGTCGGTCTTAGTGTAAGTGATTAAATTGCCTCTAATGTCTTGGATTAAAGACATCGACTGGAGGATGTCGGTTTTAGAACATATTTCTGCTTCCCTAAAGGTGCTTGTGTGACGAGACCGTGGCCTAGAGCCCGCTGTTTCTCGTACCCAATGACTTCATATTTGTGACACATCTATCTTATATTATTAATTACGAATAATAATATAACTCTTCACTACTCTCTTTCTACTATTATCTCTCTCTAATACTACTAACTCTCTCTCTCTTTACTACTAACTCTCACATCTGCCGGCCGTCCCGTCCAATTTTTTTATGCAACTAGACTAATATCATATTTTCACTTGGCCTAATAACCCTTAGCCCACCCCACCACTATTGTTACCCTCCTGGTGGCAGTACCTGGTAGTTGACGAGCCCCCACTGCTCGAGGAAGCCGTGTACTCGCATGATGGCGCACACGTCGCCCGCCAGGTTGCGGCGGCAGGCCGTGCTCGTGAGGTACTCCGTCGGGTTCAGACGGTACGTGTCGATCATGAAGTTTCTGAAATTATAAGTATTATCGATCAAGTGATGGATCGCCGGAACCCAGGTAATCTCTGAAATGTTCGTGGCACGGCACTTGTATTTGTAATATGAGTATTTATAAAGTTATTGAATAAATTAAATTGATTTACAGGCAACGTTTGTAAGTTTAGATGTAGGATGTAAACTTTGAAACTACTCATCCGATTACACAAACAAACAAAAGCATGATTACAAAATCATGCTTTTTTTTATATCACAGGGAGGAGGGGTGATGGGCGGCTGATATATGCTCAAGTGTGCAATGTTGAGCAAGATATGTCTGGCCGCCAAGTGTCATTTCTACGTCCCCGTCGTTCACCCTGGAAATATCCGGATCTGCAAACAGGCATTGCACACCACCAACTACCCTGGGATCCAGGTAGCTAAACGAAATGACGCTATCTCGCCGGTGCACTCCAACACGGCGGGAGAATCCCTATACCCATTTCCTTTCCTCTCCCCCAATCCAAGGTGTAAGACGGACCGTGCCGAGGGATGCGTGGCCAAGGGGATGCTTGGTCTCTAACGGTGTCTCTCCAAAGAGATGGCAATCTTGGAGTAGTAAGCAGCCTTACCCGAGCAAGCGGGGCTCTGCTCGGGCTGACCTTTTAGTTCCCCTGCCACTCGTGGGAAAAGATGGAGAAAAAGCTTACAAAAAAACAAAAACCCAACCCCAGAACGCGTTGAAAGCGAGTCACTTGCGACCGCTTTCAGCGCGTCACTTAAGTTTTCGGAGGAGGCACTGCTGGAGTCGCCTACCCCGTCCCCTAAAAAGGATGAGGCCCAAGGTTCCGGCAGTGCAGGTAGCGATAGAGACCCTACCACTTGGCAGATGAGCCGCAGTAAGTGGAAGCGGGAGAAGCGCAAGCTAAAAAGGAAGATTCAGGAGGCCAGTTCGGCTCTCGCGTCGCAGGGCTCTCTGGCGAAAGCCTCGACGAGCGCTGGGGCGGGGGAGTCGGGGAGGCCTCCGAAAGTCAAAAGACAGGGAACGGACCCTGAAGAGGGCCCGTCGCAGCAGCGCCCGGCCAAGCGACAGAACCGAGGTGAGGCTCTGGCTGAGGGACCGCGCTGCTCTGCAAAGGAGCAGAGCGATCTCGCGGTCATTGTGCACCGGGAGGATGGCGTTAGGGTGGACGAGGCTGCGGCAGACCTCATCAGGGACAAGCTGGCGGATCTCATATTCGCCAAGATGGAGGACCCCCAGGAGGACATGGGGAGATCCACTGCTTTTGCGACGTCGGGACTGGTGTCGGAAGGTTTCTTCCTTGTGACACCGCTCACGATGGAGGCGAGGGAGTGGATCTTGACATGCGATTTTGGTGTGTACAACGGGATCCCATTAAAGGTGAAGCCACTGAACCGGAGCAGAGTAGCAGTATGGCTGCCCGGTAAGGTGGATCCAAGAGCGCCGAAGTTTCTACAGGGGCAGAACGCCTATAAAACCGAATTGAGGATGTCGGAGTGGACCCTTATCTCCAGGGAGAAACTCCTCGCTGGGGAAAGACTGGTGATGGGGGTCCCCAACGACGTCTTCAAGGAGGACATAGGACATGTCTGGCTCAACTACCAGGCCACCCAGGTTCAGGCCCGATTGCTGCGTACGAGCAAGCAACAGGCGAAACCTGATGTGGCCGATGCCGGACATGCTAGCGGGTCCAAGATGACGGATAGTGGCACACAAACAGACCCACAGAACTCCACAGAGGAGTCGCTGGGGGTAAGGGCATAGATTGCGGTGGTGTCTGTTCGGGAGAAAATAGATGCTCCCAACAGCCCCTGCGATCAGCCCTGCCCAACAGCGGCCCAAGCACATCAACAGACACAGACCTGGGACCTGTGCAGACCGCCCCGCTGAAGACACCGGAAGCTCACCATAGTGTGACTGACGGTGATCAGAGGCGGGGCCCGAAGCACTAGGTCTCGGGCGACACACACACATTACACACAATGACTCTTTACAGTAACACTACACACGCACACACACTTACAAACACAACACAAAATAAAATAAAGATACTTCAGTTAAATTTGCACCATTGTCGCGAAGCCATGACAGAGCTTTGCAGATTTGTGGTAGCAAACAACATAGACATCGCCTTGCTACAAGAGCCATATGTTATTAATGGCCGTGTTGTTGGCATTGGCTGTCTGGGTGGTGAAACTATCTACCATCGTGTTGGTGAGTCCGACCCCAGAACATGCATCTATGTTAGCAACAGAGCTAGGGCGTTAGGACTAATGGAAGTTGAATGTTACAGAGATCTCACGGCTGTACTAGGCACACTATGTATGGCAGATGGGAATACAAAGAAAATGGTTTTCATGTCGGTCTACATCCCGAGTGAGACGGACTACGAACCACCAGGACAACTTATAGAAGAGATAATGTCGAAATATAGAGGTATGGGTATCCCGATTGTTGCGAGCTGTGATGCCAACTCACACCACAAGGTGTGGGGCAGCACGGATTGCAACAAGAAGGGAGATTTATTACTTGAATATATTATTAGCACGGACCTGGAAATAATGAATGTAGGCAACACACCCACGTTTGTAACTAGAACAAGGAAAGAGGTTCTTGATATAACATTAATGTCAAGCGATGCCTCCCATCTGTTGAAAGATTGGAAGGTTGACACCTCTTATGCCTTCTCAGATCACCGCAGAATAACATTCCACCTGAACTGCCAGCTGGAAGTAGTAAAATTTAGAAATAATAGGAAAACAAACTGGGAAACTTTCGATCTAGCGCTGAGTGAGTGGATTCCTGGTAAAAGAGAATTAAGAGGAAAGGAAGAAATAGAACAAGAAGCCTGTAGGCTTGAGAAAGCTCTTAACGATGCCTATCTCAAAGCCTGCCCACAGAAAGAGATTAGACCGGGGAAGGGACAACCCTGGTGGAACAAATCCCTGAACAAAGCAAAGAAAAGGACTAGAAGGGCACTTAGAGTCGCCTTGAACAGGGACGACGACGTGAGCTGGAGGAAATACAGAGAAGAACGCAACAATTTTAAGTACCAGAGCCGCAAAGAGAACAGAAACGGGTGGAGTACATACTGCGAAAGCGTTACAAAACAACCAGAAGCGGCCAGGCTGGTAAAAACGCTAGCAAAAGACAAAACCTGTAAATTAGGAAGCATAAGGAAAGGTGACACCCTAGTAGTGGAACCCAAAGAAATACTTGCAGAAATGATGGCCACACACTTCCCGGATAGCACAAGCTATTCAGAAGAAGACATGGTTGTCACATCAGGTGAGAATCTAGCAGAAGCGAAAGCGGAAGCGGAACTGATTATCACCGAAGAAGCATTAACATGGAGCATTGCATCATTCCTAGCGTATAAAGCGGCGGGACCCGATGGCGTCTTTCCCAAGATGCTACAAGTTGCCCTTAAGTATATCAAAGATGACCTACTCACCATATACCGGAGTAGTTTAGCAACAAACTACATCCCCAGTAGCTGGAGAAGAGTCAAAGCCGTCTTCATACCTAAGCCAGGGAAGGTTACATATCACGAGGCGAAATCCTTCAGATGTATAAGCCTTTCTTCGTTTGTATTGAAGACACTCGAGAAGATACTAGATAGACACATGAGAGCAGGGATAGAAAAGAGTTCAATGCCGCTACACGCCAACCAACACGCCTACATGGAAGGAAAATCCATTGACACGGCACTACACAACGCGGCAATAAGAATTGAAAGAGCTATAGAAAACAAAGAATATGCCCTTGGCTGCTTCTTCGATGTAGAGGGAGCCTTTGACAAGGCCACTCCTCAATCCATTGTGGAAGCACTTAACAGAGAGGGGATATCTGGACAGATAACGGGATGGATAACTAATATGTTAAAACATCGCTCGATACAAGCTGACTTAGCGGGAACAACATGCACCATTCGAGCAAGAAGAGGATTTCCGCAAGGAGGATGCCTATCTCCGCTCCTATGGTGCATTCTCATAGACGAATTAGTATCAAAGATAAACGCCATGCACATTTACATACAGGCGTACTCAGACGATGGTCTAATTCTGGTCACAGGTAAAGTACTGAGCGTGACCAGAGACATCATGAAGCGAGGAATTGACACAGCGCTACGATGGTGCAGGGATAAAGGGCTAAACCTGAACCCAGCAAAAACCAAGCTAGTGTTATTCACAAACAAGAGGAAGATTGATAGCATGATTCCATTGAGAATCGATAACGAAAATCTAGAGGTAGTCAATGAAATAAAATATCTGGGAGTAATCCTAGATAGAAATCTGAACTACAAAGCCCACGTTAAAGAGATCTGCACAAAATCCAAATGTGCCCTTGTGCAATGCAGGAGAGCGGTAGGTAGAACCTGGGGCATGAAACCAAATGTGGTTCATTGGATCTACAAGGCCATAGTACTACCAAGAATTCTACATGGAGCCTTAGTGTGGTGGCACAAGGCACAATTAGGAACGAACAGGAAAGAATTCACAAAAGTACAGAGACTAGCCAGCATCATGATATCGAGCGCCATGAAAACAACACCAACGGCGGCTCTAGAGATGATACTCGGCCTCAACCCAGTTGATCTCACGATCAAGAAGAAAGCGACTGAACAATGGTTCAAGCTTAAGAGCAACAAATTATGGAAGGGAGGGCACTATGACAAAGGTCACGCCGAAATAGCAAAACAGTACGAAGAAAATCTATCCATGATTTTATCAAACAATGATTTGATAAAGAAGGAGAGAATCTTCGACAAGAAATACAGGATAAGCATAGGCTCGAGAGATAACTGGAACATTAACATCGACCACCCAAAGACAACGATGGTCGGCTACACAGATGGATCCAGGAAGGAATCGACGAAGTTATCAGGGGCTGGCGTATATATTAGCCATCCAACTGAAATGAAAGCATCGTTTAATCTAGGCAGATTCTCCAGCGTATTCCAAGCGGAGATATTCGCAATACGAGAATGCGCCAACATGATCAAACAAAATATCACTAGCACACAGAGGATTGAGAAGGCAGTCATATACAGTGACAGTCAAGCGGCATTGAAGGCCCTCAATAAGAGGGAGACTACCTCAGCACTGGTCAAAGAATGCAAAAACACCCTGCAAGATCTAGCAGACCAGACTGAGATAGTAGTTGCCTGGGTACCTGGACATGAGGGTAATGCGGGCAATGAAGAAGCAGACAGACTGGCGAGAGAAGGAGCCGATGAGACGTTCATAGGCCCTGAGCCGAGACTGCCAATAGCACACAGGATAACAAAAAATGTTATAACCCTGAGAATAAACAAAGAAACAAACCAGAGATGGAATGACACGAAGAGCTGTAGACAGTCGAAATTCTTCATCTCGACGCTTGACAGCAAGAAGACCAAAGAGTTGCTCAAACTCAATAGGAGCAACATTAGAACAGTTGTGGGAATATTGACGGGACACTGCCCACTCAACAGACACCTGTCAATAATGAAGCTAGCAGAGGACCCTCTGTGTCCTAAGTGCAAAGAGAAAGAAGAGACCAGTCTGCACTTCATAACGGAATGCCCAGTATATGCATACGCAAGATGGGAGCTGTTTGGAGCGGAAGAGCTGAAGAAGGAAGATTTGGCATATCTAACCATAAGGCAGCTAAGTAGTTTTTGTAGATCAACACGTAGGTTTGAGGGGGTGACACCAGAGGGGCAAATGATAACCCGTCCCCGCATCTAATCCCAGAGGCGAGCCCGGGGAATTGGGTGAAATGGTCCCGTTAATGAGGACTGATCACCCGTCTGGCCTTGCTGGCGTCCCCAACCCTTAAATAATAATAATAATAATAATATCACAGGGAAATCCTTTATGAATATAGCCAGTATCTGCGGGTAGTTCTGAGCCTATGTGGGACTCGCACCTGGGAGTGCCTCACCCTAAACTAAAACCACTGCGAGCGTCTTCAGCTGCTTTTTGAGGTTCCCGGATCTGCAGACAACAGGATAATCTTGGCGACAGGCTGACCCCGGCTAAGGCCAGACTCCTCGTAAGGGGGGACTGCCCGGCCGCTACTAAGCAGTCCCCACGAAATAGCGCCTCCTACGCACCCTCGTTCGTCGGGGAGAGGCCTCGTCGGTGGCCTCCTCTCTCATCCGCTCGTCGTCCTCCTTCGGGGACATCACTGCCTCGCAGAAGGAGACCATCGCGGACCACCAGTATAATGCTACGCTATCACTGAATAAAATAATGCCAATATGTCCGGGTACAACAGGTACAGAAGGCAGCGGGAAACAACTACTGAGTAATTATTTAGTTCGTCATAGTTACGTTATTGTAATAGACGGTTCAAGCCTTGTCGTGGCGGTGGGACAGTAGCCTGAGGTGAACCCAGCACCTTGGGCGAAGCCAAGTGAACTGAGGGAGCTGCTCTTTGTACCCCTCTTATAAGTCAAAAGAGTAGGTGGACAAGTAGACGTTGGGAGGGGATGCTTTGTTGTGCGGGACAACCTCTCTGTAGAGGTGGTGTCGGTTCCTTGCGGGACTGACTAGCCGTCGAGGTGCCTTGTTGCTCAACAGATCCGGGACATCTCACCAAAGGCGGCATTGATAGCATTCGAGGGGTAATAATGGGTATTCGGTAAGATATGTGCCGCGACTCCCAAACACCATCGGACCCCACCCAGGGCTGTTGACGGCGCGTAAAACCGTTTCCCCGTGTTAACAAAAAAATGGAATAGACGTAGTCAATTTACAACAGTACTGATGATTGTTGAGATGAGATAGCCTTTTTCGTTGGCTATAATCTAAATATAGTTCTTACCAATTTTATTGAAGTCGAATCTACTTTATTAGACCCATAAATCATATTTTGCTACTTCATTTTTATTCGCAATTTTATTTTTCGGAATGATCTATGCTAACGGCCAAAAGGCCCTAATGCTTCGTCGGATTATTGTGAGCCGTTTGGGCTCATTTATGGTTTATTATTAGTGGGGGGTTGCCCCCCGCCAACCGTGAAGTCATCGACCACACGGCCTCCTGGCGTCGGGTTGGATTCACAATTTGAAGATAATAAGTAATTCTGAGTTTTTAACAAAACATTCATTAAAAAAGATTGCACGTTTTAAGACTAGCTGTTGCCCGCAGCTTCGCCCGCGTTAATTTGCTTAACTTCACTCCTGTTAGTCACAGCGTGGTGTTATATAGCCTAAAGCCTTCCTCGATAGATGGGCTATATAACACTAAAATAATCTGTCAAATCGGACCAGTAGTTCTAGAGATTAGCGCGTTCAAACAAACAAACTCTTCAGCTTTATATTATTAGTATCGATATTTAATATGATACCTGTAAGCGAGATATATCTCGGGCGTTTTGGACTTGTTCTTGCTGTTGAAGAACTCTGGCAGCGCTCGCTTCTCGATGGTGTGTATAGAGTTGTAGTCGAACCACGCGGAGTACGACGGGACCACGATGTGGTGAGTCTGGTCCGTTACGTTGTCCTCGATCTCTTCTTTGATCAACATCTCCTACAATATGTTTTGTTTGTACGCTTTTTCAAATTCAAAATAATGAAACAATCATTACGGGTTCTATCGCGGTTTATTAAGATTTTACATAACCGATGTCTCGGCTGAATGGTCACGGTAAGACTCGCGATAAAATCCCTAAGAAGTTGTTTCATTATATTAAATGAAATTCGCGTAAACATTATTATAAATTTTTAACACTTGAAACATGTAAAATCCTACGTAAGAAATGTGAATAAATAATAATAAATCGGTTGGAATGCACTTTCCTAATAAGAAAACAATAAAAACTCATTACTGTGTAGTGAATTTGAGATGCATCGAAATCGATGAATCACAAGCTGATGTGCAAAATCTTGAGCAGCATTCAACAAAACCGGGCAATGCACAATCATATTAAAAAATTATTTTATTTATTATTATCACTACAACGTGTTTTAGCAGCACCGCCGAACGCTAATAATTTGCTGTTACTATAAGATTTTAAGAAATAATTTTATTTGTAGTAAAACAAACAGATAACAATAAGGGCGCCATACAAATTGGCGGCATACTATCTACTTCTTCTTTAAAACTTATAACGCAAAAAGTTAAAAAATAAATGTACAGTCTTTTTTTTAACACATTAAAAGAGTTCGGTGAAAGTTTATTTTTAATTTTAATTTTTTCAATACAGGTTATATCTTCTAATAAAAAAAAAAATAAAAAAAAATATATTTTTAAAAGCTTTCTAAAATGTTTACCCTTTCAACGAATCGCATATACTATTGATTGTTTGGATATTCTTTATTGTGCATACAAAATTATAATTACAATCAGAATAATAAAAGAAATTAATAAGGATGTAAAAATAAGGATTATATAAATGACAAAAACGATTGGAAATGAATTGCTCTAGATTTAGATTTAATTGACTATTGTGAAATAATGATCACAACTAAAAGAATGATAGGACCCCAGCAGAGTTTCTTGTGGGTATCTTCTCTGACATGGGCGCGTTGCGAACCCTCATTATAAATCTAGCCGCTAAGATAAATTATAAGGGATCATTATAAAGATCCTATATGTGAAGAATAACAATAAAAATAATAAAACAAGACAGATGCGGTCACAAGGGCGACTCTATCGACTTTTTTTATTATATTATTTATGTAATATGAAATTATTTTTTTAGTTCCATTTTTATTTATTTAAGGGTGGGGACACCAGCAAGGCCAGACGGGTAATCAGTCCTCATTAACGGGACCATTTCACCCAATTTTTTTAGTTCCATATTAAAATCTATTGTATTTATGTACAAAATTAAAGAGTAGGCACTCACACATTATAACACTTAGCTTCAAGTGAAACTGTCATTAGTATAGTAGTAGTATGCTAAAAGTAAATTATAATTTTATTATATAAATAAGTTAATATTCAACTCTGGCGTTGGTAGTCGGTGGTCGGCAGTGAACGGTACCTGCGTGTTGGAATCGCTGTGCTTGCCCTGCGAGTCGTCGTGCAGATCCGCGGGCGCGGGGGTGGCGGGCGCCTCGGGCTCCGGCGCGGGCGCTGGGGGCGGCGCCGCTGCACGATCATCACATCTTACAATCGATATCATCAAAGGATTCACTACGGACTCACAGCCCGGAGCCGATTTGAGCCTTGACAACTCCGTCCCACTAGAAACTGCACAGTACGTTTAGTTTCACCACGTGTAGTACTCCACTAGCCGGAATCATTTTTCATGCAGGATAGGCAAACTGGCGGATATATTTGATGGTACGTGGTCAGTATCGCCCATGGACGTACACGAATTCACTTGGCCCTAGCCTGGGAAAAACCCATTTTTGGGCCACCTATTCTGAGACATAAGACTCGATGCCGGTAATTACACTGCCTGTACTGCGCTTTCTTTTTAAATACAGCTGTTTGGCGTAACTTATAAACTGATATGCTGCTACCTATTGTTACATGGCCATTCTGCATGTGAAAATTATTACTTGACGGTCTATCTATGTAAACATAAAATAATATTTTAACATGAGACGGATAGTGTCCGTCTCATGTTCGACTGTCTCATCCGTCTCATGTTAAACGGTCTCATAAAGTCTCATGTTTGGCGGTCTCATACGTCTCATGTGGTAAGGTCTGATACCACGTGCGTGGCCCGGTACTCACGTTCTGCGGGCCGCTCGGGCTCGGGCGGTGGAGCCACGTCGGTGTTGTCTCGGGACGCGTTGTCTTCCTCCTCATCGACGTCGTTCTCGCGACGCTTGGATCCTCTACTGTAGTGGGAAATATGGGAAATGTAAGGTTGTAATATTCATATAGTATATACTTATATGATATATTAGCTGTTTCGTGGTTACATCTCCACCCGCCCAAAAAAAATTAAAAGTAATATTTTTTTTCTAGAATTTACTTACCCGATTGCAAATTTCAGAGATTAGTGCGTTATATTATACGTTATATTAGTGCGTATATTAGTATAGACACAATATAAAAATATAAGTATTTTCTAAATTTGTATTTTATTATAAAAAAATAAAAAAATATTGTCGTCACGACTGTCTATTCGTATATAATATGATCATCATAGTAAGACGTAGAAGTAATCTATCCTAATAATATTATAAGCGCGAAAGTTTGTATGTATCGATGTTTGTTACTCTTTCACACAAAAACTACTAAATGAAATTTAATGAAAGTTTACAATAACATAGCTTATACATCAGAATAATACATAGGCACATATATATATATAAGGTCCGTAATTGATTTTACCAAACCTTATATTGTGTGAAATGTCCAAAGTCTAATCTACACAGATGAACTGGCATCAGCTTGGTCTATTGTAATTAAATATCCAACATAGAGATATTTAGTTATTTAGATAGTTCGCTACCATCGTGTAAGCAAGAAGTCTAAGAACAATCTTCAAGATTTTAAAATAATATAATAATAATAAGTTAGAGTGCTGCAGTAAGTGTTACCTTTTCCTCTTGTTGTGTTTCTGCGGCGGCGGGGAGGGCGAGCGCTTGCGTTTGCTCTTCTTACCCTTGTTGGAGGGTTCCGCTCCGGGCATGAGGTCGTCCACAGACAGCCTTAATTTATGTACCTGAAATTTAATTCACTTTTGATGTGAAATGGCAATCGACTCGAATGCCGGGCCTGCAAACGGCATTAATGACTTTTTGAACTCGCGACATCGTCACCGAATTACAATTCCAAAACCGGTCAGTGATTTGTCACTGACGGAATAGCAATTTAACCAACCAGTGATTTGTATGTAGTATGTACGACGTACGTCCCAACGGCAAATCATCCATCAAGTGAGGTAGTGCCATGCTGCTTTGCAACCGAATTGGGCCGGCAAGACCGGGGTGGTACCTCTAGGTACCTCTCGCTCACAACACCGTCGTCAAGTGACAGCTATGCCGTCGCGTTTCGTGCGGTTTGTGAGTTTCCGTTAGACTTTTTGGGGGCGATAGAGAAAAGGAGTGCAACGCATCTGCTTAATCTCTGGTTGTATCTTTCTGGTTTCGTTGTTATCTGGTTTTACCTTTTTCTTCCCGTTGGCGTCCACCTCGTAGTCCTCCTCGTTCATCCACTCGTTGTACTGCGGCAGGTCGAGAGCCCACGTTGCCGTCACGCGCCACACCTCCGGCCGGCTGCAGTCCCAGCTCACCGTCTCCGGCACCTCCACCTGAACACAGAGAAAAGTTTAAATAAAAAACTAAAGAGAGGTGTCAAGGGACACCTGGATGAAACGAAGTTCCTCTCGATTAATTAGTAAAGGAATTATAAAAAAAATCAAAAAAATTGTACATAATATACATACACACACACACAGTGAGAGAAAGAGACAGACAGAGAAACACGCGCACGCCGCACGGCTTACAACTATAGCAAAAAGTGTCGTTACAACTTTTTGTCTTATTTTTTTCCGTCTAGCCCCCTTTCGCAACGTGCGATAAGAAACTTCGTTCCAAAAATACATTTCTAATAATAATAAAGCTCTGTAAAACTAGGACGTGAGCGACGGTGGTCCAGTGGGTATAGGTTCGGTTACTGCCTATTTTCAGCAGTGGACGGATAAAGGCTGATGATGATGATGAATAGTAACTTTAATCCAGCTCAGTTTATGGTAAAGGCATAAGTAGAAAGACGCGAATAAGATTTCCCCTTTGCGTATCCAATACATGAGCTATTTGTTCCTTTTTTAATTTTTATCCTCATAATACCTAAGCATTATCAGCAAATAGAACTAAGAACATCGGGACCACCACCTCTACTCAGTCAACTCATGTTGAATCGAGGATAATGGTACGAACTATAAGGCTCGTGTCCTTACCGGCAGGTGGTCTGCGTCCAGGTGTCGTTGCTGTTGGGGAAGTAGTGCCAGTGCTCGTGAGAACAGTGGTATTACAGGTAATACAGGCCCGTGTCCTTACCGGCAGGTCGGTCTGCGACCAGGTGTCGTAGCTGTTGGGGAAGTAGTGCCAGTGCTCGTGAGAACAGTGGTATGAGGCTCGTGTCCTTACCGGCAGGTCGGTCTGCGACCAGGTGTCGTGGCTGTCGGGGAAGTAGTACCAGTGCACGAGCACGTGGCCCCCGCGACGGAACACGGGGCGGGCGTACTCCTCCTCCAGCGGGTCCACCACCGGGTATATTATGTGCGTCGCGTCCTCTTCGTCGTCTGGAATTTTATTTTGCAATAATTTTATTGCATTTAAATGTTAATGTTTATATATTTATCCATATATAAACAAGAAATGTTACGGAGAGATTTTTCAGAGTATGGAAAAATAAATTTTGCATGTTTACAAGTTTGTATAAATAGGGATGTTGACAGTATTCATATAAAAATATAATTTTCATGTTAATTGGTAGTTTCTATGATAGAATTCTGAAAAAATACAATAATTTCCCTTATTTTTATTTGATTAAATTAATATTTCATAAATAAAATGTTACAAAATTTAAAATAGGTCACGTGATAATAAACGGAAATGACGACACCTGTTCCTATTTAGCGGAAGCGGAAAAATATTGACGTACTTTTATACATCATTTCCCGTACGCAGTACATATTGTAAAAACTAATTTTCAGGCGTTTTGACAGTGTACACACACACATAGGCACCGTACAACAATTATAAAACTTAGAAGCCATTTTTTATTAAAGACAACTAGAATCATTTTATCATTTTTACGATGTACGTCAACATATGACGTCACTTGACAAGTGTTAGCGTTTTGGAGCGAAATTTATAATGCATTATAAAATGCAAGATTTTATAGGCATTAGACGTATTTAAGCAAAAGTCAATAATATTTAGGTCTCTATTAGATATTTATAAATGATCTATAAACATTTATGAAAAATGTCAACATCCCTATTGTAGCAAGTGCTGTTCTCCATAACATTGGCTTACAATATGGAGACTACTATGTAGAAGACTACACTAGTAGTGTAGTTGTGAGGATACCAGAAGGAACAAGGTCTCAAATACCATCATCGGCACAGGGGCTTGCTATGAGGCAAGCTGTTATATCACAATATAGTTAATAAATTACATGCAACAAAACAAAGTGCCAAATTGTATTATACAAATTAATATTTAATTATATTTAAATTTGTTTTTTTTTTATTTGTATCAGTCTAGTTTCACATATGGACATGTTGTTACAGATATGCACATAATGAAGAAGAATAATGTGTGACGTTTGCATACTACTACTATTGTTAATTTCTTGTAGTTTGTTTTAAAATATATTGTTTCTTTAACATCTTATGTCTGTACTTACAATCGCAAATAAAAGAATTTGATTTGAAAATGTTTGTTTACTTGTTGATGTTTTTTTTATGTTAGTTGGATAGACAAACTGGCAAACGTACCACCTGATGGTTAGTGGTCGACGTAACCCATGAACATAAACTAGTTAGTATACCTGGAACGAGCCCAGGCAACTTATTTATGTGTTGCCTATCCTGAGACATAAGATGTTAAGTCTCGGTGCCAGTAATTACACTGCCTGTGTTGCCCTTCTCTCCGAAACACAGCAAAGCTGTTTCACAGGAGAAACAAGAAAGATGGTGGTACCCATGCAGCCGGGAGCGCGGCACAGCGCTTCCCTCCCACCGGTAGGTTTTATATATTTATTAAATAACACATAAAATTTATCTTTGTCCATTATCCTACTTCCTACCAATATTAAATGTGTGTATATAATATATACATCTTGCATAAATGTTTGTTCCTCTTTCACTTAAAACTACTGAACAGATATGTAAGAAGACATACGCTTTATTGAAGTAATACAAATAATCCGAATAATTACAGATATATGTTTGTTTCGTATTATTTTAGCAGATGCGTTCATTTACTCTTTTTTTCTACTCGATTTTTTTTTTATGTTAGTTGGATAGGCAAACTGGCAAACGTACCACCTGATGGTAAGTGGTCGACGTCGCCCATGAACATAAACTAGTATACCTGGAACGACCCCAGGCAACTCATTTATGTGTTGCCTATCCTGAGACATAAGATGTTAGTCTCGGTGCCAGTAATTACACTGCCTGTCTTGCCCTTCTCTCCGAAACACAGCAAAGCTGTTTCACGGGAGAAACAAGCAAGATGGTGGTACCCATGCAGCCGGGAGCACGGCACAGCGCTTCCCTCCCACTGGTAAATTATATTATATATCATAATTATCGTTCGTAAGGAGTAAACTCCAATCGTGCGTCGGAGCTGACACACATACACTTTTTTTTGCTTATTATAGCTTTCACTAGGACTGAAGTATTAAACTACTTAATGGATTTTGAAAACTTGATGAAACTGTACAATAATATAGCTTACACATCAGAATAAAATATAGGCTATAATTTATCCCTGTACTCTCACAGGAATGGGAAGTACGCGGGTGACACTGCGGGGCGCTGCTAGTACCCAATAAACCGAACCCCAATAAAGACCATAGTGCTCACCGCAAATCTCCCCTTGATGGTTGACAATGATGTCCTTCACTTTGTTGGCGGTAGCCTTGTCCACGTCAGGCCGGATGTAGATGCAGGGCGTGCGGATGATCTCGACCCCCAGCAGCGCAGACTCGATCTCCATCATCATTTGCACGTTCAGGTCCTTCCGCGACGGGTTCTGCAAAGGTGGGATTGGGGTGGGGAAGAAACAGGTTGAAATTAGTATATGTTTTGATTTTATATTCACTCTATATATAAACTGTATCTTTAATGTCTGTGTCATACTCTTTTAAAAGAGGCTTTTAATTGCTATGATTAATATATTGTTTTTATCTGTTTAACTATTTTACCTTAATTTCCCAGCATTTATTATGGTTTATGCAATAAAATTATTTAAAAAATCGGTTGTCTGTAAAGTCGGTTTACTGACGATAGTTGAACGTGACAACGTCATAAGAAAATGGAACGCCTCAGAGCGAGGTAACGCCGCATGAGTCATGTTTTTTCGTGCGTGCAGCCGGCTCCATCGAATTATAAGACGTTGTCATGTCAAAACTGTGTGATACTCTTCAAAAAGGCTTTTAATTGCTATAATTAATAAATTGTTTTATCCGTCTATCTGTTTTACCTCAATTTCCCAGCATATATTATGGTTTATGCAATAAACTTATTTAAAAACTGTTTCCTGTTATACAATTGCAAAACTTCGAGCAAATAAGGCTATATTTTATTCTGATTAAGTGTATCACTTCCAAGATATAATTAAAAAGTAAACAGTCGCAAAAGATGGTGCTATTTATCACTAATTTTTTCGGATAATAAAAATGACAAAGATTCATAATCATCATTTTAGCACCCTATTTCTCAATTGGTACGTTTTAGTTTATATATTTTTTTAAGATACTTTTTCAACATTTATGGGAATCGAACCCGAACTTAAATAACCTCATCAAATAAGTGTTACATTTTGGTCAGATGTTAATATATTATTACCTTATACATATATTTTTATGCAAAAATCTTATGACACTTTCTTAAGTTTTGCTTGCTTTATTAAGTTCCACCAAAACGTCATAGTTAAATTAAACCATGAATTTGCACAGGTAATTGTTATATTCTTAACAAGTCTAACATGGGGATAAAATTTGCGATCAAAACACACACCATGCACATAACAAATCCCAAGAACACATATTAGTGACATTTAACACAAATTGAGAACAAACAATTAGTGTAATAATAATTCCAAAATACCAAAAAACAGAAATGGAACATTGCATGAAATGAAATAAAAATGGAAATTTACAAATGAATGCCTATAGCAAAACTTTCTGTGCTGAAACTACGGTTTAAACTAAGTTTAAAACAAAACAATTTCGAAGGTTTTCAAAATACATTCTACTGTACAATCCTTGATTGGAATTGGATAATTTTGATATATTTCTAAAAGTGAATGCAAGAATACTTTTGTTACTTAATAAACATACCCAGAATGTCGTGCTAGTGTAAGTCACATCTCACTTCATATATTTTGTTAAAAGTTTTCGGCATTATTTTTTTTGTACGTTTTTTGGACTTTATTCATTAAAGTATTTGTAAATATTTTATAAAATTAGCATTACATAAATTGCTCTCGCCCGTTATAAAATAAAGTGTCTATTGAATATTTGTCGTCCAAACATATGAAATGATTATTTATATAAAAAATTTGATATGATACGCGTGTAACACATATCACATATAAAAATTGGCTCTTTGCGTTACTCTATCATATAAACTTGCCTCAATGCACAAATGTTTTAGAGGGCATACACAAAGATTCCCCTTCGTAAATAAATTAGTAACTATAGTATCTATACTAATATAATAAATGTAACATTTGTATGTAGGTATAGCCTGACCAGAAAAATAAAAACTTTAACTTTAATTTCCATAAGGACGATCCTATGTGTTGACGTAAAAAAGATACAGTGACACCACGCAGGGTTAATATATTTCTGGTCAGGCTATAAGTTTGTATGTTACATAGTAATCATTGAAACTACTGATCCAATTTTAAAAAATCCCCACCATAATGCTACGTTACTATTGAGTGACATAGACTTTATTTATAATCATCATCAGCCCGGTATTGTAAATCTAAGTTTACTATATAACAATAGTATATGAAGTGAGACGTGTTCGTGATGCGGTTGTTAGGGGGCCGCGTGGCGGAGCGGGTTCTGTCGGGTTCTGGCGGATTCTGGCGGGGCGGTGAGCTAGGCAGCGTGCGCGCGGTGCATACCTTACCGACCTGGAAGTCGAACTTGCGCCACCGCTGCTCCGACTTGAAGCGGAACATGGTGGCGAGCACGGTGCACAGCGAGCCGCCCGGCTTCATGTCCATGAACACTTTCATCTGAAAATAGAATATGACATTTCAATGCTGCAATATTCATAAGTATTTTACCGGGAGGGATGCGCCTGTTCCGCGCATTCGTCTACATGGGTCCTATGGACGCGCTTAAAATACAAAAAGTGCGCATGCAATCTTTAGGCGAGATTGAAGTAAAACTTTTTAAAAAAAAAGGAGTTTTACTTTAAATTTTTGCGTGTAATTGTCACACTTTGATACATGAACACAAAAATTGTGAGTCTGAAATGCATTGAAATTTCGTTCAAGGTAAACTTCCGATAAAAAAGTTTCAAGTATAAATCTCAAAAGGTCAACGAAAATGCGAAGAACTGTCTAACAGTGAATGAAAACATTTTATGATGGACTTCATCATATTTTGGTGTCATCAGGTTGTGTGCACGTGATCACTTCTAATATTAAAATTGTAAACCAATGAAATATTAATGATCTATTGTCAACTATATTTTAGCAGCTAAGAGTTCTTAATGATGCTATTAGTCCATACTCAACATAATATTTTATTTTGCACGTGGTACGAACTTGTATTAGTAACCATACAGTTAGTAACCATGGATGCTGTAAAATATCCGAAACGCTAGGCTTGTACAAAACTCGATAAACGGCGATAAAATCCGTAAAAATGGATCTACCATATAATGAAACTCTTTTTATAATAAAATAGTAATAGTTGACTTGTTTGACAAACTTCTATTATTAGATACTAGAGGGGTCAAAAATCGACCTTGATTCATTTTAATGTTATATTTGGTAAAAATCTCCTATCATGTGCCATATACGTGTTAAAAATAAAAAAATATCCACTTTATTTGACATAGAAACGTGAGTAAACAAAATTAAAATGTCCTCGATATATAATTCTTCTCTGTGTGTATGTGTGTGTTTCTCCTAAACGACGGGACAAATTATATTTTTTTTGTGTTTTTTCAAGTGGATTTGAGAATTGGTTAGATACACAATTCAGCCCAATTATTTTGCAAATTTAGCTAATTATTTAAGTTTATATACGTAATTAATGTGCATTTATATCAGACTGTTTATTCGTTGCGAAGCAACTGACCACAGTTCAACTACACTGACATAAATGCACATTTGTTTGATTGCGTATTTCAGCTAACTATATTATAATGTCTTGTACACGTCTGTCAGGGCCACTAGTGATTAAGTAGATAAGTCAGAAAAAATAGGAACTCAAGTGTTCAATAATCTAGCTCAGCCTTCTGAAGGTCCCTCCAATTTCCGCGACGTGTAGCGATCCGTTACAAATTGTCAACTCACTGGTTACCACAGACATACAATAGACGCGGTAAGGGACGTGACGCGTGTTACCGCGCTCATCATCAGGCGTTCATATTGTTGTCAAACGCGGCTCAGTCATAGTCATGGGGCATATATAACGGATCGAGTATGTGAGCCATAAAATTCCGACACTGGTCAGTGATTTGTCACTGACCTAATAGCAATTCAACCAACCAGAGATGGCCAATCTGAACGCAGAACTCTCGTGAAGTCTTAGGAGTATACCTATTATAAAGCTGAAAGGCTGAAATTATTAAGGCTAAAAATAATAGTTTATTTTTTATTCTCAACAGACCTGAAGTCGTTAGAGTATCCGTTGTAATTCTTTATCATGCTAATGAGACTCTTTTCCGTCATTCAGTCACGATGCCATGATCCACGACATTATAATAATATTATCTAATTCCTGAATTCATAATGAAATTACATAATTATTTACACTTGCTTTTTATAAGGACAGCTTATAAGAGTATTGGAGAAAATACAAAATCGGATTAATAAGTCGAAACATGTTCAGAAGAATAAGTGTTTTTTGTATGTTTCAAAAACCTATTCATGTATTTCGTTGTAATAAAATTTAACTTTTACGAAGTTTTAATTTGTTTATTTTGTGAAAAATGTTCTTTGGGTGTAAGAAGTCGGGTTTCTTTTAGACGACAGTAATAGACGGATACGGGATGATCATTAAATGAAAAAAAAACTCAGATAAACGCAACCCTCACTTACGCGCTTAGGGTTCTGAAAAACGTATTTTTTGTATTAATTATTAAATTCACGGTTATCAGATTTTTTCTCTACTTAAGTTGTGAGACCTAGCTTCTTACTAAGGTTACAAGATGTCAATGGGATCCTAGAGGTTTTAGTTTGACAGACTGACAGACAACATACAGACGGACGGAGTGATCCTGCAAGGGTTCCGTTTTGTCATTTTGAGTTTGACAACCCTAAAAAGAACACAGTATCAGCATAATTATATACTTGACTTTGGAGCTTAGTGCGAGTGAGATGATGCTCTACAAATACGAAAGTAACCGATTCTATCTCGCTTTACGAAATTCGATGAGCATTATTTACTGTTGGGTATTGTGGCAAGTCTAGTAATAGATTCTGGCTACTTTTGTTTTGTGTACCTTTAAAAATCAATTAAAAGGTCTAGTGAGGTAAAGATATATATAGTATAGTTGAACGTGACAACGTCTTAAGAAAATGGAACGTCTCAGAGCGAGGTAACGCCGCATGCGTCATGTTTTTTCGTTCGTGCAGCCGGCTCCATCGAATTATAAGACGTTGTCACGTCAAAAACTAGCCGTCAAATGTATGTTATTCAATATTATTATTTACTACGTAGTCTACAAACGCTATATAAGTAGGTATGTCGCAATAAAACTATAGAACACCGGTGCATGTTTGGATAACAATAAACAATACCATCACTTCAATGTTGTAATTATTAATTTACATTACATATATTTACATTAACAGATTACAGACAATATATTTTCTTTATAACATACGAGACTGATGAATGCTCACCACTATAAAATATATGAGTCATCTACCTTTATCAGGAAGGAATATAAAACTAGTGGCACCGACAGACGTTGTCCTGTACATTTTTTTTTTGTGAATCTAAACCATCCTCGAATCCCCTTGAACTCACACAAAAAATTTCATCAAAATCGGTCCAGCCGTCTAGGAGGAGTTCAGTGACATACACACGCACACAAGAAATATATATATAAAGATAGGGATGGAAAGATTTAGAAGACCTCTGGTTTGATCTTGCTTACTCAATAAAGCCTACAGCTATATTATTTGACACCAAGTTCAAGGAGAAAGTGTTATGGCTCGCCGAAAACTAGATCTGCTACGAATTAAAAAAAAAATGTAATGTTTCAAGAAAATTAGAAGAGTCATCTTACTAATATTATAAAGGCGAAAGTTTGTAAGTTTGGATGTTTGTTGCTCTGACACAGCAAAACGGCTAAACCGATTTGCCTGGAAGTTAAAATGGTGATTGCTTATATATCTAGGATTAGGACATTGGCTATAAAAATAATCATCATCATACCGGTTGTAAATAAAGTTACCGCAGACGAAGCTGCGGGCACCAGCTAGTAACTCATAAACATCGACATAAACAATATTAGTGAAGACTGCCAAATGACTGTTAGATGATAATAATCTATGTGTAAGTCCTTTTCCATTTGAAACCCAGATAGATGTACAGGTGAGTCTTCCGAATTAGACATAATATATGTTCCTCCCAGGCGTTTCAGGATAAGATGTTAAAATTGTTGTAGAATACATATTATTTGAAAAGGCTTGCTACCACCGGTTCCAAGGCTTGCCTTGGAACCGGTGGTAGATTCAATTGACGTTCAAAAAGATACTGTATTGGTAGTTGGTACTATTTTGAATTAAAAAAAAAATGATTTGATTTATAGACTAATCGAATCGTCTTAGCAATGCGATTAATGCGAAATGTTCAACTTGCCTAATCGAGAGGTGATGAAACGTAATCGACAGTAGCAATCCGCCAATCGAGTTCGCCGAAGACCGTAAGTAACAGGTTCAGTCTATAGGCGACCGTATCAGAATACACAATGTACTTACGGAACAAAATCTACATTCTCATATTATTTGTTTTCACAATAAGTATAAGCGACAGTAGATCAGCGACGCCACTCATAAAAAATGTAAGTTTTTATCATACATAATAATAGTGTTCGAAAGAAACGAAGTTTTTGTGTTTATGTTAATTTATCAAGGAATAGGAAAAAGTTACGAGCTTATTTTTAAACCACTAATTTAAATGTAAATAAGTAGTTTAAATAATTTTTTAACCCAATAATATTTTATTCTGTGCCAATATAAAGAAATGAGTGCAAATTAGCGTTGAAAACTATTACATATTTTGTAAAAAACGAGGAAATATAATTAAACACAAAAGCAGGTCAATGTTTTAATGAATCATGTATTATATATTTAATATAAATCAAATTGCAAGGACCTTTTATTAACCACTAGCTGTTGCCTGCAGCTTCGCCCGCGTTACTCAACTCCTATATTATGTCACAGCGTGATGTTATATAGCCTATAATAGCCTTCCTCGATAAATGGGCTGTCTTACACTGAAATAATTTTGCAAATCGTACCAGTAGTTCCTGAGATTAGCGTGTTCAAACAAACAAACAAACTCTTCAGCTTTATAATATTAGTATAGATTAAGGATGATATTAATCATGATAACCTTGATGGGAAATTTTGTATATAGACATAGAGAAGTATAATATAGACTATAAAGGTACAAGGTATAGAGATAAGTATATATAGTTAAGACTAACTTTAGTCGCCGAAGTGTTGGTCGGCCATTAACCAGGTGGGAAGACGATCTCCGTGCGGTGGCCGGTCTGTGTCGGATGCGAGTGGCAAGGGATCGGCCGTCTTGGCGTTCGTTGAGGCAGTCCCATGTTCAGTAGTGGATGGATAGAAATTGATGATGATGATGAAGTTTAATACCATCATCTCCCTGGAATTGTCTATAACTAGCCGTTCCATTAATATTCCAAATTCGGATTACTCTCGATTTTAGTAACGTTCCTAAAGGTTTTTTTTTATCTCATTCGCGATTTAGGTGAAAATATCGATGATACTTTCGCATTTATAGCATTAGTAATTGTGAATATTATGTGATATTGGTTACGTTATTTCAGATTCGGCGCGGTGGAATACACTTCGAAGGGCCCCATTGGGCGGACGACGAGAATGCCTTGTATTGGGTGGATATTCAAGCACAAAAGACGTACAGACTAGATTGGGCCTCCGGGAACATTACTACAAAAACTATCGGTAATTTTTTAATTACTACTATGTACTTAGGTGACTGTCAAGTAGCCAGTTATGCGTCATACGTTAGTAAGCCTTACTGGGATGGGAAGCGCTGTCCATGTAAAATAACTCAACGCAATATTATAAGTAAATAAATTTAGTAAGAGGTAGTGCTTTGCAGCTGAATTGGGCTGGCACGACCCGGGTGGTACCCCACGCTGTTCGCTCACATAATACAGGCGTAAAGTGACATCGATGATGTCGCGTTTCGTGCGGTTTGAGTTTCCAGTGGCCTATTGGGGGGGGGGGGGGGGAATAGGGAAAAGGAGGGCAACGCATCTGCATAGTCTCTGATTGTGTGGATATATATGGGCGTCGATAGTCGCCAACAGGTTTCGACTGCTCGTTTGCCTTCCTATGCTATGAAAAAATATTATCTGATATGCCAGAAACGCAGTAATGCTGCTTCATGGAAGAGATAAGCAGTACGGATAGACCCATGCAGACGGGCTCGACATTATCATATCCCTCCCACTGGCAAAAAGGCTTTACATTATATTTTTTAAATATAATTTTCAGAGTATGGACCTGTGAGCTTAGTTGTCAGAGTGAAAGACTATCCGAAATTACTGCTCATATCTGCGCGATCAGAATTGTATTTTATGTCATGGAATGGTCCGGAAGGAGACAGTTCATTGAGGCTTCTGAGTGTGGTAGATCTAGGCCTGCCCGACAACAGATTCAACGATGGAAAAGTTGATGCCAGCGGACGATTATGGGCCGGTAAGTTGAAATAGCATATTGTGTATACTGAATTTGTGAATTATGGATTGTGATTGCGACTGACTCGTGTGAGGTGTGATGAAACGCTTAAATAAAAAAATAAGATGAACCGGGGGGGTTCCCCCCTCCCCCCTCCCTCAATAAACTTCCTAAACAATTCACACTACAAATAATCTGCACTTGGCGGGATTCGAACCCGCGACCGCTGCGTGAAACTTCCAGTAGCCTAACCATTCGACCGTTTATCCTCCAAAGTCTTAGCATAGTAATGGATCGACACAGTTCCGAAGAAAAATTCAATAACACACACACTTATTTCCCTATTTATTTTTCTAGGTACTATGGGCAAGGAAACAGACGGTGAAGTAGATTTGGACCAAGGTTCTTTGTACTTGGTGACACAGGGAAATCACTTACACCCGGAAACTGTGCTGAAACCAGTGTCCGTATCAAACGGCATCGCTTGGACAGCGGACAACAAGTTCATGTTTTATATCGACACACCGACCAAAAATATAGATGTGTTCGATTTTAACGTCAACACCGGGGCCATACGTAAGTTCTGTTTTAAGCAATTTTTTTTAGAGAAAACACGAAATATCGTAAGACTTTATACGCATACAGCCATGACAATTCATGGCTGTATGCGTAATTGTAAAGAGAGCAATTGAAAATGTTATGATGTCTATAAAATTACAAAAAGTTTAACTGTTTCAGAAATATTTTTTTCGGTACTAAGTAGTAAATACAGCATATATGATATTTCCTGATTTAGTAACTCGTTAAATATATACTAAAATGCAATATACAACAAGTTAAATCGCTGGGGGAAAATATTTTATAAAGTATAATATAATAAGTTTGCGTGTTAAGTTTCTTAGCGTAAGTATCCTCGTATGGAGGTTAACAAGGTTCTGAAGTTAAGGCCGCGTTTGGAAGGGCAGAGCGTTATTAAACCGGTCAGATGGGATGAGTTTCAGCCCAGACAGTGGCCAAATGCAAGCCTATCAATCATTTTTTTTAAAAGATGACCGACAGACCTAAATTTAATAAAAATGTCAGAGAAAGAATTTTTTTAAAAGCACAAAACATAGATGCAACCTTTTTTTTTCTATATTTAATTATTTATTAGGACCAAACACAGTTTTTCATCAATAATAATATTAAAATATAAATAGCAATTAAATAGTTATCTAGATACAATAACTAATTACGTTCGGCCACAACATGCTTATTAACAACAATTTTTTGTGTAATTTTAACATAAATTACACTATTGAAAATTGATAAATATATGTAATTCCATTCATTAATTATTATAAATAGAAAAATACAAACAGACAACACAAACAGGAACATAAGAAATATAAACAGTCTCATATTAGTTGCAAAAAATCTGGTTGTGATGCTTAATTTTATATAAACTTGCAGGCAATAGAAGAACATTATTCAGTTTCAAAGCCAACAATGTCACCGGGTTACCAGACGGTATGACAATAGACACAGATGGCAATCTCTGGGTGGCATGTTTCAACGGTGGCAAGGTAATTCAAAATCAGAATGAAGATATGGCACAATCAATTTTTTGCTATAATTATTCGCCGAATATCTTGATGTATTGATCGAACAGCAGGGCAGAATTAACATCCCCACTATGGTTCCAGCCGGCGGTGGGGCTCAGTAGCTTAAGGTGAACCAAATTGAACCGAGGGAGTGGCTCTTTGTACCCCTCTTATAGGAATAGGGGACAAGGGCCGAGGATGGGAAACTCGCCCCATTGCACTGTCCCGACGTTGGGTTGGGTTGGGTTGTTCTGTAATACATCATATACAACATCATCTTATATCTTTAAATGAGCAATTCTTGTATATATATATATATATATATATATATATATATATATATATATATATATATATATATATATATAATACACATTTCCCCAAACTATACAAAATCTTAACGAAAAAGTCGTCAAACAATACGTTGCACACATATATATGCAACGTATTGTTTGACGTATGTGACGTACGTATGTATGTGCAACGTATTGATAAATTTTCCTCAAACAATACGTTAGGTATATGATATAGTTTGGGACTTTCCTCATAGAATACACATTTCCCCAAACTATACAAAATATTAACGAAAAAGTCGTCAAACAATACGTTGCACACATATATATATATATATATATATATATATATATATATATATATATATATATATATATATATATATATATATAATTGGAATCTCGGAATCGGCTCCAACGATTTTCATGAAATTTAGTATATAGGGGGTTTCGGGGGCGATAAATCGATATAGCTAGGAATCATTTTTAGAAAATGTCATTTTATTTTTAAAAAAAATTTGCTCGGTCATCCAGGTACTATAGTTAATATGAGAAAAGGGGTACACAAAGTAGTCCCCCCCCCTCCCCAGCGGGATGCCTCAGAGAATTTCCCGGCGTAAAAGAAAAAAAAGGGCAGAACTAGCAATATGATTATTGATACACAGGCCTAGTATGGTAAGGATTTCGGCCGTGTGGTGCCGGTAAAGTAGAATAGCACCAACCCAATTTTTCCCGTGGGTATCGTGAGAGGCGATTAAGGGATTGTTAGAAAGTAGGTACTGACCCCTTATAACTCTATACCACGATACTGTTCCATCTGTACGAGTCTCTCCGGTCGTAACGGTTTCCATTCCATTGGGTCCAGAAGGACAAGGGTCAAGAACGAGTATATTATATACTATATATTAATATATCCGCATCTGACCGCTTCTGTTACTTGACTCCGAATCGACGCCAAATAAGAGTCTTCTAAGTGGTCGCCATGGCCTAAACCGATCGCACAGATCATGGTAAGGACTAAGGATGGTAGATAGATTCTACCATCTTAAATCTCTATAGGCAATACTTGTAAATATCATCTAAAAATATTTTACCCGTAGGAGGAATGCGTGGTGCACTGCCAGCTGCTTGGGTTTCTGTACCACCAACTTGCTTGTTTATCCCATGAAACAGCTTTTGTTGTGTTTCGGAGAGAAGGGCAAGACAGGTAGTGTAATTGCACTGTCTTATGTATCAGAATAGGCAACACATAAATGAGTTATTAGGGCTAACATGCGCACACGACAAAATTTTGTCTACGCTTTTTCTCGTCTTATTTCATATAAATATATAGGGCATTTTAGCCCTACTGGGCTTGTTTCAGGTAAACTACTTTAAATTTTGTCGTGCGCGCATGCTAGCCCTACTGGGCTTGTTTCAGGTAAACTAGTTTATGTCCATGGGTGATGCTGACTACTTACCATCAGGTGGCAAATCTCTCAATAAAAGTAATACTGATTAATGATCAAATAATTTCTTCCAGGTAATTAAGATAGATTCAAGAGCGGGAAAACTTTTGGAGCAGCACAAACTACCCGCTAGTAAGGTAACGTCGGTTATGTGGGGTGGCCTTGATTACTCAACATTATTTGTCACCACTAGCAAAGTGGGGCTCAACACTATGCAGATAGCCCAAGAACCAGAAGCCGGGTCCATATTTGCAATTGAAAACACAGGATGCAGGGGCTTTCCTCAAAACCAATTTGTGTTTCCCAATGCTGATAAATACTAGGTTTTTTTATAGACTGATACTTAAAATGGTATTTATATGAAAAAATATTAACACTGGTGTGCTTTCATTTTCATTTCACTATCCTGTCCTTACCACATTCTGCAAATAAGCTGGTATGATTGTTTTGCAGAAGATATAAGGTAATTTTTTTCGGAATTGATATTATTAGCTAAATTTAAAAAAGAATGGAAACCTGAAATATATATACAAAGGCCACATACTGCACTGGCCTTAAAATAATTGGACAAGAATAAAAATTAAGTTTTCAGAAAAATCTATTTTCAAGCCAAAATCTTAAAATAAAGCCAACTATATACAAAACAATTCAAGCCCAGGAAATCTCATGTTTTTTTGGACATTGTTTTCCTTCCTAAACACAACCAGTATTGGAATACTTGGCTACCTATATTGGTGAGGTACAGTTTTGTGGTTGCAAGGAAAAGTTAAGGTTGAACTAGTCGGTGCCGCGAACTCTAACAAAATGATTGCTATCTCACCTTACAAAGTGCGCGAACATGCGTGCTAGAATGAAATGCACAATGATTCATTCCAAAAATGTCCTTTTAGCAAAACAGTTATTATAGAAAAACTAATAAGTGTATCTTTTCAAAATAAATTTATTTTATCCTTTGAATAACTAAACTATATCTGTACGGGCTTTTTTTTGAGCTTTCGTGCTTGGTATACTATTTATTTACGCCCAAAGTTTGGCTAAAATCAGTGTTGAAATACGAAAGTTTAGAAGCTTGTATTTTTTAAATGTATAATTTTTTTACGATTTTGGGTACATACGCACATAGATAACGACGAGATCAATTTATATTATACTTAGTTTTTCATGGTCAACGTCAAACATTGTAGTAATTACTGTTCTGCGTTTGTATGGAAAGATGAGCGACTTGTGTAACCTTAAGTATGTATAATGTAAAAAGCTAGGTTTTTAGTCACAAATCTTTATTTGTTTAATGTTGTGGAAATGTTATGTGTATTGCTGTACATTTCTTTTCTGCACCAAAGTGCATTGCTGATATGAACATTTAATAACAAGAAAACTTGAATGTTTTGGATTTCATTAATGTAATCTATTGTCTAGTGACTATGGTCTAGTGGGTATGGGCTTGGCGTTTTGATTGAGAGGTGCGGGTAGTCTATCTCAACACCTCTGTGATGCCTAAAAAATATTTTTACTAATTTTCTATGTGCACCTGAACATTAGACCATCGCTTACTCACCGGTGAAGTAAACATAATGAGAAAACCTGCATGACTGTTAAGATTAAGTCTTTGAAGGTGTGTGAAGTCCATAAATTCGCATGAATCTGGTGCATTGGTGAACTATGTTAACCTGCTCACCTTATTTCGAGGAGGAGACCCATGTCCAGCAGTGGGTTATATAAGGGTTGATCTATTTTTTGTGGCAATGTAATCAAGGGTAAGATGAGCTACATTTTAAGCTACTTTAATTTAAAGTTACTTGCTGCCATATTGTGGCATCATATAAATCCACATTTGTCATTGAAATCCATGGCAGTGTAAGATCAAAGCCTAACCTCTCATTACTAAAAAATAAACCTAGAAATGACAACTTCTTTTTCATCTGTCAGGCACATTTTGAATGGTAAGCAAGAGTATGGTAATGGGAAGTAATTACATGCTCGTTAACCTCATTTTCAAGATTAAAGTTATTTATGAGTAAAAAAGTTGTTTTATCAGAAATACCTAAATGTTGTTTTATAAGAAGAAAAAATAGCAGTCATCTTGTCATAATACTATAGGGAAAATATTACTTACCGGCAGCCGTAGGAATGGTGGATCAGTCGCATTTTTCCCCAACTTATTCTCTTGGTACTGTATTAGTTGGATAACAAGCTGCGCTAATCCTTCCTTAGTCGGAGGATCAGTTTGCACATGCTACAAAAATAATATTGACAACTTCAATATTTGTCTACATTACATTATTGAGATATCTATATAATATGTATGTTTGAAATAATGTATTACTGATTAGTGATCTTCATTTAGAATAAATGTGTAATATAACATGATAAGAATGTTTTTTTTATGCATTCAAAAAAGCTTAATAGTTATCACAGCTTTATTACTATTTGTTGGTGTAAGCAATGCCAAAAACAGATAAAATATATACGTAACAAGATTGCCTAGCAAACGTAAACTATATTTAAATACCAATAAAACGTATATTAAAATGCATTAAACATTGTAACCGTACCTTTTTGCAGTTTTTCTGTAACCAAACACGAATTTGATCGAATTGTGCTAATGATTCAGGAGATTGAAAAAACTCCACATTCGGGCCGCCATCCTTTTTCGGATTCAGAGTTGTCATCTTTTAGAGGATTTATTTCAATCCTCGTATTCCAAATACAGCTGCAAACTCAAATTTTTTATTCAATAAGGCAAATACTTTATGTGCCGCAAAATTAAACAAATTTCAAGGCAACTGCAAGCGTCGCTTGCCTTCGTTGACAAATGACAACATGTCACAAACATTAGTTTAGTTTTTTTTTTTTTTTTTTTTGGCAGTTCTCGTACGTAGTACATTTGCCATTATCAAACGGGAGAAATTTTTCCATGTATATAAAGGGACGAGAGATGTTAAATTTAGGAATCATTCAGGGCAGGATATAGGATATGTATGACAAGATAATAATAATATTATTATGAAATATTAATTTATATAGCTATACATATATTTAAATATATTACTTATATTATAGACACACAAGACTTTCATCAAATAAATACTAAACCTAAATTTCTATATTATTAGTAATTATATAATCTGAAATTATTTTATATATGTAATATTTTTTTATAAATAACAGACAAGTAATTGAGGTTGGAAAAGGGATTTGATGATCTAGTAAGGATTTCAGGAAATCGGAACGGTCATATAAAGGACAAGAAAAGAAAAAATGATTTACATCGCCAGTTTCACAACCACACAAACAAGAAGAGTCGTTAATAATTTTAAATTTGGAAAGATGAGCAGGTGTACAAGTATGGCCAAGTCTCAATCTTGAGATGATACTAGAGCACCTCCTATTAAAATTCATTGAGAAAAACCATGGTTTTGATAAAATATCAGGCTGAAGAGAGTAATAATAATTACCTTTTTGTTTACTGCTTTTTTCCCATGACGTTTTCCAACATGTATCAAGATCGAGTTTAGGTATTGATAACAAGTCTGAGCAGTAAATCTTATACGGAACAAGGTCACCACATGAAATAGCTTCATTAGCGAGAGCGTCTGCTATAACATTTCCTTGGATTCCAGAATGTCCAGGAATCCAAGAAAATTTAATATTGTAATGTTTTGCTATGCATATTGTTAGTAATTGTCTTGTGTCAAATATTATGGGGTTGTGTTGCTTAATTTTAAATGGGTTTTTTTCTAAGGCTTGTAAAGAACTAAGTGAGTCAGTAAAAATGATTGAATTTTTGAGTTTAGCTAGTATTATATAATCTATGGCTTTGAAAATACCCAAGCACTCTCCAGAAAAAACAGAAGATTCTGGAGGGAGTTTTACCTTCTGTACAATGTTATATTGACGGTGGAAGATACCTACGCCTACTAAACCGTTAACATTATGTTTCGAAGCATCTGTAAATATGAGATGGGTATTTTTAAATTTTTTCTCAACAATTGCATTAAATTTTTCATTAGCTATTAAAAAATCTGACTTAGCTATACCAATATTTAATATTTGTGGTGATAGAATAAGAGATTCGAAGGAACAAGAAAACAAAGGTAACATGTTAGATTGATGTAAAGGTGCAGAGAGAGATTTAAACTTATAATAGCTATTAATTAAATGTGGATTCGATTTATGTATCCAATACGGTGAATTAGATACTAAGTAAGCTAAAAGATGAAGTTTTTCAATAAGAGGGTGATTGGAAAGCTGTAGACGTCGAAAGAGAAATTTATCAGACAAATACTGACGACGTAGTTGTAACGGAGGATCACAGCACTCAATTTGTAAAGCGTTAATTGGGCTAGACTTCATTGCTCCACAAATGATTCTCAAACATTTGTTTTGAATTTTGTTCAACATTTTAAATCCAGAAAGAAGGCCCGGTTCCAATAGGAAGGTTCCATATTCGAGGACACTACGTATGAGAGCATTATACACGAGTTTCAAATAAAAGGGATGGGCACCCCACCAAACTCCTGCTAAACATCTTATGATGTTTATTATTTTTTCACACTTATTTGCGATGAAATTGCAATGAGGGATGCCTGTAAGTTTCCTGTCTAAAATGACACCTAAAAATTTAAAATCATTTTTTTGTGGTATAATGGTCTCATCGTAATAAACATGAACTGGAGTGATAGTTCGCATACGGGAGAATAAAACTACTGAGCTTTTAGATGGGGACAAATATAGTCCATGATCATCAAGCCATTTTTTTAAATATTGAAGTGATGACGTTAACTCTGTGCATGCTAATTTAATGTTTTTACTTTTTACATATAATAATAAATCATCCGCATATTGCAAAACTTCAATCTTTCTATCAATAGCTAAGTCTAGATCATATGTGTATAAATTATACAATAAGGGGCTCAAAACGGACCCTTGTGGAAGGCCTTTGGATAACACTCTAGAATGTTTTTGTTCACCATCAGTAAACAAAATCGATCTATCATTAAGCATATTTATAACAAAAGAAATAATTTTTCTGGGAATCTGAAGGCATAAAAGTTTTTGTTTAAGAATTGGTATCACGACATTGTCATAAGCATTAGATAAATCCAAAAATGCTGCAATGACAAAATTATTATCAGAGAAGGCTAGCCTGATATCGGTTGTAAGTAAACTAATATTATCTATACTACTTCTGTTTCGTCTAAAGCCAAATTGAGTTGTTGATAGCAAACTGTTGCTTTCAACGAACCATTCTAGACGATTCTTAATTAATTGTTCGCAGATTTTAAGGAGGACAGATGAAAGGGCAATAGGACGGTAAGACAAAGCAGAAGAAGGATCTCTATTAGGTTTTAATATTGGAATTACAATTTGTGATTTCCAATTTGCAGGAATGTGACCAGAGTGAAAAATAGAATTGATTAAATTTAAATAATATGTCATGCTTATGTCATTTAAATGAGTAATGAAAGAATAATATATTCCATCTGGACCAGGTGCAGAATCTGATGCATATTCTAAAACGTTCTTTAATTCTGTCATTGAAAAGGGAGAGTTTAATTCAGATGATTCATTGTATAAGGCACCGTTATCATTTAAGTTATCTTTACGAAAATTAACAGTGGGAGGAGCAATTCTATCAAGAAAATCGTCTACTAGAAAAGATGGAAAAGTTGGGAATGGGGTGGTATTATAAGCTGATCTAAATCTTCCAATGTTTTCCCAAACACTGGATGAGGGAGTATTGGGAGATAAAGATGAGCAGAACTTTCGCCAGCTGTCTCTTTTTTTTCTTTTAAAAAGTAATTTTGTTGCGTTTGTAATCTCCTTTAGTGATAAGAGGTTTTCTAATGTCATATTATTATTAAATATTTTTTCAGCATTTTTTCTTTTATTTAAAAATTCTTTGCATTCGACATCCCACCATGGAGGACTTGGAATATAAGGGTTCCCATGTTTTATATTAAAAACTTCATTGGCACTTTCAATTAATGTATCTAAAAAAATTTGGGCAACGCAAGGATCACTAATATTTTCTGATATTTTCTGACTAAGTTTTAAATCAACTTTACTACTAAATTGAGTCCAAGTGTCAGAATTGACTTTTGATATATTGTATCTCGGGAATAGTTTATTGCAAGTTTTAATTAATTTGCCAGGAGGAAATGAGGTAATAATGGGATAATGATCACTGCCAAATGTGGATGTTAAAACAGAACTTGACAGCTGAGATACAAATTGGGGTGAGCAAATAGTTAGATCTACTACACTATTTCCTTCAGATAAGTTTGTACGTCTAGTAGAATTACCATTGTTGATGATACACAAGTTGTTTTTATCTAGAATGTCCAAAAGTTTATTACCATAACAGGTTGTCATGGAGCAGCCCCAAGACTGGTGATGACAATTAAAGTCACCAGTTATAATTAATGGTTTAGGGAGGGATAAGAATATATCCCCAACTTCATTTAATATATTAATAGAAATATGTGAAATATATACAGAAACAAAACAAACTTTATTTACAATTACGGCTAAAATAGAAATTTCAGAACTATGTACAGGAGTGGATATTATATTAAAAGGGTAGCCTTTCTTAATGAGAAATGCTACACCACCATATCCATCTAATCTGTCTTCTCTAACAGTATTATATTTTTTAATATTTAATGTAAAACCTGGTCTAAGCCAAGTTTCACATAATGAAAATAAAAAAGGGTTATATTTATTTAATAAGTAAATTAGATCACTTTTTTTATTAATTATGCTTCTAGCGTTCCATTGTAATATTTTGTTGGCCATTATTTATTTTGATTATATTTACAATTAACTCCATTAAGGGGGCAACGATGGACGGTATATTATTATTGGTCTGGGCAAAGGTTTGTAATAAAGATATAATATCTGATATTTTTGTTGGTTCTTGTGTGGAGGGAGTATCATTTGAAATTGGGCTATAATTTTTATCTAATTGATTAAAGGAAAATTCTTTTATGATATTATCATGTGCAGTTTTGTCGTAACCTTTTCCAACTTGTATAGGGCGGGAAGGTTTAGATATAACTGTTTTCTTGTAAGATTTTTGTGGAGTATAAGAAGATGGAGTATTAATATTTTGGAAAGATAATTTTCTTTGAGGACTGGACAAGGTTTCAGCAAATGATTTATTAAGTATAGGGAACATTTTACTTGCTTCTTGATAAGAAACACAATTTTGGGACATATATAGTTTTATTTCTTTTTGTCTGTTAAGTTCCGGACAAGATTTACTGTTTGCCATATGGCGACCAGAACATTGACAACAGTAATAGTCATCTTCAACATTACATGAATCACTAACATGATCCTGACCACACTTGAGGCATCTTGGTTTGGAACGACATTGCATCTTTGTATGACCATAACGACAGCAGTGATAACATTGGATGGTGGGAAAAACATATAAGTCTACGGGCAGAGAGTTGTAGCAGATAAATATTCTTTTTGGGAGTACCTGACCATCAAAATACATTACTACCGACTGTGTGGGTTTCCATATTGGAGACCCATCAACAATAGTTTTATAATTAAGTCGTCTAATTTTAACTATTTTGCCACAGCCAACAGGGGTTGAGATATTAGAAATAATTTCCTCAGGAGACCAATCTGTTGGAACTCCTCTAACAATGCCTATTCTTAAAATATTAAATGAAGGGACATATGCTTTATAATTATTGTCGGTGATTATACTATTGTTAATAAAAGAGTTAGCATCAACATAATTTGTGAAGGAAACAGACATACGGTTTCGACCAATTCTCTTAACACTACCATTAACTATATTATAAATTTTATTTTTAAAAGAAAATTTCCGAAGGTTATCGGGTGCAATATTTTTCCGTCATTATCAGAGGATTGGATCTTCTGAACATGAATAATGTAAGGAGGTGCATCTAGTTCATTGTAAAGATTTCGACCAATTGGAGTATTTGGTTTACTGACTGAATCATTAATATTATGAGGCACTGGATTATCTGATTGTAATAAAGGCTGTGCAAGTGGAATATTAGTTAAATTTTTACCCTCATCTGATTTATCGGACTCTACACAACGACATCCAATGTCCTTTTGGTTTCCCGTATTTTTTCTTTTCTTTTTGTTACAATTTTTGCATATTTTATGCAGGCGACCACGTTTTAAACTAACTTTTTTGGAAGATTGGTCAGTGTCCATACTAGAATCATTATATTCTACTGTAACAAAACTGCAAGCTTCGGGCACTTTACATGTTCCCCCGGGATCCGGGGGTTCATTCATGTTGCAATAGAATGTAAAAAGAAACTTACCAACCAAGAATTTTCTAACTAACTATAATATATACAAATAAAATTTATAAAATAAATATTATAATAAACTGATCTGAATGACTAAAATAATAAAAAATTAATGAGAAACAAAAAACCACAACTGCGCGCCTTGAAATTTCCCGCCGTTTCGCAAACATTAGTTTTACATTTATTTATTTAAAGGCATTAGCTACTAGGCTATTAGCCAAACAAAAAAATAAAACGTCTTCTATTCTAAAACATAACTAAATACCAAATATAAATAATACATAATTCAAATTAATATCTTAATAATATTATAAAGACGAATGTTTGCATCAGCAGCTTTTAGAAAATTAAAAATCGCAGGTACACACTTTAATAATTACTGAATAGGAATTATTAAAGTGTGTACCTGCGACAACCAAAGTAGTATGACGACAGTTTGATATTGACAAGCATTTGTGGGTAGTGATTACATTCTCTTGGATTTGTGGGGGCGGCGGGCAGTATCATGGCGTGCGGTTGTTTTACAGGTTTCCCGTTAATTAATTGTTATTATGTGTTTTGTTCATTCACAGCGCTTTTTATAGTAAGGGTGAAGACGCGCTCCTTGGGGTTTCCCGCCTTTTCTCCGTATTAACACTACATATTGTATTTTGTATGGTTAATAGATGGTTAATAGCTTAGCAGCTAATGCCTTTGAAAGAAAAAAAAACATTTGTCAATGTCAAAGTTGTTGTTTTTTTTTCAATCTTTTTATAATGCAAGAGATTTCTTTTACAGCCAAATAATAATGATTGTGGGCCATTCTAGTTTATTTTATAATAAAATTGGGTTACTGTAATGTAAAAAAGAACCTGTCAGCGAAGGTTTTGACCTAACGAAGACTAGCTAATTGAATGAGTTATTATACTTATATTAAGTACTAGCTGACAGCTGTTACCCGCAGCTTCGCCCGCGTTAACTTAGATTTGCAGCCGCATAGGTATGGATTGATGATGATTATTTTTATTTTAGCCTAGAAAAATCAAATACATACTTATCATTTTTTATTGAAATATATTGTTGTTTTCTTTTTAGGAGCGAGTGTGTATATATCATAAAGTTAATATACCTTTCCGCTAGGTATATTAACTTTATGGTATATATAGAAATAGTCAACAAAATATCGATTGGAGGTTGGTTTTGGACTTTGGTACATTCGCAGCATATTCACATAGAAATAGTCAGTCGTAGGAAAGTAAGTGTACCTACTATGCAATCAGGAAATCAGGAAAAAAGGCATGTCTGCGTATATTTTAGTACACCATTCAGTTGCTCAAGTTCAGTGGTTTATATGAAACATGGTTAAAGTTTCGTGACACCTTTACTATCCTCATTCATTCCAATGAGAATATAAATGGCATAAATAAATTCCATTATTTGTGAGGGTCCCTGGAAGGGTCCACCAAGGTCACTATAGCGGCTTGGGATCTTTTGTGCGAGAGATTTGATAATGATTTGATAATCTTCTCAAAAACATGTGCACTTCATTTGTTGGAGTGTACAATGACTTATCTAAGTTTAAAAAAAATTAAGTTAATTCTATAGTTGAAGGTTTGGTAAGTGACGGTATCAACTTCCATTTTATTCCCGCTTACACTGTTCGTATGTACTATGATCGTATGCCTACCTGCTAGCTTGGTCAAACGGCCAATTTCCAGGTATCAGGTAATTAAGGTACATAAAAACATTACTTATTCACGTAAATTCTCATGGCTGATTTTCATATATGTTTTCGAGTGTATAGTTAAAAATAAATTGCCAATACTCCTAGACACTTTCCGTCGGCCATATTGCTTGGCAGACGCTTTAAGGGTCTCAAAATAATTAGTCAACTTCACGTAAATTCTGACGCTCCATTTGAAGTGAAACTTATTTATCGGGGTTGGAAAAAAATTTAGTGTAATATTTTTTTTGTTACGCGTCACATTCTTCCGTTACGCGCCATCTTTCTCTTATCCCTACCACGCGTGATTTGAAAAATAACGTCATAAAGAAGTTTCACTTCTTACGAGTGTACGCTAGTACACACACACACTTTTTTTATTTATATATGTTCATCCGACAACTATTTTAAAAGCTTCGACAAGAAGACAGACCGATCCAAGGGGCCAATCATCCCCTAAACTAAATTTTAATATCTCTGTGAGTGGGAGCGCGAGAGCATTATATAGCGCATGAGACTAAGTGAAACCGACTGCGCTGATAAGGCCATGAAAATTACTTGAACAGATATTTTATAATTTTTAGAACTTTTGTTGACAAGTAAACTATAGCAACAAAAATAAGAAAAAAAATTGACATAATATAATAAATAATACTAAAGTTAGCCGACATTTTTAATTATTTTTTTCAATTTATTAATTAGAACTAAAAAATATATTTTTTTTAATAACACTTATAGTTTTTCAAATTTTTTACAAATGAAATTTTTTTTTAAATAATTTTTTCAATTAAAAAAAATTTCTAAAAATTTTTAGATGTCGGCTAATTTACTTTCATTTTTTTACTAATTATTTTGAATTAATATAATTTTTAAATAAAATAAAAAATTTACAGGTGACAGCTAATTTTATTGTAATTTAAATTAGTGGTGGGTCGTCGACGATTTTACTGTCGACGCAACGAGACTGTTAATCGTCAACGATAGACTAGTTGAAAAAGTAGTCTAATTTTCGACTAGTTTACGCCATACACGCTTAGACGCTCACGTGCGTTGATCGTCGATCAGTAAACAACAACAAAGAAGAATTAAATAATAATATTAACGATTATATTGAAATGAACTTGCCTATATACTTTTTACAGCCAACTAATAGTAATAAGAATAGAGTAATTGAGTTAAATTTAATAAACCTGGCGTATTTAAAAGTTCATTTCATTTTATGTACATAGGTACTTTTTTTCAATTTTAATATGATCATGTTTTAACACGTAGTTTTTAAATCTATTTTCATCCTAATCTAAATTTCAGAACATTACCTCTTTTACTTTATTGGTTGTAAGTAATAATTTAAAAATAATGAAAACAAACGAAATTTTAATCCAACATAATTTATAATAAACGCAATTAAAAACGTGTATTATCGACGACGTTCGACGTCTACAAAATATGGTTCATACGTAAGCCTGTTTAACAATGAACTATATTATATTAGTCTAATCTCTATTCGTTTACGATATAGAAACTGTTGAAAAAAACGAATCGTTCATTTAACGCTCGTCGTCGCATTCGTGTATTATCGTCGACGCTCGACGCAATGAAATATGGTTCATACGTAAACGTGTTTATCAGTGAACTATAAACTAGTCTATTCGTTTACGCTTTATAAACAGTTGAAAAAAACTGTTCGTTCATTCAACGTCCACCACTAATTTAAATGCCCTCTTGAGGCCAACAGCTAAAGACACTCACAAAAAAAGTATTCAGTGTTCTGCCGTGTCTGTTGAGTGCAGCTGTGACTATAGTAGCAACGTGTGTAAAAAAAAATTAAAATATTTGCAGTGTTTTGAAAAAAACGGTTTCTCCAAATGTACAAGATCATATTGAGCACCTGTAAAATATTGATTTACTTTCTGATAGTAATACTGAGGTTGATACTGGTGTAAGTAATACTCAAAAGAGTCGTACTTGTATATACTGTAACCAACAAACGAAAAAGCACAAGTCCAAAAGATTGCCGCTAATTTCCTCTGAGCATCAAGTTTTTTTTATCTACAGTAAAAAAAGAATATGAAAATAATACAGAGTTTATTGATAAAATTGTGAATTATTCCCATCCTCATGTATATTATTATAAAATCTGTCAATTGAATTTTTCATATGAAGCCTCATCAAACAAAAAAACTACTAAAACTGATTGGCATGATCTTCGTGAACAACATCAAGCTGCTTTTGCAGAAATATGTTCCTTTATCGAAGACAATATAATTAAAAAAGGACGCTGTTACTTTTTAACTTATATTTTTCAGAGTTATATGGCAATATTTGAAGAAAATGAAGTAAATAATGGTACAGAGGTTGGAGGCGATTTTAAACCACACATTTTAGAATCTAAGATTTATATACACTCGAAAACATATATGAAAATCAGCCATGAGAATTTACGTGAAGTAAGTAATGTTTTTATGTACCTTAATTACCTGATACCTGGAAATTGGCCGTTTGACCAAGCTAGCAGGTAGGCATATGATCATAGTACATACTAACACTACTCAATCGTCCACATTTCATCCGTCAGAAAATACGTGACGTCTGGCAGCCCTGGGATCTTGGACTATAAGCAAAAATTAATAAAAACTTGTCACTATTGCCCATAGAGGCAGAAACTTTAGAAAAGCTAAAGTTATCATCGGCTATAAATGTAAAACAGTTAATCAATCAGAAAAAAGACAAGGAGAGTGTATATTTAATTTGAATTGTTTGTATTTTTTTTTTGTAAAAAGTGACAGGAAAGATAATTATGATGAATAAATATTTCTTTTAATTTTGAAAACATTTTTTTTGTGAGAAATCTTTATCCTTCATGAGGGCCCCCAAAAAATTTTTATACGGGGCCCCGCCAACGCACGTGTTGGGAAATTGTAACTTGACGTTCGAAGAATTTTAGACCACTTTATCACAAGTCGACGCCATCGTCATGACCGTAGTCTTCAGATGCCACGGACTGTAACCCGCTAACCCCAGGGAAATTTCTCATCGGGCGCCCACTCACCTCGCTGCCACAACCTGACTATCAACAACGTTGTTCTACCAGACTAGATATCAACGCATAAAGCAGCTACAGCAACATTTTTGGACACGATGGAGCAAGGAATACGTGTCAGAGCTGCAATAAGGTATCAAATGACGTTCCTGTAAAGATGGTTTAAAGCTGGATACCCTGGTCGTGGTAAAGGAAGAAACCTTACATCCTCTGAAGCGGAAGCTCGGCAGAGTCGTCGTAGTTCATCCTGGTGCTTATGGCATAGCGAGTATCAGGACGGCCAATTGTGTAATCCGACGGGCATTCAACAGGATCTGTTCCTTACCTGTATCATCAGCTTCTGGTTGGAAGCTTACAACCTTAGCCGATATGTACAAAGTCGCAAAATCGATGGCGAACCGTTGTCGGCAGTACAAACTCTGAAGGCGTAAATTAAGGCTCAGTCCTAAGCCCATTCTTGTTCTGCTGGGTATTAGATGCGTTTACCGTGGAAGCGTAGTCTAAAGCAGTCTTAGTCTCAATACTTTTTCATAATTTTTTTCTGTAATGTAATCATGACTTAACCCTTCAGTAAATTACAGTTTAAAATTGAAACATACCTGCCTCAGTTTCCAATAAAATGTAGTGTTTTTGCCCAACATTAAATTCAAAATATTTACCTACAACACCGAACTTTAACCGACCGTACTGTAAAAAAATATGTATTACACTATTTTGGCAAGTAACTTAAAAATTGGCGCATTTAATCTGCATTCCAATATGGTATGATACTTGCTAAATTACTTCTTTGTTGAGTAAAAAAAATGTTAGTGTTGCAGTCTAGGACCACAATTTACAGGTAAGAAATACACGCCATTTCGACAATGTGAGTGAATTAGATACACACCACCTTGCCCTTGTAATCACGGGTTATCAAGTAATTAGTTAGTTTTAGGTGCAAGTTTGAAATAAACTATTGGATTTCTTCAGTTATGACTTTAATTTAATTAGAGTTACAAAGATTTACAGCACATGTTCGAACTGTTTGCCTTCAGCTACAATGCAAGCTCTACGAGTCCTTAAAAATGATTGCGTAATAAGACTCGCGTATCTTCTGTAATATCTGTGTTCAGCAGCTTCTATAAATCTTGAATAGGTTTAGAGTACACCTTTTTCCTTTATCGTTCCAAATCCAAGTGCTCAAATTGTCTTTCTCCAGAAAAAGAAAATGCAACGTTTCCGAAGACGACGTCAAGGATGAAGGACGAAGTGAAGAAGAATGGTAAGAAAGGCTGACCCCACCACCATGTGGGACGAAGGAGAAGGAGGATTTTAACTAACACTATTTTTTAATTTAGATTTTTTTTGTTTTAATTTTTATTAAATCTTGCTTAAATTTTGATATTTTTAAATCGATAACTTTAAATCTTGAGGGAAAGTGCCGTTTAGTTACAAACATTATTTTTTTACTAGGTACCTACCTAAAAATATAGTTAATTTTTATTACATAATGTGATTTGGATCAAAAAGATATTCCTCAATGGTTGTGATAATAATTACAGTTTCTGTTGTAATACTCTAAAAGGTGTTTAACCTAATAATATATTTTTTTCTTATATAATTTCTGTTATAAAAGTTTTATAATCCTGTGATTTAATGTTTTATTTTTTATATTAAATTTATTTTTCATTCATTTTTTTTTTGTTACGTTGAAAAGAAAATGTAGATTATTTATATTAAAATGCTAATAAAATAAAAACTTGTAACTAATTATTCTTTTAAAAATCATGTTGATGCTTCTATTTTCATTTAAATATCTTCGATAAAACTAAGAAAAATTTTAAGTCGTTTTTTTCCAGATTTGCAAAATATTAATTGTACCCTTTTTCGTTATAGCGTCAGTATAGACTTGCACATCACACGATCAATTATATAAAATCTATGATCTATATTCTATACCATAACACGTGTAACATACGATGGAAGGGTGTTTACTTGATACCCAGATAGTTCTCTGCGATGCCTATGTAGTAGACGCTCTGGGCGATACCGAAGAGCGGTGAGATGACGATCATTCGACAAGCGCCGCCCTTGAAGAAAGCGGTCGGCCCTTCGTATTTAAATATTTTTCTGTAATAGTCATACAACTAATTTAATACTATGATAAGAGGTAGTGCCATGCTGCTTTGTATCCGAATTGGGCCGGCACGACCGGAGTGGTACCTCTCGCTCACATAACACTGGCGACAAGTGAGAGCTATGCTGTCACGTTTCGTGCGGCTTGTGAGTTTCCGGTGGCCCATTTTGGATAGGGTTCTCCTTTTGGTGGGCAACGCATGACTTATGGTTGTGCGGATGTCTATGGGCATCGATAGTCACCATATGGCTCCGATGCTCGGTTGCCTCCTTATGGCATAAAATAAAACAAAACTAAACTCTGTGTTCGATGTCTAGACATTATCTACGAATTGTGGAAGAATTGCGCAGTACCGCGTGGGTACCACCACCCTGCTTATTTAGTAAGGGTAGGACGGGCAGCGTAATTACTGGTACCGAGACTGACCATCTTATGTCTCAGGTTATGCAACATTAGTGCGAGTTGCCCGGGCTAATCTCAGGTGACGACATCCCATGTGTTCGTCTGCCAGTTCGTTTATCAAAATAACCCAAGAAAGACTTGCCATCTTGTTTCTCCTGATAGACATCGCATGGGTTAATTCATGCTCAAGGGCGACGTTCGTTGCATATTCTCAATCAGTAATTCAAGCTCATTTTTTTTCCAATGGGGCTATGCTTTTGCCTTTTACAGCATTCAAAGCTACATGTATACATTAGCACAGAATAAATAATAGTACTAAAGACAGTAGTGAGCAAATGGCTCACCTAAGAAAAGCTCTGATTCATGTTCTCAGTTGTCTAGCTGTAAAAGTTTGAAGAATTTTAATGAGCAACTATTCTGTAGCTCAAAGGACCATATTACATAGCCACTATGACATGTAATTTGGTCCTTTGAGCTCTACGTATGATACTCACGTGATACAGTCGAGTATGGAGGAGTACTGTCTCTCGCCGGTGCCCTTTATGAGCGTCTGCATGCGTGTCTTGACCACGTCCAGCGGGGTTACCGCCAGCGCTGCGGACGAGCCCGCCGCGCACCCCGACAGGAACGACCACCTGCGACCGCGCACATTTAATCACTAGCATAGATATTGGGATTTGGGAGTGCCACAGCGCAGTCTTATTAGTAAGAACGGGAACGTTCTACACTTTGGGTATGGAACTCTAAAAACAAATCATTATGAACTTACCAGAAGGGCGATGAACCTCCGGGCTCCTCCTTGGACCTCAAGTCGTAGAGGATGGCGAACATGGGGAAGAATATCACACTAAAGGACACGTCGCGCGCCGCGGTCACCGACACGCCCTTGTACAGGCCGAAAATTCCCCGCTCGCGCAGAAGACGCCGCGTCAGCTGCATCGCGGTGGTACGCTCGAACTTACGGCCCTCTGGAAAAAAAATGGTGCTAATACATGCTATACATGATGGGGGTAACAACTTGTGAAAACAAACCAGACAAGTGCGAATTTGGGATCTGAGGCCTAAGCGATTTTTCCTACACTCATGCAGTAAGACCTAGCTCCTTACCCAATTTCATGATTCAACGTCATTCATGGTCATTTCATGACGGACAACGGTCAGTGACGCTCATCAAATAAACAATTTTAGATGACTAGCCCAGCTTAGTACTCATTCACTAAATAGCATCATTATATCATCCCGATATTATAATTTTTTATAGGTGAGAGGGATGCGCTATGTGCTGTGCGCTCATCAGCTACTTTATAAGTAGGTAAGGTGGGCAACATATGTACCTCCACTGGGTTTGAATAGACGGCGGCAAAGAGACTCAATGGCTAGCTGAATCAGAATTAATATTAGAATTATTCAAAATTACTCCCAAAATCAACTCCATTTGCAACAAGATATCTTGTGTGCCTTGTTGTCAAGGGCGCTCTATAAAAACAGCGGCGTACTCACCAGCTTTAGCTTGTGCCGCAATCCTGCCGGCGTCCTGCATCTGTATCTTGAGTAGCTCCATGGGAGTGGTGATGACGATCTGACACGCCCCGGCCATACCGCCGGCGATCATTTGACGGAGCAACGGGAGAGTTCTGAATAAAAAATATTTGGTTATTTAATTTATTAATATCGATAGAATCATTTAGACTTCGACATTTTATATGGATTTGTGCCGTCACAGGATATTAGTTTTGTAGAATGAAGGGTATACCGCACGGCTCTGGCACTATAGTCCGGGGGTTGTTAACAATTTCACTATAACTTGGCCGGAGGTTCAGACTGAATGATCAGACAAGTGCCATTAAATGTCTGATAATGCAGACCATAGACAGTCGAGGGAATTCCTCAACGATTTACAGCAGCAAAAAATAGTAGTCGATGTTGTGTCATTTTTAAGCGACTTCAAAAATGAGGAGGTTCTCAATTCGTCTGTATGTTTTTTTTTGTATGTATGTGACACGATTACTCCGCCGTTTGTGAATGGATTTCGATGGTTATTTTTTTGTTTGAAAGCTGGTGCTTCCAATTTGGTCCCATATTAATTTTATTAAGAACTGACAAGTCGTTTTTTAGTTATTCCCAATAATGCCTATTTAGTTGGTTCCTTTTACCTCGATGATATGTTGATGTGCTCATTTTATTAGTTGTCGATGTAACAATTGTATAGGATGCTTTGCTAGCACACCATATATAACCGCGACAAAAACGATGATATAACCGCGACATCTTGTCGCGGTTATATAATCATCATCATCATCATCGTCCTTTATCCGTCCACTGCTGAACATAGGCCTCATTCAATGAACGCGAATTTCGGAACCACAAAAATTTTTTATTAAGAAATAAAATCATTTTACAAAAAAATATTAAAATCGCGTTTACCACGTCATTAGGTATAGTTTCTTTTGGAATGATGTGGTAAACGCGAAGTTTGTACATTAGTAGAAGATTAAGTTGACTATAAATTGTAACCACAAAAATTAAAGAAACAGTTATTTTATTACTTTTTAGTTTAGTATTTTTGAAGTCGGTTTAAATTTTTTGTAAAATGATTTTACGGTTCACCGGAGAGGTCTATGCGTCCCTAGGTAGGTATACCGGAACGTCTGCGGAATATACCTGTGCAGTTTTTGAAGTGTAAACTTCTTTTAGCGTAGTATGCATATTTTAGATGAGATAAAATCTCTGACAAAACGCTGGAGACCCAGTTTGACGTTTATATGACGTGAACTCGTGACACCGCACGCGAGCCGCTGGAGACACAGTTTGACGTTTGATTTATTTATTTATGACTACCTATGCAATATTTGTTTTGCAAATTGTGTTGGTTCTAAATTATGTAATTCGGCCACTTTGTGCGCCGTTTAAATTGTATAGGTTCTCATAATCTTTTACAGCCTGTATTATAGGTATTTGAATTTAATTGTTTTGTTTTCACTTCTATCGGCAGTCCCTGTAACTGGTTGGTCTCGAACGGTTGTCTCGTTGCTCGAATTGTATTGCCACGAATACAAATTCAATACTCGAAAACGGTGCCATCAGATCAAACAAAAAAAAACTTTAATATTTTATCAAAATTTACAAATAATCGAGACAAAAAAAGCTGCTTATAAATTGCTCATAGAAAATTTGTCTCCCCATGATCATGGCGTTTGAAACATTGCCGAAATATCGGGACCTCAATAAATCTTTAAGCGCGGTTAGCACCTGTAATAATATTTAATATAGATTTGACAGAAATTGAGCCAGATGCGAACAAAGCAATAGTTTTAAGAAAATCCTTTTTAATAGTTTCCTTTTCACTGTGTTTGTTTTATTCATCTTCAAATTGAAAGCAGGGCCTAATAATGTCATCGCGTTGTCGACGTCTGGAACGTCCCCAACCCCCATACACGCTACCGACGTTCGGTTGACCTGCGCAGGCAAACCTGTACAGGTAACCTCTCCGTTAGATCGTAGTGTGTATGGGCTGTGACAGATGGCTTACATAATGGCCGACCAACATTTCATCTACTTAAACGCGACCTCTTAACATCCATCCTAATTTGGTAATGTTCTGATGAAGATATTTGGTGACATATTATAGCGAAATTTTCTAATACATGGCAGCAAATCCGCCGCAATTGCTTTCAATTATATGTATAACATGTATTGTTTACACTATTCCAAGTTAGTTTTTCTTATGAGTTTTTAAACACTTTCTATGTTCGTCTCATTAAAACGGCGCTGTCTAATCTCATATTAGACGAAACGCGTCGCAAAAGTCGTAGAAAATAGTACGTAATATTTAAATTAGTGCTTCCAATGGTAACCTAAATAAACAATTACTAAAACGTTAAAAATCTCTCATCGTCTGATTTCAATCTGTTTACGTTGAAACGGCTAAACCAATTTTAATAAAATTATTTCAGAACCTTTTTTAAAACAACAAAATAAACACATCCAAATCGTTTCACTCGTTTGAAAACTACGGTGCCACAAAGAGAGACACGTATAGCGGTTAAACTAATCACACTCGTCTTTTTGCGTTGGATTTTTAAAAGTACTACCTACCCATCGGCCTTGGTGAGGTAATGGCGGAACATGTCGTTGGCTGCCAATTTGATGGCTTTCTCCGGAGAGATGAGGATAATGTTGACCGCCGAGCCGCGGTACATCCCGAAGTAGCCCTCAGCTCTGTACGTTTGTTTGAGACAATCAAACCTACAAAAAATATATGTTTAAAGTCAAATAGCATACTTTTAATAATCCGTCTGAAATAGGGTTAAAGGCAAAAAGGTACACGTACACGTTTTTTTTTCTTTTCTCTTTTACGCCGGGAAATGCTCTGAGGCATCCCGCCTGGGGAGTGGGTCTCCCTAGGTGGGTATGTGGGACTCGCTGCGCCCGAAAGATGGTAAATGGACGCAGCTCTACCCATTAAAACCCGGCGAGTGCCGCCTTGGTGAGGTGCCCCGGATCTGTTAAGCTAACAGGGCACCTCGACGACTAGTCCCGCAAGGGACCGACGCCACCTCCACAGAGGGGTTGTCCCGCACCACAGAACAACCCCTTCCAACTTCGGGACAGTACAATGGGGTGAGGTTCCCATCCTCACCCCTTGCCCCCCTGCTCTTTTGTCCCCTCTTCTTATAAGAGGGCTACAAAGAGCGCCCTCGGCTCAATTGGCTTCGCCCAAGGTGCTGGGCTCACCCTAGGCTACTGAGCCCCACCGCCACGTCAAGCCACGCCGAACCATGGTGGGGATGAAAATCATCCTTACTAATATTAGGCATAATGAGTGTAAGTTTGTTTGTTACGCTTTTACGCGAAAACTACTTAAGCGATCATCATGAAACATTGTATACATATTCTTAGAGGTATTAGAAGTTAACATACATAGAAGTAACTTTTTATAAAAAAAAACTAAAATCTTATCCTGCGCAGACGAAGTCACGGGCACCAACTAGTATTATATATAAATTGTTCGTAGCGTTTTTTATGTCATAGGGAGGCAATCGAGCAGTTGGAGCCTTATGGTGATTGGTGACTATCAAAACCCATAGACATCCGCACAACCAAAAGTTATGCAGATGTGTTGCCCTCATTTTCCCTATTCCCCCCAATGGGCCACTGGAAACTCACAAACCGCACGAAACGCGACAACATAGCTGTCACTTGACGCCGCTGTTATGTGAGCGAGAGGTACCACCCCGATCGTGCCCGTCGAATTCGGCTGCTCTTACTATAATATTCTTTAATTGTTCATCAAAATTAACAATTTAGACGGCAAAACATTTTAAGGCTTATGTTTGTGGGTATTGACAAAAAATAGTTTTATTAAAGCATGCAGCATTTGTAAAAACATGAGAGAAGGCTGCCGTATCAATACAATGACATGCGATCACGGTATTACAAGGACTCTCATCATTTTCCGTCCGAATCATGATAAAACATATGCCATTCTATTATATTTTATTTTCTATCAATAAACAGCTGGCGACCAATCTATGCCTTAGACCGGTAACACACATCCGCCGCGAAATACGAATAACGGAACCGCTGGATGAATTCTGTTGCGATCAAGTGTACCTACATCGACTCGCGAAGCTGGGCGTCGGACTAGGGTTGCCAATTTAGGGGTTTCCCCCAAAATTCAGGGGAAAAAATGAGATAGGTTTTTTTAGGACGTGTAATATTTTTATTAAGTAGGTACTCCAAATAATTCATTTTTTTTTAATTTCTAGATAAGTTGTAATTTATGAATAAATACTATTAAAAATGTTGCTGAATGATATAATTTATTGAAAATTTGGGGACGAAGTTGTATTTTTGTTAAAAACATCTACAGAGTATCTGACTAGTCGAGATACTTTAATGTTTTTAGTCGTTTTCATTTGTAAGTTACAACTTACATGTTCTTGTACTGTTTCTCGCCCTTAGGTCCCACCGTTTGATTCTGCAGCCGTGTCTTGACCAGGTCGAGTGGGAACACCACCGACACACCGATGATACCAGCGATGCCGCCATTTATGATTTTTGGTAATAAACTGAAACAAAAATAGTTCTTATATTGACTTGTCATGATTGCAAAGATCTGATCTCACTTTGTGGGATATGTGAAGGCCCCAAAGGGAGATCTCCGATCGATTGAGATGGTATGCTAGTAAGGTCCGATCGTTAACATTTTAGCGGTTGTTGATGAAATATCGCGGAATTATGAAACTTTGATAGCGCGATTCAGGATTGTGGCGCTAATTGGTCCGCCCACAGGTCCTTTTTTTTTTTTCTTTTTTTTTCTTTTTTTTTACGCCGTGAAATGCTCTGAGACATCCCGCCTGAGGAGTGGGTCTCCACAGGTGGGTATGTGGGACTCGCTGCGCCCGAAAGATGGTAAGTGGACGCAGCTCTACCCACTAAAACCCGGCGAGTGCCACCAATGCCGCCTTTGGTGAGGTGCCCCGGATCTAGAAAACAAACAGGGCACCTCGACGGCTAGTCAGTCCCGCAAGGGACCGACGCCACCTCCACAGAGGGGTTGTCCCGCACCACAGAACAACCCCTCCCAACGTTGGGACAGTACAATGGGGTGAGGAAAAAACACCGTCGCTACACTAAGTCTGCCGTCTGTGAACATAGCTATAGCTATAGCATGACAAAGCTCGCCATTATATCAGATTTGATAAACCACAAGTCCTCACAAAAGAACACCGATTCCAACCAAGGATTATCCGTGAGCTATTGAAATTAAAAAACATCCTAATTTCAATAGAGAAGATGGCTGGCTCTTACCACCTGCTTGGGATCCCATTATTAAAATTATCAAATCAAATTCCAAATGTCATTATAACTTACAGTAAAACATTATATTGTAGCTTAAAAGTAAATGTATTTACCTGAATTGCTGAGGTGGAGGAGGGCGTTTAGCTTGAGAACTCATACTTGTATATTAAATATCTATATATGTTCCTACAACAAAACATAATAATAATTATAAAACATTTATTGGTTTATTTTATATTTTTACAAATTTTTAACCAACTTCAAAAAAGAGGAAGTTCTCAATTCGTTTTTTGTATGTAGATATCATGTGACACGATTACTCCGTCGATTGTGAATAGATTTCGATGATTATTTTTTGTTTGAAAGCTGGTGCTTCTAATTTGGTCTCATATTATTCTGATCATGATCTGACAAGCTGATTTTGAGTTATTTCCGATAATGATTTATTTGGTTGATTTAGTTTACCTAGGTGATGTACTCATTTTATTACTTGTCGATGTAACAATTGTATAAGATGTTTTGGTAGCACACCAAAGTATTTCGAGGTCATCGTAATCACTATTCATCATCATCATCTGCGTCATCATCATCATCATCATCATCACCATCATCATCTTTATCCGTCCACTGCTGAACACGGCCTGTCTTCACGTCCTTCAATAAACGCTAAGACGACCGATCCCTTGCCACAACACGGACCGGCCACAGCACGGAGTCTTTACACCTACTATAAAGCTGCACCTGCTGTATATACATGTCGTTTGTCATGCATGCATAAAGCTATAGGTAACTATGGACTGAGTTTTCCCATAAAATCATACTGTATCTTCAGAGCGCGCCTAGGTGTGCGTCCACATTGCGAGCCTAGTACGGTTGCGAAGACGGGTGCGAAATATCAAACAAAATATGAAACGCACCTTTGCGTCCATACTGTAGTGACTACATTAGCCCCATGTGAGCGAGTCAACACGCGCGTGCCGCGTAGTTTTCAAACGTTCCTCGAGTCCACGCGTTCTGGCCGCACAGGTCTAGTAAGCGATAGATCTAAGGCGCGGGTGGCGGGAGTATCAATCCATTTCGGTCTTGTCGCTCGGCGTATGAGCGTTTTGTTATTATTAATTAAAAAATGACGGTGGTTGTTTATAAGTGCGATTCTATCTAAACCACCTATGGCAAAGAAAACATCCACACTACGGTAATAGCACAATTACAAGTTATGGAGTGGGGGAGGAGGAGGAGAGTAATAAAATAACACTTTATCTGTTTCTCTCTCTTTTTATTTATTTCGTGTACGCCATCTTTAGTGTTTAATACATCCAATCTCAGGATCGGACTGTCTACTAAAATATCAAATCCTCCAAAGTGAGTGTGTATGTAGACAAGACATAAGATTACGCGTTTACCGCTAAAAAAACACCCTTCGTCGTTCCTATACAATTTGAAAGCACTTCCCTAACTGCCTCAGCCAGCATTGGGATACTTGGCGTCGACATATTTAGCTAAACTAGCCTATAAGAAACTCGGCGTGCTCAGTAGGTCGAAGCAATATTTCATGCCTCCACACCGCTTACACATGGATGATCCGGCCTCACATGGTATATTGCTCCCACCTCTGGGCTGGAGCGCCCCAGCTCCTTTCATTTGACCGCGTTCAACACCGGGCGGCTCGATTCGCTTAATTCTTTGGCGCTGCGTAGAGATGTCGGTTCACTTTGCATCTTCTACCGCATCTACCACGGGGAGTGTTCTAAGCAATTGTTCGGACTAATACCTACCTGCAGCAGAATTCCACCACCGGACATCGCGTAAAAATTCTTACACCGTTTCGATGTTCGGAAATCCACAACAACTCGATTTTTACGGTATGTCCTGCCTCGCACGACGAATATGGAATCAACTACTACCTACAGTGTTCCGAACCGATAGGTCCCTAAGTCCTATCGGTTTATCGGTGTATCGGTCCTTGAAGAAAAGAGCACACTCATATTTGAAAAGCCGGCAACGCATCTGCTAGTCCGCTGGTGTAGCGGGTGTCTATGAATGTCGCTTTTCATTTACCATCAGGTGAACCAACTGTCCGAGTGCCCCCTATACAAAAATGTATACAGTCAGGTTTTGGACTTTGCACAGTCGCAGCATATTCATATTCACATGGAAACAGTCAGTCATAGGAAAGTACTAGTATAATGATAGAATAGAAGATTAGGTAGTAGAAGTTATTTTCTACAAAGTTACAATTATAAAAAAGGAGCCCACCTTTTTAATAATTGTTAACTTTGTTCTAATGCATCACCCATAGATTAATATAATACAATAGGAAGCATAACCTGTGGTTGTGCGGATGTGTATGGGCGTCGATAGTCGTCCAAATGCTTCGATTGCGCGTTTGCCCTCTTATGCTATAAAATTAATAATAATAAAAACATCTTTATTTAAATATTAAACTTTTAACTATGAACAAGAGAGAGCTAAGACTTAAAAATCACGAAAGTTTAGTCGTGATGAACTTAAAAATCGTGAAAGTTTAGTCGTGATGTAACTCTTGGACGCTGGTGGCTTAGACTGCGCGTTGGCCCTCCTATGCTATAAAAAAATAAGATTCTTTGTTTAAATATTAAACTTTTAACTATGAAATATGAATAAGAGAGCGCTAAGAGTAAGACTTAAAATCATGAAAGTTTAGTCGTGATGTACTCTTGTACTATGAATAAATAATGTCGTACATATTGTCGCTGATGATTTAGAGAATTAAAGATAATAAATACTGTTTTTTTTTCGGTGCGATGTTTGTATTAAAAAAAAATCGGTTGTCTGTAAAGTCGGTTTACTGACGATAGTTGAACGTTACAACGTCATAAGAAAATGGAACGCCTTTGAGCGAGGTACCGCCGCAAGAGTCGTGTTTTTTCGTGCGTGCAGCCGGCTCCATCGAATTATAAGACGTTGTCACGTCAAAAAAATCGGTTGTCTGTAAAATCGGTTTACTGACGATAGTTGAACGTGACAACGTCATAAGAAAATGGAACGCCTCAGAGCGAGGTAACGCCGCATGCGCCATGTTTTTTCGTTCTTGCAGCCATCGAATTATAAGACGTTGTCACGTCAAAAAAGGTAATTTTCTTAGAATAATTAGGCACACTATAGAAAGTCAGTCTTCATACAAGCGCTCTGTCAAAAGTGAAGCACTAAATCGACACAATATTGCCAGTGGTTTTTCCCAAAAACGGGAAATGATTCGGCCGCTGATAACAATTTGTTATAGCAATAATTTTTAATACATAAATAGCTAGGTGGACATATTATCTATTTATGTATTAATTTATAACAACTTTACATAACCATGTATACACTAGCTATATTATTATGTATAATTGTTATATTACGAGAATGTTTATATATATGAAACGAATAAAAGAAAATATACAGTACATAATTAGTAAAATATATATTTTGACGTGACAACGTCTTAAATTAGGTTGCGGCTGGGAGTCACTTATGAAAAAGTGTAACGCTCGGTAACGTTACGATGAGTCACCGAAACGATGTCACGTAAAATCTTCGCCCGTAAAACCGACTTTACAGGCAACCATTTTTTTTTTACTTTTATTTTTTATTGGCATGAAACACAGTAGTAATGTAAAGTTGTTATACATATTATATTTAAACTTGTAACTTGTTGTAATATAAACGCGAAAGTTTGTACAGCTTGGCAAAAAAGAGTATGGACGTGGTGACAGGTGGAACTAAATATTTTACTAAATGGAAAACTATGATGTTGACAATACTTGGCTGACAAATACTAGATTTTGAGTAAAGCTTAGTGTTTCACATTTATTTTTAACGATTTGATTAAATTATCTTACTGACTTTCCATATTATGATGAGACCTAAGTGAAAGTGGCGCCCTCATTTTTTCCATACTCTTTTTTGCCAAGCTGTATGTATGGACATATTCAATGAATGTTTGTTACTGTTTCACTGTTCGTATTTGATATCGTTAAATCACACAAACACATTAATTCAAGAACGTGTCACGTACCTACGTAAATATCAGTAGCAACTGTTTTAAAATTAATCAGTGGGGGAAAATAATCAGTAAAAATATTTTCACAATCGGGCAACACTGCGCATTTTTTTGAGTTCATTTTTTTTTCATTGTGTTATTTAAACCTAATTAATTACAAGATACTACGAAAAATTGAAAGATTTACTGTGAAAAGTGATGTTATTACTTTTTTTTTGTTATTCAGATGTATTGTGATACAATTTAACTGCAAAAATCGACATAATATTTTTTTTCGTGAGACACGTTCGACTCACTTTGCCATTGAAGACTACGGAGCGGGCCGACGTTTGGAGCCATTATTGGCTCCATCAAGGTGCTTCAAAATCGTTGCGCGGACTTGGTTTCTATAGTGTTATTATTCTAAGGTAATTTTACAAAATTTTATTCGGTTACTCGGCTTCTATAGGTTAATTTAAGAAATAAATATCTTATTACACGCTTTATAATAGCTTCACCTGTATGTTTGTATGTATGTTTGTAATCGACTCCTTTAGACTTGATTTTGACTCACTTCTAACGACCAGATTTTGTTCAAACTTTGTAAATTTATCGAGGACCGATGACAATACAATAATTTGATAAAATTATTCCAATGCACATGTTAGGAAGGCGTAAGGCGCGCAAGTTACCTACATCACTTATGTTGTTTTTAGTTTCACTCATTTCTAAAGTGATTGTTATTAGTTGAGTACCTTAAATTAAGAAAAATTTTAATTAAAAAAATCGACACTAAAAAGTAAAAAATAAATTATAGTTTAAAAAAACTAAAAAACACGCATTAATAGCAAACCCAACTAAAAATTTGAAAATAATTTTTAATGGGTGAATTAAATGGGTTAACAAAATTACTTATTGTAAAAAAGTGAGCCATCTGTTCACTTACTGTACCGATTGAGCTTAAAGGCCATCAGGCCGAAAAGTCTAGGCCTTCCGAAAAAAAAAAAACCCTAGTTTCTCGTTTAAAATCTTTTTACACTCACCGTTATTTTTTGTGTCAACTATTATCTTCTTTTTTCTTTTTTCTTTTTATCACTTCGCTAATATAATAATTTAATTAACTTAGACTAAGAATTGTATTTGTATAATGTCTAAATAGTTTAATAATATGTAGGTAATCTATACAGATAATAAAATTGGAGTGTCTATATTGTTTTCTAAAAATGTTTGTTTGTAAAAATCTTAATAAACCGCGATAAAATCCGTAAAAAAGTGTTTCATTATAATTGGAGTGTCTGTTTGTAATATTAAAATAACCGCTTTCTACTAAATGCACATAGGTATGCATACACAGTACATGTACCAAAATAGCCTTTTTTACAATTTCTGTCTGTCTGTCCGTCTTTCTGTCTGTCTGTCTGTTTGTTCCGGCTAATCTCTGAAACGTCTGGGCCGATTTTGATGGGACTATCACTGGCAGATAGCTGATGTTATAGGGAGTAAAAATAATCATCATCAACTCTCTTACGGCTGTAAATCTAAGATAACGTGGGTGAAGCTGCGGGCAACAGCTAGTATTTAAATATTAATACAATTTTAAACAGCGTTTTAGCCTTTCAATGACAGCTGTCTAGCAATTGTGAATCTATACTTATAATAAAACTGTAGAGAGGTCAATTCTGTACATTGAATATATATTCAAAATTAATATTGGAGGATGAATGGTGATCGATACTGATGCCAAAAATGCAATCAGTAAATTTTTTGTCTGTCTGTCTGTCTGTATATGCACGCATGGGTCAAAAACTACTGAAGATATTTTAACCACACTTGGTACGATTGTAGTCCATACTCCTGGGCAGGTTATAGGCTATATAACATAACGCTAAGACACATAGGAGCTGAGCAGTGACGATAAATTTGAAGCAAGTCGGATGAAAATGCGCTTTCGAGCTGTTATCCAAACCACCAAAAGTCTTCAAAAGGTCTACAAAAATCTTTTATAAATTAGCCACAATAATGTGTTTAATCGTAAGCATTTCTTCAAATTGTATTAAATGCTTAAATATATTGTATTTCACGTAGATATATCTTTATCAAACTCCCATATTCAAAAAGTACACTTTAATATCTATTTTATAAAAAAAATATTATAGAAATCGGTTTATAAACACACAAGATATAGATGAAATAAAACTTTCAAATCTCGCCGCGCCAGTACTTGTACGGCTATACGGTTGATTTTTATTTAACGCGCGAAACGGCCATCCGCTGCATCTATAAAAAGGCGAGGGCGCTCACGCGCCGACTTCTTAGGTAGAAGCCATCAGCTCTCCTACTCTTCCGATTTCGCATAAAGGTCTTTGGACCATAGCATAGGTCAATTCAAAAAAAAAAAAAACGCGCCGACTTCACTCACATTGTCACTCTTAATGCGAACGGACGTGGTTCTTAACGACTCTTCTCGCAATATGCGCGCTGCAGATTTAAAAAATACATCGATACGTAGTTTTTAGATATATGTTTAAAGTAGGTATTAGATAATAATATAATTAGTTTGTTTAGTGTTTTTGTTTGTTTCTTCTTCTTTTCTTTTATCACCTGCCTTATGTTACAGAGTGCAATCACGGCAAGATCTTATAACTTCTGTTTACGGCGACCTTTCAGAACAATTTGAAAGGGACAATAATTGGTTATGTGAAAGATCCATTTTAACCCCTCGCAATGACCAAGCATCTGATATAAATAGCAATATATTGTCAAATATACAAGGCGAGACTAAGATATACTTTCCTATAAACAGAATGCTTGATCAACAAGAAACCACGAACTATCCGATAGAATTTTTAAATTCTTTAAATATGCCCGGACTTCCATCTCATGAAATCCATTTAAAAATAGGTATTCCGATTATTCTACTTCGAAATTTAAGACCACCACATCTATGCAACGGAACTCTACTAAAAGTCATACAATTACAACAGAACATAATAGAGGCTCAAATTCTAACAGGTTGCGGTGCCGGCGAAATTGTTTTTATTCCCAGAATTCCCATTATACCAAATAATTTTCCATTTCAGTTTAAAAGAACGCAATTCCCAGTATCGGTATGTTATGCAATGACAATTAATAAAGCTCAGGGTCAGACTCTCCGCGTCGCTGGAGTAGATCTTAGTCTCAGTTGTTTTTCACATGGGCAGTTGTACGTCGCTCTTTCCCGGGTCAGTAGTTCCAGAAATCTTTATGCATACGTGCTGGAAGGGTCCACTTTGAATATAGTTTATGCGGAAGCTTTACGCTGAAATTATGTATTTTTACAGGCTGATTTTTTGAAGAACGGATATAATCATGGACGTGATAGAACATGGTTTCACCAATCAAAGAAAATTATATTCACCAAAAAAAACCTCATAAATAACAAAATATAGGCAAATGTAAATAATGCATTGTTGGCCTCAGAATATGGTCACCCTATTGTATTATCACGTGCATTTTACGCGCTAAATTTAGACAGACGGTAGTGGTAGGTATAAAATAATTGAATGAACTTTGTATAAGTGGTAAATAAATAATGTATGTAATGTAAAGTAAATATGATCTCAGTTTTCCTTCATACTTTGATCCTGGCTTAGGACAGGCAAAACTACCTAGGTACTAAAGTAATGATACAAGTTAATTTAATTAAATTGATTTATCTTTATCGTTAATCCTTTGCATTACGAATTTGAGACGCATTTGATTTTTCATTGTGTCTGGGTGCGCGCGTGCTTAACAAAAGCCAAGGGGTTAATGTATTCACATGACGTTAGATAAAAGAAACTGTAGCACCTATGTACTTCTGGCGCATTTAAAAAGTGGAATCATACTATTTACAACAATTGAAAATAACATATTTACACAACTTACATAACTACTAAATTAATCTAAGTAAATGTTCAAAATGAGTACCTCCCCGGTCAACACATAGTTCGGTACGTTTGCGCATATTGTCTTTGACACGGTTTAGTACAAATGGATCACTTTTCACAGTCTCAAACGCTGTTGTTATCCGTGTTTTTAATTCCTCCCTATCTGCGTACTCTGTCACATAGACTAGGCGTTTGATCTCGCCTCACAGATAAAAGTCTAAGGGTGTTAAATCAGGCGAACGAGCCGGCCAAGACACGGGGCCTCCACGACCTATCCACCTCTCGCCAAACTGACAATTGAGATACTCACGAACACGAACCTGTTAATGCGCGGGAGCACCGTCATGCTGGTAGTAGAGGTTACGGTGATAGATGAGAGGCACGTCATCCAACATATCGTTCACCACATTTGACACAAGAGTCAAGTATCTTTCACCGTCGAGTTTATCGTCAATGAAATATGGCCCTAACAGGCAATTTCCAATAATACCAGCCCACACATTTACACTGAATCTATGTTGATAAGCGTCCTGTCGCGTCACATATGGGTTATTCTCACTCCACCAATGTTCATTGTGCACATTAAACACTCCCAGTCTTGTAAATGTGGCTTCATCCGTAAATAAAATGTTCTTGTCCAGGTTGGATAAGTACCAATGGCAAAACTCCACCCGGGGCTCATGGTCGTTCAGTCCAAGTTCTTGTACGGGCCGAAAATGATATGGATGTAATCCTTCTCGGTGTAAAAGTTGCCATACTGTCGACTGCGCAATGCCAAACCATCTAGCGGTCTCTCGAGTACTTCCTTGCGGGTGATGCTCGAAATACTCCAGAATGGCAACTTGAAGACGAACGTGGAGTGGCTGATTCCCTCTCCCTTGAGTATGCGTTGGCACTGTAAACTGCCCGAATTCCCGCAGACGTTGATTAACCCACAACATCACGCTGTATGAAGGTACGCGACGATTCGGAAACCTTTCGCGGTACAAGTCTATCGCACCACGTACACTGTCACCAGATAGAGCATAAGCTCTTACCATCTCCCAATATTCTCCATTTGAAAAATCATTCGACATGATTTAATACGTAATTAGTAATTACGTATTATACGCGACACGCCGTTGACACAAACAAAACAAACGCTCTGGACAATGACGCGTATCGCACTGCCGTGTCTTTGTGAAAAGCCGACAACGGCATCGCTTGCGCCGGACTTTCTTAGGCCCTGTGCGCACGAGAGTTTTTTGACCGACCGTTAAAAAAGAGTTTGAATGGGACAAATGGATAACCATGTATCTGTTCATACGAAAGCGTTTTTAAAGTGCGGCGCTTTTTTGTCAAGAGCTGTTGGGTTTTCGACCTTAAGTGTTTGGCGTTTCATCGAATTGAGCATACCAAACTCCAAAGTCGGGTTTTACCGCGACACACTAAAACACTCGTGCGAACGGGGCCTTAGGTATGGCTGGCGGCAGAACGTTCGGCCACTTTTTTTTGTGGTTCGGCGTATTTGATGCATCGTATCTTACCTATTTCATAATACTGTGTTTACTTTAATTCAGGTGTGAAGGATAATTTTGAAAAAAAATAAGACCCCACTTGTGATATATTTTTGGAATGAGGATCTTTAGCTCTATACGCTACTTGAATATGTCCGTTCTTCAAAAAATCAGGCTGTATATTAAATAACACTTTATGTTAGAAACGATGCAAAACAAAAATTACGGTCTTAAATAGATTTTTAAAAGGCAGCGTCATATTATATATATATTAAATTGTAGTTTAATAGTCTATAGTTTAAAGAAAAAAATTGTTCTAAAAGGAGATCCACGCGGACGAAGTCGCGGGCACAGCTAGTATTAGAATATTTTTCTGTATTTACCTTGTCTATTACTATTTCGATCAATCCTTGAGCACAAAACGGTAATGTTATTAAAAAATAAACGGCGAATTTTGAAAAAAAAAAACAAAAATGACAACCGGAGGAAAACCTAAATTCAAATTGACTTTTATATTTTGACCGGTGTTGCTGCTTTTAACATAATTTAACAAGCTTTTAGGAAAGGGAATTAATCAAAACATAGTCTTAATATATCCATAGACAATGAGAAAAAAACTGTATGTACTGTATAAGTCTGCGCGCGGCGAATAGAGGAACTAAAATGAAAATCTGCCATATGCTCTTGACAGGTGATACTATTATATATAAATTAAGGTAGTATCATGCCAAAAGTGTTAAAAAATGCTGGTGGAGAGATAGTGCTAAAGGTAAAAAGGCTTATGTACAAGAAAGCGATCATGGTGGCCCTGCAATTGCATTCATCTCGCGTCGCCTACTTAACAGGCAATAACAGGTTAGTCTACGAGACTGTGTTGTCACAATAAAACTTTGAAAAAAACTAAAATAATGAAATTAATCTAAGTCTACACTTTTTCTTGGAAAACGCTCGTCATAATTTAAAAATATTATAACAATGTGCTGCCAAATCAAATGCAAATTATGTAATTAATTATATTTTACGGATTGTTTTGTTATTTTCAGGCATTTCGGGACGAATTGTTATACACAATAATTGTGAATGAAAGATCTAAAGTGGCTCAAACTTCAACGAAGCCAGAAAGAAAAATGCATGCTATTATTAATATATATTTTACATACTTATGCTATTCTTTAACAAGAATAATAAATGTATTTAATAAAAAGTAATAAATAACATGCTTTTATTTCAATGCTCAATGATGACGTATCATTGATATCGAATCAGTTCTGTACGACTGATTTGATATTTATTTATTTATTGGTTTACCAACAACTGATAACACAGATGCAACTTACTTATTTGCATAGATTTTTTACAGTTATAGTTATAATAATGCATCAATCACGTCTAATTAGCAAACACCACACGATCAGTTAAATCACAGCAAAAAATAATAACTTTAACAAATCTGTTGAAACGGTTAAAATAATAATCGGGCAGAGTTTTCACAAGGTATTTATTCTTTTAACAAAAAGACCCCAGTTTTTTTTTCGGAGGGATCTATGCTAATGGCCCGAAGGCCCTAATGCTTCATCGGATTAGTGTGAGCCCAGTCGGCTCACTTTTTGCTTTAAAAAGTGGGGGGTTGCCCCCCGCCTATCGTGCAGTCAGTGACCACACGGCCTCCTGGCGTCGGTTGTGAGACCCCAGTTATGGCGTGACTCGCGCTTATATAGCGCACCTCCCCACCGGCAGGCTTGGTGGAGGGGCTGCGAAGTGCTGGCGGGGATGGCTTGACTTAGCTCGGCTCGGCTCGGGCAACTGGCTTGGCTATTGGCTTGGCTAATGGCTTGGCTAGTGGCTTGGCAGCAGGAAGCGTTGACTGACGTCACATCAGTTATACAGTACAAGAATATTGTAGTATTACGTATCTTTATATATATATTTCTTGTGTGCGTGTGTATGTCACTGAACTCATCCTAGACGGCTGGACCGATTTTGATGAAATTTTTTGTGTGAGTTCAAGGGGATTCGAGGATGGTTTAGATTCACAAAAAAAATATTTTGTACAGGACAACGTCTGTCGGTGCCACTAGTATTATATAATATTATATCAATAGGATGTATACAGATTGTGACATTTATACTATATGCATATTATAAAATAATGTTATTCTTTCAAAAAAGACTGCAAAACTACTATTTGGAACAGTTTCTGTAAGAACTAAGCTGGCAACATTTTTTAAATTGGCATCAGCGCCATACCTATGTGCAAAGTTAATGTGCGCGCACTCTATCAACGTTGTACAAACTGAAATTCTGTACCTAGTATAAAAACAGATCCGCTATGGTGTTCCGCAAAGCGGTGTACTATTTCCAACCTTGTTTCTTCTGCATATCAGTGATATGCTGCAAACTAGCGGCATTCATTGTTATGCAGACGACAGCACCGGATATGCCCTATAATATTTCTCAGGAACAAGTCAATGAGTGTCGTGTGTACAAAAAAAATGTATCTGAAATCGAGACTCTGTTGGCCAAATTCTCAGAATGAAAGCGACTTAACCTAGTCCAATTTAACCTCATCAAGACACAAGTATGCGCGTTTACCGCAAAAAAAAAAACAGCCTTCGTCGTTACACTACAATTTGAAGGCAGTTCCCTAACCGCTTCAACCAGCATTGGGATACTTGGCGTCGACATATATATATAACTAGCCTCTAAGAATCAGCTTGCTCAGTAGGGCGAAGGAGTATTTCATGCCTACAACTCAGATCAAGTAAAAAAGGTAGATAACGCACCGCCTTTGCTAAGACTAAAGCCACAAAAATCGGCTCCTTCAAGTAAATACACGCACTCCTTTGTCTCGGATAGGAGGTCGCTTGGTGAGAGCCTTACGCTGGACGGGATCCTGCGGGTTCGCCGAACAGGGCAAGAGGCGTTAATGCGAAGGTGGGGGGAGGACCTGGCGCGGCAGCCGTATGGCAAAAACCTGACGGCTGCTCTGCGTCCGGTCCTTGGGCGGTGGATGCGCCGTAAGCGCAAACCCCTCACCTTCCGTCTGACACAGGTGCTCACCGGGCATGGTTGCTTTGGTGAGTACCTGTGCCGAACGGCCCGCTGGGAGCCGATGACAGTGTGTCACGATTGTGGCGCGGCGGTGGACTCGGCCCAGCACACCCTCGAGGTGTGCCCGAGATGGGCGGCGCTGCGTCATGATCTGACATCGGTCATCGGAGGGGACTTGTCTCTGCCGAGTGTCATCACTGCGATGCTTGGTGACGACGAGTCCTGGACGGCGATGGTCTCCTTCTGCGAGGCAGTAATGTTCCAGAAGGAGGCTGACGAGCGGGTGAGAGAGGAGGCCGCCGACGAGGCCTCCTGCGGCGGGCGACGAACGGGGGTGCGTAGGAGGCGCTACTTAATGCGCCTTCAGTAACGCCCCTGTGTTCGTGTCGGGCTCAGGATGGGAACCTGGGTCTGTATGGCACGACGTCGTCGGGACTGCTTAGTAGCGACCGGGCAGTCCCCCATTATGAGGATTAGTCTGGTATTCGCCGGGGCCAGCCTGTCGCTGAGGTGATCCTGTCTGTTGCCTGCATATCCGGGACCCTCAAAAAGCGGCTGAAGGCGCTCGTAGTGGTTTTAGTTAGGGTGGGCACTCCCAGGTGCGAGTCCCACATTGGGTAAGGATCTACCCGAAGATCCTGGCTGCATCCATAAGGAATTCTCTGCGAAAAAAAATATGTGTAAAAACAATACAAAAGTGACCAAAAGTAAAAGTCTGAAGAAATATCGTTTCACACATAAGTACACACAAGACTATATTTTTGTAACTTATTTTAACACCATTTTTAGGTTATTCGACATACAGCTTGGCAAAAAAGAGTATGGAAAAAATGAGGGCGCCTTAGGTCTCATCATAATATGGAAAATCGGCAAGTTAATTCAATCAAATCGTTAAAAATAAATGTGAAACACTAAGCTTTACTCAAAATCAAGTATTTGTCGGCCAAGTATTGTCAACATCATAGGTTTCCATTTAGTAAAATATTTAGTTCCATCTGTCACCACGTCATACTCTTTTTTGCCAAGCTGTGAATAATATTATTGTCTCGAAATGACGTATAGGGAGAGTGTTGCCAGAAGTTCGTATTTCTAATAGCCCAAATGTGGGTAAATCAATTGCAGGCAAAGCCATAATAGCAACTAAGTACAGAGGTGACATAATAGGGATGTTGACATTTTTCAGAAATGTTTTTAAAACATTTATAAATATCTAATGGAGGCCTAAATATTATCAACTTTTGCTTAAATTTTCCCGGCGTTAAAGAAAAAAAAAGAATATAACCAGTATTTTAGTTTTAGTCATTACAAAAACTATGTTCATATAATAGTTTTTCCGTTGTTCGGAGCGGGAATTTTTTCAACTTTCGCCCCATATAAGATGTGTGGTGTTAAAAAAAACAATTAATTTACACATATTTTATTTAATAATCTATATCTAAGCCTGACACAACATTAGAAGTAAGCTTTAATATCGCAAAAAATATTGTTTTTCACTTTGGTAGCACGGTAATATGTTCTTACATTGTCATGGAAGATTTTACAGTTTTTCTTATTACAGATGATTCATAATTGTCTAAATACATAAATTATAGTCTTAAAGTATGTTAATTTTTCTGGTTATATAAATACTAATTGACAGATATATTTTTTGCACATTGGACTGTGTTGTCACTATTTACTGAAGAGGGAAGAGCCCATCAAACCAATAACACAAATTGATTGAATACAAAAAAGTCATTCAGTCAGTCATTTAATAAAGTAATATTTGTTATCGGCAATACCATGGAAGTCAAGAGATGAGCATAAGACTGGTATCGATTACGCATATATAGCTACAGTATCGATATCTAAAATGTCGTCAAGTAAAACTACCCATGCAGTGGAAGCGATGATAAGAACAAATATTGAAGGCGCTACAAGCAATCATATAAATATTGCTGTTTTAAACTCAAGCCAGGAAGACACAGGCGTCCATTGACAACAGGGACGTTTCACAAGTTTGTGGACCTAAGATATGTATCTCCATTGTAAGGATACATAATTAATTGACACATTATGTACTATTCCACCAAAACCATTAGACGCATGACAGCGACCGCCCGAACACCGCGATCCCTTAGCGCAGGGATGTGTCTTCTACAAATATTTTGACTAACCATTATGTAATGTTTATTATTGCCAGGCTATAATTCAGTATTTTATAACACTTACCTCAAATAATACTCGCGTTGATAAGTATATCGATAACTCTAAATCTGACATGACTAGCTACCTCATATACATTTTTGTCCGTCAATGGCAGTTACATAGAATTACTATTAAATGCGAAATGTAAAAAAAGCAATTATTGATAATCTCACAATTAATAATAATTTAAACTGGTTTGACGAATAAAATTTGATGGTAAAGACTTGATAAATTAGGTATATCGAATCATTAGGTAAATTGGATAATGAATGAAGTTGGAACAAAAAAATTGTCTATGGCAAATATTTTTTTCTTTCTATCGGCGCGAGACATATTATTATGAGCAATGATTTTTTAAGCCTGTATGCTGAAAAAATCATGCTGTACTAATCAGAAATATCATCTCAACTTTTATCAAATTAAATGCTTAAGTAAATATAGCCATAGCAAGTAAATTGATTATTCTGATTACAATAATTAACGGAAAAGTGTATCGCTTAGATAAAACCAGTTGGATCTTGGTGAAGGTTACATATTGCATATACATACGAGATAACAGCTTATATATAATACAATTGACAATGGCCGTATTGACAGGGCACACAACACTTACAAGTTACAACACTAACACATATAATCCATTTTATTATTGTCAATATGATAATTCAATAACATTTAATGTTTACATATTCGGGACTACAATGTAAGTATGAATAAAACGGTATCAGATTAGTGTCTATCTGTCACGGTTTTTCTTAAAAACGAGTTCAAAAGACAAAAAATACAAATTTTAATTTTTGTATGTTTATACCACAACTGCACTGTGGTTTTCTACTGATCATGACAAACAGACAGATAGACAACAACGCCTTACTCAGATTTATTGTTTATAGTCAATTCTTGAACAATCTTATATATAAATGTAATCCATTAACATTCTCTCTCAAAACGCAGATTTTTCAATCAAAATTGTTTGAAACAAAATCCATCCATTCAATTAACATAACACTTATTAATTTTCGTTCATCAATCTATAAAAATAAATCAACAAGCAATACTTATATAATAGCAACAAAATTTGATATTCCAGTGTTAGTACATTTTCAAATTAAATAATATTTATTATAATTTTGTATAACTACCAGTGGCATAATATGTCTAATATAATTTAAAATCTTGCTAACTACTCGAGCTTGACTGCAACAAAATATACTAAAGATAATATTATTTATACTTTATTGACTAATACACATAAAACAATGCTAAAAAACAATATAATCAATTAATAAAAGCTCAATCAATGATCTAATTATTTGGACAAAGATTTTACAGTAACAATAAAAAAAAGTAGTAAATAAATAAAAAAATATAACAAAAAACTTAATTGTGATTATATAATAGTAACACAGTTAATGAGTAATAATATAAAACTAAAAAAAACACGCCGTTAAAAATCACTATGATACTAATAATCTAGAATACGTATTATTACCCTTATAAAAAAATGCAAATTATTTCAATTTTACTACATTAAAATGATTCACTATTAGAGCAAAAAAAAATCAAAAGGCAAAAATAATATTTAAGAAATAAATAAAATTCACTATTAAATAAAATGTTACAATTATTTTTAATAATTTATGGCATGTCTTTTAACCACTCGACGCACTTACATGTAGTATGGTAACACACAATATTACAATATCCAACAACAAATTATTTATAGGTTGGTAGAAGTAGTAGTAGTTGTTGCTCGCTTGGTATAGAATAACTGTGTTAAATAAAAGGCTAAGTAAAGCTGGTTTTTACCCATCCCTTATAATATTGTTAGCTTTGTTGTCTTTTTTTACTAAGCATACCAATTTTAGGTAGTAAATAAAAATACTTGGTATACACCTGACAGCTATAATATTGACTTATTAAGTCTTACATAATAATCTTGTCTTTTGCTTATATATAAAATTCATCAATAATCACATAACGTTAATAATATTCACTTTAAAGGAACAACTGAACTCATCACTAGCAAGTAAGCTTCCTCTACAGTCTTGTATTATAGACTTGCACAAATTATATTAAATCTATATTCTATACCATACTACGTGTAACATACGATGGAAGGGTGTTTACTTGATACCCAGATAGTTCTCTGCGATGCCTATGTAGTAGACGCTCTGGGCGATACCGAAGAGCGGTGCGATCACGATCATTCGGCAAGCGCCGCCCTTGAAGAAAGCGGTCGGTCCTTCGTATTTCAATGTTTTTCTGTAACAGTACATACAACAAAATTAATACTAAACTCCTACTGGTTTAAATTTATTGACCATGTTTTTAATTTTCATTTCGTGGAGCTGGATATTTTGACATTATCCACAAATTGTGGAAGGATTGCGTATTGCGGCGTGGGTACCACTATCCTGCTTATTTCGTAAGAATGGTAGGTCGGGCGGCGTAATTACTGTCACCAAGACTGACTATCTTATGTCTCAGTATAGACAGTTTAGTTTTTACAATTTGTTCCCGGTTTTGGTGAGCTTGGTGAGTACCTACTACGTTTTGCTTTGTTTAATTATAAGCTACATTGTATATTTTTATTTAGAATATAATTTCTGATGGGAGCACACGTGTAAGTAATTGTTTTAGGTTTATCTATAATTGGATTTTTTCGAATAGGGCTATGCTTTTTCCCTTTACGGCATTTAAAGCTACATGAATACAGTAGGTTAGCAACTGGCTCACCAAAAAAAAGCTCTAATTCTTGTTCTCAGTTGGTGGTTCTTGTTTAGGTGTCAAAATTGAAGAATGTTAATGGACAACCAGTCTATAGCTCGAAGGACCATATTACATATATCTATGGACGCTTTCACACAACGTCAATCTGGATCCGTGGTAAGTTCTCGAAGAACTTATGTTACGGGTACCAGACAACGGAAATATAATACTTTTATAGTAACATATAATATTTAAGATTTTTATTATACAATACACATATTTAATACACATCCATGACCCAGGAACACAGAAAATATTTTTGTTCCCTGGCGGGATTCGAACCCGCAACCTCCGGCTTGAGCGCCAACGCGCTTACCACTGAGCCACAGAGGTCGTCATATATATTTATTTATCTCTTTTTTGGTATTCCAACAGCTTTACAATTGATCTTATAACCACTACGTATGATACTAACGTGATACAGTCGAGTATGGAGGAGTACTGTCTCTCGCCAGTGCCCTTGGTGAGCGTCTGCATGCGTGTCTTGACCACGTCCAGCGGGTTGACCACCAGCGCTGCGGACGAGCCCGCCGCGCACCCCGACAGGAACGACCACCTGCGACCGCGGACACGTGAATACTGACATGAGTGCAATATAACGATAATCCGAAAATTTGTGATAAACACAAAATTTCGGATTATTGTTATATTGGCGTACGCCAATGGGCTTAATAAATTCACCATCCACCTTTCAAAGGGTTGGACGACAACGTGCTAAGAAGCTTGCAGAATGAAATTTGCCTAGTATATCTGGATGATAAAATCGTTTTCTCAACATCTTTACAAGAACACATTTTAAAATTTAGAAAAGGTTTTTCACATATTACGTGAGTTCAATTTTAGGGTCTAAATGGACGAATCAGAATTTTTAAAATTAGAGACTGCGTATCTTGGTACAGACTTCATAATTGTTCTTTGATTCTTTAACTAAGATTAAGAATAATGTTTTATTTAATTATTAATTTTTTTTTCAAGGTAAAAGGTCACACCCCTACAGGGACACCAGTAAGATTTACACCTATACAGGGTCATCAGTCCTCAGTATTGATGTTATAAAATTGTTTGAAAATCTTGATAAAAGCATTAGCCGGTGACATTGTTTAGCGATAACATATTATATTGGGTGTAACATAAAACAAACCATTACTTACCAGAAGGGCGGTGGACCTCCGGGCACCTCCTTGGGCCCCAAGTCATTGAGAATGGCGAACATTGGGAAGTACACGATACTGAAGGACACGTCCCGCGCCGCAGTCGCCGTCACGCCCTTGTACAGGCCGAATATGCCTCGCTCGCGTAACAGGCGCCGCGTCAACTGCATCGCGGTGGTACGTTCAAACTTACGGCCCTCTGGAATAAGAGAACGGTGCTAATACATGCTATACATGATGGGGGGTAACAACTCGTGAAGAAGAACTGACACGTGCGAGTAACGCTTGGGAACTGAGGCCTTCGTAAAAAAGTATTTTTTCCTACACTCATGCAGCTTCTCTTTTATGATTTCACGTCAAGGAGAAGTACCCTTAAGGTTACACAAGTCGCTCATCTTTCCATACAAACGCAGAACAGTAATTACGACAATGTTTGACGTTGACCACGAAAAACTAAGTATAATATAAATTGATCTCGTCGTTATCTATGTGTGTATGTACCCAAAATCGTAAAATATTATACATTTAAAAAATACAAGCTTCTAAACTTTCGTATTTGAACACTGATTTTAGCCCAACTTTGGGAGTAAATAAATAGTATACCGAGCACGAAAGCTCAAAAATAAAGCCCGTACAGATATAGTTTAGTTATTCAAAAGATAAAATAAATTTATTTTGAAAAGATACACTAATTAGTTTTTCTATAATAACTGTTTTACTAAAAGGACATTTTCGGAATGAATCATTGTGCATTTCATTCTAGCACACATGTTCGCGCCTTATGTCAGGTGAGATAGCAATCATTTTGTTAGAGTTCGCGGCATCGACTAGTTGACCCTTAAGATTCTGGTGTGGTAGACGGACAACGATGTGGGCATATACACGGAACCCTAAAAACGTAATTTTCTTTATGTCACGGGGATAAGCAAACGGGCAGACGAGCTATCTGAAGGTTTTTTTTAGTTGGATAGACAAACTGCCAGACGTGCCACCTGATTATAAGTGGTCGACGTCACCCATGAACATAAACTAGTTTACGTGGAACTAGCCCAGGCAACTCATTTATGTGTTGCCTATTCTGAGACATACCTAAGATGTTAAGTCTCTGTGTCAGTAATTGCCTGTGTTGCCCTTCTCTGCGAAACACAGCAAAGCTGTCGGGAGAAACAAGCAAGATGATATCTTGCTTGTTTGTTCCCTTGTATCCCTCCCACCGGTGGTGGGACGGTGGTCAGCGAGTAGCAACATAAACTATTTTAGCAGACTAGCCCAGCTTATTCTACATTCACTAAATATAATCGTTAAATTCATCGCGATATTATTATTTTATGTTGGTGAGAGGGATGCGCTATGAGCTGTGCGTTTATTGGCTACTTTATAAGTAGGCAAGGGAGGCAACATGTGTACTAGGCAACTGGGTTTGAAGAGACGGCGACAGAGAGACTTAATGGCTTGCTGATTCAGAATTATCCAAAATAACTCCTAAAATCAACTCAATTTGAAACAAGACGCAAGCCCAAGGAAATAAGGTGCTCTATAAAAACAGCAGTGTACTCACCGGCTTTAGCTTGTGCCGCAATCCTGCCGGCGTCCTGCATCTGTATCTTGAGTAGCTCCATGGGAGTGGTGATGACGATCTGACATGCCCCGGCCATACCGCCGGCGATCATTTGACGGAACAACGGGAGAGTTCTGGAAAACAATTTAAAATAATAAATTGGTTATTTAATTTAATAATATTCATAGAATTACTTAGCCATCGCCATTGTATAGTAAAGTGTGCCGGCAAGGCATATCGATCAGATGTTAAAAACTATGTTAACATTAGAATACATATTATGTACCGCAGAGTTTGAAGACGATAGTCTTCGACCAATGCGTTCTCCCCGTGATGACCTACGGTGCCGAAACGTGGCCTCTTAATTTACGACTGGTCCGAAAGTTTGCCGTAGCTCAACATGCAATGGAGCTTGCTATGCTGGATGTTTCTTTGGCAGATGGGATTCGAAACGAAGACATCCGCCAGAGAACTAAGGTTTCCGATATCAGGCGAAAAATTAGCTCTCTGAAGCGGCAGTGGGCTGGTCACACACTCAGGAGAACGGATGGCCGATGGGCCAAAATGTACAAGAGTGGAGGCCGCGTTCGGGTAGACGAAGTGTTGGAAGACGATCTCGGTACAGTGGCCGGTCCGTGTTGGATGCGAGTGGCGAGGGATCGGTTCGGCGTTTTTTAAAGGCAGCCTTTGTTCAGCATGACACACACACACATCATGAAAGATGATGATGATGATGAGGTACTTCAAAAAAATGCATTCAAATCGATTTTACTTTCAAGTCACGTCAGTAAAATTTCACATAAATAATTAAAAAAAAGTATATTTCCATGAAGATACTTTGTATTCTTGCACAGTTAGACATTATTATCACCCCTATTATTAAAATAAATTGTACAGTGAATTTATTGGTTCATACGAGCTGAAAATTTATATGATACCGATGCCACGGATCTATGCCAAACGACAGTAATCTAATTTATTTGTATACTTGAGGTATAGGTAACCACATATAAGGCGTTAACATTAATTCTTATTATTTTCTCCGTTTCAAAACAAATTTTATCAAGGACTTTGGTCAAGAGATACCGAATATATCAACTCATTATCGACCACTTAAAAAAAAAAAAAATAGTCAGAATTTCCAGACTAGTAAATAATCTGGTTGCAATCATTCGCCCGAAACTGGGACTTACGGTGAGTTAATCCTATATTGCCTCTGCCCTGAAGCGAAAGGTTAACGCCAATAAAACTACATTTCCAATCATTATTTCTAGAACGTAACAATGAGACAAGAATGACAATCCTTTTTTCCAATCTTGGTTAAGGTGAAACCTCGGGGAAGCTACATTTTTTCAAAAAACCAAACAGGCCTTATCCCTGATTGTTTTTGGACAGCATTTAACAGTATCGCCCTGATGATAATTACTATTTCAATAATATAACGTAAATTTTTATTTCAAGAACAAAAGCAATTAACTCATAGCTATTAATATTTTAGCGCGACTACGGATTGTTAATTACAACAGTTATTTTAAAATAGCGAAACTAATGAGAAACTATCATTTACATATGTTATTACTAGTATTCCACTATCTTTTATGATAGTTGGATAAGCAATCCCACCAGTAACTGTCCATTGTAACTATCCCTATACGATCCCGTTTTATTCGACGTACAAAATCAATAAATTACTATTGCGGAAGAGGGCAAACGGACACAAAGACCGCTAAGTGCGAATCGTTTTAATCAAGAGTCATTTTACTGCAAGGTTTAAACTATGATCAAATCGAATAATTAGATGTTGGCAAAAATTGCCCACCGCCAACCGTGTAGTCTTCGACCACACGGCCTCCTGGCGTCAGGTTGGGAACTACATCTACTGGCTTAGATGTGAATTGGCTGTGTTATCAAATCCGAGAACTCCGTATCTACAGCAGAAGTTCACCGGCATACACAGCGGCACAACCAAGGCTACGCAGATAGGCCGCCCTCCTTTTCCCTATTCCCCAATAGGCCACCGGAAACTCACAAACCGGACGAAACGCGACAGCATAGCTGTCACTTGACGCCGGTGTTATGTGAGCGAGAGCTACCACCCCGGTCGTGCCGGCCCAGTTCGGCTGCAATACAGCATGACACTTACTACATAACATTAATAAATCTAAATATACATGATTAATACTGCTAATAATTAATAATGTATTTGCAGTAATTATTCATAATTTTATGGCAATATTTATAAAAAATTGTAAGCAAATAGTCTATTGACTGTATCAATTTAGTATAAAAGGACGCGATCTTCTTTCGGCGATTCTACCAATTTACTTTGTGAAGGGCGTTATCCTGCCGAAATATGTGATCAAACATTCCTGCGGTGTCAAACATCTTCCGGTGTTTTTACATAAGCTATGTGATGTTGCGTAATCAATAAAACGATAGCTGTCTGTGTTATCTTACAAAAATCAATGCTTGATAACATCTTGGCAAGCATTTCAAGTACCTTGTACCTGAGATCATGCATATATGAATAAGATATGCTACTGGGAATAGTATTATTAGCCTTAGATCGGGGTTAAATTAATATTAGATAGGATTTTTCATGAAAAAAGGATACGCCACAACACACTGATACTCAGTATAAAACTCAAACTCAGTATAAACTTGTTTCATTGATCATGGCTGAGTGGCTGTTTGCCCTCTGAGTATTAGGAACATCTGAGCGATGCCAATTCAGACCAGCTTGGCGGTACTGGCTTCCCTCGACCCGGCTGACCCCCGGTTTACCGGTGGGAGGGAAGCGCTGTGCCGCGCTCCCGGCTGCATGGGTACCACCATCTTGCTTATTTCTCCCGTGAAACAGCTTTGCTGTGTTTCGGAGAGAAGGGCAAGACAGGCAGTGTAATTACTGGCACCGAGACTTAACATCTAATGTCTCAGGATAGGCAACACATAAATGAGTTGCCTGGGTTCGTTCCCGGTATACTAGTTTATGTTCATGGGCGACGTCGACCACTTACCATCAGGTGGTACGTTTGCCAGTTTGCCTATCCAGCTAACATTAAAAAAAAAAAACTGTTATTGTTGAAAAAAATATACGTCGCGTCGTAAAAACTATCTTTGATTTTAATTTTTTATTTCATTTTATAAGGAAGCAACCGAGCATTCTGACGCCCATAGACAATCAAAAGTGGCGCAGATGCGTTGCCCTCCTTTTCTCATTCCCCCCAATGGGCTATCGGAAACTCACAAACCGCACGAAACACGAAAGCATAGATGTTATTTGACGCCGGTGTTATGTGAGCGAGAGGTAACACCCCGCTCGTGCCGGCCCAATTCGGCTGCAAAGCTTATTGTTGTGTAGTTTACTTGGAACTAGCCAATACATTAATTTCCTATCCTGTGACGTAAGACAACACACTGCCTTTACTGCTCTTCTATCCAAAACACAGCAAAGCTGTTTCACAGAAGACATAAGCATAATGGTGGTGCAGACCCATGCAGAGAGTTAAATAGCAGATTAGATCGAAGAACGTAAATATCGCATGAAAAAATGATAAATGACTCAAAAATAACTCCAGTACATAATCTAGCGATAAGAAGAAATCGTGTAAAAATTGGCATGTGATAAAGATAAGAAATCCGTAAAGATACGACAAGATTACTTCAATAGTGGGCGCGGTGTCACCATGTAGTTTTTTGCATACGTAACGTGCGATAAGATATAAATGTTGACAAGAGGGGCATAGTTTGGTACGTCACTACTACAAAGTCAGCCAGGGCATGGATGTTTATACGTAAACAAGTAGTGGACTGTCTAGTCTAGACTGAAATAACAGCTTTGCGTAAATCTATATAGGGATAAATAACATTTGAGTGTCTGTTTGTAATATTAAAATAACCGCTTTTTATTAAATGCATATGGATGTATACACGGTAATATATACCAAAACAACATTTTTTACAATTTTTTCTGTTTGTTTGTTCCGGCTAATCTTTGAAACGACTAGGCTGATTGATGGGACTTTCACTGGCAGATAGCTGATGTTATAAGGAGTAAATTAGGCTATAAAAATAATCATCATCAATCCGGTAGTAAGTACGACTGTAAATCTAATTTAACGCGGACGAAGCTGCGGGCAACAGCTGTGTTTAATTAAACACCTAAAAGTCGAAGAACAAAGTCCAGTTCATGGTAGGCTGAGGAACCATATTTTAACATAATCACGTACTAAATGTGTGTATATGGTACTAAGGTTTTTTATTTTTTTATGTTAGTTGGATAGGCATACTGGCAAACGTACCACCTGATGGTAAGTGGTCGACATCGCCCAAGAACATAAACTAGTATACCTGGAACGAGCCCAGGCAACTCATCTATGTGTTGCCTATCCTGAGACATAAGATGTTAAGTCTCGGTGCCAGTAATTACACTGCCTGTCTTGCAATTCTCTCCGAAACACAGCAAAGCTGTTTGACGGGAGAAACAAGCAAGATGGTGGTACCCATGCAGCCGGGAGCGCGGCACAGCGCTTCCCTTCCACCGGTAAAAGTTTATACATGACGGAGTTTTATAAGAGGAGGTAAAATATGAATTGAATAAAAAAAAATGTGTCATCATCCCAATTAACATGCCACTTTATGGGATCACCATGCTATTTTATAGGATCGCCAGAGGAAGTGGCATGCCACTTTATGGATCACCGAAGGAAGTGGCATGCCACTTTATCGTCATATTGGGCATATTTATTTCAGTATACATAAAATACTCATTCTGAAAATCACTAAACAGAAAAATGAGAGACAATGTCATGAACTCTGCCCCGATTGATAATAAATCTGTCTCCTAGAGAACCGTCGCTTACATGATGTGATATTTAGTCTGTATACTACGTCAATATTAGATTTGTCTACAAAACGATGTTAGATCGATTGCTAGAAAAATGCCACTATAGTTTTCTTTGACGCTGCAGTATAGCGACTTCTATTTAAAATTTTAATTCTTCTTTAATTCTTGTATTTACCATAAACAATATTTTCTCGTGAACAAGACATTTGTAGATTATGTCGATACATGGAGCTTCGCGAAATAAAAGTGAAAATAATGGTAGGTACTTACATATCCCGTTTTGAATAATTTTAAAAACTAAAATAACTACATTTACTTAAAATCGTATAATATCCATACAATTCATAAAACTTCAGATCGTACGCCATTTTGGCATACTTTTATTGCACAGGAGGGCAAACGAGCAGTTGAAGCCTTTTGGCGACTATCAACGCCCATACACATTGGCACAACCAGAGATTATGCAGATGCGTTGCTCTCCTTTTCCCTTTAAAATGATACACCGGAAACTCACAAACCGCCCGAAACGCGACAGTATAGCTGTCACTATACGCCGGACGCAAACTTCGTCCAAACTCATGAACCTCTTTAATATAATATGCGTATAGTCTATATTATATAGAATTTTTTTTTCTTTAAAGCCGGGAAATGCTCGGTGTCATCCCGTGGGGGAGTGGGTCTCCCCAGGCGAGTATGTGGGGCTCGCTGCGCCCGAAAGCTACGCAGCTCTACCCCAGCTCTACTCACTAAAACCCGTTGAGTGCCACCAATGCCGCCTTTGGTGACGTGCCCTGGATCTGTTTAGCAAACAGGGCACCTCGACGGCTAGTCAGTACCTGACGGGACCGACCCAACTCAACAGGGGGTTGTCCCGCACCACAGAATAACCCCTCCCAACGTAGGGACAGTACAATGGAGTAAGGTTCACGTCCTCGGCCCTTGCCTCCTGCTCTTTGTCCCCTCTTATAAGGGGTACAAAGAGCCTCCTCAGCTCAAATCGCTTCGTCCAAGGTCCTGGGCTCACCGCTACTGAGCCCCACCGCCACGACAAGGCCAGAACCATGGTGGGGAGAATGAATATGTCTGTCGTAGATGTAAATAGCACAATATCATAACAATGTACCGTCAATATAGTTAATTACTCATAGAAGCCAAACTAATGATGTAGTTGTGCTAGTTGGCTACCATTCATAACAATGAGTGCTTCCTTTCCGATTCACAATAAGTTTATTTATAGAGCATTTTTGTTACCTGTTGTATTTGTAAACGCGTGTTTAGAATATACAAATACCAGCAGACCCGCCAGTCGTTGTACTGTATAAAACAACACCGAATTGTGAATCTAAACCGTTCTTGAATCCACTTGAGCACACACAAAATTTTAATCAAAATCAGTCCACCTGTTTAGTAGGAGTTCAATGATATAGGTACACAGAGTATGCTCACAATTGTTCAAGCCTTGTCGTGGCGGTGGGACTCAGGTGTGCCTAGCACCTTGGGCGAAGCAAATTGAGCCGAGGGAGCTGTTCTTTGTACGCCTCTTATAAGAAGAGGGACAAAAATAACAGAGTGACATGGGGCGAGGATGGGAACTTCACCCCATTGCACTGTTCCGACGTTGGGAAGGGTTGTTCTTTGGTACGGGACGACCCCTCTGTGGAGGTGGCGTCGGTTCCTTGAAGGACGGTCTAGCCGTCGAGGTCCCTGTTTGCTCAACAGATCCGGGGCACTTCATCAAAGGCGGCATTGGTGGCACTCGCCGGGTTTTAGTGGGTAGAGCTGCGTCCTCCTTACCACTTTCCTGCCGTAGCGAGTCCCAAATACCCGCCTGGTAAGGCCTGCTCCCCCGCGGCATTCATTTCCCGGCATAAAAGAAAAAAAGTAGGTACACAGGGTATAGCTATAGATAGTGAAGCTACTCGCATCTAATCGAATCGGCATTCGGCTGTATTTATGTTCATTGAATGCAGTCTATTCCTAGCAGTTAACAGTAATCTATACAGATAAATAAAATTGAAGTGTCTGTTATATTTTATATTGTAATATTAAAATAACCGCTTTTTACTAAATACATATGGGTGTACATACATATACCAAAATAGCCTTTTTTACAATTTTTGTCTGTCTGTCTGTTTGTTCCGGCTAATCTCTGAAACGGCTGGGCCGATTTTGACGGGATTTTCTCTGGAAGATAGCTGATGTTATGGGGAGTAACTTAGGCTATAAAAATAATCATCATCAATCCGCGTACAGCTGTAAATCAAAGTTAACGCGGGCGAAGCTGCGGGTAACAGCTAGTCGACTAATAAAAATGATGATAATCATGAAATATTGTCTGCATCTTCCCCCTCATGGCTTTCAGTTTACAATCGTATTAGCCTTCGCGATTGTAAACAAATAAAGAGAAACAATATAATATGAGATTGTGGAGTATTCCAAACGACTACTGAGATAAAAATAATTACTGTCATTGTCAGGGGTCATTGCCTAGTCAATCGTTTTCCAATTCTTTTCAACAAATTACTCGTTATCTAGTAATAAGCGTTCAATAAAACTATTAAAATCCGGAGTATACCACAAAACTTCACAGTAATAAAACAGTAATAATCCGTAGAGAATTCGTGTGCGATTTCGTCCGCTAAAAATACAATGTGACGGGAGGCGACAAAAAGCAGGTGTATGTAATGTGTAAACTATACTGGTCTCATCTTCTTTAGCATCGAATAGAGCGGTAATCTTATGTTTTGTATGAAAACAAATTTCGCCTTTGTGCTGCGACACTGCGCCGGTTTTGCGCTCTGCTTGCCGATTGATGGCCATTGATGGATGATTAGCTGATAGGACGTACACACACAGATTACTGAGTGGTTGAATCCCTATTACATCAGTGACAAATCACTGACCAGTTTCGGAATTTTAAGACTCACATTACTACTCTATCCAGTTATTAAAATATTACGACGATTAAAATATGTATTCCATTAAATAAACTTCCTCTCAAACCATATGTGTTTATCAGCTAGTTGTTGAGACGTGATCCATCGACACTTCTATCACACACGCCAACATTCCCACAGATTAATAATGTTTTAATAAAACTAATAATTTAGTTAGGTACTAATATTATTTTAACAAATATTTTTAATCCAGCAAATTATATATTTGTAGTGCATCTGTTTTTAAAGACAAATTAAAATTATTATGATATACCTACATAACTTATTTTATCAATTCTTATTTGTATTCGTAACCAAATCAAAATTATTTTTTTATTCAAAATAGTACTAACAGAGTTGAACGGCAATTGAGTCTACCACGGGTTCCAAGCTCACTGAGAAGAACCGCCGAAACAAACTCATTGGCACTAATCTTGGTTATCTTTAACTATGTACGGTAAATTAATGTAAATAAGAAAAATAAATGGACCTAGAATGGACCCCTGTGAGACCCCATCTCTATTTTAGTCCCGGAGGATCTTTTGCTTTTTACACCCTTTGAGTCTTATTGTTGAGGTAGTAAAAAAATATAAAAAAATAAATTATAAAATAATAAATTCCCGACCAACGTCTCATGCTGTATCATCATCACAATCAAACGCCTTGGACAAGTCACAGAAAACTCCCAGTACATCACGTGACTCCTCTCAGATCTCGTAAATATGCCCAATTAAATTAACACTAGCGTCTGTTGCGAAGCGCCCGTTTCTAAATCCAAATTGTTTAATGTGCAATATCATATTATTTTCAGTGATAAAGTACCTGATTTAGTATATTTTTTTCAAAAAATTTACTGAATGTGGGGAGTATCGATATCAGATGTACGGCCAGATTTAAAAAAAGGCAAGACACTACTGTCAAAATCTAAATCAAATCTTTATTGCTAGATGGGGTGCAATTACATCAACTATGAACTTAGCAACTTGAACAGATATGCCTCATAGATCAGAAGTATTTAATTTAAAGTATTTATAACATCTTATAGACTTATCTCTTTAAATTTAAAGTTAACTTTGTATTTTTTACATTGGTCTTAAGCAAAGTTGCTGAGATCAGAAGTATTTTTATTGTTTAATAATTTAAAGTATTTATAACATCTTTTAGACTTATCTCTTTAAATTTAAAGTTAACTTTGTATTTTTTTACATTGGTCTTAAGCAAAGTTGCTGAGTCAGCAATGACATGAGATTAAATTTTTTGTTGCTGAAATTGGAATGTCAGCAAAGTATTTTTCAAATACTGTCGCTACTTTTTCGTCAGACTATTATTATTCTATTTTCAATATTTAAATTAAATTCAGAGCTACGACTATCGACTTTTCCAGTTTCATACAATTAACATTAAAACTCAACTCGCTATATTATACTCTTTTTGCATCGAGTTTAGAATAAGTACTACATACCCATCGGCCTTGGTGAGGTAATGGCGGAACATGTCGTTGGCTGCCAATTTGATGGCTTTCTCCGGCGTGATGAGGATGATGTTGACCGCCGAGCCGCGGTACATCCCGAAGTAGCCCTCAGCTCTGTACGTTTGTTTAAAACAATCTAACCTACAACAAAATGTATGTTTTAAAGTGCAATAGAGTATTATAGAAATAATGGATACTTCTGAAATAGGGTTAAAGGTCAGGCCGAAAAGTCTAGCCGTTCCACAAAAAAGGCAAAACAATACACTGTAGACATGAAACCTATATTATATTATTTCTCGAAGCTATTTTTGGTGGTAGTGGTGGTGGTGACGGCCATAACTTCTTTAATTCTTTATCAAAATTAATAATTTAAACGACATTTTAAGGCTTATGTTCCTGGATATTGACAATAAATAGCTTTATTATTATGATGCTCAGCTAGTTCAAGCATAAAGTATAAATCTTTAGGGTTTTTAATTTCTTGTTAAGAGTATGAAGCATAGACTACCATATCAATGCAATGCATATCATTGGATCTCCGGGCTACAGGGGCCCTCGCCGTTCATCACCCAATGACAAAACCTGCATTCTATAATTAAGTTGCTATCTATAAATTTTATGAACACGGGATATATCAAGTGGGACATTATCATGGGGACATTCTTTGTATTGAATATGTATCGACTGAAATATGACATGCCATGGAGTTTTCTTGTTCATTCATAAAATCGACATCAAGGTCTCTGATATTCAGTTAGAACGATGGGCTCGATGTTTTTATATATTAGCTGTTTTTATATATAGCTGGCAGACCCGTTTTTCCGATTCACAGCTAAACTGCGATACGCTGCGTAGACTAGCGCGGCTTAAAGTGCATGTGTTCATAAGTCATCCATTTGCGATATAAAGTATTGAATTCGAAACCGACAACAGTACGTAACTACGTACACACAATTTAACTTGGCCGTACTGAAGTTAGTTTTATAAAGCATTGAGTTGTTGCTCCATTTTGTTAAGAAGAATATAAGGAGTGACGTCGCAAATGTCATTCTTAGCTAACTTCAGATCGACCAACTTGCATTTCGCGTACTATGACTGACTGGTTGAGTCGTGTTTTTAAATGACAACTTACATGTTCTTGTACTGTTTCTCGCCCTTAGGTCCCACCGTTTGATTCTGCAGCCGTGTCTTGACCAGGTCGAGTGGGAACACCACGGACACACCGATGATACCAGCGATGCCGCCATTTATGATTTTTGGTATTAAGCTGAAACAAGAGTAGTATTTTGAATTGACGATGAAGTTTTCATGGGATGGGATTTTAGTACTTTTACACTATTTTTTATTTTTATTTTCAGAGTTACATTAGCTACTAAATAGTTGGAATTACTTGTATTGGAATCAAAATTTCTTTAGCACTGGTGTGATATAAACTTGTAGATAAACTAGCCGCACGGGCAGGCGTTGTTTTGGAATGCCGCCCCTTTCGAATAACTCATAGATGAGCTTTCCGCTCTCCTACAGTACCGATACATCTTAAAGGCGTACAGGTCAAAAGCATACAAAAAAGTTAATCTCCTAAGTTACATGTATAATCCCCTGCTGATGTATTATGACATGGGATAAAGTCGAATCATTTTTATTGGTAACTTTAATAATCTAACCTTGACCTTCAAATAATTGTCTAGACTCAACTATTCGAATCGAACTAAAGCTAAAAAAAGCAATTATATCAATCACTAGCAGTTGCTAGCTGCTCTGTTGGTATTGTATACATACTTAAGAAACTCGAAATACTAAAAGAGCCAAAAAAATAAGTATGTCTATACCACAGATGCATCTTTACTTTATTGAATGGTAGTCTTCAAATGATAAACGAAGAAACAAACATACTAACACCACAGATTAGTAATATAAACGGGTTTGCATGCATTTATATAATCGATAAATAAATTTAAAAAAACTGTTAAAGAACGTTTGTGTGGTAAAGGATACTACAAAATAAAAGAATTTATTGAAGATACCACACCTTGGGAATAAGGCGTTTCCTACAAGGCTTCTATGTATAATTATATCATATTATGTACCTATATTGTATAATATTGAAAAGATTAGTTTCACTGAGTTTGTTTCGCCGGTTCTTCTCAGTAGACTAGTTTTGGAACCGGTAGTAGAGTCATTTGACGTTCAATAAGCTACTTTGACGTACAACATTGAATAAAAATATTTTTATTTATTTATTTATTTATTTAAAATGCTATAATTATTATTTATTCAATTATTTACATTTGTAAGGCTAACTGGGTCTGAGGACGACTTGTTGTATTTACTACTATATGATAATATGTCCTGTCTATGTTACGTTATTCTGTGAACACACGTTAGTGTAAAACTTCACGGGTCAAGCTTTTCAAAAGACTATGCCTTCTGGATGGTAGCTCAAGTAAAGGCTTCTTTTTTTAATATAAAAGGTTGTCTGATGTATTTTAATGTAATAAAGCTGAAGTGCTTATTTGTTTAAACTAGGTAAAAAAAATATGTTTATGTTTGACGCTCTATTATTGACGAAAGTTGTATTTGAAGCTTTTTTAAATTTCAGCAAAGCATGATAACATTGACAACAGCTGGTGAAAACTTTATAATATAACCAAAAGCACACACTGACGACATTGTCTCTGCTTTTGTTGTTGGTCCCATCTCAGACCTATTACAGTTTAAATCTCTTCTGATCATATACCCAACAAAATCCTGCACTGCATATCTACTCCGTAGGAGCATAGTTCGACAAGTTACTATCCGTATAACTTAAAATTGTTATTATTAACAAAATGTAAGTGGTAGTGCCATGCTGCTTTTCAGCTGAATTGGGCCGGCACGACCGGGGTGGTACCTCTCGCTCACATAACACCGGCGTCAAGTGACAGCTATGCTGTCGCGTTACGTGTGGCTTGTGAGTTTCTGGTGGAAAAGGAGGGCAACATATGTGGATGTCTATGGGCGTTGGTAGTCACCATAAGGCTCCGACTGCTTGGTTGCCTCCTTGACATTAAAAAAACATTAAGTTTACTTTAAAACAAAATTTAAAAAAAAAACCATTAAATGTTAAATAAATATTCTTGGTGAAGGACGCACCAAGAATATTTATTTAACATTTATACCTATATTTAAACTACTCAATTGAAGTTAACTATGATAATTAGTAGTAACAACATTACACAAAAATATTTATTTAAGTCTGGTTACAACTGTGACAAAGAAACTAGTTTTTTAGTTTTCAATTGAATACTTAGTACCTATATAATTTAATTTTCAAAGTATTATTTCAGTCTGTTTGATTATTTAATGCATTCTATTATTGTAACTTGTAAATAAATTTCAAAACTTTGACATAAAATATTATAACTATAATTTTATTGACAAACTTAAGTTTACACTATTGGTTAATTTACACAATTTACATAATTTATGATTCCAACAAGAAAGCTTATTCATTCATACATACAGGCATTCAGCAGTGGACGGGTAAAGGCTGATAGACATAATATACAAGTAGTCTCTCTAAATAACTTTTTATAGATCATTGCTTTTTTACATGAATTTAAGTGGAGAAGTGTCAATGATTATTATTGAATACTAGCTGGTGCCCGCAACTTCATCCTCATTAACTTAGATTTACAGCCATACCCGGATTGATGATGATTATTTTTATAGTCTAAGTTACTCCTTATAACATCAGCTATCTGCCTGTGAAAGTCCCCTCAAAATCAACCCAGCCGTTTCTGAGATTAACCGGAACAAACAGATAGACAACAATTGTTAAAAAACCTTTTTTGGTATAATGCAGTTATTTTAATATTATATACATACAGACACTCCAATTTTATTTATCTGTATAGATGCATACAGAAATTTATCATAATTGTTACTGAAAAATCCCAGGAAAGTATCTAGGGAAAACAATTCTTCAAATAGAGCTATTAGATAACTGACTCTAGTTGTTACAGATTGTTGAATTCATGGACTGTTCAGTGATAACTATTAGCATGAGGTAATCACTTTTAACATTGCTGGATTGAAGACGAAGTCCAAGTTGATTTTGTACCGGTTTATCTTGATTATTGACAGTCAAGAATCATGATTCACATTAGATATATTTTTCAAATTTATCCAGAATATCTGAGAATGCAAGTGAATCTACTATAATATATATTATAAAACAATAGCGAATTTTTATTTCAAGTTTTTTTATTAACTTTTAAATTACAATAGCACTAAAATAATATGTGAGAATTTTGACAAAAAAAATGTGTTGTCATATATAATATTTCCTGCAGGTATTAATGAATGAAATTCTTACTTTTAAATAAGTACTAGTAGAATATGAATAATTAAGCTAAACTTGCAATATTGGTGAAGTTATTTAAAATGAATATTTTTAAATCATATATTTAAGTCTCAATGGTCAATGTACTTATGTTATATATCCAGAATTTAACATTGTTTTCATGACATACTACTATACTACTGTTATATCAGGGTTTACTCAAAGAAGTTTCTATTTTTTGTGTCTGTCTAGTCATCAAAACTTTTACTAAAACATATTTATATTATAATAAAGAAATAAATGCATAAAATATAATATATTTACCTGAATTGCTGAGGTGGTGGTGGTGGTTTAGCTTGAGAACTCATGCTTCTATATTATATATCTATATACCTACAACAAATTACATAATTATAATAACAAAATATTACATGATTATATTTTGTAGGTGTCATGTTTTTACAATTTTTTAGTTTCAGATACTAGTCTAATTTAAATTAACAAGTTACACTCAATATTGATGAGATTGATTTTTTGTTTCCTGATTTTCAGATCGATATCATATTACTTTAGATCTCGCAAGGGAAGAAAATACTTATGCTTTTAATATAAGTTTGAAAAAAAAACAAATTATTATTCACCAAGTGTTTGAACCACAGGAACAAACTTTTGAGATACCTAGCTTTATTTAATAAAATATCTTCTACATCTCAGCTCTAATTACTTAAAGTAAGGAGTTAGGAGCAATATAGGGACTTTTCTAATATTAATTCATATCAAAAATATTCTTCTGTATTTACCTTGCTTATTACTATTTTGTTCAATCCTTGAACACAAAACTGTAATATTATTAAAAAATAAACATAGCGAATTTTGTGAATTAGACGAAAACTTAATTAACCAGACCAGAAGGACAAGGACGACCGGAGAAAAACCTAAATTCAAATTGACGTTGAATTGACGTTTATAATTTGACAAGTGTGAGGTGTTGCCGCTTGTAAAAAAGCTAATATAAAATAGATTTAATATATATCCATAAACATTGTGATACTACTATGAAAAAACTTGGAAAAAACCGTGAAAAACTAGGAGATTCTCAATAGGACTTCCCAACCAAGGGGATGCACCCCCTAGGGGGTGGAGAAATGCCCGGGGGGGAGGCAAAAAATCTCTTTACCGCGTAGGTAAATTAACTGTTAATTGTTTATAATTTTTACTTTAATGACATTTATTTTTTTATGCAATTTGTACAAAAAACAGCACAAAATGAACTTATAGTTGACTAGAGTCAACAAGTGCATTTTAGGTGTAGAGAATAAAGACAAGTAGAACAATTCCATAAGAGATTCCATAAGAATTTCCATAAGAACCATTCCATAAGAATTTCCATAATGGTGAAAAAGTGTCTCCGAATCACGGAGAAACTACGATAATATGAACATAGTTATTGTTATGACCAACACTTACTTACTCTTTTATTTTAGCAAATATAACCAAAATACTGCAGATCCATTGCGTAATTTTATTAGTGTAATTTTTTTTACATGCTTTTTATTAGCTTCACCTGTATGTATGTTTGTAACCGACTTCTTTGGGCGCGATTTTGACCCACTTTAAACGGACAGATTTCGTTCAAACTTTGTAGATTTATCGAGGACCGATGACAACACAATAATTTGATAAAATTATTCCAATATCCTAATCAGGATAATCAGGATAGCACATGCTAGGAAGGCATACCGCATAAGGCGCGCAAGTTACCTACATCACTTGTGTTGTTTTTAGTCTCTCACTCATTTCTAAAGTGATTGCCATTAGTTGAGTACTTTAAATTAATAAAATCTTTAATTAAAAAAATCGACACCAAAAAGAAAAAATAAATTATAGTTTAAAAAAAAACTAAAAAACACGCTTTAATAGCAAACCGAACTATTCTAAAAAAAAAAATTTTAATAGAAGAATTAAATGGGTTAACAAAATAAATAAATGATATTACTTATTGTAAAAAAGCGTGGTGCTTGTAACTAAGTTTTTATACTAATTTCACTTTTTAAAAATAGATACCGATGAAATATTTTTAACAATGAATATCGAGCACCTCACGCTTTTTTACAATAAGTAATATCATTTATTTATTTTGTTAACCCATTTAATTCTTCTATTTAAAAAAAAATTCAAGTTTATAGCCCGGTTTGCTATTAAAGCGTGTTTTTTAGTTTTTTTTAAACTATAATTTTTAACTTAATGATTTCATTGTGTATTTATTTCCAGTACCTACCACAACAGAGTTAAGCGCTCTGGCGTCCGAATAACAGAAAAACTACGTTAAGAGCATAGTTGTTGTAATGACTTGAGTAGTTAGTAGACAGGTATGGTCTTCCTTGTCTCTACCATCCATACCTAACTAAAGCAGTCGTTGACTATAATAAAAGTTCATTTTGTGCTTTTGACGTGACAACGTCTTATAATTCAATGGAGCCAGCTGCACGCACGAATAAACATGACTCATGCGGCGTTACCTCGCTCTGAGGCTTTCCATTTTCTTATGACGTTGTCACGTTCAAATATCGTCAGTAAACCGACTTTACAGACAACCGATTTTTTTGTACTCATAACATAAAAATAAATGTCGTTTAAATAACGCATCTTTTATTGTAGGTATTAAAAAAATAATTGGTGGGATGGCCAAAATTGATTGTGATCCGACGAGACTAAACGAAAAAAAGGTTGGGGAAAAACCCTTTTTTTCCCGGGAAATGCTCAGAGGCATCCCGCCTGGTGAGTGGGTCTCCCTAGGCGGGTATATGGGTCTCGCTGCGCTCGAAAGATGGTAAGTGGACGCAGCTCTACCCACTTAAACCCGGCAAGTGCCACCATTGCCGCCTTTGGTGAGGTGCCCCGGATCTTTTAAGACTTTACGTCAAGGTGCCCTGTTAGCTTAACAGTTAAGCTAACAGGGCACCTCGACGGCTAGTCAGTCCCGCAAGGGACCGACGCCACCTCCACAGAGGGGTTGTCCCGCACCACAGAACAACCCCTCCCAACGTCGGGACAGTACAATGGGATGAGGTTCCCATCCTCGCCCCTTATCCCCTGCTCTTTTGTCTCCTCTTCTTATAAGAGGGGAAAAAGAGCCCCCTCGGATCAATTGGCCTACTAAGCCCCACCGCCACGTCAAGGCCTGAACCATGGTGGGGAGGTTGGGAAGCCCTGCTTTACAGCATTGATACCCAAAGTGGTCTTTAACAACTCCAAGGTTCGACGTCAAGACAACCTGCAAGGAGTCCTTAACAGATCGAAAAAACAATGCTACACAAAATTAGAATGCATTTCCTATGTTAGTTGTTTAGACAAACAGGGAGACGAGCCACCTGATAGTAAGTGGTCAACGTCGCCCATATACATAAAGAAGTTTACCAGGAATTAGCCCAGGCAACTTATTTATGTATCATGTCCTGAGACTGTAATTCACTGTGCCAGTAATTACATTGCCTGTCCTGCCCTTCTCTGCAACTCCATGTAACAGCGAAGCTGTTTCATGGAAGAAATAAGCACATCTCTCCTTCTAATAAAATTAAATTATACTGATTTATAAGACGCGTATTCATGAGCTATCTCAGCAGCTTTAATATCTTACCAGATTGCTATTTACTGCCTTCTATTGATCAGAAATCAACGTGAAACGTTGGTTGTAGGTTTGGATCCAGCGTGACATTAAATATAAATATCTAGGAGGGCATTAATTTTATACATTTTTTTAAGTAGATTTCGATCGAATACAAGTACTTAACGCGGTATGGTTATTGTTAAGGGGGTATAATGATATAGGTATAACATTTATTACTACAAATCACTGGATACGCCATGATTGATGAAGTTATATAAGTTTTAAAAATACATTCAATTACACGGAAGCTAGATCAAGCATCGATCCTATCGAAAGTGAGTGCATCCCATGCAATTATATCTACGTCATATTTAAGTGCAGGCCCTTTCTTTCGGACTCTTCCGTGTTTGAAGATATAAAACGTTAGCTCACAACCCTTAGAGCATCAGTGTTCTGTTCTCGGCATCAGAAAACCTTACAACACAATGTCTTTCACTCCATTGGTAAGTTGTAATTTCTATAGAGCTCTTCATAGTTAACAGTTTTAACCAAGATCATTGGTAGACCTCTACCAGCCACTTTCCGTTCACAGGACATAGGCCTCTTTCAATGATCGTCAAGATAGTCATTCCCAATACTTAATGATTAATTATAATCTACACTAATATTATAAAGCTCAAGAGTTTGTTAGTTACTTTGTTTGTTTGTTTGGTTGAACTCGCTAATCTCAGGAACTGCTGCAGCTGGTTCGAATTGAAAAATATTTTTGTGTTGAATAGTCCATTTATCGAGAAAGATTATATTATGCTATAACATCCTGTACGACCAATAGGAGCGGTGCATTAATGAAAATGTGGCAAAAACGGGAAAAAAGTTATTTTGTGACCTTTCACCTGCGTAAAGGGTTAAAGTTAATTAAGATATGTCTATCTTTTAAGGTCTACAATCTTTTTTTGGTTATCAAATTTATTGTAAAATAATGTATGATTCGCGATGGAGTTTTTATAAATATGATATTAATCGTTATCCAAATAAATACGTTATTAATCATAAGGAAGGATTCAATTGCCCTTGACATTTTTTTATTACCTATATATATATATCTTAGGAGATATCATAGGTTTAATCAAGTTACACGCGCACATTAACACATTTATGATGTGCAAGCCGGCCGCCATTAGTTCTGCGAGTAGGTACCATGCCGCGGTCGGTTCCTCACCGAACGGTGGTCCTTTTTTGCTCTGAGGCATCCCGCCTGGGGAGTGGGTCTCCCCAGGCGGGTATGTGGGACTCGCTGCGCCCGAAAGATGGTAAGTGGACGCAGCTTTACCCACTAAAACCCGGCGAGTGCCACCAGTGCCGCCTTTGGTGAGGTGCCCCGGATCTACTGAGCAAACAGGGCACCTCGACGGTTAGTCAATCCCTCAGGGGACCGACGCCACCTCCACAGAGGGGTTGACGCGCACCACAGAACAACCCCTCCCAACGTCGGGACAGTACAATAGGGTGAGGTCCCCATCCTCGCCCCTTGCGCCCTGCTCTTTTGTCTCCTCTTCTTATAAGAGGGGTACAAAGAGCCCCCTCGGCTCAATTAGCTTCGCCCAAGGTGCTTGGCTCACCCTAGGCTACTGAGTACTGAGCCCCACCGGCACGTCAAGGCCTGAACCATGGTGGGGGCGGAACGGTTGTCCTGCGTACTTACTGCTTTTAAAAATTTGTTTTTGTAATATCAAAAAAATATTATATATCTTTTACTTCTACTTTTACTATCTTATCTTCTACTTATACTTTTGATTTGTTTGGATTGTACCCAACTAACATCAAACAGGTCCTAGCCGTGTTGGTGGCGGTCGTCTTCTGCGACCAGCCAGACAAGAGAAGTGCTGGATGGGACGCGGCGTGGGTGCCCGGGCTGCTACAAGTTACGGGGGTCAAGACACACGCCGCACCGTGTAAGTATAAACTTTTTTTTTGTTAACACGGGGAATTGCCCTCAATGGCCCTGGGTGGGTCCGATGGTGTGTATACCCACTATAACTCCACGAGAGCCACCAATGCCGCCTTTGGTGAGGTGCCCCGGTGTTAAGCAACAGCTAGGGCACCTCGACGGCTAGTCAGTCCCCAAAGGGACCGACGCCAACTCTGCATAGGGTCAGGAGTCCACCTAGGGTAACTTGGCTACATGCGAAATTCATTTCCCTGCATGATCAATAAAAGAGGGTCGTAATTTAATAAAAATAATGTCTTTTGTAAAAAAAAATCTTTTCATTTTCTAAATGACAATTTTACGAAACAAAGTGACTTTTGACTCTACACTTGCCTTCCAATGTATTTTGTCTTACGTTGTTCAAAAATACATAATATTCTGTCCTGCTCTATGTAAAATGTAACTATGCCAAATCACTCTTTCGTGTGCACAACGTACTTAGGAGAACAAAGGTTACTCGTCACGTATTATATATTATTATTTAGATACATAATATTCCAAGTGAATTTTGTTCAGCGGCCACAAGTTCAGACGTAGCCGGCGCTGTGGCCGCTGCGAAGGTTGCAGCAGCAGCGGTTATGGCGGCGCAACGACAGGTGGCGGAGGCCAGGCACGCTGCCTTAGAGCAACAGAGCATTGCCAGCGCTAAGGAGGCTGAGGCCGCACATGAAGCTCACAAGAGGTAAGTTTCAGCATCCTGAGCGACCCTGGTATGTAGCTCACTGGGCTCGAAGTCCGATGAGCAAGGTTTTAGGTCATAGGTGAAATAAAAATATCACAATTATGTTTTACAAAGAGGTGTTCGTAGAAAAATATGAAAAAGGCAATATTTATTATTACACACACAAAAATAAAATCTTTTTGTCATGTTCAGGTTCAGGACGAAATTTAGGAATACTCACTTTAGATGCACCCGGTCAGGATTGAACCCAGAACCCAAGGCCACATCCATCATCGCTTACAAACGCAACATTCATTCAAATATACATTTTACAGTGAGGAGATAGCTCGAGCAGCCCGCGCTCACGCCCTCGAAGCCGCCCAAGCCGCGGTACATGCGCAAGCGCAGCTCGCCGCTGCGAAGGGCCGCGTAGCCGCCGCGCAGAAGATAGCCGCTGCACGTGAAGCAGCTGCTGCCAAGGCGATACAACAGGCCGCTCACAACCAGGCTGCCAGACTACAGAACGCTGGTAACTTACGACTTTCTTAGGACAAATAGTTTTTAGACTAGACGTTGTCGTGTGTTAAGCGACGGGAACTAGGAATTAGAGCTAAATATGTACCGGTGGGAGGGTTGCACCGTGCCGCTCCTCCGTCTGTATGGGTACCACCATCCATTTGTATTTGCGCCGGGAAGTGTGTATAATCTATTTACCTACCGTCTCGTTATTATTTTTAAAATTATCATCATTACTATTTGGCCGTATTATATTATTTTACTAGTCCTGACTCCTGATACAAACTTTCAGATATAGAAGCGTTGCAGTTGTCAGTGCTGCAGAGCTCCGGCGCGGCAGGGGCGGCGGGCGCGGCCCAACACGCTGCCACAGCGGCTGCGGCGGCCCTCAAGCCCGCTGGTTGGACCCCTTGGCCTTCCAACGGATGGTCCCCTCCAGGGCCTTGGGCTTGGTCTTAACTCGGTCTTAGCGGTCATTTATTTGCGGGCATCTTTTTTGTAGGCTCTCCGAATAGTTTTACCCTTATATTAATAGCTGCTCCCGCGGTTTCGCCTGCACAATCATCGAAAAAATCAGTTTTCCTTCAAAATAAAAAGCCTACCACTTTCCTCAGTGGTCTCAAAAGCATTTTTTTCCGAGCCTTACTTCCGGAGACTAGCGCGATAATGTACCTAATCTAAAATAAATTCATTGCTGTACAGTGTACATTGACTACATTCTACTACTGTCAGCCCAAAGGCTCAAGGGTTTTAAGATTTCGCTAAAGTATTTTAATCTTACTTTTTAGTAAGTCCTGATTCTCTAAAATCAAAATCCTGAATCTGTAAGTACAGTCCAGCGCCAATATTGACTCCGCTTGGGGAACACAGTAAAGGCTCAGTGAAACAGAAATAACCCAACAATTAACTAGATGCACGCAAATAAGATGATTGTTTAAAAATAACTACTGCAGGCGTAAAATATGGCATTTGATGAAGAGTTAGCTAATAAGTTTAGTTATGTTACTGTTTATAAGATTTTTTACGTTATTTTGCTGATGTTTCATGGATCATGGTGGTTTTGTATTTTTTTTAATACTTAAATAAATACTTTGTGTTTTTTCTAAATATTTGTTATTATTTAGTCTACCTAGTAATAAGTAGAATTATAACAGCTACATACTCAAACTATTTACTAAACTAATAGGTAATATGAAAGTGACAATAACTAACAAGCGTTTAAAATATAGAAAGTTTCTACCCAGAGTAAAATCCAATTCTAGACCCAAAATGGCGGCCTTAAGAGGCTTCCTGCATTGGAGTATCGAGCCGCTATCTACAGTCTAAGGATTGGCTATTTAAAAGGGCGCATGTCTGGTTTCCTTGGCAACGGGAGATAGGGCTCCATCTGCCGTTACTCTACAGCATCCCACATTTGTTTTGGTTACGTAAAGTATATTTTCGTTCAAACATGTAGTTTATTTTAAAAATTAATTAAGGTAAGTACTTACTTATTTACTAATCATTATTAAGACATGTGATCAGATATTTGCAATAAAATATTAAACTAGCCATTCCAATTTGAACTTTTACTTGTGGAATAGTAGTGGGTGTGTCCTCACATTTTATATTTATTTTAACTGGTTTTTACACTTCTAGAATTTTTATAATTAAATTTAAAGTTCATTAACGCTCAATATGTTTTGAAGGATTTAAAAAACAACACGACAAGCGCGAATCTGGTTCGCGCGTTGAGGGTTCCGAAGAAAGTGATTTTAATTAAATGTTTAGTCAGAGATAGTGCCATATATATCCCGGTCATCCAAAAGCTGCTTTTGGATAGTACATTGACAGCTATGATGTCGCGTTTCGTGTGGCTTCTGAGTTTCCGGTGACACATTGGGGGGGATAGGGAAAAGGAGGGCAAGGTATTTGCATAATCTCTGGTTGTGCGGATGTGTATGGGCGTTGATAGTCGCCAAAAGGCTTCAACTGCTCGTTTGCCCTCCTATGCTATAGAAAGGAACTACAATTTAACGGTTTTCAGACTTTTTTCATTTACTTACGATGTACTGACAAACAGACAGCAGACGAATAACGAAGTGATCTTTTAAGCGTTCCGTTTTGTCATTTTGAGGAATGCAACCCTAAAAATATATCTTAGGTATCGAAGTCTATCGACGAACTAAAAAACCTAGAATATTATTTCAGACCTTAAAGAACGGGCCCCACAGGTACACCTGTCATCATGCTGAAATATCTAGCAGTTGTGCTGGTCTGCACTCATGTTGTGTCAGCGGACATCGACAGACGACGTTTCTCCAATCCGACCTACTATAACGTGGGTGGAGTGTTATCGAGTAATGAATCTATAGCATTCTTTAAGGATACCATCTCGGTAAGTTTATTTGTTCTACGTACTTTTTTAACTTACTTACTTTACTTTTTTTAACCATAAGTCTTTTGGCATTACCCACTTTGCTATTTCACATTTTATTTCAGGAACATCAGTGTAGTGTTGAAACCTCTAACTTCTAAGTATAGCAATTTATGTATATTAACATTAGGTATACAATCCTTAAATAATCCTTAGGGATCGGTCGTCTGGACGTTCATTGAAGGAGGCCTATGCTCGGCAGTGGACTGATAAATGCTGATGATGATGATATCCTTAAAAGTGTTTTTGTCCTTAATCAAAAAAATCATCTTTTAAAATATATTGCTTACTTCTTTTGATTGTAGATTATTATGGCGCATAATATTTTTCTACAAGCCCTTTAATACTCACAATGATCTAGATAATATTTCATCCTATCGATTTTATAAGCAATATAATAATATATATAATACATTAAAATAGTATAATGTTTCAATCGCCATTCGCCATGATTCGTGATCACGGGGAGACACAGTGCGGTAATGTGTCTCCCCGTGATCATGGCGATTGAAACATTGCCGAAATATCGGAACTTCAATAAAACTATAAACGCGGTAAGGGGGTGTCCATTAATTACGTGAGGCTTATTAGGGGGGGAGGGAGTCGAGCAGAATCTCACCCAAACTCACGTGGGGGAGAGGGGGGGTCTCAACAAATATCACGTATTTTTTTTTTCGCAAGAAACAGTATGTAATTACAAGAAAATAGGGTCAAATTATGGTAAAACATATTTCTTGATTATAATTCTCTCCACGGATAATGAACTGATTTAGAATAAGTGTTCCTTAATAATTTTGATAGTATTATATTATTCAACTACATTATCACTATGATTTTAGATTACAGTCAGCGAACTTTAGACTCGTATGTCTTTATTAACTTCATTAAATAAAAATAATGAAATAAATTATCTTTTGTAAAATAGGTCCACAACATTTACATTAAAATACGCGTTTAGAAATATCTCACGTGAGATTAGAACGGGGGGGAGGGGGTCGAGCCAAATCTCACGATATCTCACCAATGGGAGAGGGGGGGTCGAAAAATCGTCAAATTCACCTAATTTATGGATGTCACGTAATTTATGGATGTCCCCTAAGCCCCTGAAACAATATATATTTATTTATATGAACTAGTGGCACCGACAGACGTCCTGTACATTTTTTTTTGTGAATCCAAATCATCCTCTTGAACACACGCAAAATGTATCAAGATCGGTCCAGACTCCAGAGGCTTAGGTGGAGTTTAGTGACATACACACGTACAGAAGAATTATATATATAAACAGTGATCGCGTTAGTTAATTTCTTAGTCTTTTTTTTTCTTTTTTTTTTTTCTTTTACGCCGGGAAATGCTCTAAGGCATCCCGCCTGGGGAGTGGGTCTCCCCAGGTGGGTATGTGGGACTCGCTGCGCCCGAAAGATGGTAAATGGATGCAGCTCTACCCACTAAAACCCGGCGAGTGCCACCAGTGCCGCCTTGGGGAGGTGCCCCGGATCTGTTAAGCTGACAGGGCACCTCGACGGCTAGTCAGTCCCGCAAGGGACCGACGCCACCTCCACAGAGGGGTTGTCCCGCACCACAGAACAACTCCTCCCAACGTCGGGACAGTACAATGGGGTGAGGTTCTCATACTCACCCCTTGCCCCCTGCTCTTTTGTCCCCTCTTCTTATAAGAGGAGTACAAAGAGCCCCCTCGGCTCAATTAGCTTCGCCCAAGGTGTTGGGCTCACCCTAGGCTACTGAGCCCCACCGCCACGTCAAGGCCTGAACCATGGTGGGGTTATTTCTTAGTCCTGGAAAGTAAATTCGGTCAAATAAGAACAATGTTATCTTGCAGAACCTGAACTTCAAGGACAAGTATGTACCACGCGGCGTCACCTACCACGACTACTCCATCCTCATGGACCCAAACCCGATCAAAACTGCTCTCAACGTTTGCAAAGATCTAATCGCCCATAGAGTAAGTACAATCAAGTAAATAAATCTTTTAGTGTAAATAATCAGTTTTCCAATAAGCTAAAATTACCAAAAGTTTTCTAATGTGGTAAAAAGTATCTGATAATTTTCAAAAGATTCCAATTATGTATTTTCGTACGATTAGAGCTACTGATTGCTGCTTACTCCTGATGGACCCCAGTTTCTTACTTTTCTTTCCAATAGAATCGCACTATGTGCACAAGGACCCTAGCATGATCTAAGACCCTGCTTATACACTGCTATATTAGAGCATCCATACAAACATTATCACATTCAGGATATCTAATTTTTGAAACAAAGAAATAACGAAAGTTTGCTAACTTTTGTGTGTTTGATTCTAGGTATACGCTGTAATAGTTTCCCATCCATTGACCGGAGACTTATCACCAGCTGCGGTGTCCTACACCAGTGGCTTCTACCACATACCAGTCATCGGTATATCTTCCAGGGACTCTGCGTTCTCGGACAAGAACATTCACGTATCGTTTCTGCGTACTGTCCCTCCTTACTCCCACCAGGCTGATGTGTGGGTTGATGTTTTGAAGCACTTCAACTATATGAAGGTGATCGTGATACACAGCTCGGATACCGATGGAAGGGCTATCTTGGGAAGGTAGGTGGTATTTCTAAAACTCGTTTGTGTTGTTTCTTTAATAGCTCTTAATGATTTTTTCGTTGACTTAATGGCTACTTGCAAACTGAATGTACCTCATTATCAACGTTTCATGTTCAATAAGACAGGCGTAGGAAAAAATAATGAAGCGTGTGGTGAAGATTATAATAATGATGATAATAATATGCGAGCGGCGAGGGATTGATCGTCTTGGCGTTCTTTGAGGAAGGCCTATATTCAGCAGTGAACAGATAGGGGCTGATGATGTTTATGTCATCATGATACAATATTATAACATATATTTGTACCTATTATCATTGTTATACGTTACTTAAAAAGCCTTCAAAGTCTGATTACAGAAAATCACAAAAATGTTTGCTCGGTTCGATAAGAAATAAAAATTAACAAGCACACTTTTACTTTATATGTACTTTCACATTTATAGTCATTCAACTCCTTAGCCGAGGAGATAGACGAAATGAAGCATTTTAAGCGAATCCTACAACTATTAATTCCTTTAAGGTTCCAAACTACATCACAGAGTATTGACGAGGATGTTGACAGAAAAGTAGTGGTCGAGCAAGTCATCGAGTTCGAGCCCGGCTTGGATTCCTTCAGCGACAAACTGATAGAAGTGAAAAGCGCTCAAGCGAGGGTCTTCCTCATGTATGCCAGGTAAAATGGTTTTACAATACATATATGATAAGAATAATTTTAGATCTACAAAAGTACAAAGTTGATGATTTTTTAAAGCAAAATAAAAGATAATTTACCTTAGTATTTTATTATTTAGAATGGATGCTTTCATCTAATGAGCAAGTAATGTCACCCAAATATTACTGAAAATGTGCAGTCGATACAGAAGATTGTACCTACGTAGTTTTACTTTCTATCTTGTCTTCTATTATATTTTGCCCTTCTATCCGGTACACAGAAATGATATTAGTAAAAAAAGTTTAAAACAACATGCCCTTTTATTATTATTTTTATTGACTTTGGAAATTTTCGCGTCAATAATTTCTATTTATTTCAGTAATAATCCAAGAGTAATGAAAATATAATTTGGTGACTTGTGTTCATAATAAAAGCTACAGACTCAATCAACAAAAATTACTAGGTTAACCATAAACTACTAACAGTTCACTTATATTATGTCCAGTAAGACGGACGCGGAGATAATATTCCGCGACGCGACGTACCTTAACATGACGACCACGGGCTACGTGTGGATGGTGACCGAGCAGGCCTTGGACGCGGCCAATGCTCCCGAGGGACTCCTGGGACTGCGGCTAGTCAACGCTACCAACGAACATGCACACATACAGGATTCTATGTGAGAATTGGGCTATTTTTATTCTTTCTGTCTTCTTCTAACCTAACCAGAGTCCAGAACAAGTAATATTTACTTCAACACTCACGTTTCATCATGTAATATAAAATTACACATTTTAGGCTTGCATTATCAACACTAAGCGGTCAGCTAAGAGCGTGTGGACATTTCACATTATTATTCAACACTTCATGGTATCGAGATAAAATCAGTAAAATAGACTACCTTCATAATATTCTCCACCATGGTTCAAGCCTTGTCGTGGCGGTGGGGCTCAGTAGCTTGGGATGTGCCCAGCACCTTGGGCGAGGCGGGTTGAGCCGAGGGAGCTGCTCTTTGTACCCAAGAGGGGTAATAAGAAGATGGGACAACAGAGCAGAGGGACAAGGGCGAGGATGGGAACCTCACCCCATTGTACTGCCCGACGTTGGGAGGGGTTGTTCTGTGGTGCGGAACAACCCCTCTGTGGAGGTGGCGTCGGTCCCTTGAGAGACTGCCGTCGATGTGCCCTGTTTGCTCATAGGATCCGGGGCACCTCACCAAAGGCGGCATTGGTGGCATTCGCCGGGTGTTAGTGGGTAGAGCGTCCACCTTACCACCTTTCGGGCGCAGCGAGTCCCACATACCCGCCGGGGAGACCCACTCCCCCACGGGATGCCTCAGAGCATTTCCCAGCGTAAAAGAAAAAGGACTACATAATATTACTATTTCTGTGTATGTATCACAATACATATGTTATGTGAATAATGAAATAAATCCCCTTCTACATTTGAATACAAAGACCTGTCTCCTTACAGTTACGTTCTCGCATCAGCGATTCGCGACATGAACACCTCAGAGGAGATCCACGCTCCTCCCTCCGACTGCGATAACTCCGGCTCCATTTGGACGACTGGACGGATCCTCTTCGACTACACCCGACGACAGAGGCTGGAGAACGGCGCGACTGGTCACGTAGCCTTCGACGATCACGGCGACAGAGTGCATGCGGAGTATGACATGGTCAATGTTAGAGCCCAAGGAGAGCATGTTGCTGTTGGGAAATACTTCTATTCTAAGGTTTTTATTGATGGTGAAAACTGATGTAAAAGGTCAAATAGGTAATCCCTCTTATGACAGCGTAGCTATTTGGTATGTCCGTCGTGGCATAGTAAAATGAAATTGCACTTTTGAACATTATTACCAAAATTTAATATGAACATCTTTGAGAATGCTCATTTTTTTTATAAAATAAATTTTATTTTCATTTGATCGGAGGTCTAATTTGAAATCAAAACTGGATATAAGACTGCAACTATAATGAGCCAAATAAAATCATTATGTTTTACAGATTTGTTTTTCATTGATTATATTTTCAGGAGACACAAAAGATGCGTTTGGAATTAAAAGAGCAGGAGATCATTTGGATGGGACGCAGTTCTTCTAAGCCGGAGGGGTTCATGATACCCACACACTTAAAGGTATGATATTACAGACTCGAGGAATAATTACAACAGTCAATATAATAAAAAAAATACCGATAGAAGTGAAAACAAAACAATTAAATTTAAATACCTATAATACACGCTGTATAAGATTATGACCACCTCTACAATTTAAATACCTATAATACAGGCTGTATAAGATTATGACCACCTCTACAATTTAAATACCTATAATACAGGCTGTATAAGATTATGACCACCTCTACAATTTAAATACCTATAATACAGGCTGTATAAGATTATGACCACCTCTACAATTTAAATACCTATAATATAGGCTGTATAAGATTATGACCACCTCTACAATTTAAATACCTATAATACAGGCTGTATAAGATTATGACCACCTCTACAATTTAAATACCTATAATACAGGCTGTATAAGATTATGACCACCTCTACAATTTAAATACCTATAATACAGGTTGTATAAGATTATGACCACCTCTACAATTTAAATACCTATAATACAGGCTGTATAAGATAATGACCACCTCTACAATTTAAATACCTATAATACAGGCTGTATAAGATTATGACAGCCTATACAATTTAAATACCTATAATACAGGCTGTATAAGATTATGACCACCTCTACAATTTAAATACCTATAATACAGGCTGTATAAGATTATGACCACCTCTACAATTTAAATACCTTTAATACAGGCTGTATAAGATTATGACCACCTCTACAATTTAAATACCTATAATACAGGCTGTATAAGATTATGACCACCTCTACAATTTAAACGGCGCACAAAATGGCCGCATGACATAGACTTTTTTCAGTTTGTTTGACAGACAAAGTTTCAGTGTGTTTGACGATCGTCAAAATTCGTTAAAATAAATCAAACGTCATAAAATGTCAAATAGCGTCTCATACAGGTGGTAACGGTGTCGTGAATCCAGAGATTTTATCTCATCTACAAATATGCCTACCGCGCCTAAAGAAGTTTTCACTTCAAAAATTTGATCAATAAGTTGATCTTAAAACGTTACTCATACAGTTTGTTGGTCATAAGTATCTTTTTATTGAGAAATACCGATAGCTAAAGAAATAACATCACGTTGTAATAAACGAACGCGTGAGATTTTGCTAAATTATCTGTTAGACTGACAGCTGTTTTTACAACTACTAACTACTAACCCATTAAGAGGGTGGTTTAGTTGCGCAACGTTTAGATATTGAGAATACGTGGCGTCGTAGCGTTCATTATATACCCTACTTCACACAGTGTACGCAAAAAGCTCGATAACACAAATATATAATTGCAGAATATTTTTAATCTAAAATCTGTGCTAAAATCATATCGTCAGGTGCTGACTATTGAGGAGAAGCCATTCGTGTACGCTCGTCGTGTGGACTACGAGATTGACTGCGTTGCCGACGAAATACCGTGCCCGCACTACAACGCCAGCGACGAGCCAGGTTTCTGATTATTTATTAATTATTGGTATTAATATTAAAAGTATTTAGAAACGGTTTAGTGCCATGCTGCATTGCAACTGAATTGGGCCGCTCACATAATATTGTCAAAAAGTGCTATTGCGTTTCGTACGGCTTTTGAGTTTCCGGTGGCCAATTGGGCGGATAGGGAAAAAGAGCGCAACGCATCTGCATAGTCTCTGGTACGGTACATGTGTATGGGCGTCGCTATAGTCACCATAAGTTTCCGACTACTCGTTTGCCTTGTTACGCCATAAAAAAGGAATATTTGCCTTTTTGGTGGAGCTCAACATTTCGACATGCCTTGTTCTCGACCACAGATATTAAAAATACTCTTTTGACGAGCTAGCACTAGTCCCATATCTATAGTTTTATTCAAATTATTGCGAAAACTGGAGATTGCCGCTCTCCGCATTGCATTATAAAAAGCAAGATTTAAAAAAAAACCAGTGGCGTTTTTTTAATGCACCCAAAAAAATTGAGAATTAGCGTCGAGTTGGCTTCGGGTTTAGTCAAATTTACATCATTGTATAACATAATCCTATTTTTTTAGTTTTTAAACATATATCATCAAACTCAATATGAACAATGTGTATGCACCACATTTCTGACAGAATTTTCTTTTATTGTTTCGATAAGTAAAAATCTCTCATCATCATCAACATTGTCAGCTTTTTTCCGTCCACTACTGAACTGACTGGTCTCTTTCAATCAATGCAAAAACTGTAAAGATGCAAGCTTTACAAAAATATATTTTCTACATTTAGAAGTTACGTATGTATTTTAGCATTCATATTTTCTTCATTATTGTTCCGTAGACCAATTGTACTGCTGCAAAGGTTTCTGCATGGACCTGCTCCGTCACCTGTCCAAGACCATCAACTTCACGTACTCGCTGGCGCTGTCACCCGACGGACAGTTCGGCAACTACATCATACGGAACCTCTCACAGCCGGGCGCCAAGAAAGAGTGGACGGGACTTATTGGTATGGTTTACTAGGACCATCGAGCATATAACCTGAATAGAGCGGTACTCGTAATGTTGTGTTTTGTGTGAAAGCAAATTCCGACAAATTTGTACTGCAACGCTCCGCCGGTTCTTCGCTCTGATTCTCCGACTGACGACCATTGGCGGATGATTGGTCGATGGGACGTACATTTGTATTACGTCAGTGACAAATCACTGACCAGTTTCGGATTTTTAGGCACTCATTACTACTCTATCCGGTTACATGCTCGATGACTATAACTGAACGGATACCTCTAAACTAAAAGTTGGATATAACTAAAACGTTGTTCATCAAACTTCATACAGTATACTTATTTATACAACAAAACTAATATAATCAAGGGAATATTCAAATAGGTGAATTGGTGTACGAACGAGCAGACATGATCGTGGCTCCGTTGACCATCAACCCTGAGAGGGCGGAGTTCATAGAGTTCAGCAAACCCTTCAAATACCAAGGCATCACTATATTGGAGAAAAAGGTACATTTTACCTGATTATTTCTACTGAGAAACTAGGAACTAGGTAAGAAAAATGCCGATAAATTGAGTCTATGAATAAAGAGTTTTTTTAAATCAAATTAGGAAATCAAAAAGTTTTCATAACATTAATATGAGTGTTTGAAAACTGAAAAATAGTTAAGGAAATCTTGGAAAAATTATTAATAATTGCAAATTTATGCTCCTTTTTGTATTTTTTATTAAAAAACGAACCTATAAACTGAGTAACAAAACAAGCATCTTCACGGTCTAAAGACAGTAATTGACATTCAATCCTCTGGTGTAGAGGTGTCAATGGATGTCGCTTTTCACTTACCATACTAGGTGAAACGACTTTGCATTTGCCCCCTCTTCTATAAATAAATTAAAGTTTAAAAAAACTAAAGAACATGCTTTAAGGGCCCCTTATCCCGAATTGTTGTTTCTAGATCGAGGTCTTTTCATAGAAGTCGTCATTTAAAAATAATAATAAAAAATAGGGTATAGATACATCTTTGATCTAGGGATTTTTATGGATAAAAATACAATATTTAACATTTTACATGATCAAAAAAAATTCTAAAGCAACGAAAAAATACTATAATTTCATTGCTTTACATACTTGACAAATATTTTGTAATCAGTAATCATGTTTTAATGCTCTCAAACAATACAAAGTCGATTAATCGATATTACCAGTAATGTTATAGTTGTCAATGTCATGGAGCTTGGATATAGAAGGAGAACGATCATAAATTGTAATGTTCATGTTTACGTCTACGGAATATAGAATTTTGAAGTTTTATTGAGGGTCAAGGGTGCGTTGCAGTCGCAAAGATCCCCGATTATAATTTTACGGTTGATTAATTATATTTTAGAAAAGGATAAAGTAATCATATAAGTGGCGATAAATACTGTAACTTAAAAAAAATATTTATATATTAGTAACAAAGTTATAATTAATTTGAATTGTATTAGTAAAAAAAAAGAAATTAGAATAAAAGTTTTCACCAAAGTCAACATTTGTATTAATTAGTTGCACACAAAATAGACACTGAAATTTTGCCACTTTTTTAATATATTATAACTTTTATGCAATATATACTTTAAAGAGGAGTTTATTGACTTTGCACTTTAAAGATTTTATTGAATGAATTACCTATGTTAAATTCAAAATTTAAAAGTGTACTATATTTTTTTTACAAATACTATCTTTTTAAATTTTTTGTACTATCGTTTTCAACGTACCACCCTGCTCGCGCATCGCACCACGTCGCGCCAGTACCCAGCCGGGCGTCATCGAAGGACCTGTGCCGCTTTTGCTCGTGACTACGTTGTTACCGCGCATTTTATATTATTAGTTATTACGTCTAAATAAATAAGATGACACAGTGTAAATAATATAGCTACTTAATACTTACTAACAATTGTTGTTCTTAGTTGTAATTAGTTTGCAATACAAAACCTTTAATTAGTGTAAATAAATAGATACTTGAGTTTGTATAGTACCTAGTTATTTAATTGAAATGGCGAATAAAAAAAGTAAAATAAGGAAAAAGAATCTTAATACAGTTTTATCACAAACTAGCTGTTGCCCGCAGCTTCGGTCGCGTTAACTTAGATATACAACCATATATGCATTGATGATAATTATTTATCTATGGACGGGCGTAGGACTTTATTTTATAATATGTAGTGATTAATACCGTATTTTTGTGAATAGCTTTTACATTACCGCTTTATAATTGGCAATTTTTTAAAGTATTAAAATGGATATAGGTAGTTATAGTATATAGTATGTTATATTTAACTAATGTAGACATATTACGCCATCGCGGACATTTCATTGCAATAATTTCCTAGCCCCCTACCCACAGGGCAGTGTCGTGAGGACTATGGCCTCGACCCTCTTCTCAGAGGAGACCCGTGTCTAACATTAATCGATGATGTATGGGTCGATGAAAATGAACCTGGACCTAGCATACGACAACTAAATTTTGTTGAATTTTAAAACAATTAAAACAATTAATATAGTATAAAAGAATATGTTTATCTACAATTTTTTAATCTCCTACAAGCATTCTTAGAATGATTGGATTTTTTTTATAGCTTAGGCCTTAGGGGGACAAATGAGCATTCGGAGCCTTAGATGACTACCGACTCCCATAATAATAATAATATCTAAGGGCGCTTTTTGCACCACGTCAATCTGGTCCCGTGGTAAGTTCTCGAAGAACTTGTGTTACGAGTACCAGACAATGGAAATATATTTAATATTTTATACTATACACATATTTAAGATTTTTTTTTTTAATACACATATTTAATACACATCCATGAACCAGGAACATAGAAAACTTTTTGTTCCCTGGCGGGATTCGAACCCGCAACCTCCGGCTTGAACGCTAACGCGCTAACCATTGAGCCACAGAGGTCGTCTTCGTAAATATCCACACAAGAGATTATGCAGATGCATTACCCTCCTTTACCCCATCCCCTGCCATGAGACACCGGAAACTCACACACCGCAAGAAACGCGACAGCATAAGTATCACTTGACGCCATTATCATGTGAACGAGAGGTACCCCTACGGTCGTGCCGGCCCAATTCGGCTGCAAGCAGCATGGCACTACCTTTTAGACCTATATAGCTAATTCATCCTTCCTAATCCTTACTAATATTATAAATGTGAAAGCGTGGATGTTTGTTACGCTTTCACGCGAAAACTACTTAACCGATCATCATGAAACTTTGTACACATATTCTTGGAGGTATTAGAAGTAACATAGGATACTTTTTATAAAAAAAAAAACTAAAGAGAGGTGTCAAGGGACACCCGGATGGATCGAAGTTCCTTTCGATTAATTAGTGAAGAAATAAAACTATCTTATCCTGCGCAGACGAAGTCGCTGGCACCAGCTAGTATTTCTATAAATCCAAAACTAGATAACTATAACAATAACAAGATTTTGTTATGCATAATTATTAATTATCACATCTAAGAATAATTCGAGCATAGTCAATCTTCTGCTTATTCGTATACTGTGGCGTGCTCGCCGGCCGTGGTAGGTCACCGGAGTTCATATAAAGACATCTCCTGCGCAACGCAAGTGCAAACCGTTTCGGTGCGTTAAATACCTATAGTTTTGGGAGAAGGGGCCCTTAATAGCAAAACGAACCAAAAATTTGAAAATAATTTTTAATAGAAGAATTAAATGGATTAACAAAATAAATGATATTCGGTCCTCGATAAATCTACAAAGTTTGAACAAAATCTGGTCGTTAGAAGTGAGTCAAAATTAAGTCATACAGATAATCATACAGATGAAGCTATTATAAAGCGTGTAATAAAATATATGTTCTCCTATACATACGACTATATCAATATTTTCCTTTCAGCCATCAAGGTCCTCAACGCTCGTGTCTTTCTTGCAACCGTTTTCAAACACCCTGTGGATCCTAGTTATGGTCTCCGTGCACGTTGTAGCGCTAGTGCTGTACTTACTCGATAGATTCTCGCCTTTCGGAAGATTTAAGCTGGCGAATATCGATGGAACTGAGGAAGACGCACTGAATCTGTCTAGTGCTATATGGTTCGCTTGGGGCGTGCTCCTTAACAGTGGCATAGGGGAAGGTCAGTTATTTACATAAAAAACTTATGACGATTAGGTATTAAGAATGTGTTATAATAATTTACAATTATGCCTCTATCAATGAACGCCAAGGCGGGGGATTTCCCGCCACTCGCATCCACTAGTGACGGCCACTGCACAACAATAATTATAATATCACAGATAATACCTATTATGTTTGACTGACCTGTTGGTCTAGTGGTTAGTGACCCTGACTGCTAAACCAGAAGGTCGTAGGTACGATTCCCACCTAGGACAAATGTTTGTGTAATAATTTATACGTTTATGTAATAAATAATTTGTTCTGTCTGTGGGTAATTTATCTATAATATGTATATGTATTGAGAAATATATAAGTGTTAATCAGTTGTCTGGTTGTTGTTGGAATTATTATTATAATGTTGGACTTGGTCTGAAATACCTTTAGACCTGTGAGAGGGATGTGTTGTGCCGCGCTCCCGGCTGCATGGGTACCACCGTCCTACTTGATTCTCCCGTGAAACAGCTTTGCTGTGTTTCAGAGAGAAGGGCAAGACAGGCTGTGTAATTACTGGCACCGAGACTTAACATCTTGTCTCAGGATAGGCAACACAAATAATTTGCCTGGGCTAGTTCCAGGTAAACTAGTTTATGTTCATAGGTGACGTCGACCACTTACCATCAGGTGACACGTCTGCCAGTTTGCCTATCTAACTAACAAAAAAATATATCC